>CM073934.1:22517500-23767500 GCA_037179545.1 Sesamia inferens | reverse complement strand
TACCTAACACACTATCAGTAGCAATGAGTTTCATTTTGACAGTTCTACAACATTCGTTACGTTATTTACGTTGTTGAGCAGACACATTTTCAACACATGGAGCAATGGATTAGAAAGTGTGAGATTAGCAAGATTGTTACGCAATTAGGGTCTAGTTTACACACAGTTTACAGATGTAGCTGAAATCGGTACTTTACACGGAGTCACGACCTATCTTACCTCCAATATCCTGTTACTAAGAAATACGATTTCCCTTGTTGAGACTGCTGGACAGACTTTCGACTTGAAAACAATGATCCTAAAAGATTTACGAATACCAGTTGGGACCAATGGCTTAGAGAGCTTTACGAGCCACGGAGAGGTCTTGGTAAGTAAAGATGTTCACCCATCCATAAAGCAAACGCGACAAGCGTAGCTTTAACCTGACTGATCTTATGGCAACCTAATTACGTAACTCGGAATCTGCATCATTTTGAAGCAAATTCCTAAAACAATGCTTCATAAGTTCGAAAAAACTGTCCACACAACAGTAAAACAACGCAGACTGATTTAATTTATCAAATTAAAACCGATACCGATTAATAATGTGTTACGTGATTGCGCCTCTGTTCGGCAGTTACTATTTAACCAGAAGCGCCTCCTCAAAGGTATTCTATATTATTTGTGCGTGTAAGCTTTACGTTTCTGATGAATGTAAAATTAAATACCACTGCGAGACATATTAAATTTAGTGATTAAACTTGACGAGAGACTGTGATTAATTACATATTAAGGAGCATTATTAGCGGTTGGTGTAGTTATAATACAGATACCTATGTTTTATTTGGAAACAGGCACTCACATGGGAATGTACGGATATATTGTAGACGCCATTATCTACAATATATAATCCACCAGTAACGTCTTTGTTCTCTTCTTTGATTTTCATAATACGTTATGTTAATCTATACTAATATATAAAGCTGGAGAGTTTGTTTGTTTGAACGTGATAATCTCAGGAAGTACGGGTCCGATTTGAAAACTTCTTTTTGCGGTCGATAGCCCATTAACACAGGAAGGCTTAGCGGTGCATAACTAACTCCACGCGAACGAAGTCGCTGGCGGCCGCTAGTAGTCTAATAAAATCAAAGACTTTCTTTACTCCTCGTTACCTTACTCATTCACGAAATTTTACAAGGGATCGCGCTGTCGCCGATCGGAGGTCAGTGAACCAATATTTTTAAAGGATGTTCTTTCTTTCTGTCTTTTATGGCTTCGCACGGTTTGTGCATTTAGCCAATGTCACGTAATGAATTGTTGATGGAGGTTTCAGACAAAGTCATGATGTGGCCACTATGCTGCGATATTTCACTGTTTTTTATGAATTATTTACCGAATGCACTTTTTACTACATAAATCACGCACTTTTATTTACTAAACAACACTATAAATAATTTTAAAAGTCCGATGAAAAAATGAATGAGCGAGACACTCAGCTTGACTTTCCCGCCAAAACTCCAAAAAGATGTTCTATTCCGTTTGCAATTTTATGTGATTTAGTTTGTTTGAATTTTTCTTTTGATGCTAGGTTTTTTTATGTGGTTTAGGATTATTCCTATGAACCAACATTGTTCCTGTTTTCATTTATTGTCGTATTGTCAGCACCAGTCTGTATGAATATGTAGTGTAGTCTTGTGTCATGTACGCTCGTGGCTAAATAATAACGGTCAGGTCGGACCAGGTCAAGCTACGCTTGCCGCGGTAGGTCTATGGATGGGTGATTATCTTTACATACCGAGACCCCTCCGTGCCTCGGAAAGCACGTTAAGCCGTTGGCCGTCAATTGTAGAACTTTGACAGTCGTTACGGGTCGTCACTACCCCAAAAGTTTGACAACCAGTCTTGCCAAGGGGTGCTGTATTACCCAACAACTGAGTTGTGGAGGTCAGATAGGTAGTCGCTCCAAGTAAAATACTGGTATTCAGCTGAATCCAGTCTGAAAGACTGGAAGCTGACCCGCAAACGTAGCTGGGAAAAGCCTATGTGAATAATGATTAACATGTAGTTAAGACAGTAATGTTCCTGGAGTTTAAGTCTAAAATCGCCAACCCGCATTGAGCAATCGTGGTGATTATGCTCAATCCTTCTCTGTATGAGAGGAGGCCTGTGCCCACTAGTGGGACGATAAAAAAGATTGATGATGATGAAAACAGTAATGGCCTAGTAATGGCGCAGCGGTCAACACGCCTGACTGCGACGTGGAGGCCCCGGGTTCGATCCCCGGCCAGGTCATGATGGAAAACGATCTTTTTCTGATTGGCTTGGGTCTTGGATGTTTATCTATATATGTATCTATTATAAAATATAGTATTACTTACTTTGGGGCTAGCTCAATCTGTGTGATTTGTCCGTATATATTTTATTATTTATTTAATGTTAAGGCCACTGTTGGATCAGAAGTATTTTACAAAGTCCATTACCATACGTAACACCCGCTCCTAAACATTGGCCTCCTAATACTCGTATATTACAACGAATGGTTGTTGGGACATATTGTTCTAATTTAAATATCACGCTTGCCAAATGCACGCAGGACTATAATGGTTATTACTACGGATGATACAGCCTGTCCCTGATCACTACAGGCAAGGCAATCTGACCAATTTATTTACAAACATCAAAAAAGTGTAAGCAACACATACTATTTCAAATTATTAATCAATTATTATAATTTAAATGATTTTAGTTCAAACCACGTGTAGCCGTGGTGCCTAGTGGTTAAAAAACCAGCTTCTCAAGTATGAGTGTGCGGGTTCGATTCCAGGTCAGGCAAGTACCAATGTAACTTTTTAAAGTTATATGTACTTTCTAATTATATCTTGGACACCAATGACCGATTACAAGGTGAAGGAAAACATCTTGAGGAAACTTGGACTTTTAAGTCTGAAATCGCCAACCCGCATTGACCAAGCGTGGTGATTACGCTCAATTCTTCTCTGTATGAGAGGAGACCTGTGCCCAGCAGTGGGACGATAAAAAGGTTGATGGTGATTATGATGGTTCAAGCCCGATACTAGAAGGGTAAGAGTTTCTAAGGGATGTCGTAAAAGTGGCAAGGAGACCTGGTGATGGGACGACACAGTCCAGAGGGAGACTAGGGTGAAGAAAGCCCTCTTCAAAACGTGGCAGGCAACCAGATCTCCCGAAGATGGCGACGCATATAAGGTTGCCAAACGTGCCACTAAAAGAGCTATAGCCAGAGTCAAACGAGACCACTTGCAACCGCTTTATGAGAAGTTGGAATCGTCTGAGGGGCAGAAGCTCATTTACAAGTTGACACGTTCCAGGGTCAAAGCGGCACAGGATATATCCAAGTGCCGTTGTGTGAAAGACCCTACTGGCAACCTGCTATGCGAGGACCTCGCGGTGATGAGAAGATGTCGTTCGTACTTCTACGAGCTGCTGAATAAGCAGCACCAAGAGGTGCAGACACCGGAACTCCCTCCAAATCTTGCATTAGTGACTCAGATAACGCCTGAGGAAGTCCAAACGGCTTTTCGCCGCATGGCGAATCGGAAAGCCGTCGTAGCTGACGGAGTTCCCATCGAGGCCTGGAAGGCGATGGGTCCTCGCGGTGTTAGATGTATGTTAACTAATGTTCTAAGCCGCGTGCTCCTGACCGGCAAAATCCCGAGCCAATGGAGACTGAGTATTATTACTCCAGTCTTCAAAGGCAAGGGCTAGGTACAGGAGTGTGGTAACTATCGCGGTATAAAGGTCATGTTCCACACCATGAAGATCTTCGAGAGGATTATACTCCCAGGTCCGGCAGGAGTGTGCCGTCTCGGAGTGTCAATATGGGTTTCGTCCAGGGTACGGAACCATGGAACCTATCTTCGCACTAAGGATCACCCTGGATAGATACAGATCGAAGAACACGTCTTTGCATAATATGCTCTTTCTAGATATGCAAAAGGTCTTCGACTGTCTCCCTCGTGGGGTGATCAGGTGGGCACTGAGGTCCAAAGGGGTACCAGTAGCATATGTTGACATTATTCAAGATATGTACCTCAATTCTGATTCCGTCGTTAGGACCGCTGTTGGCGACACTAAACCCTTCCCCATCACCGTCGGAGTCCACCGTCCATCCGTCCTTAGTCCGTTTCTGTTCAGCGTGATATTAGACGTCTTGTCGGACATCATTAAAGATTCATGACAAGACATGAGCAACCAGGGAGGTTGCTCGTGTATGCTGACGATATCGCGCTGGCGGATGCGGACAGGGAACGGTTGGTGCGGCGTGTGAATGCGTGGAAGGACTCGCTCGAGAACGGAGGTCTGAAACTCAATGTGGCGAAGACCGTGAACATGGCCAGCAACACGACAGACCTCATGTCTGTGCGCATAGGAGGAGACATGGTCGAGTGCATAGACCAGTTTAAATACTTGGGGTCTGTGCTTCACGCGTCCGGTGACATTAATTGCGACATCAGGGCACGCATTTCCGCAGCATGGGCAAAATGGCGTTAGGTGACGGGTGTCATTTGTGACCCAAAATGCCGGTTAAGCTTAAGGGACAGGTCTATAAGACCATCATTAGACCTGTCCTTCTGTATGGCAGTGAGGCGTGGCCTGTGCTTGAGCGAAACAAGCAGGAGCTGCATGTCATGGAGATGGATATGCTGCGGTGGATGTGTGGCGTTACGCGTAACCACCGCATCAGGAACTCCCGCATCCGGGACAGTCTTCATGTCCGTGACATAGTAGACAAACTGCAGGGGGGTCGCCTACGCTGGTACGGCCACGTCTTACGAAAACCGGCATGTTACGTGAGTAACAAATGTCTTGCCATAGCACCTCCGCCATGCCGGAACAAGCAGGGTAGATCAAAGAAGTGCTGGCTTGACGTTGTAAGAGATGACATGCGTGCCAACAATCTCTCACCACAGGATGATAAAGATCGCGCGAAATTGAGGAGAATGTGCAGGAAAGCGCATTAAATAAGACAAAATGTTACGTGTCCAGTCACTGAAATAAAGCGTCCAATATAGCACTATACCGTCAATTTACCTACTGTAAACAATCACACGCGGCGGCGGCAGTAGACCAAAGGTTCTGTTTACTGTGTCAAAGGCTTGTGGCTGTCCTACAGCGTCTCGTGCACAGAGCAATCACACGTGAAGCGTCTCAGGGCAAGAAAGCGAAGTAATAAACAAAACTGTATTTATCTCTTTCGCACAAATAATTTTTTACATTAAAATGACTCACCGTACCACTCCACTACCACTCCGTATACAATAATAATAATAATAAATCATTTTTATTTCAGATATAAAAATCCATAAGAGTGTTAGTAACATACAAAGAAAAAACAAAAACTTATTGCCTAGTGTTAGTAATTATTAAAGTGTGCACAAATTTTTTAATTATTGGAGAGTCGAAGCTCTCAGCTACAGTTTTCAGGATGCTGTTCTGACTGTCCCTCACTCTTCTCAGCAACGACGCCGTCTTTTTGCATATGATTGCATGAAAACAGTCGGTACGGGCTTGCGCAAACATTCCGACGCGCTACAGTAACGAGGTAGTCTCAACAACATCCTGAAAGCATTATTATATTGGACACGCAGGACGTCCAGCGATCTCTTAGTACAATTGACCCACAGACTGCCCGTGTACAGACTTTGACAATAAGCCTTGAACAGTGTTATTTTTACTTGATCTGTACACCTGGCAAATCTACGGGACAACATATTACTCCGGACCGCAAGTGCCCTGCGCTCCCTTTCAATATCTGCATCGTCCTTGAGATCAGCGGTAAGAAGATGTCCTAGGTATTTAAAAGTTGTAATCCTACTAATTGATGACCCGTTCAGCAGTAACTCTGGTCCTTCTCCACGGCATTTCCCGCCGACCTCAAAGACCATGTACTCACATTTTTTTACATTATAAATTAACCCATGTGCGGCAGCATAGGCCTCGCAAGTTTTAAGCAGCTCTCTGATTGCTCCCGCCGACGGACCCAGCAGCACCATGTCATCTGCATAGCTGATGTTGTTTATTGTAACCCCATCAACACTGCATCCGACACGCATTCCTCTGAGCGCAACCAGCAGGTCATCCATGTAAAGGTTGAAGAGTCTGGGAGACGTCAGACCACCCTGTCTCACCCCACACTCCAACCTGTACGGCTCAGAAACCGTATCGTCCCATTTCACATGATTAACTTGGTTACCATACCGATACTGGAGTAGCCCACATAATTCCGCTGGTATACAATGACAGATTACATACATTTCCGGTAACATATGCTTGAATAGCTTGAAGAAAATTATTAATATACTGAACAACTTAGATATAGATGGTGGTAGCTACACACTGTAATGGTACACAGTGTACCATTACAGTAACAGCTTTGTTGCAGTGAATCCACTGCGTTAACGTGCGACGTAGTCGTGCGACATAGTCGAGCGATAAACAGATTTCAGTAGGCCTAGTATGAGTTTTCATTACGAAACTCGATCGTCGATATCGAGCGCGTATGACTTATCGATTGACCCGCTTCAAGGTTGTAAGAACTCTCTCAACCAGTGAGAGCGCCAAACGCGCTCGATATCGACGATTGAGTATCGTAATGAAAACTCATACTAGGCATGTACAGTACTATTAGGCGCTGTTCTGATTATTTTCCACTACACCAGGGGCCCTAGTTTACTATTACAAAAGTATCAGAATAGTCGATCAGTGATGTCACAATGATCAATTTTGACAAGATTCGTAATCAACTAACAAAATGGCGTCATTATGACTTTCCAGTGGTCAATCACTGACAATTCATTCCATATTAATAAATTTTCAAATTGAGTATAGTTTTAAGAAAATCATTTCTACTAACGGGTTTTATAATGATGGCAATGTCATTCTATCACCATTACGAGACGACTGAGATAATTGATCGATCATTATGGATTTAGCAGATTACGAACTTTTAAGCACAATGACAATGAAATGAAGATGTAATCGTGTTGGGAAGACAAATTTATAAACATCCACAATCAGATCACAGACACAGCCCTCAAATTTAACCTTAAGTTTCGACGACTTAGTGACATTTCACTGTTGGGAACTGTACCCACGCTGGATTGTGATGATAATGTAACATAACTTACTTCTTCTTCTTCTTTTTTCAAGGTGAGATTCAATCTCAACACTTGATCAATGGCCTTTGTGGAATAGATACCACAATTTTGTCAATAACACGTGTAACAAATTATAGAAATTCTTTGAAAATTTTATTTCACAATAATGGCAGATGTCGCCAATGGCAGTTGAAAAAGACGGCCGCGTGAACCGTCTATGAGGGAGGTTTCAGGCATAGTCATGATGTGGCCACTATGCTGCGATATTTCAATATTCTTTATGAATTATTTACTGAATGCACCTTTTACTTCATAAATCACGCGCTTTTATTATATTAAAATAATTTTAAAAGTCCAATGAAAAATGCACGTGACACTCAGCTTTCCAGTCAAAAACCTCCTGCACATTTCCGTACCTAACATAACTTACAATTTTAATGTTACAACAACATCTATGATATTATGACAGTTTTTGACAACGCTGTTGATTAAGTCACCATGACAACCTTTTCTTTGTAATAAATATTTGTATTTTTTTAGCTGATTTGTCATTCGAACTTCTTAAAATTTAAAATAATTAATTGCCATCGTGGCACGAACTTAAAATTTTGCCTTAAAGACATTTTCTCCAAAATCTATCCTTCTCTCCCTGGAACGTGCACAAAGAGCTGTTCTTAAAGTAGCAAATTCTCTGCCTTTCCTTTTACCTACATTCCAGTTATTTAAATCCTGCAAAGTTTTGTCAGTTCGGCAAATTTATATACTGCACATAATACTAAAACAGCATGCTACGCTTACTTACAACGCTAATATAATTAACAAAAGGCGGAATGATATAGTATGCAGCTCAACCTCTAACTCTAAATATGCATTTACACACAAATTCTATACGTTCTTAGGGTCCTTTTTATACAATAGATTAAATAGAGTATTAAATATTTATAATTTGAATTATTTTAGCTGTAACAATGTTGTTTCTAATTATCTACAAGGTTTGTCATATGAGCAGACTGAAGACCTACTTACAGTATGTAAATAAATTTAGCAATAACCATTACTTTAACAGACTAATAATACTATGTCAGCAATAGGATACTAATAATAACACTGTATACTTCCGTTGTGTTCTAGATTTTTATGTCCTATTTTTATTGTTTTATTGTTAATTTATTGCAAAATAAAAAAAATATAATAAGCACTTTTACGCCTGAAGCACAGGTTCTACCTAGTTCTGCCAAATTATACATCAGTGCTATTTAGAATTAAGAAAATCATTATACAAATTATGTACAAAGTTGAGAAATAAACAATTTATTTATTATTTATTTATTATTCTGTGAGGCTGCCTGATAAAGCCACGCAGAGCTGTGGGCAGTTGAGGTGTGGCTTCAGATAAGATAGCTTTTAATAAATTAGTCGACTAAGTATACTGTCTCCAGAGCCTCCTTCGGCCGTCTGTAAATACTATGACCTGAATTCTTCTTATAATATCTAATACTATATATATATTAAATATTTAGTGTGACCTCCGTTATTATCAATGCAGTTAAGAAGATATCGATGCATGGAGGCTAAAATATCACTGCAATTACCTGTGTCACGTAAACTATTCAGCATTATATCACTCAAAATCTCGACGTAATTGAAGCTGTTGGCCCGAGGCGGGATAAATGTCAACTACCCTTGAGCATTAATCCACCCCCACATATTCATGCTAATTCCTCCTGACTCCGTATTATTTATAATATTAGTGTCAGATCAACGTGTATTGTCTCTGCGCCACAAATCAAGCCTTACTTATTAACACGAAAAATCTTCTCAGTATCTCCCAATCAAAGTCTAAATATTTTCCAATAAATTCCGGGTTATGTTTTTATTATGTTAAAACTAGGTGCTCTTCCTCAATCCTCCTCACCCAACATCTCACAGATAAAATCTTACTATAAAAAAAGAAATCCGTATTACACATTTTGAATCGTCACATATGGGAACAAATAGAATCAATAACAATAAAATAGCTCACACAAAATCTCCTTCCTTTGGATATTTTAGATATATTACACCCATTGTTATGCAAGGCTACACGTTCATCCTGAATTCAATATGTATATTATCTTGCATTTTCAAAAAAATAAAACTTCTAACACATCTATCATCAATAACATAAACTCTCGTAACTGAATTAACCAACCAACAATGTTAAACTACAATCCCCCTTATTTATAAACGATATGAATACACACACCAGTGTTTAAAGGGTTTATTCATAAACGATGATTAATGTCAAGTGACGTGCAAACGTCTAAAATATATGGTTAAAGAATCGATAACCGCTAGTTAACTTTAAACATAGTTTAGGAATAAGGGGGTCTAACCTAGGATTTTGCCGGCAGGCTAGGTTGGCGGCTTCAGTGATTGCAAAGTTTGCCGGCGGCATGTCGGCGGCTCGCCATCAGAAACTTATTTGGCAATTAGTGATTGCCGTGCGTCGAAAGAGCTTGTGCCATATAATTTTTATGCCATTCTCAAGGATAATTCAGTAAATAAAAAAACTAAACATGGACATTATTATTGAGGGATCGCTAGCCGCCGGCAAACCGCCGACGTGTCGGCTGGCAACACGCAGCCGCGAAGGTTGCCGACATGCTTCTTTCAAGATAGCCGGGTCGTGCCGGCGGGCTGTGTGCGGCGGCATTGGTGTGCAGTGCGCTTTACGATAGTTTTGTAATGTTGGTGTTCGAGTTTGGAACGCTACTGTATAATCTAGAACAAAAATAATATAAAAGAGACGAAATAATCTTATGGTTTTGGCGACATTTACTTAGTAACTTAACCCTTTTTAAATAACAATAATAATACGCAGAAGACGAAAGAATCGTTATCGGAGGCCACAAAAAGAAAATCCACATCGCTGTCTACAGTAGAAGTGACTAAAAGGCTGACATAGCATAGCTGCGTTGTAAGTTAATGTTGATTATTTGGTTCAAAAATATACTAAGTAGTCCTCTGACGACTCGACCAAAACGTATTGCTTGGCATTACGTTTCATTAGCTCTAATGAACCAGTACTACGGCTCGATTTTCTTCCATGAACTAACGAGCATGCAAATTAAAATCCAATTTTAAAAAATGACTGAAATAAAACTAGTATAAAGCCGTCTGGCAGCTTGGGGCCAACGGTAAACGTAAGTTTTTCACTATGAGCATTTCACGTTTCCTCGGCGTTTGCTCGCTGCTCGTAAAACCAGCAAAACGCTTCGTTGCTTTCAGCTTGTTTCGCCACGCATCTAAGGTGCTGACTCTGGAAAAATGGTTAAGAACATGAATGTACGTTTATAATATGGATGCACTTAAAACGCAGACATCGCCGTGAAGTTCTGTCCTGAAATTCGTGATATGAATATTTAACAATTTCTTGTTATATTGCTGTAAAACTTGAAATGGTGGACAGGACAGGACAGTAACGTTGATTTTATTATTTCTTGTTCTTTTGCTATTAAGCATTTAGAGATGGAAAGATCCCCATATTTAAATTTTTCGCCATAATGTTGGAAAGCTAGAACGAAATTGTTTACTTAATGATGTCTATAAATTTTTGATGTGCTTATAATAAACCACTTTCTAAAGATAATGCGAAATTTAATATCATACCATATAACTTGTCGCAAACAGTACTTTGTAAACGCCTAACAGAGTTTCTCTATCGTTGGTAGTTTGCAGTATTCTATAATGCTTCTGCGCATTTGAGGTAATTGTTTCTGTTATCATAATTAAGTATTACAAGGTACACAATCGCACATTATGTTTTATTTAATCATGTGGAAATTTTAATTTATTTAGTTTGATACAAGATGTTTGGTAGACGGGCAACATGATTATACCTTTGAGGTATATCACAGGGAGGGGTGTCACTAACTTGTAAACACAAAATGTTTTCTTTATATATTTTTACATGTACCTATTATGAAATTGATTTTTAGGTATACTTAGGTAATTATGTAACAATAAGTACAAATTTTAAGTACATGTGCATTGCAAATATAACATCAAAGTAATTTACGTTATATTATAATCAATAATCACTACATATTATAAAACAAAGTCACTTTTACATTCCCTATGTCGCTTTGTAAGATTAAATCCTTAAAACTACGCAACGGATTTTGATTCGGTTTTTTAGTAGATAGAGTGATTCAAGAGGAAGGTTTTTATGTATATAACATTCATAATATATAAGAGGAACACTGATAATTTTTGAGTTTACATTGCAAACGCTGGCTGAACCCTATGAGATAGATCAAAATAAGTAAATAGTAGTAAGTAATAGTTTGGTGTCCGCTTTACCAGTCTAACTGCTGATTTTGGCGAAACTTCGATAATTTCTGTGAAGCGACTGCCGTCTGACCTCCACAACCCGAAGGCGATATTGAAGCATTGCAGCTGGACCAATTGTTGGACTTTTGAGGGCTCCAAATGACTGCCACTAGATGTTCGTATGGCAACCGGGAGCAACGGCTTAACGTGCTTTCCGAGGCACGACCAGACCAATGTAAATAATCGTATTCATGCATACAAATATATGCACTGCGCGGGGATCGAAACCGCGCCTCATTGCGCAATGGCCGCGTTCGCTACCGCTACGCCACGGAGGCTGTCAGCCAAAATAATAATATAACTGTCCTTAAAAATATTTACACACGCCAAATGCGAATGCCTCTGAAAGCAAGCAGAGGTTACCGTGCAACTAGCATATATAAGTACAACTTCTACAACAGGCACAACACCCGGTCGAAGGACTCTTCCTTTTCTATGAAGGTTGAGTGAACTTTACATACTGTTCCTCATACCTCTGAACTGGTGATCCTGAACATGAACGTCAGCGCATCATACTTTACATACCAATTATTATGAATGAATTATTACAATATATGTACCTACAAAGAGATATGTGTTACATACCGCCTTCGAAGGAAAGTGAAAATATGTTTTTGTGGGACGGACACAGTGCCATACTTACTAAAACAGTACTTATACGATGATATTTTAACACATTTTGTCCATAAACTAAATACCTACTGTATGTAAGACACCAATATATTGATCATGTTTATTTCAATTATAGCCAGTTCATCTCAACTCGCCTTTCATTTAACACGTCCCACAATACATGGCGACCCTGTCAGAATATCCAGATACTTATTTACTCAATCAAAGTCTACATCAGTTCCATTCGATTCTTTTATTTTGGTTATTGATCTATAACAAAAAAAAAAAACTTTTATTGTAGACAAAAGTCCATAGACCAGGCAAGATTAGAAATAAGAGTTTTGGTTTTTAATTTTTATAAAACGTTCACAGTATGGGAACACTATGAATTTCTCCTGTGTTGTAGGTGCGTAACCACTCCGCCATCCGAAGTCAATTACCCTCTGAAATTCTTTATTTTATCTATGACTCATATCTAGATATCACACTTTGTTGGTAATTTTGTCTTTGGAGTGGAAAATGAAATGACTTTTCCTGCTCTGGGAGGAGTGCAAGGGCTATACTTAAACCAACCCATGTTCCTTCATTTGCCTATGCTAGATACCATGGTATCTCTTTAAACCAACCCGTGGCCGTGGCAGACGGGCTTTAAGCGTTATCTCATACTCTGCCATCAAATAGATACCTACATGAGTATCTACTTTATCAACATGATGCATACATTATTGGTCTAACTTTTAATAGAGTTTCTGAACTATATATAATTTAAAACGAGATCCTAAATCAAGTTATTATACTTATTAACGTAACAAGTAATTACCCAACACCTTTGTTTATTTTCTTGGTAAGTAAAATCCAAATCTAACAATCTGCTTTATTTATAATCTTGCCATTATATTACTATTCCTGATAGTTACGTATGTTGAAGCTTTATCATACTAGAATATTTCTGACGAGTCATGAACCAGACGGCGGCACATTGATTTTAAGGATCTTTTACCTTGAGGACACGGTGGAGCATCCGGTGGAGGTCTGTGCGACCGTGGTGTCCTCGTGGAGGTGATCGGCGGCGATCTCTTACATCCGGCCCTGGTCTAAGCCGTGGTTCGGAGCAAGATTACATTGTAGGCTGCTAGCTCTTTCTCTGAAGCAGTGTTGCCGGCAAAGGAGGAGGCGGAGCGCGTGATAGAGAGGGAATCTCAGCGCCTTCACGTCTCTAGTCGCCGCCGGAGACGCCCTGCTTGGGAGACAACATCGAACTCCCGGCCACCGTAAGCGCGGCACCTCGCGTCTCATCTACATGAGTCTCGAATTCGCGGGAATATTGGGATGGGATGGCCATTCAGGTTATGGTCTAGGTACGCATGTGCCAAATTTTATCCAATTGCGTTAACCCGTTTTAGCGTGAAAGCGAACCAAATAAACATACACAAAAAACTGGCCAAGTGCGACTAGGGAACGGATACCTTAATCAAAAAAATTGTGTTGGAAATCTCTAAGTAAATATTTTTAAAAGACCCACTTTTGGCTAGAAGGGCGAAAAACATCATCATGAGTTAACATTGGGTAATCTAATTTTTTTATTGTTTTAGCACTGGCGACGTGGTAAATACATATCCATGCAAAGTTTTAACTTTCTAGTATAAACCGTTTGGAAGGTAAGCCCCTGACCCTAGGAGGCCCGCAGTGGCGGGCCGGCCGGCATCAATCGGGGGTTGCGGAAGCATTGTTCGTTCTCGCAACCCCCTGTGTAGGTGTGAGTTAAAAGACCGGGGTGGATTTTAGTCGGCAAAAGTCTGACAGCCCCTGCCGTCCACTCCAGGGCGGCGAACATTCATGAGGATTTTCCACCCCGATAAAAGGGCAATCAGATGGCGGTCATGACAAAATTAAAAGGGTTCCGATTCGTGAACTACGGAACCCTTAACAAATGATATAAGTTTGGAAATAAAACAACTAATTAACAAAATTAAGAACTGGCAGCATACACACACAAAGGTGCCAGCCGAGCCGCGAAGCCAACTACGCCATGAAAACATAAGGAAAATGTCATCATAATTAATCGTGAAAAGAAATAATTAGAAGGACACTTAACTTGAACAATAAGTTGCGTCAAGTTCAATTACTTAAATGTTGTTAGGAACATTTTCTAATGTATTTTTAATTAAAAAATAAACATGTATTAAATTTTTAATTTTTAAAATTAATACCACATAATTGTCAATTGGTATGGTGTAGTTAGCCAAAATATAAACAAGAATACCATGGTTATACATAAATGTTATTTCCCACTGAATATGTTTTTTTAAACGTTACGTGGTTAATCGCGATCCCGCCTGATGATATGCAGTGATGCAATCATTGATGGTACGTTCACTAGTTTATTAAGAGCCTATTCACTCTAGTCTTGAAGACACTGAAATTTTAATCAGACGGGAAGACCGACGCAGGCAAATTGTTCCAGTCCATCGATGTAGTTGGTATAAAAGAGGAGGCGAAAGGTTTCATTCGGTTCGTAGTGGTGATGGTATAATGAAAGTAAAGTGTATGTATTTAAACGTGCTAGTTTGTACAGATATAATTATGTCTATTACTTTTTCACGCTGAATGACAGCCTCCGTGGCGTAGCGGTAGCGAACGTGGCCGCTGCGCAGATTCGATCCCCGCGCAGTGCAAATATATATATGCATGAATATGAATATTTTCACTGGTCTGGTCGTGCCTCGGAAAGCACGTTAAACCGTTAGTCTAGATTGCCATACGAACATCTAATGACAGCATTTACGGGTTGTTGGAGCCCTAAAAAGCCCAACAATTAGTCTAACTGCGATGCTTCGATATCGCCTTCGGGTTGTGGAGGTCAGACGGTAGTTGCTTCACGGAAAATATCGAAGTTTAGCCAAAATCAGCAGTTAGACTGGTAAAGCGGACCGCAGACTCCAAAGCTGAAAAGGCTTCGGATGTGACTAGGTTTAACGCTGAGATGATGATGATGGCTCTTTCTGGCAGAAACTACTGAACGGATTTAAATGAAATTTGGCATTTGGCATAGAGATATAGCCAGATATAACACATAGGGTTTTTCGAAGATTTCCACGGGATCAAAACTATTAGCTGCCATCAAATTACATTCAGGCTAAATGATTTCAGGTAGGCTATTAGAAGCGATTCTGTAAACATTATACGCCTCGACAAAAAATGGCTAGTGTGGTCGAAGTGTTAATTGGATTTTATTGTAATTTCTTATCAGACCAATGCACCGCATCGTGAACACCGGACGCCAACTTTCAGCTCTATAGTGACGTGTTTGAGTTTAGTTTATTTACGCGTGAAATGACGCGTTTTTATTTACTCGATTTGATTTCGATTTTACTAGTTTTAGAAAATTTTCACCGTGTTCTTGATTTCCGATTAGCAGAGGCAGCAGTTCTTCAGAATACAGGTAAGTGGGTTTTATTAATGTTGAAATGTCCCGCCGTTGAAGATATTCCAGAGTTGTTATAGGTAAATGATATACGATCTGCTGGCGTTCTGGTCGCCGCCTCAAGTACCGAGCCCACATCAGTGCCCCGTAAAGGGCCATGGAGCTTTTGGCAGACGACGTTTGGACCCCTAGATTAGGAGCCGCCTCGAGGCAGCCTTGGTTCACTCCAGTCTAGGAGCCAAATATCGGAAATTACCCCTGAAGTTCCACCGGCTGTCGAGGATGAGTCTAAGTTACTTCATCTTCGATTCGATGTCAATGTGAACCAACTTTCCGTTATTTATTATTATTTACCGGTGTTCTATAGCAGGGTTTCCCAATTTTTTTTTGGCAAGGAACCCTATTTGATTATACTTTTCCTAACGGAACCCTACTTTGATAAATGAAAATTTAAATGAAAAACGATAAAGTTGTAATGAAATTATTTTTATACTTTTACTGTAAATATATAAGTAGGTACATAAAGTAATGAAACATACAAAAAATTCATTCATCACATTAAATTCATAAAAACACGTTTGTGAATTTAATGTGGACGAATGAAATTTTCTTACATATTTTCTTAAAATAACATTAAAATTAGGCTTAACGTCCGAAAGTTGAACGTGAAGATCTGGAGCTGCATCCAGTCTATTTTTGTATTTACTTTTGGTATAACCATATGCGGAAAAACCGATCTTGCATCGGTAAGTCGTCACAAACGGTAACAGTAGTGTGATGGCTCTATGGGTATTCATCTTTGAGTCCAATCCAAAAGGCATTTAAATCAAGAGTTCCTTTTTCGAATTTTTGTTTTAGGGTTGATGAAAATTTAATATCAATCAAATTCTCATCCTCTGACACCGACAGCATCGAAGGTTTGGTGTGATTTGCACACGGATTCCGCACCCAGTCCATGTCCTGCAACTGCTCCGGAAAATACTCATGCAAAGATTTTGTAAGGCTTTTCAAATGCTCCTGTATATTCTTTTCTACGTCGAAAGATACCCGCAGCTCATTTTTTTAGCGCAATTCAAACAGCCTTAAAATAGAACTCTTCCTCTTGAAAGCCATCTTACTTCCGTGTAAAGAAGAAGTAATTGGTGCTGACTTCCTATATGCTCACACACTTTTTTAAAAAGCATCGACTGAAGTGGACGTGATTTAACGTAGTTTACAATTAGTACTGTTTGGTCGACAACTGTCTTGAGCTCGTATGGCATTTTATTTGCGACAAGGGCATGGCGATGTAAAACGCAGTGACTGCTACTACATTTAGGTGCAACCTCCTTGATTCTCGTTACAGCGCCTTTTATTTTGTCAACCATAGCTGCCGCTCCATCACTACACACGTCAATACATTTGTTCCAAACAATATGGTGCTTAGTCATGTAACTATCGATAACTTTAAAAATTTCTTCTCCAGTTGTATTGGTTTCTAAAAAAGTAGAAAGAAACAAAACCTCTTCAATAGATCCTCCAAAGGGATATCTCACAGAAACAAGCAGTAATGATAACCCAGGGACATCTGTTTTCATCCAGTTGCATTGCAAACATCTCGCTGGCCTTCAATCTACTAATTGATTCATCTTGAATGTGTTCAGAAATCTTGTGAATTCGATCGGAAATGACGTTATTTGAACACTGAACTGCTGACACATTCTTTGCTGCTTCTTCTCCAAGTATACAGGTGACAATTTCTGTCATACATGGTTTTATTAAATCCTCTGCAATGGTGTGTGGTTTACCAGCACGAGCGATTTTGTAACTTAGCAGAAATGATGCCTCTGTTGCATTTTCATTACTGGTCTTTACAAATTTTTGTATAGCAGCTGCACCAGTTCTACGTACTTTTTTGTGTCTTTCAAAATCTTTCAGTTCTGGGTGGTTCATGTCAAGATGTCGTTTAAGCTTTACAGGTACCAGTGACCTTTTTGAAGAAGTTTTCTCCTGAGTTGCAAGTCTTTTGGTGATTGTATGTTGTAGATTCTGTCCGGCACTAGGTTCTTGTGTATTTAGCATATCCTGAAATGTACAATCTAGTATCAAAGTGAGCGAGCTATCTGCTTGTCTCTAATTCGGAATAGAGGAACTAAAAGAGCGAACAAGTTCGCTAAGGACCCGCGAACTAAATTGAGCGATCTCGGTCATGAAATGAGCAAGTCTAATCAGTAAATAACTTTTATCACAGAAAATTACCCAAATAATTGTAAAAATTAACGAAAAAAACTTTTAGGGTTTTTTTTCGTTATTAACCCAAACTCGACCGGGTTGCGTCGTTTAATCATGGAGTTCCTATGGCCACCTTCCAGCTACATCGTCAGATCAGCTTCATGTCTTAATAATATTGCATTAACTTTATTATGTATAACTTTCTTACCGACGAACCAAGAACATTTTCTGAATTATTTTGAGTGCAGACTGCTGGTGGCTGTGAATCTAATGAAGAATCCGAAACACTTTTGCCACCTGTGAGGCGCCCCATTTTGAACCAACTTTCCATTTTGAACTACCTAAAATAAAAAGAACACGTGAATATATCTCTCGTATTTTATTTCGAAAATGTATCTACAAATAAACAAACACATTATGACTTACCAGTAAACATCGATATTCCAAAAAGAGGTATTTTTGTAATGCAGCTATTCACTACTTATTAATTATAAATAAATACGTGTGCTCTTGTCGCGGTATAGTACTAATGTACGCGCTGCACTACTCCACCCGCACCTTGTGCGTAAACAAGTCGATGCGCGCGAACAACGTCGGTCACGAAACACATGGGATAATATTTTTTACGGAACCCTTGCGGCCTTACCACGGAACCCCAGGGTTCCGCGGACCACCTTTTGGGAACCGCTGTTCTATAGAATGCATTTTGTAGAGTGGGAGGGAATTACATGACTTAATTCCCCCCATCTCCGTTCCATCACCGGACGACCCATCGTACGGCGAGTATCCACTCTTATGTTGTTGACATTACTACGATCACGTACGTTTCGGCCGCGTACATCGAGAAACTGGAAGAACTTGCCAGTGGTGGTGTTTCAATTTAAGTGTCTTCAAGGCTAGAGTGAATAGGCTCTTGACAAAATAGCGCGCTTTACCATCAACGATTGCATTACTGCTTACCAGCAGGCGGGATTGTGGTCAAGCAGTAGTTTATAATTATAATATAAAGAAATATATTTGGAAACCTCAGAAACTGTCAGAACGGCCTCAGAACTAGCCATGGTCCGCGTCGGGCTAGTTCTGAGGCCATGAAAACACATAGCCTGTGAATTGAACAGGGCCACCTCGAGTCCAATTTGCTGGATCCTCTCAACGATTGTCAGCTAATAAGATGTTATGTTACTATGATGTATAAGATATATCAATAAGAAGATTTATTTGCATAAAACATGTGCCTACCTGCACTGGTGTTATTAAAGCATATGAGATCATATATGTTTTGCATTTAACGATTGCGTAAGGTAATGAGGTTATCCGCTTGTTGACTAGATCATACACTTAGAAAGTACATATAACTTTAGAGAAGTTACATTGGTACTTGCCTGACCTGGAATCGAACCCGCGCACTCATACTTGAGAGGCTGGTGTTTTAACCACTAGGCCACCACGACATGACTGAAGGTGAAGGAAAACATTTTGAGGAAACCTGGACTTTAAGTCTGAAATCGCCAACCCGCATTGAGCAAGCGTGGTGATTACGCTCAATCCTACTCTGTATGAGAGGAGACCTGTGCCCAGAAGTGGGACGATAAAAAGGTTGATGATGACCAGTCCTATTAAGCCAAATTTTGTATATGCCACGCAAAAATTCACAAGGCCAAGGAATGATATTCCTTTAAAAAAATAAATATAAAGTAACGTAGAATTTTACCTGCAGAGTTATTTTGGAAGGTTTTATCAGAAATCTAAACTTTGCCCCAACTTACCCTCTGATGCAAAATAAACGCGGACTGCGTTCGATTTTTCAAAAGTAACGATACTTTTGGCGTAGTTATAGATTGTGCTCGCCCGCCCCTAGTCCATTTTTCATTTATTTCAGCCCGGATTCATGTTCTGGATAACGGTATTCGGTTTCGGACGAAACTTTGGCTATATTTTAACGGAAGCAGTTTGGTCGAGTCCGCCATTTTTAGCGAAAGATGGCCCAAGGGTACGCTTAGTAATTTGCACTGTGTAAAATAAAAAAATCAAGCAGGGTATAAAATACTTTCGAAAATATCAATATTATTTCTCTCTTTATAACAAAAAGTTATTATATATACTTTATATTACCTTTTTTTCATCCCACTGCTGGGCACAGGTCTTCTCTCATACAGAGAAGGATTGAGTTAAAGTTCAGGTTTCTTCAAGCTTTCTTACACCTTTTTTTGTTTTTTTTTAATCGCTTTATTTATAAGGGTTTTTATCCACACTGATACGTCAACGCCATTGTACCTTATAATAAGTTTACAAACAATAAACATAATTAAAAAATAAACTATGTTTATATCACACAAAACAATTATTATATACATATAACACAATATGAGATACACAATATGATATAACAGAATATAACATAACTAAGAGGGCAATGCTGATACTAAATACACTACCTACAAAAAAACTGTGAACTACTGCCGCCCCGGCTGGTCCCTCCTGCCCGCAATTTTTAAATCTGTAATATCTTCGAAAATATATATTAAATATAGGTATAGGTACTATCTCTCGGTGGTAGGCCATAACATCGGCCGCAGGCAGAAGTTACCACCCACCAAAGTCTTGCCGCCAGGCGATTTGTCGTGTTCCGGCATGATGTCTGGTGAAGCCGTACGGAGGACGGGTCTGAGCAGCTGTGTTGCGATGTGTGCCGGGTACGATGCGCCAAATGTTGTTGTGTTGGGAGTTTGGTCGTGGAGGGTCTTCAGATCAATCTCCCTTTGCCGCAGCATCGTTGGTCGTGTTGTTGGGTTTAACATTGCATCACCTCGCTCAACTGCCGTCTTCCTTCCTATTCGCTCAGTTTTTCTGAGTGAATAGGCTCTTAATAAACTAGCGCGCTTTACCATCAACGATCGCATCACTGCTTACCATCAGGCGAGATTGCGGTCAAGCGCTAGTTTATCATTATTAAAAAAAAAAACAACAATTTAATTAAGGTATTAAATTGGATAAGGATTAATGCAGTATTGGTTAAAATCACTTCGAAAATTAGCCGGTGTTTGTTATAAAAAGGAAATGACAAAAAAATGTTATTGTGGGATATCCATAAGAGAATTTTTTGTAGACCTTTTCAATGTGTACAATATTTACGTCATTATTTTGATAATTCTCGTAGGGTTCAGTCTGCGTTTCACTGCAAACGCGGAAAAAAAATAATTATTTACGACATCACATTAGAAACCTCAAAAATAATAGTATTTCTCCACAATTTAATGGATGTTATTATACATATAAACCTTCCTCTTTAATGACTCTATCTAATAAAAAAACGCACCAAGAGCCATTGCGGAGTTTTAAAGATTGAATCATACAAAGTGACCTAGGGAAAGTAAAAGTGACTTTGTTTTATAATATATAGTAATATGAGTAGCTTAATTCAGAAATTAAGCTACAACTATGCGTTTAGTCCTTTCTGATTTTGGGTAAGCCAACATATTTTGGATAAGTCCAACGTCCCACATGTTTAAATCAAACTCCTTAGCCAAAGATTTCCTCTCGTCTTTGTTCTTAACACAATCCATCAGCAAATGTTGCACATCTTCATCAAAAAAAAAAATAATTAGTCCGTCAGTCAGATTTCCAAAAAATACTAGACACGTATTTTTCTTTTTTCATATAAACAAAAAATTAAGACGACACAGTGCTTTGAAAACTCGTGTGACGTCACTGCACGCTACACTTTTTAGCTAGCAGTGACGTCACTACCACTCCTGCCCTTTGATGCCTTTTATATTTGCCAATTTTTACGTATCCAATATTTTTCCATAATCTGAACGACGGACGGAAATAGAATCATTTTTTTTTAACCAGGAAACATCCCTATTAGGGGACAAAGCCTTTAAAGCAAATTATGCCGAGACAATCGCGACCCATTTGCGCGGTAGGCACAGTTTCCACTGGAAAATATCTCGTAGAAAGAAAGAAAGATAAGTATTTATCGTGACTCGTAGGTACAGAAAAATCTTTAAACTAAGTATACACTCTTATATATAAAAACAAGTTATACATCAAAAAAGTAACAATAATATTAGAAAGTCCCTACGAGGCCAAAAGTCTTCTATCTCAGCAAAGTGCTTCGAAATTTTATAGTAGTAATGTATCTTCAAGATTTGTTTAAGAGTTAGTGGTAGAAAGTGGTGACGCATTGGTGATTTGGGAGACTGTCAGATACGTATATAACTTTGATCGTCAAAGTGCTGATTTTCGTCCTAGTTTGTGTAAATGACTTCAGATATCGTCATTTACAGATATTAATGCGTTCAAACAAACTCTTTAGCATTACTATTAGCATAGATAACTATCATCTGGCACGTGCCCTATTTCTTGAGCGTGTTCTCTGAGCGCGTACTTATACATACAAAGGCGAGTATTACCGTTGCCAATTATGAAACGCTAATTTGCTTATACACAGAGCGGAATCACATTAAGGCACTGCGAACACCAAAGGGAATAGTAATTCTTTTATATTCTCTTTAGTGTGTTCACGTTAAGTCTTTGTTTGTGATTGTTCTTTTGTGTACATATGTATATCCTATATATAATGATACATATACATAAGTAATCGGCCTCTAATATTCTCAATGGTGATGGGACACAAGCGTCCTCTGGCCGAGAGTGGGCCCTAACCCAACGCACGGATTCAGCGCTGTAGATGTCAGATATCATGTCGGTTCTCTAACTGAATGAGCAAAAACGTTGTTGCACACTAGGAATTATTCCTATAAACTGATTTAAGCATACAGATATAAACAGCCGGTCCTGGAAGTATTAAAATATTTTTATAGCCTACAGATATAGGCTATAAAAATATTTGTTTAGTGTGGGAATCAAACCTGCGACACACAGTGCAGCATACGATCGCTTAGTTACCACTGCGTCAACCGTGTCGTTATTTAGTATCCAACATCATCTGCCAAGTCTTTTTCCTAACTATGTCGGGGTCAGCTTCCAGGCTAACTGGATACTGCTGAATACCAGAATTTACATCCTCATCCATTGGTCCTTATTGGAGCTCCACAATCCAGTTACAGGGTAAATGGATACCACTTGGTAAGGCATAACTGGGCAGTTGTGGGAATATTTTGTATATGTTAACGGAAATGTATGTAATGCGTCATTGTATACAATTCCTAGGAAATTTATGTAATTCCTAAATTTGCTCGGAAATGTGTGAAATAAATTTTATAACACACATTTCCTAGTAAATTTCCACATTATTTTCACATTTCCTAAATAGCTAACGGAAATGTATTACTTTAAAGATATCCATTAGTATGCGGGGATTATAACAAAACTAACCTAACCTAATTGTTTCAACCGGAGTCTTAATAATAAATCTGTTTCTAAGTTTAACAACGTGTTTTATTAATTTTATTCATAGAAAGCATGGTTTTATACATTTCCTAATACGATATAGGAATTTTATACAATTTCTAGGAAATGTATACATTTCCCAGGATATCTGTGTATTAAATAATGTTTGGAACAATATTTTACACATTTCCTGTATAGCTTCGGAATTGTATACATTTCCTAGTAATTGTTTATAATTCCTAGGTTTCATACATTTCCGGTAACATATCCATTAATCTTATGTCTTTAAACGAGCAATTCTTGTATGTATATATATATATATACTAGCTGACCCGGCGAACTTTGTTCCGCCTTAAAGGCAATAAATATCACATGATCACATTTTTTACTTTTTAAATTAGGAACACTGTAAATAAAAAAAAAAGTAGGTATTCCATGATTTTTTTATTTGCCATTTATTTAGTGTAGCACCTTGTGAAAGAAATGAATTTCTACTTGTGCTTCGTAAATTATCTAGCTATTGATCTCTGAGATGTCGTGGTGGCCTAGTGGTTAAAACACCAGCCTCTCTTGTATGATTGCGCGGGTTCGATTCCAGGTCAGGCAAGTATCGATGTAACTTTTCTAAAGTGATATGTACTCTCTAAGTATAATATCTAGGACACCAATGACTGAACGTGAAGGAAAAAATCTTGAGGAAACCTGGACTTTATAAGTCAGAAATCGCCACCCCGCATTGAGCAAGCGTGGTGATTACACTCAATCCTTCTCTGCATGAGAGGAGACCTGTCTACAGCAGTGGGACGATAAAAAGATTGATGATGATGATGATGATCTCTGAGGTTTGTTCGCCGATTTCGCATTGTCAACGGAACAGTTTCACGGACTGCCGCCTCCCTTTGCTCTTGTGAGTGAGAAGCACGAAGTCGAGTCATAGTAAGGCGGCGCTCTGCACGTGCAATTTCTTGCTCTTCTTCAGTGCTTTCATTCAGAATGTTTCGATTTACTCTTGCATTACCGCTTTGTCGAGAAAGATTTGATGGTCTTGGTCACGGCATGATATTTTTATTGATGATAAATGGCACAGCAATACAATATTAGAAATTTTGAAGTTGAAGTTGGTTTTGTGGTTTTTTATTAAAAACTTTAAACCAGCAGAGAGTATTTATATTCTTTGCTTTAAACGATTGCTTCAACCGGTTAGACTTTTGCTCAGCTGTCATTTGCTTTTTGTTATACCATTTTTGGTATATAAATTGCTGACTTACATTTTGAATGAGTTGGACCATGTCTTATGTCACGTCACACGGGAACGACGGGGACGGGTTCTTAACTACCTCCTACCAATATTCAGCTAAATCGGTTCAGTCGTTCTTGAGTTATATATAAATAGTGAATAAGCAACTGAATCGATTCCAATAATTTTGACACCATGTTATATTTTGTCCCAAATACATTTAGAAATTGTTACAGTGTAGTTACCGAGTGTGTCACGCAGCTTACGATACAACATCATAGTATTGTGCGCGCGCAACAGCTAACGCTAGAGGTCAACGCACCATGTTCGCTCGCGCGCGGATCTTTGACCATATTTATGTTGGGACAACCAAGTAGAATACTCGTAGCAAGCTTATTATAACTTTGTGGTTTTTCATGATATCTTTTTGAAATTTTGTACATAATATTATTAACTTAAAAATACTGGACACGTGTTTCCTACTTTGTGGGGGTGCAGGATACCAGGGTAGCACAAAAGTTTAGGAGAAGTCGAAACAATAAACCTCATTCATTTCATCATTATCAAATAATCGTAATACATGAAAGAAGGTTTATTGTGCATATTTTTTGACGTGCAAGGTACCAGGGTAGCATAAAAGTGTAGGAGAAGTCGAAACAATAAACCTCATTCATTCATCATTATCAAATAATCATAATACGTGAAAAAAGGTTTATTGTGCATATTTTTTTGACGTCGAAGGTACCAGGGTAGCACAAAAGTGTAGGAGAAGTCGAAACAATAAACCTCATTCATTCATCATTATCAAATAATCATAATACATGAAAGAAGGTTTATTGTGCATATTTTTTGACGTTCAAGGTACCAGGGTAGCATAAAAGTGTGGGAGAAGTCGAAACAAAGAAGCTCATTCATTCCCACAGGAACAACGGGGAGCGACATAGAAAGTATCCTATGTCCTTCTCCCAGTTCTTAGCTACCTCCTTACCAATTTTCAATCAAATTGGTATAGCCGTTCTTCAGTTATAAATGATGTAACTAACACGACTTTCTTTTATATATATAGATTATTGGAATCTCGGAAACGGCTCCTACGATTTTCATGAAATTTTGTGTGCAGGGGGCTTCGGGGACGATAAGTCGATCTAGCTAGGTTTAATTTTCAGAAAATGTCTTTTTTCCATGTTTTGAGGCACTGAACAATTGCTAAACTTCTCATAAGAAGCTAAATTTCGCCGCTGTCCTTAATGATACGAATAGCTGAGGGGCTTCGGCCTCTGATTCAGACCTCGTAGACTTCGGGTTCAAATCCCTGGCGATATCGTGTTTTTTTCCTTTTTTTTTGCAGTTTAAAAAAAAATAATGATGGCGTTGTCTAATGCTTTTTATTACATTTTAGTGTTTTTTCCTTTCTTTTTGGAGTTTTAAAAAAAATAATGATGGCGTTGTCTAATGCTTTTTATTTATTACATTTTATATTATTGGAAACGGCATCAACGAATTTTCTTTTTCGTTTATTAAATCAATGGAAGAAATTTTGTTTTGCCTAATTTGTTGAGATGCAAGGTACCAGGGTCGCACAAAAGTGTAGAAGTCGAAACAATTGTGAAAGAAATGATGTTGTATATAAACAACAATATTTTTTGTTGTAAATATATAATACCTGGAAGAACTTTTATTTTGCCTACTTTGTGGAGGTGCAGAGTACCAGGGTATCACAAAAGTGTAGGAGAAGTCGAAACAATGAAGCTCATTCATTTTAAAGATCAGCCTGAAGGAGCAGTCGAATTTACAACAGAATTTCTCAACAGTGTCAACATTTCAGACTTGCCACAACACGAACTGAAATATTAGTATTATTATTATTGCTAACCTTATGATACCTTGCACCTCCTCAAAGTAGGCAAAATAAAATTCATCCATATAATATGATTTAATAATAATGATGAAGTACCTGGGCGACCGAGCTTTGCTCGGCATCTTTTTTGTGTTATAATTATTATTATTGATTTATTTACATCAGACAATTGTTCATAGTCTTCATAAAAACACATAAGTACACAAAATACATTTAAATTATTTATGAACTATTATAAATAAAATAAAATTAAACTGATAATTTACATTCATGGTACACGAAGCCAATGTTTGGTTTGAGGTTAGACCCAGAAAATTGCTCTTAAAATATCACGTGTCTTTTTTACACGAATATGCCAAAAAGAACATTAAAAAAAAACACTTACGAACAATTTAACTCCACGAAGCCGTGACTCATCTCAAGAAGCAGAAGAAAACCTCCATGAAAACAGTCTGATTTTCGCTCGTCCCACACGTGTTTGTCAGACTTCGCATAGTGAGGACCCATTTGAAGAAGAACTTGATGAAAATCATCAGGTTTCCGCTCATCTCACACGTGCTGCTAAAGTAAGATGCTTGCAAAACTTGACTAACACTTTAAGAACAGAAAGGTCTTATTTAGATAGATAAATAAATAAATAAATGAATAAATAAATAAATAAATAAATAAATAAATAAATAAATAAACAAATAAATAAATAAATAAATAAATATATACGGACAAATCACACAGATTGAGCTAGCCCCAAAGTAAGTTCGAGACTTGGGTTATGGGATACTAACTCAACGATACTATATTTTATAATATATATATATATATATATATATATATATATATATATAGATAAACATCCAAGACCCAGGCCAATCAGGAAAAGATCGTTTTCCCATCATGACCTGGCCGGGGATCGAACCCGGGGCCTCCACGTCGCAGTCAGGCGTGGTGACCGCTGCGCCACGGAGATCGACGAATATGTATTTTTTGTTTTGAAAATATAGAGACACGCGATGTACCTAACAAAAAAAAAAGATGCCGAGCTAAGCTCGGTCGCCCGGTACTCTATACTAATATGTAAAGCTGAAGAGTTTGTATTTTGTTTGAACGTGCTAATCTCAGAAACTACTGCTCCGATTTGAAAAATTCTTTTTGCGTTGGATAGCCCATTAATACAGGAAGCCTTTAGGCTTATATAACATGACACTGAGACCAATAGGAGAGGAGCATAACTAACTCCATGTGAACGAAGTCGCTGGCGGCCGCTAGTGAATAATATTTTTGTATTAAAACGTAGAGCAGTGGTAGCCTAATCGTATCATCTGCGAATTACAACTTGTAGGTCGTAGGTTTGAATCCCGTCAGGCGCTTTACTTTGTGTAAATAATTTCATCACCACTGTTCTCAAAATGGTGAAGGAAAACATCGTAAGGAAATCGGCATGTCTTAGAGCCAAAAACTTCGTAGGTATGTGACATCAAATTGTTAATATTTGTAAATTTGAAAACTTTGTAAGTTTAAATTAACCAATTAAAATGTTTAATACGCATGACATGTAGTCACAATGGGTGAAATGTATTTATAATTATGTACAATGCTTGAAACAAAGTGATTTATTATTATTATATTGTAATATTATAATGTCTACTGTATTCACACTATTTCACAGTAAGTAGTCATAAATATAACCTTGTCAAATTTTTAGATCAGCTTTTTAAACCCTAGGTGTGTAACTACAACTTACGGTTTTTGGATTTTCTCTCTTAACTTGTTAAATCAAATCAAAGCATTTATTTCAAATAAACCAGTTACAGGCACTTTTGAATTGTCAGAAGGTCAGTCAGTAAGTAAGGTGAAGCTAGTCGCTCATTCCAAAGAGTACCGTTGGAGGTACCTATGGAGAAGAACGGGCAAGAACACTCTTTTAAATTATCAAGCTATTGATACAAATATTTGATTACATCATTCATTTTGAAATCAACCGTGCGAGAACGATGCATAAATATATTGAACGCTAAGAGTGTCCATTATGGAAAACACACAAAAAAAAAGAACAACAAAAAAAGACTAACCCAACAAATAGATGCTTTACAGCAAGTACATTGTACAATCTACACAATACAAAGATAGTTTTGTCCAAGGTGCTGTATCACATTCCTTCTTGATTCTAAGTCTACGGGAAGTATCTTATAGGTTATGATTTCCTTGCAAGTGTCAATATATGCGGCATAAACGGAAGATAAGCTCTGTATCTTAAAATTGCATTGACTAAGAATTATGACTTTTTCATTACGTCAAGGGATTAAAGATCTGCATTTTAATTGCATAACAAACTATTACTATCAATTGGAGTTATTTTGAAGCATATTGCTCCTTATAGTGGTGGTGGCCTAGTGGTTAAAACACCAGCCTCTCAAGTATGACTGTGCGGGTTCGATTCCAGATCAGGCAAGTACCAATGTAACTTTTTTAAGTTATATGTACTTTCTAAGTATATCGTGGACACCAATGACTGATTAATAAAAACTTTTTTTACAAAAAAAAATAAAAACAACCGACTTCCAAATAACACTACAATGTCTAATTTCGGAAGTCGGTGTCTTTTGTTTTTGTCTTTCCCACCATCAAACCCTGATGTCCTTATCATGGGACCATATTGGAAATGTCTTCTTTCCAACAGAAAAAGAATATCAAAATCGGTTCACAAACGACGAAGTTATCCGCGAACAAACATAAAAAAAGTATATATACGGTTGAATTGAGTAACCTGCTGTAAAAAAGGTGTAAGATATCTTGAGAAAACCTGGACTTTAAGTCTGAAATCGCCAACCCGCATTGAGCAAACGTGGTGATTACGCTCCATCCTTCTCTGTATGAGAGGAGACCTGTGCCCAGCAGTGGGACGATAAAAAGGTTGATGATGATGGTGATGATGATGATAATGCTCCATATGCTCAAACAATGTGTCTGCTCAACAATGTATAAAACCCAACGAATGTTTTTGAACTGTCAAATTGTAACCTATTGCTACTAACAATTTGTTACGCAATTACCCTGCTGAATATATCAACTGGATAACTACACGAATTTCTGAGGAGAAGGGTCTTGATAGATCGACAGACATACAGACAACGAAGTGATCTTCTAAGGGTAGTTTTTTCTGATATAAAACTGTTTTCTTTACAGCTCCAAAAGATTCACCGGAACTACATGGACCATATAAGAAGAATGACTCAAAGCTTGGCTTTGGGACGTTGTCTAATAAACATCAGGGAAGACCGATCGGTTTGTAGAAGGGCGGGAACACCTGTCTCACGTGAGTACATCGTAGTACAATGGAAGTCTGTCCAGCTGCAGTAATCCAAAGTGGATTCCGCACACGAAATGAGAAACGAAACTCACCGTGAGTATGGTGTTCCCGTA
Organism: Sesamia inferens; assembly: GCA_037179545.1. Lineage (NCBI taxonomy): Eukaryota > Metazoa > Arthropoda > Insecta > Lepidoptera > Noctuidae > Sesamia > Sesamia inferens. Next base: position 23,737,897 of record CM073934.1, on the reverse strand, counting down.
TAAATAATATCAACTGTGATTCCTTCACGAATGCGCATATATTATACAACATGTATTGTCGTGGTGGCCTAGTGGTTAAAACACCAGCCTCTCAAGTATGAGAGCGCGGGTTCGATTCCAGGTCAGGCAAGTACCAATGTAACTTTTCTAAAGTTATATGTACTTTCTAAGTATATCTTGGACACCAGTGACTGAAGGTGAAGGAAAACATCTTGAGGAAACCTGGACTTTATAAGTCTGAAATCGCTAACCCGCATTGAGCAAGCGTGGTGATTGCGCTCAATCCTTCTCTGTATGAGAGGAGACCTGTGCCCAGCAGTGGGACGATAAAAAGGTTGATGATGATGATCATTGTAATTAACGCACACCCTCAAACAGCCCAATTAGAATATTATGTTATAATCATAATACATACACTGGATTTTTAATTTAACATGTATCTGCATTGTTATTTAGTAATTTATTTACCCCAATTCTTGGAGAACATAATACATACACTGGATTTTTAATTTAACATGTATCTGCATTGTTATTTAGTAATTTATTTACCCCAATTCTTGGAGAACATAATACATACACTGGGTATTTAATTTAACATGTATCTGCATTATTATTTAGTAAATTATTTACACCAATTCTTGGAGAACGAATACCTTAATGTTGGAGTAAGGTTCATTTTTCTCTATTTTGTATTGAATGATTAAATTTGAATGGATACAAGTAAAACTGCGATTTTAAAAATCTGTACAAACAACAGGGTTAATATGACAATAATTTCCGTAGTTTTGATTATTTTTGTGATAAAAATTTTCAGAACTACGCTTTTTGTGATAAAACTATTTTCAGAAAGAGCGTAAATTAGGTGATTTACATGGGATATAGTCAATACACAATAATTTCATGGTGTGATTACTTACTAATATAATTTATCATAAGAAAACAGGGGGCAATCGCGCTAAAATAACTCAACCAAAACAGAATTGGATTGCAACCAAACCATAACTTTTGTTATGTTTCGTATCGCGCTAACCTTTTGACAGATGGTTTAACCATAACTGGATCGCAATTGAAACGTAACCGCTGTCAAATGACAAAGTTGAAACAAAGCTAACTTTTTCTGTGCCATTTGTTTAACTTACATCTAAACGATTAGATTAACTTATAATTTATTTAGTTTTAATTATTATATCTGACGAAATGTATCACTCATACATTGATTTTACTCCAACCGAAGTTAAAACTTTAGCGCGATACGAAATGTGATTGAAACTAAACCATAACTTTAACTGGATTAGATACGAACAAAAGTTGAACTTCTACTGTTTTATTTAGCGCGATTACCCTCCTGTAATGCAAAACGACATACTTTAATAGATTTTAGATCTACCTACATAATTTGAAAGCAATAGATTAGCAATATTCTTCAGATTAAAATTAATGGTGTGTTAAATGATTCAGAAGGTGATTTAAGTGTGAGAAACAATTCATCATTATCATTTTAGCGTTAATTCCAGTCGCATGTGAAGCTTTTTCAGCTTTGGAGTCTGGGGTCCGCTTTACCAGTCTAACCGCTAATTTTGGCCAATCCTCGATATTTTCCGTGAAGCGACTGCCGTCTAACCTCTACAACCCGAAGGCGATATCGAAGCATTGCAGTTAGACCAATTGTTGGACTTTTGAGGGCTCCAACAACCCACCACTGGATGTTCGTATGGCAACCGATACCAATGGCTTAAATGTTTTAATATTTTGGAAAAGACAACAAAGAATAAGCTACTTTATACATTTTATTTTTGCATAAATAACATACAGTATGTTAGAAAACCCTGTCCGACCCGTGAAGGTGTTGTTAGGTATCGATAACTGATTCTACTAATGCATACAAAACCGGGCTAATCTTAAAAAAAAAAACACCTAAAAAAATAAATATTATTTCGCAAAAAGAGGTAACTTAATAAATGTGCGTAAGCGCCCTTCCGCGGGGGGCGGGCGGCAGGGCACGCGGCACGTGGTCGCATCACTATTGGCTCATAATAATACCGGTGTCACTTTTTTAATAATTACCAAATTTCGGGGAAGTTGGAATTAATACGCGGGAAAATAAGATTATTTCAAAATTCATTTGTATTGGTACTATGATGATTACGTAAAATTTTATATTATATTTGGTCATGTGTTTACCTAACCTTTATTATCCTTATGGGTCGGACAGGGTTTTCTTAACATACTGTATAATTAGTCACATTATACATATATAATACATAGCTGATAAAAATGACAATTTTATTATTATTTATTTATTTAGGTAACCAACAGCGATACATAAAATATTTTACAAAATATGAGTGTTACATTTTTTATAGTTAATTTTATAGGTTTCCCTGTGTAACTGGGATTAACTCATTTGCGCATTTTTTTTAGAATCCTTACAGTTTGCATTCGTGTAAGTTGGAATCAATCATTAATTCACAACTGAGTTATGAATACACGAGGTACGTACAACTCGCGGGAGTTAACTTTGCACCTCGGTCTGTGACGTCATGCTGTTTGTAATAAATGAGAATTATGTTAAAAAAAATATAAATAATTTTTATTTTTATATTAATAGAAGGTCGTTTTGATGATAAAGACGATGTTTTGCAATTAAATTGATACATATCGACTGAAATATAATGTTGGTGCAACCAACAGGCTTCACTAGTATTTCGAAAAAACTGAACAAAGCAAAAACTCCACAGATTACACATTCTGGGGAGTGTGCGAGGGAATTGCACGATTTAATTCCCCCATCTCCGTTCCACCATCGGACGACCCGTCGTACGGCGAGTTTCTACCCTTATGTTGTTAACACCTCTACGATCCGGACGAAGCGTTTCGCCTCGTCCTTTATACCGCGTACATCGAGGGACTGGAACAATCTGCCGGCGGCGGTGTTTCCGTCGGACTACAATTTGAGTGTCTTCAAGGCTAGAGTGAATAGGCTCTTAATAAACTAGTGCGCTTTACCATCAACGATTGCGTCACTGCTTACCATCAGGCGGGATTGCGGTCAAGCGCTGGTTTATATTTTAATAAAAAAAAAAAAAACAGAAACAGTAATAACAACAGGAGAATTAAACTGTATTTAGAGAATTGTAACAAAGATGCTATCGCTACTCATCGCTTACGGCGAATGCGGGGAGTTGCGCGGAGAAGCGGGAGAGGTGTCGCATTCCAGCGAGGTGCATAGTAAACTCGCGCGAGTTATACGTACCACACAAGTGCTTGATATACATCAATCACTAGAGTATTAACATAGTTAAGTATAGTTGTCCTCCGTGGCGCAGCGGTCAACACGCCTGCCTGCGACGTGGAGGCCCCGGGTTCGATCCCCGGCCAGGTCATGATGGAAAAAGATCTTTTCCTGATTGGCCTGGGTGTTGGATGTTTATCTATATATGTATCTATTATAAAATATAGTATCGTTGAGTTAGTATCCCATAACACAAGTCTCGAACTTACTTTGGGGCTAGCTCAATCTGTGTGATTTGTCCGTATTTATTTATTTATTTATTATAGTTCTTAATTAAGATGTATTAGTTGCTCTTGACAAACATTCAACAGCTCTTTATATTCAAGACACTAAATATATTTCCGGTAAATCACATTAGTACGTAAATGCAATCGAATCCGCTTGAGATAATGCTGGCGACATCTGTCCTATCCGATTGGTTAGCAAACCAACGAGCCAGCTAAACGAATTTGGTTCTAATTAGCATTCTGTCGATGTCGACGGAAATGTTGAAAAAATTCGACCGGTATTGTACTCCTCTATTTGAATTCGAAACTCATTTATTGCAAAATAAAAATTCTTTGAAAATCAGTGTGACGCTGAGTTTCATTTGATTCGCAGTTGTTTGATTTCTGGACTTGAAAGACGAGTACGATTAAATCTATACTAATATATAAAACTGAAGAGTTTGTTTGAACGCGCTAATCTCACGAACTGCTGGTATGATATAAAAAAATATTTTTGCTTTGTATGAAAAAAAAAAAAAAACAATAATCCGTATCCAAATATATTAATATTATTTACTTTGGAACAAAATTGTTCTTGATATCATTTAATTTCGATTAACATCTTATAAGATACTACAATTGTAAAATAACTCTTTTGGGGTTAAAATAAAATATTCAAATAACTAACTACGCGGGCGGTATACGGATACTCATCGGACTAAACAACTAAATTAGGTTAAATAAAATCATTTATCTTCCGCTACTAAGAGTAAACCGAGGGTTAAACTTCTAAGGGGTTTATTGATAAAAGATGATTCAATATGTGAAGTTAAAACGAAAAATATGTATGTATGGTTAAACAGTCACTAGATAACTTTAAGGTGTATGAATAAAGGGGTAAATGTTTAACTTCTCCCACATTGGTGGGAGAGTTAAGTCGCTAAATTCAGGGTTAAGTTAGAGTAAGTATTGATTGCTTACATAAACCCATTCCGGAGTTTAGTGACACTCCTACAAGTCTCTCAAAGCGACAATTTATTTTAACATTTCTACGTAATATCAAAATTAATGCTTTGAGGTACTTCTGTTGACTTATTTTGTATTTTATATCGTTCGACGTTATAGTAGGTCAAAAATCGGAATAGGTAAAGGGATCGGTACAGTAGCGGATGATAAAAAAAAATTAACACGTTTTTCCATAACTGACTATACTAATATATGTAGCTGAAAAGTTTGTTTGTTTGAGCGCGCTAATCTCAGAAACTACTGTTCTGATTAGAAAAAAATATTTTTGCGTTGGAAAGCCCCTTAATCCAGGAAGGCTTTAGGCTATATAACATCACGCTGCGACCAATAGGAGCGGAGTATATTGAAACCTACGTGAGTGAAACCACAGCGCGCAGCTAGTATTATATAAGGCAGTCCCCCCAAAACGCCCGCCCTTCGCCCCTTCCAAGCGCTTTCGCTGGGAAGAAGAAGTAGTGTAACAAACTCCCCAGTAGCACAGGTGTCTGTTCATTTAAAAAAACACATGAATTTATACAATATTATGTAGGTACAGTAATGAACACAAGAAAACACAACAACAATGAAATTATTTATCATATGCCAGCTACCACGCCAAAATCCCAGCAAAACAAAAACAAAAAATAAAACATCATTTAAATAAGTAAAAACTTATTATGTACCTAAACAAAAGCCCCAGGTATTAAGGGCATGACAGCTCACACATTAATTTTTATGCATTGTTTAAAATCAACCTTTTTTATCGTCCCACTGTTGGGCACAGGTCTCGTCTCATACAGAGAAGGATTGAGCGTAATCACCACGCTTGCTCAATGCGGGTTGGCGATTTCAGACTTAAAGTCCAGGGGCCCTAGTCTGCTATTACAATAGTATCGGAATAATGATCGATTTTAACAAGTTGCGTAATCTACTAACAAAATGTCGTCATTATATCTTTGCAGTGATCAATCACTGACACTAATAGATGTTCAAATTGAGCAGTAGTTTTTAGAAAATCATTTCTACTAACGGGTTATATAATATTAGCAATACGGCAATGTCTTTCTATTACAATTCAATTACGAGGCGACTGACCTCATTGATCGATCATTATGAATTTAACAGATTTTTTAGCACAATGACAATTGAATCGTGTTGGAATGACAAATTTATAAAAATAGCAGACTAGGGCCCAAGGTTTCCTCAAGATGTATTCCTTCACCTTGTACCTAATAAGTCATTGGCAAACTGGCATTTTAGTGAATAAATAAGGCAAATCTACATGGAAACCACATAAAATATGAGTAACTTAAAGACAAGAAGTTATTACGTATCGCAATAAAGTAGATTGCCGTATCTACTTAAAGTTTTAGTTGAATATACATAATATACAGGATCTATCTGACATTGTAACGCAAACTTCGCGAAAAGGCTACACCGCATACCACTAACAAAATTATGACAGTCATTTATGTCGTTAATGAGCGGCTACAGAAATAACAGTCTTTAAAAAAAGTGACGCCGTGCGTGTTGTTCCCTGATGCGAACTCTATTAAATCAGCTGATATGGTAGTTTTTCTAGTATTGTTCACATTGCGCTTTTTTGTGTAATTAACGAATTAATTATTTTTTACTTTAAAATCTTATTGGGTTATGAAAGTATAGCAATTATGAACGGTCTAAAGTGAAAAAAAAAACTGCATATTATTTTTTTTAATCGACAAAAGCCGACGCAAAATTCTACAACTAGAGGGTTCAGAATCATGGACTGGTTTGTGCGTCGATGTCAGATACACCCTTTATGAAATATTGAAATTATTTTTAGGTTTGAAATGTTCGCAACTCAAAAAACACTTATCACGTTAACCAACCCGCAGGGTAATTGTCCAAAATCCAAAATCACAATGGGTATCATTTGAACAGTTCAACAACATTCATTGCGTTATTTACCTTGGTAAGCAAGCACATTTTTTGAACATATGGAGCAATGGATTGGTGATATGCTTCAAAATTATTCCAATAGAGTGCTAGGCCTGTAGCCAATGTAACATCGCTTCGTAGCGAAGCGAAATAGAATACCAAACCAACCAATGGCGGGAACGATTGACCACGTGATTTATCGCGTCACGTGGTCAATCGTTTTCGTTATTGGTTGGTTTGGTATTCGATTTCGTTTCATTGTGAAGCGATGTTACATTGGCTAGGGCCCCTGTTGTTACTATTTAGCGTCACATCGTGTCATAAGAGTTTTTTTTTAAATTTAAAAGGCGTTGCTTCACATTAGGAATCTCTCCTGTATCGTGGGTGCGTTTATAAACATATAAACTCACATACACGAACACCTAGACCCGGAACATCTAATTGTAGGCTGTATAAATATTTGTTCCATGCGGAAATCGAACCCGCGACACGCGGCGCGGCTGTCGATAGCTCAGCCACTGACACACCAACTTATTTATGTGTTTAACTAATCCGTTAAATGTTACTATGTTTCATTTTAATTTCAGTGGCCATCTCCCGCTGTCGGTCCGGCGGTGTGTGCATTAGCAGCGGCGCGTGTCCCTATAACCGGATCTTACAGGATGAGATGAAATGTATGATGGAGCATAACAACTACGTATGTTGCCGTGTAAATCGGAAAAGAATACCAGACGACGTGTTCACTGATTAATAATCATTAATAAAATATCTCATTATATTGTGACTCAATTATTTTTCACTTTCACTTTACACCAGCGAAAAAACATTTGTTTCGTTTTATAACAATGAACTTTTTTTTTTATAAATTATAAACTAGCGCTTGATCGCAATCCCGTCTGATGGTAAGCAGTGATGCAATCGATGATGGTAAAGCGCACTAGTAAATTAAGAGCCTATTCATTCTAGCCTTGAAGACATTCAAATTGTAGTCCGACGGAAACACCGGCGCTGGCAAATTGTTGCAGTCCCTCGATGTACGCGGTATGAAAGAGGAGGCGAAACGCTTCGTCCGAATCGTGGTGGTGTTAACGACGTAAGGGTGGAAACTCGCTCGTGGAACGGAGATGGGGGAACTAAATCATGCAATGCCCTCGCACAATCACCAAAATGAATCCTATAGAACACCGAAAGGCTGGTTACTCTACGCCTGTGCTCTAGGTTTTAGAGACCGTTTAGATTTAAATCTGGGTCGCCAAACAACCTACTTATAAACACACCTACCTGCCTGCCTACTTATTACAGCGTAAATATCAGGCATACGGATGGATCTACAAAGTTAAGCAACGCTTGTGAAGGTCGGTTGGTTGGTTGGATGGGTGATGATCCATAAAATACCAAGACTCTCCAATTCAAAGATCTTTGGCAGTCATTACGGGTTGTCTCAATTTGCTCGCGGCGGTCTTCCCGTTTGATTACGATTTAAGTGTCTTCAAGGCTAGAGTGAATAGGCTCTTAATAAATTTGTACGCTTTACTACCAAAGATTGCATCACTGCTTGCTATCAGGCGGGATCGCGGTAAAACATTAGTTTATAAGCAAAAGTTAGGGACCATTAAAAAGTATTTATTTACAAAAGTGTATAACGGTATTAATTGTCCGTAAATTAATTACTCTACTATTTTTTGAAGTCGATTAATCGATCGGTATTCGGTAAAATTATGATTTTTATTAAGAGCGGGTAACACCATTGATCGAATGGTAACACCGACAGGAGTTGCGTTTGACAGGAGTTTTTGGCGGGAAAGTCAAGCTGAGTGTCACGCTCATTTTTCATTGGACTTTTAAAATGTTTTATAGTGTTGTTAATAAATAAAAGCGCGTGATTTATGTAGTAAAAAGTTCATTCAGTGAATAATTTATAAGGAACATTGAAACATTTTAGCATAGTTGCTACATCATGACTTTACCCCAAACCCCTCCTAGTCGGCTCACGCGGGAAACGAAAGGTTAAATTAAGTAAAGATAAGTTACGAAGTTAAAATCCATTTATGTATTCGATTGCAGGTATCCATGATCATGAAAAAAATTATTAAAAAAAAAAATTACGTTTGACATAGCGAGCGACAATTTGCGCGGGCATTATACTTTCATCAAGCTTCGATCGAGTGTGTGTTGGTCAGTAGCAATGAAATGCTAAATCTATGGTTGGTCATACTCAAACCCAGTGGCTCGTATCTGTTTTAATCTGAGATTATCATTACAATCGCTTAATATTAAAGTGATCTAAGTGTCTGTACAGTTAAAATAATAAGAATCGAACATCACACTATAGTTATTGTTCAACGTTTTCTCGAAATATCGCCCACGATGGATGCTCATGCGGATGAGAAGACAACTCAACTATCCAGAACCTTCGGCCCCGCCTTCCTGACGTTTTCCCCGTTATATATATTATTTTTTAAACTGAACACAGACAAAAATAAAATCGATGTACAGACGACAGCACATCAAGCTACTATAATGTACGCGCCCCAATACAGCACGTACATTTACCGCTATCAGTCACGGCTTACACAACAATGAAATCTCCGACCACACTACACAACAAAGTTAAGTAACCTACGACACCGTGTGTTTCCGTCGTGGGATGAATTATCGGAGAGTCGGCGCGCGCGCTGACTTACAACGCTGTCCGATGTCTTCCAACACACTAATTGTCCAATACCAGTAGACATTAAAGTTCCTCCATGAGGTCAACCAAGGCTCACCAACATAAAAAACCGTTATTCAGCAGCGTCAAGTCACGCCCGACAAACAATCAGCAACGAAACCACGTTTCAGAAGGCGGCACTGTTACGGTTTATAATCCAAGTATATATTTCAAACACACGGGCAACAAAAACGCGAGAACTGTCCAAACCGCGGCCCGGCACTATATTTCCCAAAAATCAATCGTCAAAACGCACCCCGCGCGCGCGATGATTTTCTCAAGACTCCTTGATACGTTCTGCCTCCGCGCGCCACCGACCACATCTCAGATTATAATATTCCGCTCGCCCGTACCGGTCGCGCCATCTATCAAACAATCTTCGAACTAACAATCTGAACCGACCGATAAACGAGCGTAAACATATAATCTGTCAGATTTCTTATTTAATTTTCAACTTTATTTCTAAAGGATTAAGGCTCAAGGTTGATTGGGTATATTTTACAGTTTCGGGTCAGTACATATATGTATATATAGGTACATATACAATGTTATTTTTTGTTTATACGAAACCTGAATATAGTTTGTTCAGAATAAGCAACCTAATAGATTCCAATAATTTTTACACCATGTTATATTTTTTCCCAAATACATTTGGAAATTGTTGCAGTGTGGTTACCGAACGCAATACACAGCTGACTGTTGCAGTAGATCATAGTACTAGGCACATAGTGAAACAGGGCCCTCGCGCCGCGCAGCTGCAGGAGCGGGCGTGCGAGCGGTGCGTTGATCATATTTTGTTGGGACAACTATAAGATAACAAGCTCATAACTTGTGGTTTTTCATCATATCTTTTTGAAATTTTATACATAGATTCTTTGCTTAAAAATACTGGACACGTGTGTCGAGTTTCGCATAAACAAAAAATAACGTATATATAAAAATAATAAACAGAAAAAATAATCCACGCTAATGTTATAAATGCGAAAGTAACTCTAGGCTGTCTGTCTGTCTGTCTGTTACGATTTCCGGCTTAAACCTCTTAATCGATTTTGATGAAATTTGGCACAGACAATCTTTAGACCCCGAGAAAGAACATAGGCTACCTTTTATTGAACCTACCTACCTACCTGATTGAGGCTACCTTTAAAAACCGCGATATAACCGAATTCCACGCTGGCGAAGCCGCGGACGGGAAGTTAGTTAGAATATACAGAGCCACAAGGCTTCTATCTCAACTGTATGCTTCTACAATGAAAAAAGTCAGAAGCCCGAAAGGCCCACAAGTAGTACCAAGTGGTATCGTTTTATTTTTATTTATTTACTAGCTAGGCCCTGCAGTTTTATTCCAATAAGTTTCGGTCCTATGGGACAAACTAAGATAAAAACCTTAGCCCTAAAATGTTGTATCCAGTGTGTCAGCTACGTCCACTCATTAAAATGGGTCCAACAAAAAAACACACACGTACACGCACACACTCATAAAAAATCAACTTTATGATATTAGTGTAGTGGTTAATTAAAACGGTACAACACTAATTACCATACCTAGAGACAAAAAATATGTTGATAATAATAAAAACATAAAACTAACATGGAACATGTAGAACATATGTTACCCAGTATCTAATTGGGTTGTGGAGGTCAGACAGGCGGTCGCTTCATCAATATCATTTATTCTATACATAAGTATAATAATTCTGTAGAAGTAAATATAAATTCTGTACATTGAAAAGATTAAAAAAAAAATACCACGGGGTGTTATGGTTCAAGCATCACGCAAAAACTACCGGTTCGATTAAAATAAAACTTTGCATAATTGTTCTTTAATATCCTGGGCACCAAACTGCGTAAGTACTTTTTAACCTGGCAAAGTATGTCTGACATGTGTGTAAAACGCCACCATGTCAGTCCGTCTCCAGGATCAGGACTCGAAACCGATCCAACTCCAGCGTGGAGTGAGACAAGGAGATGTTATATCTCCTAAATTGTTCACTGCTGCGTTGGAAGATGTCTTCAAGCTCCTGGACTGGAAAGGACTTGGCATCAACGGCGAGTACATCACTAATCTCCGTTTTGCAGATGATATCGTGGTCATGGCTGAGACCCTGGAAGACTTGGGCAAAATGCTCAATGACCTCATCAGAGCTTCCCAACAAGTGGGTCTAAAGATGAACATGGATAAGACGAAGATCATGACGAACTCTCATGTCGCACCCACTCCAATTCTTTTTTTTTTTGCCGGGGTGGAAATCCTCATAGGATGCCCGCCGCCCTGGGGTGGGCGACGGGGTATGTCAGACTTTTACTGACTAAAACCACCCCGGTGTGTCTTCTATCACGAGCGCGCGTGGAGCCGCGGGAGTCTAAATTCTTCCACGGCCCCACACCCTCGTGCTGGCCCGGTCTGTCCGGGCCTCGTCTCCTGCACGGAGTAGTGGGGTGTTAAACTACCCCGTGCATCGCCTCAAAGGCGCGCGCCGACACTAGCGCGCGCCTCCGCCTCGGGGTCCATCAATAGGGGGGCGGGGACTTCCCCATGTCCCTCGCCCCTAGACCCATTCATGGGGGGCGGAAGAGGGCGTTATCCGCCCTTCCTTGGCGCCCGGTGCGTTGATATCTCCCTCTCCCGTTCCGCAGCTTCCTTCTGCGACATCACGTCCTCGCAGAAGGACACCACCGCGTCCCACGACTCTGAGCTGCCGACCATCCTCCGCACTACTGCCGACAGCGTCAGGTCGCCTCCTACTTCATTTGTGAGGACACGGCGCTGCTCCTCCCAAGCTACACACTCGGAGAGCGTGTGCTGCGCCGTGTCCTCCCCGCATTGGACGCAGTGGTGGCACCGAGCGTCCGGCTCTCTGCCTAAGCGACGCAGGTACTTGCCGAAGCAGCCGTGCCCCGACAGTACCTGCGTCACCCTGAACGACAGGGAGCCGTGCCTCCTCCCGAGCCAGTCGTCGAGTACTGGCCGGATCGCCTCGACGGTAGCGAGGCCGGCTGTAGGGCGCATAAGCCTCTGCCGCCAGTCCGCCACCAGGCGAGTATATATACCTGGGACAAACAGTCCAACTAGGTAGGTCCAACTTCGAGAAAGAGGTGACTCGTCGTAACCAGCTCGGCTGGGCAGCGTTCGGGAAGCTACGATACATCTTGTCGTCGTCCAAGATACCTCTGTGTCTCAAGACTAAAGTCTTTGACCAGTGTGTATTGCCAGTGATGACTTCCGGAACTGAAAAGTGGTCGCTCACACGAAGGCTCAGAGTCACGCAAAGGGCAATGGAAAGAGCTATGCTCGGAGTTTCTCTGCGGAAATGAGGAGATCCGCAGAAGAACCAAAGTCACCGACATATAGCTCTGCGAGCCGCTAAATTTAAGTGGCAGTGGGCAGGGCACATTGCTCGTAGTGGCGGCCACGTACTGGAAGACGCAGCGTAGGGAGGCCCCCAACAAGGTGGACCGATGACCTAGTGAAGGTCGCGAGAAGCCGATGGATGCGGGCAGCACACGACTGGTCAGCGTGCAAAGCCTTGGGGAGGCCTTTGTCCAGCAGTGGACATCCATAGGCTGAAGAAGAAGAAGAAGAAAGTATGTACAATAAAACACAAACTTAATTTTACGATTCGATCACTAGGTACTATTTTATACCAACCGCAAATAATAAGTTTGTCGTAGGTTACTTCACCCGTCAATATTTTACCTTTTTTTTGTTCTGGATGGGAAATATGAAAAATCTGCTTGTATTTTGGTTCTGCGCGTAACGCTTGATGCGATCGCACGTACCCCTGGGGGTACGCGTACCACTAATTGGTAAACATTGGACTAGAACAAAAGCATAGTTGAGAAAAGACTTGGCGAATTGAATGACAATACAGAAATTACCTATCCTTTGACATATTTTTGATGTCTTGTTGCTCTGACATCAAGCGAGATCAATATCAATTGAAGGTAACATGAAGATATTCAGGTGCCTCCAAGAGAGCGTAGTTTAGAACGCTTCCATACTTCGTGTCTACCAGACCGTATGAATAAGACAATATGCGCGGCTCCGTTTAAGTGAGAATCGAGGTATCTATTCCTTCGGGACTGCTTCCAAGTGCTACCTGTCAACAACCTTGGATATACCTATTGAATATATTTTCGTTTAGGTACGCTCTGCGGTAACCTTCGGCATCAACTGATTTTGTCGTACATAACTAAATTGAAATTCTTAGCTTCGCATGATTTCTTAGATAAGTCAACACAACTCGAAGAATAAAGAATCTTTACGTAAAATTTCTGAGCGAAATTTTAGAGGGTCATAGAATAAAATAACTAATTATACATATAGGTAAACCATTTGCATCTAGTTTATAAGAGTCTTTAGATTTAAAAAAATAATATGAAAGGATATATTTATTCGCTTCGCCACGCGTCGATCGTGCCAAAACACGCCCCAAGGCGGTAGACAGTACAAAACTTTTTACAACTACCTCCTTATATTCATAATGTTAACACTTACAGCTCACAATAGGGTATTTGACTAAAAAAAACTAATTAGTCCGTCAGTCAGATTTCCAAAAAATACTAGACACGTATTTTTTGTTTTATCAAAACAATAAACATTTACAAATATAAAAGGCATCAAAGATCAGGAGTGGTGGCTGGTGACGTCACTGGCCAGTAAAAAGTGTACAGTGTTGTGACGTCACTCGAGTTTTCAACGCACTGTGTCGTCTGCATTTTTTGTTTATATGAAAAAAGAAAAAATACGTGCCTAGTATTTTTTGGAAATCTGACTGACGGACTAATTAGTTTTTTTTAGTCAAATACCCTATTCTCCTGGAGAACAAAAAGTATTTATTTCTGTACAAGTGATTTAGAAATAAATGAATTCAAATCGTAAACCGTAAATATTTACATAGTTTGCTAGTCTTACACAAACTATGTAACGTACGTTTCGAGGTTCTACGATGGTAGATGTTTAACTCAATGCCTAACGACATAATCTGACGTCGCACTGTTATCCAAACCTGACTAATGCAGTTTAGTTAGGCTGGCTCGTGCGATCCAATCTCCCACCAGGCCAAATGCTTGGCTATAAAGAATGTTACTGGATGTGTTTAGAACTAGGCACGTAGATACTTAGAAAGTACATGTAACTTTTAGAAAAGTTACATTGGTACTTGCCTGACCTGGAATCGAACCCGCGCACTCATACTTGAGATGCTGGTGTTTTAACCACTAGGCCACCACGTCGTTTCTAAGTATATCTTGGACACCAATGACTGAAGGTGAAGGAAAAACATCTTGAGGAATCCTGGACTTTAAGTCTGAAATCGCCAACCCGCATTGAGCAAGCGTGGTGATTACGCTCAATCCTTCTCTGTATGAGAGGAGACCTGTGCCCAGCAGTGGGACGATAAAAAAGGTTGATGATGACCTACTACACACGTACGTACATCTACTATACATGTACCTACCACAAGTTGGCATTAAAAAAAACAATGTTTAGCCAAAAAGGCTCGTCAGCATTACCTTTAAATAGATTTTAGCGAAAATTTTGGAAACTCCTCCCTACAGATGTTATTTTTTTTGGGAATATGTTTTTATACGTTTTGTTTTTGGTCTGATTTAGGCGTAAATTGCAACTATTAAGTCTATAATTTAGAGGCAAGGCATGTCCGGGTATAAGGCAAGCGTCTCTGGAGGCACGTAGAACAAAGTACAATCAGCTTTGATTGTTTGTGGGTTTCGTAAAGGTCAAATGAAGCAAACTTGGAAACTAGAGCAGGTACGTTTATATTTTTTGTTTATAAAATATATGTTCACGGCGTATAAAAACGGATTGGATTATTCCCTTCAGCAAACGCTTTCACGGTTGAAATTTAATTCTCTCCGCTACTTCAAAACATTTTACCGTATAAATTCATTTTTATAATGTTATATGTAATACAAAAGTCACCATAGTCGTGAAAGATGAAAAATTGTATTGTGTCTCCAGCTGGGGCGGTGTCATTTCTAGTTAGGTAGAGTGTTGGCTCTAATTCAGCTCGCTCGGATATTGCAATTTCCATCCAGCTCACACCCACTGCGTCTCCCTTCCATTTCGTTTCATATTGCGCTGCAGTAACAACACTTGACGTTTATGAATCTAATTTCGCAGGTAATGTCACAATCTGATTATGAAACTGGCGCTAAACATATATACATATATACGTATACAGATGTCCAGGTAACTCGCGCCAGAAATTACACTCTGACATTTCATTACGCGATGTTTCATAAGAGCCATTAGTAGGAATTCACATATACTTATAAGATGGACACTGTTTGCTTTCACTAGTTCAAACATCGCCAGTATTTGTTTAGGATTCGTATAATGTAGGTTTTCATACAATGGGTATGGACGTTCCATTGCCCCACAAAAGATTTTCCTCAACAACAGGCCACCGCAGACCCTTTTAATGAAAAAAAATTAGATGCTTTGTAATATTTTTAATTTTATTCACAATCCGTGTATTGTTCTGCGAGAGGAGGGTCGTCCGGAGGGCTCACCGCTGTTATAATATTCAGCCTCCATACCACAATGTTTTATTTAGCCATCTCGGCGGCTTCAATATTCATCACTGTACTCTGAGCACTCTTAGCCCCTGAATAAAATACTCTAGGCTTCTCCATGTCTACATTTAGGCTTTTGGTTCATTATTAATATGGTGCGGAATGGGGGTAAGTTGCAGAACATTAATAACACTATGTTTTGTTTTCTCGAATAGAACTTCTATTGTGAAATGCAATTTTAAATAAATGTTGCATTTAAGAAAAATTCACAGCCAGCAACAATGAAAAATTACATTAACCCAGAAAGTAGTGTAACATTTTAAAAGATAAATATTTTTAAGTTAATAGCGCCTATTAAGAGACAGTAAGTACAAAACTTATGAGAATAAGAGTCAGTCGTCGAGCAAAATGGATATTTGTTGAGTCCAAAAGCCGAAAGCGTTCGTGACGGAACGAACGACGGAGCGCGGGACGTGACCGCACTTTTCAAGTTATGCCTCTTTTACATTTCCATCCTTTAATATTAAAAGTGTTTGAGCTAAACCGACTTATTTCCTTAATTTTCTTTTAAACTTTTTCCTTGAAACTTGATAGGCGCGCAGTGAAATAAATTCGATTAGGATGATGACCGTTTTCAAAAGGTTTTTCTTCTGTTTTATAATTCCATCAGTGTAATTCTTTGGTGCTTTTCTTTGAGAATTCAATTTAGGTCGTGAGCCATTGAGCTACGAATTCATTTTACATGGTTCGATCCTTGTATGAAATAGTTTGGATCCCTATTTGTTAATAGGAGATTAAATTATAGAACGATGCCACCATTTAGAATTAACTCCCAGAACACCAAAACTCCGGAGAAGCTTTCTGACCTGTTACATTTATTTCACTGATTCGATCTAATTACTTTACTTGCTCGTTAAATCACTTGAGGTGATGTCTGCTGCTGATGTAGGTTACCCCACAAATTTGGCGTACGAGCCCTAACTTGTCCTCACAATTCCTTCATCCCTTCGCTAAACGCTGTTGGTATCAAAGTGTCAGCTCAACCGAGCAACCGCAAGCCCCTTAGCATTGGAGAAGTTAGTGTCGGCCCGACTTGTACCCATGTCTACGTCGCAAGTTGAATACTATTCCACTTCGATGCCGGTTGCCCGTTCCATCTTTTAATTTGATAAGATATTTCACAGTGAGCGCACAGTGTATAACGTTTAACATTTTCGCTTGTTTGAGGTGACGCGTTCGTGTACTGAGGTCTCTACCGCAAACATTGGCTGACGTAGCGAAGATGCGGCTACATGAATTGACACCATCCCGTCGTTTACAAGATGAGATGAACTTTATAGTTCTTAATATAAGATTTATGCTGGAAGTTTGAAACCGCTAACTGTTTCGAAAGATAGAGAAGTGTTAGGCTTACTCTCGCTGGTTATGATCGAAATTATCATAATAATATGACGTAAAATGTAATGTGCGTTAACTTTTCAAAACAATTAAACAGAGGGATGTTAGATGGGTTTCAAAAGATACGAATGTTATTTTGTTGATGTCTACTCTTAGCTCTGTGACCTAACGTCTCGTGTTTGCATGTATTTTATTTCTGTATTTTATCTTGCATTTTGAAACACGTTAAGAAATAAACCTATTCTTCTATCTTACACCCGTCAAACTTTGCATTCGTCATAAAGCGAAAAAACGGTCAAAGGTGAATGGAATTTGGTATTAACAGCACCCATAGGTACAGATCAAAGAGCATGAACACAAAGAGATCGAAGGACACGAGGCTTTCAATCGAAATCTTCTGAAGAACGGTGAATTGCCTTGATCGACGCTTCTCTATACCAATCACGAATCTGTACCGATTTCGTCGCAGATAATATTGGCTAAAAGGGTATCTTTTGTGTCAAAGGACGTTTGATGTGACAACACTGATTAGGTACATTGATCTTGTAGAATTCTGTTACACTATACGTCGACGTTTAATTTTGGCGATTACCTTCATATGTTTAATAATTATAAACTAGCGCTTGACCGCAATCCCGCCTGATGGTAAGCAATGATGCGATCTTTGATGGTAAAGCGCGCTAGTTTATTAAAAGCCTATTCACTCAGAAACACTGAGCGAATAGGAAGGAAGACGGCAGTTGAGCGAGGTGATGCAATGTTAAACCCAACAACACGACCCACGATGCAGCGCCAAAGGGAGATTGATCTGAAGACCCTCCACGACCAAACTCCCAACACAACAACATTAAGGCGCATCGTACCCGGAACACATCGCAACACAACTGCTCAAACCCGTCCTCCGTACGGCTTCACCAGACATCATGCCGGAACACGACAAATCGCTTGGCGGCAAGGCTTTGTCTGGTGGGTGGTAAGTTCTGCCGGCGACCGATGTTATGGCCTACCACCGAGAAAATGAAACCTTCATATATGAAATGGTAACGAGTATAATCATTGTTGTAACATCAAATGGAAATTACGAAACAAATCCAGCCCGTAAACGCTCAATGATGAACACATTTGTTTGACAAATGGTTTGGAGATCGCTGTTTGTTTTTATTAACGCACATAAGTATATGGTAACAGATACATCATTGAAGGGATGATTTTTTTTCAATGATAATGTATTTCATTTTAACAGTTTACCAACATTTATTGAGAGTATTTAAGTTATCGAGTAGATACATTTTTCAAAAATAATGAAGCAGTGGATTAGTAATATCCTTCAAAATTATTAGTTTGTGATTATTTGTTATGCAATAAGGGAGCTAAGACGTTAAGTAGATCAACATTTAATTACTGTCCAAAAACATTGTCGTCAGAGGATGACAGGGGAGGTTTTGTTAGGTCATCACGACGCGAATGGTGGAAAGTTTGGCAACGGTCGGACGACGCGATGGGGCGACATCAATCATATTTTGACATTCGATTTTTTCCGTCCGCTGCCCGCGAGATGATGTGGGGATAACTTTTTGAAGTATTGTCACTTTTATTATACAAACGTCGGTCTTATGTCCTGACAGGACTCAGGATCAAATTAGGGCGAAGTATTGAAAAAGTATTCTGGAGATGATATTGTTACATCTTGTATGAGTTCAATTTAGTTTGGAAACTCGCGGTTACTTTTATTAGGGACGTTTAACTTTTATCTATCAAAATATATATTTTGTCTACTACTATGTACTTGATGTGAACAGTTTTAGACAAATCTTCCGTATTACATTCCTTTTTTTTTAATAATTATAAAGTAGTGCTTGATCGCAATTCTATCTGCTGGTAACCAGTGATAAAATCGTTGACGGTAAAGCGCACTAGTGTATTAAGAGTCTATGCGCTCAAAAAAAAAAAAAACGGAGTGGATAGGAAGGAAGACGGCAGTTAAGTGAGATGTTGTAAAGTTAAATCCAACAACACGACCAACGATGCTGCGCCAGGAGGAGATTGATCTGGAAACCCTCCAGAACCAAACTCCCGACACAACAACATTTGGCGCATCGTACCCGGCACACATCGCAACGGTCCTCCGTACAGCTTCACCAGTCACCGTCATGCCGGTACACGACGAATTGGCCTGCGGCAACACTTTGTCTGGCAGGTTTCTGCCGGTAGCCGATGTTGTGGCCTACCACCGAGAAACTCCTACACAATAGCCTACTAAAAATCTGAAAATTAGAAATAAAAATAAATTACTTGCGAACCTTTGCTGCTTATAAGATCAAGGGTCTAATTATCAGCCACGGCAGTATACCTAATTTAGCATTTAATAAAATGATAGCAGAGGTAATCAACAAACGGGCGGGCCTGTAATCCGGGCCGTCCTGGGCACGCCCGTAAATCACGGGCGCGCGACGCAATTTATCGCTTTGGCCCCACATTCGCGCACGCACACGCATAGCTTTTTATTGCGTCATTGATACCACTATTTACGCATAGTGAATATAACTTACTATTCCCGGAGCGACAACCTTTAAGACATCGCGCGATACCAATAAAATATTAGTTCTCATTTCAGATTTTTTTGGAAGAAAGATTGAAAGATTTGGAAGAAGCATGAGAAAAAAAAAACTGAATAACAAAGAAAAGAGGAAATGAATACATTTCAGATTACTTCAGAAACCGACAGACAGTACCTACATAAATTACAGGATAAAAATTGAATAATAGATATAAATATACTTTTCATCCGTTTCGCTGTTGAGATAAAAAAAGATTAAAAGAAAGAATATAATAGCATTTCATAATGTATATTTTTTTGACAAACGACTTGATATCCAAGGATAAAAGCGTTGAAAATATTTGTAAACGAAACGACATTCTTTAATCTCTGGCTTTTTTTGGGAAATAAATAATTGCCTACAGGTAATTTGTACACCTGTCCTGGAAGGGACTGGCAGAATAAAAAATACGTTTCAATTTTTATATAAACGAGATCAGCTTCCTATGGCATTACCATAGAAACTAGTATCCAAGGATGAAGTTTAAACTCTGATTGTTAATGCTCGCCAGGGTCACGGGTTGTTCGAACCTCGAAATAGATATAACTGTCCCTGGCGCACAAGCGAACGAAGGGACATGGGTGGTTTAGTCAGTATAAGTCTGACACGCCCAGAGCAGGAGAGACAATTTGATCATTTCCCACCCAAAGATATCTGAGCTATTTTTAAATAAATAATAAGTATTTGTGTTGGTGTCGCTGTAAATACAATAGAAAACCGTATTTATCAACACCTTATTTACTTAAAGGTTCGTTTGGAGTCATCATCTTTATCTTTTTTCGAGAGAGAGAGCTGCAGTGACAGTTCTTTGATTTCGGCCCCGTCTTATGTAGAGTGTTACGGTCTCGGGTCCTAACCCAGGCCGGTGTATATTTACCATAGATTCAAGAATGCCTAGTTGTGAAAAAAAAATTACAGGGCTAGTGGCATAGACTTAACGAAAAAAAAATCATCAACATTACACTAGACAAGGTGATAGAAACGAATAGAAACGAAATATATCGTGATGAAATCGGCATATCCTAGAAGTGTCTAGAACCAGCACTGGATCCGCGTGGGGTAGATTTCAGCACTCCTTCTGGAAGAGAAGAGAGGACTCTTATGTCCCAGCAGTGAGGAAAATATAGGCTGATAGTATTTATCCTATTTAGTATTTATTTACCTTTACTTCGTTACCCATAATTTTGTTTCAAACTATGTTAGACAATTATTTAAGACATCTTCTTCGTCTTGTTCTCAGTCTATAGAGGTCCACTGCTGAACAAAGGCCTCCCCCAAAGCTTTCATTCCATTGGGGGGCATTGCCATAATCCCCACGCTTGGCAGGCGGGTTGGTGATCGCAGTAATTTGTTATTAAACAGGAGAAGCGCTGCTGCCCGCTTCCCTGGTGGGAGTTCCCTTAGTCGCCTCTTTCGACACCCACGGGAGGATATGGGTTGGTACTAAGACATGCACCAATATGGAATAACAATCAAATACAGCTTAAGTACTATTGATACCCTGCCAGGCCGCAGGATATTCGAAACAGATATAGTGGCCCCTGGCGCACAGGCAAATGAGCTGGGTTTTAGACAGTAAAAGTCTGACACTCCCTTCCACTCCGCACAAAGCGGGAGAAGTCATTTGATGATATCCCATAATCTATAAAAAAATACTTTTCATACCTATTACGATATCTTCTGGAGACACCCGGCAACAGTTCACGCACTGCGCACAGTCCAGAAGACTATTGAATGCATCTTTGCTGTAAGTAAATATTTACAACATAATAATATTATACACATAAAAATACATCCTTACTAATTTAATAAATCAGAAAGTGAGTTTGTTTGTTCCGCTTTCATGCCGTAACTACAGAACCGATTGCTTTGAAATTTTGCAGAAATAAAATTAGAAGTCCGGATTGAATAATAGGGTACATTTTATCCCGGATTAATTTGATATTCCAGAGGGAACTCTAAAAAGCGCGATATAACTAAATTCCACGAGGGCGAAGTCGCGGGCGGAAAGCTAGTAGAATATAATTTACATCCCACTACAAATACTGTAATCGTCATCTCAGTGAACAGGCCAGTGCCGAAGAAGCAAAAAAGTGCAGAAGTATAAAATCCATGATAGGTAAGTAGTACCTATTATGGATTTTATACTTCTGCCAACTGCCGCATGCCATATCCCCGAGGTCCGCAGTGTGCATAAACAAACATTCAAACCTGGATTTACGAGCATATACACCTCAGGGAGTTATCCTGCCCTCAGCATTCGGTTCCCGAGCTATGGAACTGGCCAACATTTACAGAAACTGGATGAGCTACGTCCCGCCGTCAAAACGGGAACAAAATGAAAAATAAACCTATCAAAAAGTTTGATGATGAATAAAGGGGAGAGCGAGCCACTCTGAACAAATTTCCCGCTTTCCATCCGCCATATTTTTTAAGGGAAAAGTTAACGCAACGGCTATTTTTCTCCATAATTCCGAGAGAACTACACAACCTACGTTTGTGGGGCGAAACTTTTGATATTGTAATTAGCGCACTCTCGTTTCAGCCGTTACAGGGTTTTCTCTATTGTGTATATTGTTCTGGATTTTGAAAGGGAAAAGCGGGAACAAAACGCTTGTTTCAAGGAAGAAATATCCATATTACAATAGATTTGTTTCCGCTACTTTTAAATAGAACAATGAGTATCATACTGGCTAGTGAGAAGCTTACTTATTTCGAATGTTTAAAACAATTTTATTCCCCTGTTAACCACAGTAGAAATATAGCTCTGGGTAGTACATTGGTTGGGATTGTTTATGTGGAAATATATTACCGCCCCTTGATATAAAATCGAAGATACTTGGTGTCCGTAATAATTCTTTTACTACGATTTTATGGGTTGGTTAGGTATATAATAATTTATGCGCCAGATCCTTCAGTGGCCTCACATCAGTGTGTAAGAGTACGATAAATATACAATGTGACACCTGCGATGATATCACAGAGTTGGGTAGACGGGTTCAACGCCGTGATTTACTTAATATTTTTTAACTAATTCTCAACAAAATTCATATTTTATTCGAAAATGTAATGGGTAATTCAGTTTAAAAATAGTTCACTTTAAGAGTAAACGTGTTTTAAATTGCAGGCGAAATTACACTTATCAAGCACCACAGGGGTAAACACGCGAGCGGGTAGAGTCAGCCAGTCAAACTCGGCCAGCGTCTACGCATGTAACAGGTAACTTTATGTATATGGAAACTTCAGTGGAAAATGGTAGCGAGTTGTTCTAGTTTTTGTGAAAACGGTACGTACATATACATATGTGTGTTGACACTGCATTATAAATGAGGAAACGCTAAGTTCACTGTACAACTTTGAAAATAGAATTGAATTCGTGTAGACTTTAATTTATTTTCAGTGCTGGCAACACAATGTGGATCGTAGCATTCGTGGCGCTTTGAGACAGGAAACAACTAGTGTATTTGTAGAATAAGAAGGTAGGTACTTTAATTTTAAAACGTATATTTGATTGGTAATATGTATCTTTTCGAATGCTATAGGTGAAGTTAAATTAAATTTTGTTAAAGGATGACAACAGATCATCGACTTTGTAAAAGTCTCACCGTGAAAAGGTATGTTAAATGAGCTGTCAATAGTGACAATGCCTAGCACATCGACATATACTAATGGATATGCTGTGCGCATATATACTGTATTAATTTTTTTGGTTTGAAAATAGTGAGAGTGATGACTTATGCTTTCGGTCTAGCACTATCTCTTTCCTCATAGATGTTTTTTTTTTTTGATAATCATAAACTAGCACTTGACCGCAATCCTGCCTGATGGTAAGCAGTGATGCGGTCGTTGATGGTAAAGCACGCTAGTTTATTAAGAGCCTATTCACTCAAAAACTGAGCGAATAGGAAGGAAGGCGGCAGTTGAGCGAGGTGATGCAATGTTAAACCCAACAACACCTTAAGAGAAGGCGCAGAGCCGGCTCAAAGCTCGGGACGGCCTCAACATAGAGCCCGCAGCAAACCGAGACCCGCGGGTGGTTATTCGTAACTTGCTGAGTTACAACTCCGAGGCTGATATCCTTGAGGCTCTCAGGACTCAGAATCGGAAGTTGTGGCTCGGCATGGACGAGGCCCACTTTCGGGTCAAGGAAGTTTATAGGAGGGGGGCGCGGAACCCTCTCCAGGCCCATGTGGTGTTGCAGGTCTCCCCTCAGGTGTGGCGCAGGCTGACTGAGGCGGAGACCCTGTACATCGATATACAGGGCCTGACTGCCGAGGACCAGTCGCCGTTGGTGCAGTGTTCCCGGTGTCTGGGGTATGGCCACGGCCGCAGATTCTGCAAGCAGAAGGTGGACCTTTGCGCCCACTGCGGGGGGGAGCACGACCGTGCGAAGTGCCCCTCCCGCGTGGACGGGAAGGCCCCAGTCTGCGTGAACTGCGACCGGGCCGGACTGCAGACGGCGGGACACAACGCGTTCGACGGCGGCTGTCCGATAAGGCAGAAGTGGGATGGTATCGCGCGCTCCGGAGTCCGCGCGTCGAGGAGGACTCTCGGGGGGAGTCCCTGAGGGGGTTCTTTGATGATATGGAGCTACACGTATTGAACGAAGGAGTCGTCCCCACCTTCGATACGGTCCGTGGGGGCAGGCGGTACACGAGTCATGTCGATGTTACCGTCTGCACCCAGGGGCTGTTGAGAAGCGTCCTTGAGTGGAAAGTGGACGACTCCGTGACAAGTTCTGATCATCGAGCGATACGTGTGGTTCTGGGTCTCAAGGTGCCCCCCGGGGGTAACACCCGGTGGACGAGTCGGCGCTTCAACACCCGGAAGGCTGATTGGGGTCGCTTCACCGAGGAAATGCGGAGTGGGGTGACCGCCCGGGGCCTCACCCTGGAGCGAGTCACCAACGTCCGCAACAAGGCTGAGTTGGAGGGGGCGGTCGCGGACTTTATTGAGTCCGTGACCGAAGCGTGTGGGAGGGCTATCCCCCCACACAAACCGCCCCGACCAAAGAGCGGCTTTCCTTGGTGGAACGACGAGCTTGAAAGGCTGCGGCGCGACGTGAACACAAAGCGGCGCAGGATCCGCTGTGCCGCGCCGCGTCGCAGGCAGTATGTTGTGGACGACTACCTGAGTGCCAAGGCGGAGTACGAGCGGAGGGCGGTCAACGCCCAGACTGCGAGCTGGAAGCAGTTCTGCTCGATGCAAGAAAGGGAGTCTATGTGGGACGGTATCTTTCGGGTGCTGAGAAGGGCGTCAGGTCGTCCCGAGGACCAGCTACTCGTGGAGGGTGGAGTTGTGCAGAGCCCGGATCAATCGGTCGCGCTGCTGGCCAGAACATTCTTCGCCGATGATGACGCGTCTGTGGACTCTGAGGTCCACACCGTCATCAGAGGTCGGGCGGATCTGGTCAGCACGCGCCTACCGGGAGAGCCCGACGACCCCTCGATTACCAGGGGGGAGTTGGTCCGGACTCTGCGCAGCTTCAACCCTAAGAAGGCACCGGGTCCGGATGGATTCACCAGCGATATATGCAGCAGGGTGATTAACCAGGAACTCGACCTATTCCTGGCCATCCTGAACCGGTGTCTTGACCTGGCGTGCTTCCCAGCGCCGTGGAAGGAGGCATCTGTCGTGGTGCTAAGGAAGCCGGCGCGTCCAGACTATGCCCGCGCAAAGTCGTATCGCCCCATTGGACTACTTTCCATCCTGGGCAAGATTTTGGAGAAAATCCTGTGCCGGCGAATCCGCTGGCACTTCTTGCCCAAGTCCAATGCGCGGCAATACGGCTTCGTACCGCAGCGGAGCACGGAGGACGCGCTGTACGACCTGATACAACACGTCAGAGGCATCCTCCACAAGAAGGAGATCGCCCTGATAGTCTCTCTTGACATCGAGGGGGCGTTCGACAATGCATGGTGGCCTGCTATAAAGTGCAGAATGATAGAGAAAGGTATTCCCGTTAATCTTAGGCGTCTTGTCGAGGATTACTTCAGGGACCGGAGCGTAGTCGTGCGCTACGCGGGGAAGACGATGCGGAAGCCCCAGACCAAGGGCTGTGTCCAAGGCTCCATCGGTGGGCCTCTCTTCTGGAACATGCTGCTGGACCCTCTACTGGACAACCTGGATTCGCTGGGCGCGTACGTGCAGGCGTTCGCGGATGATATCGTGTTGGTGTTCTCTGGGCACACGGCGCTCGGGATCCAGCGGGATGCCAATGCCGCTTTAGCCTGTGTGCACGAGTGGGGTGTCATAAATAAGCTGCGCTTCTCCGCCGAAAAAACTCAGGCGATGGTTGTCACGCGCAAGCTTAAATATGACACTCCGGTCGTGCAGATGGGTGGCGTTGACATCTCGATGGTGACCGAGATCAAGATCCTCGGAGTCATCGTCGACAGTAAGTTGACCTTCAACAAGCATATTTCATATGCTTGTTGCAAGGCAACTAACCTGTATAGGAAACTGTCGGCGATGGCTCGGGTGGATTGGGGCTTGTGTCCGGAGATCATCAGGACGATATACACCGCGGTGGTCGAACCCACCATCCTGTACGGCGCGAGCTCCTGGGCGAAAGCCGCCGAGAAGATCTCTGTGCAAAGAACCTTTGCTACCGTCCAAAGGGGCTTTGCACAGAAGATCGCCAAGTCACATCGTACGGTGTCGCTCAATGCAGCGCTCACGCTGTCGGGTCTCCTCCCGCTCGAACTTCGAGTGTTGGAGGTCGCCCGGCTGTTTGAGTGCAAACCGGGACGTCCGATTGCTGAGCTGGAATCCCGCGAACTGGAGGAGCGTAGGGCCTTCACGGAGGCCCCTCACCCCGCCAGTGAGCCAGATGTTGATTACCAGTGTCTGGAGAATGTGCTCCCCGAAACTGTGGCTCAGCTACAGCTCCCCGCTCATCTGATTTACACAGACGGTAGTAAATCGGATGAGGGGGTCGGGGCGGCATATTCATACTGGCGGGATGGGTCCGAGATTCGGACCAAGCGAATGAGGTTGGAGCCGATGTGTACCGTCTTTCAGGCGGAGCTGCTCGCGATAGCCAGGGCTACGGACCTGGTTGTCCTGAGAGGCTTCGACTGCGCGGCGGTGCTCAGCGACTCTCGATCCTCGCTCGACTTGATCCGAAACCCGGAAACGCACCATCCCCTTGCTACCCATATTCGTAAGAATATCAGGGAGCAAGAGGGGAATGGTAAAATCCTCCGGTTCTTCTGGGTGAAAGCTCATGTCGGGATCCCCGGCAATGAGCGCGCCGACGAACTGGCTAGGCAGGCGGCGGCCCAGTCCAGGGTCGCCCCAGCGTATGATAGGTGTCCAGTCTCTTACGTCAAGAGACGTTTGAGAGAGGGCACAGTAGCTGTTTGGAATGGGAGGTACACTGGCGGGGCCACGGCTGGGGTCACGCGGATGTTCTTCCCCGATGTGGTGCGCGCGCGCAAGGTCCTGAAGTGCCTCGACAGGACGTCTATCTGGGCGCAAATTTTGACTGGTCACGGCGGCTTCGCCGCGTACCTGCACAAGTTCAAATTGAAAGATAGTCCAGCCTGTGTGTGTGGCACACAGGCGTCCGAAACAATCCAGCATTTGTTATTTGAATGTCCGAGGCACAACCGCGACAGGTACGACCTGGAATTAAGTACAGGAATTAGTTTAACGGAATCATCCATTGCTGACATGATGGCAAACAAACACTCCAGGCCGTATCTGGAGCGGTTTTGCCTCAAAGTGGCTAAGCACTCGATTGAGAGAAACCGGACGAGGGCGGCACAGCCAAGCACTGTGCCGTCGGCAAGAATGTAATAGAATTATGCCAATAGTAGTAACGTAATAACATAACAATAGTTTTAGCTAGATTATAAGAAATTGTAAAATGATATAAAAAGACGAAAAGAAAAAATGACAAAAGAAAATAGCAAAAGAAATAGACATGGGAAAGAAATAACCCAGAAAAGAAAAGACGAAGCCGCAAAAAAGTATAGCGGTACAAGAAAAGATAAAAGAAAAATGGCAAAAAAGAATTCTTGCCACGCAAGAAGCGATAGATGGCTTTAAATTTAAAAAAAAAAAAACCCAACAACACGACCTGCGCCAAGGGAGATTGATCTGAAGACCCTCCACGAGCAAACTCCCAACTGCTCAGACCCGTCCTCAGTACGGCTTCACCAGACATCATGCCGGAACACGACAAATCGCTTGGCGGCAAGGCTTTATCTGGTGGGTGGTAACTTCTGCCGGCGGCCGATGTTATGGCCTACCACCGAGAAAATTGATGACTTTGACGAGAGATTGATGACTTTGAGAGTGATAAAAATAGACAAAACTTCGCTTCCTCTCTAGTTTTCGTGCCACAATTCTCATCTCTAAGGCATGTCCATTAGTATATGTTGATGGCCTAGCACTAGTTGCAATGACAGCTCACTCCACGCCCACTTCATCTAATTTTTCCCATATACTTTATCCATAGTATCAAAATGTGTACCCAAAAAGTTTGTAATAAAGTGTTATTACAAACTTTTTATGAATCTCTTGTTCAAATCTAACCAACTTCCCTTTTTTTTGCAGTGACGGGCTGGCATATCAAAAGGCTGTAAAGCTAAAAAGGCATGTATCCGAACAACGCCAGTTTGAACAAGTCCTGCGGAGCCGGCTTCATTCGGAATTTTGTAATTGTCCACACAGGCGGAACAAAAAATTGGGCAGCCAAATGCACGGAACGGGTTCCACGAAAAATATTATAGTCTACATCATCCTACACGACCCTCGTTACGAAAATATATTATATACTTTCCTTCCTTTCTCCATATTAAGAATATTAAAATAAGCAAACAAGACAAGCACAAGAGCGTGCATAATTTTCGAATATTCATGAGCAGAATGTGAGACTGGAGGAAAGTTCCTACACTTTGAGGTGTTTGGAAATCTTTGATTAGCTTTCCTTGATTTTGTTTGTACATATAAAAGATGGATATTGGAAACTTAAAGTCAGCTCCAGAAATATGTGATGAAACATAAGTATACGGAAATGGATTAGATGACGTAGGTACGTGTTGTTGACGCTGATTTATTTGTCACTTACAAATTCAGTGCTTTGATTTGGTTATTTAAATATTTAAAGCCAAAATGTTATTGTTTTCCATATTTACAAATGAGGTTAACTTTATAATCTCAATTATCGCCGATCATTTTTCAAATAGGTACAATTTAATTATGTTATTCAACGAATAATTATATTATTATTATTGTTGGTAAAAGTGGTGAGATAAAGTTGAAAACCTGTGTTTATTTACATTTTCATCAGATAATTTTGGCACAACCTTTAGTTAAATATATGAAGCATATCTAGGAGTTACCTACATACACACTGTTGAATAAAAAACAAACTGTTACTTTCAGGTGCTTTTATATCAAAGTGTAAAAGTTTAAAAGGAAATTTTTATGTTGTGTAAAGGGAAACACGAGTATTTCTTGAGAGTGCAAGGAATAACAAAGAATTGCAAATGGCTGCTATAACAGTTGCTCTACGTTAAGAAATCACGTCGCTTTTGTGTATTGTCTTTCTAACTTAATGAAAGGCTGAGAGAGTTGAGCGAACTTTGATTTCTTCTTATTATGAGTGGTTAGTAAGAGTATACTACTTTTGAGTAGACAAAAATAATATATAATTAAAAAAGAAAAACTCCTAATAAGTCCTCCAAACAGAATTACGAACATGTCGGACGATCTTAGCGAAGATTAGGCTTCGACGTACGATATATTATAGTGCACTAGTAAGGTGTGCTCTCTCTCCCTTCAATGTTATAGATCGATGGATCGGCAATGCGACGAAATCAGTCGTAAAACCAACGGTTTAACGTTATTTACGAAACGGGGGTTATCGAATCGTCGACTTGCAAAACCCAGGGCTGTTACTGAGAAATTCCTAATAGAAGAAAAAAACAAATGACAATTTGCCTGCGATTTGACAACGAGACCAACGAGGGGTTACACAGAATAGAACAGAATACTCTTTATTATGTACACCATATAGATTACAGGACATACATATATAGATTTAAAAAAGGGTGACACAATGGGCGGTCTTATCGCTAAGAGCGATTTTTTTCAGACAACCTTTGGATGGAACACTAAGGAGAGGAGAGAGAAATAATGTAGGTAGTCTACAGTATACTATTTACATTACATATTTGTAAAAATATCTTTTTTCTTACTCCTGCGCTATTCTTTTCTGATTAATTTCGTTGCGGGACCCAAGACAGTTGAATCGTTTCTCCGGGACTCGTCGAGCTTCATTGCTCGGCGTTTTTCTGGCGGTCGCCACTGTTGATTCTGGCTTTCAGGAGTTGTAGTGGTTGGGAAAAGTGTGGAGGGTTTTGTCCCATAAAAAAAAAAAAACTATTTACATAGATTATACAATAAATATGTGCGTTAAGTGTATCATACTAGATCATACTACATACTCGTATAACCCTAGATTTCAAAGATAAAAACAGAAAGATAATAGAATATTTCCTATAGTAATTTGAACTAGTACGAGCTAACATAGTAACTGAGCTGAAATATGAATAGTTAGCTATCTGAATAAAACACCGTCTATCTACGAACGCGCCAAGCCGTGAATAATTTCTTAAAACTCGCGTGTGTCTAACAATGGCCGGCCCCGTTCGTTTCCACACTGGCTGGCTGTAAATAACTAAAACACATAACTGAACACTCATATCTCTTTGATTAATTACTGCAGAAACTGGGAATGTAATTTATTACCGAATTTAATACTAATATTTATAAAACATGTTTAACAGGAGGTAAGTACAAGAAAAATCTACGTGAAATATTTTCAGCGGGTACTTTTTTGCCTTTGTTATTAAGTCGCGGTGAAACGGTATTTCCAGTATAGCATCTAAATTACTGATCATCATCAACCTTTTTATCGTCCCACTGCTGGGTACAGGTATCCTCTCATGTAGAGAAGGTATGAGCGTAATCACCACGCTTGCTCAATGCGGGTTGGCGATTTCAGACTTAAAGTCCAGGTTTCCTCAAGATGTTTTTCTTCACCTTGTAATCAGAAACTAACTTAGAAAAAATATATTGGTACTTGCCTGAGCTAGAATCGAACCCGCACACCCATATTGAGAGGCTGGTGTTTTAACCACTAGGCCACCACGACTTTAAAATTTATTTTAAATTAAAATTGCTGATAGACCATCTAAGCTTCTCCCGCTCTGGGCGGAGCGGAATAACGTCTCAGACTTTTACTGACCAAAGAGGAACATAGGTGGGTACCTGTGCCTTCATATGCCTGTCTCAGAGGCCACGGTTTCTCTTTCAAGCAAACAACCCGCAGCTCTGGCAGGCATAAGACCCTGTCACGAACATAAAGCGTCACCAACCCGGGCCTGTGTGGCTACCATGAGATTTCATTACATCGAGCGCGTTTGGCGCTCTCATTGGTTGAGAGTTCTTACAACCTTGAAGCGGATCAATCCATGAGTCAAACGCGATTACCAGTGTGGCTACCACTGGTCCTTACCAGACGGCGAGCTACCCCTTTCCTCCTGCAAGCCCGCGCCTACGGTGGCTAGGAGTCCGCTGTTGACTCCCATCAACTATGGCGTCTCCTGCACAAACCTTACATTAAGAGGGCAAATGATACTACTTCAGATTCTTAAGGATATTAATCCTTATAAAGTTAAGTGTAAGTATTATTAAAAGTATCAAAATCTGCTTCCAGATGAAAAACACAATATTATTCGATAAGCCTGGTGATAATACCAGCGCTGTGACATTTATTTAAAAAAAAAACTTGTAAAAGTATTTGTACAAACCTACTTACAGAAAATAAATCATATAAAATAAAAATATAAATATATACGGACAAATCACACAGATTGAGCTAGCCCCAAAGTAAGTTCGAGACTTGTGTTATGGAATACTAACTCAACGATACTATATTTTATAATAGATACATATATAGATAAACATCCAAGACCCAAGCCAATCAGAAAAAGATCGTTTTCCATCATGACCTGGCCGGGGATCGAACCCGGGGCCTCCACGTCGCAGTCAGGCGTCATCATCATCATCATCATCTCAACGTTTATCCCGGTTGCATCCGCGGCTTTCGCGTTGGAGCCCGGGGTCCGCTTTCCTGCTTAATTTCCTCCGTTTCGCGCGATCTTTAGCATCCTGTGGTGTGAGATTGTTGGCACGCATGTCAACTCTTACAATGTCAAGCCAGCACCTCTTTGGTCTACCCCGCTTGTTCCGGCCGGCGGAGGCGCCATGGCAAGACATTTGTGACCCACGTAACATGCCGTAACATGTTTTCGTAAGACGTGACCGTACCAACGTAGGCGACCCTCCTGCAGTTTTTCCGCTATGTCACGGACATGAAGACTGCCACGGATGCGGGAGTTCCTGATGGGGTCCTTCCGCGTAACTCCACACATCCACCGCAGCATATCCATCTCCGTGACACGCAGCTCCTGCTTGTGTCGCTCAAGCACAGACCACGCCTCACTGCCATACAGGAGAACAGGTCTAATGATGGTCTTATAGACCTGCCCCTTAAGCTTAACCGGCATTTCACAGCGCGGCAGGTGTCACAAATGACACCTGACACCTCACGCCATTTTGCTCAAGCTGCGGAAATACGTGCCCTGACGTCGCAATCAATGTCGCCGGACGCGTGGAGTACAGACCCTAAGTATTTAAACTGGCCTGTGCACTCGACCATGTCACCGCCTATGCGCACAGACATGGGGTCTGTCGTGTTGCTAGACATATACACGGTCTTCGCCACATTGAGTTTCAGACCTCCGTTCTCGAGCGAGAGAAAATAAATCATATACCTATCATTTATAATATCGCAGCATCATGCTGATCCTGACCTTTGGCCTTGTACACGATTTTCTGTTTATATTCATTTTAGTTCAGTTTTTTTGTAGGTAACTGTGAGTGTGTTTAGTTTGTGGTATTCTTGAGAGAGTACCAATAAAAAGTGTTTCATTTTTGTTATTTTGTGTGTTTTTTTTAGTGTTTGTGTTTTTTTTTTGTTCTTTAGTTCTTTATTATTTAGCAGCATCTAAAGGCCTTTTCCTTTTTGCGGTACCCCTGGATGGAATACAGGTCTTTTAGCTAGTAATTTTATTAGGCTTACATGAAAAATTCATCCAACTTTTCAGAGTTAAAACAAGCTACCAATGTTTCCACTGGCACATTAATGAATAGCCTTTTTCTTTTACGTTACCTACTATTTTTTGTGAGAGTGTGTCTAAAAATTCGCTTTTAGAATTCTATGAAAATCTGAATAGAATGCCTAACTGAACAATGGATGTATGAATATTAAAATATTATTATTATTATTATTATTTTATTTATTAATTTATAAACCAGCGCTTGACCGCAATCCCGCCTGATGGTAAGCAGTGACGCAATCGTTGATGGTAAAGCGCACTAGTTTATTAAGAGCCTATTCACTCTAGCCTTGAAGACACTCAAATTGTAGTCCGACGGAAACACCGCCGCCGGCAGATTGTTTCAGTCCCTCGATGTACGCGGTATAAAGGAGGAGGCTAAACGCTTCGTCCGGATCGTAGAGGTGTTAACAACATAAGGGTGGAAACTCACCGTACGACGGGTCGTCCGATGGTGGAACGGAGATGGGGGAATTAAATCGTGCAATTCCCTCGCACACTCCCCAAAATGTATCCTATAGAACACCGAAAGGCTGGCTACTCTACGCCTGTGCTCTAGGCTTTGGAGACCAACTCGAGTTTATATTAGTTATTCGAACAATATGATTGATTTGGTAATTAATAGGTAAGCTAACACTGTGATTGAATACTAATTAAACATTAGTGACTATGAATCTTTGAAATATACATATGTAGACCTCTATGTCTCCTCTCTGGAATATAATTATGTCGCCTCTCCTTGAGAGGGAGTGGGACAAGATACACCCCGAGGGCCCAGTCTCCAGCGAGGTCGATTGTCATTGAATTTTGGGTCTAGGAGAACCCGATTACGTCACAATATTTTTCTGTAGAAGTCTCGGTGGTAGGCCATAATATCGGCTGCCGACTGAAGTTACCACCCATCAGTCGAAGTCTTCCCGCCAGGCGATTCGTCGTGTTCCGGCATGATGTCTGGTGAAGCAATATCCCTCTGGCGCAGCATCACTGGTCGTTGTTGGGTTCAAGATTGCATTACCTCGCTCAACTGCCATCTTCCTTTCTATTTATTCATCGCACTTTACCATCAACGATTGCATCACTGCTGATAATGCAATAATTTACACAAAGTAATAAAATAACCTTTGGGTTTCGAACGCACAACTTATGTATTTACAACATAACTCCAATATGAGTTATCAGAAATGAATATTTTGTTCCCTGATATTTACTGACAGTTCAAGGTTTTGCTATATATTACCATAAATAAAAAAGAAAATCTTTTGAAAAACGTTTCCTTACCAGAAGGGTTTCTGACAACAAGCCTCTGTATTTCGTAAGAGAATAATAAGGAAAAATTCCAGCATACAAACATATTTGTCCATAAACTTTCATCGAATCAGCCAACGCTGATGGAACTCGGATATTGGGAACAAAATAAACTTCGCACAGTATTTTTACGCGCCATATAGTTTCGTACATGTAGTTCGTATATCATTGTGTAAAGTATTTTCCGTGTTTATGTAGTAATGGAAGAAAAACAAAAGTATCCGCCATTTGTCATTGTTAGGAAATTATTGTGTTAAGGAAGTATTTTCAATTAGGCACAGGACTGTCTCGAATATTGATAGGTTTACAATAAACTGCAACACGTCGTTACTTGAATGTACCTACGTTTACAATTGTTTTTACCTCTAATTTAGCATCACTGTACAATTCACAATAATCTTTATTCTCATAACTATAAACTGTATATAAACTACTGCTTCAACATTCATGCGACATCGTTGATGGTAAAGCGCGCTAGTTTATATAGAAATTGTAGCTTTGAAGACACTTAAATTGTAGTTGGGCGGGAAAGACCACCGCAGGCAAATTGTTACAGTCCTTCGAGGTACGCGGTATAAAGACGAGGCGAAATGCTTGGTTCGGATCGTAGTGGTGTCAACAACATAAGATTGGATACTCGTCGTATGATGGGTCGTCCGAAGGTGGAACGGAGATGGCGGGATTAAGTCATGCAATTCCCGCAAACACTCTCGAAAATGCATCCTATAGAACAGACAGGCTAGCTGCTCTACGCTCTCGCGTCTAACGGTGATACAGTCACCAATCTTTCATAGTGCTGATAGAGAAGTCCAAGTCTGTGAAACCTTCATTTCAAAATGACTGATGACTTTTAATTTTTACATTGTGTGTTTTATTTTTGTCCAGGTAGATTGATTACAAGTGAGCTAATGAAAATGTAGAATGATCACGATTTTGAATTATCCGTACCGATTCCATATTCACATTTGAATCAGGTAGGTATGCAGGTAATTTTAAATAAGCGCCCTATCCATTGAAATGTGGGTTTGAATGTACATATTGCGAATATTAAGTCAAATTGGACAATTTTGTCTCGTTCATCAGAGTAATTTCAAGAAATAGACTACTTTAAAGAAATTAATTAAGCACTATTTTTCATATATTTTTATTTTAAAGTAGTTAATATATTAACAGAATATACGAGAAAAATAAAAATATGACTGGGCATTACTACCCGATTAGTAATGGTCACAACTTACGGGTGTAAGTCATACGTTGGAACCCAAACAGTGTAAAAATTTTCTCAGTAGTGAAAAATATCTTGAGGAAACGGGCCTGTCCTGAACAATATGATGAGTCATTAAGACAGTACCTATAATAGCTCTACTTACCTGACTTTTCAATCAATTAGGTAATGAATCAAAGGAAAAATCTATTCATTTAAGGTTATCCTAAAAACACCATTGCTTGCCAAATTATAAATATTAATGCATATGTTTTTATTTCATCATTAATTCTGTAGGTACAGTGTTTGTCTCAGTTCCATTTGAAATTGCGATAATTACACGCGGGCAATTACAATTTACAATTATGTTTATTTTGATCATTTCCATTATTTTAATATTGTAAAATTCAGTTTAACGTTTGCTTTTAATAATGCTGTTTCAACTTTATAAACGATTGTATTAAAATAATTGCCTGCCAATGATTGCGTATGAGCTGAATTCGTATTTTCACAAATTGAAAGTTGAATTTTATAGTCGGCACATTTTCGTATTAAAATTCGTTTCAATATTCTAAAAGGCAGCATTAAAATGTATTGGTTCTATTTGACCTGTGTGTATTACAAGTTATTTTCATATTTTTGATGAAAATACGGCGAAGTGGCCTGACAGCGAGTTATTTTTAATTTGCAAAGCGATAAATATAATTCGATAGACCTGAAGTCTTAATTTCCATAGTTAGAAACCTAGTTCAATTTTTTTACTTATTTATTTAATCTTTTCGCTCAAAAGGGTGGTAACGCGGGATAACTCCTTATACACTCTCTACCACTCCACCAAAGGCTATGTTAAATTTTGTGAAATTCAATAATAATTAGTCAAAATACCTCTCGTGTTTTTGATAGATTGAGACTAAGGTCAGCAACCCTAATTGCGTAAGGCACTGTTGCCAATTGGAATAATATTATCAACTGGAATAAGGAGATGTTTCAGAAATGTATGGAGCCTGGGCCAGCACTATGTACAATTGTACACTTAAAGTAAATATTAGTATACACTATCGTTAACTGTTTTTTTAATGTTAATTTCCTATATTTTGGATTAGTTTTTGTATACATTCAATTTAAATCGGCCAAGGAGTTCAACACAACTACAGACCTACCAACTTATCTGTGAACTGAGTGGTAGCGACACCGTCGCTTTAGTGTTGCAAATTAATAAAAATTACCCATGATTGGGTATGGCAGATAAGAAACTAGGTAAACATATAAACATAATTTTATTATTTTAAACAGTACCTTACATTAATACTAAATAGTCTTCAAATGTAAGTACTAAATAATCTCCTAAAATAAGAAAATTAATGCAGGTAGATACATACATCAGCGATTTCTCTGGCATTAAATTGGCAAAAAATATAACATAGGTAACCCACTTACATGCTAACCCCTTTATTCATAAATGTTGCTTAAAGTTAACTAGTGATAAAAATATCTGGTTATTTAAAAAAGAGAGTAGACAACACTAACCTGTAACTGCCACAATCGAATGACATTTCAACATGGCGGCCGTAGTTCCAATTTTCTCCATTTCACAGATAAGTTGGTAGGACAGTACTAGTGGTCAGCAATAAACGAAATAAGAATTTGACAGTGACATTTGATTGACGTGTCATTTATCTAAATTCTAAGGCAATCGTATCTATATAACAGCCACAGCCTCCGCCTCCGAACGCGAACGCGGCCGTTGCACAAGGAGGCGCGGGTTCGATCCCCGCACAGTGCAAATATTTGTATGCATGAATATGAGTATTTGCACTGGTCTGGTCGTGCCTCGGAAAGCACGGTAAGCCGTTGGACCCGGTTGCCGTACGAACATCTAGTGGCAGTGGTTACGGGTTGTTGGAGCCCTCAAAAAGTCTAACAATTCGTCTAACTGCAATGCTTAGATAGAATAGACTGCCGTCTCACCTCCACAACCCGAAGGCGATCTTCGGGTTGTGGAGGTGAGACGGCAGTCGCTTCACGGAAAATATCGAAGTTTAGCCAAAATCAGCAGTTAGACTAGTAAAGCTGACCCCAGACTCCAAAGCTGAATAGCTACGGATGCGACTGGGATTAACGCTGAGATGATGATGAGGAACCGTATCTATATTATCTACCATAAGACTGCGAAAACAAAAACAAATCATGAATTCAGAACATACAGCATATTTTTTTTTATTAATTTATAAACCAGCGCTTGACCGCAATCCCGCCTGATGGTAAGCAGTGACGCAATCGTTGATGGTAAAGCGCACTAGTTTATTAAGAGCCTAATCACTCTAGCCTTGAAGACACTCAAATTGTGGTCCGACGGAAACACCGCCGCCGGCAGATTGTTCCAGTCCCTCGATGTACGCGGTATAAAGGAGGAGGCGAAACGCTTCGTCCGGATCGTAGAGGTGTTAACAACATAAGGGTGGAAACTCACCGTACGACGGGTCGTCCGATGGTGGAACGGAGATGGGGGAATTAAATCGTGCAATTCTCTCGCACACTCCCCAAAATATATCCTATAGAACACCGAAAGGCTGGCTACTCTACGCCTGTGCTCTAGGCTTTGGAGACCAACTCGAGTTAAATCAGGGTCACCATTCAGCCTCTTCGCACGTCTCTCCACTGAATCCAAAGTGGCCAAACTGTGATCACTGTAGTCCAGTCACTTTAGGGTTTCAGCTAGGATGTTTTTTCTTTTTTTTTATATAAATTATAAATTAGCGCTTGACCGCAATCCCGCCTGATGGTAAGCAGTGATTCGATCGTTGATGGTAAAGCGCGCTAGTTTATTAAGAGCCTATTCACTCTAGCCTTGAAAACACCGAAATTGATGTGTACGACACTACAATTCGCATCACTGCTTATCATCAGGCGGGATTGCGGTCAAGGGCTAGTTTATAATTTATAAAAAAAAAAGATTGTAAATAGAAATAAATCAAGTAAATATAATTTAAGTTAGTTTTTATTTAGTAGCTGTACTTTTGTTACAATTAAAATTAAATGTACGTTTAAATTCTTCAAAAATCTGTACTTCAAAAAATAAACACAGTGATTTAAAATCAAACACCTGATTCCTTTTTTTACGAGGTACTTACACTAGATGATGGTATTTTTTATGGATTCCTCTAGTCGTCGTTTTGATGCTGATATAGAATTTTTACTGATGTTTACTTTCCGACACTCGACATGCACATTCAAAATCAAAATCAAAAGTCATTTATTCAAATTAGGCTGAGAATCAGCACTTTTTGAACGTCAATATTACATAAGACAGTCCCCCAAAAGCGCCCACCCATAGTACCACCCTAGTGCTTTCGCTGGGAAGAAGAAGTGGCGGAACAAACTCCCCAGCAGCACAGCTGTCTGTTCATTTAAAAAAAAACATGTCTTTATACAATACTATGTAAACAAACGATACGATAAAATACAAAAATGAAATTATTTACCATATGCCAGCTACCACGCCAAAATACCAGCAAAGCAAAGCAATATATTTATATTCAAATGAAAATGTAATTAACTAAAACTTGTTACTTAACTAAAAGCCCCAGGCATAAAGGGCGTGACAGCTTACATATTTATGTAATGTAAAAAAGTAAATTATATGAACTCATATAACGTATCAATAAGCTAATTACTGAGAAAGAACACGAACATTGTCCTGAGTTAATCAGAGCGACCAGCTATTCTTATCATTTAAATAATCATTCACGGAATAATATGCCTTTGAACAAAGCCTGGACTTAATTTGTGCTTTAAATGCATTGTAGGGCAAGTCTAGCAAAGCAGAGGGTATCTTGTTATAAAAAGCTATACCAAGCCCAACAAAAGAGTTATGGACCTTTTGAAGTCGGTGAAAAGGGGCTCGCAGTTTGTCCTTATTTCTGGTGTTAATATTATGAATATCACAGTTTCTGGTGTACACGTGAATATTTTGCCTAACATATAAGATGTTGGCTAAGATGAACTGTGAAGCAACCGTGAGAATACCAATGTCTTTAAACAAATTTCTCAGAGAAAATCTGACACCGAGCTGGTAAATTGCTCGGACAGCTCGTTTTTGAAGTACAAATATATTTTGTATGTCAGCGGCTTTGCCCCACAGTAGAATACCGTAGGACATAACGCTATGGAAATAACTAAAGTAAACTAAACGAGCTGTATCAACGTCAGTATATTGTCTTACTTTCCTGACGGCGTAGGCGGCCGAACTGAGCCTTCCTGCTAGGGTTGATATGTGTGGTCCCCACTGAAGTTTGGCATCTACTGTTATTCCCAGAAAAACTGCCGAGCCCACAGTTTCAAGCACCTCTTTATCTAAAACGATGTTAGGTCCCAAATTTCTAACGTTAGGCAAGGCGAACTTTACACATTTTGTTTTCTTGGGGTTAAGAGCTAGGTTATTTGACGTAAACCAATCTGTAACTGTTGAGAGTGCACTGTTTACTTCGTCAAAATTATGTCTATTCCTGTCTACTTTAAAAATTAGAGAGGTATCATCTGCAAACAACACAACGTCACAGATGCCCTTTAAATAGAATGGTAAAACATTAATGTATACTAAAAACAAGAATGGACCCAGTATTGAGCCTTGCGGTACACCTAACTGAACTGGTAGCCCGGAAGATTTCACACCGTTAATATCTACACACTGTAATCTATTATGTAAATAAGAACCTATCACATCGAGAGCCTCATTTTCGACACCGTAATGGCGGAGTTTACGCAAAAGTATGTCATGGTGCACGCAATCAAAGGCTTTGGAGAGATCACAAAAAATTCCAATAGCATTTTGCGACCTCTCCCATGCGTTAAATATGTGTTTCAGTAGAGCAACACCCGCATCCATAGTCGAACGACCCTTTGTGAAACCATATTGTTCACTATGTAGGAGATTATTCGAATTAAAATGTTTTAGCAACTGCTTAAGTATTAATTTTTCAAATATTTTGCTGAATGCAGGTAAGATAGAAATCGGTCTGAAGTTACCAACATCTGTTTTATTACCGGATTTAAATAATGGTATAACTTTACTTTTCTTCATTAAATCAGGAAAAGTCCCTAGGTCAATACATTTATTAAAATTAACAGCTAGATAGGGGGCTACGATGTCTATTATATTACCCAATACTTTAATGGAAATGTCCCAATAATCACCGGTGTTTTTCAACTTAAGTGTTTTAAAAATATTAACCACATCACGCGGGGATACGTGTTCAAAGTGAAACAGACGGTTACACTTGGATACACTACTATGCAAAAGATTCTCAGCTATAGATGGGGATGAATTTAAGGAGCGAGTTGTAGCTATTGGTATGTTAGCAAAAAACTCATTAAATGCCTCAGCTACGTCAGCGGCCTTATGAACTAATTTGTTGTCGACCATGATCTCAAGTTGCTTATCCTGTTTAACAGATTTGCCAGTTTCATTATTAATAATTTTCCAAGTGGTTTTTACTTTATTATTTGAATTTTTAATTGTATCGCTTAGATATTTTGATTTAGCAGAAACACAAACTTTTTTGAATAATTTTGAATATTTTTTTATATACTCTAGAAAGGGAGTATCAAACCTGTATTTTTTCATACCATATAGCTCGTATAGTCTCGCTCTACTTTTATAAATACCCGGAGTAGCCCATTGGTTAAATCCTACAGACGATCCATTAAGCTTAATGGTTTTGGTCTTGAAAATAATTTGGTACTCCATTTGCACAACATTAAAAAGGGAACTATACATTTCATTAACATTCTTGTATTCCACTATGGATGGCGTCATTTTATGAGCCACATTATTTTTAAACATTTTGCAGCGACTAGCTGTATAAGGCCTGCATTGAAGCATATGCGGCTTTTTATGCAATTGAATGGGAAAGTTAGCTAATAAGCCACAGTGGTCGGATGTTAGCTCATTTAATACAAATTTACTATCGGCATTACAATCACTAAATATATTATCAAGACAGGTTGACGAAGATGCCGTGATACGCGTAGGTTCAAAAAACAAGTTAATTAAATTATAAGACCTAAACAGATTGAGAAGTCTAATACTTGAAGGAGTAACCTCTAAAATGTCAATGTTGAAATCTCCACATAAAATAATACTTTTGTTACTTGATTTCAACCTATTAACATTAACAGAGATGAAAGTATTTAAGAAGTCTATGTAACCATCATTTCTTTTGATACTTGCAGGTTTTAAAGTTATCAAGCCACGCACTATATTCACAGAATCACCTTCAGTTAGAGACTTCCCACAAATAAAAAAAAAATCACCCATAATTATCAAAATTGTACATCTGTCGTTGCTGAGATCTTATAACCAACTAAAAAATTCAGTCAATAGAAAGTAGTCCCTTGAAAATGAAAGCAGTCTCCACATACAAACTGAACATCAGCCACATGAACTATGGAGGGGTCCGCATTCGTAGGTGTAGACATCATATAAAAAGGTCGTCTAATAGAGGTCCATCTTTCCAGTTATAATCTCAATAGAAGATCAAGATTATACATTTTAAACTTTAAACTCTGTAAATTTTAAAATCTTTAAAATTTATAGAGCGAATACTTAAAAATTTATGTCTATTTATAATTTATATATATATAAAACATTATTCAATATAGTGTATTAACTAATAAACAATACAAATTATTTATCGTTGATACTATTGTAATGATTTAGTAACTGTAGTATATAAGTAGTGTGACGGTATTTGTATATAACGGTATGTGAGGGTGTCTGAAAATAAATCAGTGTTTAACCAACCTACGTGTGTTTCACTACATGGTGACAGCGGTGTGCCTTTTAACTAAAATTTAAACGGTTAAAACGGACTTGAACCTATTTTATCATAGTGCCGTGGTACGTAGTGTAGTAAAACTTAAGTTTCAATGGAACACGCACGTCCTCCAGCGGAATTAATGCTCGACGGCGGTCCGACCGCGCGATCGGACGCTTGGCACAAATGGCGGAAGTCGTTCGAAGTATTTTTGAAAGCATCTGGAGTGAGCAAAGAGCCTAAAGAAATACAGGCTAGCTTGTTGGTTAACCTCATTGGATCAGCTGGCTATGAGGCATTTACAACGTTCACGTTCGATGAAGGCGAAAGTGAAGACGACATAAATTGTGTATTGAAAAAATTTGACGAGTATTTCGGCACAAAACCAAATATCACAGTAAGACGGTTTAAATTTTTTACACGCAGTCAAGAAGACGGTGAAAATATCGACCAATACGTAACAGCATTGAGGGTATTGAGTCAGCAGTGCGAGTTCGGAGGATTGCACGAGAGCTTGTTGCGTGATAAGATCGTGTGCGGTATAGTCAACAACACTGTGAGAGATCGACTTCTTCGCACAGAAGATTTAACATTATTAAAGGCGATACAAATCTGCCAGGCGGCAGAGATGTCCAAGGAGGAAAGTGAGTGCATCGACGGCGCATCAGCAGGTGTGCAGGTGAATGCAGTTCAAACTGGTTACAGCACACGAGGCGGACGGCGCGCAAGAGGACGGCGCGTCGGCGTCGGCAGCGACAGCGGCGGCTCCGGGCCGCGGCCAGCACGCACGCAGCGCAGGGCTTGCGAGCTGTGCGGTAGCGGGTGGTGTCGCGGTGGGGAACGGTGTCCGGCGCGTGACGCACACTGTTATGTTTGTGAAAAGAAAGGTCATTTCTCGCGAGTGTGTGAGCAAAAGAAAGAAATACGAAAAGTGTTAAATCTCAGTGTAGAAACCATAAATAGTAACGATAGTTGTAACGAAATGTTTTTTGTGAATACATTACAAGAGCATAAACAACAATGTAAGCCGGTAAAGGAATGGATAGAAGTTGTGAAATGCAAAGGTAAAAACTTTACTTTAAAAATAGACACAGGATCAATGATTAATGTTATCTCTAAAGTTACTTATTTGAACTTGGGATTTTTAATTCCAGACCTTACGCCGTTCACAAAACGTGTACTTTCCTTTACAGGCAATCAATTGCCAATTATAGGCATCGGTAATGTGCATTTTGGGTTTAGGAAAACACGTTACGTATTGTCATTTGTTGTTGCAGATTTGAACTGTCAGAATGTACTAGGTTTAGAGGGTTGCATTGAATTAGGATTAATAAGTCAAATTAATGTAATAAATGTTGATCAATACTATGATTTGTTTCAAGGACTGGGAAAATTACCCGGTAAATATAGTATCGTAGTGGATAAAAATGTACAGCCAGTTGTGTGCCCAACTAGGAAAATTCCTTTAGGACTTAAGGACAAATTGTTGGATGAGATACATAGAATGGAAAAGTTGGGTGTAGTTAGAAAGGTTACACATCCAACCTCTTGGGTTAATGCAATTGTACTGGTCGCGAAGAAAGATGGCAGCATTCGTGTTTGTTTAGATCCACGACCACTTAACCGCGCGGTGCAACGTGCGCAGTACTCGTTGCCGACGGTGCCCGAGCTGGCAGCGCGCCTGCGCGGTGCTACTGTATTCAGTGTGTTGGACGCTCGCTGCGGGTTCTGGATGGTTGAGATAGATGACGCGAGTGCCGATCTTTGCACGTTCAGTACACCGTTCGGTCGGTACCAATTTTTACGTTTACCTTACGGTATAAACTGTGCGCCAGAGGTGTTTCATGCGAAGCTTAGGCAACATTTAGAAGACTTAGAAGGTGTAGATTCTTTTATTGATGACATTATAGTATGGGGGCGCACTATGGATGAACACGACCAGAGATTGAAGTGCCTTTTGCAACGGTCTAAGGATATTGGTATAAAATTTAATCGAGAAAAATGCAAATTCGGTGTTTCAGAAATAACATACTTAGGTCACAAGTTTGATGCTAATGGAATGCGGCCAGACGGTTCAAAAGTCAAAGCAATAAGGGAGATGCCGTATCCGGCCGATAGGAAAGCTCTGGAGAGATTTTTAGGCATGGTTAATTATTTGGCTAAATTTATACCAAACTACTCGAATAGTGTGAATGTACTTAGGTCGTTGTTAAAAAAAGAATCGGAGTGGTCATGGGAATCACAACATTCTGAAGCTGTAGATAGCCTAAAAGAAAAGCTAAGCAGCGCACCGGTGCTGGCGCTATACAGCGACAGTGAGCCGATAGTGCTGTCGGTGGACGCGTCCAGTGTGGCGCTGGGCGCCGTGCTGCTGCAGGCGGGCCGCCCTGTAGAGTTCGCCTCGATCACGCTCACGGACACCCAGACCAGGTATGCACAGATAGAAAAAGAAATGCTGGCTATTG
Source organism: Sesamia inferens (assembly GCA_037179545.1). Taxonomy (NCBI): domain Eukaryota; kingdom Metazoa; phylum Arthropoda; class Insecta; order Lepidoptera; family Noctuidae; genus Sesamia; species Sesamia inferens. Next base: position 23,693,244 of record CM073934.1, on the reverse strand, counting down.
TGTTTGGGGTCGAGCGGTTCAGACAGTATATTTATGGCAGGTCAGATGTCACCGTGCATACTGACCACAAGCCGCTGGAAGCCTTATTTAACAAGTCATTAGTTTCGGTACCCGCTCGGTTACAACGAATGATGATGAGAGTGCAAGGATACGACTTTAAGGTGGTGTATACGCCGGGCAAGTATATGTATATAGCGGACACGCTGTCACGGGCTCCACTAGAGGAAACTATGCATGATCGAGTGTCTGCTGAAGTTGAAATTCAAACTTGCTTTATGATAACGCATGTGCCTTTCAGTCAATCAAACATGGAAGCTATTAAAAAAGAAACGGAATCAGATAGTGACTGCAGATGGCTAATTCGGTATATTATGAACGGATGGCCTAAACATAGGCGTGATGTGAACGAGAGAGTAAATGTTTTCTGGCCTTATCGTGAGCAGCTACACTGCATTGAAGGAATAATTTTCAAAGAAGACTACGTGTTTATACCGCGTGTATTAAGAGAAAACATGCTTTCAAGAGTCCATGAGGGACATTTAGGCATAGAAAGATGTAAACGGCGCGCGCGCGAAGTAATGTTCTGGCCAGGAATGTGTGAGGACGTCGAACGTGTGGTGCGATCGTGTGCAGCATGCGCGCTGCACGCGCCTCGCCCCCGCCGCCAGCCGCTGCTGCAGCACAGTGTACCGGCACTTCCGTGGCACAAACTAGCCTCAGATACATTTGAATATAAAAAAAAGAACTATATCGTTTTAGTCGATTACTTTTCTAATTATGTTGAGGTCGGGCAGTTGTCGACTGTCAGCTCAAGGCAGATTATTAATTTTATGAAAGAACAGTTCGCGCGGCACGGTATACCGGCGGAACTGGTGAGTGATAATGGACCGGCATACAGCTCACAGGAGTTTAAAAAGTTTATGCGCGAATGGGAAATACGACATGAGACAGCATCACCGCATTACCCGCAGTCAAATGGTAAAAGCGAAAGAACCGTACAGACAATAAAAAATTTGTTAAAAAAATGTGTGGATTCGGGACAGGATTTTAACTTAGCATTATTAAATTTTAGGGCAACTCCACGCAACAACATAGACTCACCTGCACAAATATTAATGGGTAGACGTATAAAAACTAGATTACCAGTTAGTGATAAGTTGCTAAAGGAGAAGGTAGATAACGACCAGAACTATAGAAGAATAATGACTAGTAGACAACAAATAAAAACAAATTACGACAAAACGGCGAAAAAATTAAAAAGCTTATCGGCAGGTGATAGGGCAACTTTGATCGGTAACGGTGACAGGAAGCGAGTAACAATAGTGGCACGTACATCACAACCACGTTCGTATATTGTAGAAGACGAACGTGGTGGTCGCTATCGGCGAACACGAAGTCAGTTAGTTATGCGCACGGCAGGCTCAACAGAAAGAGTAGAGGAGTCAGCGAGGCAACTAGCAGACAGTGTAGGTGGAAGCAAGTCGCCAAGAATGGAGACGGCTACAGGTATCCGCAGACGTAAACAAAGGACGCAAGCGGAAGCCCTAACCCAAGCACAGACAAGTCCAGCTAACAACAGTCAGTCGGTGCTGCTCGACGAGAGTGTTGAATATGAGAGTCTGGGAGAAAATAGCGATCATTCGTCTACATCTTCACCACTTGCGGTTCCCATTGAAAGGTCTAAGGAAAGAACTGCACGAATGCTGACCCATTTCTTAGATAGTGAATAATCTCGATATGGTTACAATTGGCTGCATTATAAACTAACTTTTAAAATATGTAGATATTTGGTTGTTACACATTTATATACACTATATTTATAAGTTAAGTAGAAATAGAAAATAAGTGTACTTAGCTAAATGTACATAAGTGGTAAAATATTTGGCATTATTTACTTGGAAGGGAAGAGATGTAGTATATAAGTAGTGTGACGGTATTTGTATATAACGGTATGTGAGGGTGTCTGAAAATAAATCAGTGTTTAACCAACCTACGTGTGTTTCACTACAGTAACTATACAGGGTGTATCAGACATCGTAACGCAAGCTTCGCGAAAAGGCTAGACCGCATGCCACTAACAAAATTATGATAGTCATTTATGTCGTTCATGAGCGGTTACATAAATAACAGCGTTTAAAAAAAAGTGTCGACTCGGCTTTGAACGTTGCAAGCGTGCCGCCGTGCGTGTTTGTAGGTATGACGTTGACCCCTAATTCGAACTCTATTAAATCAGCTGATAGGATAGTTTTTCTAGTATAGTTCACATTGCGATTTTTTATGTAATTAACGAATTAATTAATTTTTACTTTAAAATCTTATTTGGTTATAAAAGTATAGCAATTATGAACGGTTTAAAGTGAGAAAAACTGCATATTATTTTTTTTAATCGGGAAAAAGCCGGCACATAATTCCACCACTGGGGGTTCAGAATCATGTACTGGATCCATGGTACTCGTTTGTGCGTCGATGTCAGATACACCCTTTATATACAAGGTATTATTCACCGAGATTCACGGTTGACATTGTATTACAGTATATATGCCTGAGTGCTGGGTGCTCTATATCTAAAAAACGGTTGACTTTATAAAAAAATGTTTACAACAAAATTTGTCGCAATTTTTATGGTCTACTATATTTAAAAAAAGGTGCTAACATCATTGGAGCAATAGAAATGGAGATAATTGCAAATAACTGAATTTCGTGACCTTTGACCTCGAATAACTTACGATGCAGACACGAGATAATACGAAACTTTTCAGACAACTTTTAGAACGCCAAAATGAAGCTGTATACGAGTTTCCAGCTTATTTAGCTTTTTTGTCTAAAGTGACTGGACTAAGATAACAAGAATAAATGGTGACGTTTAAAAAAAATTCTACTGATTTCAGAGAAACCACACCCACCCGCACCCTTCCGGTAGCAGATCTTTCTGGTCCCTAGCCAAATCGGTCGAGGCGAACTTCTGTCGGCCCACACTGCCTCCGCTGGTTGGGCCCGATGGAGCACTGGCTCATACGGCGAGAGTGAAAGCAGGCCTCTTTGCATCTCTCTTTGCCCATAGTTCTCGTCTTGACACTGGCAGTGCTACTCCACCTAATTTACCTCATTGCGGAATTTCAATGCCGGAGGTTCGCAATAGAAAAAAGGAGGTTCTGAGAGTATTGTGTCGTCTGGACGTCAATAAGGCTAGTGGTCCAGATGGTATACCAGCGATTGTTCTTAAGGCTTGTGCGCCCGAGTTGTCTCCTGTATTGACGCGCCTGTATCGCCTCTCATTTAGGACTGGTATAGTGCCTACGTCCTGGAAGCTTGCCAACGTGCAGCCCGTGCCCAAAAAGGGTAGTCGTGCCGATCCTACCAACTATCGGCCGATTTCAATAACCTCCATACTCTGCAAGATTATGGAGCGTGTGTTGAACTCGCGCCTCTTGGCTTACCTGGAGGGTAACGATCTCCTCAGTGACCGACAGCACGGTTTTCGACGCAATCGGTCAACTGGTGACCTACTAGTGTATGCCACTCACTTGTGGGGCGAGGCCTTCGAGAAAAATGGGGAAGCGATTGCCGTCTCCCTTGATGTCTCGAAGGCCTTCGACCGGGTATGGCACGCTGGCCTTTTGAGTAAGCTTCCAGCGTACGGCATTTCCGCTGGCCTGACTGGCTGGGTAAAAGACTTCCTGACTGAACGGTCCCTCCGAGTTGTTGTCGACGGATGCTCATTTGAGCCCATGTCGACCAATGCCGGTGTTCCTCAGGGGTCTGTTCTCTCTGCAACTCTGTTCCTGCTGTATATTAACGATCTGCTGATGCCCGGTATCTATGGGTATGCAGATGTCAGCACAGTTGTGGAGAGATACCTGCCGGAAGCTCGGGCTAGTAAGGAAACAATCCGGTCCGAAAGAGAGGCCACGGTAGAGCGTGTGAGTGCTGCACTGAAGGCAGTCTCCGAATGGGGCAATGCCAATCTTGTAGCATTCAATGCCGCCAAAACACAGGCGTGTCTTTTCACCGCCAAAAGGAGCCCGTTCACCTTGGCTCCTACTTTTCAAAATGTATCCTTGGTGTGTACCGACCGCCTTCAGCTTTTGGGAGTTGAGATTTCCTCGAGCCTTAACTTTGGGCGGTTCATTGAGTCCAAGGCCAGGGTGGCTGCCAGAAAACTAGGCGTCATCGCGAAGGTCCGGCGGTACTTCACACCAGGGCAGCTTCTAATTTTATACAAAGCACAGGTCCGCTCGTGTGCGGAGTACTGTAGCCACATTTGGGCTGGTGCTGTGAAATGTCACCTTGCCACTTTGGATTCGGTGGAGAGGCGTGCGAAGAGGCTGATTGGCGACTCAGATTTAACTCGAAACGGTCTCCAAAGCCTGGAGCACAGGCGTAGAGTAACCAGCCTTTCGGTCTTCTATAGGATGCATTCTGGTGAGTGTGCAAGGGAATTGCATGATTTAATTCCACCATCTCCGTTCCATCATCGGACGACCCGTCGTACGGCGAGTTTCTATCCTTACGTTGTTGACACCACTGCGATCCGGACGAAGCGTTTTGCTTCCTCCTTTATACCGCGTACATCGAGGGACTGGAACAATTTGCCGGCGTCGGTGTTTCCGTCACATTACAATTTGAGTGTCTTCAAGGCTAGAGTGAATAGGCTCTTAATAAACTAGCGCGCTTTACCATCAACGATCGCATCACTGCTTACCATCAGGCGGGATTGCGGTCAAGCGCTGGTTTATAATTTATAAAAAAAAAAAACCATATGAACTGAAAGAATACGTATGTAAGTTAATGATGATTTAGTATTGTATCAAATAGGAGAAACAGTCAAGACTTCATGTGACGTAAACTATCGCCATTTTAGCATTCATAGCGCAATTCCCGATAACATTTTTAGGTGGAAAGTTTGCATATTATGGAGCAATTAATATGGAAATAGCTCTGTCCGTCGGACCGATCACGAGTCTTATTAGCTCAAACTTATTCGCCGGTCGAAGTATTACAGCCAACTTTTCAGCGTGTTAATAAAGCAGGTATAATAATTATACTACACTAACCTCTGTATTTAAATTTGAAAAATTAAAATGAGAATTACTGATATTCCGATTAATGAATATTTTAAACTGAAAATCACGCCTTACAGAAATTGGTCGGTCAAATAAAACTAGTAAAAGAAATTTTTATTAAAGATTTTCGATTCAGCCTCAACTTCGTTAAATTAATAAAAAAAACCTATATAATTCATCATCATCATCATCATCATCATCATTTCAGCCGAAAGACGTCCACTGCTAGACATAGGTTCCAGCGGTTTCCCGCCACCGTCACCAGGTCATCGGTCTACCTTGTCGGGGGCCTACCCACGCTACGTCTTCCGGTCCCATCGAGCATCGGTCCTACGGGCAATGTGTCCAGCCCACTGCCACTTCAGTGTTGCAATTCTTCGGGCTATGTCGGTTACTCTCGATCTTCTGCGGATCTCCTCATTTCTGATTCGATCGCGCAGTGAAACCCAAAGCATAGCCCTCTCCATTGCCCTTTGAGTGACTTTGAGCCTTCTTACAAGGCCCATTGTTAGCGACCACGTCTCAATTCCATAAGTCATCACTAGCAACACACATTGGTCGAAGGCTTTTGTCTTGAGACACTGCGGTATTTCAGACGAGAAGATTCTACGTAGCTTACCGAGAGCAGCCCAGCCGAGTTGGATTAGACGATTGACCTCTTTCTCGAAGTTGGACCTCTCTAACTGGATAGTTTGTCCCAGGTACAAGTAACTTGCAACAACTTCGAGAACAGAGTCTCCGGTCTTTATAGGAGTCGGTATAACATGGGCTTTAGACATGACTTTCGTCTTGTCCATGTTCATTTTATAATTATATGAAAATAAATGTTAATATTTTTACAGAGCTCATTTTGGACAGCGTCGTGGTTGTAGCCCGTCGCTTGTAAGAAACAAGGTACTTAACTTGCTTCCTCTAAGTTGACATTAACTTAAACTTGTGCGAGATTGCAAAGACTCGATGTACTTGAAGTTTGCCTTTCATTTACAGATTAGCAAAGAATGTTGCTGCGTCGTTTGTAAAAGAAATTCAAGGAATTTTGTAAAGAAAATGTCAACAGCAAAGTGTAGAGTAGCTATGTATGCTTTTTTCCATTTTAATGTTTGTAAAAGGCTGGCAGCCAGTACAAGGAAGGTGTGAAACCTTATTTTCACAGTAAAATTCTGGAAACAGTAAAATGTGACTATGTGTACGCCTAAGTGATCAGAAAAATAAAATTGTAATTATTTGCAAATCAAATTAGTTATTTCATTTAGTAGTAGGTTTTAATATTTTTGTTAAATAATGAATATTTTATAATCATTTTAATTATTCTGAGCAAAAAGGCAAAGAAAAATAGATAATCTACTATAATATTTTCGCATTGTCAATGTACCTACGTACCTTTCTATTTGTAAGACTTGGCATTACAGGAAAAAAATGTATGCATGTGACTCGCTCGGTAAAGTGACTATTTTCGCAAGATGGCAGGACAACACGGTGTGACGCGAGTGGACACAGCGTAAGTCTGCGAAGTATAACGTTCAAGTTTATATCCATACCAGCACTTTAACATATTTCAGAAATCGCAGTAGGTATTTCTAAAGTTGATTAATAGACATGAATCCTATCCTAAGCCATGACTTTACGATTTCAAAATCTTATTTCATGTAAGTAAGGCAGGTAGGGCAAATACGTTCAACTGCTTGGCACATGCGTAAAAATGTAAAAGAATTTAGATGTATTACGGGTGACTTTTTCAGTACTACTTATGTGTTCTTGTATTAATCATTTATTCGTCAACAAGTCGCATTCTAATAAAACGAAAATTTTCAGTGAGAAAATACAGAATTTTTAAATAAAACGCTGGCCTTTTTAATAGTGTGCGGCTTGTTGGGTTTCACGGAATGATTACAGAAAACTGCAGCACTCTAGTTTTAAGCCATTCTCGGAAGAAAATTTTAATTTAAATCTCTGCACTCTAGTAATTTACACAGTAAACAGGCAAGATAGACATTACTTTGAACGAAAGTTTAACATTAAACGGTTTTGTTATTTTACGAAAGGAATATACTTTTTTTGTACATGGGTCACATAAATTTATGATGGCACAATATGGGCAATTTTCTTTCAAGTGTATGTAGACATTCTTTTGTTATGTACTGAATAGCCCGAGGCGTAAGCGTTAGGGTAGCACGCGAAATATAAATTTTCTTACGTTTTTTTCAATTAACAGATAGTTGAATGTAGATGGAACACGTTGGGAGGTTCAAGCCAGTAAAAGTCTGACTCGCCTTTCTACTCTGCCCAGAGCGGGAAAATAGTTGTATTACTAATTTTAATTATTATATGTAATTCTGTAAAGTCGTCACAAAAAAAAAAAAAAATCGCAGCGAACCCTGCCACTGACTTCAAATTTTCTTGTACAGAATGAGTTTTTAAGAACCGTTCAAATTTTGACATATTTATCTTTGGCGAAAATCATTGAATACTTGTTTTTTTCTTTTAGTACCACTCAATACAAAAATATTGAGATATCACATCACAAAGTTATCAAAAATTTATAAAAAATATAAAAAGTTGATGTTTGTTGATATCGCGCCGTGCCATCGGCCAGCCCGCCCCACGCTTTGCCAAAGTTCATTGAACACAATCGTTTTAAATCAGTGACCACGCAGAGCGGATAATTCTTTCAAGAAAATGATTTAATATGAACATTTTACGTATCGTTTTTTTTTTCAAAAATGGAATTATTGAATGATACCTAATGACTAGAAAAAATTTGGACGGTGACTAAAAAATCTTACTGTATTTCTCTATGGAACTTATTATTATATTCCTCTTAAAGAAAAAAGGTGAACCATGAGAATGTAAGATAAATGATTATAGGATTTTACGAAACCGGCGTGTTCTAAATAAGGTTTAATAGGAACAATAGTAAGAGCGATATATCAGTCGGCAGAGAACTGAGCCGGAGACAGGGTACCTAATGAGCAAACTTAGTGTGATTAGGAACATTATTGTTCTGCTACTCCTCGCTACTATTGTAACCGACTTCTAGTGGAAAGCAAACGATTTGAAGGCGCTCATTTAATTTATCATTTCCCTTTTGTTCGCCTTTGAACGGAGATAAGGACTGTTGGTTTGTGTCTTGTTACATTTTAGTTGTTTTAGAAAGAGTATACCATATTTTTAATATTCTGTCGTTATACCAGTCTAACTGCTGGTTTTGGCTAAATTTCGATATTTTCCGTGAAGCGACTACCGTCTGACCTCCACAACCCGAAGGCGATATCTAAGCATTGCAGTTAGACCAATAATTATTGTTAGATTTTTGAGGGCTCCAACAACCCGTAACGACTGCCACTAGATGCTCGTATGACAACCGGGACCAACGGCTTAACGTGCTTTCCGAGGCACGACCAGACCAGTGCAAATATTCTGTCGTTATTTAACAGGCTATAAATGCCAGTGTTGTTTCAACCTCAAATGGCTCAAACATATAAGTCTCAATAAGATTGGTGTAATGCGCAGTTTGAGGTTTTGTGCTCCTGCAGCAGTAGTCACAGTTGAGCTAGAAATATGGGATGGTGCGATGTTGTCCACACCAACGGCCAAGTTCCATGGCATTACGGTCATTTCGTCGAGCGTCTCCCCATCGTAACATGTCTCAAAAACAGTTAGCACCCCGGCGATGGGTGGGGGGAGGGGGGCAAGTCAAGTTTTCAGAGTGAGTTATCTTTGTGCGCTGTAGTCGCACGCGGTTTTTTGGCAATTACACCGTATATTTTGTCAGGGTCAACTGCGTGGTTTTTTTAAAACTTAGAGGTAAGTCTTCGTTTATACAGTATGTTAAGAAAATCCTGTCCGACCCGTGAACGTGTTGTTAGGTATCGATAAATGATTCTACTAATGCACACAAAACCAGGCTAAATAAAAAAAAAAATATAATTTCGCAAAAAGAGGTAACTTAATAAATCTGCGTTATCCACCCTACCGCGCGCGGCGGCGGAGACGGCGGGCGGCAGGGCACGCGGCACGTGGTCGCATCGCTATTCGCTCATAATAATACCGGTGTTGTCACTTTTTAAAAATTACTAAATTTCGGGGAAGTTGGAATTAATTCGCGGGAAAAAAAGATTATTTCAAAATTCATTTGTATTGGTACTATGATGATTACGTAAAATTTTATATTATATTTGGTCATGTGTTTACCTAACCTTTATTATCCTTATGGGTCGGACAGGGTTTTCTTAACATACTGTACATACTTTTACTATATTTAGTAATTAGGGGAGTTCATACATGTTCTGCGGGACTTCCAGAGGAGGCTGCAGGCCCCCCGCTCCTGCCCCCCGGGTACGCCCATTTTTTTTCTTACTTTTGGTAGGAGTGGGAAATCCTGATGGACGCTCAAACTCTGACCGGCTAAAACGCTCTCCTGCCTTTGCTGAATGTCCCTCGAACGTTATTAGAGTCCTTATTTATCTATTATTTCATTAATTATAGTCCATTTTTATTACTATACTCTACACCAACACATATCTTATTATTTATAATTTTATCTAATTTAACTACTACCTACTGTTAGAATACAGGATATTATGCTTATGCTAGTGCTGGGTACGCCTATCTATGTAATGCATTAAAGAATAATCTATTGTATTCTATTAGCACAAAGTCCAATGCAGTCTGTAGATACGTACACTAAGGCACTACACACACTACACACTACAATAACAATATTTCCCAAACCATAAAGGTTAGTTACAATAACAGCATACTGAACCTACTAATCCTTATATTCAATTCAATATCGCTTCCCCCCGAATTACACGATATTAGGCATATTAGAGTACTTCAATCGGCTGTAGGTAATCCCATTAGGCGTATTTTGTTGGTATGTGCGATATATATCGGTGTTACCGTTTTGATTAATTAATATGGACATCCACAAGGGCTTGGCCGCACGGATATTATGCCATAATAAAACTAGGTGTAACTGCACTACTGAGGGCAACATGTATTTAGGAGGATTAATCATTTTGACGAGTATTTTGTGGAAAAATGTATGCATAATCCGGTAATTATTTGGAGCAACAGTTTTATATGGATTTTGTGCCGCTACTTTATTTTTAACCGACTTCTAAAAGGTTACTTAATTCAACCGTATATGTTTTTTTGGTACTTAATATCGTCAAATAAATAGATTATCATTTTTTCGGTGTAAGGCCATAACATCGGCTGCCGGTAGTAGTTACCACCCACCAGACAAAGTCTTGTCTCCAAGAGATTTGTCGTGTTCCGATGTCGTGTTGGCATGATATCTGGTGATGTCGAACGGAGGACGGGTCTCAGCACTTGTGTTGCGATGTGTGCCGGTCACCATGCATCAAATGTTGTTCTATCGGGAGTATGGGTCGTGGAGGGTCTCCAGATCAATCTTCCTCTGGCGCAGCATCCTTGGTCATGTTGTTGGGTTTAACATTGCATCACCTCGCTCAACTGCTGTTTTCCTTCCTTTTCACTCAGTTTTTTTGAGTGAATAGGCTCTTAATAAACTAGCGCGCTTTAACATCAACGATTGCATCACTGCTTACCATCAGCCGGGATTGCGGTCAGGCACTAGTTTATAATTATATATTAAAATAAATATCATTTTTGGCCTAGCCTTTTCATAACTATATAGGTTAGGGCAGGCGTGTGCCGCGATGCTTAATTGCAGCTGCTGGTATTTATACGTACGGTCGTTGAAGATGACTTTATTGGAAACTTTTTTGTTGAAAAGAACTGCCCTAAACAACAAGAGCCGAAGACATATTTAATGTTTTGGATGCATATTTGAAATCCTCTGATTTATCATGGACCGATTGTATTGGAATATGTACCGACGGAGCACCTTCAATGACTAATTCTGCAAAAGGGTTTGTTACTTTGGTGCAAGAATGAATTACAAATATTGTGCTGACCCACTGCTTTATTCATAGGGAAGCATTGGTATCAAAGACTTTACCGAATGATTTTAAAACTGTATTGGAAGATGTAGTAAGGATTATAAATTTCATTAAGAGTCGTCCATTGAAATCTAGATTATTTAAACAAATTTGCAAAGACATGGATGCAGCCCACTACACGTTGCTTCTTCACACCGAGGTGAGATGGCTCTCAAGAGGACGTATTTTATCCCGTGTGTATGAACCTAAGGAAGAGTTATTAATATTCGTCACAATGGAGTCATTAGAGTTATTAATATATTATTCTTCACAATAGAGTCATCCGAGTTTGTTAATTTATTCAGCGACGATACATGGTGCAAAAAATTAGCATACGTGGCAGATTTATTCGAACATCTTAACAAATTAAACGCAGGCATGTAGGGACGAAATGAAAATATTCTGACGTCATCAGATAAAATAAAAGGTTTCGCAGAAAAATTAACGCCAAGGAAAAATTATATTTCCCAGGGCACTCTGTCCATGTTCCCGCATACAGCGTCAAGAAATGTGGATTCTAATATAAGATCTTTGATAAGGGATTCATTAGAATTGTTAGAAAAAAATATATGCAAATACTTTCCCAATATCGAGGGAGGTTGAGAAGTTTGATTGGGTGAGAGACCCGTTCAATGTTTCACTCAGTAGCTTGGTTGATTTTGAATTGTAAGAGAAAGAACAGTTTTGTGAGTTAAAAAAATTACCGCACTTTGCTATTAAAATTACAGGAATTGAATGTAAATAAGTTCTGATTACATGTTTCCGCAGAATATCCAGAATTAAGTAAAAAAGCTCTCATTGCCCATTTGCCGTTTTCGCCATGTTACCTATGCGAACAAGGATTTTCAGCATAAAAAATAAAAATCGCGAACGTCTGCTATCTGTTGAAGAAGAGCTTCGAGTATGTTTGTCGACAATTCGCCCAAGAATAAAAAGCCCTTGCTCCACACGCCAGGCTCAAATATCGCATTAATTGATTATATCATGTTATTTTAAACTTATGAATAAATTAATAATACAGTTTATTTTCACCCAAAAAACCCAATTACACTTCACAATTAAAAAAGAAAAGTTAGGCACAATAATTATTAATAAACAATTACGTTTGTTCTTTGGGTTGGTTATAAGGGTTTCCAACCTGAAGGACATCAATAGGACCCCTATGTCCGTTACAAATACATCAAGGCCTCTAATATATCTACGACTACGGAATTCTTTACTGGTGTGCCGTGAAAGTTTTTTGAAATTAGAAGTCTGCCGTTGACAACAAAAGGTTGAAAAAGCCTGTGTTAGGGGTTTCCGGTGTAACAAGATGCAGCTGAATACTGGTATTATACACGAATTGATTGCACATCTGACCTTCGAAATCCAGTTACTATACGATAGGCAACCGTTAGTAAGACTGGTTGCTGGGTTTCTGACGACCCAATACCACACCAAAATAATATACCCAAATTCCTACGGTAAATACTTCTTCATGTCTTTAGTTAACCCACGGAGGAAATATCACAATAGCAGCATAGCGGTGACATTTAAAAAAGGGTTATTTTCAGATCAAAGTTAGGTAGTTTCCGAAGCGTTGGTAACACGAAGGACGCTCCAGTAATAACCACGTTCAGTTAGCCTACGAGTAGCCGAGCACCAATGAACCATCGCCGGTTCATACACTCCGATAGCTTTCATGCCAGGCCTACACTTCTAACGTCAATGTAGGTATCATTTTCATACGCTTTACACGAAGCTAGGTGGCCTGTCCATACAGTAAAATAGTCATGGGGGCCTAGCAAACGAACCGTTACTGCGAAGTATATGTTTTTTAGAACTACTAACCTTGGAGGTTGCGTAAGTAACTATCTGTATTCCAGGCCTACTTTAGGCTTTTGCTTACCAAATTATTTTCGAGACTGGAAATTGGAATGTGTAAAAAGCATTAAATATAATGACCCCCATGTGCACGTTTTTCTACGCACGCAAGCACCTCCAAATAACAAAGTCTCTATGCTCGAATGCGTCTAAAACACACTCATACAAAATGCATGTTTCGAGTGTCAGCGCCTCATGTTTCGTGATGTCACTGGCATGACATCGCGTGATACTTCTTGTTGACCCTTGTTATGCTAATGCTAACCTTCTGGATCATTGTGACATTTTCACAACGGGGTAAACGATACAGAACTTTTGCTACACGAATGAATCAGAAAACACGTCGTTAAACTGACGCAATCTGTGAAACAAAGTACTGTTGTGACATGCATCCTAAACAGCGGCATATGTACTTCTTACAGTGTATAAAAAGCTAATTCCTAGAACTAAAGCTACAGAATATAGGTTAATGAGTGAATTTTCATTTTATTTTGAAATGCACACAGCGCAGTGCTGCCATTTTGTCGCAGCCCTAATTTCTGCTGGTAAATTAAAGAGCTTTCAACACTAGTTAATCCTCACTGAAAAACAGCAAGGATAGTTAGATAAGTAAAACAGCTAGGGTCGCGGGTTCAACGCTAATCTGTTTAAATTCCGCTCCTACTCAAATAAATCCTGTTTAAATAACCGTAAAACTGTCCGTGTGTGGATCCTCTTAATCCGTTTGATGTGAATCGCACCACGATCTAATTTCATTCATTCTGCTTTTAAAGTTATTGGCTTGGTTTTTATTGCGGGCGCAATTATGTATACATCCATCTGATTGAAATAATAAAAGCTTTATTACATTTGGTTTAGGATAAATTATATTAATGTACGTACCTATACTTTGTTAGGACAATGTTGAAATCAAGAATTCTTGGATATATTAAAGTGAAATATTATTGTGTGATTTAGAGTTAGAAGGAAAATATTTATCTATTGATGTTAACGTAATAAGTCAAGTTTAACAGCGTTTGAATAAGGTTAAATAAACCGTTTACCAATAACAATGGGTTCCGACCTTTTTGTGAGTAAAAAGCGTGCAAAAGGGCCTTGCATACAAATAAATTTTCAACAGCAAGACAGCCAATCTCAACAAGAGTTTATGCAGGAGCTATATTGTAGTGTAAAGTTGTGTCTCTCTTAGTCCTATAGAACGGCAATCTGACACGACCAGCAGGGCAACTGCACTATCAGTAACAATGGGTTCAATTTTGACAGTTCATCAACATTCATTTCGTTATTTGCGTTCTTGAGCATACACATTTTCGAACATATGGAGCAATGGATTAAGAATTTGCTTCGAAATGATTCCAACTGAAAGCATTAGTGTGTTACGTAATTAGGGTGCTGAAAGAGATCACGTGTAGGACCGACGGCTTTACTCGCTTTTTAAGACACGGGGTGCACACCGTCAACTTCAAAACTCCGGGATGTTATTAAAAAATCCCAATGGAAAACTCAATAACTTTTTATGTAACCTGAGAATCCCAGGTCCCCACACTCAGCATTCACGTTAGCAAATCACGAGATCAATGAGGCAGTTATAAACCTAAAATGTTAAAAGGCTTACTAAAGTACCTAAGTACACACAATCAAAACTAAAACAATTCGAAAGGAGGTAGGTACAAAAGCCTGAAGAGATATATTGTGAGAAGGAAACTTTGAAATTTCCATTAAGAGTAGGAAGAACAATCGTTTACGGGTTAATGAGCTGTATGCTGTGGAGCAGCGGTGGCCTATTGTTCTCGCTCGCTACTTACAAGTTGTTGGTCGTAAGTTTGAACCCCATCAAGCACTTTACTTTGTGTAAATTATTTCATCACCACTGCTCTCAAAACGGTGAAGGAAAATATTATGAGGAAACCGGCAAGTCCCAGAGCTAAAATCCATCGAAGACATATGATATCCACCAACCTGTACTGGGCCCGCGTGACATATTACAGCCCACTCTTTCTCACCGAGAGGCCTGTGTCCTAGGAGGGGGAACATTATACAGTATGCTAAGAAAACCCTATCCCACCCGTGAAGGTGTTGTTAGGTATCGATAACTGATTCTACTAATGTATACAAAACCGGGCTAAACTTAAAAAAAAATCCCCCTAAAAAAATAAATATTATTTCGCAAAAATAGGTAACTTAATAAATGTGCGATAAGCACCCTTCCGCGGGCGGCGGGCGGCAGGGCACGCGGCACGTGGTCGCATCGCTATTCGCTCATAATAATACCGGTGTTGTCACTTTTTTAAAAATTACCAAATTTCGGGGAAGTTGGAATTAATTTGCGGGAAAAAAAAAGATTATTTCAAAATTCATTTTTATTGGTACTATGATGATTACGTAAAATTTTAAATTATGTTTGGTCATGTGTTTACCTAACCTTTATTATCCTTATGGGTCGGACTGGGTTTTCTTAACATACTGTATACTGATTATGTGCTGTATGAAACAAAATCTTAAGGCGTAGTGCTCCTCCGCGCGGTAAGGCGGTTTACGCGCCTGTCCGCGCGGATGGCTTTAAGATGGTTTTAACCAGTCTTTACATAGACACTGGCGTGAATCGGCGGTTATGCGGCGCTCCGTGTGTGAGGCGCCGCTCCACCGCGCGGACGGCAGCGCGCAGGGGCGGTGGCGGCGACAGTACCGCTCGACCGCGCTGTCAGTGCGACATGAGATCCGCTTCACCGCCTACCGCGCCGGTACGCGGTGCCGTGTGTTAATCGCCTTACACGCCGTACGTATTATGATAAAAGGACCCATAGATCTAATATGAAATGTTAAACCAAGATACCTAACAATATACTTATTTTATGCTTTTGGGTAGAGACAATCAGAACTTAAAGATAGTAGAACATATAATTCAAAGGGCCGTTAAAACTTCCGTAATGGGCAACAACATTTGAAATTCTAACTTAACTTCAAGAGTTAACCAGAAATCTAATCGTCTTTAGT
The DNA here is from genome assembly GCA_037179545.1 of Sesamia inferens. Lineage (NCBI taxonomy): Eukaryota > Metazoa > Arthropoda > Insecta > Lepidoptera > Noctuidae > Sesamia > Sesamia inferens. The sequence goes on along the minus strand of CM073934.1, from coordinate 23,677,355 downwards.
TTTGTTGTTCAACAGGATATTTTAGAGCTCTGTTATACAGAGTGGTGCTCATAATACGACAATAAATGAAAACACAGACTATGCTGGTTCATAGGAAAAATCCTAAATTATAGAAAAAACCTACCATGCCTCATAAAATTGCAAACGGAATAGAACATCCTTTAAAATATTGGTTCACTGACCTCCGATCGTTGACAGCGCGGTCCTGTATCGACTTGCTTTTTGGCGCCATTATTAGTAAAGCTTAGTACCGCTGGGTGCGGCGGTCATTAACCTGTAAGCGCTTCCTTATCAACATTTACATCATGTAGAAAATGTGAAAAATGATTTCCTGGGACTAAACTAATGGATATATTTATATAATTTTTATGGGTAGATTGAGCATGTCTTGAGGTACACGATGTTTATTTTATTGTCGCATTGTCAGCACCACTTTGTTTAATATGTTTATGGTTACTTGCAATTGCGTAAGGATTGATTGAATAAGCGATTGACCGCTTCTCTATATTATATTAATCATAATTGAAATATTATTTGAACTATATTTACGATGTATTTAACCCGTACTTAAAAATCATCGTTATCATCTATGACGGTTGGTAGTTGTCATATGTTTTTGGATTTTCGGTTCAAGGACATTTTAGGGGGCATACCCCAAAATAATGAAGTTAGAAGTAATTTGTATTCAAAGAGAAAAAGTTTATTAAAAAATAAAACAATAGACAATAAAAACAATCGACTTCCAAAAAACACTTCAAAGAAGAAAATAACTAATTTCAGAAGTCGGTTGTGTTCTTTTTTAAAGTTTTTATTAAGTTTTAAAACACCGGTGATTTTTGGGGATCTCCATTAAACTTTAAGTAATATAATAGATAGCGTAGCCCCCTAGCCGTTTCTTTTAATAAATTTGTTGACTTGGGCATTTTTCCTGCCCGCTCGAACCTACCTTTATTTAAATCAGGCCATAAAAACGACTGGCAATTTCAGTCCCAATTATTTAGCAAAATATTTGAAAAAATTAATAACTCAAGCAATTGCTAAAGCATTTCAATTTAAATAGCCATACATACTACTAAAATTAACTACTACAATTAACGGAAGGTCCAAGGCTCGGTTTTAATTCTCACTTAAGAAGGGTGTTGCTTGTACCCTAACATTACAATAAACAGTCTTTATTAATGACTAGCTTCAGGCCGGCAGGGTAATGGCGTAATACATTGTCACTAGGAAAGAGCTTACTTTTGAGAGTTCAACAACATTCATTGCGTTTTATAAGTTGTTAAGCAATCAGAATTTTCGAGCATATGGAGCAAAGGATTAGCAATGAATTGCTGATCCTGCTTCTTTCGTTCTTGATCTTCTTCTTTCTTGCTTTTTGCTTTTCTGATTGGAGCTTCAAATTGAGAGAAAGAGGGTGTTACGTAATCAGGATGCAGGACTTTGCCGTCGTCAAATGTATTGGCGACCTGGCAGTTTTCGTTTCAAGTTTTTTTCCTTTGACTCGGCTCTTAAAAATTTCAACGGGCTTTGGCTATCACCTGCAAAAATATTTGCTTAAAACAATTCTTTCTGTAAAGAAAACCGCATTTAGCATTGTGGTAGCGCTAAAAGGAAACAGTTTAACAGTTATTAACATCCTATTACCACCGTTAATGAATTTGTATATCTTTGCCTAATTACTCGGACTCCTAGCCCCTAAGTTGGGCAATCCTATAAATAACAATTTAATCGTCTTCATGAAATTAATAGACACATTGAGCTCCAATTAAACGGAAATATTAAGTTTCGAACTGGGTTCCCAATTATAGAGCTCCGTTGTGGAGGTCTAACAAACATTGGATAAGTTTTGGGGTATATATTTTGAATCTCATAATGATATTTAATTGTTGGATATCTGTGCGATTTTTAGCCTATTCACTAAAAAAACTTAGTGAATAGGAAGGGAGACGGCAGTTGAGAGCACCGCTCTCAACTGCCGTCTCCCTGCAATGCAATGCAATGTTGCACTGCAATGTTAAACACAACAACACGACCAACGATGCTGCGCCACAGGGAGGTTGAACTGGAGATCCTTCACGATCAAACTCCCGACACAACAACATTTGGCTCATCATAACTGGCACACATCGCAACACAACTGCTCAGACCCGTCCTCCGTATGGCTTCACCAGACATCATGCCAGAACACGGCGAATCGCTTGGCGGTAAGACTTACAATACTGCTTGCCTTTGAATTAATAATATAAATATTATTATAAAAAAAACATGTTAGGATTTTATTGTGTGTGTCATCTAACTTAATCAAAATTCGCAACGAACACCCTTAATATCTACACAGATATTAAGCAATCAGGGTGTTGATTGCGAATTCTCATCTATCAATTATAAACTGAATAATTTTGATGAATATTGTTACTCTAGTGATTCTGCAAACTAATTTACTGATCATATGATCAGTAAATTAGTTTGCTCAACAACGTAATTAACGCTTCTTCTTCTTCTTTCAAGGTAAGATTCAAGCTTAACTCTTGATCAATGGTCTCTGTGGAATAGATACCACAATTTCGCCAATAACACGTGTAACAAATTATAGAAATTCTAACTAATTTACTGATCATATGATCGGTAAATTAGTTTGCCGAACAACGTAAATAACGCTTCTTCTCCTTCTTTTTTCAAGGCGAGATTCAACCTCAACTCTTGATCAATGGTCTCTGTGGAATAGATACCACAATTTCGCCAATAACACGTGTAACAAATTATAGAAATTCTAATTTACTGATCATATGGTCGGTAAATTAGTTTGCCGAACAACGTAAATAACGCTTCTTCTACTTCTTTTTTCAAGGTGAGATTCAATCTCAACTCTTGATCAATAATCTCTGTAGAATAGATACCACAATTTCGCAAATAACACGTGTAACAAATTATAGAAATTCTAATTTACTGATCATATGATCGGTAAATTACTTTGCTGAACAACGTAAATAACGCTTCTTCATCTTCTATTTTCAAGATGAAATTCAACCACAACTCTTGACCAATTGCCTCTGCGGAATAGATACCACAATTTTGCCAATAACACGTGTAACAAATTATAGAAATTCTAACTAATTTGCTGATCATATGATCGGTAAATTAGTTTGCCGAACAACGTCAATAACGCTTCTTCTCCTTCTTTTTTCAAGGTGAGATTCAACCTCAACTCTTGATCAATTGTCTCTGTGGAATAGATACCACAATTTTGCCAATAACACGTGTAACAAATTATAGAAATTCTAACTAATTTACTGATCATATAATCGGTAAATTAGTTTGCCGAACAACGTAAATAACGCTTCTTCTCCTTCTTTTTTCAAGGTGAGATTCAACCTCAACTCTTGATTAATGGTCTTTGTGGAATAGATACCACAATGTCGCCAATAACACGTGTAACAAATTATAGAAATTCTAATTTACTGATCATATGATCGGTAAATTACTTTGCTGAACAACGTAAATAACGCTTCTTCATCTTCTATTTTCAAGATGAGATTCCACCTCAACTCAATGGCCTCTGTGGAAGAGATATCACAATTTCGCCAATAACTCGTGTAATAAATTATAGAAATTCTAATTTACTGATCATATGATCGGTAAATTAGTTTGCTGAACAACGTCAATAACGCTTCTTCTTCTTCTTTTTTGAAGGTGAGATTCAACTTCAACTCTTGATCAATGGCCTCTGTGGAATAGATACCACAATTTTGCCAATAACACGTGTAACAAATTATAGAAATTCTTTGAAAATTTTATTTCACAATAATCACGTAAATAACTCAATGATTGTTGTTGAACTGTCAAAATAAATTTCTACTGTTCCTTTCCATTTCTACTGTTAGTGCGCAATTACCTTTGAAACCGTAAATTTACTTACGCAAGAACTGCATCTTCCTTCTTTACTAAGATCCAACACTCTCAGTAGAAAATTGTACATTTTGTGTAATTTAGAAAAGGCATTTTAAAACACTTTAAACTTATTTCTATTACCACCAGCGAATTGGCGACAGCCAAAAAAATCTGTAAACAAATTAAAACTTTTTGGGGAAACATCGCCCACGAATTTTATTTGGAAAAAGAAGTTATAAAACAATATCTATCAGGCAAAATGTATTGGAAAAATCTGCCTTGTTAGTTGCACCTCGCTTACAAACTTCTTGGTAGGGAGGGTAACTTTCAGATAACGTTTTGTGGAGCTTCTAACTTTCTTTCAGTTTCTGGTTAACCCTTTAGGCGTGATCGAAGTGGGAGATTGTATTGCCTTTATTAACTTAGGATACTGAATGCTTCGCTATAGTTGTGATGTGAAGAAAATGGTGTCTAATGAATAAAAGTAACTTCATTTAAATAATGTCAACCTGCAATATTTTTATTAGTAGCCCGCTTTTTGTAGTAGTAGCCCGCGTTCGTGTATTTATTTTGTATTTCTTAAAAAAAAAACATTGGCCCACACTAGGAATTTCTCCTGTACACAAACAGCCAAATTTGGAACAACTACATGTAGGTCATTTTTTTTTTTTTTATTAATTTATAAACCAGCGCTTGACCGCAATCCCACCTGATGGTAAGTAGTGACGCAATCGTTGATGGTAAAGCGCACTAGTTTATTAAGAGCCTATTCACTCTAGCCTTGAAGACACCCAAATTGTAGTCCGACGGAAACACCGCCGCCGGCAGATTGTTCCAGTCCCTCGATGTACGCGGTATAAAGGAGGAGGCGAAACGCTTCGTCCGGATCGTAGAGGTGTTAACAACATAAGGGTGGAAACTCGCCGTACGACGGGTCGTCCGATGGTGGAACGGAGATGGGGGAATTAAATCGTGCAATTCCCTCGCACACTCCCCAAAATCTATCCTATAGAACACCGAAAGGCTGGCTACTCTACGCCTGTGCTCTAGGCTTTGGAGACCAACTCGAGTTAAATCAGGGTCACCAATCAGCAATCATACAAATATTTGCTCCGTGCGGGGATCCAACCCGCGACATGCAGCGCAGTAGTCGCTTAATAACTGCGTCATCCGTGCAATTTCATTTCTAATACTGATCAAATTCTTCTAACAAGTTCAATTTTTCTATCCAGGGTGAAAATTTGTGTACCTTCTTCTCAATGTCCCAGGCTACCAACACCTGTAGCTTGGGACATTAAGAAGAAGATACACTAATTTGGCATATGCCAAAGAACACCTGCAAAATAGTTGTACTATTGTAGACTATACGAGACGCTTTCGTGTAAAATCGAACATCAGTTTAATAAGTATCTTATCTAAGGGTTTCTCTAAAGGCGGTTCACAAATTCTGAACCAAAATAGAAACAGTGTCTAAAATAATGTATATGAAATTAAGATATAATTAATTCAATTATGTTTTGTTCTGTACACTAAGTTTAGAAGTATATTTTCATTATTTTTATTATTAAGTATACTTTTTTCCACAAATCTGGGTGTCGGTATTGGCACTCAAATACATTTGTTAAATTTTCGACACGAAAGGGTTATGCAGATTAGATAATCATCATCATCATTTCATCCGAAAGACGTCCACTACTGGACATAGGTCTCAGCCAGGTCGTCTCAATGTGCATGACCCACAACCACTTTAGTGTTGCAATTCTTCGGGCTATGTCAGTTACTCTCCTTCTTCTGCGGATCTCCTCATTTTTGATTTAATGACGTCGTGAAACCCCAAGCATAGCCTTCTCAATTGACAAAGGGCAATGGAGAGGGCTATGCTTGGGGTTTCACTGCGTGGTCATGGCCTGCGCGGTATCTGCGTGGCTCAAGGTCACTCAAAGGAGAGACCTTGAGCTTTCTTATTTGGCCCACTCTTAGCGACCACGTCTCAGTTCTTAATGTCATCACTGACAACACACACTGGTCAAAGACTTATGTTGAGACATTGCGGTATTTAGGACGAGAAGACTAAAACCAAGAATCCAACTCGACTCCACTACTTTCGGGAAGTTACGTAGAAACGTAGCTTCCCGAAAGCAGCCCAGCCGACTTGGATTCGACGATTGACCTCTTTCTCGAAGTTCGACCTAACTAACTGAACAGTTTGTCCCAGGTACCTACACGTAACAGTCAACAGTCGAGGTGAGTCGGTACAACATGGGCATTAGACATGAGTCTGATGAACTATCGATTTGATAGCTTATAAGGTAACAGGCACGAACTCAGAAGGTAACAGATATAATCAACATCAACACCATACTATCGTCAGTGGTATGACAAACAGATATGGAAAATATAAGTTCCGTTTTTCTAGAAATCTAATGTGATAAAATCGTACTTAAAGAGCGTACATCAAAGATAATATGTTTACGCTAGTTTATCGGCCGAGTCCGATTGTTAGTTAGTCGAGTTGATAGATGCACGACCGGTAGGGATGAGCGTAATTTAGTATTGTCTATGGTGACGCGCCGCCATTAACACAACGTTTTGCGACCCCGTCATGTATGGTCCGTTGCTAAAATCCTTGACGAAATACTCGCGCGCGTGGCGCGTTCGGACGAGTGAATTTCGGGACGTAAATACCACCGGCCGCGGTTTGAGTAGTTTGTCGCGATTGTTGCCCGTGCTTTTGAAGTATTTGCTTGAATTATAACCGTAACAGCGCAGTCTGTAATTGAGTTGAATCGGAAACGTGGTTTCATTTGTCGATTGTTTGTCGGGCGTGAACTGACGCTGCTAAGTAACGGTTTCTTACGTTGTTGAGCTTTGGTGCCCTATTAAGGGAACTTGGTGTGTCGACTGGTATGGGACAGTCAGTGTTTGAAGACATCGGACGTCATTGTAGTCGACGCGCGCGCGTCGATTCTCCGGACTTCACTTCACGACGGAACGCACTGGGTCCCAGGTAAGTGCCTTAGATTTATTGGGGAGTGGTAAGAGATTGATTTACTTGTGGTATAAGCCGACCTTGTTTGTTGGATAAGCCGTGACAAATGCGCGATAGATGTACGCGCTGTACTGGGGCGCGTATACATAATACATAGTACAAATATAGTACCTAGTATCATCATCTCAGCGTTAATCCCAGTCGCATCCGAAGCTTTTAAGATTTGAAGTCGGGGTTCTGCTTTACCCGACTAATTACTAATTTTAGCTAAACTTCCATATTTTCCATGAAGCGACTACCGTCTGACCTCCACAACCCGAAGGCAACATTGAAGCTTTGCAGTTAGACCAATTGTTGGGCTATTGAGGGCTCCAACAACCTGTAACGACTGGCATTAGATGTTCAATTACTATTACTACTCAATATTATGCATTATAATATTTGAGTAATTAAGGTTTTATAATGAAAAAGTTCCTAGTTTGAATTCATAAGTAAATACCTTAGAGTGGAGTAACAATTATATGGTCACACATAAAAAAGTTGTTTTTTTGTATTGCAACAATATTTTAATGACAATGTTTCACGAAAAGCACTTCACGTACATTGTGTGGGTGTGCTAAATAGGTTAATGAGTTTATGACGTCATCCGAGCTATTAATATCTACAAAATAGCCCCGTACTATTATAGCGTGCACGAATAACTTGGAAAGGGACTGTTTCACGGTAGATCATTTTATGACACTGGAAATACTAATTATTGGATATAGATTCTAATTGTTCACCGGAGTGAAATATCGATTCTGTGAAGGCGTTTTCAATTCAGTGAAATGTACAGATTTGACAAGAACTAAGCCACGATGAGGACTGACTTTGAAATATGCGCAGCCATTTTGCTGTTAGTAAATAATTCTATAAATTAACTTCAGTGATCAGATATTCAGGTACATAACATAGACACTTAATGTTTATTTGTGTAAGTATCTTTGTGAAACTTTTACATGTCAATATTTTAACAACTAAATGGCGCCGACATTTCTTTTCAGACTGATCCATTAGAAGAAATACCGGAACATACTCAGAGGGGTCCAAACATTATGCTATTAGGATTAAATATGAATTTAATATTGTGTGGGAGTGACTTTTGAAGAAAGAGCCTTTGTTCTATATAGCAGCCTGCGTCAGTCATCGTGTAGCCCAAAGGTATTTTAGGGCCTTCAATGACACACACGCATAACATAACATACCTATTGTATTATGGTAAAGATTCGTAACTAACTTTTCCGCTTCTACAAAGCCTGAATAAATCTTTCAAGATTCTTGCAAACCATTTAATACCGGTCTACGCTGACTTGTGTTTCGAAACTTTTAGTTAAAGTTGAAGTATCTTCTACAAGGTTATCTAAAATACTCAAGGATTTTTTAGGTCCCCTATCCTTTACGACCGTGCAATATATAAATGCTTTTACATAATACAGGGCAACGCTCTGTCACTCTCACAAGTCTCACCGTCTTTTTACCTACGCCTAATAGAGGTTGACGACACATAATAATCCCCCTGAGTCAGCGACTTTCTGCTGTGATGTGCGAAAGTGTTCGTCATCGGAAAAATTGCGAGCGGGAAGTTTTGCTGACTCGAGTTACGCCGTGATGAATTGAACACGTCTCGCTGCCTCAGCCGCTTGTTCCGTTGCTACACTGTTCATTTGTCAAGGAAAGCTAGAAACTTAACGTTCAACGGCTTTGTAAAATCGCGTGCTTCACACGTTCCACTTAAGCTCGTGGGTGCCGAGACTAGCTTCATTTGAACACTTTTTTGTACCCTGAGTCGCATTACTAAAGTATGGGAACATTGAAATCTGATTCTATTCGGTTTTTGTTAATCTCGCCATAGACCCTTTTTTATTGATCTGAAATTCGTCCTCATTCAGTTAGAAAATTATATGATGTTTATATTTCCCGTCGTACATCAAAAGGAAAGCACAAACGTGAATAAAAGAATAACTACATCAATAATAATATGTCATTATTGTTATCTTACATCGCGAACATGACTCAACATAAATAATGAGTTGACGTCAAACGCAATCCGATAAGATCTAGTGGTAAACCGCAGGTATTTGAGAAAACGAGATTGTACCGTGGCGGGGAATATTGTGACAAAATTCGGGGAAAGCAGAACCTCGAGGCAATTATCTGTGTCTACAACGGTAATTACTGGCGACCCAAGGTTACAGCCAGATAACCGACGGGGAAATAATACCTACCTTATCCTACTACGAGTATACTTATATCTAAGTACTGGGAGTACTTGTTTGTGGTTAAGTTAGCCGCACGAGACGATCAATCAGGTTAAGCTATGTTTCCCTCATTTGGTCCGTGCATGGGTGCCTATCGTTACATATCAAGACCCCTCCGTGCCTCATAAATCAAGTTAAGCCGTTGGTATACGCTGTCATTCCTGAATCTTTGATGGTAGTTACGGGTCGCCTGTAGCTCGAAAATCGGACAACTAAGGTATCGTGTTACCCAGTAATTAAATTGGGTTGTGGAGGTTAGATAGGCGGTCGGTCCTTAAAATACTGATATTTAGCTACATCCGAGTAATCTGAAAGCTGATCCCAATGTAGTTTTGTATTTATTTTTGAAGTGAAACTTCTTTACGCACGCTTGACTTGGGGAGTAAGCTGGCGAAAGCGTTACGGAAATTGATCGGGCAAGGCGAACGGAAGTTAAGTGGGAGATATAAGCACAGAGGTGCCCGTGGCGCGAGCTTGGTACTACAAGGTCTACGAGTTTTTTTTTTTTCAATAAAAATAGAAGATCTATGCAATTTTTTTTTTTTTAAATTTTGAGACTCGCATACACTTATTTATTTACACTTAACACTATACATTAAATTTTATGTTGACTGACAAGCATTAAGGGGGTCAGTTAACATAAAATTTGGTACCGCCTACTTCACAGTCCCTCCTGTATCCCCCCTCCCTTACTCCCCCCTCACCCCTTAATATCCCAACGAAACTACCCCCCCCCCCCCGACCCCCTCATTGAATACCTCACCCCCCCGTGGATTATCCCGGGAACCAGAGGTCGTGGACTACCCGAGTTTGGGGTCCCCTGATTCAGGAGGAAGAGCCCGACCTTTTGGCCCCGAGGGAATCCACTCCCCAAAACCTCCCCCCGCATACCCACTAAACCTATCCCCCCCCTCCCGACCCCCTTTAGTTACCTCACCCCCCCGTGGATTATCTCGGGAACCAGAGGTCGTGGACTACCCGAGTTTGGGGTCCCCTGAATCAGGAGGAAGAGCCCGACCTTTTGGCCCCGAGGGAATCCACTTTCCCCCCCCCGTCTTGCCCTATCCCACTGACTCACGTGGTGCTGCGCACTCAATCGTTGGCGAGCAGGCCGTGTCTTATAGGTTAGTTAGGTTAGGAATTATGTGTGTTGTGCTGTTATCGTCCCCCTATTGGGACGCATAATTTTAATTCTAGTTGTAAGTCTTTTGACCGCCACCCCTATTGGTGGCGTAGATTTTAATTATTAGTAATTATTTATTCCTTTTACTCTTTAATTTAAGCAATTGTATTTTACTGTATTGACCGTCCCCCTATTAGGGAGTAAGCTGGCGAACGCGTGACGTAAGCGCTACGAAAAGTGATTGGGCAAGGCGAACGGAAGTTAAGTGGGGGATATAAGCACAGAGGCGCCTGTGGCGCGAGCTTGGTACTACAAGGTCTACAACGAGTTTTTTTTTTTTTTCAATAAAAATAGAAGATCTATGCAAAAATATTAGTTTACCAATGAAACCATGAAATAAATTTAAATATTTATAGAAAATTAATATATGTATATGTGTATACATGTATATATTGTACACACATATATATATATACATTCAGATGGAGCGAAAGAAGTTTCACTTCAGTCGTGTGGTCATAAGCACACTCGTTTTTTTTTTATTTGTTTGTTTTTTGGTATGTTGTCATCTGCCAGTATCGGGGGCGCATAATTAACTGATGACAGACAGATATAATGTCTATTCTATTCTATTTTTATTTATGGCAAGTAAAGCCGTTCATGTTGACTATTCTGCCAATGTCAAAAAGAAATGGAGAAGCAAGAGTGTACGTGAACAATAATAATAATAAAAATAAAAATGACGATGCTACATTGGACCTTTTTATATCTTGTGAGGTGGAATGAAATAAACCAAAAGATAAATATACATATCATATTATAATTGTTAGAACAGCAAATACATATATACAGTATGTAAAGAAAACCCTGTCCTATCCGTAAAGGTATTGTTAGGTATCAATAACTGATTCTACTAATGGATACAAAACCGGGATAAACTTAAAAAAAAAACCCTAAAAAAATAAATATTATTTCGCAAAAAAGGGTAACTTAATAAATGTGCGTAAGCACCCTTCCTCAGGCGGCGGGTGGCAGGGCACGCGGCACTTGGTCGCATCGCTATTCGCTCATAATAATACCGGTGTTGTCACTTTTTTAAAAGTTACCAAAATTCGGGGAAGTTGGAATTAATTCGCGGGAAAAAAAGATTATTTCAAAATTAATTTGTATTGGTACTATGATGATTACGTAAAATTTTATATTATATTTGGTCATGTGTTTACCTAACCTTTATTATCCTTATGGGTCGGACAGGGTTTTCTTAACATATTGTATAGGTACCTATACTATATCTAAACGTAAAATATTAGAGAAAGCAAATTATAATTTTATATTATTGTGGAGGATAAATAACATCAGTGCCACAAGTAATTCTGGAGAGGGGAAGGATCTAAGGGGGTAAACAGAGCCAGTCGAAACCAAACCTGGTTTCGAATAAACAGGGTCCAGACAAGGACACGTGCGGTAAGGATGGTTTCATCAAGGTAGAGAAGAAGAAGAAGAAGCCTCCTCGTCGGAACCAGTGCGGTACTGCGGTGGCAGGACCTAACATGCTGCTGCGTCCAGCTGTACCGACGACGATGCTATACGTGTCCAGACTGCATCACTCCACGAAGGCTGAGGAGATAGTGGAGTATCTGCGCGTCAAGTCTAACTGGACTGTGAGGGTCGAGGTGTTGGAGCCGCGCCACAGCACGTGCTTCAATTCGTTCGTAGTACGTGATCCGACGCATGATCTCGACAAGTTCCTGAAAGAAGAGTTATGGCCGAAGGGTGTTGTGTACCGCCGGTTTCGTGGCCGGCTGTGTGACACCAGTCAGCGAAACACGACGCCGATGATCCGTGTACAGTAGTTTTAGTTTTTATGTTATATGTATTTATAGTGTTTTTAAGTTTTTATAGTATAGTAATATATTAGTTTACAAGTATTTTTATGTTATAGTTTGTATTGTATTTTCTATGGGCCCTAGTGGCTTGAATTAAATTAATAAATAAAGAATGTCAATAGGGATGTATCCAAGGTATGAAATTCAAAAAAATAATTAGTCCGTCTTATAGATAATAAAAAAAATTAAGACCCGTATTTTTTATTTTGTCGAAATTACCAAAATTTACTGAGATACAGCGTATTAAAGTTACGGAGTGGGGGCTAATTACGTCACGCCATGGTATATTTTGTACGACGGCGTGACGTCATGCGATATTTCAAATCAATATATCTTCCTAAGTATTTGAATAAAAGAAAAAATAAAAAATACGTGTTCAATATTTTTTAGAAATCTATCTGATGGACATTAAATTATTTTTTAGGATACAAGCCAATTGTGGTCAATTGTCAAATAATGTGTGACCCTGGCTTTGACATCAAGTCAACATTGTTTATAAGTTTTCATATTCGAGCATGAGACTTATGAGTACATTATTTTTTTTGTAATTATTTTATTATACCTATTTACTTGTAATGTGCTTTTTGTTTCAGCGGAATTAAAAATTAAAAATATTTCTTTCTTTAGTTGGGAACGAGCTTGCCTGATACCTACTACTATACTGCTTCTGCGTACGCTGAGGGCGTACTCAGTAGGCCTAGTATGAGTTTTCAATACGAAACTTGATCGTCGGTATCGAGCGCGTTTGGCCCTCTCATTGGTTGAGAGTTCTTACGACCTTGAAGCGGGCCAATCGCTGTGTCAAACGCGCTCGATATCGACGATCGAGTTTCGTAATGAAAGCTCATACTAGGCCTACTGATGTAATTAGTTATACAATATGTAAAGAAAACCCTGTCCGACCCATAAGGATAATAAAGGTTAGGTAAACACTTGACCAAATATAATATAAAATGTTACGTAATCGTCATAGAAACAATACTAATTAATTTTGAAAGAATCTTTTTTTCCGGCGAATTAATTCCAACTTCCCGGAAATTTGGTAATTTATTAAAAAGTGACAACACCGGTATTATTATGAGCGAATAGCGATGCGACTACGTGCCGCGTGTCCTGCCCCCCGCCGCCCGCAGAAGAGTTGCTTACCGCAAATGTATTAAGTTACCTCTTTTTGCGAAATAATATTATTTTTTTAGGGGGATCTTTTTTTAAGTTTAGCCCGGCTTTATATCCATTAGTAGAATCAGTTATCGATACCTAAGAATACCTTCACGGATCGGACAGTGTTTTCTTTACATATTGTATAATTACGAACACAAATTAAAAAATACATTAAATCCAATGATATAACATCAACGCAAATAAATGAAGTAAAAAAAAAATTAAATTAGATTTAAAATAATCAAAATGAAAAAAATAAAAAGAAATGAAAATAATAATACCAAATTGAATGGAAAAATCAAATAAACAAAAAATTAAATCCAATGCAACACTGACCAATAGAAACACTGACACATTGATTTACCTGCTATAAGATTTTGAAAATAACAAATATCCTTTAATCCAAACTTAGAAACTTTCGAATTCATAAAAATATATAATAACTAGCTTTCCGCCCGTGGCTTCGCTCGCGTGGAGATCGGTTATATCGCGCTTTTAGACTTCCCTCGTGAATATAATTTTTTTCCGGGATAAAAAAGTACCCTATTATTTAATCCGGACTTCTAACTCTACGTCTGTAAAATTTCAAAACAATCGGCTTAGTAGTTACGGCCTGAAAATGGAACAAACAAACTCACTTTTCGATTTATAATAATAGGATATTTGGTGTACACATACAAATATTCCAGTAATCTCCCTTGGGAACTTGATGTTTTTTTAGGGCCAAAAGTAGCCTATGTTACTCTCCATCTTTTCAACTAACTGTATGCCAAAAATCAGGTCGATTGGTTGCTTAGCTACGGCGTGAAGGAAGGACAAACAAACAAACAAACACACTTTCACATTTATAATATTATAGTATGGATAATAATTAATAAATAAGTAAGTAATAAATTAGTAAGTTAATAAGTAAGATTGTAGTATTTGGTATCCGTCTGCGCTATACCAAGTTTCTAGATGGATTGATTTTAGGTTTTGGCTTAGTTTATGGTTTGATTTTATTTCGGTTTAAATGATACGACCTTAGTTTTGACTTTATGATTTAGACAAATAATGATTATAAGTAAGAAAGCCATGTTGGTTTAATCCAAACGATGGTTTCAATGGTTTTGGTATGATTAGAGTTACGCGATCGACGGCCGAACATATTTTAATAATTAATTGTACTAGTTTTATAAGAATGTACGAAAGCTAATGTACTGAGCTGTTCGGTTTGGGTCTGGGTTGCGGGTTGGTTAAACAAGAAACAGTGGACCTGGCCGTCGCACAGGCAAGTGAAGAAACACGGGAGGGTTTTAGTCAGTAAAAGTCTTACACGCTCCGTCCAGAGCGGGAGAAGTCATTTGATGATTTCCTATCCCAACAAAAAAAAGCTATAATCGATTGTATTGCTCCGGACAAAGATTATATGACGGTTGAAAAAGAAATACTGGAAAAGGATGCAGGACAGTGACTGCAAGTACTGAGACTATGAGTATTATTTAATTAAAATAACAGTGAAGACTAAGGTACACTCGACTTACTTACCTACTTCTTCTCCATTTATTAAATAAACGAATTTGATCAACGTATAAGTTTCTATTTCTACTACAATTATTTTTTGTATCTGTAATTTATATAGAATATGTAAAGAAAACCCTGTCCGACCGATAAGCATAATAAAGGTTAGGTAAACATATGGGCCACCGCCATAAGCAACCCTCTCTTCAAAGCAGCATTGTGCGAAACGCTCTCCATTACGTCGGTAGACCTTCTTCCTTCCATCATTGCCATGTAACACAATTTTAGATTCATCAGAAAAGAGTACAGGGCTCCAATCTTACTGTGTCCAATTTAAATGAGTGTGTGCGAAATGAAGGCGCGTTGTTCGGTGGGCTCGCGTTAGTTTAGGCCCATTAGCTGGCTTGTGTGATACCATATCGCCTTCATTTAACCTTCTCCGAACAATTCGAGCGCTCACAGATACTCCGTGGAAGTCGCGAAATTGATTTTGTATCTCAATGGAGGTAAGGTGACGACGGTTCTCAATCTGGTCGTCACGATGAATCGATCCTGCCTTTCAGTTGTGAGCCGGGATCGTGGCCACGATCTAGGTACTTCCGATAAACATTTCGACCCGCAGATCGACTTAACTTGACTTGACTTGAGCATTCACATTTCTTTAGCGGTGTCCGGCCTGAATAGATTATTGATAGAACCTCACCTTAATATTGAGAATAAGTAATGTTTGTTGCAAAACCAAAGATATCAATCACTCATACACACTCATCACCAATAAAATCAAGTTTTCTTAGTATTCGATTGTTTGATATCAACAAACAGGCTCCAAATTGTCTTGTGTTTCTTTAAATTCTGTGTTCGAAATTCTAAAAAAGGCTATTGAATGAAATTGTGAATGTACCAGGTTCAAAACTGCATAAAACTTTTTGCTCGGCCTAATATAAAATTTCAGCTAGGACCAAACGAAACTGAAAATGCAAGGTGGGCCTATAGATATGTCCAGAAGTGTATAAAGCGTATCCTATTCTATTTTATTCTACGTACGCTTATAGTTTAGCTAGTTTCATTAGGCCACATTTTCTCGTTCCCCAAAAAATACATCACCTAAGTATCATCGTTAGATTAGCCTTGTTTTTTCTTCAAACCCATTACGGGCAGTTAATCGAGTAAAAAAAGAAAGGGCCTAAAAGTAGGTAAGCCCCGTAAATAAAGCGGTACGAGCGAATGGAGACAAAATGTGAGACGACAGGAGACATCCGTCCTTGTCGGACATGATCCGACGGATTGATGTGCCACTTCTTACAGTAAAAGGGAGTTTACATGAAGGTACTGTAGTTTTGGGTAAGTAGTTGGTCGCCAACAGCAATTTTATCCTTTATTACCGTCATATTTTTATATATCAATTTTTTATTTATTATAGCTTTAGACAAAAGATTTTCATTTTCGGAATGACTTCAAAATGTGAACAACTCGAAAGAGTATATAACAACTTAATAACTAAATTCGACAAAAACCAAGTAAGATACCTTTTACAAGTCTCGACAAGTGAATGACAATCAAACACGGTTACCTACATATTGTGGCGAAGACTTTGTAACCCGGCAAAATTAAAAGACCCTGCTGCCACAACGTATTATAATCATTTTACCGAACGGACCAGTGGGCGGTTTAAACGATCCCAACTGATCCCAACTAGTCGCAATCATTTGACAAAAATGTGTTCGCCGATTAGGGGGCAGATTATACCAGATGTGGTAGATTTATAGTAAAACGTATAACATTCCAGATACTGACCACTCCTGATTCTATTAGGTTTTTAACATGAACTCTGGTAGTTTACGCAATTACTAAATAATTTATTTAATTAAAAGATAAGTTCCTTTAAGTATAACAGTTGGTTGGGCACACCATAGTAGCGACGGTAAGTCCCCTATTTGAGTAGTGGCTTGAGAGGCATTACTGACCCTTCAGGTTCCGCCTGACGCAGGTCCTCACCGGACACGGTTGTTTCGGGAGGTTCCTTTTCCGGATAAGGCGGGTGGAAACACCAGGATTGTGTAGATCGCCCTGAGGATACGATGAAGCATACGGTGGAGGTCTGCATGGCTTGGGCAGAGTACCGCCGTGTCCTCGTGACGGCGATCGGCGGCGGTCTCTCGCGTCCGGCCCTGGTCCAGGCGATGGACCGGAGCGAGAGTGCATGGCAGGCCATCGCCTTCTGCGAAGCAGTAATGCTAGCAAAGGAGGAGGCGGAACGCGTGAGGGTGCGGGAATCCCAGCGCCCTCACGCCGCCGACAGAACCAAACTCCTGGCCACCGTAGGCGCGAGCCTGCGGGTGGTGAGCAGTGGGCAACGTTTCACACGCGCCTCAAAGAGATGTCATCGTGAAGGAGTCCACGAAGACCGATGCCTCCTGGGTCAGGGTTGCGGGTTGGTTAAACAAGAAACCGTGGCCCTGGCCGTCGCACAGGCAAGTGAAGAAACACTGGTGGGTTTTAGTAAGTAAAAGTCTGCCACGCCCTTCCGCTCCGCCCAGAGCGGGAGAAGTGTTTTGATGATTTCCCAACCCAACAAAAAAAAAAAGAAAGAAAGTATAACAGTTGGTATATAAGTTGATAATATTTAATTCAGCAACGATCACAATGACAAAGCCCAATCTACATTATTGTACTTCTGTTACAAAGTGTACTCTAAAACAACGAATGGAATATAGTAAGTAGGTTTTAAATTAAACCATTTATTAAACAGAAACATTGTCAAAAAGGTTTAAGATTAAAGATTACTTGGATGACAAAAAGGCTTGGGATTATCTAAGCTAGATTAATATTGACTTTATAACACTGCCTGGGTCGAACCTACAATTTAAAACTTGTAAGTCTCTGTTGACTTTACTAAGGCTTACCAAAATTTAAAAGCAAAAAGTTTACAAACTTATAATCTCCTAACACGTTTCCACTCTTGCGAAGTTTTATATTTTCGACACTATCTTTACCTCCATTGTGTAAGCCGAGCTTAAACATTATGTCCACATATAGGATTTTATTGTAGTGGGGAATTGCTCTTAGATCTCATCTAAAACCATAAAATATATACTCAATTGTAATGCTCGATTGAACACGTTTTTGTAAGCACGTTAACAGATGTTTTATTATTTTGTAGATCTTTTAAGACGTTTTATCGTCTTAGTTGCCAATATAAGTTTACTTATTTTGAGGCCAATATACCTATACTTGAAGCCTTATCACTAACTACTATATTTACACTATTGTATTATTACACAATGAGTAAAATTTTTATGATCATCATAATGCCAGCCAAAAGACGTCAACAGGTGGATAAAGATCTCTCTTCTTCTTCTTTTCATGTCGAGGTCACTTCAACAGGTTCTGTACTTCCCTCATTCAGTGGATTCCTGCGGCCTTCACAAAGTCTTCTAAGGGTATAATGTTCTATTAAATATTTAAAATAAAAAAAAAACAATTATAATAATTGTAACCAGTAACAAGTGGTTACTCTTAGTGAGTGGCCATAAAGAGACAGCAGATATTTTTTGTGTTTTTTTTCTTTTTAACTCTAGAAGGGGCTTCCCATCGCACCTTTTTACAAACTGTACTTTTTACTTGTAAAATATTACAAATACCCAGTATGTGTGTCCTCTTACTGGGTCTGTACTGGGCTGTCGCCTCCGTAGCGGAGGCGTAGGAGGCGCGGGTTCGATTCCCGCGCAGTGCAAATATTTGTATGCATGAATATGAATATTTGCACTGGTCTGGTCGCGCCTCGGAAAACACGTTAAGCCGTTGGTCCCGAGTAGCAGTCGTTACGGATCGGTGGAGACCTCAAAAGTTCAACAATTGGTCTAACTGCAATGCTTCGATATCGCCTTCGGGTTGTGGAGACGACAGTCGCTTCACGAAAAATATCGAAGTTTAGCCAAAATCAACAGTTAGACTATTAAAGCGCACCCCAGACTCCAAAGCTGAAAAAGCTTCGGATGCTACTGGGATTAACGCTGAGATGATGTTGATGATGACTTGTAAAATATCCGTATATTTTACTTCTTTTACATAATGATAAATATTTTTATCCATAGGACGAATCCCTGCTGAGCGAAAACATAATTTTCAAGTCGCCTCCGATTTTGGTTTGATAAAATGATTTAGACCGGAACCACATCCAATCTATCAAACACTGATAACCACGTTTGCTCAAGACGGATTGACATTTTCAACCATAGATTATATTTAAAAAAGGCGAAGGGCGGGCGTTTTGGGGGGACTGTCTTATGTAATATTGACGTTCAAAGAGTGCTGATTCTCAGCCTAATTTGAATAAATGACTTTTGATACTGATTCATTTTACGTATGTACAGTAAAGGTCAAAAGCGGAGAACCACCTTTGGCACTTTTGACTCTTAACTGTATATATTCGCTAGATACCATTTTCATCTGACACCATTTTTTATTACATAACTAAACATACATACACACGTCACGTTGCAGTATCAAACTAATTTACATTCGTTACCTCACCAATCAGTTCAGTTGATAACCAGCGTCAGATACTAGTTGACTGAATTTATTTTTAAATGGGGTTGTTTGACGCAAGCCGCGAACCATTTTCCTGCTAATTTCGTGCACCAAACTTTGCATTTTTATTTTTAACTGATGAATGTATTTTTGAACGTAAAACTTATTTAGGCGGCTTTTTCTTTGGTATAGGTAAAATATTGTTACGAATGCACCTTATGTCGGGGGCATAAGGTTTAATATCGCGTGACATGCAGTGCGTAACTTTTAAGCCCTATAACTCGAGACCTAGACATTGTATAGGTGCAATATAAAAACGCATTGCTAGACTTAGTGTGGCCTATCGAATGGTACAGGTTTCATCAATTTTGTCAACTAAGTGACGACATCGAAATTTCTAGAAACCCGTTTCCGGGAATTACCGTAGGTACCTACTGAATGTACTCGAAATTATGCGCTATTATTATTACGTCTAGACGATTCTGGAATGTTCGATCAGCTGGCCTATATATAGCGCCGTGACGCAAGCGCAGAGTCAGTCTGCATTCGACTAGCGATAAGAGAAGAAGCGAAAGTTAAGAAGCGATCTTTGAGAATACCTACTGCGTCAACTGTAACGAGAACTGTGAGTACTACGTGAAGTAACATCTCTAGTGTTATTGCGTGTTTACAAATACGGACTTCGTGGACGTAAGTGAAGACTTCGGTGCAACGTCAGCAATATTCTACTTGTCATTGCCTACAATCGACTGTACCTTCGTTGCCAATAAACTTCGCAACCCTTAACCGGCGTTTTAGTACCCCTAGCCCGTAACAATATTGAAAATTCGTAAGACGGAGGGGGAGTAGACCGCCGCCGGGGCGTTGTATTATGCCACTCTCATTTTAACGTGCGGTGAAAATGTATACGTGCTCTTGCTGTTTCATTTAAGCGGAGTAGGATGCTTGGGCGAGTTACGTGTGTGTTTGTAGTACAGCCTGCTACGCGCATCCTCTCATGATGACTGCTTATGGCTCGACCGACTGTATACAGTATGTTAAGAAAACCCTGTCCGACCCATTAGGATAATAAAGGTTAGGTAAACACATGACCAAATATAATATAACATTTTACGTAATCATCATAGTACCAATACAAATGAATTTTGAAATAATCTTTTTTTCCCGCGAATTAATTCCAACTTCCCCGAAATTTGGTAATTTTTAAAAAAGTGACAACACCGGTATTATTATGAGCGAATAGCGATGCGACCACGTGCCGCGTGCCCTGCCGCCCGCCGCCCGCGGAAGGGTGCTTATCGCACATTTATTAAGTTACCTCTTTTTGCGAAATAATATTAATTTTTAGGGGGATTTTTTTTTTAACTTTAGCCCGGTTTTGTATCCATTAGTAGAATCAGTTATCGATACCTAACAACACCTTCACGGGTCGGACAGGGTTTTCTTAACATTCTGTTCATGTAAAATTCGTGTATACATATTAAGTGATAAAGAAATTCGTGCGAAATTATTGTGTTACCTTAGCTAATAATAATCAAATCTATTAACTTTTCACTACAGGCAATAAACGTTAATTATATTATAAAACAATATCCTAATATCACCAAATAACTCAACCGACGCGATGTCGACACGGCACAAGCTCATAATTTTATTACAGAGTTTATTATTCCTTAATTAAAATCATTAGGATTTTCCGACATTCATTAAGTTAATTAAACGAAATTCTTAATTATCATGAGACCTGAACATTCGCAGAGACGAAAGCGACGCGAATTCTTTAGTTTTGTGGATTTAAAGCATTAGTAGGCGGTAATATATAAGAGGGGCTCGTGGCTAAAAATAACAGCCATACGGGACGATTGAATGTTGATCGTCCTTTACAAATATCGAGTCGCCTCCGGAAACCTCTTCAGCCGTTGCTTTCGGCTGTCATTTGTAGATTTATGACAGTCGTTATAGGAAGTTGTCAGAAGCTTAAGTCTGACGACCTGCCCTATCGACGTGTATCTGCGTATCGTGTTACCCAGTAAATAAGTTTTAGAGGACAGCTAGGCCGACTAGGCCAGGCGAGGTGAGGGCGGCTAGGCTAGGCTAGTTCTATGGGCATGCCATAATAGCGGCGGTATGTCACCTCTTTGGCTCATGAGAGGCGCCATGGCACCCTCGCCTTCCGCCTGACGCAGGTCCTTCTCAGACACGGCTGTTTCGGGAGGTTCCTGTTCCGGATAAGGCGGGAGGAAACGCCAGGGTGTCACCACTGGGAGGCTGTGTGTTCGGCGGGGATCTTTCACGCCTAGCCCAGGTCCAGGCAATGGGTTTAAAGAAAAATATTGTGGGTAACTAGTGCCTAAGCTAAGCCGATGCCTGTATTTCAGGCCACCAGGCGCCTCATTCTCCATGGCGCATAGAACAGAAAAGAAATGATGACTGAAGGTAAAGGAAAACATCTTGAGGAAACCTGGACTGTGGGTCTGAAATCGCCAACCCGCATTGAGCAAGTGTGGTGATTACGCTCAATCCATCTCTGTATGAGAGGAGACCCGTGCTCAGCAGTGGGACGATAAAAAAAAATGAAAAGACGATGATAATGACTGCACATTTTTAATAATCACATTACTTTTATATATATACTTCACAAAAGTGTGCTTATTGTTTATTTTATTTATAAGCAATTATAATTTACAGTGTATAAAAATGTTTATGGTCTCTGTCCTATATTTTATTTTATTTTTATTTTTTACATTTTAAGGATATGGAATATGGTCAAACTAGCTTTCCGCCCGCGGCTTCGCCCGCGTGGTTTTCAGTTATATCGTGCTTTTTAGATTTCCCTCAGGAATATCATTTTTTCAGAACTCACTTTCCCATTTATACTATTAGTAAGGATAGATGTTTACTAATAGGTACTAAATTAATATAAATTATGATTTATGATAATAATGATTTGTTCCTACTGGCGGGTTAGATTAGAGAATGCTAGAAATACTGAATGATGGTAGAACATTTTTCATTAAATTTCTGAGACAGTGATGCGGGGTCAGACCACGTATGACTTGGCCGGACGAGCTGGATCGGATCAAGTCGACTTGGAAGGAGGACGCGCCGGCTCGTGTAAGGAATGTGAAAGATGAAAAACGTGAAAGTGATGGAACTTTGGCCAAGTCAATCCTGGGCAGGATAGGGTAAGCTAGTATAAGATTTCATAGTAATTCTTCTGCTAGTCTTGTCGTGCTATCGGCAGCGTCTATCTGTTTGGGCCTATACTTGTAACGTTTAAAAATCTAATATACTTGTAAACGAGATAAGTAGCGACATATAGCGGCAACTGGTGGAATGACTTATGTTTGGTGCCAAGTAGAAACTAGAAACTGAATAGAGGGCGTTGCTTGCTAATCGATTTCTCTTAAAATAATAATAATTTAAATTAGAAGAAATGCATTTGGATGCATAAATTAATATAATCATTAATATCTAAAATAAGTTTTTGTTTTTGATATGTAATTAGTGTTGAAATTTAATATAGTGGTCGTTAGCGATGACGTTTAAACTTTGAAGGAAAGCAGAGGCTGTAGTTTACTTTAGAAAAGGGATTTTTTTATATCCTCTAATCGAATTAATAATTCAAATATGTATATTAAATGTCGCGTGATAGGCAAGGAAACTGCGCGAAGTTGAAAGCCTGTGTTGGATCAATATCCAACGGCCAAATCCGGTGGTCCAATGACCACGGTGTGTATGTTTAACTTTGATTGACTCTTAACACCATGAGGTTGTAACATTGCTTGGTTTTTTGATTGCAATATCGAGAAAGTACGCTGCAAGTAGACTATGATCTTGGAAGAGGGGGTGCAAAGATGTATGGGTCACAGTAAATGTTGCAAGTGGCTTTAAAATAGCTATTTGTGCTTTTTATTTGCCCCCACCAGAACTTTATTCTAATTTGGAGCACTTCTTGGATAGCTATAACGCTGTAGTAGAAAGAAACAATTATTGTACGATTCTTATTGGTGACTTTAATATGAGCAATATAGATTTTTTTTTTTTTTTTTTTTTTAAATGGGACAAACCCGCCACACTTTTCCCAACCACTGCAACTCCTGAAAGCCAGAATCAACAGTGGCGACCGCCAGAAAAACGCCGAGCAATGAAGCTCGACGAGTCCCGGAGAAACGATTCAACTGTCTTGGGTCCCGCAACGAAATTAATCAGAAAAGAATAGCGGAGGAGTAAGAAAAAAGATATTTTTTCCACTTCCCTCCATAACAAGCAGGAGACAGAACAGAACTAGGCCAAACGGCACAAAGGGACATTATTGCAACTGGGAGAAGCCCAGATTGCCAAACACCACGGAATAAAATTTGATTAAGTTAATGGGTCCTAAGTAGGTATTAGCTGTTACAATTGATTCCAATAATAGGTATGGCAAAAGCGCCTGAACGCACGGAAATTGGTTCTAGTTTCTACAAGGTCCGTATAATAAACGACTCCGGATGTAACTTGTACACTATCCAACATAATATTGCGTTCATTCTGCCAAAGAACACACTCCCACAAGATGTGATGTGCGGACTGTTCAAATTCACAGTTCGATGTAGAACACTGACACAAAGGGGAAGGAACAAGTTTAAAAGAATACAGTTTACTTTTAAAGTTGCCATGACCTGTGAGAAATTGGGCAACGCAGTGGTCAACCACCAGCCATGTCTTAGCCAGCCGATCACCAACGGATGGAAAGAACAGATGGAGGTGCCGGCCCTTGATGGAATTATCCCACCTACTTTGCCATTCGGATAAGAGGTCCTCCCAGACTTCAGTCTGAGGTTTAAATAATCTAGAGATTTTATTAAAGTCGCGTTGTGTAACAAAATTAGTGTCCATGGCCTCCCCCCTCGCGGAGTAGTACATTGAAGCACGTCGCTGTACCTCAAGGTCGACTGGAAGTACACCTGCCAGTACCGGTAAGGCTTCAGTACTGACCGTTCTATACGCCTTGCATAAAAATATCAATGCCAAACGTTGGCTTTGAAGCAGTTTACGTCGTGCCGCTCCTATGCTGGCCCTATCGGCCCAAACAGGTGCACCGTAGCACATACATCCTAAGTAGGTAGCTCCATATATAGTTTTTAAAGTTAGGAATGATAGACCCCAAGTTGCTTTGGATATTCTAGTCAGGGCATAAAAGTTCTTTTTAGCTTTTTCACCAACTATTTTTATATGTTCGATAAATGAAAAATTCCTTTCTAAGATCATACCAAGGTAGCATACGGATTGCTGTTTTTTAATGGGAACGTTGTTAAATTTAATAGTAGGCAATGATTTAAGATTACCTTTTAGTAGAAGTTGATAGGTTTTATGTGGCGCAAATGCTAGGCGGTTACGATCACCCCACTGAGATATTAAATTTAGGCAAGTATTGGCCAAGTTCTCAAGTCCAGCTCGGGTACTTGACTGAATGAGCAGTAGGCCATCGTCCGCGTAACCAGTAAGTGAACAGCCGCAAGGAAGCGGGATCGCGAGGAAGTCATCAAAACCCAAATTCCATAAATAAGGACCGACAACTGAACCCTGAGGACATCCCATGGTTAGTGTTTTAGTACTAGAAAAATGACCGAGCTTAAGTACCGCGGAACCGTTTATAAAGTAAGAGTAAACGAGATTATATATGTTTCCATAGCAACCGCGGGTTTTTAATTTTAACAACAGCATAGGCCACCAGGCGTTATCAAAAGCCCCAGAAATATCCAGGAAGATCCCAATTACGTACT
The DNA here is from genome assembly GCA_037179545.1 of Sesamia inferens. NCBI lineage: Eukaryota > Metazoa > Arthropoda > Insecta > Lepidoptera > Noctuidae > Sesamia > Sesamia inferens. The sequence continues at coordinate 23,652,213 of CM073934.1, read as the reverse complement.
TGTTTTCAGATTGGTTAACGGTTCTTCTGACAGAAAGCGCCGCGTCGACTGTAGATTTACCTATGGTGAAGCCATATTGATTATTATGGAATTTTGGACCGTTCGGTAGTAAACGTGGAACGATGAGGCGCTCAAGAAGTTTACCCAAAGATGGTAGAAGAGTGATAGGACGATATGACTTCGGATCATCCGGTGGTTTATCACCACACTTTGGTATTATTCGTAAGAAACCGCGTCGCCATTTACGAGGAAAAACGCCTTCAGCAATGCATCGGTTATATACAGTTAAGATGGCATCACCCGCTGTTTTACACGCTTCTTTAATCATCCTATTAGATATTTTATCTTCACCTGATGATTTGTTGACCGGTAGTTTTCTAACAATATTTATAAATTCGTCATTAGATGGTACGTCTGACATTGGTGATTCAGGTGGCACAGGAGCCCACGCTCTAATCTGTTGGTGGTAGTCGCTATCGTTAGCCGGTGAATCATCAGGGATAAGTGTATTTATTAGCACTTCTGTTGTTTCCTCTATGCCCGTGGTATGCCTATCATTGACTTTAATGTTTTGAACGTATGCAAGGTCGACCGATCTGTTAGCTTTAAATTCGTGATATAAGGGAGACCACGGACCCTCCCTGTCAAGCTTATCAACAATTTTTCGCAACAAATTACCCTTAGATTTTTCCACCGATGCTTTGTAGCGTGACTTGGCAACTCTAAAAGCATTCAAAGCGAACGTAAGAAGATCTCCAGTAATCTTTCGGCTCTTGAGTTTATTTAACTGTTTACGCGCTCTGCGATATCTTTTACGCTGTTCAACTAAGTAATCACTCCACCAGTCACATCTACGAATATTGGTCATAGATCCGCGACCAATGGCAATGTCAGCACAGTAGGTAAAGGTTTCTGACATAATGTCAGCACTTTCTTCGGCTGACAGCCCGTCCCGAGTGAATTCTTTGGCGTGACACGCAAAAAGCGAGCCGAAAAATTCCCAGTTCGCGCCTTTACATCTATATCTGAAATTACCGGGAATATGAGACGGACCCTGAATATAACCAGGAACAAATTCGTACACGATCAGGCGATGATCACTACAAGACGCGTCCGGTAGGACACGCCACCTATCCAAACGTACGTCGGCACTTGAAAGTGTGACGTCAATACAAGATTCGCCCATTTGGCTGCAGAAAGTAGGTGGTGCATCAGGGGTATTATGAATCGATAGGTTCATCTCAGCAATGAAATCCTCAACAGCGCAGCGTCGTTCGGTATCGGTGGCCCGAACCTTGCCATACCACAGAGACGATGACGCGTTGACATCCGCGCCAACGATAACTTTGCAGCCCGCGAGTGACCGCAAGACATGACGGAGATTATGTATATGAGGAGTAACAGGATCTGAATATTGAAAGTAACAGCTTACAACGAATACTTTAAAAGAAGCTGATGATACTTCGGCAACCGCACAGTGTGGCGTCATGAGGTCACGTAAAGACGTTACCGTAAAGTTAGAAGACCGCGCAACATAAATTCCGGCTCGTGCCCTGCAATCCAGTTGAACTACCCTGTGACGTAAACGTGAGTTTTGATTTTGTTCTTGAATGAGTACAAGGTCTAAGTTGTAGTCAATAATTAATTTATCTAACTCTGATGTCGCCACCTTATCGTTGTGAAGGTTTAATTGCCCTATTTTTAACCTATCCATCTTAATTAGTAATTAGTATGTAGGATAAGTTGTTCGAGTTTTAATTTATAGGTACCGCACTGGTCCGACCCGCATCTATGATCATAGGGTTTTTTAAATCGTTTACACGCCGCGCAAACCGGGGTAAAATTCGAATCGCCCTTATGCGGGCAAACATTGGTTTCGTGAGCCTCGGAACAGACAGCGCAGGTTGGTGATTTATTAGCGCAATGCTTTTTAACATGACCGAATTGTTGACAATACGCGCAACGAACTACCTCGATATCATCAACAAAACGGCAAGTGGCCCAGTCAATAAATAATTTATCCTTGGTAGTCACAAGATGTTTACGTACCGCAGGTTCAATTTCTATGCCTATCCATTTCCGACCGGTATCGGTAGAACGCCTACGGACTATTTTTGTGGATTTAATAAAATCGTCTTCTTTTATTGGCAACTCATTTTTAATGTTTTGGCGGTATATAGCTTGCAAAAAATTTTTGTCTTCCATTGAGGCGGGAATGTCCTTAACTAATAGACGGGGGCGGCGACCCTTTGGTTTTTCTAAGCGGAGACCGGCAGACTTTATAGCGTCTACCGATTCTAATCTTTTTAATTGGTTTTGATTAGCCACCCGTAGTACAACTCCCGATTTGGCGGTTTTTTTAATACCGACTATTTGAAACCCATCGTCACTCGGTCTAATCGCTTTCATAAGAGCTTGTTTAGTGGCGGACGATGACGCATAGTCAGCTGATCGCTCCTGGGTCGGATAGGCGACGACACAAGGCAGAGGCACTCTAGATTCAATAGCCGGGGCCACTTTAGGCAACCGCAGTTTCAAAGAATCTGCGTACGACACTTTATTGTCCTCATTAACGGTTTTAACGCCGGATTTTAATTTGATTATTTCTAATTCGCGCTCGGTATTAGCAAGCTTTGTTTCGTTACACGAAGATTTTAAAGCTAACAAAGACACGATACTTGTAACTCGTTGAGTCATATCCATAATAGATGATTTATTAGCGACATTTATACGAGAACCGTTATCGTTAACCAGTTCGTTTATTTTGGACAGGTACACAGACGCCTCCGAAACCAAATCGTAATAACTATCACTGTTACTATTGGACATATTTAATGTAGGCGAGGACTGTTCTGGAGAATTAGGAGCTATTTGTAAGCGCTTCGACCTATCATCTACTAATTTGTCGGTCGGAGACATTTCACAAAATAGACGCTTAGCCGTCTGCGTTGGCGGGGACCTAAGTGTTTTATTATTTCTACGAAAAATATCTCCACCACGATCAGGCGGGTCATCATTGTAAGTCGACATAAGTAATTAATAAACAAGAAAACAAATCTAACTTAACGAAAAGAAAATAAAACTAGTGAGAAGAGAAGAAAAAAAAAAATTACGTTACCCTCACAAAAAAGAAAATAAATGTACTCACCGAGATTGATTGATTTACAGTAATTACAAAACAAACACTAAAAATAAACTTACGATACCAAAACTAGACACAAATTGAACAATCCTAGAAAGAAACACACCAGCCGGAACTAATCGGAACACGATATTCGTAAATATAAACGGAGCGTATTAACTTCACACCACACGGCGCGGGGGCGCGAAGAGAAGTGTGGAGCAATATAGATTGCCATTTTAACTTCACGACATTCCTATTCGCCGATGATTCGACGATTTGAAAATTCTTGAGAAGACTGAATTGCATTCTTTTTATTCCAATCAAAAGTTCTTGCACAACATACCCTATTCGCATAAATAATCACCGCGGAGCCAGGCCGGTGGTAAGTGAACTGAAGGTTGCTACATACTACAAACAACGTAATCAGTACCATTGCCCTTCACAAAAATCCGTCATAAAACGGTTATCACAACAGATAATATAATAATAATACATAATGATCTTATTTTAAAATTAGTCCTGTAAAAACTTACTGATATCCTGATGAGATTAACGTGAGAAAGTCAATGAAGGTTTGTTATGCTCATATAATGGTTATTGTCTTTAAAATTAATTGCCTTTCTAAAATGTCACTAAGGTTAAGGCTAGGTTAGGTTAAGGCCCTAAAGGTGTCTAAGTTGATTACATAACGTCAATTTACCTGTCACTTATGGGCAAAACCGTAATAGGTGCCTACTAAAGTTTAAAGTTGTCGTGTCGATATAATTCACTCGCCTAGGGTCCTTACTTTGACAGCTTGTTACATCCAAGTTATTTCTCTAGGGAATAATATACTTTACAAATATCGATATTATTACCTAACCATTGTGTTTTGCCAGTGAAGGCGATAGTTTTAATGGCACAGTACTCCGTTCTGTGAACGAAAAACTTACTGCGTATTGGGAATAAGTTTTTACGATACTTTGTTGTAATGAAATGTATTATAATGTATTATAATGAAACTTGTTGTAGTTTTCATAATAGTTGAGGTTGATCCTCCTAAGACATCTGAGGCTCCAAAACGATCTGCGGAGTAATTACGTATCATACTTACCATCATCTCAGCGTATAATCCCGGTTGCATCCGCGACTTTTGCGTTGGAGCCCAGGGTCCGCTTTCCTACATATACTCCTCCATTTCGTACTATTTCTGGTATCCCGTGGTATGACATTGTTGGCACGTATGTCATCTCTTAGAACGTCAAGCCAGCACTTCTTTGGTCTACCTCGCCTGTTCCGGCCCGGCGGAGGCGCCATGGCATGACATTTGTTACACACGTAACATGTTTTCGTAAGACATGGCCGTACCAGCGTAGGCGACCCTCTTGCAGTTTGTCTGCTATGTCACGGACACGAAGACTGCCACGGATGCGGGAGTTCCTGATGCGGTCTTTCCGCGTAGCTCCACACATCCACCGCAGTATATCATTTCCGTGACACGCAGCTTCTGTTTGTGTCGCTCAAGTACAGGCCACGCCTCTCTGCTATACAGAAGAACAGGTCTAATGATGGTCTTATAGACCTAGTGCCTTAAGCTTAACCGGCATTTTGGGGTCACAAATGGCACCTGTCGCCTCACGGTATTTTGCCCACGCTGCAGAAATGGGTGCCTTAACATCGCAATCAATGTCGCCGGACGCGTGGAGCACAGACCCCAAGTATTTAAACTGGTCTTTGGTATCATACTATCAGTAGCAATAGATTTCATTTCAGCAGTTCAGCAACCTTCATTGCCTAATACACCCCTACGATGCGAGCGAAGCGTTTCGCCTGGTTTTTTATACCGCGTACATCAAATCGAAGGGCTGGAACAATTTGCCAGCAGCGGTCTTCCCATCTAATCACAATTTAAGTACCTTCAAGGATTCATCAACGATTATATCATTGCTTACTATCAGGAGGGATTGCGGTCAAGCACTAGTTTATGACGATAAAAACATTATTTTTAATTGCGTTTAACTGTCTATGGAGGAGTTTTGGCGGGAAAGCCAAGATGAGTGCCATGCTCATTTTTCATTGGACTTTTAAATTATTTATAGTGTCGTTTACTAAATAAAAACGCGTGATTTATGTAGTAAAAAGTGCATTCAGTGAATAATTCATAAAGAACAGTGAAATATTGTAGCATAGTGGTCACATCATGTGTTTACCCCAAACCCCTCCTGGTCGGCCTCACGTGGGAAACGAAAGGAGATAGGTTAAGTTAATGTTAAGCTAGGATAAGGTAGGATTCCGTGTGCTTTCCGTGTGCAGTTTCTGGACCTGCCATCGGACGCGTCCCCAGGTGGCGGATAGGGGAACGGCCCCCAGATATGGGGGTTACCGGTTTACCGGCGCGGACCAAAACCAGAAGTGGGGACCGCTTCGGCGGTCACGCGCGGCGGGTCGGCCACCACTCCAGGTGGCTGACGTGACCCGAAGTCCGGGTCACCGTCGGGCAACCCGGTCTCCTCATTGAGAGGAGCTGGGGGCCCCGTTTGCCTTCGGGCAAACGAGTGGGGCTAAGAGGAAGGACACCTCGCTAAAAAACCCTTGGCTGCTGCGTCTTCTTGCACACGAAGACGTACCCAGCCGGGCTCCTCCCTATGGAGGACCCACTGTGGGCCTGCCTTCGGGCGGGAATCGCTGGCGGGGGATTGGTAGGCAGGCATGCTATTTCCCATGACCCCGCCACTAAGGCGATGTCGGTGTGCCGCTGTTCGGTTTTAGTGGGTATTCCCGGCTTCGGCTGGGCGAGTCCCACACACGCCCTTCGGGGTATGGTGCGTAAATGTCATTTCCACAGCGTAAAAAAAAAAAAAAAAAAAGGATTCCGTGTGCTTCCCCCGGTTGCCGAGACCCTCGAACCAGCGCTCCTGGATGGGGTGGTGCGGTCCCTGTTTCCGCGCAGGGATCCACACTTCACCCCACCAGCGATGGGCCCGCCAAGAGCAGCGGCTCTACCGGAGGAGGAAGCTCCTCCTCCTCCGGTTTCAGAGGAGGAATTTGGCGCGGCGACTATTCGTCTCCGCGCCAAAAAGACGGCTCTCGGCCTGGACGGCGTTCCCGCTCGGGTGGTGGCCATCGCGGCCACGGAGATGGAGGTAAGGTTTCGGGACCTCTTCGACGCGTGCTTCGCGTCGAGGAGGTTCCCGAAACCTTGGCGGGAAGGCCAACTGTGCCTCCTCCGGAAGGAAGGGCGGCCGGCGGACTCCCCCTCGGCTTACCGGCCCATCGTCTTGCTTGACGAGGCCGGTAAGATGTTCGAGGGGATTATCGCCGCCCGCCTGAAGCGCCATCTGCGGGACGTGGGACCGGACCTGTCGGACGCCCAGTTCGGTTTTCGAGCTGGGCGTTCGACAGTGGACGCCCTGGCCCGTCTAAAGGGCCAGGTGACAGAGGCGGTAGGAGTGGGGGATGGAGTGTTGGCTGTGTCATTCGACATTGCCAACGCCTTCAACTCCATCCCGCACTCCACCATCCTGGAGGCGCTCCGGTTCCACGGTGTGCCCCTGTACTTGCGGGGCCTCCTGGCCAGCTACTTGGAGGACCGTGCCGTCCTCCTCGTGGACGGGGCTGGCCAGGTCCGGCGGTATGGCGTGGAAACCGGCGATCCACAGGGGTCCGTTCTAGGGCCTCTTCTGTGGAACGTCGGTTATGACTGGCTCCTGCGGGGAACCCTCCTACGAGGCACGAGTGTCATCTGCTACGCGGATGACACTCTCCTCACTTCCCGCGGGAGCACCTTCCGGGAGGCGGCCAGTAAGGCATCGGCGGGCGGATCCTTAGTGGCGGGGAGGATCCGCCGCCTGGGCTTGACGGTGGCGCTGCACAAAACGGAGGCCGTGTTCTTTCACGGCGCCCGGCAGCGCCCCCCACCCGACGCCCACATATTTGTGGAGGGAGTGAGGGTCGGGGTTGAGGCCCAGATGAAGTATCTGGGCCTCATTGTGGACAGCAGGCTGCGCTTCGGCCCGCATTTCAGCGGGCTGTCGACGCGCCTGCTGAAGGCTGCGAACGCCCTCTCATGGCTCATGCCGAACATGGGAGGGCCCAGGACGCGGTGCCGGCGTTTATACGCCGGCATACTGCGGAGCATGGCCCTTTACGGGGCTCCAATTTGGGCGGACTCCCTCCACAGGAGGGAGAACATCACCGCCCTTCGGGCTCCCCAAAGGGCCACCGCCCAGCGGGCAGCGCGGGCCTACCGTACGGTAGGCTTCGCTTCGGCATGCGCTCTGGCGAGCACCCCGCCTTGGGAGCTCGAGGCCTGGGTGCTCGCCAGAGTGTACGAGTGGACGGCGGGGCGCAGGGCGCTGGGCGAGCGTCCGGCCCCGGAGTTGAGGGAGGCCGTCCGCCGGGAGGCGAGGGACGCTATCGTCCAACATTGGACGCGCGACCTCGCCTCCGCGGTGTTCGGCCGTCGCACCCTCGACGCCATCGGGCCGGTCCTGAAGGACTGGCTCGACAGGCGTCACGGGTTCCTCTCCTTCCGTCTGGTGCAGGTACTCTCCGGTCACGGCTGCTTCGGCAGGTACCTGCACCGGATAGGACGAGAGGAAACGCCGTCGTGCCACGGTTGCGGCGCGGCGGAGGACACGGCGGACCACACCCTCGCGGTGTGCCCGTCGTGGGCCGTGCCGCGCCGCGATCTTGTCGCGGCGGTAGGAGGGGAACCTCTCGCTGCCCGCCGTCGTCAGAGCGATGGTGGGGAGCGAGGGGGCCTGGGCGGCGATGGCCTCCTTCTGCGAGGTCGTGATGTCGCAGAAGGAGGCCGCGGAGCGCGAGCGGGAGGTGGATCCCCTCGCTCCGGCGCTCCGCAGGCGGCGTAGGGGCAGGAGAAGGCGGGATTTCGCCCGCTTTCTCCCGCCCTGAGGTGAGCGGCGGGCGTGAGGCACGGGGGTGCCCGCGCCCGCCTTGCACCGCTCACCACGCGGGAGCCGGGGCCCCTCTTTAAGAGGGGCAAATGAGGGCCCGCCTCAATTGGCGGGGTTCGCCGGCGGGGGAGAGGTAGCTCAGGCTCTGCTAGTTCCCACTCCCACGCCACTATGGCGATGCCGGAGTTGCGCTGGGGTTTTTAGTGGGTATACCGGGAGGCTCGGGAGGACGGGTGGGGATGCGTAATTGTCATTTTCCCCAGCGAGAACAAAAAAAAAAAAAAAAAAAAAAGGATTCCGTGTGCAGTTTCTGGCCTGCCATCGGACGCGTCCCCAGGTGGCGGATAGGGTGGCGGTTTACCGGCGCGGACCAAAACCAGAAGTGGGGACCGCTTCGGTGGTCACACGTGCGGCGGGTCGGCCACCACTCCAGGTGGCTGACGCGACCCGAACTCCGGGTCACCGTCGGGCAACCCGGTCTCCTCATCGAGAGGAGCTGGGGGCCCCGTTTGCTTCCGGGCAAACGAGTGGGGCTAAGAGGAAGGACACCTCGCTAAAAAACCCTTGGCTGCTGCGTCTTCTCGCACAAGAAGACGTACCCAGCCGGGCCCCTACCTATGGAGGGCCCACTGTGGGCCCGCCTTCGGGCGGGAATCGCCGGAAATCTTGAAGCAGCGCCAATGCGCTGCTTCAAGTGCTTCGGCATCGGCCACACCCGAGCCATATGTCCGTCCACAGTGGATAGGGCGGACACATGCTTCCGCTGCGGGAAACAGGGGCATATGGCGGCTACGTGTGAGGCCGCCAAGCCACACTGCGCCGCGTGTGCCTCTAGTGGCCGCCCCGCGGACCACGTGATGGGGGGGAGCTCATGCCGACCCCCGTCAAAGAAGGGCAAGCCGCAGGCGGTTATAAGCCGTCCTGCCGCTGCTACCACTACCCCTGCTGATATCCCATCAGCGGCAGTGGCCGAGGGTGATGCGATGGTCGAATAATGGGTACCGACCATCGCATCCTGCAGGCAAACACCAACCACTGCCGGGCTGCCCAGGACTTACTGGTGCAGTCAATGGCCGAGTGGTTGGTGGATGTGGCAGTGGTGGCCGAGCCGTACTATACTCCCAGCATTTGGCTGGGAGATAGTGACGGCTCGGTGGCAATCGCGGTGCGGTCCTCCACGGACTCCCCTCCCCTCTCGCTCTTAGAGAGGGGACCGGGATACGTGGCCGCCGCGTGGGGAGGGATGGCCTTTGTGGGGGTCTATTTCTCCCCAAACCGCCCACTTCAGGACTTCGAGGACTTCCTCGGAGTCCTAACGGCGGTCATAGGCAGGGCGGCACCACGTCAGGTCTCCGTTTTGGGAGACCTGAATGCCAAATCGGTGGTCTGGGGAAACCCGGCCACCGACGCACGGGGACGGGCGGTCGAATTGTGGGCGGCCACGTCTGGTCTCTCCCTCTATAATAGGGGGAGCGTCCAAACGTGCGTGCGGCGGCAGGGCGGGTCCATAGTGGACCTCACCTTCGCCACGCCGGCACTGGCCGCCCGCATTCGTAACTGGAGGGTGGAACTGGAGGAGACGATCTCGGATCACCGCTACGTGCGATTCGAGATCTCCCCCCAGAATCCACCGGGGCGCCGCAGCACCCCCTTATCGTCGGGCCGATCCCCGTTTCCAAGGTGGGCTCTGACCCACCTGGACCGGGAGGCGGCACGGGAGGCCACGTTCGTCCAGGACTGGCTTTGGCTAGGTCCCGGCGTGGACGTCCTGGACGTGGACGCGGCGGCGGCCCGATTGAGGGGGTCATTGACCGAGGTATGCAACGCCAGTATGCCTCGGTCGAGACGTCCGCTTCCCCGACGCTCCGTTTATTGGTGGTCGGAGGAGCTGGCGGAGCTGCGGGCCTCCTGCGTGGCAGCACAGCGGGCCTACACCCGATCGCGTCAGCGGCGCCGACGTGACCAGGCCGACGAGGACCGCCTCCGTGTTTTTGGCGCGGCGACTCTTCGTCTCCGCGCCAAAAAGACGGCTCCCGGCCCAGACGGTGTTTCCGCTCGGGTGGTGGCCATCGCGGCCACCGAGATGGAGGGAAGGTTTCGGGACCTCTTCAACGCGTGCTTCGCGTCGGGGAGGCTCCCGAAACCTTGGCGGGAAGGCCAATTATGCCTCCTCCGGAAGGAGGGACGGCCGGCGGACTCCCCATCGGCATACCGGCCCATCGTCTTGCTCGATGAGGCCGGTAAGAAGTTCGAAGGGATCATCGCCGGCCGTCTCAAGCGGCATCTGCGGAGCGTGGGACCGGACCTGTCGGACGCCCAGTTCGGATTTCGAGCTGGTCGTTCGATAGTGGACGCCCTGGCCCGTCTCAAGGGCCAGGTGACAGAGGCGGTGGGAGTGGGGGATGGAGTGTTGGCTGTGTCATTCGACATTGCCAACGCCTTCAATTCCATCCCCCACTCCACCATCCTGGAAGCCCTAGAACAGACCCCTGTGGAACCGGCGTTCCACAGGGGTCTGTTCTAGGACCTCTTCTGTGGAACGTCGGGTATGACTGGCTCCTGCGGGGAACCCTCCTTCGAGGCACGAGTGTCATCTGCTACGCGGATGACACTCTCCTCACTTCCCGTGGGAGCACCTTCCGGGATGCGGCCAGTTTGGCGTCGGCGGGCGGATCCTTAGTGGCGGGAAGGATCCGCCGCCTGGGCTTGAGGGTGGCGCTGCACATAACGGAGGCTGTCTTCTTTCACGGCATGCGCTCTGGCGAGCACCCCGCCTTGGGAGCTAGAGGCCTGGGTGCTCGCCAGAGTGTACGAGTGGACGGCGGGGCGCAGGGCGCTGGGCGAGCGTCCGGCCCCAGAGGTGAGTGAGGCCGTCCGCCGGGAGGCGAGGGACGCCATCGTCCAGCATTGGACGCGGGATCTCGTCTCCGCGGTGTTCGGCCGCCGTACCCTCGACGCCATCGGGCCGGTCCTGAAGGACTGACTCGACAGGCGTCACGGGTTCCTCTCCTTCCGTCTGGTGCAGGTACTCTCCGGTCACGGCTGCTTCGGCAGGTACCTGCACCGGATAGGACGAGAGGAAACACCGTCGTGCCACGGTTGCGGTGCGGCGGAGGACACGGCAGAACACACAATCGCGGTGTGCCCGTCGTGGGCCGTGCCGCGCCGCAATCTTGTCGCGGCGGTAGGAGGGGACCTCACGACTGAAGTGAAACTTCTTTCGCTCCATCTGTATGTATATATATATATATATATATGTGCGTACAATATATACATGTATACACATATACATATATTAATTTTCTATAAATATTTAAATTTATTTCATGGTTTCATTGGTAAATTAATATTTTTGCATAGATCTTCTATTTTTATTGAAAAAAAAAAAACTCGTAGACCTTGTAGTACCAAGCTCGCGCCACGGGCGCCTCTGTGCTTATATCCCCCACTTAACTTCCGTTCGCCTTGCCCGATCACTTTTCGTAACGCCAACGTCACGCGTTCGCCAGCTTACTCCCCAAGTCAAGCGTGCGTAAAGAAGTTTCACTTCAAAAAAAAAAGGATAAGTTAGGATTTCGTGTGCAGTTTCTGGCCTGCCATCGGACGCGTCCCCAGGTGGCGGATAGGGGAACGGCCCCCAGATATGGGGGTTACCGGTTTACCGGCGCGGACCAAAACCAGAAGTGGGGACCGCTTCAGCGGTCACACATGCGGCGGGTCGGCCACCACTCCAGGTGGCTGACGTGACCCGAACTCCGGGTCACCGTCGGGCAACCCGATCTCCTCATTGAGAGGAGCTGGGGGCCCCGTTTGCTTCCGGGCAAAGGAGTGGGGCTAAGAGGAAGGACACCTCGCTAAAGCCTAGGCTGCTGCGGTTAGCTGCAGTTAGGATATAAACTGAAGAAAAAAAAGTTACTTAAGACTAGGCTATATGGCGTACTATGCCTTTGCCTTTTCCGTTCCTCTGAACGGAAAGAAGAGAACCAAAAAAAATAAATTTCTATGGAGTATCTTAATTTGACAGCATTGAACTAATATGTTCTCTTTTATCCTTTTTTTAAAGAAATAGAAAGAAGAAAATGCACTGAAATAAAAATTTGTTTAGTTTGTGAACAAGAGAATCAGCACCACATAACCACTATAAAAGTCACTCAAAGGGCAATGGAGAGGGCTATGCTTGGGGTTTCACTGCGCGATCGAATCAGGAATGACGGGATCCGCAGAAGAACGAGAGTAACCGACATAGCCCGAAGAATTGCAACACTAAAGTAGCAGTGGGCTGGACACATTGCCCGTAGGACCGATGCCCGATGGGGCCGTCGGGTTTTCGAGTGGCGACCACACACCGGAAGACGTAGCGTGGGTAGGCCCCCGACAAGGTAGACCGACGACCTGGTGAAGGTCGCGGGAAACCGCTGGATGCAGGAGGCACAGGACCGGTCGTCGTGGAGAACCTTGGGGGAGGCCTTTCGGCTGATATTATAACCAGTACAACTTCAATCACAATATTCAAGTAAGTATAACGATCAACGATCGAACTTTATCGTATTTTGAAAGTTAACAGGCTGAACTTTAAGCAGATTTTTGTGGTGATAAGACATCAGACGGTGAGGCAGACTAAGATAATTAGCCTATAATGTCCCCACTGCTGATACACGGGCCTACTCTCTGACAGATTCTTGGAGATGACGGTGATTCTTTAAAGTATTTTTTTCTTAACGGTTTTGACAGCAGCGGTGATTAAATAACTTATACAGAGTAAGGTCCTTGCTTGGGGTTTGAAGCCACGACATCGACTGTTCCACAAGAGTGACTAAGGCCATTAGCAAATTACTTTGTTGTTATCTAAAATAAAATTAATCGTAAATCCATTAAAAGATCAGCGATAACGTTGACAGTAAGGGCCCAATTACCTAAGTATGGTCCAATGTTTTTTTTTTTTTTTTTTTTTTTTTAATAATTATAAACTAGCGCTTGAGCGCAATCCCGCCTGATGGTAAGCAGTGATGCGATCGTTGATGATAAAGCGCTCTAGTTTATTAATAGCCTATTCACTCAGAAAAACTGAGCGAATAGGAAGGAAGACGGCAGTTGAGCGAGGTGATGCAATGTTAATCCCAACAACACGACCAACGATGCTGCGCCAAAGGGAGATTGACCTGAAGACCCTCCTCGACTAAACTCCCAACACAACAACATTAGGCGCATCGTACCCGGCACACATCGCAACACAACTGCTCAGACCCGTCCTCCGTACGGCTTCACCAGACATCATGCCGGAACACGACAAATCGCTTGGCGGCAAAGCTTTGTCTGGTGGGTGGTAACTTCTGCCGGCGGCCGATGTTATGGCCTACCGAGGGCAAGTAGGGTAGTAAGAATTTAAAATATCCCAGTTTAAGTATTAGTCACCTCTGCCAAACCCTCCGGGGTATACAGATGTGAAATAATGTCATTAGTTACAAGAATCCCTTTGAATTATTTTATCTCAGTAGGTATACCTCAGTTCCAGTATTCGATTCTCTCATCAAAATGTCAGAGAAAATTATAACTAATTGAATTGGATCGGCAGAACGTTTAAAATTTCACATGTAGCGTCTACCTCGCATGTGAGTGGTGTGATAGGGCTCTGAAGGCAGCAAAGTAAATTATATTGAGTAAGTTATAATGTCATTGTAGTCTATAACATTATCTCGTGATAAAAAATCTGAAGTACATACTGTTATCAAAAAATTGACAATAATTGTCCATGTTTAGAAAATTCACTTGAATAATTCACTCCCTAAGCCAGCTTAAGCGTCTTCAATAGCTACTCGATTCTTTGCAAGTGAGAGATTATTATTGTTTTCAGGTGTGAAAGTAAACGTTGCAATAATTTTTTGCATAAAGACTCATGTACAAATATAGCTAATTATGTCATAAAATTATCATTTCCATAATAATACAGCCAGAAACAGCGCAGATCATCGAGGTTAAATTAACCCAACTGATAGTAAATACTGTCGAAATAATTTGTTTGAAGTAATAATCGAATCATTACTGTTTATTGTACAGATGATAACACATCAAGCTACTACAATCTATCAGATTCCTTTATTAGATTTTCAACTTTATCGCTAAAACATTATAGCTCAAGGTTGATTGGGAATATTTGACAGTTTCGGGTAGCATGTCCTGCTGTCTTCCGAACGTTAGCTATACAATCTATGGATTGTACATTATGTAATGCTGAAGGACTTCTGACCTATAGCAACAGTTCTGTTCTGTCATCTCATGGTTTGTTATATAAAACAAATGTTTTTTTTTGTAATCATAATCACAAAACATGCAGTTTTATTTTAAAAGCAAATAAATATAAGTAAATTGTGTGTCCAAGATATACTTAGAAAGTACATATAACTTTAGAAAAGTTACATTGGTACTTGCCTGACCTGGAATCGAACGCGCGCACTCATACTTGAGAGGCTGGTGTTTTAACCACTAGGCCACCACGACTTATACCAACCGACTTAGACCAATGACTGAAGGTGAAGGAAAACATCTTGAGGAAAACTGGACTTAAAGTCTGAAATCGCTAACCCGCATTGAGCAAGCGAACAGTGAACTTTACACTCTGTTCCTCATATTATCTAAAAGGTAATCGACACCTTGAACGCCTAAATAAAATCACTTTCTAAATACATCCCAGTAACGGTCCCGCTGCAAGTGCTTACCATCAACATGCACTCCCCGCTTGTTTCGGCGCCGCATCCGAAGTGTCCTCGGCTCGAGTCGCGACCCACTTCCGAACCGCCCGCCAGTGAGTCCGTTTTTCTCCAAACGGAAATGAGATTTCCCGACAGATATAATGGTTTTCCACGGATTACGTCATGCGAGCTTTGAGTTTAGAAAATTCACTTGAATAATTCACTCCCTAAGCCAGCTTAAGCGTCTTCAATAGCTACTTGATTCTTTGCAAGTGAAAGATTATTATTGTTTTCAGGTGTGACTGTAAACATTGCAATAATTTGTTTGCATAAAGCCTCAGGCACACATATCGTTAATTATGTCGTAAAATTATCATTTTCATAATAATACGGTACCAACAGCCCAGATCATTGTGATTAAATTAACCCAACTGATCGGAAATACTGTCAAAATAATTTGTTTGAAGTAATAATTGCATCGTTACTGTTTATTAAGAGGGTTCGGGAGTAACTCTTATTATTGCTATAAAAGTGCGCCTATAAAAATAATTTCTGCCCGTAATACTTTCCAACGCAGTAAAAAAGTTTAGGAATAAGAGAATTTTGCAATGGAGTCATTATAAGGAGTGAAGTGCGAGTGGTATGGGAAATAAAGTGAGTTGTGACAAGCTGGGCTCCATTAGTCTTCATTCATTTCTTTCAGTCATTTCTTACGAATAATACCAAAGTGTGGTGACAAACCACCGGATGATCCGAAGTCATATCGTCCTATCACTCTTCTACCATCTTTGGGTAAACTTCTTGAGCGCCTCATCGTTCCACGTTTACTACCGAACGGTCCAAAATTCCATAATAATCAATATGGCTTCACCATAGGTAAATCTACAGTCGACGCGGCGCTTTCTGTCAGAAGAACCGTTAACCAATCTGAAAACAAGTACGTAATTGGGATCTTCCTGGATATTTCTGGGGCTTTTGATAACGCCTGGTGGCCTATGCTGTTGTTAAAATTAAAAACCCGCGGTTGCTATAGAAACATATATAATCTCGTTTACTCTTACTTTATAAACGGTTCCGCGGTACTTAAGCTCGGTCATTTTTCTAGTACTAAAACACTAACCATGGGATGTCCTCAGGGTTCAGTTGTCGGTCCTTATTTATGGAATTTGGGTTTTGATGACTTCCTCGCGATCCCGCTTCCTTGCGGCTGTTCACTTACTGGTTACGCGGACGATGGCCTACTGCTCATTCAGTCAAGTACCCGAGCTGGACTTGAGAACTTGGCCAATACTTGCCTAAATTTAATATCTCAGTGGGGTGATCGTAACCGCCTAGCATTTGCGCCACATAAAACCTATCAACTTCTACTAAAAGGTAATCTTAAATCATTGCCTACTATTAAATTTAACAACGTTCCCATTAAAAAACAGCAATCCGTATGCTACCTTGGTATGATCTTAGAAAGGAATTTTTCATTTATCGAACATATAAAAATAGTTGGTGAAAAAGCTAAAAAGAACTTTTATGCCCTGACTAGAATATCCAAAGCAACTTGGGGTCTATCATTCCTAACTTTAAAAACTATATATGGAGCTACCTACTTAGGATGTATGTGCTACGGTGCACCTGTTTGGGCCGATAGGGCCAGCATAGGAGCGGCACGACGTAAACTGCTTCAAAGCCAACGTTTGGCATTGATATTTTTATGCAAGGCGTATAGAACGGTCAGTACTGAAGCCTTACCGGTACTGGCAGGTGTACTTCCAGTCGACCTTGAGGTACAGCGACGTGCTTCAATGTACTACTCCGCGAGGGGTGAGGCCATGGACACTAATTTTGTTACACAACGCGACTTTAATAAAATCTCTAGATTATTTAAACCTCAGACTGAAGTCTGGGAGGACCTCTTATCCGAATGGCAAAGTAGGTGGGATAATTCCATCAAGGGCCGGCACCTCCATCTGTTCTTTCCATCCGTTGGTGATCGGCTGGCTAAGACATGGCTGGTGGTTGACCACTGCGTTGCCCAATTTCTCACAGGTCATGGCAACTTTAAAAGTAAACTGTATTCTTTTAAACTTGTTCCTTCCCCTTTGTGTCAGTGTTCTACATCGAACTGTGAATTTGAACAGTCCGCACATCACATCTTGTGGGAGTGTGTTCTTTGGCAGAATGAACGCAATATTATGTTGGATAGTGTACAAGTTACATCCGGAGTCGTTTATTATACGGACCTTGTAGAAACTAGAACCAATTTCCGTGCGTTCAGGCGCTTTTGCCATACCTATTATTGGAATCAATTGTAACAGCTAATACCTACTTAGGACCCATTAACTTAATCAAATTTTATTCCGTGGTGTTTGGCAATCTGGGCTTCTCCCAGTTGCAATAATGTCCCTTTGTGCCGTTTGGCCTAGTTCTGTTCTGTCTCCTGCTTGTTATGGAGGGAAGTGGAAAAAATATCTTTTTTCTTACTCCTCCGCTATTCTTTTCTGATTAATTTCGTTGCGGGACCCAAGACAGTTGAATCGTTTCTCCGGGACTCGTCGAGCTTCATTGCTCGGCGTTTTTCTGGCGGTCGCCACTGTTGATTCTGGCTTTCAGGAGTTGCAGTGGTTGGGAAAAGTGTGGCGGGTTTGTCCCAATTAAAAAAAAAAAAAAATAAGAGAATTTTGCAATGGAGTCATTATAAGGAGTGAAGTGCGAGTGGTATGGGAAATAAAGTGAGTTGTGACAAGCTGGGCTCCATTAGTCCCAGTGACTCGCAACAAATGGCTCGAATAATGACCATCCTGGTTTAAACGCTTGACTAAGTGCTATTTGCGGTTTTCATGCTGAAATATGACTGAAGTTTTGATATTTACTTAATTATCGTCTTATTAACCTAATTTTATAGTGGCTCCTTCAATTTGCATACTGAATCTGGAAAGCGCTAAAATTATTCTGGTTGGCAAATTAATTTTTGGGCCCAAAACTTTCCTTTGTCCATAAATACAGACAAGATGTACGCACAAAAGCCTAAGAATAAGTTTCGGTTAAAATGTAACAAGAATCTATTCCGACATCAAGGTTAGCCCCAGGGAAGTTGGGAGTAGCACGAATTTTCGATGCTCCCTGTTTTATCCATCAAACTTGGAGCATTTGGTGTTCTCGAACACAAGGCTAAAACTTCATTATTAAGGCGTGGAATTAATAATTAATTGCAAAGTTCAGCAATAATTCCATGTTGTTGTTTTAATAGTAGGCAGCGTTTGAACTTCAAAGGGGCTTTGAGCATCTTTGATCTCAGTGGTGACCGAATTTAATAAGGATGCTTATGGAACAGGTAAGTACCTAATACTTACACTGTCATTTTAACTAATAACCAATTATAAGCGTGTTTGTTAAATTTCACAAAGGAAACAGAAAATACATATATCCTTAACATAAAGTAGAGGGTTTTTATTTTTCCCTCTGTGATGTTCTATAATTGTCTGTGCTTATTATTTTGTATGTTACCTTTTACATATGTATCTGTTTGTATGAGTGCTTGAAACAGACTAATTTAATTGAAGGTATAACCAAATTTGTTAGCAACTCTAGTCGTGATGTGATACCAAAAATGTCTGCGGAGTTTCACTAACTAATCGGAATTAAACCTATATATGTAGTTTTTTATGGGCAGGTTTATCAGTTTATCCAAATAGCTCCGACAGTTAAAAACAAAATAATGAAAATGTTTTTTCATGCTGCCAAATATAGTTTTATTAAGCTATTGCATAGCTTCTATCGCGGGCCTTGAGCGCGGGGACCGAATCCAGAAATTCCGTAACGAAAAAACCTTACGCTCCCCACTCCGACGGGCACGGAGGTGTGGCTTGAAGGCCGTACATCGTCTAACGTCGTTTCAGTTCGGCAGCAGTCTTCGGCACGGTATGTTTGTGTGCGTGCGACTACATCTTTTGAAAACAATTTATAGATTTTCAAAAAGAGCATGCATATTGCAGGGCGCGAACTCAGTTCTACACACTTGCCATGTTACTGATAGTCGCGATGTGCTAAACTTGCAATTAATTTTCTCTCTGAAATAGGTCTTCTATAGAGATATGTCATAGACGTCATCGACGTTGTCATGGCTACCTTAAAAACTTTTCATATAATTAATTATTAAGTACTTTTATTCAAATTAATTTAGTAGTGTTTTTATAAAATAGCTTTTTTTTAACGGAAAAGCTAAGATGAATGTCACGCTAATTTTTCATTGGACTTTTAAATTATTTATAGTGTTGTTTACTAAATAAAAGCGCGTGATTTTATAGAGTAAAAAGTGCTCACGCGGCCGTTTTTTCAACTGTTATTGGCGATATCCGCCATTATTGTGAAATATTTTTTTAAAGAATTTCTATAATTTGTTACACGTGTTATTGGCAAAATTGTGGTATCTATCCACAGGGACCAGATCAAGAGTTGAAGTTGAAGTTTTTATTAAATAAAATATTACAGAAAGATGTCGGTGAACAATGTTAATACGAGTACATTTAAGTGTACGAGTTGTAATATTGTTATCTCCGAAACGAAACAACGAAAGTTTAATAAAAATATGCTCGTCGGCTTTTTCTGAGGAAGACATTGATGAGACAAAAAAGTTATTGTTTGTTTCTACGAAGACAAGACAAAAACATGTATCGAGGCGTAAGAACAAAAAGCAGAAAGACCTAAAATATACGATTACGGTGTTTAAAATCACGGATCCCGAACAATCCCAGTTTTTGTGGCATATGACCTTCACAAATTGCCACCAGTTTGCTTTGACTACGTAGAACGTACGTAAAGAAGTTGATGAAGGATTTATTAATTCTACGGTCAGATGTTAACGCAATCAGAAGTGATTATGTTACTAAAGATCAGCTCGAAAATATTAAATTGATAACAAATAATTCGACACCGACGCCGTTCATCATCAACAACCTTTTTATCATCCCACTGCTGGGCACAGATCTCCTCTCATACAGAGAAGGATTGAGCGTAATCACCACGCTTGCTCAATGCGGGTTGGCGATTTCAGACTTATAAAGCTTATTATTTATTTAATAAAAGAAAAATTTGTTTTCTTATCGGTCACCACGCTCAAAAAGTGTAACTTGAATTAATATCAAAGAAAAAGAAATACTGCATAAATAAAATAAATAAATAATTATAATTGCATAAATTGATACAAAATGCTATGCAATAGCTTTACCGCGGCAGTCCCCGAGTGCCACAAGTCTTTTTTTTTGTTTCCGAGTTAGTCACTAGTTTAAAATTGGACATTCAATATGGAAAATGTGCGAAAACACCCGCACGTGAAATGTTGACTTAAATTGACTTTTCGATTTATCCTGTTTGAATTTTAAATTCTGATCCATTTACCGATATGAATAAGTGAATATGTATAATTCGGAATGTTTTATGGTCGAAATATCAATTAAAGTAGTTTCATTTGATGCTAAATCTATGGTAGGAATCGACTATATACTTAAGCGTAATTAAGTTTTTAAGATTTATCCACTTCATTTAATAACTTAAAATTAATTTACTATTTATATTTTAAAGCATTTCATTATATCTTCTTACCCATTCATTAAATTTTATTTGCAATTTTAATAGAGTATTTTTGTTTTTATGAAAAGCTTTTTTTTAAATTATAAAGGAGTGCGTGACTGCAATCCCGCCTGATAGTAAGCAGTGATGCCATCGTTGATGGTAAAGCCCGCTAATTTAAAGCCTATTCACTCTAGCCTTGAAGACACTTTAATTGTAGACTGACGTAAACACCGTCGCTGGAAAATTGTTCCAGTCCCTCGATGTACGCAGAAAACCTACGTATAAAAGACGAGGCTAAACGCTTAGTCCGGATCGAAGTAGTGCCAACAACGTAAGGATGAATGCTCGCCGTACGACGGGTGGTCATATGAGTGAACGGAGATGGGGAATTAAGTCTTGCAATTACCTCGCACACTCTCAAAAATGCACCCCAAAGAACACTGACAGGCTGGCTACCCTTCGCCTGTGCTCCAGGTTTAAATAAATAATTTAAAGACCATAGTACACACATCAAAAGTGTCTAGGGATCAACATATATTTTTGCAATAACTTTTCTCCTGATTGATATTAATAAAAATTTTCTTTAAGGATTCATCAAATAAAGTGTTTTCGTTTGTCACAGTAACGATAAACCAAGTAACCTTTGCATTAATAAAGAAATTTGCCATTTTCCTAATAAAGGGATATTTGACATTTGAACCACTAACACAAAAGTTCGAAAAAAAGACTGAAATAACAGTTTTCTCTAAAATTTTATTGGGTAACTTAAACAATTAATAATCCGTGTTTCTACTGCGAACACTAACAACACAAGAACATCGGTTTGGCATACTCAAAATGAGTTCATCCAAATCACGCTGTGGAATGGCCGCCCATGTTCGTTGCAACAACAAAAAAAGGTCTTCTTGCGACTGGATACCCTCCATATTCGGCAGAGCTCTTCTCTGTAGCATATCCCATGCATGCTCAATCGGGTTCAAGTCTGGCGACTGAGCAGGCCAGGGCAGGACATTGATGTTAGCTGCGGCGAGAGTCTGTCTTACAACTCTTGCGGTGTGCGGTCGTGCATTATCATGCATTAACTGAAATAAGGGACCGATTTGCACTTGCAGAGGAACGATGACGTCTGATACAATCGTCTCAGCATAAATTTGAGCGTTGAGGTTGCCTCTGATCCAAATCCACTCAGTTCTTCCGCCGATCCAAATACCCGCCCATACCATGATGGTTCCACCACTATAAGGATGAACTTCCTGGCAGGATTTTAATCGCTGTTGGCATCCAGGGGTTCTCCAGTGTCGTATACGTCTTGTATCCGGTCTCATACCAAAACGAGACTCATCAGAAAAGCACACGAAACGCCATTGTTCTTCTGCCCAATTTCTGTGTTCAAGAGCCCATTGATATCGAATCCTACGATTGTGCATTGCTATAGGTGGTACCCGTAGCGGTCTTCGAGAATGAAGGTTCACTTCATGCAAGCGGTTTCTGACTGTTTGGTCGCTAATTAAGTTCCCTGAAGAGTGATGAAGCCTCACGGCTAACATCATGGCGGTTATTGTTGGAGCTCTTCGAGTTAAGATTTGAATGTATCGGTCGTCTCCGTGTGGTGCAGCGATACCGTCCTCCATGGCGCTCAGCCACGGTACCAGTGCTTCGGTAACGTGTCCAAAGTCGACTGATAACACTCTGACTTGTATTCAGAGCTAAAGCCACAGTACGTTGCCGGGAACCAGCTTCTATCATTCCCACGGCTCTGAGCATTTCTTCCCTGCTTAAATGACGTCGCCGCTCCATAATAACGTTGGTTTTAATCAGTAGTAGGGAAACAGTAGCACTAATAATGTCTTCAATGCGTTGTATGTTTTTATAGGGAAAATATTGACAGCTGATTTTCATCTTTTACTCGAATTTGATTCACAGTTCCTGATTCAAATTATGAAATGCACCAAAAAGGATCCATATAAATTTATAAAATCATAAATTTATTACAAAGCCACATCTCAATCTCAAGAAATCCGCATAAAAATGCTTGATCCCTAGACACTTTTGATGTGTGTAGTTACACGAGCTAAGGTTTTAGTAGAGTCGAGAACAATTTTTAAGCTATTGCATAGCTTCTATCGCGGGCCTTGAGCGCGGGGACCGAATCCAGAAATTCCGTAACGAAAAAACCTCACGCTCCCCACTCCGACGGGCACGGAGGTGTGGCTTGAAGGCCGTACATCGTCTAACGTCGTTTCAGTTCGGCAGTCTTCGGCACGGTATGTTTGTGTGCGTGCGACTACATCTTTTGAAAACAATTTATAGATTTTCAAAAAGAGCTTGCATATTGCAGGGCGCGAACTCAGTTCTACACACTTGCCATGTTACTGATAGTCGCGATGTGCTAAACTTGTGATTAATTTTCTCTCTGAAATAGGTCTTCTATAGAGATATGTCATAGACGTCATCGACGTTGTCATGGCTACCTTAAAAACTTTTCATATAATTAATTATTAAGTACTTTTATTCAAATTAATTTAGTAATGTTTTTATAAAATAGCTTTTTATTTAACGGAAAAGCTAAGATGAATGTCACGCTAATTTTTCATTGGACTTTTAAATTATTTATAGTGTTGTTTACTAAATAAAAGCGCGTGATTTTATAGAGTAAAAAGTGCTCACGCGGCCGTTTTTTCAACTGTTATTGGCGATATCCGCCATTATTGTAAAATATTTTTTTTAAGAATTTCTATAATTTGTTACACGTGTTATTGGCAAAATTGTGGTATCTATCCACAGGGACCAGATCAAGAGTTGAAGTTGAAGTTTTTATTAAATAAAATATTACAGAAAGATGTCGGTGAACAATGTTAATACGAGTACATTTAAGTGTACGAGTTGTAATATTGTTATCTCCGAAATGAAACAACGAAAGTTTAATAAAAATATGCTCGTCGGCTTTTTCTGAGGAAGACATTGATGAGGCAAAAAAGTTATTGTTTGTTTCTACGAAGACAAGACAAATACATGTATCGAGGCGTAAGAACAAAAAGCAGAAAGACCTAAAATATACGATTACGGTGTTTATAATCACGGATCCCGAACAATCCCAGTTTTTGTGGCATATGACCTTCACAAATTGCCACCAGTTTGCTTTGACTACGTAGAACGTACGTAAAGAAGTTGATGAAGGATTTATTAATTCTACGGTCAGATGTTAACGCAATCAGAAGTGATTATGTTACTAAAGATCAGCTCGAAAATATTAAATTGATAACAAGTAATTCGACACCGACGCCGTTCATCATCAACAACCTTTTTATCGTCCCACTGCTGGGCACAGATCTCCTCTCATACAGAGATGGATTGAGCGTAATCACCACGCTTGCTCAATGCGGGTTGGCGATTTCAGACTTATAAAGCCCAGGTTTCCTCAAGATGTTTTCCTTAGCCTTCAGTCATTGGTGTCCAAGATATACTTAGAAAGTACATATAACTTTAGAAAAGTTACATTGGTACTTGCCTGACCTGAAATCGAACCCGCGCACTCATACTTGAGAGGCTGGTGTTTTAACCACTAGGCCACCACGACAAAACAGTGGGGTATATTGAAAAAGAACCTCGGAGTCTTTGAGTATATTTCGTGGTGCTCCCTGTGCGCCGTTTCCGAGTCAACGAAATACCAGTTGGTGGAGTCATAAGGATACTATAGCTGTCTTGCCTGCCCCTCAGTGCCCGGCCGGTCTTGCGATTGCACCGAAACAGCACACAATGACAGAGATTATAAGTAATAGCATAGACAGACCTTACGGAGGAATTGCCCTATTGTAGAGGAAGTCCGCTTTCTCAAAGGTATCAGTGTTGTTGTGTAATAGTGATCGTTTAGTTCTCACACGGATCGTTCTATGTTAGTTTTCTCATTTTACATGCTTACTGACTCGAGTGATAATATAATAGATTTCATGGGATTTTTCTTTATTTCTTTAATTTTTGGCTTCGCACGGTTTGTGTATTTAGCCAATGCCACGTAATTATGAATTATTCATGTCGAAAAAGACGGCCGCGTGACCCGTCTTACGAGTGAGGTTTGGGATAAAGTCATGATGTGGCCACTATGCAGCGATATTTCACTGTTCTTTATGAACTATTTACTAAATGCACTTTTTACTACATAAATCACGCACTTTTATTTAGTAAACAACACTATAAATAATTTTAAAAGTCCAATGAAAAACGAGCGTGACACTCAGCTTGACTTTCCCGCCAAAATTCAGGGTGCTGATCAAAAATGATTTCATTTTTGAAATCCAAGATGGCCGACATCATATTTCATGACATTCTGACATGGGTGTGATAACGAACATGACGTCATTTTTAAGCTATTGCTTAGCTTCTTTCTATCTCTTTATCAAAGTCGAACAGAAAACATTGAATATAGTTTAGTCTCTTAATCGTCACCATTTTTCGCACTCTTTTGATGACGTTGCTGGTAAAAAATAAATAAATTACAAAACAGAAAGAAAACTTGAATTGATATCAAAGAAAAAAAAAAACAAAGGAAAAATTACTGTATAAATAAAATAAATAAATAATTATAATTGCAAGTTATAGTTGATAAAAAAAGGCTATGTAATAGCTTTACCGCGGCAGTCTCCGAGTGCCACACGCCTTTTTTTTTTTTTTATAATTATAAACTAGCGCTTGACCGCAATCCCGCCTGATGGTAAGCAGTGATGCGATCGTTGATGGTAAAACGCCCTAGTTTATTAAGAGCCTATTCACTCAGAAAAACTGAGCGAATAGGAAGGAAGACGGCAGTTGAGCGAGGTGAGGCAATGTTAAACCCAACAATACGACCAACGATGCTGCGCCAAAGGGAGATTGATCTGAAGACCCTCCACGACCAAACTCCCAACACAACAACATTTGGCGCATCGTACCCGGCACACGTCGCAACACAACTGCTCAGACCCGTCTTCATCAGACATCATGCCGGAACACGACAAATCGCTTGGCGGCAAGGCTTTGTCTGGTGGGTGGTAACTTCTGCCGGCGGCCGATGTTACGGCCTACCACCGAGAAAGTAAGTAGTACAGTTAGTACGAGCTAACATAGTAACTGAGCTGAAATATGAATAGTTAGCTATCTGAATAAAACACCGTCTATCTACGAACGCGCCAAGCCGTGAATAATTTCTTAAAACTCGCGTGTGTCTAACAATGGTCGGCCCCGTTCGTTTCCATACTGGCTGGCTGTAAATAACTAAAACACATAACTGAACACTCATATCTCTTTGATTAATTACTGCAGAAACTGGGAATGTAATTTTTGTAACGACAGTCCCATTTGTGGTTCGGGAGAATCTGAAAAACATACAATGGGCGGCCTTATCGCTAATGCGATCTCTTCCAGGCAATCAAAGACCATTCTT
This sequence comes from Sesamia inferens, assembly GCA_037179545.1. Lineage (NCBI taxonomy): Eukaryota > Metazoa > Arthropoda > Insecta > Lepidoptera > Noctuidae > Sesamia > Sesamia inferens. The sequence continues at coordinate 23,626,530 of CM073934.1, read as the reverse complement.
TGATTGCCTGGAAGAGATCGCATTTGTGTTGAATGTATTTTGTTCGATGTTTGATTGGTGTACAATAAAGAATATATAAATAAATACTAAATATAAATAAACCTTTTACATTATTACATTTATGAAAACTATCTCTCTAGAAAATGTTGTTAAAATCTGCCTTTTAGGTGTAAAAAAGTTGTTTACTTGTATTCCTTATCAAATGTAGGCACAATTGTAATTGATCGTCTCCTATGGAAAATGCTATAAAATTTCAGTAAAATTAGTTTTGCTGAACTAGAGCCTTAACCACCAGAAACTGGGACCCTGCTTCCAACATCGGTGGATCACTATTATTTATGTTTAATCCTCTTTTAATAAAATACTTACAATACTTATTGTCAGTATTTAAAAATTTTGGTAACATAAGTATTGCACGAAACTTAACACCAGTTCTATGTCACGACTTGAAGAAACCTTGGGTTCTAAAATACAAGCACCATTTCTCCTTTTAACACGACTACATTGTACGATATATTTTCAATACTGTGTAATGATGTGTTAATGTATGTTTTTCGAATTGTATTTTAAAAATTTTTTTTTTTTAATAATTATAAACTAGCGCTTGACCGCAATCCCGCCTGATGGTAAGCAGTGATGCGATCGTTGATGGTAAAGCGCGCTAGTTTATTAAGAGCCTATTCACTCAGAAAAACCGAGCGAATAGGAAGGAAGACGGCAGTTGAGTGAGGTGATGCAATGTTAAACCCAACAACACGACCAACGATGCTGCGCCAAAGGGAGATTGATGTGAAGACCCTCCACGACCAAACTCCCAACACAACAACATTAGGCGCATCGTACTCGGCACACATCGCAACACAACTGCTCAGACCCGTCCTCCGTACGGCTTCACCAGACATCATGCCGGAACACGACAATTCGCTTGGCGGCAAGACTTTGTCTGGTGGTTAAGGCTCCAGAGACAAGAACCTCCTCAAGACAACCGCATAAAGAGAGCCTCGTTAGATGTTGATGAGGCTTTTGGCTATGACGCCATTGGCACATGGCCGAAAGCTTATTATTATTACGTTTTTATGAAACAGCCGGTGTTATTGAAAAAAAGGCTAATAAAAAATATGCCCTACAAACCTGTGCTGAACTCACGGTTACAGTTTGCGCGTCGATATATTAGCGCCCTATTAATAAATTAGAGATAGGATATCATTTAGGTTTCATAAAATATCTACAAATATTAAGAGATATATAAAGGAGAGCGGAAATCTGAAAGTGTTCTGAGATTATGTATGGTGTAGCCGTACGGAGTACGGATTCGAGTGCAGTTGTGTTGTGATGTGTGCCGGGTACGATGAGCCAAATGTTGTTGTGTGGGGAGTTTAGTCGTGAAGGGTCTCCAGAATAATCTCCCTCTGGCGCAGCTTCGTTGGTCGTATTGTTGGATTTAACATTGCATCACATTTTTTTTTTCCCGGGTTTGAAATCCTCATAGGATGCCCGCCGCCCTGGGGTGGGCGACGGGGTATGTCAGACTTTTACTGACTAAAACCACCCCGGTGTGTCTTCTATCACGAGCGCGCGTGGGGCCGCGGGAGTCTAAATTCTTCCACGGCCCACCCTCGTGCTGGCCCGGTCTGTCCGGGCCTCGTCTCCTGCACGGGGTAGTGGGGTGTTAAACTACCCCGTGCATCGCCTCAAAGGCGCGCGCCGACACTCGCGCGCGCCTCCGCCTCGGGGTCCATCCATAGGGGGATGCGGGGACTTCCCCATGTCCCTCGCCCCTGGACCCATTCATTGGGGGGCGGAAGAGGGCGTTATCCGCCCTTCCTCGGCGCCCGGTGCGTCTTCTGCGGCCCGGGAAGGGAGTTGATATCTCCCTCTCCCGTTCCGCAGCTTCCTTCTGCGACATCACGTCCTCAACATTGCATCACCTCGCTCAACTGCCGTCTTCCTTCTTATTTACCCAGTTTTTTTAAGTGAATAGGCTCTTAATAAATGCGCTTTACCATCAACGATTGCATCAGTGCTTACTATTAGGGGGTATTGCGGTCAACTACTTTCTTAACCACTTGTAATATACAAAGTAGAGCAGATATGGAGCAGTTTTATTAATAAGAACTTCTTAAATGGTTTGCCATATTACGTTTGAACTGTGAGGTTACTTCCTAGCAATGTTCAGAGCTTCTAAGATCGAAGTTTTCAACTATAAGTGGCTCCCAAAGTTTGAAGGTTCCTCTAACACTAAATATATTTCACATACTTCGCGAAATACCATGGCTGCTTTCTCTATATTATTGAAGAATAGTTGCTTGGAATAGTTGTCCACAAACGAGATAACCCCTCTTTTGGTTAAGACAATGTTGAGCTAGTTACCAACTATGTTATAATGGCCAGTTATACTGTAACATTCAATAAATTCGAGGAATTTTATAATTATCTTCTATAAAGGTTGAGTGGAAGACGAAACTTGGAATTTGAAAACTTTACGCAGATTTTAGAGCAAAATTTTGATGATGTTTTTCTCGAAGTCTCACTTGCCTAATGCTTTTTTAATTACGTAGATAAGATTATGTTGTAAGATGTCGATACTAAAATGTATTTAATCAATAACGACAAACGCTATTGATAAGATTATAATCTGATTTCTTATCAGCTATTTTATATTCAGCGCCATAATTAGGTACGTAATAATTTTTGAATAATGTTAAAAGATATTGCACAAGCCATTACTTCATATTTTAGAGAGAATTGTCAGCTTAACTATTTAAATAAACCAATGAATATTGTCGAACTGTCAAAATGTGTTCACACACACTATTCGTATGACGGAGAAAATAAAATGTAGAGCTAGAGCCTGCCGTATAGCAGGTATTTCCAATAAAATAATGTAATATATTTCCAATACACTTTATAAATACAAACATCTATATTCAGCATACGTTCGTAGGCGCTTGGCAATCTAGTTTGATTTCCGACAGGATTTGCTTGGGGGAAGATAGCATGAATAAATTGAACGTCGATACATTTCAGTTCGGTGTTCTTCCGAGCGTGTATGCTTGCACCGGGTCCTCACCGGGCTCCTGCATGCTATCTCAAACTTTACGAGTAAGCATACCCGGAATGTTCGACAAATGATACTATTCTCAAATCACACGCAACTACCAAGAGGAAGGAAACTAGTATGGTGGAGATTTATGAAATAGTTGCTCATGGTAGTAGAGCAAAATATTTCAAAAAAGTCTACTTCAGCCGTGGTCAAGCTACCCGAAACTGTCAAATATTCCCACTCAACCTTGAGTCTTAATTCTTTAGCCATAAAGTTGAAAATCTAATAAAGGAATCTGAAAGATTGTAGTAGCTTGATGTGCTGTCGTCTGTATATTATGACATAAAATTCCAGTGATCCACATTTTTAACAGCTTAAATGTTTTTATTAACCAATTTAACTAACTTATGTATCATAAGGGATAATCAAGTACCTAATCCCTTGGGAGTACATGTTTTTTTTTATATTTTAAAACATAATATGGCATCAGACCTGATGTAATACCACATTATGTTTTAAAATGGCAACAAACTTTTGGAGGCCACTGTACATTTCCTTTTTACGTTGTGACAAAAACTCAGATTTGTATCACGTGGTTTAACATACTCGAGTGGCAAATGTGTAGACAGATTGACAAGTATACAAATGTTTATACCCCGAACCCTAATCGCAGATTCTTTGCGCGTGTTGCCTTATACCTACATCACATAAATATGGAGTGATAAAGTGATAGGACCCCTCTCTAGTTTTATGGGCCTGTCGTCTGACGTATAGAAAGGAGTCGCGCCAAAATTTCGTATTCTACTCAAGCGCTAGATAAAACGTATACGTTGGTTTAAAATAGTCCATGCTATTTAACTTTGATGAGAGGTCACGTTATCTGGAGTTTTAGGTGCTTCGCGAGGGTTTATTGTTGTTGCATTTTTATTTGGGTAATATTTTGCAGAACAGCAGGGTAATTGGGTATCAGTAGCAACGGGTTTCATTATGCCAGTTCAACAACATTCATTGCGTTATTTACTTTGTCGGGCAAACACGTTTCGTACATATAGAGCAATGGATTAGCAAAACCTTTAAAACTGATAGTAAAAATGTAATTAGGGTGGTTTTTGCAACTTTTTATAATTTATTACTTTCAGTTCGCTGGCAAGAATATACTATGAATGTTTGCTAAATACTAAACACTATACTCTTTAGTATTACTTTACTGATTAGAGTGATTGATATAGGAAATGTCGACTTTTGTTCTGTTTTTCGCTACAATAGGTAGATACCCTTTTTATGATGTTTCTACTCAGTTAGGACTTAGGTACCACCGCATTTTATTTATTGTACAAACGTTGATTGAAGTTAAGAGACGTTTAAATGTCCAAAATGTACTTATATGTGACCTCTCAAAAACGGGCTATTAAACAGTCCCTAATCGTTGCTTAACATAAAGCAACGTTTATAAATTAACTCTTGTATGATTAGTGGTTACGCAAGACAGCCGTTTATTCAGACATTAATCTTGTTATTAAAATAACATTCACAAAGAGCTTAGACGTAGACGCACACCTCACAGATGCGACCTTAAAATGATAATCCTTTAAATCCAACTAATGATTGTCTTGTATACTAGACCTATACCTCTAATTACCCTTATTCAAGGTTAAGCCGGGCTAAACCCTCCTGGAATACATTTTAAGTGAAAGTGGGCTATCAAGGAGAAAGCTTTATCCCGTAAGTTGCTTAAGGGAGAAGCTACTCGCTAGCGACAATTAAATATTTGCCCGTACTAGTGTTGCCCAAATTCAGTCTTGGTCTTGCAGTCTTGGTCTTGTTCTTGCATTTTTGCAAGACCAAGACCAAGAACAAGACCGCGTATTTTTAGCAAGACCAAGACCAAGACTGACCGTGCAAGACTTGAGCAAGAACAAGACATAGCCTGCAAGACTCTTGCGTCTTGCAGCTAGGACTTAGCGCTATTTCACTGAGTAGTTAGGTGTAACAGTTCGGTGTATAGGTAGGTACGCTTAGGAATTCTATGAGATGCAAAAAACTGTATCAAAGAATATGAAAAACTGGACCTGTGCGCATTACGACTAATACCATAAACATAGCGAATAAAAAAACATCTATTAAAATCAAACTGAGTGCATGCATAGTTATGTTTTAACCATCGGCACTTTGATAATGCGGCATCAAAGGTTTTGTACTTCTCAAAGAAATTTGCCGCTTTTCGGAAGTACATGGTTATGATACACGCGCCGGCGGCTTCTTTTGAAATCTAAAACAATCGTTGCCGCCACGCCGAAATCATAACATTTGACACTGGCGCCGATTCTATAGTTCACAAACTAAACTAATTTTAAGTTATGTGCTTCTTTTTCTTTACATTTCGTTAAGAAAAGGACAGAAGATAAGATGTCAGTTTAGACCTGTCAAATTAGTGCGCTTCTGACGTAAACTGGCGTATTTTTAGTCGCCATGTTTATAATCGCGTCTAAACTGTCTATGGAATATCTGAATTTGACAGGTTTAAATTAAAATGTTATCTTCTATCCTTTTCTTAACGAAATGGAAAGAAAAAGAAGCACATAACTTAAAATTAGTTTAGTTTGTGAACAACAGAATCGGCGCCACTATTTGATTGCCGCCATAGGGCGTAGGTATACTCATGCAAAATAATTTCGAATTTTAAGAGTACCTACAGGTGTTCCAAAGAATAAATAAGTTTCAGAGTGTTTAGAATGAAAATGAATACATTATACTGATCACGCAAGTAGTATTATGATTAGGATAAAATGGTAAGGATAGGTAGTAGATGTCATATTAATTCATTCTAGTAAGTATATATTATAATATTGATTACTTATATGGTTTTAAACTAATTACTTAGGTACTATTATTGTACATTTAGTCATTATAATTCTTAAGTTTTTACAAGAAAAAATAGCAAAAAAGTGTTCAAATATCACCCGTTTAATAAATAATGTAGCCACTTTTAAATATACTTGAAACGTGTAAAAAAATTCTACAAAACTAATAAAATAATATAAAAAGCGTAGGTACTTACCTACTAATAAAATAAAAAGCCTGCGATAAGAGTTTTGTATTACTTACCAGCCCGAATATCTCTGAGAGAGATGATGAGAGTAAGTATTTACTAGCTGTGCCCGCGACTTCGTCCACGAGGAATAGTAACTTTGGAGGTATAGTGACGTTCAGGACTTATTTATTTATTTTAAAACTTCTGTCATCAAACATACAAACGAACTCTTCAGCTTTATAATATTAGTATAGATGTACGCCAAAACATTCACTTATATGTAAAGAATAGTGATTGGCACTAATTCTTTACATATATTTTATTCACGCATCGCGTCTGTATAAGTAGATAATATTGTGTGTTTGTACGTTGCACGCGGCATTGTTTGATTTGCGGCGGCATCCTTTTCATAGAGCCGGCACGTGGCGAGGTGGCGCGGTAGAAAGCAAGGAAACGTACTATAAATAAAGGAATTATTTTAATTCCAGACATTTCCAATTGAGCTGTGCTTCGAGTCTAACTTAATAATTGTTTTTACTAATTCTCGTTGTTTTCTAAAAACGTATCATGTGTACAATTTAATATGAGTGACGAAGATTCAAATTTTTCTAGCCCGAGTAACGAGAGTTTGAGTCTCAGATCTAAAAGGCTCATTCTAGCTTTCCAAGCAGCTCGAGACAAAATGCTTAAACATTACAAGAAGAGCAACTGGATTTATTGTACTTCTTTAATTTTAGACCCAAGGCATAAGGCTCAGACTTTTGACCTGACAATGTGAGGGAAGCAACTTAAAACAGAAAGTCTGCGCAAGTTCAATGAACTTTATGAAGAATATAAAAGTTTACACTCACTGAACAAATCTCTGGAATTACCAGAAAAAGAAAATAAAGTATGTGATGAAGATGAAGACGTAATAGACTTTGATAAACTCTATGAATGTCCCTCGACGTCATCTGGATCTTGTCTCGAAGGCATAGTGATAGACGCGTTGGAGGAGTACCTGAGAAAACCAAGAACTGCCAGCTCGGAAGGCATTTTAGATTGGTGGAGGACGCATGAGACAGAGTATCCGATTTTATCGAAAATGGCCCGTGATTTTCTCTCAATACCTGCACCTTCAGTACCTGCTGAGAGGTTATTTTCTAAAGCATCATTAGTAATTAGAAAAGATAGAAATAGGTTAAGTGATGAGTCAGCCAGATGGTTACTTTGTAATAATTCTTGGTCAAAAAAATTGATATAAAGTATCATAACCTAATGATAAAGCTGTTGATTTGTGTTGTATTTTATTTTTTATTCAAATAAATGATAAATCGTAAAACTCTTTTATTAAATTTCTTATAAGTTGAGGGTTCAATCTCTTTCTAGACAGATAAGTATTGTTCTTTAAAATACAGTCAAGTTATTGTAATTAATTTGTTTTTTTACATGTTTTAGCAAATGTAAGCTTATAAATCATAAATGTTTATTAAGAAACAGTTACTTCCATGGAAAACGACATATAGGTCAGTTGATTTTTCGAATTTCTTATCAAATCTTCAGTTATTTATTAATCTGCTTGATCTTTACTATGGCTATGTTAATTCAAGCTCACAATGTTCCAATCCTAATACGTTTTTTTAAGATTAACTTTAATAAATAGTAATAGACTAATAGGTAATTGCAAGACTTGCAAGACTCTTGCTGCAAGACCAAGACCAAGACCAAGACTGGGAGCGCAAGACCAAGACCAAGACCAAGACCAGGTGTATTGGCGCAAGACCAAGACTGGCTAAGTCTCGTCTTGTTCTTGCATTTGGGCAACACTAGCCCCGTACATTGCAAAAAACTTAAGAAAAATTTAATTGTGTCGAACAAAATATGATTCGCATCTGTAACAAGTATCTATGTACCGATAGAATTTTAATTATTAAAATCATCAATACAGTCTCCAAGTTCGCACAAGTTTAATATTATTTTGCAATAATTTTTAAGATCTGGCTTTAGTTGTGTTATTGTAGTGTGATATGATCATTAATTTATTTCTGAGATCTCTGGTAGATCTAAACCTGCTGGTTGTGTTTGACCCAGTCTATTGAGATCTATTGTATCTATTTAAGATATATTATACTTAAAAGCTCGCGGTGTATCTTAATAGATAAATAAATAGGAAGAAAGAAAGAAAATACATTTATTTAGCACAGACTAAAGGACACACAATACATAAGATAAAGACAAACATTAAAAAGTAAAAAAATAGTAATAATAAAATAAAGACTATTTTCTGAAATTTCATTGCTCCACAAAAGGCATAAAATTTAAGAAAAAAACAATTTCTTAAACTATCTTAGCGTTTCCTCCTTAACTTCGTTTAGGGTAAAAATACTTAAGAAAAGATACGACTTTGAAGTACATAAGTTCCTAAGTACATAGATTCATGTACTAAGTTATCATCGGTGTAAACGGAAAGGTAGTAAATCTTGGGAAGTCATAAAAAGTTGTTTGTTTTTACGAGTAGGAATATAATATTAGGTAATGTTGGAGATGAAATTGCTGCAGGTTATTTCAGATAAGCTGTTCCAACATGTGCCTTTGGGGTGAAATGAGTGTTGGTAATTTATTAGCCTGTAAACTGTACCTATACTTGTAAACTAGCGCAGACGCCTCTTTATTACAGTAGCATTGTCATCGAAAGAATATTTGAGCTGTTTTAAAAATCATATTTACTTAGATGAACACACACGACACAGTTTTTTTAGCCTATATTTTCTGGTCCACTGTTGCGCAAAGGCGTTCCCAAAGTCTTTATAGAAACTCCATTCCCGCGACAACTCAAATCAGCCCACGCGGTAACATCAAGGTCATCTTGTCATCGCTTTCTGTAACGTGCTCGGCGGCGCCGTCCATCCTCAGGTACCCAATTTATGGAAGTTTTTGTCCTTGTACTTGTCTGTGTTGTGCAAGTGTTTGGTCATTGGTTTGGTATGGGTGGCAAGAAGAAGGTAAGAAGGCTGTCAAGCTTAAGCGAGCCTGGCAGGCTTTTTGCTTCAACTTATACTTACACACTTCATAATAAATGTGCTGATGACACACAACCTAGGTACTACAATCTGTCAAAGGACATCAGGGATTGTGGCAAAAAAAAAAAAAAAAATTGCGCGGTCAAACTTAGAAATAAAATCTTAAATTGTTCAAAGATTCAATTATAACAGAAGACGAGCAAAATTCAAACTTATGTCAGTAGATATGCCAGAGTTTGAGTACTTACGACTTTTTATATTTTTCTTAACTAAATAACTAAGTACTCAGAATATGCAGCTACAGGCTAAGTCATATATTTTTTAAAGATCTTAATATGGTCTAGATTGATATCATTGTTGCTCCAAAAAATTCAAAAAATTCCTCGGTCAGACCTAGAATTATTTCCAATACTAGATATTGGAAATAATTCTAGGTCTGACCGAGGAATTATTTCCAATACTAGATATTGGAAATAATTCTAGGTCTGACCGAGGAATTTTTTGAATTTTTTGGAGCAACAATGTATGGAAAGTGTCATAACTACTCAGAATATGTAGCTACAGGGTTCAGACATATGTTTTTTTATATAAATAAAAAAATCAAAATCAAAGCATTTAATTCAAATAAACCAGTTACAGGCACTTTTGAATTGTCACAAGGTCGGTTAGTCAGTAAGGTGAAGCTAGTCGCCCATTCCAAAGAGTAGGTACCTATGGAGAAGAACGGGCAAGAAACTCCATGGACACTTTTTTTAAATTATCAAGCTATTGATACAAATATTTGATTACAACATTCATATTGAAATCAACCGTGTGAGAACGATGCAGAAACATATTGTACGCTAAGAGCGTCCATTATGGAAAACACAAAAAAAAAACAACAACAAAAAAAGACTAACCCAACAAATACATGCTTTACGTTTACGGCAAGTACATTGTGCTCAAAAGTGTGAGCACAACGTGCTCATGCCATGCAATTATACAATACTTACTAGGAAATTGAATCTACACAATGCAAAGATAGTTTTGTCCAAGGTTCAGCAGCTCCAATAGTGTTCTCGAATACTAAGTTTAGCTCCGGTGTAGCTGCACCAGTGCCGAACAGCGATGCAATGCAATGCAATGTCAGCGATGCAATTCCGTAACGTACAATATGCTTGGCTACATAGTGTGTACTGGCTTTGAGAAAAAAAAAAAAAAAAACAAACAATTACAAATTAAAACTACAAGAGGAAAAATCAAAGAACAATCAGTGTAAGTATAGAAATCGGACGCAGCTCAAGCCCAAGCCTTTTTGTCCTCAATATAATCATTAACACTATAAAATGCTTTCTGACACAACTTACGTTTAATGAAGGATTTGAATTTATTCATGCTCAGATCTTGAACCACATCTGGAAGTCCATTGTAAAAATGTATACATTGGCATCTAAAAGAGCCACCTATTTTCTTGAGCCTTGTTGTAGGTACAATAAATTTGTGTCTGTTCCTTGTATTTATATTATGGACATCACCTCAAAAATAATAGTATCTCCACAATGTAATGGATGTTATTATAAATAAAAACCTTCCTCTTTAGTCACTCTATCTATTAAAAAAACCGCATTAAAATCGGTTGTGTAGTTTTAAAGATTTAATCATTCAAAGGGACATAGGGAAAGAGAAAGTGACGTTGTTTTAAAATAGGTAGTGATAGTGGCTCAAGGTGGATTTGGAATTTTTGTGAGTTTCGTGTAGGTTGACCTGCTGTCGTCCGTACTTGATCTGGAATGCAGCATGTTCTATAATATAAATATTTTGTTTTGCGTCGGATAGCCCATTAATCCAGGAAGGCTTTATTTAGGCTATATAACATTACGCTGCGACCAATAGGATTGGAGCATATAAAAAAAACATATCGAAACCTACACAGGTAAAACCGCGCGCCGCAGCTAGTAATTAATACGGAGAATTCTATTTCTATTTTGAGATTCAACTGTAAATAAAAAGCCAGGTATTTTATCATGTCAGATAATTAAATCTTTAACTTACTAGATAGCTTTAAATGTACCTTTATCCCGTTGGAAATCTTCATGGAGTTCCTCCATCGTGGGAGTGACAGGGGTATGACTCTTGTCGGATAAAACCACTGCGATGATTTACCTCCACCACCTTAATGTTGGGAGTGCGGGATTCAGCGATAAGCGTCCACCGCACCCCTACACAAGTCTACAGGCCCCGACCCGCTGTTCCTCAGCAGATCGCTTCTCCCGGAGCGTCCATTCGCGCAGTGCTGTGCGTAGATACCAAATACACGCGTGTCACTCACACACATGTGTAGATACATACACATGGCAACGCAGAGTTCTTTAGTATTTCGTTAACATGTTAGTCATGAGTCCAAACCGAAAGGTCAATAACCTAGCGTCAATAACTGGCAGTGTTATATAAATGCTGACGTATTGACTAAACAATATTGTTAACCACCGTTTGAATGACGATAAATAATTTGCTATAACAACAAGTTTATACACACACTAGGTTCTGCCTCCAACTTTGCCAGCATTGTAGTGAAGTGTTCACAAATATCAGATTTATATACCATTGGCATTTAAACAGTTATCTGCTCTAGTAACATGTATTCTAAAGTGATTATTGAATGACCATTTGTAGCAGAAACGACCTGCAAAATTTTTGGTTGCGATGGAATTAAACTTTTACTAAGTAAGTATGACGTTGATAATGTTATTTAATCATTTGTAAATAATCTGAAAATCTTTATTTAAATATTCTATCTTCATTTGTTTTCTTCCATTTGATCGGATTTAGATACAAAATTCGAAATTTCGCACAAAAATAGTTTATAACTAGGAATAATACAGGATACTTTCCCGATATTCGAAACGTCGCGGAATAAAACAGCGGTGCGTAGCTAGTAGGTAATAACTATATCTCAATTATACCATATGACTCTCGGGAATAGTGTAACTTTCTACTTGTGAAACAATGTTGATAGAAATTGGATTAGTACTTTCTACATCGAAACTAAGAAACTTTATTTCTTTACGATATTCGTGTAGATTTAGTTTCATACTCGTTAGTTACGATCCCGTGGGAATATCGGGTGTGTGTTATTGTATGTGTTATTCCCGGTTATAAACTATGCGTGTGCCAAATTTCACCCAAATCCCTTAAGTAGTTTTTGCGTGAAAGAGTTGCATACATCCATCCATACTCACAACTTTCGCATTTATAATGGATAAATTTAAATACAGATTTGGTTTACGAAGAGTATGTGTATTAGGTACTTACATAAGACGTGTGTTTTGTTCTACACTGAGTCGCTTCACTACAACTACCGTTACAGTTTAATGAAATTTTTATTAGTTCTGGGCGATGACGTCATTTAAAGCATCGATAATATTTTGTATAGTTGTAACACTTCGTTTGCAAATTGATATTTGATGTCTCGTTTACAAGTGGCTCGTTGGTCTAGGGGTATGATTCTCGCTTTGGGTGCGAGAGGTCCCGGGTTCAAATCCCGGACGAGCCCAATTTTTTGTACTTTTTATATGTATAATGTTTCTGTGCATGTACTTTACTATTGTTTTATTTTAGTGTTTATCAATATCCATCGGATATTTACATTTTTTTTATATAATTCATAATACCAGTACGCCAATGTTATGCGAGAATAAGCAGACATTTGTTGTCAACTGGCAATTTAAAACGCCGACAGTAGTCTCTACTTTACAGCTGTTTTAATTAAAGTTGAGCCGATTTATTGTAGCTAATGTAAATATAAGTAAACTATAAATTAGATTTAATTATTAATGTTGTAAATATTGTAATCAACAGGGATACGACGTAATAACTCGTTAGTTATTTTCACCAATGGTTTTAAGTTTCTTCTTCAACAAACATCTTATTTTGGGACAGGGCTCCGCTTAATTTTTCATCGTGACCGTAGATCGCAGGTCAAGAGTGGTCAAACAAGTTTCATTTATGCGTTCACGCACCATACATTCTAATGAGATAAGAAATTTCGATTGTTCTTACAAGCGGCTCGTTGGTCTAGGGGTATGATTTTCGCTTAGGGTGCGAGAGGTCCCGGGTTCAAATCCCGGACGAGCCCAATCTTTTTGTTTTTTTTTTATAAACATTGAGAAGACAGAATGTGACAAACATGTAAGTATGTTTGAGAGTTTGTTTATTTATTATATACATTACAAAAGAAAAAAAAATGTTTTTAGGCAAAATAAGAAGGTAACTGCACCATGCATGTCTCATTGAACTGCAAATTGATTTGGTTCAATATGTACATACATAATACCTTTTTATGAAGAGTTTAAAACAATAGTGAAGGGAATATGGGCTTTTGAAACTGTCAGTGCAAAGAAGTGCAAGGAAAAATGCAAATACCGCTCTAGAAACGGTATTAGCAGTGATCGGAATAGGTAGAGTGATTTTTGGTACTTGTATCATAAATGTTTACGGAAAGAAGAACGTAGATAAGCCATTTTACCGGAATGTAATTCTGGATCCAAGTAAATATTGTTAATGTTGGTATTGACATTATTATTACTCAATTAATTTAAAGGGAGGTAACAAAACTAAACGAATTTATTATTTACTTGTGAAAAATAAAAACAATCAAATTCCAATCGAAGCATTAATACATTTCAATATTTTATTTTTAGCCTCTAATGAAGAGTATGGCCAAATCAAACGGTTTTGCGACTTAATATAATTTATGCATATTTTTTTATAAATAATCAACCAGTTCGTAAATCGTAAATTAAACATAAGTATTACATGAGCAAATATAATTCAATAAAAAATAACAAACTAGAGATCAGACATAATATTTAACTTAGGAAATTAAAATAAAGTAAAATAAAATCGAAAAACTTATTAAACAATAATTTAAAAACGAACATATCTTTCGCAGAACATTACACAATTACACTCTACCAATTCCGATCACTGGTTCTTAGAGATGGAACATTTTTTATAACATTACTAGCGCTAGGGTATGATAACATTTTAATGGATTCATTAATATAAAACTTAAATGATTTCTTCACAATTTGTTTTGTTGTTTCTTTTTTCAATAGATGTCTCTTTAACCGACTTTAGAAAAGAAAGTTATGCATTTGGCGTTTATAAATCAAAAGACCGAAATAAGGTTATTTTTCACTTTGCAGTGTTCCGTTTGGAAGGCGCCTGTTTTTTTTTACATAGTTTTTTATAATTACCTTTATTATGCAGTAACATAAGCCCATCACTAGCGCCCTCTAGGCTCTTCAAATATATCATGATATATTAATATCCTGATCATAAAATCAAAAAGACCCAAAGTATTCCTTGAGTTGGTCATACGAGTGTTAGTAATATCATTTATTACTCTTATCATTAGTCCAATGTAGTGTATGAAAATAGATCGGATAATGACGTCATTCTGTCGTCAAGTCGTGTGTTTAGATGTTGTCCCAAATATGTATTTGGTTATGGTTTGTTAATGTACCTATGTATTTTGAAATACATACCTATTTAATTATTAATTCTTTATATTTTAGCTACCTACCTACTTATCGATCTTTGTTCCCAGTACCTGAACTACATGCGAAAACATCATGAGCCTCTTTGATAAAAATTTACTTTTATTTTAATAAATAATTAAAAGCAAATTTTATGAGTATAAGAATCGTTCCACTTCTTTATATTGCATAGGTACATAGTTGTTTATGTAATTATTATGAGTTTTAATTTTTGTGCTCCTAGATATATTTAGTTCAGTTAGTATATTCGCATAACATTTCTTTATGTTTTGAAGAATTGTTTTGAATTTACGTATTATTTTTTGTGGCCGTTACCTACATTTTACACGCTGGCTATATTTCTGTGTTTGTTGTCCTAATGCCTGTGCCGGTATGCTGATAGAGATTTCTTATTACTTATGTACCTTTTTTCTCTTATGTTTATAATATGTGTGTAAATGGTAACATGAATAAATAATTTATGTTACTCTTTAAGTCCTTATATAATGAACTACTTATCTGCCAGTGAAAGTCCCGTCAAAATAGTATTATTTTACAAGCATTTAATAAAAAGTTGTTATTTTGACATTCCAAACTCCCGCGTGAAATCTTACGTGCAAGCCACGTCAGGAGAAGTGTCAACCGTACAAACCACGTGTATTTTGACAGTTCAAACCACGTGGTTGTGTCATAGAGAATACATTAAGAACAGATGTCGTGATTAACTAGGGAATTGACGTGGTTTCGATTAGATTAGGCATGTAACGGAGGCAGTTATATCGGAACCGGAGTCGGAGTTTTAAAATTTGATTTATCGAAGTCGGAACCGGAGGCGGAGGCAGGGACAGAAGTGGTAGTAGGAGAGAGATTTTTTATTTAAACACAAAAATATTATTCAGTCAATTTTTTTATTGAATGTCTAACCTATGAACGTGTTGTGTCCGTAACAAACTTATAACAAGTGAAAAAATTAATTGAAATTGACGATAGAGTGCACATAGCAGGAGTCAGGAAATTCCCCGCGTGATATGTATGAACCTGCACTCCAAACGCGTAACGCACTATTACGTCCATTGCCCCGTATGATAGATAAATGTGTGTGCTCAGCAATGTAAATAACGCAATGAATGTTGTTGAACTGTCAAAATGGCTACTGATAATGTGTTACGTAATAACACTGCTGTTCATAACAGTCGGCAGGCCGCCGCCGCTATGTTATACTTTAATAACCTCCGATTAAAACCTCCGATTTAAAAGTACCTACTTATCGGAACCGAAGTCGGAAGTTTTTATTGGTCTTCGTAGTACATTGTTCCCAATGATATTCGAAATGAAATGAAATGAAATGAAATGAAATGAAATGAAATGAAATGAAATGAAATGAAATGAAATGAAATGAAATCGTTTATTAAGCAAGTAGGATCACCGATCACTTTTACACGTCATGTTTTTTTTATTTTTTCTTTTTTTTTTTTTTTTTTTAAACTAGATGAAGCCGGCATTTCCTAACTGACTACCTCTGAGAAGAAATAGCCGAAACAAACTCAGGGATCATCGTCTTTTTTAAAGTCCAGACATTAAAAATGAAAATGTTTACAATAATTTACATTATAATTACGCATATTACTTAATAACAATGCTTAACAGAGCGAGCAGCTCAGTCCCAAGCCTCTCTATCCTCTAAATAATCTGAGATTTTATAATACCCCTTTTTGCAAAGTTTGGCCTTTATATAGGTTTTATATCGTTTAATGGGTAAGTTTCGAATGTCCATGGGAAGCTTGTTGTAAAAGTGTATACATTGACCCATGAACGAGTTGCCTACTCTGTGGAGACGAGTGTGATGTACAGCAAGATTGTGTTTGTTCCTGGTATTTATATTATGAACTTCGCTTATTTTCTTAAAATTAGATATATTTTTATGTACATACATAAGATTTTCAAATATATATTGCGAAGCTACAGTCAGAATGTTCACCTCTCTGAATTTTTCTCTAAGAGAATCTCTAGGACCAAGGTTGTAAATGGCTCGAACAGCCCTTTTCTGTAAAACAAAGATGGTCGATTGACTGTATCTACGCATTGAAAGGCAATCTACCATTTTTACAATTCAAAATTATTTCGAAATCATCATCATCATCTCAGCGTTTATTCCGGTTGCATCCGCGGCTTTCGCATTGGAGCCCGGGCGGGTGGATTTTCATTTTATGATTAAATATGATCGTTTTTGTGTGACATTACTTTTTTCTTGAATAACTAAAAACTATCAGTAAAATTATGATGTTATTTGAAAAACTAATGTTTTAGTATATTTAAACAATAATTTAAACACCAAATTTAAAAGAAAAATCATAAAATATAAATATCGCATTGAAGTGAATGATGTTGTGTAGATGTAAATGATATCTTCTGTTGAAGTCAATGATAAGATGTAGACGTTAATGATGCAAATAAAACACATAGATTACAATCAGCTCTTTATGGAAGACATATGAACATAGAACTACTATTTTTTTAAGACATATAACAACTCAATAAATTTTGATTTATTTACACAAAAAGCAACCAGGCTCAAAAAATAATTAACTTTGGTTTAAATCACAGAAATCTTTGATTCGAAGCAATAAACAACAGACACAAAATGATTATTCAATAAGATATTGTGATTGCTAAACATGTACTTAACAAAATAAAATTCACAAAAATCTTTGTATTTTTTTTTCTCAAAAGCTACTACACTAGCTAGCCTCTAGAAATAATGCGTAGTTGTAGCCCGCGAATTTATTTTTTCTTAATATTCCAGGTCAGTTCCAGGTTGTATCTTGATCAAAATTTGATAATACATCTTTCTAAGTTAGATTTGTACTATAAGCACTTTGATTTTGTTCTTATGGTACTAATCTAACTTAAAAAGATGTATTAATGATTATAATTCCGTAAATACGTACATGTTATAGTCGTGAATAAAATTTTGATCAAGATGGAACTTGACACTGAATTGTAAAATGCAAAAAACTTCAGTAAAAATCACCTTAGTGATCCACATTTAATATTTTAACATGTAACTTACAATAAAAATAAAAAAATCTTAGTTCGTTTAAAACAAAAAGTAGCCTCTACAAAATAAAACGGTCAGCCTTCAAACGAAAATCACTAACTCACAATATTTTTTTACATGGTTCATCTAAAGAAATGCTGTGTTGATTTAGATATTGATGGTTGCGGATAACATCATTACATTTTCCGGTTTTTTCTGGCCCTCAAAAGGGAAGTAGCACTACGACAATTCTTATTTATACACGTCTTCTCTTTAGTTATCTGTATGTTGCTATCATCATTCTGATTTTTTGATATGTCACTCTTGTTCTTGAGATTTGCTTGTAGCCTTAAAATTTGCATTCTTTGATTTTTATTCAATTTCCGCAGGTTCTTTATAATATTTATCAACTTAATTACTTTCTTCGATTCGTGATATCTTCTTCCTTTCTGCTTTTTGTAAGTCTTCTTTTGTAAATAAACCAATTGGGTATTTTCTATAATCAGTTCTTCAGAAATTTCATTAGCTTGAACATGAACTATATTTGGAAACTTTGATGACGCTTCTTTTTGTCGCTGTCCATCATCATCATCTCAGCGTTAATCCCAGTAGCATCCGAATCTTTCTTCAGCTTTAAGCCTGGGATCCGTTTTACCAGTCTAACTGCTGATTTGGCTAAACTTCAATATTCTCCGTGAAGCGACTGCCGTCTGACATCCACAACCCGACAGCGATATAGAAGCATTGCAGTTAGACCAATTGCTGTCTATATTACTTCGAATTTACCTTGTGCTGTTTACGCAGTTTTCTTTGTTGACGTGGACTTTATCTGCGATAGATGTCTGTTTTCTTTCTTCTTTACGTTTTTTTTTTTTTGTTATTTTTTATATCTAAAAACTTGCGACTTTTGCACAGCCTTTGCTGGGCTAATCGTTCTGCTTTCATTTTAGCCATAGCTGTACCTGGGTAACGAAATAGCGCCAAAAAGTTAGTTTAAACTATTAATTTACATCTAATAATAGTATAGTATAGTCGTCAACGTTATCTCTTATAAATAAGGAATATATAACTACCATGATTTTGTATATAGAATAAGAGAAATTTGTAATTCTTGGAGTGTTCAATAAACTATTATTATTATTATTTGTTCTATTGTACAGTAATAAAATTTAGAGGCACCTAACTACATTGCTTTTAAAATTCTTAATTTATTACACCTAAATCATTAAACTCTATATAGCGTCATTGTAAACGTAACAAAAATGTCATTTTCCTCAAAAGAAATCATTCACCTCATCTAGAAATTCCCGATGAATGATGTTACGATTAATGACGAAACAAATTAAAACACATCCCAGTCCAAGCAATCGCAAACCTACAATATAACACTATACTTCATATTTAATACAAATTCCATATTGTCCATGCTCGTTTATCAACAAAATAAAGCAAAATATACTTACCAACAATATTTTCAATCGTTTAATGACGAAATTCTTTGACAAATTAATATCAATTCACTTCAAAACGTAATTTTAGTATGTATACGTGCAGACTAGTACGAATCTCCACAACAGCTGAAGTGGGGAAGCTATCCGAAATGCATTTGGTTACTGTTATTAAATATTTTCGTTGAATAAATTTCTTGAAACCACAATCGAGGAAAAAAATGACGATATTCTTGTGACGAATTTTTAAATGGTTATATAACAATGTCAGGGGTAAATCTCGATTTAAGAAAAGTAATAAATAATCAGTTTATACTTAAAACATTACAAATGAGATTAAATCAAATAAAATTTAGGCCAACACAATAAGATTTTGAAAAATTAATGAACATGGTATTGAAAGTAACGGAGAGGTAAATGATTTCCGCGATACTTGTATTTAAGTTTTTAATGTTGTATATAATTGTTTTGTTATTTTATTACCTACTAACCATACACAAGTATATAAAGAATATTCTTAGGTATATTTTACATAAGGCGTAGTGATTTTTTTTGTGAAAAAATAGAATCACACCAATAATATGCTATTTTGAAAATCCACCCGGGCCCGCTTTCCTGCTCAATCTCCTCCATTTCGCGCGATCTTTTGTTTCCTGTGGTGGGAGATTGTTCTCAAAACTATTTCGAAATAATAGCTTCTTTTAGGGTAGGAGTAGATAGGGTAAGGGCGTGTTAGACTTTTACGGGCAGGCCCCGTTCTCCTTAAATCACTACATATTATAAAACAAAGTCGCTTTTACTTTCCCTATGTCACTTTGTATGATTCAATCTTTAAAACTACGCACCGGATTTTGATAGGTTTTATTTAATATAGATAGAGTGATTCAAGAGGAAGGTTTTTATGTATATAACATGTATAATATATAAGAAGAACACTGATAATTTTTGAGGTTTCTAACATATGTCGCAAAATAAACCCTTTTTTTTTGAGTTTACATTGCAAACGCTGACTGAACCCTATGAGATAGATCAAAATAATGCACTACAGTATTGTAAATCTTAAAAATGCCTACAAAAAAGTCTACGACACTATATGTTTACCTATTACAGTTTCTTCATTATGACTACTTTTTTATGTTTGAAAAGTTAATTAAAATGGCAGTCGAAATCAGAGCCCACTATTTGCTCTTTATTATTAATCCTTATCCAAATAAATTAATGTCAAAGGCAATTTTAGTAGCAGCAGAACTCTTTTTGAATTATTGGAATTGGTTGTTCCATTGAGGAGATATCACGATTTATTCAAAACTAAACACCAGAAAAAATCCGCATGCCGCTCCCGCCCCTGCCAGCCGCCTACTACTTGAGTGTTTCTCTGCCTAAACCGCGGAGTTAGTAGGCCGGAGCGGGGGACCATTATTTCGAACAAACTTGCTACCCCGGCAGGCTTTCATTCTGTTTGAAAGTGGTGGAACTGGCTATCCATGGGCAATAAGGTCGATGTATCTTGCAGAGTCAGATATTATCTGATGGGCGGCACAGTAGACATTATTTTTATTGAAGGGCCACCGTTTCTTGAGGAAGGCTTAGGTACCTATATCATTTGTCCACGTGCGAACCCGGGGCGGGTCGCTAGTTTATTGTAAAATGTTACATAGATTGATCTCGATATTATTTTGTGATTTGCATATAAGTAGGTGGTAGAAAAAATATGTTGTACTTTATTACACCATTTTATTGGAACCCGTTATCAAATTCATATTTTTATTAGATGTGCTTGTATATACGAATACTTATTTGCAGTATCTTTAAAATAGTTTTTTAGTAACCTACAGGACCCGTCCTGTATTTTCGTTTTTTGTTACCGACTTCCGAATTTTTTCAATTTGTAGAGTGTTTTTGAAAGACGGTTGTCTTCTACAAACATTTAAAAACATGTAAAAAGATTTTTGCTTTTAACTAATTATTACGGTTTAAAACTAACTTACGGAACCGAATTTTATAAAATTGCTATGGGACTCGTCCATATTAAATTGTATAATCGTCTTAAAATAGTTGTTCTTTATCTCCGTACAATATTGTGATGAGGATCGACGTTCTCACAAAATATGTAAAAACTAAAATAAGCTTGATATCAAGCTTATTTTAATTTTTACGGTTATTTTAAGGTTAATCTGAATCATTTCACATAAAAAAAATGCAAATCGGCTAAAATATTGTCGAATTGAGAATATCCTCCTTTTTCAATCATTCTTATCCAAAAGTTCTCAAATCGACTATATTTTAAATCGATTAACAATACCTGTGCATATGACGGGTCTTTACACAATAGGTTATGTCGCGGGTCACACCAGCTCTCCAGAAGTCCTAGTCTGCTATTATAATAGTGTCAGAATAGTCGATCAGTGATCTCACAATGATCACTTTGAACAAGTTTCAAAATCTACTAACAGAATGACGTCATAATAACTTTCCAGTAGTCAATCACTGACATTCCACTCCATGCTAATAAATTTTCAAATCGAGTATTATAATAATGGCAATACGGCAATGTCATTCTATCACCATTCTATTGCGAGACGACTGAGATAATTGCTCAATAATTATGAATTTAGCAGATTACGAACTTTTACTATTAACTTTTCAATGACAATGAAATGTCAATGGAATCGTGTTGGAATGATAAATTTATAAAAATAGCAGACTAGGGCCCCAGGCCGTGTTTTGGCAGCCCTGTAGTAGATATTTGTAGCATTGATTTTGAGGAATCATCAGGATTCCTCAAAAGTAGTGTAGGTTGGTATATGTAGTCACAATTACCACGTTACTGTCCAATGCCGCTCAAGCTTCAAGTTACAATGAATACAGATGTTCCTTAAAAAAAGAGGATTGATAACTATATTTACCATTAGAATATGATTATGATTATTCAGTGTCTTGGACTTTAGCACAGATAGGCAGTAGATTAGATACTTCTATTTGTTGCTATGTTTTTAGATGAATAAGTTCTTGTTCACTACAATATCGACGTCGACAGAATGGGGGATAGATAATAAGCACCCTTTTATGTGGTTTGGAATTCATCAAATGACCTCTCCCGCTTTGGTGGAGCGGAAAGGCGTGTGAGACTCGCGTTTGTTTCCTTGCTAGGGCTAGGGTATCTATTTCGAACACCTCATAGCTCATAACTAATTGCTAAATAATTATGAATTTAGCAGACTACGAACTTTTACTATTAACTTTGTTTCCTTGCTAGGGCTACGGTATCTATTTCGAACAACTCATAGCCCTGGCATATAATATGTACTCTAACATCTCGATTTTGTTGAATGTCATCATGCCACAACAACACGACAGCACAGACATATCGGAAATTTTTATAAGGGCAGCCATTGTCTGGCGATGTCGTGGACACTGAGATTGATTTATTATGCAAAATAAAGGCGCGATCGCCCGTCCGGCTATCCGGTCTTATCTTCGTCGTAGATTATAGTGGGGTATTGTTACTGGGCTGATTTTCTACGATTTCGTGGACAAATATAATCAAAAACAGATCCTGGAGTAGGTATCATAATAATTTCAACCGAACGATTGCCTTCGATACTGTTGTCGCTTCGATAAAGTTAATTTTAATAAAATAGGAAAATATTTAAAATAACTGCGAAGAGAGACAATTTTGTTTATACATATGTTCTTGTATGATTGTAAACAAAAGTTGCTATAACTCAAATGAATGCCCATTTGCCAGACACAACGTATTTGCGCGCTTTACCTTACGGAGGATGGGTCTGAGAAGTTGTGTTGCGATTTGTCCCGGGTACGATTCGACAAATATTTAGTGTCAGGAGTTTTGTTGTGGTAGGTCTCCAGATCAGACCAGATATCCTTCTGGTGCAGCATCGTTGGTCGTGTCGTTGGGTTTAACATTGCATCACTTCGCTCAACTGCCGCCTGCCTTCCTATTCATTCCGTTTTTTTAAGTGAATGGGCTTAATAAACTAGCGCACTTTACCATCAAAGATTGCATCTTTGCTTACCATCAGGCGGAATTGCGATCAAGCACTAGTTTATAATTATTAAAAAAAACACGCTTTTCTCCCTTTTCAACTCTCCCACTCTTTCTCCTTATCTCATGTCTCACTTACAATAATTGTGTTTTTCACACATTAAGAATCTGCGTTCGTCTTCCTTCTCTTATTCTTTTTTTTTTTTTTATTAAAGTATAAACCAGCGCTTGACCGCAATCCTGCCTGATGGTATGCAGTGACGCAATCGGTGATGGTAAAGCGCACTAGTTTATTAAGAGCCTATTCACTCTAGCCTTGAAGACACTCAAATTGTAGTCCGACGGAAACACCGCCGCCGGCAGATTGTTCCAGTTCCTCGATGTACGCGGTATAAAGGAGGAGGCGAAACGCTTCGTCCGGATCGTAGAGGTGTTAACAACATAAGGGTGGAAACTCGCCGTACGACGGGTCGGTTGATGGTGGAACGGAGATGGGGGAATTAAATCGTGCAATTCCTTCGCACACTCCCCAGAATGTATCCTATAGAACACCGAAAGGCTGGCTACTCTACGCCTGTGCTCTAGGCTTTGGAGACCAACTCGAGTTAAATCAGGGTCACCAATCAGCCTCTTCGCACGCCTCTCCATATTCTGTTGTTATCATACGTCTGAATTTGTTCATTCTCCTTTTAATATTCAATCAATTCTTTTTTAGAAAGTGCATCCTCTTGATAACAGGACGGCAACCAGTTGACTTGTATTTAAGCGGAAATTGCAGAGTTGTTTTCTAAACAAATGGAGTAGAGTCATATCAAAACTCTCTCCCTTAATTTAGTACTGTATATACATAAGTGTATATTATGGTAATAGTACGTGTGTGTGTATAACCTATTTATGTATTTGTTTAACTAAATTAAGAATTTTTATTATTGTTTTCTTTTCTGTTTCAAGTGTCTTCACAAACTATTGTTGAATAGTAGAGAATACCGAAGTCATTAAGTCCGCCTTCGTACTTACCAGAAGGCTAATTGCGTAACACACTATCAGTAGCAATGGGTTTCAATTTGAAAGGAAAATATAATTCTTTGGTTTAGTTACGTTTTTGAGCTGACACATTTTTAGAACATATGAAGCAATGGATTAGCAATATGCTTTAAAATAATTCCAATTGATAGTAATAGTGTTTTAAGCAATTAGGGTGCTGTATGCCAAAGTATAAATAAATAAATAAACATTGTTATTCACATGGCACTCCAACACATTTTACCCATTGGCATCTCCGAGCAATTACTCAGTAATTTAGTATAATCATCGGTACAATGACACTGATTCCAACCAGATGATCATCATTTTTGTGGTAATTTATTTGGAGTCGGTACAACTCATATTTTTCAGACGGTGCTTTTCTATTAATAAAAAATACTGGTATTCATTTTGATTGGAACCGGTTCCGTTCGACTTCAACATAGGTAGGCTTGGTACAGAAGTGTTGTTATTAATCTAAATGTACTCGGGTCAATCAAAATTTAAAGTCATTTATTCGAATTAGGCTCAGATTCAGTCCTTTTTAACGTCAATATTACGGAGAATCTTAATACCGCGATCTAATTTTAAAGCGAATTGGTACAACGCCATTTACCGATTGGAATATCAACCAAAAATATTAAGTGACTTTATATTACACCAAACAATAAGACAGTTCTCCAAAACACCCACCCATCGACACTTCCTAGTGCTTACGTTCCACATGACTTTATACAATACTATGTATTGTATATAGTGGTGAATATAAGAAAATAATACAATAATGAAATTATTTAACATATGCCAGCTACCACGCCAAAATACCAGCAAAACAAAGCAAAATAAAACAAAACAACAGGTCACCAATCGCCTCCTTGTTCGGCGTCATCACCAGTGTCCATTAGTTTATGTAATGTACATCTTCGTTTGTGGAACATCACCACATTTATACACCAGCCAACCTGGTCCGGAGTCTGTTAAAAGACTAAAACAAATAAAAAAAAAAGGTAAAAATGCCATGGTAAGTCTGCCATTTTTATAAATTTGTCATTCCAACACGATTCCATTGTCATTGTGCTTCATCATCATCATCATCATCATCAACATTTTTGTTCATTCTGCTTAAAAGTTCGTAATCTGCTAAAACCATAATGATCAATCAATTATCTCAGTCATCTCGCAATGGAGTGGTGCTAGAATGACATTGCCGTATTGCCTTTATAATAAATCCCGTTAATAGAAATGATTATCGTAAAACCAATACTTACTCAATTTGAACATTTATTAATATGGAGTGCAGTGTCAGTGATTGACCACTGGAAAGTTATAATGACGCCATTTTGTTAGTAGATTACCAACTTTGTCAAAATCGATCATTGCAAAATGACTGATCGACTATTCTGTTTATATTTGACTACTCTGAAGACCCAGATTAGTCAAGTGTAAATTACCAGATAATAAGGTATTTTTTTTTTTTTTTTTTTTTTATAAATTATAAACCAGCGCTTGACCGCAATCCCGCCTGATGGTAAGCAATGATGCGATCGTTGATGGTAAAGCGCGCTAGTTTATTAAGAGCCTATTCACTCTAGCCTTGAAGACACTCAAATTGTAATTTGACGGAAACACCGACGCCGGCAAATTGTTCCAGTCCCTCGATGTACGCGGTATAAAGGAGGAAGCAAAACGCTTCGTCCGGATCGCAGTGGTGTCAACAACGTAAGGGTGGAAACTCGCCGTACGACGGGTCGTCCGATGATGGAACGGAGATGGGGGAATTAAGTCATGCAATTCCCTTGCACACTCACCAGAATGCATCCTATAGAAGACCGAAAGGCTGGCTACTCTACGCCTGTGCTCCAGGCTTTGGAGACCGTTTCGAGTTAAGTCTGGGTCGCCAATCAGCCTCTTCGCACGCCTCTCCACCGAATCCAAAGCGGCAAGGTGACACTTCGCAGCACCAGCCCAAATGTGGCTGCAGTACTCCACACACGAGCGGACCTGTGCTTTGTATAAAATTAGAAGCTGCCCTGGTGTGAAGTACCGCCGGACTTTCGCGATGACGCCTAGTTTTCTGGCAGCCACCCCGGCCTTGGACTCAATGAACCGCCCAAAGTTAAGGCTCGAGGAAATCTCAACTCCCAAAAGCTGAAGGCGGTCGGTACACTCCAAGGATACATTCTGAAAAGTAGGAGCCAAGGTAAACTGGCTCCTTTTGGCGGTGAAAAGACACGCCTGTGTTTTGGCGGCATTGAATGCTACAAGATTGGCATTGCCCCATTCGGAGACTGCCTGCAGTGCAGCACTCACACGCTCTACCATGGCCTCTCTTTCGGACCGGATAGTTTCCTTACTAGCCCGAGCTTCCGGCAGGTATCTCTCCACAACTGTGCTGTCATCTGCATACCCATAGATACCGGGCATCAGCAGATCGTTAATATGCAGCAGGAACAGAGTTGCAGAGAGAACAGACCCCTGAGGAACACCGGCATTGGTCGACATGGGCTCAGATGAACATCCGTCGACAACAACTCGGAGGGACCGTTCAGTCAGGAAGTCTTTTACCCAGCCAGTCAGGCCAGCGGAAATGCCGTACGCTGGAAGCTTACTCAAAAGGCCAGCGTGCCATACCCGGTCGAAGGCCTTCGAGACATCAAGGGAGACGGCAATCGCTTCCCCATTTTTCTCGAGGGCCTCGCCCCACAAGTGAGTGGCATACACTAGTAGGTCCCCAGTTGACCGATTGCGTCGAAAACCGTACTGTTGGTCACTGAGGAGATCGTTACCTTCCAGGTATGCCAAGAGGCGCGAGTTCAATACACGCTCCATAATCTTGCAGAGTATGGAGGTTATTGAAATCGGCCGATAGTTGGTAGGATCGGCACGACTACCCTTTTTGGGCACGGGCTGCACGTTGGCAAGCTTCCAGGACTTGGGCACTATACCAGTCCTAAATGAGAGGCGATACAGGCGCGTCAATACAGGAGACAACTCAGGCGCACAAGCCTTAAGAACAATCGCTGGTATACCATCTGGACCACTAGCCTTATTCACGTCCAGACGACACAATACTCTCAGAACCTCCTTGATTCTAATGCGAACCTCCGGCATTGAAGTTCCGCAATTTCTTTATTAGTTATTTCGAAATGGGGTTAACTACCCCCTTTCTACCAACATTTTTAACATATTACATACTTGGTTTCATAATCAAAACTTTCCTCAGAACATTTTCCTTATTCCTTCGCATTCAAAATTCCAATCGGATAATATCGTAATTAATTGCGACTACCTTCAACTTAATGTAATCACTGCGTAATCTAATTAAATTCCTTTTGTCTGCTTTGATAGTGGCATTTGTGAGTATATAGTCCTCCCTAGCAAACAATCCATTGATTAAATCGTGGAGATTTCTGTCTGAGAATTCTATTTATTTTACCTAGAGTTTTTAATTTCAAACTGTATATACAGAGAGACTGATTAATTAAGGAAAATAAATAAATGAGCAGGGGTAACGATCACAACCTACCAGTAGAAAGGTTCGAATACAGACAGACGCTTTACGAGTACTATAAGTAATTTACTGTATGACCACTGCTCAAAAAACAGTGAAAGAAAACATCGTGTGGAAAAGGGTAAGTATTAGAACCAAAAATTCTAAAATACGTGACGTCAACCGACCCACATTGATCCCGCGTCGTAGATTATGGCCCATTTCCCTTTAAGAGTGGAAGCCTGTCTTCCAGTAGTGTCAGAAAAATAGACTGAGAATGCGTTGTAGGAACAATTTTTTCCGTAGGTTTGTATCAAAAGTGTATTGTGATAGAAAAATATGTTCGGATATAGCAAATAAAACTCAATCGTCTATTCCTTTGACACCACAAAGACCTAACCTTTGAAAACATCAAAAGCCAGCAACAATATAAAAATGTAACAAAAGTGCGTAACATGTTTAACGCGATGTGAACGAAGGTCTATACAATTTGGAATAAGGTATGGGAAGGGACAGGACATGTCAATTTGTCCGCGTCAGTGTCGGGCCGGCCGAGCCGGTCAAATAGAAGGCGCCCGGTGACAGCAGCCACATACACAAACACAATTATACAAACGAGCCGGATACGTTCCGGATCGAGGACACCACCTAGCAGAAATTCGAGATAGCAAAATTTTTACCTTCAAGCGAAAATTTTAAATTGGGTTCTACTTTTTGCTTGTTTACTCCGCCAAGCTGAACGCAGCTCACGGTTTTGTTTCTACGAATTATTAGTATTGTACCGTAGACCGCGAATCGGGAGGATCGCTTCGTTAGTCGGGCCTTTATCGTTTAGCTTTACAAATATCGTTAACTTTTTTTTTTACAACATAACTGGCATAAACAATATTTCCATTTAAATGAATTACCATGATGTTTTCCCATTCTTCTCCATTGGAATAGGTAATTAGCTTCGTGACCAATCGATAGTTTTTCTGGATTAATGTGATGATCAATGTGACTATTGCTGACCGTCAGCAAAACGAGAGTGACCATATAGAATTGAGTTCGTTTTTAGCTAAACGGTGGCCCAGTGTTTTGCGTAATAAGAACAGAGCTACGATGCCTGTTGTGCGAAAAGAACGTTCGTCAAAAATAGAAGACTCTTTAGTTTAATGTTTTATGATTTTTAAGGATAATACCATTTTACACATTTTCCTTATTGTTTACCTATTGTATGTTAAACCATGTACTTATATGTTTTTTATAATTATTATGTCTACTCTCTTTGCATTTATTTACCACTTATTGTCAAAGGTGATTTGATGGTTATCTTAGTATATTTTTTCTTTTCATTTTGTGCTCGGGAATATGTTCGGAGCAATATAACCGAACAGCTCAGCACTTTAGCTTTCGTGCATTCCTATAAAACTAATACAATTCATTATTACAGTCAGTGCGTATTCGGCCGTCGATCGCGTAACTCAAACCATACCAAAACCATACAAACCATCTTTTAGATTAAACCAACATAGCTCTGTCGCTTATAACCATTATTTTGTCTAAACCATAAAATCATAACCAAATTAAAATCGTATCATTTAAACCGAACCAATACCAAACCATAACCATCAACTAAACCAAAACCATCATTCAATCTAGAAAGTTGGTATCACGCAGAAACCATAACTTTCTACATGGTCTTCTTCTGTCCTAATTCAAAAGCGCCTGTAATATTTGATTTAATTGAAGTTTCAGTTTTTAAAATTGTGCAACTTATACCTATAGCAATTCATAATAGGTATGTATTTACACATGTTTTCGGTTCATAAATAAAGGCACATAAAACCCTCTCTTTGATATTATTCGTGTCCATATTCTAGGAGTTTACGCCAGGTGGGGAAACTATTGTGAATGACCTCCGGAGCACAGGTGCGAGGAACGCCGACCCTCCCTAAAAGCTGGATTACTCTTGAAATGGACGCGACAGTTGACTTACAATACGGAGCTGCTACAAGTGGGGTCTTTAGATACTGAATATGCGAAGGATGAAAGTATAACTTAGACAGAGTATTGCTCAAAATATTTGATAGTTAGTTATAAAACGTTAATCTAAAAAACGTGTTACAAGATAATAATAATAATTATTCCAAATTAGTTACAGGATAAATGTATAGAACTAGGCTTAATTGTAAATCATAATTCTAAGTCTTACGAGCCTGAACTAGGGAATTCTCTGATTCAGATGAGAAGAGCTCTAAAACAGTCTAAATTAATAAATAAATAAACAATAGTAACAAACAAATTAGATAGATATAATCACTTCAGTATAGTTGGTAAATTGCCTGAAGGAAAAAAATGTAGGAAACTACCTATTTGATAAGGTGGGTACTTAACCTATATGTTTCGAAGTGGAGTCGGTGCAAAAATAGCTTTTAAGACTCCAAGACTTCACTTCCAATTTCTTTAAAAAATCAATCACCAACATTTACAAATGTCGTGTCACAAAATCTGTAATTATTTGAACACATTTTTCAAAGTCTGAGAGCGGTACTTATTACCAACTGTACCTATAATGAAAAATGTCAACGTAAGATGGTATGATGGAATGGTTTTAATTTATTCCCCTAATCATTCGGTGTCACCAAATTCAATTTAGACTGTTGTTCAGTCACAGACTAGTGAATATAATATTTATTTGTCGAGTAAGTCTTGCCCAGTGTGTGTTGCCAGTGATGACTTACGGAACTGAAGCGTGGTCGCTCATAATGGGCCTCATACGAAGGCTCAGAGTCACACAAAGGGCAATGGAAAGAGCTATGCTCGGAGTTTCTCTGCGTGATCGAATCAGAAATGAGGAGATCCGCAGAAGAACCAAAATCACCAACATAGCTCTGCGAGTCGCTAAACTTAAGTGGCAGTGGGCAGGGCACATTGCTCGTAGAACCGATGGCCGATGGGGCAGTAAGGTTCTGGAGTGGCGGCCACGTACTGGAAGTCGCAGCGGAGGGAGGCCCCCAACAAGGTGGACCGATGACCTGGTGAAAGTCGCGGGTAGCCGATGGATGCGGGCAGCACAGGACCGGTCAGCGTGGAAAGCCTTGGAGGAGGCCTTTGTTCAGCAGTAGACATCCATAGGCAGAAGAAGAAGAAGAGTAAGAAAAGACTTAGGCCTGATTAAAATCGTACTTTTTTAAAGCTACGGATCAGTCTTCAACTTCAAAAAGTTGCTGTCTACAATTTGTGTTTACTGTATCAATGTATAGCTGAAATTGTAAAGATCTTCATCTGCATCCCAATTACGTAACGCACTATTACTATCAATTGAAATCATTTTGAAGCATATTGCTAGTCCATTGCTCCATACGTTCGAAAAATATATGTGCTCAACAACGTTAATAACGCAATGAATGTTGTTGGACTGTCAAAATGCTACCAACGGTGTCACGCAAATACCCTGCTGGAATAGTAAGCGATATAATTAGTTCCAAAAAGAACATCACTACATGACTACACATAGATTATTTGTGACTACATGTAGATTCGATATTAACAAGGATTGTAATTGATCGACTACTAATTGAATATCGTGGTATACATCATTTTTGAGCTGATTATAACACTTACCATAGTCGACTTATTAACCTCAACGACGAATAATCCAGTTTTATTTCGTATGTACGTTCCATTGAACAGTGTGTATGCTCCGAGCTCCTGATTCCATCCAATTTATCTTAATTTTACTCAAATTGCGGTGTGTAATTAATGTAACCTACAATAATTTAATTTCTTGCTCATTATTTTAATGAATCTTAAATATAGCGGTTTACCAAACACTAATAACGCTGAAAATTGGTTTAGTTAGCCGCAACACGTTACTAGTTCTATGCTAATAGACTTACGCAAGAGATATTTTAAACAGTAACGTGGAACCCTGAACGCGGCTCTTAAATCTTACTTGACCGATTTTTAGACAGATTTATTGAAGACTGAAGCAGAAATAAATGCCTTCAGGGGCTTTTTGTAATTTCTCACTAAAGCCTCGCAGGCCACGCTAAGTAACAAATGAGGTCACATAATTTTATTAGTTTGAGCTGTCATAATAACGGCTCGGTGGCTTCAGTTATCACCGAGTCATTTTCATAATATGCAAATTGACTTTCTGTTTAAATGTTCTTGTACAATATACATGCTAGTGTGAATATTACAGCGTTTATTCATGCGTACATTTTAATGCAATTAATCATGATGAAATACCTTGAAGCTTGTTCGTTTCATTTGTAATACTTAAATTGAATCGTGGAGCATGTTGTTTTACTAATTTATTGTACATGAGCTGCGCCTCGCGTGTCACCAGCGTAAGTTTAAATCTCGTAGGAATATCCTAATCATCTGGGAAACATAAATATCCATACAACCATTCACGTTTAAAATATTGATAGGATTTGTGTATTCTAATGTTAGAATCAATATATGTACATGTGTACGAAACATGTGTCCAGTACTTACCTATTTTTAAGTAACGAATCCATGTACAACATTTCAAAAAGATATCATCAAAACCACAAAGTAATGAGCTTGTTATCTTAGTTGGTTGTCGCAACAATGAAATGGTCTACGCACCGCTCGCCTGTCCACATCTGCATCGGTACGGCGGGGGAGTCTCACGCGCCTAGTACTATGTCAGCTGTGCTTATCTACCGTCAGCTGTGCTGGGCGCTCGGTAACCACATTGCAAAAAATATAACATGGTGTAAGAATTATTGGGATCGATTCAGTTGATTAATCTGAATAAACTATATTTAGGTTCAGTATAAACAAAAATAAAGTTGATTAATTGATGGTAAAGTGCACTAGTTTATTATGAGCTTCTTCACTCTAGCCTTGAAACACTTTTATTATAAACAGGAGGGAAAATTGCTGCAGTTGCTAATTGTTCTAGCCCTACAGTGTACGTGGTTTCGGTTCGAGTCCGGAGGATATTGGCCGTACCTACGACTTATCGTCCGATGATGGAAAAATGATGGTGGAAATCTATACTAATATATAAAACTGAAGAGTTTATTTGTTTGTTTCTTTGAACGCGCTAATCTCAGGAATTACTGGTCCGATTTGAACAATTCGTTTTTCGTTGGATAGCCCATTAATCCAGAAAGGCTTTAGGCTATACAACATCACGCTGCAACCGATAGGAGCGGAGCATAATTAACTCCACGCGAACGAAGTCGCTGGCGGCCGCTAGTAAGTCATAATTTCTGCGCACACTTTCTAAAAAGCATCCTATTGAATAAGGAAAGGCAATAAAGGTAATTAAGTAAGGTAGTGACCGCGTGTGAGACGAAATGCCGGTCGTCTGGCAACGAAACAAGTGAACGACATTATTATTATATATTTAAAAAGATAGAAAAAGTAGAAGATTAGTAAGTATTGTTTAATACTATGTCTGTTACACCAACACGGCAAGACCATGATCAGGAGCCCAATCGCATGCGAGTCTATGGGTCATGACCCATAAATCAATCGCAATTTGAATTATTTTGAAAGATATAGCTAGTCCATTTGTTTATATATTTTAAAAATAAATCTACTCATTAACGTAAATAACGCAGCGATGTTGTTTAACTGTCAAAATGAACGCTTCTGTTACTTTTTGTGTGTTACGCAATTACTCCACAGCTGGCTCAGGAGAGGGGGAATTGGCATAAGAAAAGAAGAAACATAAGCTCAGCAGTGGGCAATGATGGTAATATTTATGGATGAAGCCAAAACATTTTGTCTGTTTCGATTCACGGGAATGGGCAAACATGTCTATACGTACCTAACTAAAAATGAATAAATAAAAAACCTTCAGTCGCTACAGTTCATAGGTTGTTAGTAACAATTTGTGCTAATCTGCTATGTTAATAACGTTAGAAGATAACCTAAAGTGACCTCCCCATTTGGAATGGCATTTGGAAGAGGCCCTGGAAAGCTCGTCTAACACAAGACTAACTTATACAAGTCTAGACAGGTAATATCCTTTTATCGGGATACGGTAGGGCTTCCTAGAACTTTGTCATGCTGATAAATTAAATTCGTCTGGCAATATCAGCAATCCTGATTGAATTATATGAATGTATATTGAATTCGACATTGTGGAGATCGAATTACCGGCCGGATTATGGCGATAAGATATGTGAAGATCAGTACCCGAAAATGTACGAGTATGTGATTAAATGTCAAAATTATTGTATATTATATAATATAAGTAAGTTAAAGACAAATTATGGCGCCGATTCTGTAGGAAAAGGACAGAAGATAAAATGTCATTTTAGACCTGTCAAATTAGTGCGCTCCTGACGTAAACTGGCTTATTTTAGTCGCCATGTTTTTAATCGCGTCTAAACTGTCTATGGAATATCTTACTTTGACAGGATTAAATTTAAATGTTATCTTCTATCCTTTTCTTTACGAAATGGAAAGAAAAAGATGCACATAACTTAAAATTAGTTTAGTTTGTAAACAACAGAATTAGCATCAATGTCTAGTTAATCAATTAATATATATATAAAAAAAAAACAAAGTTACATCCTAACTTATACTAAAAATACCAACACAAAATAAAATATTGCGTTAAAAAATTCGTCCGCGTCAGTGTCGGCTGGTAATGTACCCAAGAGACGTGGCATTAATATTAATATTCATAAATATTTAAGTTGGATTTTTACCGATTTCAAAAGGTTATCGAATTTCGAGAAAGGAGAGAAAAATTTTCTCAACTGTATCACAGATTTTTCTTCCCTTTTTTTAAATCCATCCAAAGGTTAGTTTTAAAAGATCACTTTTAGCGATCAGACCGACCCATTGGAAAAAAGGAAATTCACAATGGTGCCCATTGTGAATTTTCTACATTCATATCCGTAATTTTTATGGTGTAGACAATAAAGAATATTTTATTTTATTCTGAGCCTTTTCGGTTTATAAGTATGATCACAGAGTCCATTTCGTTGAGGCAGTAGTACTCGTATGGTGCCATGTCGCTGGCTGATTGATAATGATAGATGGCTGTTGGTGAAATATAACCATTTTAAGAAAGAAATGTGTCGCGTATGATATATTATGGTTTAAAAAAAGTTAGGATTAATATTAATAGATAGATTTAGATAGAAATTAATATATATAATATATGTCGGAGACAGCGACGGCAGAGCGGTAGGGTCGACAGCATCTTGGTGGGGTGGTACAGGTTCCATTTCGTAGGTGAGTTTTGAATTGAAGCACGACGTGTAGATATACCCTCCAATCTTCATAATAACAATTTGAATAGGCAAACCGTCAGTTTCGGTTCGGAGAAGTGCCTTGGTCCGCGTCTCGATGCAAAGTGACCGTTCGACGGACCCCACTTTCCAAAGCGACTCTGTCCATGTGCCGCCGTCACAAAATAACGTCACAAGCGTTTGCCCCTCTACTACGTAAATCAAATCAGGAACTTCTATTAAAATTATACCGACGATCTCCGACATATGTTTATTTGCGACAGACAGGAAACATGAGGCAAAAATCATTGACAGAATAAATGCAATAAATTTTACGTTGTAAAAAATATTTAAAAGCCGGTTATATCATTTCATGATCACAGTACCGAAGGTCAAGTGTACCTCGTACCCTACACTTTAGGTACTTTAGTTGTGAGGGTGAGTATGATTACCAATAACGCAGTTTAGATAAACGTATCCTATTGCCTGGACTTCACCTCCAATTCCATTTGCGAAACTTTTCTCGATATGGATCGGAATGTTTTGCTCTAGAACATGTTTTATGTTTAACGACTGAAATGGATGCAACGGTGTCAATTAATGGGTTATATGAATAATTATCACGAGATTTAAGATTTACGTAACCTAAATACGGGATTTAGAAAACCAGTTTGTTCATTCCCTAAAAACTGGTTTTCTGGTTGTTCATTCTCTGTGGTATTTGAACTTTGCTGAGAGTCTGGGTTATTCAAAGTAGTTATATATTTGCGAATAATGCGATCGCTGGTACCTTGGTGAAGAAAAATTGGACCTATCTCTGTTTCCGTGGACTGTCCCACATTCCCCAGTAGCCCTGCGTCCGTTCGCCTGATAACCCTACGGGGGAGCAGGCTGATATTCAACTTGCCCGCGTCCCCTTTCCGCAAGTGAGGGGCGGCCTCCACGCTGTGGTCTATTTTGGAATGATCTGTCTCTGTAATTTAAGGTTAAAATTTCATTGAAAGTCGATGGAGTTGTACATACTAATAATGCTCGAAGCAAGTTTGTTTTAACTGATACATAATGATATTTAATACTGATACTAAATCATCAGCATTAAATATGAACTAATTAATGTACCTAGTCATTATCGTGTAAAACAAATCACTCGCAAGCTACACCTCTTAAGAAGCTAAAATATATCAGCCATTTGTATCTATATATAACGTATATAATATGTCGTGGTGGCCTAGTGGTTAAAACACCAGCCTCTCAAGTATGAGTGCGCGGGTTCGATTCCAGGTCAGGCAAGTACCAATATAACTTTTGTAAAGTTATATGTACTTTCTAAGTATATCTTGGACACCAGTGACTGAAGGTGAAGGAAAACATCTTGAGGAAACCTGAACTTTATAAGTCTGAAATCGCCAACCCGCATCGAGCAAGTGTGGTGATTACGCTCAATCCTTCTCTGTATGAGAGTAGACCTGTGCCCAGCAGTGGGACGATATAAAGGTTGTTGGTGATGATGATGATGATGACGTATCTATAAGATTACATATATGTATGTCTTATAATGTGTTAAACTTATACGCGGCCATTATAATCATGATGTATGAAATGTCAAAGATATTTCAATATTTATGCCGGCGGTTGAAGTAATTCAAAAGTTAGAAGTGGATTTCAGTAGTGATTTATAATGCTCTTAAATCTTGTTAACATTCACGCTCGGATACTTTCGCGGAATGACTCGAACTATGCAGCTTTGAGAATGGAAGCTCCCAAGTTCGTAGGATCTTTCTAGTCTTTGCCTTTGTCCTTGGTTCTTTTAGAGAACTTTATAGTATGTTATATGAATGAACCTTTGGAAATAAAATACGTAGCAGATATATGTGTATTCAGGCTATCTGTTAATACACGTAACAATTAAATGTATCAATAAGCAAGCATATTCAAATATTCCCGTATTTTTCCCTTCAATTTCATTGTCTGGCGGTGCATCTAATCTATTTTAAGGAATGGAGAACGAACAAAACTCGAGAAGTTTCTCCAATCACCCTTCATTAAATTTTTGCTCTCTCTCCGTAACCCTGATTTGTGAACAACATCAAGTAACCGAAATCCAAACCGCCACCGGCCAGTGAGCTTATGGGCAACTCTATATATAGCGCTAGGTAAATATCTGGTTGAGGCCTCTAATCACTCCAGCACACCAGGAGCACATCACCTGAGCCCCATTTAATTCCAACCTCTTCATTATTTGGCTGTGTTTGCTCGCGGTTTTTCTCAGTATTTCAATTTAAATATTCCTAACGAAATATGATATGAAACCAAAACACTATCACTATTATAATTGTCTATTTTTGCTGGTAATTCGATGGTCTCCGTCGGCTAATTTTATTATACCTGTAAATCATCATCATCTCAGCGTTATTCCCAGTGTCATCCGCAGATTTTTCAGCTTTGGAGTCTGGGGTCCGCTTACCAATCTAAGTGCTGATGTTTGGATAAACTGCGATATTTTCAGTGAAGCGACTACCGTCTGACCTCCACGACCCGAAGGCGATATCGAAGCATTGCAGTTAGACCAATTTTGTTGAAGTTTTGAGGGCTCCGACAACCCACAACGACTGCCATTAGACGTTCGTATGACAACAGGGACCAACGGTTTAACGTGCTTTTCGACGCACGCCCAATGTACTATGTAGTATAAATGTCTATATGTGCCGACTGTGGTATGAAACAGCTGATCGATTCGGTATAAATCTCACCGTAAAATATGTGAAATGTGCTGACAATATAGTCGATCTCTAGAACTATTTGGAATGACAGCTCACTCCTCACTCATTGCACCTATTTTTTTACGGTCAGATGGTTACAGAATTGCAGGCTACAATATTTGCAGATTTATTAAACTATAGATTTAAATTAAACCACGTAGTGGAACTAATAGCTTTCAAAATTAAATTCATTTATTCATTGTGTTCTCATTCCGTAAGAGTTGGCTGTACTCTATTCGATTAGTGAAAAAGCACCATTAGTGTTGATTGACCCGAAATTAGCAATTTGTGGCTATTTACATTACGACCTGCATTCTCTTGTTTAATCAACCCGTACTGGGTGCACTCCCAGTAGTTGGAACATTTTAGGCTGAATTTGCTACATCATCTACGATATACAGACGGCGTTAATGTACAAGAGCGTTTTTTGCATGGCGCCAGTCATATTTAACTGCTTGCCGTCGTCAATCAAAGAATTAAACGTAAGCTTATTTAAGAAACGGCTGAAATCATTACTTGTGACCAAAGCATATTACAGTATTTCGGAATTCCTGACAGACAAAAACCTAATGACAGAATGTTGACATGCTAATAAGCACATCTATTGTTGTTCTTGACATAAGTTTATGTATATTGACATTAGAATTGACTATTATTATTGACATCTATTATTATTGATTATTATGGACATCTGTATTGTATAATGGCATTGGTATTATTAATATTTTGACATCTGTATTATTTGGTGACATTAGTATTGATTGTATTCTGGCATTTTAATTCTATTTTGTTTGACCTTGTTTTTGACTACCTACCTATATGTTTATTGTGTGCATTTAGAATTGCTCTCTCTTTTTTTTTTTTGTTTTGTAGTATTGATTTTTATTTATTGATAATTGTGATATATATACTATACAACATAAATATAATATTAATTTAAATTTAAATTTTGCATGTCGAATCTTTGACAGGATGTACCTATGGCTCAATTTATATTCTTTACGACCTTATTTTTGTATACCTACATTCTAGCAAATAAACGATTATTATTATTATATATTTTTAAATGTAAGTAAAAGCGTGTGTAGTGTTAGACGCTAAAGTGTTTGCAAGAAGACTGCGCTGACGTTTATGTTCGGGGGTCACAAGTATACATTATTAAGAATTAGGGTGTAAAGTTCACTCATCCTCCATAGAAAAGGGAGAATAATATGAACAGTGTTGTGTCTGGCGGGTATTTGCCCAACGGTTGATGTCGGAAAGTTCCGAGTGTATATGCTAGTTGCGCGATAAAATTTGCTTGCGAGATGCATGATATTTGCATGACGTCAGTATGACGCGTTGTCCGCATGTGGAGTTCTAGATACCGCTACAGCTCTGTACTGGATAAAACAAGATTTAACAAAAGATTTAGAGCTAAGAATATGTACGGAAATTAGTGAGATTTAAATTAAAAGACAACAGGCACGCGTAACGTGTATGAGATGTTTTAAATAGTGAGAATGACATACTGAGTGTATTACATAATAAATAGAACATAACAGTTAAATAGTACGGAACACTTAAAGCTACGAATAATTGAACAGGCGCTTCAACATGCCCCCGGGCCATACTTCGATTCTGGGCATATTATGTTGAAGGCCCTCCGGATGATTCCAGTAGAGGTATTGATATTTGCGACACGGGCAATTCCATTAGTAGCTGGATGTACGTGTGGAATGCACATAAATTAATATAAACTTATGTATTTTACCAACCCGCAATGCGCCCTAATAATGGATGATGGTCTCACTGAGTGAAGGCTTGTGTCCCAATTGTGAGAGTAATTATGGTACATTCTCTTGTTCTCCATACACATTGCAAGTGCGTTCTCCTGTGAGTTTACAGTTTATTGTATCAACATGGCGAGGCTCAGAACATAGTAAGTGTTGAGTATTAAGTTCCTATCCAGTTAGAAACTTTGATACTAAACTTAATATAATGATAAAGTTGACAGTGTTGATAACTAATGTTTTGAAGTTTCCTGTTGGATCTTAGAGGAAAGGAGGTTTTAGTTTATGAAAGCATTACGCCTCGCTTCGAGGGGATCGACTAATTATTTACAGGAAATCTGTATGCAGTCTAGAAATAATCGTAGATAACAAACAGATTTCAACTTTACGTATTTCTTACATGTTTGTCAGTTTATTTGTAAACCGGGAACCATGCTTTAACTAAATGGAAACCGATGTGAAGCGTAGTAATAGTGAGATCCTGAGTAAATTGCCAAACAGTACTCGCAAAGTATTTGGCCTAAAAAACAGTAAACCGCAAAACCTTTCCGAAAGGCTAAACAGATCGCAAATAGTCATACAACTCTGTAAACACTTGATCATATAGTACATCCTTGTTTGTGACACGGTGTGACGGTTTAGGGACATTCGGTGTCATTAGCGACGTGCCTCAGTCTCTTCTATTTACGACGCAACCCAACCTACTACATAAAGAATAGCCCGAACAATGGCTTACGTATTTAGGAACCACTCGGATTTGTGACGGTTAGGAACTTTGACCTTTAAAGCGCTAAAGTTGAAATTGTGGATTTTATTTGGGTTAAGTGGTCATAAAAAGCAGGACTATAGAAGTAAATGTATCTACGTTACGTTATTTGAATTGCTCTTTCATATCATTATATATAACGAGACCATTTCTATTTTCTGTCAGAGCGGGACACCTGCAAAATTTAGAAATAATAAACAAAGAACCAATTGCTTTTTAATTTATTATATTTCCTAATAAACACACACACAATGACCACACACAATGGACCACATGTAGTCTGAATAAATAAATAAATAATAATAATAATAATGAGATACATGAATTAGTTTAATTAATTTAACGTGTCTAGGCAATTACGCATGGACGAGCTTCAAGCAGAAGCGTGATCGGAAAGCCTGTATTTTTCCGATTTCAAATGTTTATCAATATCGTCGCATTTTGTCGCCCGCGCTGTTGTTACATTTAAAAACAATAGATGCATTCTTAAAGCTAAAGCGGGACATTTGTGCTCTTGCTGGGGGCAGCGGGACAGACAATCTGAAAGCGGGACAGTCCCGCCCAAAGCGGGACGTATGGTCACGTTAATTATATAGGCATAAACTATTATTATAAAAAGAAAAAGTTTGATTGTACGCTTTCACTCTAATATGGCAGAATAGTGGCTCATAGGTAAACCATGACCTGGATTAGTTCATAGGATTTTTATCCCAATATTGCCATGAAATACTAAATTCTTCGATTATCAGATTACTCTTTTGCATTCGTTTGATATCTCCTAAGAAGCTGTTTAAACAACATCAAAGCCATAATGGTGTCACGAAATCTACATGCGATTTTAAATCTGAAATCATTTTCTTTCCATTTAAGAAGCCATTTCGGGCTGGCCTTATTAATACGGGCTCAAGAAATATTTGATATCCAGAATAAGAAAATAAATTCATATTACATCGAGATACACAGAAATTCTTCATTACCCTCACCATTGTTGCTCCAATATGTATTTTCCGCCTTTGGAACGGTTTTCTTAACCAATATAAACGATTTACTACAAACAATTCCTTCCTATGCGTACACCATTTATTTGCTTCCCATTGTTTACTTTCTTCGTTTATGATATAAAAACAATAAAGCTTGCCAGCATACTGTTGTGATGTAGACATGTTGATATTAAACATTTTTCGCGTGCATCTGATGAATGTTCTTGGAGACAGCCAAGTTTTACGTTGTTGACTACTGAGACACTGATAGTACTTACCTATTTTCTATTTATGCAAGCTTTTTGAATTTAAATCTGAAGTGTATTTAGACAAGACGTGTGGTTTGAGATACATGACGAATGTACCGTAGAAACAGATAGAAATATAGAAAACAGATATAGAATAAAAACTTTTTTTACAAAAAAAAAAAAAAAAACAACACTACAAAGTGAAAAATAACTAATTTCGAAAGTCGGTGTCTTTGGTTTTATATATTCGTTTTTGACACCGACTTCCGAAATAAGTTATTTTTCACTTTGTAGTGTTTTTTTTTTTTTTTTGTAAAAAAAAGTTTTTATTCTATATCTGTTTTTTGGAAGTAGTTTGTTTTTTTTTTGTAAAAAAGTTTTTATTTTACACTATTTAGTTGTGAAAAGTACTGTTCACCTGCATCCGTTTAGACTGGATGCTGACGCTAAAATACTTAATGAAAAAACTTACAAACGCACTGGTTGCCCCTACGATTTTTGAAAGTTCCCCTTGATTTCTCTGGTCTTCCACCATCAAACCCTGATGTCCTTATCATGGGACCACCTTGGGAATGTCTTCTTTCCAACAGAAAAAGAATTGTCAAAATCGGTTCATAAACGACGAAGTTATCCGCGAACAAACATAAAAAAAGCATATATACGGTCGAATTGAGTAACCTCCTCCTATTTGAAGTCGGCTAAAAACTTCACTAACCTTTCTGATTTTAAATTGGTACTTTTTTTCTATAGTGTTATTAGTGTTACAATATAAGTAGTATCATATTATTGCAAGAATTTTGTTATCAGCTGATTGCTTAGTCTGGGGATGACCTGAAACACAGGTTTCAATTAATCTAGCTCAAGTAGGACCCCACAAGTAATAAAGTCAATACAGAGGTACTGTTCGTAGATATTTAAAAATATATGTAGATTATCCTAATTTTTATATAAGTACTTAAGCCAACCTTTAAAACACTTCATACTACTAAGTAAGAATAAGTCTTGTAAATGCATTTATTACTTTGTAACCGGACCTAAATATAACAAAATATTATTATTATTCACTAGCCTTGAAAATACCCAAATTGTAATCTGATATTTGAAATTTTTCTAATCCTTCGATGTACGCAGTATAAAAGACGAGTCAAGAAGCTCCGTCCGAGTCTTAGTGGTATCAACAACGCAAGGGTCGATACTCGCCTTACAACGGGTCCTCTGATGATGGAACAGCGATAGCGGAATTAAGTTATGTAATTCCCGCACCCTCTCTCCGAAATGCATCAGATTCACGACATGTATTAGTATACATGTCGAGAATCCAATAGACCATCATCTTGTAATTTTTGTACTGCTGCATCATAGACCCCATCTCCTTGAGAGAAGTGTCTGTAATCTATCATGCGGCTCCAGCTCGTGATAGCAGATTTCACTTTTACCATTTTTACAGGAGTGATGATAAAAGTATTTACCTGCTGATATAAATTTAAAAAGCTTGCCTGCATTGGAATCCTCAACCTTCAACTTTTAAATCGCCTGTACCGAAGAACCACCACGGATCTTGTTAATAACATAGGTGTAACCAAACACAATGAGAATATCAATAGCACAGAATATTTTCGATAGCACTTTCGTTACTTACGTAGTAAATGGATCTTGGTAGAAACTGAACATAGCTTCGACCTCATATAACTTCATAAAAACAAAGTTAGATCCAGTTCCACTATGATAATATCCGCAAATACCTATTTGGTTTACTTATTCACGTAGATAAGTATAGCGCGCGACACAATTAATGTCCGGGCTTCCGCACTCATGGCTTGATGAGGATCGCCGTCACCACCGTATAATGAAGCTGACAGACTGCGCTTTGTTCGCTCTACCGAAACTAGTCCGGGATTTATGCGTGGTTGAACGCAAAAATGGGTTCCCAGTCAACAAACACAGGAAATAAGGCCTAGTGCTGGATTTCAGAAAAATATCATTATAAAAAGATCGTTATTATAGGAGCTCGTGCAAATGTAGGCTACCACATTTGCAACTTACAAGTTATAGGCTCGAAACCAGGCGGGCGCTCGTCTTTGTGCAAAATATTTCACTGAAAACTATGGAGGACAACAGCATGAAGTAACTGGCGTCTCCTAGAACCGACAAATAAAAGATACACGCCAGGTAGATTACAGC
The DNA here is from genome assembly GCA_037179545.1 of Sesamia inferens. Classification (NCBI taxonomy): domain Eukaryota; kingdom Metazoa; phylum Arthropoda; class Insecta; order Lepidoptera; family Noctuidae; genus Sesamia; species Sesamia inferens. The sequence goes on along the minus strand of CM073934.1, from coordinate 23,583,014 downwards.
CTACTCTATCCTCTCACTAAGAGAAGGCCCGTGTATCAGAATATAAGATGGCGTATCCATAGAAAGTATTCCCTTATATTAAGCAGTCAATATGAACGGAAATTGATGAAAGGGAAACCTCACGAGCCAAATTACAAACGTTACAATGCCGCTGTTATAATAAAAGCTATGTTGAAAGTCCTTATTTCTTTATAGACTAATAATATTGTCGTTGTAGTAAAAATGAAAAGTGTCGCGAAATTTCGTTGCAAAGCTTAACGTAAGTAGGTAGGTCCACGACAAAAGAAGGATACCGTTCAAAGGATTACCTATGTAATAGAATTCCTCTTATTCAGTAACTGTTTCAAATAAATAAAGAGTACATGGCAACGCTTTTAGCTCGGGCAATACTCAATAGAGAACCCGAAATTTTACATCAAATCACAATACGAAGCCAATCAATAGTGGTTTAATAATGGATTTATTTCACATTTACTGGGACAAAGAGATTCCATTATAATTTATTTTGTTGGTTAACAAATGAGCCGATTGTGAATTTGTGATTAACTCACATTCGTTTTATCTAGGCTATTTGTTTATCTGACAACTTTGCTTAATGAAAAAGACAAATATTATAAATAAATGAAAAATTATTTTTCAGTATAAGTAAGTAGGTCATGTTAACACATTAATATATTTTTCCAACTTTGTCCGATCCGTGAAGGTACTGTTAGGTATCGATAACTGATTCTACAAATCCTACAAAACCAGACTAACCTTAAAAAAATCCCCAAAAAAAAAAAAAATATTTAGCAAAAGGAGGCAAATTAATACATGTGCGGTAGGCTACACATGCGGGGGCGAAGGGGAGCAGGGTGTTTTCACATTTTTAAATACTACCAAATTTTGGGGAAGTTGGAATTAATTCGCGGGAAAAAACATTATATCAAAATTTATTAGTATTGTTACTATGGTGATTATGTAAAATTTCATATTTTATTTGGTCATGTGTTTACCTAACCTTTATTATCCTTATGGGTCGGACGGGGTTTCTTTACATATTGTATAGTTGATGTCAGCCTTTCTTATTTGACACCTACAGAAGAAATGCCTTAATAAACGCAGAGGCTGTCTCTAAGTCTAGATATGAGCTTGGTCGAATCAAAGAAATTATCTCAGTTTTTTTTTCATAACATATTTGTTGATGGTACCTATATGTGCCTATAATAAATTCTTAATTCCATTACTAAGTACATTACTAATTAGTAAAGCGTAGGTAAATTCATTTCGAAAAAAGAATATGGTTGTGGTAGAAAGTGTGGCTACCCTGAACTGTGAAGTTTTCCCAATCAACTCTGAACCAAATGCATCACCAATAAGGTTTAAAACCTATTAAATAAATTTGACAGACAGTAGTACCTTGATTTGCGATAGTGTCTCTATTAAGAAAAAATATATTTTAAGGCTGCAAGAGAAAAAAAAAATAATTCGAAATAATCACTAACCAGGTTTACGTAAAAAGTCGGCGCTCATTAATTTCGAACCGTTGGAATAAGTAAAACAAATGTTTTCATATTTTTAAAGACAAAACAATTCAAAATAGCTTTTAATTTAATAAATTCGCTTTTATTATCACCTCGATGTCAAATTATAAAGGCTATTAAATAAATTGTGTAAAAGTGAATGCTCACTTGTAGCCCACGAGAATAAATTTTGCTAAGGTTTGTTTTTAGATTTCACATCACTCTATGTTATATTTGTATAAGAATTAAGATGTAAGCAAAGCATATTGTACGTTACGGAATTGTATCGCTGACAGGGGTGTTCGGCACTGGTGCAGCTACACAGGAGCTAAACTTAGTATTCAGGAACACTGTTGGAGCTGCTGAACCTTGGACAAAACTATCTTTGCATTGTGTCGATTCAATTTCTTAGTATTGTATAATTGCATGGCACACGTGTGAGCACAATGTACTTGCTGTAAAGCATATATTTGTTGGGGTAGTCTTTTTTGTCGTTGTTCTTTTTTTTGTATTTTCCATAATGGACGCTCTTGGCGTACAATATATTTCTGCATCAATAGCTTGATAATTTAAAAGAGTGTCCATGGAGTTTCTTGCCCGTTCTTCTCCATAGGTACCTACTCTTTGGAATGGGCGACTAGCTTCACCTTACTGACTGACCGACCTTCTGACAAATTCAAAAGTCCCTGTAACTGGTTTATTTGAAATAAATGCTTTGATTTAGTTTTTATGGTAATTTAGAAATATAACTATACAACGATACATATCTGTTAAACCTGAGGCTGACCTGAAAATCCAAAAAACGCAAAAAAAGAATTATTTCGTGCACCTTATGACTTACTTTAACATGACTTGATTTGATGTAATATGGCTTTTATATTAAAACTGGAAAATGTTCTACATATAATCATGTCAATCTACTAATTGTTTAGTTAGTTTTAGTAGATTGACATGGTTAGGTATATGTAGAACGCAAAATTAATTTTATTAAAATAAAATCGAAATGTCTGTTTGTGATGTCGAAATAACTTACTAATTGCTTTAAAAAACTGGCAGTTCGTTGGTACCTATGATATTTATTTTAGAAAAACAAAATGGAGTTATCCACCATAAAAATAAGACCCGGGAAATTCCAGAATCGACGCGGGCGAAGCCGCGGTCAGAAGCTGTGGTCTCCATCTGTTTTGTGAATTAACTAAACGTAAACAAAAACCACTTATTTAACCGACTGAACGTAATACCAGTCACTTCACTTGTCATTCTAAGTCACAGTTGTACTCTTTAATTTAGCAATGTTATTAAGGAATTATAATGCTACTTTGTTTACTATGTCTATTCAAATTTCATGTGCCTAGCCTTTTCCTAGCTACTTTTGTTGGGATCGGCTTCTAGTCTAACCAGACTAGAAAGAAGCAAGAAAAAGTAGCGCGACGACTCCATATAAAATACTGACTTAGTATAACAGTAGTTTATATGGCTCCATATAAAATTCTGACTTACTATAACAGTATTTTATTTTACTCCTTATTAAATACTAACTTACTATAACAGTATTTTATATGGTTTCATATACAATACTGACTTTACAATAACAGTATTTTATATGATTCCAGATAAAATACTGACTTACTATAACAGTATTTTATATTACTGCTTATAAAATATTAACTTACTATAACAGTATTTTGTATGGCTCCATATAAATTACTGACTTACTATAACAGTATTTTGTATGACTCCATATAAAATACTGTCTATACTGTTAAAGTAAGTACTTTAACAGTATAGTAGTTTAACTCGAGTTGGTCTCCAAAGCCTAGAGCACAGGCGTAGAGTAGCCAGCCTTTCGGTGTTCTATAGGATACATTCTGGGGAGTGTGCGAAGGAATTGCACGATTTAATTCCCCCATCTCCGTTCCACCATCGGACGACCCGTCGTACGGCGAGTTTCCACCCTTATGTTGTTAACACCTCTACGATCCGGACGAAGCGTTTCGCCTCCTCCTTTATACCGCGTACATCGAGGGACTGGAACAATCTGCCGGCGGCGGTGTTTCCGTCGGACTACAATTTGAGTGTCTTCAAGGCTAGAGTGAATAGGCTCTTAATAAACTAGTGCGCTTTACCATCAACGATTGCGTCACTGCTTACCATCAGGCAGGATTGCGGTCAAGCGCTGGTTTATACTCTAATAAAAAAAAAAAAAAATATATATATGGAGTGACTGCCTGTCTGACCTCCATTATCTACTTACTCAGTAATATGAAACCTCTTGGTAAGACTGGTTGTCAGACTTTCAGGCTTGTGACTACCTGTAACAACTATCAAAGCTACAGGAATGATAACCGGGACCACCCATATAACGTGCTTTCAGAGATACAGAGGTTTCTGGATACGTAAAAGAGGTCGTCCATCCACAGACCTACCAAAAAAAGCGTCGCTTAACTTATCGATCGACTTGTGCGGCTATTATTGTTAAGCCACGGGATGGGTTCTTAGTTCTTCACTGGTTCTAGGAAATATAATTGGATGACTTAAAGGGTAAGTCGTGGTGGCTTAGTGGTTAAACACCAGCCTCTCAAATACTTGAAGCTGGTGTTTTAACCACTCATACTAGCGTGCGGGTTTGATTCTAGGTCAGGCAAGTACCAATGTAACTTTTCTATGTTATATATACTTTCTAAGTATATCTTGGACACCATATGATCGATTACAAGGTGAAGAAAAACAGACTTTTAAATCTGAAATCGTCAACCCGCATTGAGCAAGCGTGGTGATTACGCTAAATCCTTCTCTGCTTGAGAGGAGACCTGTGCCCAGCAGTGGAACTATAAAAAAAGTTGATGATGACTTAAAGAGTCGAAAACATGAAATACCTATCCTCAATAAAGTCCCCGTTCACACCATTCATTCACAAATTGGTGGCATGCAAATTCACCACGACATCCAGAACGTGTCGGTCACACTGCCAGCTATTCTATTAGCAGAACGCGATCCTTTGACGAATTTATTCCTCTTTGGATTTAAAGGAAGTTTATAAATTTCTCTTCAGGCGTCTCGTTCCCTTACCACATACTACTTATCTCTATATTTTCCACAGATAAGGTTGGCTGAATATTTCCATTCCCTGATCTCCCTTAAGCATTGTGACGAGGGTAAAACATTGTCTGCGAATATAATTTCGTAAGCCGTGTAATCGAATTTTAATCTCATTAGAGCGATAATGGAAACTGGAGATGCTCCCTTTATGAACACATTTACCAGGCTGTTTAGATAACCCGATATTGTTGTCAGTTGCAATAAATTATGCAAGCAAGTTACTCAATTTATACTGCACTATAAAATAGGGTAATAAAAGTAAAACTGTCCTCTATTGCTCTAGCAGAATTGTCACAAATTAGAAAAAAAAAAATTGTGCAAAGAAAGGAAATGGCTGTATTCGCTTTGCAGATGAGAAAATGGGGCGCATTCGGAGCTCGTTTGTGGAGGAATTTTTCTGCCTTGACGCTCTCTGATTGGTTGTACCACAGTGAACGATACTGGTAACAAATATTTGTTGTAGCGTACGTAGCATGTTTAATACCGAATTATGTCATCATCATCATCTCAGCGTTAAAACAAGTCGCATCCGAAGCTGTTTCTTTTCAGTTTTGGAGTCTGGGGTCCGCTTTACCAGTCTAATTGCTGATTTTGGCGAAACTTCGACATTTTCCGTAAAGCGACTGAAGTCTGACCTCCACAACCCGAAAGCGATATCGAAGCATTGCAGTTAGACCAATTGTTGGACTTTTAGGGCTCCAACAACCCGTAACGACTGCCATTAGACGTTCGTATGGCAACCGGGACCAACGGCTTAACGTGCTTTCCGAGGCACGACCAGACCAGTGCAAATATTCATATTCATGCAAATATTTGCACTGCGAGGGGATCGAACCCGCGCCTCTTTCCGCAGCAGCCACGTTCGATACCGCTACGCCACGGAGGCTTTTTATCGAAAATAATATCGAATTGTGTATCCATATGTTGATGGAGGTTACTTTTAATGTTGGTCTGGCAGTTTGAGTACCTACCTTATGTGGACTATGTGTTTACAATATGTAAAGAAAACCCTGTCCGACCCATAATGGTTAGATAAACACATGACCAAATATAATACAAAATTTTATGTAATCATAATACTAATGAATTTTGAAAAAATCTTTTTTTCCGGCGAATTAATTCCAACTTTTCCAAAATTTGGTAATGTTTAAAAAAAGTGTCAACACCATTTTGACGGTATTGTTATAACCGAGGAGACCACGTACCGCGCGCCCTGCCTTCGTCACCCGCGCATGGATTGCTTACCGTACATGTATTAAGTTACGTCTTTTTGCGAAATAATATTTATTTTTAGGGTTTTTTTTTAAGTTTAGCCCGGCTTTGTGGTAATTAGTAGAATCAGTTATCGATACCTAACAACCTTCATGGATTGGACAGGGTTTTTTTACATATTGTACACTGTGTAACAAAAACCCTGTTGTTCCTTTCAGGGACATATAATTTTACCTACAAGCACATCATTAATGAAGTCATAATTAGAAAAAGTAATCATTGTCTAGTCGAGGGGTCACAATCAAATAGGTAACTATTAAAACCGACAAATTCGAATTTTTCTTTAGAATATCTGACTTTATAAGTTAAATAAATTGGCGGGAACGTTCTACTTATGTCTAGTTTCTTCATGCAGAATTGCAGTGCTAAGAATTCAGTTACAGATTATAAATATTAATAATTAAACATTTATTTTAATTATTTTTGTTGAACAATTTTTCTAAATTACTTGCTTTATTACGTCCGTATGCCGATTCTTAAAACGTAGGTTGAAGGAACAACAGGGTTTTTGTTACATATTGGATATGTAGGATGTCTTTTCCTATTATTTGTCGAGTCTTTGAGCTCCTTTAGTTCTGAGTTGAACTACACGATTATTTACTAATAGTTTTGTAGCGGTACCTACAAACGCGACAAAATGAACGACGCGTCATACTGACGTCACACGAATTCTACATCTCGCAATCAGAGTTTACCGTGCAATTAGCATACATACAACTTGCCAATTTCGACCATTGGGCAAGTGCCCGCCAGACACAACACCCGTCTGGTTGGAGGATCCTCCCTTTTCTATGGAGGATGAGTGAGCTTTACTCCCTGTTCCTCATACCTCCACACTGGTGACCCCGAGCATGAACGTCAGCGCAGCCTTCGTGCAACAACTTCAGCGTGACGTCATCATCATCCCTTCCGAATGCTTCATCGACGAATCACCCAGCCAGCCAGCACCCACGGCTACAACGGGTATCCTGACCACAAGCATGCAGCGACCGCGCATCCCTGGTCATCACCCTCAGCCTCATCAGCAACCTCGGCACAGCACACTGCACTTTCGGCCGGTCAACAAGCAGAGCCCTCTCTCCTGGTCGACGCAGCAGCCAGCCTCAACCCGGCGCTGTACGACATCCGACGCACTGGAGTATAACGCAGCGCCACCACCCCGACTCACTGGGGAATCTTCAAAGACAGTTGCGACTCACCGTGAACTACGCGGCAACCGGTTCCGACTCACTGGAACCTCAGCTGGCCTAGCAAGAATCACAAGATACAAGACTCAGCCCACTATCGATCTCCGGTCTCCGGAGGGGAGTGATGTAGCGGTACCTACAAACGCGACAAAATGAACGACGCGTCATACTGACGTCACACGAATTCTACATCTCGCAATCAGAGTTTACCGTGCAATTAGCATACATACAACTTGCCAATTTCGACCATTGGGCAAGTGCCCGCCAGACACAACACCCGTCTGGTTGGAGGATCCTCCCTTTTCTATGGAGGATGAGTAAGCTTTACTCCCTGTTCCTCATACCTCCACAGTTTCAAAAACGTTATTCAATTAATATATTGAATAATATTGTTTGCAACTATTTGTTGTATATTGTTTTTTTTTTTGGATAAAACGACATTTATTTATCAGTTTACTTAAGCTTACAACCCACAAACCCAAAGTATTGAAATTTACATTAATAAACAACTTAAAAATACTTTAAACGTTGAAACTCCGACGATAAGCTGTACAAATTCAAATTTAACTTGAGCTAGCGCACACAAAATTGTTTTTAGAATTTTATAAAACATTTTTGTTTATCTGTTCTGTGCGAGCATAGCCAGCTGCGGCCCAGAGACGGCTCGGTGGCGGCGGACGGATCGTGTTTACATGGAGAAATGGCTGAATTTCAACTGCAAATACATACACCACGGCTCTATGGAACGTCCGACGCCCTCTATCTCCCCCTTAACTGCAAGTGGGGCGTTCAAACTCTCCTCTATGAGTTTTTATGATCGCAAATGCTTTAAAATAGACATACCACAACCCATTCAGACTTCAAAAGCGGAAATCGGAGCAATAAAAATAAATGCAGTATGAAAGTTGTCGTATTTGGGGGCTCGTCGACGCTTTGCTGGAACACTCGGGTAGCATTTATGGCGTGGGATGGGATTACCAACATCTATGTTGGTAATCAAATATAATATTATATAATTTTATTTTTTCGCCCATAGAGCTTTGAGAAAACAATTTTACTCCAAGCTATGGCTGCAAATTCATGATAGCCTCAGTGGGGTAGCGGTAGTGAACGCGGCTGCTGCGTAAGTAAGCGCCGGTTCGATCCCCGCGCAGTGCAAATATTTGTATGCATGAATATGAATTGCCATACGAACATCTAATGGCAGTCGAACGGCTTTTTGGAGCCCTCAAAAATCCAACAATTGGTCTAGCTGCAATGCTTCGATGTCACCTTCGGGTTGTAGAGGTCAGACGGCAGTCGCTTCACGCAAAATATCGAAGTTTAGCTAAAATCAGCAATTAGACTGGTAAAGCGGACCCCAGACACCAAAACTGAAAAAAAGCTTATGATGATGATGATGATTGTGGCTGCAAATTCAGAATAGTGTGGCAGAGTGAGGTAAAAGCAGCGTGAGTGTCTTAAATTCCCACTCACCTGTACCTCGGATGACCTAAATAATGCCACTGATACGTCAATCAACGTAGCCACCTACCGAGCACCAACTATATAAAATAGAACGATAACCTCTGTGGCGCAGCGGTCAACACGACTGCCTGTGACGTGGAGGCCCCGGGTTCGATCCCCGGCCAGGTCATGAATGAAAACGATCTTTTCCTGATTGACCTGGGTCTTGTATGTTTATCTATATATGTATCTATTATAAATATAGTATCATTGAGTTAGTATCCCATAACACAAGTCTTGAACTAACTTTGGGGCTAGCTCAATCTGTGTGATTTGTCCGTATAAAAAAAATAGCACCATCGACTTGAAATAAAAAGTCTGGTTGAACCCAAAATTCCACAGTAATGGGCCCAATGAGACTTTTTTTTTTAAATTAATTATAAACTAGCGCTTGACCGCAATCCCGACTGATGGTAAGCAGTGTGATCGTTGATGGTAAAGCGCGCTAGTTTATTAAGAGCCTATTCACTCAGAAAAACTAAGCGAATAGGATGGAAAACGACAGTTGAGCGAGGTGATGCAATGTTAAACCCAACAACACGACCAACAATGCTGCGGCAAAGGGAGATTGACCTGAAGACACTCCACGATCAAACTCCCGACACAACAACATTTGGCGCATCGTACCCGGCACACATCGCAACACCACTGCTCAGACCCGTCCTCCGTACGGCTTCGTCAGACATCATGCCGGAATACGACAAATCGCTTGGCGGCAAGACTTTGTCTGGTGGGTGGTAACTTCTGCCGGCGGCCGATGTTATGCCTACCACCGAAAAAGACTCTTATTTTCATGCCTTTTCAAGCGACTCCGCAGTCGCATAGCAAGGGAAGGCTTCAAATGTAATCAAGTGATACGAAAATAGGAAATTGAATGGAAAAGTAAATAAGCTATAAGCTACCATTATCCTCCATTACTTGATGGTACCGCGCAGTGGATACTAACACATAAGTCGATGTTTGTGTCAATATTTGTGGCAGTCGAGGGCGCAAACACTGACCCTGCCCGGGCAAACAAAATAGTGCCTTATTGGAATGCGTCACGCGGCTTATGACTACAATCTATTACGCTAAGATATGGCTGGCTTTCCATTTTGCTGTCGAATTTTCGGGAATTACAATCCAATCATATATTCGGAATTCTCAATCCGGTAGACATGACACACACATGCATCTTGATATTGGAGAGTCAATTAAGCCACGTGTTTCAAGTACTTCCTAGTTGACGTTGCGTGGCTCATGTCAAGTGGAATTTCCAGTTTGATCATCTAGTTTAGTGGAAGTTCGCCAAGAAGGGGACGCCACCCTAACATAATTACCAAAAAGGTTTACTTTTGTGTTAATTTGAGCCGAAACCCTCGGGCCGTGGAGTCCGAGTGCTTATCTTAGATGTTAAGTAATATTTCCAAGCGGGTGGTTGACACTTTCAATAATTTAAATAAGGCTTGATTTTATGTAATTCCGTTAGTATTAGTTGGAATGGCAACTAATTCTCCTCTTACTTTTTTTTCCGGCGTACAAATGCTCGTGCATGTTCGCCGCCCTGGGGTGGGCGACGGGGTCTGTCAGACTTCTACTGACTAAAAACCACCCCGGTGCGTCCCACGACTCTGCGCTACCGACCAACCTCCGCACTACTGCCGGCAGCGTCAGGTCGCCTCCTACTTCATTTGTGAGGACACGGCACTGCTCCTCCCAAATTCTACGCTTACTTGACCTAAGTTTTTAGGTTGAAATTATTCTGAGAGAATCGCACTGCTCGACCACAACATTTATTTACTACGAACTAACAGACATCTGGGAAGTCTAAGATCTTAGAGTAAATTGTACTATAAATGGAACTATAAATGAAAAATAGATTTCTATCTAGTAATCCCAGCATCAAATTGGGGTTTAAACTAAATAATGTACGATGTTCTTATATTAAGGCAGGGTGAAGTACAAGCAGATAAAGGTTTCACTTCAGCAAAACATGAACATAAATGAGTAGTAGAGAATTAGGCAAAAATCGATATTTCGCCGGAGCCCGTCAAAATTAAATCCCAACGATGATCCACCCAGGTAAACATATTACCGGAAAACCGCTATACCGACACCGCAATGTACGAATGTATGTATACCTATATAGGTAGTCAGTGACAAAACGTGGTAGGAGCACTTAATACTTGATAACCAATTTAATTCGCTCCACTCTCATGGAGTTAAAATTTTAATACAATTATAGACCGTTCAACCAACCAGCTGTGCAATTCTACATCGTTATTTTTTGTATGTGCGACATCCGAAACATATGTCCAGTATTTTTATACAGTATGTTAAGAAAACCCTGTCCGACCCGTGAAGGTGTTGTTAGGTATCGATAACTGATTCTACTAATGGATACAAAACCGGGCTAAACTTAAAAAAAAATTCCCCTAAAAAAATAAATATTATTTCGCAAAAAGAGGTAACTTAATAAATGTGCGTTGGGCACATGGTCGCATCGCTATTCGCTCATAATAATACCGGTGTTGTCACTTTTTTAAAAATTACCAAATTTCGGACAGGGTTTTCTTAACATACTATATAAAGAATTTATGTACAAAATTTCAAAACCTATCATAAAAATATCATAAAGTTATAAGCTTTTTATGTTACCTGTCCCTACAAAAATATGGTCAACGCGCCGCTCGCCCGCCCTCGCCTGCAGCGGCTGCGTTGTGCGCTCGGTAACCACACTGCAACATTTTTAAAATATTATATTTGGGAAAAAATATAACATGGTGTAAAAATTATTGGAATCGATTCAGTTGCTTATTATGAACGTTGTATAATAATCGAAACGTGAAGGTAAAGCGAGCGTGGAATGAGGTGTCATTGCAAATAATGTCAAAGATTGACACTATTGAGACCTCACTCATAGCTCACATTACCTAACCTTTGACGGTGATATTTTTACAAGGAGTTTTGACGAAAGCTAAGATGAGTGTCTCGCGCATTGGACTTTTAAAATTATTTATAGTGTCGTTTACTAAACAAAAGTGCGTGATTTATGTAGTAGCAAGTGCGTGTCGGACTCACGCACAAAGGGTTCCGTACCATTGATTTATGAAATTAAAGGATTTAAGTTATTTGTATGAAAGATTACGCGGTAATAAGCGGTTTACGATTTAAAACAAAACTACGCACTAGATCTCGTTCAAAACAATTTTCGTTGTTAGTTTTATAGTAATGTAGGTACATCATATGTTTTTTGTAGATTTTTCATTTTCTTATTTTAGAAGTTAGAGGGGGGGGGGGGGGCTACTTTTTTCCACTTTGGAAGCGTCGTCACGCAAACTACCGAATAGTTTGCGTGACGACGCAAAGAAAAAATTTAGAAAAAAAATATTTCAGAAACCTCAATATCATTTTTGAAGACCTATCCATAGATACCCCACATGTATGTGTTTGATGAAAAAAGTTTCAACAGTATAGCTCTTATAGTTTCAGAAAAAAAATGGCTGTGACATACGGACGGACAGACGGACAGACAGACATGACGAATCTATAAGGGTTCCGTTTTTTGCCATTTGGCTACGGAATCCTAAAAGTGCATTCAGTAAATAAAACATAAAGAACATTGAAATATCGCAGCATAGTGGCCACATCATGACTTTGCATCAAACCTTCCTCATAGACTGTTCACGCGGCCGTCTTTTTCAACTGTCATTGGCGATATCCGCCATTATTGTGAAATAAAATTTTCAAAGAATTTCTATAATTTGTTTCACGTGTTATTGGCGAAATTGTGAAATCTATTCCACAGAGGCCATTGATCAATAGTTGAGGTTGAATCTCACCTTGAAAAAAGAAGAAGAAGTAGACACATCATGTAACTTTTGACGTTGAGAATTTTATACAATCAATCGGCTGGATTGGGATACAATTGGGCCAGGACTGCTGATTGATGGAAAGGGAAACCGTGGCCCTGGCTCACAGGCAAGTGAAGGAACACGGATGGGTTTTAGTCAGTAAAAGTCTGACACAAGACTGATGGTTTTCTATTCACACCAAACAAAAACAATTGGGATACAATTTAAGTATTTTTTTCGCACTAGTTTTACACCTGTTTGGAATTCAGAAATTATTCCGCGGGAAGTAATAGCCACTGTGATACTAAATATTCTGTCTCCTAACCTAGGTCGTGGCCTATCCGTGTGCCAAATTTTATCCAATACACTTAAAAAAAATATATAAACTCGCTTGACCGTAATCCCTCGTGTTGGTAAACTGTGATGCAATCGTTGATAGTAAAGCGCGCTAGTTTATTAAGAACCTATTCACTTAAAAAAACTGACTGAATAGAAAGGAAGACGGCAGTTGAGCGAGGTGATGCAATGTTAAACCCAATAATACGACTAACGATACTGTGCCAGAGGGAGATTGATCTGGAGACTCTCAAAAACCAAACTCCTGACACAACAACATTTGACGAATCGTACCTGGCACACGTTGCAACACAACTGCTCAGACTTGTCCTCCGTACGGCTTCACCAGACATCGCGGTAATCGCTAGGCGGTAAGACTTTGTCTGGTAGGCGGTAACTTCTACCGGTAGCCAATGTTATGGCCTAACACCGAGAGGAGACATTCATTCAACCGACAAGGCGTGAAAAGGGTAACATACAGACAGACAGAGTTACTATGTATAATTATCTATTTATCGTATAATAAAATATGGATCTGTATTAAAACAATGTAGGTACTTATTATATAAAAGGCGAAATTTCTCAGCACGATTTCATGATAACTTATGCTAAAATGGATTACAAATCATTCCATTATATTTATCAGAAATTCTGAACAATCTCATAACGTTCTCTTTTCATTGTTTATTTTGCTTCGAACAAAATAATTCGCCCCAAGGTCTTTGTTACTTTATTCCAGAGATACACATACAACACAATCTTAAATGCTGTCTAAGTACCTACCCACGTAAGTACCTACTTCGTACTCTACATACCTACTTCTTAATATTATGTTGACGGTAATATATGTCTAAAGTACGGATTTCCATATTCATCACGATCAAAATATGAACATCAAATTATTGAGGGCACATCTGCTTGTCGCTAAACGTGCCCAACTTGATTGCCCAAAAGCCTAAATATTCAAATTCGTAACTTCAAGGCCACATTGATGTCTTAACTGCCTTCAGTAATGCATGGACGCCTTAGGGACTCTGAGACTTAGTGAGCAGTTTGGTACTTCTCGATGCATACGTGATATACTCGTAGATAGTGCTATATAATATTCATGTTTACGCTAGAAAGGGCATCGGGTGGCGTTAACGTGGCGTGACGGAGTGGCGCGGGCTAAGTGCTCCGCTAAATTGCTCGCAACGACTAAACATGCTCCTGAACCTGCTGGAGTTAGAGGTGGGCCATTAAAATAACCACACCACTCTTCATCTTCTTTCTATTTCATTATGAAGATACGAGATAAATATTAGCTGTCAAAATGAGGTTCACAATTAAGATGTGATTAAAAATATGGCGATTAAAATACGTCAATTTACGGCAGGCACTGACTAATTTGACAGAACTAAATAAATATTTGTTCTTGTCGTTTCTTAATAAATAGAAAGCAAAATATGGACTAAAATTTTATTAAGATTAGTTAGTGAACAAAGGAATTGGCACCACTGTCTCGTACAGATGACAGCACGTCAAGCTACTACTATCTGTCAGATTTCTTTATTACATTTTCAACTTTATTTTTAAAGCATTAAGACTCAAGGTTGATGAGAGAGAGTCGAATACTCCCAGTATTTGATAGCTTGACCTGCTGTAGTCCGTACATACATTTAATACAGCACACTTATCTTTATCGAAACAACCATTAGCAACCCACATAATATAGGGGTTAAAAAGCTTTTATACCTTCTCCCCATCTCGTGCCCTTACTTTATAGTGGTCAACACTGTTAGAAAAGCAATTCCCGCATTAAGGTGAGGACAAGTTAATAAAATAATCATAGTTGTAATTCCGGCGTAAAACCGCTCGTTCCGGAGCCGGGCCGTCAGTCAGTCTAAAAGGTACATGAATTAATTCATATACAGCCTACCTCTTACGGACCTACACATAAAATCGAATTTGAAAATGTTCATTCATAGTTATGTTGATATAAAGGATAGGTAGGTATACTCTTAACTGGTAGAGTATTGAGGATCCCGTAGACAGCCACAACGCGATAGCGCGATGCGACTCAAGTTAAAACATTTTCTATGGAAACTTTATGGATATTGCGTGTCTCATTGTCGCACCTCGCTTGTCTGCGGGGAGCTTTTAGTGAACGTGTTAGATTTTCTTCAGGGTACAATAGAAGTGTAGGTACCTATATATTATACAAATAACAAGCTTTGGACATCAGGATAGTAACTAACAAGTTATTTATGTGTAGGTAGCACACAAATAGATTAGACCATTTATTTAAATATAGACTTGTAAGTAGGCTCGGAGATTCTGTCCGCGATCGAATCAGAAATGAGGAGATCCGCAGAAGAATCAGTCACCGACATAGCTCTTCGAGTCGCTAAAATTAAGTGCACGGGCACATTGCTCGTAGAACCGATGGCCAATTCGGTAGTAAGGTTCTGAAGTGACGGCCATATACCGGATGACGTAGCGTAGGGAGGCCCCCAACAAGGTGGACTGATGACCTGGTGAAGGTCGCGGGAAGCCGATGGATACGGGCAGCACAAGACCGGTCATCATGGAAAGCCTTGAGGGAGGCCTTTGTACAGCAGTGGAACTCTATGAGTCTATAGGCTGAGAAGAAGTAAATAATAAGAAAATGTGATCAGTTGGGATTGTTTGGACCGCCCATTGGTCCGTTCGGTCTAAATGATTCCAACTAGTCGCAATCATTTGACAAAAATGTGTTAGGGGGCTGGTCGATCTACTCCAAATAGTAATGGCACTTTAACACAGCAATTTAACAAGAGTTCATTCGTAATTCTTTTTTTTAAATCTTATTTTTATGGCTTTTATGGGGATATGTCAGCCCCTATTGTACCCTTTACACAGATTTTAGTTTCTAAACACAGTGGAAAATCTAATAAAATAAGTAAAAATATTAAAAAAATAATAAAAAAACTAGAGCTATTCATATACAGGGTGGCGCAATAGAACGTGCATATTGCAACATCTTTTTTTGCGGGGTAGAAGGGGCGTGGGCGAGGGGAGACCGATATCGTTGGGTTGCGCGGTTCATGAAGTTTTAGTCACTATGAGTCACTTCGACGGGAAGCGTCGCGCATTTTGCGTGCGCGCATTTTACGAAAACTCTCGTTCGTACGTAGTTGTCAGGCGACTATTTTGTTCTGAGTATGGTGTACGGCAAATTAGGGAGGCTCCGAGTGCTAATTTAATTAAAATCTGGATAAAGCGGTTTGAAGAGACTGGATCGACGTTTAAACCACACGCAAAAGGTCGTCCACGCACATCTAGGACCGAAGACAATATTGAGAGTGTTAAGCAGTCGGTACGAGAAAATCCACAAATGTCTACTCGCAAGAGATCGTCTGTCCTAAACATATCGCGACGAAGTTTGCAACGATTTTAAACTTGGATCTTAAATTGCATCCATACAAGCTGCAATTAACTCAAGAATTGAAAGACTCTGACTTCATAGCACGGCTCACATTTGCTAATGAAATGCTCAATCGGTTTTCAAATTTTGAAAACATCCTTTTCTCTGATGAGGCACATTTTCATATGAATGGGTTCGTAAACCGCCAAAATTGTCGTTATTGGAATAGTGAGAATCCCAGACTCAAAAATCAAAAACCGTTACATAGCCCTAAAGTGACAGTTAGGGCCGCAATCTCTGCCAAAGGAATAATTGGTCCTTATTTTTTTGAAAACGCACGGGGGCAAAACATCACTGTTAATACCGAACGCTATGTTGCGATGTTGGAAGGTTTTTTGGCCCCAGAACTTGAAAATTCAAGAATAAAGAACTCTAGGACTTGGTTCCAACAAGACGGAGCTACCAGTCACACATCAAATGACTCCATGGCGGTTGTGAAGCAGATGTTCCCTGGCAAACTGATTTCGAAAAGAGGTGATATCCCATGGCTTCCGCGCAGTCCAGACTTGACGCCTCCTGACTTTTTTTTATGGGGATACCTCAAACACAAAGTCTACACCAATAATCCGAGAAACATCAGTCAGCTGGTACGAATGCACCTTCTGTCAACAGCATAAGGTTCAATAATGCGTGACTTGTCTCACGTAACTTTTAAGTATTATATCTTAAGACCTAGTACGATCTAAAAAGCATTGCTAGATCTAAGATGACGATATCGAACGGTACAAGTTTCATCAAATTCAAATTCAAAAAATTTACTTCGGACAATAATACAGGGTGGCGCAATAGAACGTGCATTTTTAAAATAATTATTAAAAAATAAATACAAAAGGTATAGTTAAAATAAAACTAAGCAATTATTAAGTGATAACTGAAGTTTATTTTTTAAAAATAACATCATCTAAATGATGACCCTCTCTACGTTGGCACTCCTCTAACCGCAAACGGAAATTACCGAAAACTTTCTTAAGTAGTGCTGGTGTGATTGGTGCCATTTCACCACGAATATTCTCCTTGAGCTGACTGATGTTTCAGATGTTTTTTCTTGATGTTTGTGTAGACTTTGTGTTTGAGGTATCCCCACAAAAAAAAGTCAGGAGGCGTCAAGTCTGGACTGCGCGGAGGCCATGGGATATCACCTCTTTTCGAAATCAGTTTGCCAGGGAACATCTGCTTCACAACCGCCATGGAGTCATTTGATGTGTGACTGGTAGCTCCGTCTTATTGGAACCAAGTCCTAGAGTTCTTTATTCTTGAATTTTCAAGTTCTGGGGCCAAAAAACCTTCCAACATCGCAACATAGCGTTCGGTATTAACAGTGATGTTTTGCCCCCGTGCGTTTTCAAAAAAATAAGGACCAATTATTCCTTTGGCAGAGATTGCGGCCCAAACTGTCACTTTAGGGCTATGTAATGGTTTTTGATGTTTGAGTCTGGGATTCTCACTATTCCAATAACGACAATTTTGGCGGTTTACGAACCCATTCATATGAAAATGTGCCTCATCAGAGAAAAGGATGTTTTCAAAATTTGAAAACCGATTGAGCATTTCATTAGCAAATGTGAGCCGTGCTATGAAGTCAGAGTCTTTCAATTCTTGAGTTAATTGCAGCTTGTATGGATGCAATTTAAGATCCAAGTTTAAAATTCGTTGCAAACTTCGTCGCGATATGTTTAGGACAGACGATCTCTTGCGAGTAGACATTTGTGGATCTTCTCGTACCGACTGCTTAACACTCTCAATATTGTCTTCGGTCCTAGATGTGCGTGGACGACCTTTTGCGTGTGGTTTAAACGTCGATCCAGTCTCTTCAAACCGCTTTATCCAGATTTTAATTAAATTAGCACTCGGAGCCTCCCTAATTTGCCGTACACCATACTCAGAACAAAATAGTCGCCTGACAACTACGTGCGAACGAGAGTTTTCGTAAAATGCGCGCACGCAAAATGCGCGACGCTTCCCGTCGAAGTGACTCATAGTGACTAAAACTTCATGAACCGCGCTACCCAACGATATTGGTCTCCCCTCGCCCACGCCCCTTCTACCCCGCAAAAAAAGATGATGCAATATGCACGTTCTATTGCGCCACCCTGTACATAAATATCCATATAATGTTAGTATAAGTAAAGCTTAGCCTAATGTTAGTAATAAATTAATTAAATTGAGTCTGGAATCTTATCCACCTAAGTAAGAGGGGCGAGTTCCACCGATTTTTTTTTATAATTACAAACTGGTGCTACATCTTCACAATGCCATTGGAGGAGGAGCGGAAGCGCGCCATCATGGAAGCACAACATCCCTGACGCGCTACAGCGCCACGGCAACCCAAAGATCATCCTGAATGAGTTATTATACTGTACACGCATATCATCAATATTGACCGTTGTTCTTCGTTAAGAGTCGACATCTAAATAACTAGAAAATTCATTTCCTGTGAAACGCCAAGTAGTAAACAGAATACTGGAAATCGAGCATTATTATTATTACTTCTAGACAGATCTGTAATGTCCATCTCTTGCATATCATCATCATCAACCTTTTTATCGTCCCACTGCTGGGCGCAGGTGCTCCTCTCATACAGAGAAGGATTGAGCGTAATCACCACGGTTGTTCAATGCGGATTGGCGATTTCAGACTAAAAGTCCAGTTTTCCTTAAGATGTTTTCCTTCACCTTCAGTCATTGGTGTCCAAGATATATTTAGAAACTACATATAACTTTGGAAAAGTTGTATTGGTACTTGCCTGACCTGGAATCGAACCGGCGCACTCATACTTGAGAGGCTGCTTTTTTAACCACTAGGCCACCACGACATATGGCTACATATAAATCGGCGCGACTCAACGTTTCAGTCAGTCTGCATTTCACTATCGAAGCAAAACAAGCGATAAGTAAGAAGCGATATTTGAGAACATATACAGCGACAACTGTAACGAGCACATTTTTTTATTCGTAGTTAAATACAACCAATAGGAATGTTTCCTGGGTAGAAAAAATTATTCTATTTAGTCCGTCGTTCAGATTATAGAAAAATATTGGATACGTATATTTTGTTTTATCAAATCAATAAAAACCGGCCATGTGCGTGTCGGACTCTCGCACAAAGGGTTCCTTACCATTGATTTATGTGTATGAAATTGTTATTTGTATGAAAGATTACGCGGTAATAAGCGGTTTACGATTTACAAGGCATTAAAAAAAAATACTACTTACTAGATCTCGTTCAAAACAATTTTTGTTGATAGTTTTTATAGTAATGTACATCATATGCTTTTTTTACATTTTTCATTTTCTAATTTTAGAAGTTAGAGGGGGGGGGGACCAACTTTTTTCCACTTTGAAAGCGTCTGTCACGCAAACTATTCGGTTTAAAAAATAGTTTAGTAACCTCGATATCATTTTCGAAGACCAATCCATAGATAGCCCACATGTATGAGTTTGATGAAAAAAAAAAAATGAGATTCAGTTCTAAGTATGGGGAGCCCCCAATATTTATTATTATTATTTTTTATTTTTGCATCAAAATCTTAATGCGGTTCACAGAATACATCTACCTACCAAGTTTCAAGAGTATAGCTCTTATATTTTCGGAAAAAATGGCTGTGACATACGGACGGACAGACGGACAGACAGACATGACGAATCTATAAGGGTTCCGTTTTTTGCCATTTGGTTACGGAACCCTAAAAATTGATAAATATAAAAGGCACCAAAGATCAGGAGTTAACGGCGGCAAAGACGGTTAACTAATAGTTATTTTTTTCACTATTATTTAATTATTTTATCAGGATATATTTAAATGTATCATTAGATAAACTATTATAAAAAAACAAAACATTTTGTAGTCATTTTAGTATTGTATCAATTGATTGAGTTACGGATAAAAAACTCGGCCCTTAGGCACTAATGACCTAAGTTGACGAACTTATGAAGGTACTCTTGTTGTAATCAAAATTAATTATCCCCTTAATTCAATCAAGTATAAAGCAGAGGACGCACTAGGCCAGATGCTTTCACAGAGACAGGTGAGGCGTGAAGCAAACGCGCGGAGACTAAACCCGAGATAAATTGTCGTCATTACTCAGCTTAAGAAAATGTCAACTTGCCTTACCTCCTTTCAGCTTTTCAAAGTTAAAATCATCCAATTTGGGTCATTCGAGGGTTGGTGGAAGTCAAAGCTGCTAGTTGCGGAAAACATGTTCATGTTCTTATATTTCATTCCTTATTTTTGATGTCGGTTGAAGTGCTTCCATCGTGTGAATAGCGTTTGAATACTTGGAATAAATAAATAAGCATGTTCTCGTTGAAATTGAAGTTCACTGTACCCGTAACTTTATGGGTTTCATATGACGTTGAACCCTACTCTACTTTCACAATAGTGTCAAAATGGTCGATCAATGATCGATTTTGACATGTTTCCTAATCTACAAACAAAATGGCGTCATTATGACTTTCGCATGATCAATCACTGACGCTCCACTCCATAGTAATAAATGTTCCAATTGAGTAGTATTTTTTAGAAATTCATTTCTATTAACGGGTTTTATAATAATGGCAATATGACAATGTCATTATATCACCATTCCATTAATTCCAGACCGATAATTGATCGTTCATTATGAAATCAGCAAATTACGAACTTTTAGTGTAATGACGATGGAATCGTGTTGGAATGACAAATTTATAAAAATAGCGTACTAAGGCCCCAGACTGGAGGATAGTTCTTGGAACTTGCGAGTTGTTGTCTGACCTTGTTTCTAACTAGTGAAAGGTAGGTCAGCGTTGTTATCAAAGTCTTCACTAACTTATTACACTTTCAAAAGTGAAAAGTACTTTAGACTATAAGGCCAAATTAACTGGTGAAACTTAACCGCGGTAATTGGTATTTCTATATCAATATCTAAATATATCATAATAAAAAAATAAAAAAAGAATAAAGATGTTTCTTTATTAGGTCAATGACCGCTGTAACACCATTCCATCTAACAGCACTACTCTTTCATATCAGTTGAAGAAATCTGTTTTATTTTGTAATATCGTGCTTAACCCAAACAATCAATTCTGTGATATTTATACACTAAAGACTAATTTTTGGCTTAATATTAACTATGGTTGACATCTCCAAGAGTCATCTAGAGATTTTTTATTCTTATTTATCTTTAAACTACAAGTAACAACAACAAAGAAACTCATCGAAAATGGATTGATAAATAAACACATTAACAAGTTATAAAACCTTTTTAACTATTAAATTTTGTATTAGTTTGATAGCTGCCTGGAGCAAAAAGCGCTTATGGAACTTTAATTTATTCCAAGCTTCGTAGGGTTTCACTTTAGAACAAAATAATATTATGAACAGCAGATATACGAGTAAACAGTTTATATTTGGTTTGGAAACCCTGCTCCCTAATTGCTACATCTCCAAATAGGTTACATTGAGTAAAAACGTATGACGTCACTAATACGGGGTAGTTTTACACTAACATAACGATGCTTGAAGTAGTTTATATAGAGGTCTTGCCGGGCTTAATATGTAAAAGATAAATTAGAATAAGTACGCACTAACTGCCTCGCCTGTTTGTTTAATGGTTGCAAGCGCTATTACTGAGATTGGGGACTTGGATTAGATTCCTTGATCAGACAAAATGTTACCATCAGGAAAACTCAATAGCAACCCGGAGTTGATCTGTGTCTAGCGTGGTAATTGAGTAAGACACTATCGGTAGTGTAGTGGTATTTACAACGTCACATGCGTACAAAGCGTCATACTGAGGTCACGTAAAGCTTACAAATCGCAAGCAAAGTTAACCGCGCGTACATATAACTTCCCAGCCATAACACTCATCTGGGGCCCTAGTTTGTTATTAAAATAGTGTCAAAATGGTGATGTGGTGGTGTTAACCTTTATGTTGTTAACACCACTACGATCCGGACGAAGCGTTTTGACTCCTCCTTTATACCGCGTACATCGAGGGACTGGAACAATTTGCGAGCGGCGGTGTTTCCGTCGGACTACAATTTGAGTGTCTTCGAGACTAGAGTGAATAGGTTCTTAATAAACTAGTGCGCTTTACCATCAACGATTGCATCACTGTTTACCATCAGACGGGATTGCGGTCAAGCGCTAGTTTATAATTTATTAAAAAAAAAGTTCGTAAACTGCTAAATTTATAATAATCGATCAGTTATAATTCAGTCAGTCCTCTCGTTAGCCATTAGAAAACTCGCCGTACGACGGGGCGACCGAAGGCGGAACGGAGATGGGGAAATAAAATCACGCAATTCCCTTGCACACTCACCAAAAAGCATCCTACAGAACACTGAAAGGCTGGCTACTCTACGCGCTTTTAGCACAATGACAATGGAATCGTGTTGGAATGAAAACATCATAAAAATAGCAGACTAGGAAGATCTAATTCGGTGGTAGGCCATAACATCGGCCGCCGTCAGAAGTTACCACCCACCAGACAAAGTCTTGCCGCCAAGCGATTCGTCGTGTTCCGGCATGATGTCTGGTGAAGCCGTGAAGCCGTAAGGTGGACGGGTCTGAGCAGTTGTGTTGCGATGTGTGCCGGATACGATGCATCAAATGTTGTTGTGTTGGGAGTTTGGTCGTGGAGGGTCTTCAGATCAACTCTCTTTGGCGCAGCATCGTTGTTCGTGTTGTTGGGTTTAACATTGCATCACCTCACTCAACTGCCGTCTTTCTTCCTATTCGCTCAGTTTTTCTGAGTGAATAGGCTCTTAATAAACTAGCGCGCTTTACCATCAACGATTGCATCACTGCTTACCATCAGGTGGGATTGCAGTCAAGCACTAATTTATAATAATTAAAAAAAAAATCTAGAAACGATCAACCTAGCAGGGGGCTAGGTTGATCGTTTCTTTTTATGGAGGATGAGTGACTTTTACACGCTCTTCCGCATACCTCTAATGTAGCTAAAGCTTTCATCTTGTCAGTTCAACAACATTCATTGTGTTTTTATGTTGTTAATTGGAAATATCTAAGTTATTTTGATTTCAATTAATAAAGGTGTTAGGATTCATTTGAATGCAATATTGATTGATTTTATATTGATTTCGGGTTCGATTCCAGGTCAGGCAAGTACCAATGTAACTTTTCTAAGTTATACAATATATAACAAAAACCCTATTATTCCTGCAACCTACGTTTTAAGAATCGGCATACGGACGTAATAAAGCAAGTAATTAAAAAAAATTGTTCAACAAAAATAATTAAAATAAATATTTAATTATTAACATTTATTATCTGTAACTGATTTCTTAGCCCTGCAATTCTGCATGAAGAAACTAGACATAAGTAGAACGTGGGAGTTTTGGCGGGAAAGTCACGCTGAGTATCACGCTCGTTTTTCATTGGACTTTTAAAATTATTTATAGTGTTGTTTATTAAATAAAAGTGCGTGATTTATGTAGTAAAAAGTGCATTTAGTAAATAGTTTATAAAGAACAGTGAAATATCGCAGCATAGTGGCCACATCATAACTTTGCCCCAAACCTCACACGTAAGACGGGTCACGCTGCAGTCTTTTTCTACATGAATAATTCATAATTACTTGACATCGGCTAAATGCACAAACAGTGCGAAGCCAAAAAATAAAGAAATAAAGTAAGTAGAACGTTCCCGCCAATTTATTTAACTTATAAAATCAGATATTCTAAAAAAAAATCGAATTTGTCGGTTTTAATAGGTATTTGATTGTGACCCCTCGACTAGACAATGATTACTGTTACCTAATTATTACTTCATTAATGATGTGCTTGTAGGTAAAATTATATGTCCCTGAAAGGAACAACAGGGTTTTTGTTACATAGTGTATGTACTTTCTAAGTGTATCTTAGACACCAAAGACTGATGACAGAGTGAAGGAAAACATCTTGAGGAAACCTGGACTGTAAGTCTGAAATTGTCTACCCGCATTGAGCAACCGTGGTGATTACGCTCAATTCTTCTCTGTATGAGAGGAGACCTGTACCCAGCAGTGGGAGGATAAAAAGGTTGATGATGATGATTGATTCATTTGACTGCACGGTTAGCGCAGTGGTGAAACTATTGACTGCTGCGCTGCGTGTCGCGGGTTCGATTCCCGTACGGAACAAATATTTGTATGACCTACATGTAGTTGCTCCGGGTCTGGCTGTTTCTGTATGTGTGTTTATATGTTTGTAAACGTACCCAAAATACAGGGGAAATTCCTAGTTTGGGGCAACGTTTTTTTTTAAAAAAAATAATAGAATATGTTCACCACCTATTTATTAGATACACGGGGGGTAATCGCGATCGCGCTAAATAAAACAGTAGAAGTTCAACTCTTGTTCGTATCTAATCCAGTTAAAGTTATAGTTTAGTTTCGATCATATTTCGTATCGCGCTAAAGTTTCAACTTCAGTTGAAGTAAAATCAATGTAGGTATGAGTGATACATTTTATCAGATATAATAATTAAAACTAAATCAATTATGAGTAAATCTAATCATTTAGACGTAAGTTTGACATGGCATAGAAAAAGTTAGCTTTGTTTCACATTTGTCATTTGACAAACGGTTACGTTCTAATTCCGATACAGTTATGGTTAAACCGTTAGCGCGATACGAAACATAACAAAAGTTATGGTTTTGGTTGAATTATTTTAGCGCGATTGCCCCCCTGGACTTAAAACTAACTAGCTATTATTGGTTCACCACTGCTTACCCTTTTTGTCTTTTTTTTTTTTTTTTTAAAGTTTTGCCTGCTGATCCTTCTTGCGTGGCAAGAATTCTTTTTTGCTCTTTTGTATATAATGCCAATTCCTTTTTTTCCGCGTTAATTCTTTTGCGGCATTGGCCATGTCATTTTTTCTTTTCCTTTTGGGTCTCTTTTTTCCCACGTCATATCTTTTGTCATATTTTCTTTTCTTTCGTCGTTACTTATATTTATCACATTTACATTTTTATCTTATCTACTTAATTTACTTACACTATTATTATTCCTGCCAACGGCTCGTTGGCTGTGCTGCTACCTTGTGCGGTTTCTGTCAATGCAAATTTTAGCCACCTTGAGGCAAAACCGCTTCAGGTACGGCCTGGAGTGCTTGTCAGCCATTAGGTCGGCTATGGTTGTTTCATTTAATACTTTGCCTGTACTTATTTCCAGGTCGTACCTGTCGCGGTTGTGCCTCGGGCATTCAAATATTAGATGCTGAATTGTTTCACTGGCCTGTGTGTCACACACACAGGCTGGACTATCTTTAAGCTTAAAACGGTGCAGGTACGCGGCGAAGCCGCCGTGACCAGTCAAAATTTGCGCCCAGATAGACGTCCTGTCGAGGCACTTCAGGACCTTGCGCGCGCGCACCACATCGGGGAAGAACATTCGCGTGACCCCAGCCGTAGCCCCGCCGGTGTACCTCCCGTTCCAGACAGCTACTGTGCCCTCCCTCAAACGTCGCTTGACGTATGAGACTGGACACCTGTCATACGCTGGGGCGACCCTGGACTGGGCCGCCGCCTGCCTAGCCAGTTCGTCGGCGCGCTCATTGCCGGGGATCCCGACATGAGCTTTCACCCAAAAGAACCGGAAGACTTTACCACTCCCCTCTTGCTCCCTGATATTCTTACGAATATGGGTAGCAAGGGGGTGGTGCGTTTCCGGGTTTCGGATCAAGTCGAGCGAGGATCGAGAGTCGCTGAGCACCGCCGCGCAGTCGAAGCCTCTCAGGACAACCAGGTCCGTAGCCCTGGCTATCGCGTGCAGCTCCGCCTGAAAGACGGTACACATCGGCTCCAACCTCATTCGCTTGGTCCGAATCTCGGACCCATCCCGCCAGTATGAATATGCCGCCCCGACCCCTTCATCCGATTTACTACCGTCTGTGTAAATCAGATGAGCGGGAAGCTGTAGCTGAGCCACAGTTTCGGGGAGCATATTCTCCAGACACTGGTATTCAACATCTGGCTCACTGGCGGGGTGAGGGGCCTCCGTGAAGGCCACTGCTTACCCTTTTGGGGATTGCAGGTATGATGTTATAGTATGACTCTTGAGTGAGTACTAAGATTTCGTCTTAGTCGTGAACAAATGGTCTCGGTTCACCAAGTTTGTAGATTTGTTCTCAGAAAATACTTTCTCATGACATGAAACGGAATGCAGCGGCTGTATTGTTTTGTACAAAGACACTTCAAAGCTTTTTCACTCGCTTTCAGCTACTTTATAAACATTTTTCACCGTTTAAACACCAACATTTTCGAATCTAAAAAGGAAAATCAAGCTAGTTCTATAACAATTAGCTGTAAAACAAGGGGAGTGGTTTCAAGTAATTTCCACAGCTTCCCTGCTATTTTTCGCCTGTTTTCAACGTAATATTTTGAGCGTGAATTTTCCACTTCGGCCACCACACCAAAGGTAGAGTTTGATACGTTTTCATGCACATATTATTCTAGCAATTTTAGTGCTACTAGTGTTATTTGATTGGCTTCCTTTATTTAGAGTATCAAAGTGGCTGTCCTGCCTATTTCGCCAACTGTTCATCAAAAGGCAATAATCATCATCATCATCATTTCAGCCGAAAGACGTCCACTGCTGGACATAGGCCTCCCCCAAGGCTCTCCACGACGATCTGTCCTGCGCCTCCCGCATCCAGCGGTTTCCCGCGACTTTCACCAGGTCGTCGGTCCATCTTCTCGGGGGCCTACCCACGCTACGTATTCCGGTGCGTGGTCGCCACTCGAGAACCCGCCGGCCCCATCGGGCATCGGTCCTACCGGCAATGTGTCCAGCCCACTGCCACTTTAGTGTTGCAATTCTTCGGGCTATGTCGGTTACTCTCGTTCTTCTGCGGATCTCCTCATTCCTGATTCGATCGCGCAGTGAAACCCCAAGAATAGCCCTCTCCATTGCCCTTTGAGTGACTTTGTGCCTTCGATAAGGCCCATTGTTAGCGAATACTGAAAAGGCAATACTGACAGGTAAACAAAACCTAGCCACTCCCTCTCACCCAGAGGTGGCCTGAGTCCCAGGAGTGGGCAAATTGGCGAAACCCGAAACACGTGTTCAGTATTTTTATGTAAAGAATCTATGAACAAAATTTCAAAAAAATATCTTGAAATATCACAAAGTTATGAGCTTGTTATCTTCCTTGGTTGTCCCAACAAAAATATGGTCTACCCACCGCTTGCCCGTCTGCGCCTGCTGCGGCGCGGAGTCGTCTTGTTTTTATTGATAACAATTTCTGTTTGTTTGTAATTAACTAGTGATAATATTTTCCTTCATTTGGACTGTCGTAACGACAGTCCAAAGCCCGTAAGTGTAAGTAGATATTATTATGCACTTTACTCGTAAATTCAGCCGCATAAAATAATTTAATGTATTAATTTACTTAGAACTTATTGCACCTCTGCACTGAGTACGCGCCTAGTACTACTATGATCTGTCGTGAAGTGTGTTGTGTGCTCCGTAACCACACTGCAACAATTTATAAATGTAGATATTTGGTAAAAAATATAATATGGTGTAAAAATTACTGGAATCGATTCAGTTACAACAAATAAACAACAAAAAAACAACAACAACACTAACAAACAAACACACACACTTTATACAGGACGAACAAACTTTATACAGGTTTCGTATACCTAAAGAAAAAATAGCGTTGACGAGAGCTAAGTACATTTAACCCATTTGCTAACTTTGTTTAAATAATTTATGAAATTATGCATTTCCACAGCAAATAATTGATGCTGAAGCGAATTTTTTGGTTTTCAATAACGAGAGCTTGTGGCACTGTGGTCACATTTATGCAAACTGTTAGGCGATAAAATTTGCATGCCATTACATGAATTTATGCGCACCGCCTTATCTCGGTCGGCAATTAATATTATCATTACAATTACATGTTTTCATATTTTATTCAACAATAATAAATATAGCGGTGGCTAACTGTAGACACGATCTCATTTTTTTAACAAGAGGGACAGCTCCCTGTGATAATAAATAATTAAGATAACAGGGAGATAAAGACGAGTTGCGAGCTCACAATTAACTAAGTCTCTTATTTAAAAAGCACCCTTTTTATGCCTGGAGAAAGTCGAGAAATAAAATACATTAGAATCCTGGGGTTCATCAATCTTAGAAGTTGTAATCGCTGTATCCGAGTGGAGGTAAAAAGTTTTTCGTACGGTATCCTGCCGGGTCGCGGGTCACATATACCTATTATTTAACTATAGCTGTTAATCCAGCGAACTTTTAATGAGCCAGGTTATGTAAAGGATTTTACTGCCTTCGTTACTTCCTCGTATATTTACGAATTTATTTTCTTTTATATTCTTTGAAGTTGAAAAAAATAATAACTGCTGGTATTGGCGCCGATACTGTTATTCACAAACTAAACAAATTTCAAGTTAAGTGCATCTTTATCTTTCCATTTCGTAATGAAAAGGATAGAAGATAACATTTTAGTTTAATCCTGTCAAATTAAGATATTCCATAGACAGTTTAGACGCCATTATAAACATGGCGACTAAAAATACGCCAGTTTACGTCAGGAGCGCACTAATTTGATAGGGCTAAACTGACAGTTTATCTTCTGTCCTTTTCTTAATTGTATTGTATAATTGCATGGCACACGTGTGAGCACAATGTAATTGCTGTACCTAAAGCATCTATTTGTTGGGTTAGTCTCTTTTTGTTGCTTTTTTTTGTGTGTTTTTGTTCCGCGGTATATTTCTGCTTCGTTCTCACTCGGTTGATTTCAACATGAATGATGTAATCAAATATTTGTATCAATAGCTTGATAATTTAAAAGAGTGTCCATGGAGTTTCTTGCCCGTTCTTCTCCATAGGTACCTACTCTTTGGAATGGGTGACTAGCTTCACCTTACTGACTGTTTTATGTCACCGTTCACCGTACTGAATGTTTTATCAAATAAAGGTTTAATTTAATAACGCGTGTTGCCTCCATGGGCATCTACCACAGCTTTCACATGATTAGACATAGAGTTTATCAACCGCTCTATGAAACTTTGAGGGATTTCTCTTCTATGGCAGTTTTCAACTCCTGCATCGTCTGGGCAACTGGCTGACGAGCCCAACACCTAGCTAGCTCATCCCACATGTCATGGGGTTCATGCTTCTGGCTGGCCAATCCATAACTATGATGTTCACATCTCGAAGATATTCCCTGACGATGCCGGCCGTATGGGCTCTTGCATTTTCATGCATAAAAAGGAAATTTGGGCCCACATAGTCCGCTTATGGTATCACGTGAGGTTCTAAGCACTCACGAATGTACCTTTCAGCATTTAATGTTGGCAGCCGTGGTCCTGTAACAACCTCAAGTTGAGTTTTGTCGCTCGCGGATATACCGCCCCAGACAGTCCATGAGCCACCGCCATAATCAACCCTCTCCTCAAATCAGCACTGTGCGAGACACTCTTCCATACGTCGGTAGACCTTCTTCCTTCCATCATTGCTATGTAACACAATTTTATACTCATCAGAAAAGACTACACGGCTCCAATCTTACTGAGTCCAATTTAAATGAGTGCGTGCGAAATGAAGGCGCGCTGTTCGGTAGGCTCGCGTTAGTTTGGGCCCATTAGCTGGCTTGTGTGGAACCATATCGCGTTCTTTTAACCTTCTCCAAACAGTTCGAGTGCTCACAGATACTCCATGGAAGTCGCGAAGTTGGTTTTGTATATCAATGGAGGTAAGGTGACGATTTCTCAAACTGGTCGTCACGATGAATCGATCCTGCCTTTCAGTTCTGACCCAAGATCGTGGCCTTCTTTGGCGACTAACAAAGCCGCCAGTCTCTAAGTACCTCCGATAAATCCTCATCCTCATCATCCTCATTTCAGACCGCAGATCAGAATCAAAACCTAAATTAAGTTGAGCACTCACATTTCTTTGGCTGTTTGTGTTCCTGAATAAGTGCCACAGCTTGGGCGGCGACTTCAGGTGAAATATTCATAGATTATTGATAGAACCTCACCTTAATGTTAAGAATAAGTAATATTTGTTGCAAAAGCAAAGATATCAATCACTTTTTCAAGAATTAAATCCAAGTAAACCAATAAAATCAAGTTTTCTTAGTATTTGATTGTTTGATATCAACAAACAGGCTCCAAATTGTCTTTTGTTCCTTTAAATTCTGTATTCGAAATTCAAAAAAAGACCATTGAATGAAATTGTGAATGTGCCAGGTTCAAAACTGCATAAAAACTTTTTGCTCGACCTAATATAAAATTTTAGCTAGGACCAAACGAAACTGAAAATGCAAGGTAGGCCAATAGATGTGTCCAGAAGTGAAGAAGCATAGGTATACTTTTCCTCTTAATTTTTATATAAAAATAATTGAGATCTGTTGCGGAAACGTCTAAAAACGTCTTTTGGTCCACGTTATTGTAGGTAAAATCAGCCTGAACTGCAACTGTCTTTTTCGCACTTTACCGGGAAAGGTTGGAAGCAGCGTGACGGCAATACTTTCTTCAAATACCTATTTTCCAAATTCCTCGGCACTAGAGTCCCCTCTTAATTAAAAAATTAAGCAACTGAATGTTGATTTATCAATAGTCGGATAATAAAATAAATAAATAAATGTCTTTTAGCTATATATATAGTAGATAATTGCCATTTGAAAGCTTATGTATCTATAGAAATATATGTTTCTTCTTCAGATAAAAGTTATTTGACTTAAACATTTTAAAAACTTGTCAAATTGCTTCGCTAGCGAAACCTTTTTTTAAGAATTTATTTAATCACCTATTTTTAAGAGATCAAAATGAATGAAATGTTTCACATAAATTGATGCTCAAACCATGAAACGTTTTCATAATGATATTGCTACTGAAACACTGGAACTCCACTTTTATTAAATCTTTCCGCCTTTTTGTTTTTAATTTCCGCCAGACTGGGTTCGCATTTGATTAGTATTTAAATTTTGAAGTCCAGAATATCAATTTCAAGAGAACAGAAAACAATCACAACCTACTGTAGATTTTTCACATTGTATAACTTTTCGATTATCCGAAGTTTAAAAGATTTTTTTTATTTAATGGTTATCATTTATTGTCTGCTGCCAGAGTTATGCAAAAAAGATTGAATAACCTATTTATATTCTTTTAAGTCTTAGATGTTGATAATTTTACAATTTAATAAGGGCCGCCTTTAGCCGCATAGAGCAAACTTGAAAACCAAAATATTTAATTAAACACCTAATAATGTTATAATACCTTCCGATAGTGTCCGTTAAACTTGTGTAAGCATGAATGAGTGCGGCATCGATATCGTCTCGATGCGGCACGTCGTTCGCTCTGGAACGCCAACTCAATTATTGAGCCACTTACTCGATGCATTCCACGACTCGATAAATTCTCGCGTGGGGCTCGCTGCGGCACGGCGTGCATGCCGCCGAGCGCGAGCTGAACGAGCAGAACTTGCAAAGCTCCATGTTGATTGATTTTATATGTTCAATATACCTAGTTGTATTAAAAGCGTCGGATGCTAGTTCAATTCTATGATGCGTCTTTATTTAGCTCGTTTTCTAGAGGAAATGTGCGATTTCAAAAGTCTCTACAAACAACTGGGTTAAATAGACAATAATTTCCGTAGTTGTAATTATTTTTGGGATAAAAAATTATACGATATGTAAAGAAAACCCTGTCCGATCCCTAAAGGTATTGTTAGGTATCAATAACTGGTTGTACTAATGGATCCAAAACCGGGCTAAACGTAAAAAAATACCCCTAAAAAATAAATATTATTTCGCAAAAAGAGGTAACTTAACATACTTACATTTGCGGTAAACAACCCTTTCGCGGGCGGCGGGGGACAGGGCACGCGGCACGTGGTCGCATCGCTATTCGCTCATAATAATAACGGTGTTGTCGCTTTTTTTAAAATTACCAAATTTCGGGGAAGTTTAAATTTATTCGCGGGAAAAAAGATTATGTCAACATTCATTAGTATTGTTACTACCTATGATGATTATGTTAAATTTCATATTTTATTTGGTCTTGTGTTAACCTAACCTTTATTATCCTTACGGGTCGGACAGGGTTTTCTTTACATATTGTATAAACCGATTCAGTAAACGATTCGGAACAAACTATTTTCAGGAAGTGTCTTACTTAATTTACAGCATAGAGTAACTTATATAAATTAACATGTTGTATATGTATATTTTTGTAAATAATGTTTGTGGCAGTCATCTTCAAAATTATATATTTTTCTATTGCTCCTGTATATGAGGAGAGATATGTGTTTGGTGTACTACACCATCGTGTATCTATGTATGCAGATGTCCTGTTGGTCATAATTGTTCGCGACACTACACTAGGAACAGACGACTTCAGCGAATGATCCTGGGGGGATAATGTCATAGTCACTTCGCTTCACAGACGTGCCTTGCCAACTCGCATGACACAGGTGAATGCTTTCTGCACATTAATGACTCGAGAGAGAACAGGGTGAGGCTACATGGTCTTAACTTTATAGCAAAGTTTATTTCACTTCATATATTGCCTCAGATGTTCTAATAAATGGTTTTCGGAAAATATTTCAATCAAAGAATGATCGATGGATGGGGATCCGCGTTATTGCAGTGCTTCCGACATGTTGGGGAGGCGAAAGTAGGTGGCTTCCAAGTTGTCATACGCAACCGCTGCGCTTCCATTATGCTGATAAGTGGGACAGTTTCATACTTGAACAGTACATACACCTAATTGGCACTGTAGTGTATTAATATATATTTTGTGTTGTTTTTTTTTTTTTAGATATTATGGAATTTTTTTGGCCTTTTTTTTTGTAGGACTCAATAAACGTGTAAAAAATTCTGAATATTTAACAATTTCTTTGAAAATTAATATCGAAACGCCAAAAGGCAATTCGTTTGACAAAACCTAATTACCAAGTGACTTTACAAAATTTAATACCTTGTCTTAGATAATCATTTAATCAAACTGTTTACGAGTACCATGGTACGAACCGACACCTCTCCAGTATTTACTTTAGGATTAATCCAGTAACAATGTTGGCGTAGGTAATCCTCCGGAGAGCTAACGCAAAGCGATTTGTGCTTAACATGGGGCGGGATCACCGAGGCAGGCTGCCAGGTAATCGCAGCCATTTACATAATGTGCGTTCAGCGGCGGCTGCAACCGCCGTTGAATTGTCCTGTATCACCAGCAGATGGGAGACAATTAACTTCACTGTGTTTGTCCGCATAAAACAAGACTTATTCCTTATTCAAAAATCCCCAGCAGCTATTCAAAAATATGATTAACTAGCGGCCGCCAGCGACTTCGTTCGCGTGAATTTAGTTATGCTCCGCTGCTATTGGTCGCAGCGTGATGTTATATAGCCTAAAGCCTTCCTTGATTAATGGGCTATCTAATGCAAAAATATTTTTTCGAAACGGACCAGTAGTTCCTGAGATTAGAGCGTTCAAACAAACAAACAAAATATTCAGCTTTATATATTAGTATAGATTAATTTAAATTGCCTAAATAATGATGTCAAATTAATTCAGTATAAGCAATTTAATTTACCAACATAAATATCAAAATAAAAGTAAAAAATATCGTTTCATTTTATGAAATTCTTAATGAAACCTTTTCCATTGAAGATTCTGATAAAATATTCCGATCTGATATAGAAAGCTACAAGATTCCAGCAGCCACAGGGGAACAGGAAATGTCAATAAACACTTAATCTCCATTAAGAGAATTGAGTTGGACGCCCATGGTAAGACGACCGATACTCTGAATAATGGATGAGACGGCCCGAGGACCGTGTGACCTCTACACCTATCGTATTTTGGTAGACAAAAGACCGGTTGAAGAGAGCGACATCCTGCAGCATTTGGGTCCCACCGAATGCGAACCTTTTTCTGTTTACGCGGTACAAAACGTGCAAATCACCTGTCCCGATAAAAATGTAACAATCTTAGATCCGAGAAATATCTCCTCTTAAAAATACAATGAATCCTTTTCCTTGTAAATGTTTTTTTTCTACTTACATAGCGAGGTTTCCCTTTATATTACTTTCGGGAGTAGATTTTTATGTAACAATGGTTGAACAAAAGCTAAAGTTCACTTTTTGTAACGGTTTACAAATACAATAAGCTTTTTCTGGAATTTTCATTTTCTTATGAAAATAAAACCTAAATCTATTAAGAGGGCACCTGGTTGTTTCTTCTGTTAAGACAGCATGTGTGGACGCGGTCGCTAAGGAAGCGATGCCTGACCGCGTCCTAGAGGGTCATGGCCGTTCGGCTGATCCGGGCTGGCTAGAGAGGCGCCACGGCGCCCTCACCTTCCGACTGACGCAGGTCCTCACCGGACACGGTTGTTTCGGGAGGTTCCTGTTCCGTATTAGGCAGGAGGAAACGCCAGGATGTCACCATTGTGTGGATCGCCCTGAGGACTCGGTGGAGTATATGGTGGAGGTCTGCCCGGCTTGGGTAGAGCACCGCCGTGTCCTCGTAGCGGTGATCGGCGGCGATCTCTCGCGTCCGACCCTGGTCTAGGCCATGGTCCGGAGCGAGAGTCCATGGCAGACCGTCGTCTCCTTCTGCGAAGCAGTGATGTTGGCAAAGGAGGAGGCGGAGCGCATGAGGCAACGGGAATCCCAGTGCCCTCATGCCACTAGCCGCCGCAGGAGACGCCCTGGTCGGGAGACAACACCTAACTCCCAGCCACAGTAGGCGCGGGCCTGCGGGCGGTGAGCAGTGGGCAGCTCGCCGCCCGGAAAGGACCAGGCCCGAGTCGATGGCACGTCGTGTTTCATGCGCGCCTCAAAGATATGTCAGCAGATCGTGACGGGGTCCACGAAGACCGATGCCTCCTGGATCAGTGTTGCGGGTTGGTTAAACAAGAAACCGTGGCCCTGGCCGTCGCACAGGCAAGTGAAAAAGCACGGGTGGGTTTTAGTCAGTTAAAGTCTGACACGCTCCGCCTAGAGTGGGAGAAGTCATTTGATGATTTCCCATCCCAACTGTAAGGTATTTGCACCTGGTTTTATTATTGTATATGTGGGTATGCTCTAAAAATGAATAAATCAGTCAGCTATCCATCCCGGTGTTTAATTGACGTTCCATTTGGCGACGAGGTATTTTATTAATTGAATCCGCGTGAAACGTGTCAAGTCGAAGTGTTACTATTTTATTAACAATGCCGATCGGACGATTAGAACCATTCGACATCAATTCCAAGCAGTGGCCGTCGTATATTCGTCGCGTTAAACAGTACATTCTCCTAAATGAGATAAAAGTCGAGTTGCGTGTACCGTTGTTAATTACGGTGGTGGGTGAAATTACTTATTCGTTAATGTGCGACCTATGTGCCCCGGCAGATCCGGAGACAAAAACATTTGACGAATTGGTATGTTTGGTGACTGATCATCTAGAACCACAAAGATCGGAGATCGCCGAGCGTCACATGTTTCGTTTACGTAGACAGCGTGTGGGTGAATCCATGACGGAGTACCTCCAAGATTTGAAACATCTTGCGACCACATGTAACTTTGGCACGATACTGGAAGAAAATTTACGTGACCAATTTGTATCAGGTTTATCCAATAGCGCGATGCGATCGCGAATTTTTGCGGAGCGAAATATTAAATACAAAGAGGCGGTGGAGCTGGCTCTGGCGCTAGAGGCCGCAGAGAGGCACGCGGAGGTGAGCGCGGCGACCGCCGCAGCCACGACCTCAGGTGCAGGCGGCGACGCAGGCGAAGGCTTGCACAGGACAGGCGCAGGGCGGACACAAACGAGTGGGGGAGGCGCGCGCCGACCAAGGCGGAACCCGGCCCTGAGGGCCGACGGGGCGACGTCAGGAGGACGCAGCACCACTGCGGCGCCGGGGCCTTCCATGTCTACTCAACAGTGCTGGCGGTGCGGTAAGGCGCATCGATCAGAAAGGTGTCGTTATAAACCCGACAAAATGTTCTTCGCTAGTGAAACTAACTTGTTCGTAAATTAACTATAATCATATTAAAACTGCAAACCGTGCTTCTACTGTACAACGCTGCCCATAATGAGCCCACAATAATTAAATTACGCCTAATGATAACGAGAGACAAACGTATGGTAGGCTTGTATCCGACATATTTATGCAAATACTTAAATTTCCGTTCACGATATATATATTATACGCACTTATTTCCACACATTTTTGGAACACAGACGTGGACGTTCATGATAATATCGTCACGTTAAAAAATATAATAGCGTACATTACTGCGTGCTGTATGAGAAGAGACTTGTGCCCAGCAGTGGGACGATAAAAAGGTTGATGATGATGATGACATTAACTGCATATATGTAGTTAAACCACCAGCCTCTCAAGTATGAGTGCGCGGGTTCGATTCCAGGTCAGGCAAGTACCAATGTAACTTTTTTTAAAGTTATATGTACTTTCTAAGTATATCTTGGACATCAATGACTGAAGGTGAAGGAAAACATCTTGTGGAAACCTGGACTTTAAGTCTGAAGTCGCCAACCCGCATTGAGCAAGCGTGGTGATGACGCTCAATCCTTCTCTGTATGAGAGGAGACCTGTGCCCAGCAGTGGGGCGATAAAAAGGTTGATGATGATGATGATGTAGTTTTAAAGGTGCCCTACAGTTTCATCCAACCAACTACCTCAGTCAATCTCAGTCCACGGTTGGACTTATGCCTCTACAATACTATGCGACAACACTGGGTCCCCCACTTACCACATCCAGTCTATCCCAGCCACCTTTTTGAACTCGTCTGTCCATCTAGGTGGAGGCGTCCCACACTAAGTATTAACCTTTCATCACTTTTTTACGAAAAATCGATTGAGTAATCCTACTTTCTGGAACGTCAATTAAACACCGGGATGGATAGCTGACTGATTTATTCATTTTTAGAGCATACCCACATATACAATAATAAAACCAGGTGCAAATACCTTACACTTTTCCCTCTTAAAAACTACGGGTAAACACAGGAACAGGTAATAGATGAACCTTGACAAGATTTTTAACAATCAAAATCGATACTAATAACTAAGTACCCAATACGTCACAGGTAAATATTATACTACTTAGTTATGGCCTTATCTTTGTTTATGGCGCGCGTGTGCGCTCGTATTGTTCTGGCCGAAGTCCCCGGCGGCGGCGGCGGCGGCGGGGAGCGACTCGCCGGGGCGGCCGGACTCACTAAGTCTGCGCTACCCGTCTCCGCCTCCAACTCACCGGATGCTTCCGACGCATCCTCGAAATCATCATCATCTTTGTCATTACCATCATTTTCCCCCTTTTTAGAACCGATGCTCGTTCGCGATAGTGAAAATCGCGACTTATTCCCGACTGGAATTACTTGATCTCGGTGTCTGCGCCACTCGACCCCGTTTCCCATATCTACTCGATATGAAACTGGTCCCGTACATTTGTATACTGTTCCCGCAGACCATTTCTGTGAATTAGAAATGTAATCGCGTGCGAGCACTGGTTCTCCTTCCTGGATTGGGGCCCGGGGCGTGCCTCCCGCATGTGCCACCTGGCGTTGCTGCGCTGCTCGTGCTACTTGCGCGACGTCGGGCCGTAATGCATCTAGTCTTGACCGCATCCGACGCCCGGTTAGCAATACTGCCGGTGGCACGCCCGTAGTTGCATGCTCACAATTACGATAATTGAATAAAAATATATTTAATGCATTTAATACATTCTCACCACTATGAACAGCTCTTTTAATAGCCTTTTTAACGGTCTTCACCGCATTTTCAGCGGCACCATTGCCCTGTGGCCTGTATGGTGTCGTTGTTACATGGGAGATACAATTGTTCAAGCAATAGTTTTTAAATTCATGTGATAGGAATGGTGGTCCGTTATCCGTTACGAGTTGCGAAGGTAATCCGAACCTACTGAAAACAGTCATTAAAGCTGTGATAGTTGACTGTGCGTCCGTGCGACCCATGGGGAGCGCCTCAATCCATTTTGAATGCGCGTCGATAAGTATAAGATATTTTTTTTCTGCGTATTCCGCAAAATCTGCATGCAAACGTTGCCATGGAAACGTTGGAAATTCCCACGGATGCAGATCTGCGCGCGGCGCTGCATCGCGCACCATGCGACACGGCTCGCACGAACGTACTATCGCTTCAAGGTCGGCATCTAAATTAGGCCAATACGCGTAATTACGATATAATTTTTTCATTTTTTTAACACCTAAATGACCTTGATGTATTTCTTCCAGAATTTTACTTTGTAGTGTCTGTGGTATTATAATTCTATATTTATAAATTAAACAACCAAAATCCATTGTTATATCACCTTTACGAGCAAAATATGGTTTTTCTTCTTCGCAACTAGGTACGGATGGCCATCCAAACTTTACATACCCCAATATACGAGATAAGATTACATCTTTATTGGTTTTCTTACCGACGTCATGAAAATTAACAGGCATACATTGATGAACAAGCTTAACATAACTCATAGTTTCAGTGGGATGGCGCTCCCGTGCTAACGGCAAACGCGACAGCGCGTCCGCGGGGCCATTTTGTTTAGAAGTTATATATTTAATAGTGAACTCATATGCGGCTAATCGTGCAGCCCAGCGTTGTAAGCGGCTGGCCGCCGTTTGCGGTATACCCACTTTCGCTCCGAAAATGTAGCTTAAAGGCTGATGATCCGTTCGTAGTTCAAACTGTCTACCATAGTCGCTGCTGTCCACCGATAGCACCAAGGGGCGCCCCTCCTCATAATGCGCGAGCACTTTCTCGCCTGACAGGACTCGTTTAGCCTCTTTAAAGGTCTCATCGCACTCCTTACTCCAATTCCAACTGACATTCTTTCTTAAGAGATTATGTAACGGGTGTAACAATATACTTAAATTTGGTATAAATTTCCCATAATAATTCAGTAAACCCAGAAAACTCCTTAATTGTGTGGTATCTGTGGGTGTCGGAGCATCAACAATAGCTTCCACTTTCTTGGGATCCGGGCGCAGACCACTTCGATCAATTATGAACCCGAGATATTTAACGCTAGATTGTAAAAAGCAACATTTGTTAAGTTTGACTGTCAAACCCATATCTCTTAATCTGACGAGTACTTGCCTCAAATTAATCAAGTGTTCTGCTCTCGAAGCCCCAGTCACACAGATATCATCCAGAAACACGACCGTAGCTGGCACCCCGCGCAACGTCTCCTCCATTAGTTTTTGGAATTTTTCCGGAATGCAAGATAACCCAAATGGCGTACGGCGATAGACGAATGTACCAATGTGTGTCGTGATAGCTGTACACGGTTGCGAATCCTCGGTCAACATAGTTTGTTGATATGCATGCGTTAAATCGATTTTAGAAAATTCACTTCCCCCGCTTAGAGTAGCAAACAACTCTTCAATGTGTGGGAGTGGGTAATATTCACGTTTTAGTTTACGATTAATAGTCACTTTGTAATCGCCGCAAATCCGTATATCGCCGTTCGTCTTGATCACCGGCACAATCGGTGTACCGTAGTCAGAGTGCTCGACTCGGGCAATCGTCCCCTCGGCCTCGAGCCGCTCGAGCTCGCGCTCCACCAACAAAAAAAAAGACAGCATTAGGAGTAGTTAATCTGATGCTTACAAAAAAAGAAATCATAAACATTAACATCTCGGTGGTGGGCCATAATATCGGCTGCCGGCAGAAGTTACCACCCACCAGAAAAAGTCTTCCTCCAAGCGATTCTTCGTGTTCCGTCATGATGTCTGGTGAAGCCGTACGAGAACGGGTCTGAACAGTTGTCTTGCGATGTGTGCCGGTACGATGCACCAAATGTTGTTATGTCGGGAGTTTGGTCGTGAAGGGGCTCCAGATTAATCTCTCTCTGGAGCAGCATCGTTAGTCGTGTTGTTGGGTTTAACATTGCATCACCTCGCTCAACCGCCGCCTTCCTTCCTATTCATTAAGTTTCTAAAGTGAATAGTCTCAATAAACTAGTGCGCTTTACCATCAACGATTGCGTCACTGTTTACCATCAGGCGGGATTGCAGTCAAGCACTAGTTTATGATTATTAAAAAAAATATAGGGCTGCTGCGCCGCAAAACTGCGAAAGTAACTTATGTATTGGCATATATCTACGTCATGCTTTCTAAGGGTTTGATGCGAACGTGCCTAGCGAACTAATATGGACGGTATACCCCTAGGATATACGTAGAAACGTACAAACGTAATAGTAATTTTGTGAATTTAAATAAAGCACTTTAAGAGATACAAATCTTATGGTCCCCAGCTTTTACCATTATAGTGATTTCGCTTGTTTTCCTTGTCCCTACAAAAAGTTATTTTTATGTTTTCTAGGTAAATACTTACGCTTTCAAGAAATAGTTTACTTTTTAATAAATTACTAGTTTACTGTTTGAGTGTGCTTACAACCCATTATTCTATTATGAGTTCAAACAATTAAATAGAGTAGTCTACGTGAAACTTCCTGGGAGTGAGCTAATAAAAAGTATAAGTTACCCCACCCAATATGTCTAACAAGGAACAACACCCGTTATATATTTTGTGTTCAACTTATATATTCATTTTCTGACACATATTTCCTTAGAATCTGTTTCCGCTGACTACGAGATAATAGTACCTTCCTTGTACAGACGACAGCACCTCAAACTACTGTGATCTATCAGATTTCTTTATTCGATTATCAACTTTATCTTTAAATCATTAAGACTCAAGGTTGATTGGGAATATTCGACAGGTTTGAGTCCTCCTGTTTTCTACTTTAAATCAAAACTACAAAATGTTTACCTACATAATCATAATCAGCCAATATTGTTCACAGGCCTCCTCTCGAAGAGAGGTAGTAATCTACGACGCTGGCCCAGTGCGGATTGGTAGATGACAAAATGTTTACGAACTTCAAATCGGTTAGTTCATCACTAACACATTTGAATATTAGACGACGCGGTTTTTTTTTTTGGCGGGAAAGCGAAGATGAGTGCCACGCTCATTTTTCATTGAACTTTTAAATTATTTATAGTGTCGTTTACTAAATAAAAACGCGTGATTTATGTAGTAAAAAGTGCATTCAGTGAATAATTAATAAAGAACAGTGAAATAGTGTAGCATAGTGGTCACATCATGTCTTTACCCCAAACCGCTCCTAGTCGGCCTCACGTGGGAATCGAAAGGAGATAGATTAAGTTAAATTAAGCTAGGATAAGGTAGGATAAATTAGGATAAGTTAGGAAATCAACTGAAGAAAAAAGTTACTGAAGACTAGGCTGTATGGCGTATCATGCCTTTGCCTTTTCCGTTCAGAAATACGGAAAGAATTCTTCAATTCTTTCCGATACTCCGACACGTCATACCACTCACAAATTATAAGTGCATTAGGAGAGTTCATATAGGCTACTGCTGTTTACTGTGCAGTAATCGAATTGTTAGAATGGTCGCAGTATCAAGATATTACATTACTATACACTGCTAATAATAATATGAAACAAGACGGCTGTCTTCCATCAACAGACGTAGGTCCCATAAGAAAATTTCATTGAAATAAAGTTTTCCCGAAATTATTATTATTTAAAACCTTATTTTGTTTGTGATTATAGTCAGATACTTATGATATAATTACGAACATTATAAAAAATAGCTCAAGTCTTATTCTTTCCATATCTCATAAGAAAAGGAAAGAAAAAATATTAGTCTTGTCAAATTAGTCCGCTCCCTATTTAAATTGACATAAGTTTGGTCGTCATGTTTGTAATCGCGTCTTAACTGTAATATGGAGTATTTTAATCTGACAGGACCAAACATATAATATATGTTATCTTCACTTCAAAGAAAGGTAAAGATGGGAGTTTTGGCGGGAAAGTCAAGCTGAGTGTCACGCTCGTTTTTCATTAAACTTTTTAAATTATTTATAGTGCTGTTTACTAAATAAAAGTGCGTGATTTATGTAGTAAAAAGTGCATTTAGTAAATAGTTTATAAAGAACAGTGAAATATCGCAGCATAGTGGACACATCATGACTTAGCCCCAAACCTCACACGTAAGACTGGTCTCGCTGCAGTCTTTTTCTACATGAATAATTCATAATTACTTGACATTGGCTAAATGCACAGACCGTGCGAACCCAAAAAATAAGGAAAGAAAGAAGAAGAATGGAACCAAAAAAAAAAAAAAAAGCACTATGACACTGGTTACTGTCACCCTAACAGACCGTCGCTTGTTGTGTGGTAGTTGTCTTCTGATGACTGCAGATGCAGATGGACATGTTGTCGTACATTGACGAACTCATACGGCACAATTTTAATGATTTGAAGCTACTGAACTAGTAATACAAAAACCATTTCTTGTAAAGACTACAAATGGTAAACATGTTCAGTAGTAAAAATATTTATACACAAAATTTGTGATAACTTTCTTGTAAAACTGACGAATTACGAAAATACACGATACAGGGAATCAAAGAGTATACAACACCGTACTGTCTCGTAATACACTAACAGTACCAATAACTTTCAATTCGGCAATTAAAAATTCATTCTGTTATGTGCGTTGCTGAGCAGCGATGTTTTTCGAACTATTATATAAAACAATGTCATTAGCAATATCCTTCAAAATTATTCAAATTGTGATTGAAAGCTGTTTACAACATAATTCATTCGCAAATCAATTAGAACGTCTATGGCAACACAATGCATACGCCAGGACAGTTTAACGACAAACACTTCACCCACAACCTATGTATGTTAAGCTGACCTTTGTCGTAGTTAATGGTTGTTTCTCCCCAACCCTTTGTTCGACACAAGCTGTCAAGTTCATAGTTCGTGGATATTGAGTGCCTTT
This sequence comes from Sesamia inferens, assembly GCA_037179545.1. Lineage (NCBI taxonomy): Eukaryota > Metazoa > Arthropoda > Insecta > Lepidoptera > Noctuidae > Sesamia > Sesamia inferens. The sequence continues at coordinate 23,540,033 of CM073934.1, read as the reverse complement.
AATAGTAAAACTATTACTTATGGCTCTAGTACTATAATAACTGAGAATTTGTGAATAATTATACAGTATGTTAAGAAAACCCTGTCCGAACCGTGAAGGTGTTGTTAGGTATCGATAACTGATTCTACTAATGCATACAAAACCGGGCTAAACTTAAAAAAAAAAACCCCTAAAAAAATAAATATTATTTCGCAAAAAGAGGTGATTTAATAAATGTGCGCTATGCACACCTATGCCCCATTCCGCGGGCGGCGGGCGGCAGGGCACGCGGCACGTGGTCGCATCGCTATTCGGCCATAATAATACCGGTGTTGTCACTTTTTAAAAATTACCAAATTTCGGGGAAGTTGAAATTAATTCGCGGGAAAAAAAGATTATTTCAAAATTCATTTGTATTGGTAATATGATGATTACGTAAAATTTTATATTATATTTGGTCATGTGTTTACCTAACCTTTATTATCCTTATGGGTCGGACAGGGTTTTCTTAACATACTGTATAATAATAACCAGAATATAATGTTCCCACTCTTGGGACACAGTTTTCTTCTTGGTGAGAGGGCGTGGGCCGTAATCTACCACGCGGTCCTAGTGTGGGTCAGTAGATGTCACGTCTTGGAAGTGTTGGCTCTAGGACATGCCGGTTTCCTCACGATGTTTTCCTTCGCCGTTTTAAGAGCAATGGTGATGAAATAATTGGGTTGTATCCTAAAAAAATAATTTAATGTCCATCAGATAGATTAAAAAAAAAATTGAACACGTATTTTTTCTTTCATTCAAATACTATGGAAGATATATTGATTTGAAATGTCGCATGACGTCACGCCGTGGTACAAAATATACTATGGCGTGACGTAATTAGCCCCCACTCCGTAACTTTAATACGCTATATCTCAGTAGTTTTTGATAATTTCTACAAAATAAAAAATACGGGTCTTATTTTTTTTTTTTATTATCTCCAAGACGGACCAATTATTTTTTTGGTTTTCATACCTTCGACATCAATAGCCCACCAGCTCTCAGTCCTGTCGTCGTTTTTTCACCGTAACTTTGGTTATGTTTTTCTCATTTTTTTAGATTCATCACTTACGCTACATAGACTGTAGCGTAAGTGAAAGAACCTAACCATTTAGAATAAAAATTAAAATTTCTTGGAATCATCACTTACGCTTCCTTTTCTTAGTATTTTATTAAAAGAGACACGATCACATACTTACTTCATTCGCCATGTGGCCGGTATTACGAAGCGAATACCATCTGCTAAATTTCGGCACATCATCGTTGCTAGAGAACCGAATTTTACAATTATATAACTTTATTTTTTCTTAATACGAAAACTGAATATAGTTTGCGCAGAATAAACAACTGAATCGATTCCAATACTTTGAACACCATGTTATATAATATACAGGGTGTATCTGACATCATAACGCAAACTTCGCGAAAAGGCCAGACCGCATGCCACTAATAAAATTATGATAGTCATTTATATCGTTAATGAATGGTTACAGAATTCACAGGGTATAAAAAAAAGTGTCGGTTCGCCTTTTGAACGTTGAAAGCGCGCCGCCGTGCGGGTTTGTAGGTATGATGTTGATCCCTGATGTGAACTCTATTAAATTAGCTGATAAGATAGTTTCTTGAGTTTTGTTTTCATTGCGCTTTTTTGCGTAATTAGCGAATTAATTAATTTTTAATTTTAAATCTTCTTGGGTTATAAAGTATAGCAATTATGAACGGTCTAAAGTGAAAAAAACTACATATATATTTTTTTACTCATGAAAAAGCCGACGAAAAATTCCACCACTGGGGAGTTTATTGAATCACCTCGCTCAACTGCCGTCTTCCTTCCTGTTCGCTCAGTTTTTCTGAGTGGATAGGCTCTTAATAAACTAGCGCGCTTTACCATCAACGATCGTATCACTGCTTACCATCAGGCGGGATTGCGGTCAAGCGCTAGTTTATAAACATAAAAAAAAAAATGTACTGTATCCATGGTACTCGTTTGTGCGTCGATGTCAGATACACCCTTTATATAAAAAAAAAATGTTGCAGTGTGGTTATCGAGCACATAACATAGTTATCCGCAGACCATAGTGTCCCAAGCACGTGCGCGCAGCCCGACTTAACCCCCATCTCGTAGTGCAGGAGTACATTACGTTTTAAGTAAAATTAACAAGTTTTAAATAAATGACTTTTTATTTTATCGAGTAAAGTACATAATAATGTCTACCTACACTTGATTGTTATGATAGTCTAAAGCCTGCAAGTGTGGTGGAAATGTAATCACTAGTTAATTACGATACAAACAGAAATTATAATAAAAAAAACGTAAGACGATGCCGCGCCATTACAGGCGCGGGCGGGCGAGCGGTGCATCAGACCATGTTTTTGCAAGGACAACCAGAACAGGTAGGATGAAAAGGTTATAACTTTGTGATTTTTCATGATAGCATTTTGAAATTTTGTACATAAATTCATTACATAAAAATAGTGGAAACGTGTACAAAAAATAACGTGGTATATTTAAATTTAAGGAGAGAATCCACATAATAATGTTTTTCGATGGAAGATAACAAGTTTTTTTTCTGTGGTAATAATAATCAACTTAAACTTATTGCCTCGAAAGTAAAATCCTGCAGGGTAATAGTGGAACACACTATCAGTAGCAATGGATTTTATTTTGACATTTCAACAACATTCATTGCGTTATTTACGCTGTTGAGCAGACACAAAATCGAACACATGGAGCAATATGCTCCAAAATGATTGCAACTAACAGTAATAGTGTGTTACGTAATTAGGGTGCTGAGTGAAATAAGATTCAATTAACAATAGAATCGTTTATAATAGAAACGTAGGTCTTCATCCCAATAGACAAAAAGTGAACAGCATAAAGGCAATTCACAACAAAGTTTATATTATAATTTATAATTCAACTTTATTATTCCCTAAACTGGTATTACGGCATAATAAAATACCTTAGAAACTTTTCTCATGAATAGAGCTCAGATCCGTCAAAATTAATCACGTTTTCAATTTCCGTTTGCGCATAGTATAATATATGTATTTTTATTAAACTTGGGTTCCTTTATTTCGGAAGTCACCTATACAATTTCGAAAATGCAGATTAAGTACGCACGGAGCACCGACCTCTCAGTCTGTGTGAAAAACTGAAGTATATTGTGGAAGATGCGTAGGAAAATATACGCAAACTGAATTGGGCCGAACCTGGGAATTTTACCGCAGTTGATATAAGTAATATTGATAAGCGGTCTCGAAGAGAAAATTGAGTTGGAGTTGCCCCCTTGAAGAGCGAGCAGGTTGAGTGAGGTGGTTGCAAAGCGCTCGGCAAATATTGACGGCGAGCGGTTGAATGTCTCGAAACTTGCGAATTTTCCTCAGTCTTATATCGTGCAAAAACTTTCATATTAATGTGATCGGAGAAAGTAAAAACTTTTAATAGACTAGCCTTTCGCCTCTTCGATTTACTCATAACATAGTTTTCCTTTGGATCAATCATATAACTTGATAACATTTGGGAATTTGGTCGTGTGTGTATGCGCTATATGCGCTGTACATGTATTTGATTTCAAAGGTTCGATTCTGTAAATTAAAACGATCGTCTATTATTTCATCAATTTTATTTAAAAAACTTATTACATAACCTGGAGACTACATATACAAAAAAATAAAACAAAGGGTTACAGCTACATGACTGTTGTTCAAGAATAAGTTAATTGTTGATAGATAAAATTCCATGTCATGTAGTGCGGCCCTTTGTTATTGATTCACTTGTGCATAATCTTACTAAGTACCTTAAGTTTCAATAAAAAATTAATATCACTAAACTAACTCTTATTCTAACATGATATGGTATGTGAACTTCGTCATGCATTACGAACTAACCTACTATGTAAGTATCGATTGTACTAATGACACTATTGAGTCGGGATGTTCACTCCTCGCCTACTCGTAGGCTAGTACATAGTGAATACTTATATTATACAGTATCATTATTTATGAGTGTTTCGAAATTTGGCAAATTCTGAAAATCTATGGGTACCTAATTGTTATTATAAAAACAAGTTCATTAAGATAAATAGCTATGCTATTAAAACATGAATTGACTAGGTTTTAGACTAGAATACATAATTGAGTCTATTTTAGACAATATTTAAGTACTGAAATGAAGCCCTACACGTAAACATACATGATTCTAAGAGTAACTATGTTATGAAACATTATGAAACTACGAAGGTATCATTATTGATGTAAAATAGGGTAATAACGGAAATCCGTACCCGAACAGACATTCTTAATGTTCAAGTTTGTGATAATGATTTGTATCAGATTCGTCGGATCTCAACACGTTAAAACATAATAATATAAATCAACTACGTGCACCGTGCCATCACAATTTATAATGTGACCGTGACCCGCTATAACTAATTAAGTTAGATGTCAAGGTTTTCGTCAGTCATCATCAGTAATCATTACCACGATAATTGAAGTGTGATATTATATATCTAACCTAATATGCGTAATGGATTAAACCTATTTCGATTCGGCTGTTGTGGTCTTCGAGACCTGTTGGGTCTGTGCACAGGTTCATTTGCTCCAGAAAGTAATGGAGAATTGAAATCATCTATGGAATCTGTTGAATTAGAACCGAATTCGTCATGCGTCTCGTTGCTAAAAGGTTCAATTTTCATTTCGTGAGTAAAGTCTACTTCAGTAGGCGCAGCAGTCGTTGAAGCCACTTTCAGGTCAATTTTCTGAAAAGTCGAATTGTTAATTACTTGAGTTGTAGTTTCTATGGGCACTACTTTCACCGTAGTCTGTGTTTCTTTAGTCGTTGCAGAGTGTGCCATTAAAACGCGGTCATTTATAATAGCAGAGACGTTAGTGATGTTTGAAATATTGACAACAGGTTCTGTTGTAAGATATTGTTTTGTTGTATCAATATCCGGCTGTGTAGTTGACAAGATTTCACTTTCGTTGTGGAACTCATCAGCTAATTCTTTATGAGTTGACGATGCTATTGAACCTATAGTAGTTTCCTGAAGAAATGGAACTTTAGTCGTCATTTCAAATATCGTCGGAGTTACTGTTGTGTGACCTTCAGATATTATCGTAATCTTTATTACTTCATGATTTAAAGTTATATTTTTAGTGCTCTCATCAAATTTCCTAATAGGATTAACGTGTTTTATCTCTTCAGTAGCCTCTACATCAACTAATTTTATTTCTGTCTCATTATTTAGAGTGCTATTATTTATGACCTCCAATTTAGATACATCGCCAGCCGTGTAATTAATGTAAAACATTTTCTCTTCACGAATTTCTGGTTCATCTTTTAAGAAAACAGTTAGATCTAGAGCGGAATCCTCATCCACTTTATTTAAATGTGTCATAGCTGTTGTCTCACTTTCCGTGATGGCAACTGTTGTTTGCGTCGAAGATTGTTCTGCTTTTTCGAATTGCCCTAGTTTCATTTCTATTGCTTTTAAACCTTTATTTTTAGGTTCATCAATTTTGTCGTTGTACTTTTTCGGCATAGTAGATTTCACCTTTTCTTTTTTTAAAACGTCTTTATTTTTCATGATGGGCATTAAAAATTCTTTCTCCAATGGAATTGGTTTAGGAACTTCTGTGGTTGATTTGACTGTATTACTATGATAAACATGATTATTTTGCCCATACTGAAAACCTTGCTTGTAGTAATGTTGTTCGGCTAATTGTTGTGCATGTTTCTCTTGTAAAGATAAGACGGTCATGTCATCACTAATTTTAGCCTTAGCCATTACTAGCGGAGGTACAAAATGATCTGTGGGTTGCGTAAATATATTTTCAAGATTACCGCGCCTCGCAATTTCTTCGTGCAACATTTTATGTTGCATTTGTTTTTCATCTTCAATTTTCTCCAATTGCTCATTCGTTACATAGTTGTCTCCGTTAGCAATTTTCGGAATATAATTACTTTGTAAGTTATTGTTATGTATCAAACCTAAATCAAAGGTCTTATCGATATTAAGTCGGTTGAATTTATTGGCGTTTAGGAGAGTAGTTGATAATTTATGTTCCGTTACTCGATTAAAATCATGAGCTATAGAGGTTGAAGTTATGGTGGGAGACTGATTTATATCGTCTTCGTGTTCAGTTGTAGCATTATCTTCTGTAGTGACCTCTGTGGTTGTGTCTTGATCAGCAAATGTCGGGTCAGTTGATACCGGCCATGTGTTACCCAAAGATGTTAAGCTCGGAATGCTTGTTATTTCTTCTTCTTCAGCACATGACAAGTCTCTGAGTAAATCTTCGCGTTTCTGTGAAAACCAAAGGAAACCTAAGAAATCGAAGTTTACGGTAGAAACTTAATGGTTAGAGATGAAATTTTGGATATTTTACCACATTGCCCGTGCACTGCACTCGTTTGACACCTGCAAGTCCGCAGTCAGCAGTCAGTTGCACTGCAGCGCTTTCTGGCAAGTACAGTATTGTCAGTGCTGGTAAAGCTCGAACCATACATCCCTCATTCCCAAGGGCCCATTGCGGTACTGCGAACAAAATGTAATAAATTTAAAACCTTTTTACTGTCTCGTAACTACAACGTATTACATCGCACAATATCCTGAGTTATCGTAAAGTTACTTTACGAAGTAACTACTAAACTACATAAGATGTTTAGTCTCGAGCCTTTATTTGTCTTGAACGTAACGAAATTTTCATACACAATAATATATTTATTTATGTATAAACGCGATCATAGAGAACATAGTCTATAGGTATTATTAGCATAAACTTTCGTTTATATGATCGGGTGTGACTTTTCTTTTTTATGCGATTATCTATTTAATTTTCATTCTGATGTTTCTATGAAATTAGTGTTTAGTTTTAAAGTAAAAGGAATCAATCATAATTATAGAAATCTTCTGTTTGAACTAAATTGAGAAGAACGGTTCGCATTACCCCCTTGGGAGTCAAAGTATAATTACCATTAGCTTTTGACGCTCGAAAAACGCTGATTCTTAGCGTAATATGAATAAATGACTGGATTTAGCTTGACGGCTATACAATGGGTAGGTAATAATTGTTGTTTATGGATTTTAAAAATCAAGACTAATATTTATTGTTATTATAAGGTATAGTACCCGGCAATTCACAGATGAAAGATGCCACTGTCGGTCCTCCACAGGCGCGGGCTTCCCAGCGGTAGTCGGCCGCCGGGTCCGCGGCTGCGCAGAGCGGGGCGGCGCGTGAGTCGGGCGCAGAGCTCCAGTAGCCGTCGTTGCTCAGGCCGCGGTAGTCACTAAATAAAAATAGCCCATATAATAGAACTCCACCCTAATTTTTTTTAAGGTTCTTTTAATTCATATTTGGATTTAGAAATTGTTATATCCTTACCTACTTGGCTTGCAGTAGGTACGTTATTTTACTATGAAAGTCTATAATAGGGCATTTGACTAAAAAAAACTGATTATTTCGTCAGTCAGATTTCAAAAAAATACTAGACACGTATTTTTTCTTTTTTCATATAAACAAAAAAATGAAGACGACACAGTGCGTTGAAAACTCGTGTGACGTCACTGCACGCTACACTTTTTAGCGACCAGTGACGTCACCAGCCACCACTCCTGATCTTTGATGCCTTTTATATTTGTAAATTTTTATTGATTTGCGAAAACAAAAAATACGTGTCTAGTATTTTTTGGAAATCTGACTGACGGACTAATTAGTTTTTTTTTAGTCAAATGCCCTATTTGTATATGAATATTTTCATTTAAAATGTTTTACTCACGTCCAGGTAAAGTCTCCATCAGGATTACTTCGAATCAGTCCAACCCACACGGCGCTGGATATGTCTAGCTCTTTTAGGTAGGCGCGCACTGCGTCGTACTGCGCTGTTGTATCCACTGCACAACAAAGATATAAATGTCAAAGGTATTCCGACACGTCATACCACTCACAAATTATAAGTGCATTAGGAGAGTTCATATAGGCTACTGCTGCTTACTGTGCAGTAATCGAATTGTTAGTATGGTCGCAGTATCAAGATATTACATTACTATACACTGGCGTCAGCTAATAATAATATGAAACAAGACTGCCAAACCATCAACAGACGTAGGTCCCATAAGAAAATTCCATTGAAATAAAAGTTTTCCCGAAATTATTATTATTTAAAACCTTATTTTGTTTGTGATTATAGTCAGATGCTTATGATATAATTACGAACATTATAAAAAAATAGCTCAAGTCTTATTCTTTCCATATCTCATAAGAAAAGGAAAGAAAAAAAATATTAGTCTTGTCAAATTAGTCCGCACCCTATTTAAATTGACATAAGTTTGGTCGTCATGTTTGTAATCGCGTCTTAACTGTCTATGGAGTATCTTAATCTGACAGGACCAAACATATAATATATGTTATCTTCACCTCAAAGAAAGGTAAAGATGGGAGTTTTGGCGGGAAAGTCAAGCTGAGTGTCACGCTCATTTTTCATTGGACTTTTAAAATTATTTATAGTGTTGTTTACTAAATAAAAGTGCGTGATTTATGTAAGTAGTAAAAAGTGCATTCAGTAAATAATTCATAAAGAACAGTGAAATATCCCAGCATAGTGGCCACATCATGACTTTGTCTCAAACCTCCATCGTAAGACTGGTCACGCGGTCGTCTTTTTCGACATGAAGGTGACATTGGCTAAATGCACAAACTGTGCGAAGCCTTAAAAGAAAGAAAGAAAGAAAGGTAAAGATGCACTAAACTTAAATTCAGTTTAGTTAAATTTAGTTTGAACAGACGAATCAGGGCCAAAGTTTCACAAAAAAAAAAAACATGAAAAATGAAATGAAGGCTTGTTTTCATATTTTGTTACAATATTTAATGGGTCGTTAATATTACAAAACGATGAAATATTGGCAGAAGTTCCGGAGTAAACAAGCAACGGCTTGTTTTGACGAATAAGTAGAACACGAAACTGGTTTATCGAAGGAAATATTGAATGGTAAAGTAATTTAATTCTAATACTATTTCGAATTATAAACTGATTTGATCTTTTGACCTAAATATTACGCCTACTCATTAATGACACAGAAACTATGAAGTTACACAAAGCACTTACTATATGAATTTCCCACACCTTAGAAATAAGCCCTATCTATGAGATGGTCGTAATCTACTATGCAGGTAACAAAAAATATGTGACATCCGCCAACCCACAAATGGTTTGCGGATATCACATATTTTCTGTTTATTTCTTAAATCTGAAAACTGTTATGAAGTCTCAAGATTCCGTTAATGTATGTAGGTACCCAATTCATTAACTGCCACTAAAAGCATTAATTTACTTGTTACCTTAATTCTCTCTTTGTAGCATAACCTCAACTCCGTTGAGCAAAGAAACAAAGCTGCTTAAGAGATCCACTTAATTATGTACATTAGGAAAACTCAGCTAAGTGAATAAAGAATCTTTCTTTTGTACCCACTGAATACAACATGAAGTTTGTTGAGCTTAACTTGAACAAAACAACTGGTGTCAAAACGCGCGGCGGTAATGCATATATTAGGTGCGTTACTGATATACGTCCATTAAGCGTTTGAATTTTTTCTCGGTGGTAGGCCATAACATCGGCCGCCGGCAGAAGTTACCACCCACCAGACAAAGCCTTGCCGCCAAGCGACTTGTCGTGTTCCGGCATGATGTCTGCTGAAGCCGTGCGGAGGACGGGTCTGAGCAGTTGTGTTGCGATGTGACCGGATACGATGCGCCTAATGTTGTTGTGTTGGGAGTTTGGTCGTGGAGGGTCTTCAGATCAATCTCCCTTTGGCGCAGTATCGTTGGTCGTGTTGTTGGGTTTAACATTGCATCACCTCGCTCAACTTGTCGGTTGTCGGTCTCCGTGGCGTAGGGGTCAACACGCCTGCCTGCGACGTGGAGGCCCCGGGTTCGATCCCCGGTCAGGACATGATGGAAAACGATCTTTTCCTGATTGGTCTGGGTCTTGGATGTTTATCTATATATGTATCTATTATAAATATAGTATCGTTGAGTTAGTATCCCATAACACAAGTCTCGAACTTACTTTGGGGCTAGCTCAATCTGTGTGATTTGTCCGTAAAAAAAAAAAAAAAAAAAAAAAAAAAACTGCCGTCTTCCTTCCTATTCGCTCAGTTTTTCTGATGAATACGCTCTTAATAAACTAGCGCGCTTTACCATCAACGATCGCATCACTGCTTACCATCAGGCGGGATTGCGGACACGCGCTAGTTTATATCTATTAAAAAAAATGTATATTTGTTTTTATACCGTCTATTTTCTTCAAGCCCGGCTAAGCCTCACGTAGTTCAGGTAATTTACTAGGAAGCAAGACTGCATGAATTACCGCGTTCGTTCATGTTTCATTTAAGCGATATCATAAATTAACTTCTGTTGACTGGCGAACTCAGCCAGGAGGCGTGCTGCGGTTTATTAGACAGCTTCCTATTATACAGAATTTGTCTCGACTTTTCTAAGAAACGTTTTAGAGGCTGCGGCCTAAGTTATATGCCTGAGCGCGCTGTCACGACTTCTATTTAAGTTATAGGCTTATTTTACATGACTAAAATATAAAGCACCTTTTAGCTCCGAAAAATTTTCTCTTTTAAAGCGCCTTTTGTCTCGCTATAAAACTCGATATCTGTAGAGTTATTTACGGCGTATGGCAAGTAAGGCTCATCTGAACGAAAATATTAGAATTTCTTTCACAATATTCGGTAATACACCAAGAAAATATTTTTGTAGTGAGCATATCATCATCATTTCAGCTGAAAGACATCCACTGCTGGACATAGGCCTTCCCCAAGGTTCTCCACGACGACCGGTCCTGCGCCTCCCGCATCCAGCGGTTTTCCGCGACCTTCACCAGGTCATCGGTCCACTTTGTCGGGCGCCTACCCACGCTACGTCTTCCGGTGCGTGGTCGCCACTCGAGAACCCGCCGGCCCCATCGGGCATCGGTCCTACGGGCAATGTCTCCAGCCCACTGCCACTTTAGTGTTGCAATTCTTCGGGCTATGTCGGTTACTCTCGTTCTTCTGCGGATCTCCTCATTCCTGATTCGATCGCGCAGTGAAACCCCAAGCATAGCCCTCTCCATTGCCACTTTCGGACGAGAAGAGTCTACGTAGCTTCCCGAAAGCAGCCCAGCCGAGTTGGATTCGACGATTGACCTCTTTCTCGAAGTTGGACCTTCCTAACTGGATAGATTGACCCAAGTACACGTAACTGTCAACAACTTTGAGAACAGAGTCTCCAATCTTTATAGGAGTCGGTATAAATGGGCATTAGACATGACTTTCGTCTTGCCCATGTTCATTTTAAGACCGACTCGCTCGGAGGCTCTACTGAGGTCTTCGAGTATTGTACTCAGGTCCTCCGCGGTCTCAGCCATGATTACGATATCACCAGCAAACCGAAGGTGTGTCATGTACTCGCCATTGATGCAATGGAAAAACGTAATTCTTGTTTGCCGAATACTCTCTTAGTGCAGGTATGATTTTATTATTTCGCTCTGTGGTGCTCTTAATGCGAAGTCCTTTTGTTTACGTCACGTTTTTGGTAAACGGGTCCCGGGATCTTCCTCATATCCCGTAATCTTATCAAATGATCTTTAGTACTAAGGACGGCAACGTTTATGGTCTAGTATAAAAGAAACGTAAAAAATGTGCACGCGGTGCGTATGTGGCTTATATGGGCGTCATCAAATCTTAAATACCAAACAACGATAGCCAAGTAAACCATGGGCTAGAGCTTTAGAGTGCATATGTATTATAATATACATTTCGGGAAAATGTCAGGAAGGCGGGGCCGAAGTTCCGGATAGTTGAAGTGTCTCCTTATTCGCATGAGCATCCATCGTGGCCGGTATTTCGATAAAACGTTGAACAATAACTATAGTATGATATCGATTCTTATTATTTTAACTGTACAGACACTTATATCAATTTAATACTAAGGGATTACATTGATAATTTCAGATTAAATCAAATAAGAGCCACTGGGTTTGAGTATGACCAAACACACTCGATAGAAGCTTGAGCAAAAAAATTTTTTTTTTCCTTCTTTGGCAACTGAGCCGGTTTCGACTATTCTGCCAGTGTGAAAGAATGCGTTAACGATCACTCGCTATGTCAAACGCAACTCCAGCCGGTGTTACCATTCGCTCCATGGTGTTACCTGTAGGGTAATTGCGTAACACACTATCAGTAGCAATGGGTTTCATTCTGATAGTTCAACAACATCCATTGAGTTATTTATGTTGTCGAACAGACACATTTTCGAATATAGGGAGCAATGGAATAGCAATAAGCTTCAAAATTATTCCAACTGATAGTAATTGTATGTTACGGAATTAGCGTGCTGCTCTTAATAAAAATCATAATTTATCCGAATACCGACCGATTAATCGACTTCAAAAAAATTATATACTAATTTACGGACAATTGATACTGATACGATAAAACAGATCACAATATTCAAAATTAACTAGTCACGCGCCGTTATACATAAACATATATGTAATGCAGATCATTCAATGTGCATAATTAGTCGGTAGTTAGTGCCTTATTAACGCCTGGCCTATTAAATTATTATGGAGATGGATTAAGACACCTGACAGTGTCAGCTAAGCTGATAACCTTGAACATTTTTTTGTTTACCATACGTAAAAGATGACAAATGGGTACCTGTATGTGAGTTTTGATGTTTGTAAACGCACCCATGATACACAAATAATTTATAGTGTGGGACAATGTCTTTTTTTAAAAGAAAAAAAAAAACAGAATTAATTTTACTAATTTTAGTAGCATACTTCAATCTTGCAAAAGTAATGCGTTTTAATTTTGACGAAACATGAAAATTACTCTTAAATCTGGCAATGAAAAGTTTATGAGGCTTGTCCTATTTTCCTTATGGACCTTTTATTACTACGGGAGCTTTGTAAATGAAGATGAATTGACCTACCTGTCGTTCAAAGATTATGTTAACTGAAAAGGATATTATAACTTAATGTCTTGTTTTAATAATAAATTTTCGAAGCGCTTTTAACCAATACAGCATTAATCCTTATCCAATTTAATACCTTAAATATTGTTAATTTCATATAGATCTATATCCTTTACAGATGGCGGTACCGAATGGCCAGGCGGCGAGACCGGCGGGACGCTTTTTATACAACGTTCACAGTTTTTCTGAGTGTATTTATTATCAGCATTGCACCCGTGCGAAGCCGGGGCGGATCGTTAGTATAAGATAAATTAATAAAGGTTAACAATCATATATTACAGCCACCTAATTATTCTAACACGAGTATGCATAAACCAATATAATCACGATCCTGACATCAGTAATTATGTATGTGACCCAAAGGGGCGCGCCGACCTCCCAAGGCTTTCGGGTCATTTTCATATCGAACGAAATGTACGATATGCGATAACTGTCCTGACATTTAAAACCGATATTTGAACAATGTTCATTCCTCGTTCCAAATCCCACGTCCATTTATCGCAAGGTTACACCGAGCAATACATAAATTAACGCTCAAATTCACCGTTCGCCAAATTGCTCATTCGGATCACTTCGATACAATTGTTCTGATTGACAGACCATTTTCGCTGTCAAATAATACTAGGAAACTATGCCTTTCAGAACTGACACAAGCGGGAAATTTACATTACCGGGAGGTGAAGTGGAGCCGACAAGTCGGTCGTATTCAAATTGACGTCATTAAGGCGGTTACACGCCGCTAAGACGAAAGCTTTCACTAATAACATTTACCTGAGCTCGAATAACCTCGTGTGCGGCCTTTGAACGGAGCGGGAACTGGTTCATTAGTAAAAAGACGCGAGTATTTATAACGATGTTTATATGAAATATGCTTTTTAATTTTCTTGTAGCTGTCCTTTCAAATTCGCCACAATTTTCACATAACAAAAACGGCTCTAAGTCATGCCTTTTTCGACTCTCCAGCGTTACGATGTTTAGTGAATGAAGCTGGTGTCTGTGAAGGTTGTCTGTAAAAGATCGCTCTTAGCGATAAGACCGCCCATTGTGTCACCCTTTGTAAAATCTTTATATTTATGTTTCTGTAATCTATATGGTGTACATAATAAAGAGTATTCTATTCTATTCTATTCTATTCTGGTGTATGCCTCATCGCCACAACTGATTCCTAACGGTATCGAAAGGAAAAACTAATTTCCTAAAATTATTGTCTCGATTATTATACTCATCGGATTGATTGACTCTCAGTGGCGGTATTGAGCCAAGAATAAAAGAAAAGACACAAAGCCCGATAAATCCTTTCAGAACTCATAACAAAAGCGGATTAACTCGGTCTGTAATAACACATTGTGGTATTATCCGTCCGTGAAACCACTTTTTACTTAAAAGTAATTTCTCAACAAGAATGAGAAACTTTTAATTAATATTCTCTTCGTATTTTATGACCCTTTAGCTTTTCTGTTATACAATTTAGAATAAGGTTACAAATTATACCTTGATAAGGTGGAACTTAAGACTGTTTTTTCAGCAGGGCTGTTTTAATATTCGAAGCATGTACGGAAAATTGTGTTCAGCGACAATCATAAATTGAACGACACTGCGGGGGCGTAACATCTTTACATATAAATTGCCAATGAAGATTAACGGTTGTTCTATCTATGAAGCGGTATCTATAGGGCTGTGAAATTAAGAAAATTTCCATAACACGTCTTGGGGTTGAGTGTAGTGTAGGTACACAAATGGCGAGGTCGGTTGGCGTCGCGCCAGGCGGCTCCCGCTCCCGACAACTCTGGAAAACTCCCGGGAACCGCCGAGTCAATATTTGTGATGCCATTTAACTGTCCTACCACTCGCATCTTGCGATATTTTATTGGTTGCTTATCTTTGCTAACTTTTAATTTCAGGGTAGAATTATTTGGCAAGGAAATTGATTGGACATGAAAATACATACTTACATGAACTTATTTGACGCAAATTTGAAATATCTGGTACGAATTACATTAAATATTTCAGACGAGAGAAATGATTCATGAATTAACTGAAGAAGTCTTTGTTAAATACAAATCCAGCCATTTCACTAGCAACCTGAATGAATCAAAGACAGACATAATACCCAACTAATGATGTAAATATTTTAACAGTCCCAGCGTGAAATGTTGATCTTGGAAACTTAAACTAAAACCCAAGCAATCACGAAATAGCAATTGCTTTGAATTACAACGTGGCATTGCTTAATCTGTTTAATATCTAACTACATCCTCGATGAAATCTCAAATATAAACGCTAAAAGGTCGGATCACAAAGCTATAAAGCCCGTGTAGTTAAACCGCTTGGCGTTTATTTCTAATCCCTAACCATAACATGTGAATTTAAGGGAACACCGAATTAGGAAATTTATATTAGATTGTGAGGCACCAAGCCCGCCGCAATTTAGCTTCGGGGATCCCAATAACTACATCTGACGACATTTGTAGGTACACGGCCGCCATGTTTATTCCGTTGGCTGTGGCCGTGCAGGCAATAACACCACCTTAAGTGCCAATAACCAACACTTATTTTAGGGTATGAGATTTTCAAACGCGATACAGGTGTGTTCAGGGTTGAATTTTCTGAAATATCTACTGGCAACATGTGCTTTTTGAAGCATCTTTCTCTAGATGTTCTTATTTTTTTTTATGAGATTTAGTAATGCATATTTTTGTACAGTATTTCCAGACATGGACTAGCGATATGGTATGCGAAAGGACAGAAGATAAAATATTAGTTTAGACCTGTCAAATTGACGTATTTTTGGTCGCCATGTTTATAATCTCGTCTAAACTGTCTATGGAATATATTAATTTGACAGGATTAAATTAAAATGTTATCTTCTATCCTATTCTTAATGCAATAGAAGGAAAAGTTGCACTTAGCTTAAAATTAGTTTAGTTTGTTAACAAAAAAATCGGAACCAATGGCCCTGATTTTCTTGTTCTCAATATAAACTTAATATAAGTTCAGTAAATCGTTTTTTTTTTCTATTTCATGACGTAAGTATTTTTAATAGCCTTTTTTTTAAAACGTGTCTAAACTGCCTATGGAGTATATTAATTTGACAGCACTAAACTAACATGTTACCTGCTATCCTTTTCTTAATGAAATAGAAAGAAAAAGGTGTACTAATTTAAAATTAGGTTGTGAACAGAAAAATCGAGGCCAATGTTATCTTTATCGAAATAAATATTTGGTATTAAAGCTGTTTATATCTGTTGAGTGCTTTTTCAATGTCTAAAATTGGACATTCCATTTAAAAGATGTTATGAAATTAAAAATGTCAATATAGACATAAAGTACACGCTGCTGCGACGCGCTTTTGTGGCTCCACATAGCGCGCCGAACCACGCTAATTAGGGAGTAAGTAGTATTTATTGTATATAAAGTCCTTTCTGGAACTTTCTTTAGCCTTTTCGGGTCGAAGGTAGTACTAAAACCTTTCCTGACTTATATTTTATATTCTTAGTTTATTTTTATTTTCTCTGATTTGAACGAGATTAGCAGAACTACGTCGTGTTGGAAAATCTTCTTCTGAAAATTTAGATCGTCTCGCAAGTATGTAAAAGTAGATTTCTCTACAATTCTAGAATTTGCCCAAAATGTTTTGTTCAAAATGGACTGATGAAGGGTCAATAAAAAGACTTGTCAAATAATCATACATTATCCGAGTATTTTTTTAATTGTAACGAATTGAACGTGTAAAAAGGTTATTGTAACTACATACGTACATATGTTACGTAGTTACAATAACCTTATTAGTACACGTTTTCATTTCGGGCGAAAGAAATTAAAGAGGTAAATTTAATGCAATATTTATTGTCACATAAAACAAAAGAAAAGTATAAATACAAATGAAAAAAGGCAACTGACTAAAAAAAAATTAGCTTCATTGAGTATTACTTATTAATTTTAATAATTTGGACAAATTGAGTTATGGACGTTTTAAATACATATCTACCTACTGATAGGTTAAATTAAATTATCTTTATTTATGTAAATATATGTTTAAAAGAAAAGTACACCCGTGCGAAGCCTGGACTGTCTGCTAACACAAAGATAAAAAGAGGCAAATTGGGATGGCAATAATATTCTCTGCATTTCAAAACACTGTGTTTATAATTTCATAACAGTTGAAATAATCTGTGAAAATAGAAAAAAAATGAAATAATATTCAATTTAACCAAATTAATTACTACAAAATAATCCAGCCAATTCATGTAATTAAATAATACACACGATCGTTCTTTGATTAAAACAAATCTAATAATGAACCACAAAGTACAATAGAGATGGCGTTTAATTATCGAGCAATTCCAGTTGACCAGTATGATATACAACACAATATATTTGTGGGCCTACCTTCATGTAATTGAAATAATGCTATACAATATTTTTGACCCCTACACCCTTAATATTAAAAGAAATAAAACGTTACTTCCAGACTTAACCTTTGGGTCAATATTTGTATTTGGAACTTTATTAATGTTAAGTCAAAGTTCACTTAGTACCAAACTAAGCTGTCATTTTTATATGGAAAACTGCATTTCTATAATGGTTAGGTGCATCATTCAATAACTATTTAGGTGGTTTAAACTTGATGTAAAAAAAGTCATGTTTTGTAATAAGGGGGTAAATGTTTTCTTTGAGGAGTCGCTAGAGAGGCGCCACGGCGCACTCACCTTTCGCCTGACGCAAGTCCTCACCGGACAGGGCTGTTTGGGCTGGTTCCTGTTCCGAATAGAGCGGGAGGAAACGCCAGGGTGTCACCACTGTGAATTGCCGTGAGGACACAGTTGAGGTCTGCCCGGCTTGGGTAGAGCACCGCCGTGTCCTCGTAGCGGCGATCGGCGGCGATCTCATCCGACACTGATCCAGGCCATGGTCCGAAGCGAGAGCGCATGGCAGGCCATCACCTCATTCTGCAGTGATGCTGGCAAAAGAGGAGGGGGAGCGCATGTGGGAGTGGGAATCCCTCACGCCTCTACTCTAGCTACCGCAGGAGACGCCCTGGCCGGGAGACAACATCGAACTCCCAGTCTCCGTAGACGCGGGCGTGCGGGCAGCGAGCTGCCTACTGCTCGCCGCCCGGTAAGGACCAGGCCCAGGTCGACGGCGCGTTGTGCTTTACGCGCGAATCAAAGTGTTGTCAGCATATCGTGACGGGCTCCACGAAGACCGATGCCTCCTGGGTCAGGGTTGCGGGTTGATTAAAAAGAAACCGTAGCCCTGGCGCACAGGCAAGTAAAGAAACACGGGTGGGTTTTAGTCAGTAAAAGTCTGACACACCGTACCGCTCCACCCAAAGCGGGAGAGGTCATTTGATGATTTACCGTCCAGAACAAAAAAGGGGGTAAATGTTTGGGTCATCATCATCATCATCATCAACCTTTTTATCGTCCCACTACTTGGTACAGGTCTCCTCTCATTGGGTACTGCAAGATTATTGGATACTAAAAAATAGATTTGACAGCAACTTTATTTTCAGTATAACCGAAATATCGGCATGTAATGTACTCATATATCTATTCCTAAACCTTAAAATAATTTCCTCTTCAATTTCACCGAAGTCGATCTCCAAATAACATTCCTCATTAGCATCTGACACGTCGTTAGACAGTGTAGAAATTGCTTCAACTACGCAGCATGACTAAGCTCCAGATTACCGTGAGAACGTCAATCGATTTCGCCAGTCGTCGAAACACATCGAATCACGTACATCGATACATCGAACAAATCGATGCATCGAATCTCGCTAAGGTCGAAGATCAACGCTCTTTGAGCGTCACGTACACGATTCACCACTATACGCTGATTGGATATTTTATAGCGGAAGATACTTCTTCTTTGTGTATTTACAAGCGGCACCCTGATGCTTTTTTATTGGCAAGTAGGTAGGTACTATTGTTATGTTTTTAGACAAGGGTATTTTCCCTCGGGTGTTGCCAGAAACAAGACAGCTACGTGCTACGATCCCATGTAACTTTGAAGCTTTTGTGTTTATTTTGTTCTAGTTCAGTTTTTCTGTAACCATGTTGATTTGCACTTAAAGATATTTCTTTTTCATATACAATAAAAAATCTAATCAGTTGAAATAGATTCATCGCGTTACAACGAAATAATTCTCATCGAAGCTTATATAATAAAAGGAAATCATTGATACAACGACGAAGAAGAAACGAAATAATTTCAGATGACATTGTAAGATTGTACATGCTGCTACAGAATTAAAACGACTTACTTTGGTGAATATATTAAAACTTTCTCCTGCTCCATGATAAGAATAGATAATCTATTAAAGCCTGTAAAGAACACGAAATACAGGACCGCTGAGAATACATAAGTAGCTGTATATTATGAATTCAGGATTATCTACAGTATCTTACTTAACGAACTTATTCAAATGAGTGAGTTCATGAAAAATTGTTTCGTCAGCGATGGAGGTCCTAAATAATAATCATCTACATAAAATAATTTCTGTAAACACGAAACAAAAAGCATATGTATAGAAGCTTTAGCTTTAATACAAGCACGGAGAAGTTATCTGATTTGTGGGCAATTAAATTACTTCTGTAAGAATCGGAAAGTGAACAGAACTAATCAAAAACTCTCGTACTTTTTCCTTATTCTAATAAAAACTCACATAGGTCTACATAATAGGAATAGCTCCTGCCATTCTTTGTAAGTAAAATCCCAAAACCGCAGTATGTAAATACTTGAACCGAAACAGTTCCACCGACCAGCGAAAACGAGCTTATGCCAACCGACACTTGCTACATAGGTATTTAATTAAACAATTCCAAGAATCTGCGTATCCGAGGAGCAAGTTGTGTAGCCAGAGGCGTTCGATCCAAAGTAAAATTAGCTGTTAAACAGGCGGTCGTGCCGGAGTCAGCCTTTCATTAATTAAGTGGTAATTCGAACGGCTCGGATCCCTTAATGTAGCTAGCTAACTTAATGTAGCTAGTTACAGTGGTCACTTTATGCGAGTGCGTTCATAATATACGTTTGTCGAATATGTGGTGCATTGAGCGGTTCTCACCAAACAGATGGGGATCTTGACTGTGATCTTATTCTGAAGCGAGTTGTTGACGTAAACCCAGTTGAAGTTTTACAAATTCTAATCACAAAAAATTGTGATTAGAATTTGTATGCTTCCGTCAATTGCACACCTGGAAACCGATTGGAAAAAAAGATTTGAATCAGAAGTACTGTAAAAATGTACTTGTAATAGATTGGTACGTAAGTTTTTATGAAGGATATAATATTTCGCAGTGTCTGGTGGAAAATTTAAAGAAAAGTAAAATCCATTTCAATTATAACGGCCAACTAAACAATTTCAAATATTTCATTGTGATAAGCCACCCCATAATTTGTAACTTCTTTCTGGAAGCCTGTCGTAAAATCCTTGACGCAGGTATGTGTACTGGGAATATACCGAGGGCAGTATGAAACTGATAGTTTCCTCAAGGACGACCATCGATTACGTAGACCTTATACCAATCTATTCACATTTCTTACCTTAGTAAACTACTAAACTACAATAAAAGGTTTTGTACCATGTATTTGGAGTTTTTTGCCCGTTCTTTTTCATAGGTTTTTTCGTTTTTATTTGACACTTTGAAATGGGAAACTAACTAACTTCACCTTTCTGACTGCTTACCCCCCCCCCCCCCCCTTCAATACAAAAGTGCTCGTAATTAGTTTATTTGAAATGAGAGACTTGAGTTCGAGTTTATTTGGCCAGGTAAGTAATTAACTGAAACTAAATATCAAACCTGAGTATCATAAAACTTTTATTTGGTCATAAAACTGGGAAGCACAAAATTAACGATACTTTTTTATTAAAACACTCCGCGCTGATTGAGAAACGCATAAAATAAAAACTACGAACACTGCAAAGTTAATTAAAATGGCTCAGGGGAAATAAAACGCAATCGTCTGTCAAAGAGTTATAACTTACTAGCTTTCCGCCCGCGGCTTCGCCTGCGTGGAGTTCGGTTATATCGCGTTTACAAGAGAACTCTTCAAAAGTTCATTCTGGTGAGTGTGCAAGGGAATTGCATAATTTAATTCCCCCATCTCCGTCCCACCATCGGACGAAACGTCGTACGGCGACTTTCCACCCTTATGTTGTTAACACCACCACGATCCGATCCGGACGAAGCGTTTCGCTTCTTCTTTTATACCGCATACATCGAGGGACTGGAGCAATTTGCCGGCGGCGGTATTTCCGTCACACTACAATTTGAGTGTCTTCAAGGCTAGAGTGAAAACGCTCTTAATAAACTAGCGCGCTTTACCATCAACGATCGCATCACTGCTTACCATCAGGCGGGATTGCGGGCAGGAGTTAGTTTATAATTTATAAAAAAGAAGAAGACAGAAGATAAATATCAGTTTAGTCATGTCAAATGAGATCATGTCGGACAGCCTCCAAAAGCGCAGCCGCTGCGCAAGAGGAACAGGTTAGAGCCCCGTGCAGTTCAAATATTTGTATGCATGAATATGAATAACACTGGTCTGGTTGTGCCTTGGAAAGCACGTCAAGCCGTTGGTCCCGGTTGCCATACGAACATCTAATGGCAGTCGTTACGGTGGAGCCTTCAAAAGTTCAACAATTGGTCTAAGTGCAATGCTTCGATATCGCCTTCGGGTTTTGGAGGTTAGACGGCAGTCGCTTCACGGAAAATGATGATGAGACTTTCCGTGAAAATCAGCAGCTAGACTGGTAAAACGGACGCCAGACTCCAAATCTGAAAAAGCCGAAGAAAAGCGAATGCGACTGGGATTAACGCCTGAGATGATGAAGGCAAATAAGACAGCATCTGACTTTAATCGACGTATTTTTGGTCACTATGCTTAGATATTCTGTCGCTATGATTTGTTTCATATCTAAACTGCCCATGGAATATTTAATTTGTTAGAACTATGAAACAGGGAAAAAAATGCACTGAACTTAACTTTAGTTTAATTTGTGAACTGAATTGGAGCCAATGTAAACGTAATTTGAACCTACGAATAGCAGCTTTGAGTTTAATCAAGTTTAGATACATAGGAATACACACACATATACATAGCTTAATCTCCGTGTAATCTCGTTAAATTTTCATCCGACACAGCTACTCACTCTATTGATCTCAGCAACTAACTTAATTCCAACCACGTGGCTCTTTTATGTGCAAACGTATCTAATAGAAAAGATCGTCTACATTTATCACTCGTAGAGTCCACCGCAACTAAAGCTCTGTCTTATTCCCTCATTTAACTTCTAAAATGTAATTAAGAACAACAGTCCCAACTAAGCACATGTAATTATAAACACCCTTGCCTGGAGCCTGGAGGAATATTAATAATGTGTTCTTAGTCCTCAAAGTAATAGGTTTGCGTATGCGACGCACCGCTCTTGAAATTGAATGTAAACACAAGCTCCCAGCACGCTATTTTATCACACCACGTAGGTACATACGGGTCCTGGTCCTCCCAGCATAGGTACTTAAATATGCATTAATTAATTAGCTAGTATTTGTTTAAGACGTCTTTAAACAGAAGAGAACTTCGGCACCATTAACATATTTTCCTTTCGAGAAAATTTTGACGAGAACCGAGTATAATGCGGCTGTATGGAAATAAAAGGATTTTTCATCGGATTTGAGCCTTCTGCTCGGGAAAAATAAACTTTTTGACGTAAATAAATTGATGCCTTAACTCCTCGTTCTCATTTTTTTATAATAATATCTTATAATGAGGGTGTATAATAGTAGGAATACTTATTTGCAGACGACAGCACATCAAGCTACTAAAATCTATAAAATTTCTGTAATAGATTTTCTACTTCATCTCTAAATCATTAAGGCTCAAGGTTGACTGGGAATATTTGTCAGTTTCGAGTAGCTGCGTGCTGCTACTTGATGCCGTCTGTACCTACAGTTTACCCTCACCCGCCTCCTCCTATTAGATGTTGTTATGTAAATTGGGAATATTAACTTTATCGCGCGTCGTTATCGATATCGTTAAAGAAGTTATTATAATATTTGTAAACGAAAACGGTTCACAAGTTTAACTGAATTAACATCTCACCATATTTTGGCGCCCTCGTGTCAAAATCTGAACAATATTTCAGCTATCACAATAATGAGAGTATAAAAGTCGCAAGTCTACGTGAAAATGAACATTTTGATTTCATATCACACGGTGAACCTGCGTATTTTTTCAGTAATCAAAAACAACTTATTTAAAGCAATATGCATCCAATCAGAATACGTTCAGTTAAGTGCTAAAACATACAAAACTCTCTCATGGAACTATACGAATATCGACGCGAAAGCAAATAAAACTAAAAGAATTTCAATTAATTTTATTTGCGACCACATACAAGCAAAGTGAACCAATATATGAGGGTATGTGTTTACGGATGACAGCAATTAAGGGGCGCATGTTGTTTGCGTCCGGCGTCCGGTGTCAAGTGTCGGACACGGCGTGGCACCCTCCTCCCCCTGATCCGTCCCGACCAACTGCCATTTCTTGACAACCAATTTTTGAAAATAGTTACCCTAATTGACAAGTTAATATTGGATATTGGTTTTCAAAACGTTCGAAATATTGCTCGTGAACGGGCTGGGCCTTTAACATAGATACGCACTATCAAATTAAGTCTGATGACCCGACCTAAATCGCATAGAAGCGTTGGATGCAGGCCGCGTCCAACCGTTCTTTTTGGAAATCCTTAGGGGTGGCCTATGTCCAGCTGTGGACTTCGTGTGGCTTCGATCATATAATAAGGGCATATAATGATGATCAAATGAAGTACTTACCTATTAAATATCATTGGTGACAGTATTAGACATAACTTAAAAAAGCTTGTTTTTTAGGGGGAGCGGGGGATTTACACTTTGTAATAAAAGTACAAATTATGTATATATTGTGGTTTGCAATAGTTAAGATGATTTTGAATTTTTTACCTTTATTAAACTTATATATGCACAACATATATTTTATATACTTACCAATTGTAATTGAACTCATTTGAACTATTTATCTTTTGAATGAATGAGGCTTTTAATTAAATAAGCTATTCAGTTTTTTGAAAACTACCAGTGCCCATGTTAAAAAGCTAATAGATTAAGAGGTGGTCAGTACCTCATATAGGTATTCCAGATGAATGCTTTACATTTTACTATTCGTCAAGCAAATATGTTAATTTTTTTTTTTTAATTTGTCGGATTTTAATGGCTTCGGCGAAAATACGTTGCTGTGTTTAATTGTCATTTGCTTGTCGATACTTATTGTGATCTTACTTGTTTTTGTCGATTTTAGTTGTTATATGTAGTTTTAATATACGAAAACGAAACCATTATTTATTATTATGTAAGCCTTTATTGCTGAACTAACCTTAAATCATCATCAGCGTTAATTCCTTTTAGCTTTTTCAGCTTTGGAGTCCGGGGTCCGCTTTACCGGTCCAACTGCTGACCTTGGCTAAACTTCGATACTTTCCGTGAAGCGACTGCCATCACCAGTGCCAGCACTGTAGCCAGACCAATTGTTAGACTTTTGAGGGCTCCAACAACCCGTAACGACCACCACCATACGTTCGTATGGCAACCGGGACCAACGGCCCATCGCGCCTTCTGAGGCACGACCAGACAAGTGCAAATATTCACACTTATGCATACAAATATTTGCACTGCGCAGGGATCGAACCCGCGCATCGTTCCGCGCCGCGTTCGCTACCGCTACGCCACGGAGGCTGGCTGAACTAACCTTAAATACTTAACCTAATTTACAAACTAACACATCGATTATCCTGTTCAGTGATCAGCGTATCCTATGACACATAAGCCTCTTCCAGCTTTTTCCACTCGTCTCTATCTTTGGCTTTTCTTGACTAGATAGCTTCTCCGCCTTTTTTATTATATCGTCCGTCAAACTTTTTGCGTTATGATTTTAGTCCATTTTATTCTGCTATCTCTTGCCCTGCCAATCTCCATTACTTACTTAGTTACTTGTTAATAAATAATGAAATCACCTCAAAAAATTCAAATTTGGTGCATATCTGATTTTCTGAACCTCTTTTATCTAAACCACACGAAAATGTAGTATAGAATGGAATGAAAAATTTAATTGAAAGCAGAGAATGCTGTTAGAACTGACTCTAAATTTAATGCACGTTTATGGTTATTCGGCAGCTGAAATTGCTTGGAAATATACCTATTATTCCTAAATTTATGACTTTAATAATGGTGTTCGAAACAATGATTTGAGCAGAATATCGTGCCTAATAACGCTCGTATATTTGCTATTCGCTACATTCGCGCGATCATATCGACTCTGATACGCATCTATTGATTTTCGCTGAGCCTGGTTTAGTTGTAGTGCAATGTTCGCTATCTAAATTGTCGCGAGAAACCGCTGGATGCGAGAGGCGCAGGACCGGTCGTCGTGAAGATCCTTGGCGGAGGTATATGTCCAGCAGTAGACGTCTTGCTGCTGAAATGATGATGTTGATTAATGTTCGCTAATACTAAGTACGTTTAGTAAGCTTACTATACATGGTCATTAATGAGAACTTTACAAAAAGGTAACAACCTTACCAGGATGTTAACGAGAATGAAAATATAATAAATTGGAATGGGATCAATAAATAAACGTAGTCATAATTATTTAATCAACTTATTACGGCTCAAATAAGAAGCTTTTAAAGTTACTTCTATTAATTAAATGGATCCAGAATGATAGTCCAAAGATGGCTGAACCTCGAATCGGATCAACAAAGGGTTCGCCATAACTGCTATCTTTGCCGTGACTTTTCAAACTGCGAGGAATCACATTATATTTTATGGGCGAAATTGGCGGTTTAATTATCTCATAAATTTTAATGAATGTTAAAGTGATACTTAAAATCTAAGTACCTTATAGTCGCTTAATTGTATAATATAATTTTCCTTCTAAGTGGACAAGCGCGTTTGAATTTTTCTATTTTATTATTTTTTTCTGTTACGTGAAGTGTGAACACCTCGATATTGGAATCCATACGTTACGGTAACGATAGCGTTAACTGTCGGAATCTGTCACATATTGCACACACTGTGCGTATATCTACTACGTGTTGCGACCAACAAATACGGATATTTTTCCTGAACCCGATTGTAAGAGAAATGATCGCATAAAAATACGAAATTGCCAACATTTTATCGTCAAATCATTTCAATGTTGGAACAAAAAGAATGTAGATTATTTGTACCTTTTCTATTAGGTATACAGACTTACAAAGAAATACAACGGTATGTAGAAATACTATATACATTTTTAAACATTTTACCCCTATGGATCTACACATTGCCATGTGTTCCTTATCATAATTCTTTTACATTGCCTACGTCTTACTTACATACGTTTTGTCAGTGTTTTTATTTATGTCTATCAATCTGCCTAACCGTCTGCTTTCAGTCTAACTGGATACAGCCAGTTACCAGTATTTCATATTAATAAGAAATACTGGTAACCAGCCAGCCAGTATGTAAGAGTATGATTGTTTCAAGTCTTAAGTGGATGATAGACATGCGAGTAAGTACGCGGACTTGTGGCTCGACGACTTGTGTCTTAAAAACGCGTAGGGTGAGGTATCCAACAGCGAACGATGAAAAACTTGCACATTCATAGCTCAGCTGTTTCTAAAGATATTGAAGATTTTTTTTTACTAGAGGACTTTCCATATATCTGGCTATAATTTTGCATATTCATTTTAGAACCAAACGTAACAAGATAGTATATATTTAAGTTTTTTTAAAAGATAGCAAATAGCTCACTGAGTCCACCACGTGGGACACTCTGAACCGGGGCCAGGTCAACAGTGAACCAACATGTACTTGTAGAACATGTACTACAGTGAAGCTTCCTATTTATTTTACAATAAATTATGACTATTTATGCTACAAAACTAAGGTAAAGCAATAAAACGCCTTGTAAATGTTACTAAGTAATCAACTTTATTAATTAAATGTTTTTGACAATGTTTTTTATTTTTAAATATGAAACGTCCATCTTTTACTAGCCTCCAATTTTTCTTTTGTGTGGCCTCCAATTTTCCTAGGCGCTGCTTTGCTAGAAACAACAACAATTTTATTACTATATTCGCGGTTCACTGTGTACTACACCCACCATTCAACGTTTAAGGTAATCTTAAAAACAAATGAAAAGAGTTACTGTAGTGATTTTAGTTGCATACGATAGCCAAATAAACGGTATATTAGGTATAATAAATGTCACATAACAAAAGTACGCATAACAGTAGTAATACGAAAAGGTAATACTTATGTTTTATTGCGTTTTATCGCCGAAAATCGTATTGCGGTCCGCCACACGGACGTCTTTGACGCTAGCTAGTTCCCGACTTACCAGCAGGCGGCGCAGTAAAAACTGAGTATATTCGTATCCAAGCACGGTTTGGAAACGAAGCATTTACAAAGTAAGAATGGTGGCTCAATGTGTACCACTGGTTCACTGTTGGACATCTCACCGGTCACCCTACTTTAAAATAGGGATGTATCCAAGGTATGAAAATAAAAAAAATAATTAGTCCGTCTTATAGATAATAAAAAAAATTAAGACCCGTATTTTTTATTTTGTCAAAATTACCAAAAACTACTGAAATATAGCGTATTAAAGTTACGGAGTGGCGGCTAATTACATCACGCCGTGGTATATTTTGTAACACGGCGTGACGTCATGCGACATTTAAATTCAATATAACTTCCGAAGTATTTGAATGAAAGAAAAAATAAAAGAGACGTGTACAATATTTTTTACAAATCTATCTGATGGACATTAAATTATTTTTTAGGATAGAACCCAATTGCCGCCCAATTTCGCCGGCGATCCACCCTGTTTGAAATCTTACACGTAGTTCGTCTCAGCTCGTACATGTGGCAGCGCTGCAAAAGTTCTTCATACAGCGGTTCAGGCATTCTGTTAAATTTATTAAATTATGGAAATCTTCCTTCTCTTCACGTAACACTCCTACTCATGGGCGTACCCAGCTTGTGGCTTTGCAAGTCAGGCCTAGGGGTGGGCAAGTCTGGCCTAGGGTTGGGCAAGTCAGTCCTACAGTGGGCCGATATTGACATGGACTCTTTCGAAGACCTGGATTCAAAATCGCAGAGGTCATTTTGAATGAATTTTATTATCATAAGAATCTATGTTTTGTTAAGTTCATTTCGGCATAGGTATAAATTGTTACAAAATTAATAAACTTGTTTCAATTAATTCATACTAAACATGTGACAGCCTGACAGGGTTTATGACCTGACTAGGTATACAAAGTGGTGCTGACAATACGACAATGAATTAAACATCGTATACCTCAACACATCCTGAGTCTACCCATAAAAAATCATATAAATATGTCCATTAGTTTAGTCACGGGAAATTATTTTTCATTTTTCACATTTTCGACATGATGTCCATGTTGATAAGGAAGCGCTTACAGGTTAATGACCGCCGCATCCTGCGGTACCAAACTTTAATTATAATGGCGCGAAAAAAGCAAGTCGATACAGGATCGCGTTGTCGCCGATCGGAGGTCAGTGAACCAATATTTTTAAAGGATGTTCTATTCCGTTTGCAATTTTATGTAATTTTGTTTGTTAGAATTTTTTTTTTTGAGGTTAGTTTTTTTTCTGTGGTTTAGGCTTATTTCTATGAACCAGCATTGTACGTGTTTTCATTTATTGTCGTATTGTCAGCACCCCTCTGTATAAAATGTATATATGTAGGTAGTACGTTCGGTAGCACTTGCCTGCGTACACACGTTTTTACGTACACATTTCATTTTAAGTTACAACTTTGTAGCTATTCTCTTTCCTACCTATATATATTCCATGATTTAATTCCCCCATCTCCGTTCCACCATCGGACGACCTGTCGGACGGCGAGTTTCCACCCTTATGTTTTTAACACCACTACGTTCCGGACGAAGCGTTTCGCCTCCTCCTTTATATCGCGTACATCGAGGGACTGGAACAATTTGCCAGCGGCGGTGTTTCCGTCGGACTACAATTTGAGTGTCTTCAAGGCTAGAGTGAATAGGCTCTTAATAAACTAGTGCGCTTTACCATCAACGATTGCGTCACTGCTTACCATCAAGCGGGATTGCGGTCAAGCGCTAGTTTATAATTTAATAAAAAAAAAAACAAATTACATTTTATATATACGCTGTAAACTCAAATTATTCCACGACTATTACGGTTCACTTACTAGCCGAGGTGGGTAAGAGATGATGGATCACACAATTTATATGGATTTCGTATAGGTATTACTTCGTTTAAAGGCTATCATAGCTCAGTGCGTGATGGATTGTTCGTCGTAAACTATAGATTATCGCGGCCATCTCAAAAATGTGTTCTGGGAGGGCTTCTGAAGATTTTTTTGCAATAAATGAGTGTATTTTCTTCTAATACTCTAAGTAATGACAGCCTCCGTAGCGTAGCGGTAGCGAACGCGGCCGCTGCGCAAGGAGGCGCGGGTTCGATCCCCGCGCTGTGCAAATATTTGTATGCATGAATATGAATATTTGCACTGGTCTGGTCGTGCCTCGGAAAGCACGTTAAGCCGTTTGTCCCGGTTGCCATACCAACATCTAATGGTAGTCGATACGGGTTGTTGGAGCCCTCAAAAGTTCAACAATTGGTCTAATTGCAATGCTTCGATATAGCCTTCGGGTTGTGGAGGTGAGACGGCAGTCGCTTCACGGAAAATATCGAAGTTTAGCCAAAACCAGCAGTTAGACTGGTAAAGCGGACCCCAGACTCCAAAGCTGAAAAGCTTCGGATGCGACTGGGATTAACACTGAGATGATAATGATGACTCTAAGTAAAAACTTAGTTAAAGTCATTTAAAAACTTAGTTAAAGTCATTTAAAACATGGGTGTGCGGACTGCCCTTTGTGATATAGAGGTTAAGTTTCTATATTAACAAAATAATATTATCATTGTCGTTTACTTTTTGTTACGAAGTATGTAAAATTTATAAGGAGTTTCTCTGCGTGATCGAATCAGAAATGAGGAGATCCGCAGAAGAACCAAAGTCACCGACATAGCTCTGCAAGTCGCTAAACTTAAGTGGCAGTGGGCAGGGCACATTGCTCGTAGAACCGATGGCCGATGGGGCAGTAAGGTTCTGGAGTGGCGACCACGTACTGGAAGGCGCAGTGTAGGGAGGCCCCCAACAAGGTGGACCGATGACCTGGTGAAGGTCGCGGGAAGCCGATGGATGCGGGCAGCACAAGACCGGTCAGCGTGGAAAGCCTTGGGGGAGGCCTTTGTCCAGCAGTGGACATCCATAGGCTGAAGAAGAAGAAGATGTAAAATTTTGAGTTTTTTAGTGATTTTTCAGGTTATGATATTATTTCCCTGTATTACGGTTAGACGAAATATAATAAATTATTACTACTCCTATAATCTAGGGATCATATTGAACAATCAACATGCGTTTAATTAGTTGACACTCCAATTTTGGTGGGGCTAAACGCAGAACAAACAAAACTTGCTTCTTTCATTTGCAAATTGACAGGACAGGTGCCTATTAAATGGATCCAAGTTACGTGCTCGGAATCAATGGAAATACCGTAATACAATTTTCTCGGCAAAGTCTACCAGCAGTCTACTTTAATAAAGCAGTGGTTTTAATAGACACGGGTGTCGGCAGACAATGACCGGCCTACACCACGGGGCGGTATTATGTCTACTTATATCTATACTTAGAAAGTACATATAACTTTAGAAAAGTTACGCGCACTCATAATTGAGAGGCTGGTGTTTTAACTACTAGGCCAACACGACAATGAGGGTTTAATGTTGAAATATAACTTAAAAAGTAATATTTATTATCATATACTAGGGATACCTAAATAATTTATAGGAATTAACATGAACATAATTTTGGTTGTTGATTTCGTAAATATTTTTATTATATAGTATATTTTTGTTAATAGGTAAGTAATGGTTTCGCAAATCAACCTAATAGTCTTAGTTTTATACAATTAATTTTTACTACTTATCTCAACCTTACCTACCTACCTAGCTAGAGTTTTCTTTTCTCGATGTACTTACGTGGATATTCTTCACAACCTCGAATAGTTAGTTAAGCTGTTTTTGTTTCTTCTAAAGAGTCTTCAGTATCTATTATTTCGCTGAATTAGAATCTAAGACCTTTCCCTCATTTTCCGGTTGAATCGTTACCTATCTTCTGTATTTTGGAGAAAATATATTAACTCTACATGAACTCGAGGGTCCAATCTTGATTTCGCCGATACAAGGAAAAATGATTTCTTAAACGATGCAAAAACAAATAAAATATTTTGGTCTTACTTCATATAGGTTATTTTTATGTCTGTCGTGTAAGGTAAGAACGTGTCAGATTAGGCGTCATGAGGCAGTTTTCCCGTCAGATTACAATTTTGTAATCTGACGGGAAAACTGCCGTCAGATTACAAAATAAAAATACGTGTATTCGAGGCCAGAGTGCTCTTAATAAACCAGTGAGCTTTACCATGAACGACTGCATCACTGCTTACCATCGGGCGGGAGCCCGGTCAAGCACTAATACTAAACAAAAAAATTACAGTCGTGTCGAACAAAAGTAAAAACTGAATTATAAAAACACAGAAGTAACAAATTACTGCGATCCCCAACCCGCCTGCCAAGCGTGGCGATTATGACAAGAAGAAGAAGAAGAAGAAAAAACACACAACACAAAAACAAAAAACAAAAACAAAAAAGGTTTCAAGGCCGACCGATAGGGTCGGTCACGCTCACTCGAATTCGGTGCTTTTTCTCCATCCAACAAGTGCTCAATGTCGCTAAAGAAGTTTTCCCTTCAAAAATACCATTTTCCTCAAGAAAAACCGGTGTCTTTCTGGTTGTATAAACGTTTATATGTAACAAATAGCTGGGAAGTATTCAAACTGACATCAGCGGCTCGATTTCGGGTCGATTCTTAAATCTCATTTTCCTCTGAATAGCCCCTTAAAGTAATGGCGTATCGTTAAAACTGCTTCCAACCACTCTCATGTCTTTGAATTAATGAAGTGTAATAAGCCAAGAGATAAGGAAGAAAAGGATCTGTCGATGTGACCTACTTTATAAATTGAAGGCTGATAGTAAAATAAAAACTGAATGTATTGCTTGCTTTGTGGAAAATGTACTAAAGTCAACATTAAGGTACGGTTTGTTTGAGGAGGCGGAGCGCTTGAGGCAGCGGGAATCCCAGTGCCCTCACGCCACTAGCCGCCGCAAGAGACGCCCTGGTCGGGAGACAACATCGAACTCCCGGCCACCGTAGGCGTGGGCTTGTGG
Source organism: Sesamia inferens (assembly GCA_037179545.1). Lineage (NCBI taxonomy): Eukaryota > Metazoa > Arthropoda > Insecta > Lepidoptera > Noctuidae > Sesamia > Sesamia inferens. Next base: position 23,507,609 of record CM073934.1, on the reverse strand, counting down.
ACGGTAAGCAGTGGGTAGCTCGCTGCCCGGTAAGGACCAGGCCCGAGTCAACGGCGCGTTGTGTTTCACGCGCGCCTCAAAGAGATGTCAGCACATCGTGACGGGGTCCACGAAGACCGATGCCTCCTGGGTCAGGGTTGCCGGTTGGTTAAAAAAGAAGCAGTGCCGTAGCCCTGGTCTATAGGCAAGTGAAGGAATACGGTGGGTCTTAGTAAGTAAAAGTCCGACACGCCCTTCCGCTCCGCCCAGAGCGGGAGATATCATTTGATGATTTCCCACCCCAAAAAAAAGGTATATAGTTTGCTCACACAACAAAGCGCAACAACCTATTATCTAATTCAATACACTTTAACCTTCATATACAATAAACTAATCAAACAAGGAGTTCTGATTCTATTTAGCAGTATCCAGGGACTTAATTGGCCATTAACCCGGTATTGTTCTCAGCTATTAAATAACATTTAAAATAGGCATGAGGGTCTAGAAAATACCGTTTCGTGGAAGTTCACGCCTCGCTTCACATTAATGAAAGAACCGACTAAAATCGGCGATCGATAGCGGACACACCTTTCAAGCGGGTGGACAGGCAATACATAACGATAATAAAACCACACCTTGCCTTATACCACTAATAAACCTGATTATGCCCGACTGAGTGCTCGTATACCGACACGCTCAGAGCACACAATATATACGAATACATACATATAATCGTATCGCATTTAACGTGATATCTCAGATCATATCATCCCTTTGATAACGGGAAGTAGAGCGAGAACAGAATAATAGATTTTTCATAAAACTATCCTATATACTGTAAATGGAAATTCGCAACAAAATCCGTGACAGCGCCAGCGCCCGCCCGGCCACGGGACTAAATTGAAAAGCTTTTGAAAGCCTATTGCCCGAGCCTATTTTTGTATCTCGATTGATCAATGAAATTATTTTGCAGGCAGTGCAAATATTCTTTCTCATATGTTCCGAAGAGAGGGCGATGAAAAACGATGTACCTATGGGGAAATACTTTGCTTTAAAATTACCTTGCTTCGTCAGTCATTTCAAAGGAGTTTCGGCGTAATGTATCGGATGAGAGTTTTCACGGAAATTGCACACAAACGCAAGTCATCTTCCGTAGTCGTGACGTGTTCTGCGTAAAACCCTTTTTAAATATTCAGACGTAGGCATAAGTGAATTTTTATGAAAAAAGAAAGAAAATATACTTTTTATAGATCATAAAAACCATGCATCTTAAATTATTTAAGAGTTCGCTCTCGGAGGTTTTCTTATCTCCTTACATAATAGGATGAAGTATCATGCATGTATGTGTTTTCTACTTACACTGATGTTTTACTTTAATTATTATCACATTAAATGTCATCTTGGGCGGTGTGTTAAATTCAACGTGAAAACAGTACTGTTATGAAACTAACAAAGAACTGTATTCTATTATTATTACAATTCTACAAACTACTCTTGTACCGCGGTCATATCAATAGACTTGTTCGACGGAAGCAAAATTGTCAAAGGTATTACTAAGAACCCTCAACTACAAAGCGCATTAGCATCGATTTACATAAACGGATTGGAGTTCTTAGTCTAGTCGGATTTAAATAATATATAGCTGCTATTCGAGACTATGTGGCGAACTGAGAAGTTTATACAAAAGGAGACACATCATTTATTAACATCGGACTTTCCTGCGGACATCGCCCGCTTTTATGACGAGATTAATAGATTATAACCTCGATCAAGCACATTGTGTCCTCGATTAAGCACATTGTGCCCTGACAATGATAGAAATAAACGACTCGATAAATATATATTCAGGGCGCTTGTATCATTTTATAGTGTATCAGTAAAATAAAAAAAATCAATGGAATAAACAAGTTATCGTAGGTATCTACCAAGTTATCTGTAGCTACCCAGACAGGTAAGGTTGTCTATTTTACAACTTTTTGGGGTCAAAAACGAAATTCTAATTTCGTCGAAATATTAAATTAAAATAAATATTGTTTTTGATTTACATTTTTAGAACCACTTAGACGAAATTAGCATAAAAATATCAAATGAAACTGTTTTATTATTTTCGAGAAGGCTAATAGTTATTTTAAAACTGCTCGTTTCTATTTTTTTTTCCAAAGTTTCGTTTAAACTTGAACTACACTTTTACGATTGGTGTTTATTTTTTTATTGTGTAGAGATTTAAAAAAGAAAGCCTTAGCGACAGGCCGCTTTAGCAGAAAACTAAACAGCGGCAAGTCATTTAACCAATGAAAAAAAAAGGAAAAAACTGTATGGCATCGCTAGATTATTGCGGAAACAAATGACCAGCTATGCATAATTTTAAGTAATAAGGTTAAATATTTACTATCGAGTACCTTGGTACTGGCCGCATGCAGCCCAAAAAAAGTATGCAAGTCATTTAATATTTTAAAATAAAACAAGTAATGAAAAAGAAACAAAGACATCACAAAACGTTTTTGACCTCAAGTGGTTAATGATTGCTCAAATATAGCTAACCACAAAGGATGGATGAAGGCGTTATATTTCTCACCGGATTTCAGTGGTTTCGAATTGAATTATTTATTGCTATTTAAATCATATTTAGATACATTAGATTTTCAGTTATCATATATTATTTGCATGTGTACTTATTTCCATGAGTGGTAAAGCAAACTTTGACCTAATCAATCACACTTATCATGATATTGCGACTAAACTTTATTTTTGAACTATTTTCGAAACAAATTGATCCACCCAGATTCTCTGTAAAAAATAAACATTACCAGAAGCCCAAGGAGTTGTATTGTTGGACACGCTTGTTAATATTAGACGAGTACAGAGAAGTTCCGTATTTCGTCTAATACTACCTTTACCCGGACATTTCAGATAAGTTTTATAGCTTTTCCCGCGCCTTCACCTTCATGAATGCAGAGATTATCAGACAGGAACGTATGTATCTATCTACACCTATAAAAAAAAAAGGCGTCTGGCACTCGGAGACTGCCGCGGTAAAGCTATTGCATAACCTTTTTTTTTATCAACAATAAATTGCAAATATAATTGCAAGTTATACTTGCAATTATAATTATTTATTTATTTTATTTATACAGTAATTTTTCCTTTGTTTTTTTTTTCTTTGATATCAATTCAAGTTTTCTTTCTGTTTTGTAATTTATTTATTTTTTACCAGCAACGTCATCAAAAGAGTGCGAAAAATGGTGACGATTAAGCGACTAAACTATATTCAATGTTTTCTGTTCGACTTTGATAAAGAGATAGAAAGAAGCTAAACAATAGCTTAAAAATGACGTCATGTTCGTTATCACACCCATGTCAGAATGTCATGAAATATGATGTCGGCCATCTTGGATTTCAAAAATGAAATCATTTTCGTGATCAGCACCCTGAGTTTTGGCGGGAAAGTCAAGCTGAGTGTCACGCTCGTTTTTCATTGGACTTTTAAAATTATTTATAGTGTTGTTTACTAAATAAAAGTGCGTGATTTATGTAGTAAAAAGTGCATTTAGTAAATAGTTCATAAAGAACAGTGAAATATCGCTGCATAGTGGCCACATCATGACTTTGTCCCAAACCTCACTCGTAAGACGGGTCACGCGGCCGTCTTTTTCGACATGAATAATTCATAATTACGTGGCATTGGCTAAATGCACAAACCGTGCGAAGCCAAAAAATAAAGAAATAAAGAAAAAACCCATGAAATCTATTATATTATCACTCGAGTCAGTAAGCATGTAAAATGAGAAAACTAACATAGAACGATCCGTGTGAGAACTAAACGATCACTATTACACAACAACACTGATACCTTTGAGAAAGCGGACTTCCTCTACAATAGGGCAATTCCTGCGTAAGGTCTGTCTATGCTATTACTTATAATCTCTGTCATTGTGTGCTGTTTCGGTGCAATCGCAAGACCGGCCGGGCACTGAGGGGCAGGCAAGACAGCTATAGTGTCCTTATGACTCCACCAACTGGTATTTCGTTGACTCGGAAACGGCGCACAGCCTGTGCGCCGTTTCCGAGTGCGCGGTACGCGGTGCTCCCTGTGCGGCACAGGGAGCACCGCGAAATATACTCAAAGACTCCGAGGTTCTTTTTCAATATACCCCACTGTTTTGTCGTGGTGGCCTAGTGGTTAAAACACCAGCCTCTCAAGTATGAGTGCGCGGATTCGATTCCAGGTCAGGCAAGTACCAATGTAACTTTTCTAAAGTTATATGTACTTTCTAAGTATATATTGGACACCAATGACTGAAGGCGAAGGAAAACATCTTGAGGAAACCTGGGCTTTATAAGTCTGAAATCGCCAACCCGCATTGAGCAAGCGTGGTGATTACGCTCAATCCTTCTCTGGAGATCTGTGCCCAGCAGTGGGACGATAAAAAGGTTGTTGATGATGAACGGCATCGGTGTCGAATTATTTGTTATCAATTTAATATTTTCGAGCTGATCTTTAGTAACATACTCACTTCTGATTGCGTTAACATCTGACCGTAGAATTAATAAATCCTTCATCAACTTCTTTACGTACGTTCTACGTAGTCAAAGCAAACTGGTGGCAATTTGTGAAGGTCATATGCCACAAAAACTGGGATTGTTCGGGATCCGTGATTTTAAACACCGTAATCGTATATTTTAGGTCTTTCTGCTTTTTGTTCTTACGCCTCGATACATGTTTTTGTCTTGTCTTCGTAGAAACAAACAATAACTTTTTTGCCTCATCAATGTCTTCCTCAGAAAAGCCGACGAGCATATTTTTATTAAACTTTCGTTGTTTCGTTTCGGAGATAACAATATTACAACTCGTACACTTAAATGTACTCGTATTAACATTGTTCACCGACATCTTTCTGTAATATTTTATTTAATAAAAACTTCAACTTCAACTCTTGATCTGGTCCCTGTGGATAGATACCGCAATTTTGCCAATAACACGTGTAACAAATTATAGAAATTCTTTAAAAAAATATTTCACAATAATGGCGGATATCGCCAATAACAGTTGAAAAAACGGCCGCGTGAGCACTTTTTACTCTATAAAATCACGCGCTTTTATTTAGTAAACAACACTATAAATAATTTAAAAGTCCAATGAAAAATTAGCGTGACATTCATCTTAGCTTTTCCGTTAAAAAAAAAAGGTATTTTATAAAAACACTACTAAATTAATTTGAATAAAAGTACTTAATAATTAATTATATGAAAAGTTTTTAAGGTAGCCATGACAACGTCGATGACGTCTATGACATATCTCTATAGAAGACCTATTTCAGAGAGAAAATTAATCGCAAGTTTAGCACATCGCGACTATCAGTAACATGGCAAGTGTGTAGAACTGAGTTCGCGCCCTGCAATATGCATGCTCTTTTTGAAAATCTATAAATTGTTTTCAAAAGATGTAGTCGCACGCACACAAACATACCGTGCCGAAGACTGCCGAACTGAAACGACGTTAGACGATGTACGGCCTTTAAGTCACACCTCCGTGCCCGTCGGAGTGGGGAGCGTGAGGTTTTTTCGTTACGGAATTTCTGGATTCGGTCCCCGCACTCAAGGCCCGCGATAGAAGCTATGCAATAGCTTAAAAGTAACTTAACTTGTGTGCTAAATTTTAACCAAACCCTTTAAGCAGTTTTTCTTTTGAGAATGAACTGTAAATAAGTTTCTCGTTTATATTTACGCAGTTAGTATTTAATGTGTCCAATGTTGTAAAATGTAGCGGTCCCTACAACGCTACATGCGAACAACACGTCATACTGACGTCACGCAAATTGTGCATCTAGCAAGCAGAGTTTACTGTACAAGTAGCACGCATACATGTTCACGACGTCAACCGGTCGGCAAGTGACGCCAGAAAATACTAGTCTGGTCAGAGGATCCTCCATTTTCTATGGAGGCTGAGTTCACTCAGCAAAAAGTAAAGTTCACTTTACACCCGATTCCTCATACCTCCACAAAATAATAATTACTTATGTGAAAATTAATAAGAACTTTGAAACATAAAGTCATTTTGTCAACACTTACGTGACAATAATTAGGTACTTGAATAATATGAAACGGTACATGCAACATATATCTAATTTTAAGAAAATAAGCGAAGTTCATAATATAAATACCAGGAACAAACACAATCTTGCTGTACATCACACTCGTCTCCACAGAGTAGGCAACTCGTTCATGGGTCAATGTATACACTTTTACAACAAGCTTCCCATGGACATTCGAAACTTACCCATTAAACGATATAAAACCTATATAAAGGCCAAACTTTGCAAAAAGGGGTATTATAAAATCTCAGATTATTTAGAGGATAGAGAGGCTTGGGACTGAGCTGCTCGCTCTGTTAAGCATTGTTATTAAGCAATATGCGTAATTATAACGTAAATTATTGTAAACATTTTCATTTTTAATGTCTGGACTTTAAAAAAGACGATGATCCCTGAGTTTGTTTCGGCTATTTCTTCTCAGAGGTAGTCAGTTAGGAAATGCCGGCTTCATCTAGTTTAAAAAAAAAAAAAAGAAAAAAAAAAAAACATGACGTGTAAAAGTGATCGGTGATCCTACTTGCTTAATAAACGATTTCATTTCATTTCATTTCAACATTAGGAATGGGTAATGTCAGTTCGGTTCATTTTGTTATTGTGTCTTATATAGTATTACAGTTCGCAACGCGAATAATATTACGACCCAAATCAATATCAATTGTTTGTAACAAATATTTTAGCAACTTTTTAATACGTCGAAAAGTAATAGCAAACTTCACAGAATTCATCAAACATTTTATTTCCCTTTAAAATAATATGCCTATATTTCATCAGAACTTTCAATTACAAACGGAAAAGGCCGAAAGAAATATAATCTGGAGTTTTTCCTCACAGATAAATGGTTGTTTGTAAGTTGCTGAGTTATAACAGTGAAGAAGATTCATTCAAGTTTCAAGGTTTTGGGAATAAATTGAAGTTATTTTGTGACTCATGTGGTCACGTGGTCCTCAATCCACGTATTGGATCAATTCGATTAATTTATCGAATCAATGATATTATCGTCATCACAGCACGTCATACACACTAACTTTAGTAACCTTTTGATTTTCCCATAGACAAAGTAAATGTAGTGTATGATTTTGATAGTCTGTCTCAGAGTCATAAGAGTCAGGTAGCTGTCACTAATGAGCTGTCAGTCACGAGGAATGGCGGGAAACTGGACTTGAAGTGTACCGAGAAATAAGACCTTTGATGTGCTGGTGAACCTGTGAGTAAACATTTTAATTGTTCTGTTAGAGAAATATTATAAATATACTTAGATCAATGTACAGACGACAGCACATCAAGCTACTACAATCTGTCAGGTTTCTTTATTAGATTTTCTACTTTATATCTAAAGATTTAAGGGTCAAGGTTGATTGGAAATATCTGACAGTTGCGGGTAGCTTGACCTTGATTCTCTTAAAGAGAAATTCAGAGAGGTGAACATTCTGACTGTAGCTTCACAATATATATTTGAAAATCTTATTTATGTACATAAAAATATATCTAATTTTAAGAAAATAAGCGATGTTCATAATGTAAATACCAGGAACAAACACAATCTTGCTGTACATCACACTCGTCTCCACAGAGTAGGCAACTCGTTCATGGGTCAATGTATACACTTTTACAACAAGCTTCCCATGGACATTCGAAACTTACCCATTAAACGATATATAAACTATATACTTAAAGGCCAAACTTTGCAAAAAGGGGTATTATAAAATCTCAGATTATTTAGAAGACAAAAAAGCTTGGGACTGAGCTGCTCGCTCTGTTAAGCATTGTTATTAAGCAATATGCGTAATTATAACGTAAATTATTGTAAACATTTTCATTTTTAATGTCTGGACTTGAAAAAAGACGATGATCCCTGAGTTTGTTTCGGCTATTTCTTCTCAGAGGTAGTCAGTTAGGAAATGCCGGCTTCATCTAGTTAAAAAAAAAAAAACATATGACGTGTAAAAGTGATCGGCGATCCTACTTGCTTAATAAACGATTTCATTTCATTTCATTTGCTGTAGTCCGTACTTTACAGAATAAAAATATAAAATCAGCTACCTAATATAGTTGTGGTTCGTACAAATTTAAAGAGTAAAGTTTTTATGGGTGTGCTTTCACCCAGCTACTGACTGTACTTCTAGTTTAATATTTAAAATAGCAAGGAGGTCAAGTAGATATAGTTTGAAACAATCGATTTCTTAATGCAGGTTGCACATGTAACATATACAATTTGGAGACAACAATATGACAGAAACAGTACACACTATCAATACTAATGCGTAATTAAGAATTGAGAAGGTGATTTTTTGGAAAACTAAACGGCAATGTAGCCGGGCCAAATCCGTAGCTGACCCGGTGAATCTTTGACTAACTCTGGTTACTAAGAAATCTTTGACTAGCTCTAGTTACAAATGAATCTTTGACTAGCTGTACTGACTAAAGTATTGAATTTTCATTTGTAAACTGCAAAAGAGATTAGAAATAGGCAGTTTTTTTTTAATAATTAGACACTAGCGCTTGACTGCAATCCCGCCTGATGGTAAGCAGTGATGCAATCGTTGATGGTAAAGCGGGCTAGTTTATTTAGCCTATTCACTAAAAAACTTAGTGAATTGGCTTGTATCCTAAAAAATAATTTAGTGTCCGTCAGATAGCTTTATAAAAAATATTGAACACGTATTTTTTATTTTTTCTTTTATTCAAATACTTAGGAAGATATATTGATTTGAAATGTCGCATGACGTCACGCCATGGTGCAAAATATAGAACGGCGTGACGTAATTAGCCCCCACTCTGTAACTTTAATACGCTATATCTCGGTAATTTTTAGTAATTAAGACAAAATAAAAAATACGGGTCTTAATTTTTTTTTTATTATCTGTAAGACGGACTAATTATTTTTTTAATTTTCATACCTTGGATACATCCCTATTGGAAGGAAGACGGCAGTTGAGCGAGGTGGTGCAATGTTAAACCCAACAACACGACCAACGATGCTGCGCCAGAGGGAGATTGATCTGGAGACCCTCCACGACCAAACTCCCGACACAACAACACTTGGCGCATCGTACACGGCACATATCGCAACACAACTGCTCAGACCCGTCCTCCGTACGGCTTCACCAGACATCATGCCGGAACACGAGGAATCGCTTGGCGGCAATACTTTGTCTGGTGGGTGGTAACTTCTGCCGGCAGCCGATGTGGCCTACCACCGAGAAAAGTTTAGTATTGGCATCATCACCTTGTTTGTACTTGTGTAAAATAGTAGTTAAACAAATATACATTGGACTTGTGTGGGATGAATTTTAAAGTGTGCATGTCTTAACTTGCGCAAATATATTTTGACGTGTATGGCTATCATAACCAACGTGGCGACGACAAAAGGTTTTATGTTGCATCAATAATCTACGCTGCATAGCAAATATCAAATCAACAGCTCAAGAAGCTTGATGAGATCAGACTTCTGTATCTGTGGCACTTGGTATTCGAGGCACATATCCGGTGGGGTCCAAAGTAACCCCACCCTCTAAATGATCGTAGGTCTGGGATCTTGCGGACGTGATGTGCCGCGGGTTAAAATATACGCCATAGTTGAGGACAGAAGGTTCAGCACAAGTCAACAGAAAATGTTTGCATGTTTAGCTGATATGAAAAACAAAATAACACTAGGAATAAGTACCCTGAACTTTTGATGGGAGCATTTTATATGCACTTAGAACGCTACACGGTTATTACATGTAGCATCTTTTAAAAATCTAAACTAATCCGCCATTTTGTATTGTCAATGCACAATGACAGACACAATTCAACAAACGTTTCTGGCGCCAATCGATACTACTTGTAGTTTTTACTTATAAAACGTCAAAACTGAAGTACGTAGTTTATGTGGCATTATGTCAAATGTCTTCGTCATTAGATTATGTCTAAACATGTAGTTACATCCTACGTAGTAAGTGTATTTGGGAAATTAATTACACTATGACACGCGATTTCACTGTGACCTTTGGAATAAAGCCAAGTAATTGTATTGTGCTGTCACAAATAGGTAGGTATTTTTAAAGCACATGTAACTTGTATATTTGTATGTTGTATATAAATTGTAGTTATCTACCGAAGAAAAATGAAAGAAAAAAGGTTTAATTGATGCTATGATTATACGTAACACACTATCATTCCGGACGCATACAAAACATAATATGTATTGTAAAAACCTGATGCTTATTACCAAACCAGACCTGGGTCTATATTTTAGGGCTGGTGAATCAACCATCATATTAGTGGCTAAAAAAAGTGTTGCTGCATTATTAACAAATTTTTGTTTAATGCCAATTAGATACAATGAGAGTGGTAGAAAGAGAAGATGAAAGACACGTGGTACTACTTATTTGTTAAAAAAAAAAACCGCTATTTTTTCATCCTTTGTTAAATAAAACCAGGTTCTTAATAATTAATTATAATCTAGCCTAAAAGACTAACAAGAAATATAAATCTAACTGATTTTTTTAAGTGATAGTTATGTAAAATTTAAAATAGTGTTCATTTTACTTTACACAAGTTTGTTCCACTTTCTTAGAACCTGATATGAATCATCATATCAGGCTCTAATACTGAAGAAAAAAGTGCTTATAACATTAACTACTTTTTTATTCAGTCTTTGTTAAGAAACAGTGAGTGTAAAAGTAATTTTAGACGACCAGTTTCATATTTAAAATACATAATGGCAGAGTGTGAGCATGGCCCTACTGTACTTTCTTTCCATTCGACATTGCTGCCCGACGCACCTTAGTTTACGACTGTAGCAGTCACTACGAAATGTGAATTTGTTTTATTTTCTCATTTATTGTGTTGATAAAAAATGTTAAAGAAACAGTTACGCTAGTTTATTTGTAGATTTAGTTCCGTGCATAATTTAAAAAAAAAACACATATAGGTACAGTCGAGAAAACATCAAACGTGCTGCACGACGGTCATCATGAAAGCACTGAATAAATCTAGAACAAGACAAACTTCCTTACCTTTTTGACCTAAATATTCACTGATCCTCAAAGAGCTGATTTAGTCAAAGTCTGCTCCGCTCAAAGGCAACCCGTGCGAAAGGAGATCCCTAGACAGGAGATAGATATACCTGTAGATGTCTAGTGAGTTTGTGTGCAGTCCCTACTTAAGCACTTAAACTGAAAGAGCTGGGACCCAATATACTTGACGCTTTTTATTGATCTAATTTGGCATCACAAATGTTACTTCTCTCGCAATATCAGCGGACTAATCGAGTAACAGATTTACAATTACAATACTATTCATTTGGACAACATTCATTGCGCAATTAATACAGTCAAGAAGAGTTATTTTTAAGCAAATGAAGCAATGATTTAGGAATTATCTTAAAGTGTTTCGGATTGCGTTATGCCATTGTGGAGCAGATTTACTACTCACTGCTTCATATTTTGTTCCTAGAAATTCTCAAGCCTACTTACAAAAATAACATAAAAACGCTGAACCCAGCAAATGTCATCACAGCGTACCCTATTACTCGTACAAGGAAAATCATAGAAAAAACGTCACACTATTTGCCTAGTTCATGGACTAAAATCTATTTACCGAAATCCCTTGAGTAGATATTATTTTGCATAGAAATTTGTTTGAGGCATCGGTAAATCTCTGCTTTATTTTATCTCTTTTAGTACGTGATTGTGGGTAATATGGCCGGGGGATAGAGGCTTCTCTATTTCCATGTTATTTGGTACAAATATATTTTTGATGAAAAGAATAAGTATTGGATAGCTATATTCTGAATTTGAGACCGACTTATGACTTGTATATTAAACATGTAAGGATAAATCATTTTCTTTTTTATAATATTATACAAAAGGCATTTTCAAATGGATGTGGCAGTAAAGTAGTTGACTAAAAAAAAACTAATTAGTCCTTCAGTAGATTTCCAAAAAAAAACTAGAGACGTATTTTTTCTTTTTTCATATGAACAAAAAATTAAGACAATACAGAGCGTTAAAAACTCGTGTGACGTCACTCCTTGCTACACTTTTTAGCAACGGGTGACGTCATCAGCCCCTACTTTTGATCTTTGATACCTTTTATATTTGTCGATTTTTATTGATTTCATAAAACAAAATATACGTGTCCAATATTTTTCTATAATCTGAATGACGGACTAAATAGAATATTTTTATTTAATATTTTTTTACCCAGGAAACATCCCTTGTTGGCATTTTTATACTATGGTATGCGAAATTTTATATTAAGTAACATACTCTCTACAATTCTACTACATTACGCGTATTTTGCAAATTGCACTGTAATATTTGCTCAATAGTTAAAACGATCAGTTGTCGCTTTTAAATTTCCTCCTGTTATAAGAAACTTCATCTTGTTTTCCCAAGAGCGGAAAAATCAGAAAACTTTATGAACGAAATACGGAGAAGTATACGAATAGGATTTCAGAAGCGCTGAAATCTGTGCGAGTCGATGTATTCGTGTGATATACGAGCCAGGGTCAACTGTTGTCCCCTTCCTTCTGCCGACTAAGTATAATAACGCTCCGGTAAAATGAAAAGCCTACTGTCATAATTCACGTTCATAATACAATATATTATGTGGGTTAAAGTTACGTAAGATGTAGTCGAAAATTTAAAATAGGGCTGTTTCCTGGGCAAAAAAGAAATTGATTCTATTTAGCCCGTCATTCAGATTATAGAAAAATATTGGATACGTATATTTTGTTTTATGAAATCAATAAAAATTGACAAATATAAAAGGCATCAAAGATCAGGAGTGGTGGCTGGTGACTTCACTGCGCGCTAAAAAGTGTAGCGTGCAGTGACGTCACACGAGTTTTCAACGCACCGTGTCGTCTTCATTTTTTGTTTATATGAAAAAAGAAAAAATACATGTCTAGCATTTTTTGGAAATCTGACTGACGGACTAATTAGTTTTTTAGTCAAATACCCTATTGATGGATTACATCATCCAGACTTACGTTATCAAAAAATGAGAAGACTTTATAATAATAACTTGACAACCTGGTAAACTTCATACAGCTCAAAATATGAATTAGGTATGTTATATTAAAAAAAAAAAATCTATGTTTTTGTTAGTTTTCTATTCAGGCGGATACAAATCAATCCAACTAAAAAGTCATAGATCGGTCCGGCCATCCTTTCTTTTTTGTTTTGGATGGGGAATCATCAAATGACACTTTACTGACTTTTACTGACTAAAACCCACCCGTGTTTCTTTACTTGTCTGTGCGATACGGTTTCTTTTTAAACAACCCGCAAACCTGGCCCAGGAGGCATCGGTCTTTGTGGACCCCGTCACGATGTGCTGACATCTCTTTGAGGCGCGCGTGAAACAACGCGCCGTGTCGATCCGGGCCTGATCCTTACAGGGCGGTGAGGTGCCGCAAGCCCGCGCCTACGGTGGCCAGGAGGTCGATGTTTTCTCCCGACTAGGGCGTCCCCTGCGGCGGCTAGAGGCATGAGGGCGGTGGGCTTCTCGCTCCCTCAAACGCCCCGCGTCCTCTTTTGCCAGCATCACTGCTTCGCAGAAGGAGGTGACCGTCTTCCATGCACTCTCGCTCCGGGCCATGGCCTGGACCGGGGTCGGACACGATAGATCGCCACCACGAGGTCTCGGCGGTGCTCTACCCAAGCCGGGCAGACCTCCATCTGTCCTCAGGGAGGTCCGGCCATCCTCGACTAACAATTTGGTGTAATTAACCCGCATGCTGAGTCCATAACACACTATTGTTATCAATTTTAATAATTTTGAAGTATATTTCTGATCCATTGCTCAATGTTTGAAAAATGAGTCTGTTCAACAGTTTAAATTATGCAATGAATGTTGCTGAGTTGTCAAAATGCAACCCCTTGAACAGTGTGTTACGCAGTTACCCTGCCTTTAGCTTCTGTCGCGTCTTATCCGCGTAATTTTCTAATATACCTAGTTCAAACATGGCTGAAAAGACACTTGGCGCCATCTATTATCATAATAACGTTATTGTTGTTTTCTTCAGGGGTAGCACCTGTTTTCGGGTCGAAACGTACCCTAAATACTATACCATAAGATAAATTTTCAGCCGAATCGGTTCAGCCATCCATGAGTTATAAATAGTGTATCTAACACAACTTTCTTTTATATAATCTCCATCATCAACCTTTTTATCTTCCCACTGCTGGGCATAGGTCTCCTCTCATACAGAGGATTGAGCGTAGTCACCACGCTTGGTTCTTTTATATATTTAGATTAAAAATTAGGTATGCAATGACAAGACTCAACATTTAGCCGTTAATGGCAATTTTGATTTTGATGTAATATTCGCTAATTATGATAGCGAAAATGTAACGTTTTCAAAACATTATGTGTGTGAGTATATGCGACGTTACAGTTCTATAGAGTTCAGAGTTAAAGTTAATATATAATAACATTTAAAACTGGTATTCATATAAATAATTTCAGAAAAACTCGGAGCTTTGACTTTCAATGCATAAGTTATATCCAAACCTGGTATCAAACAATTGAATATTTTCGTTAAGCAGATGCTTAGAAGTAAAGAGATCTTTACTTCCGTTATAAGTTTGTTTGCTTACACATTCAGTATTATTTTAACATGCTTAAATGGTACGTAAGCAATCCAAGAAATTGATAAGTTTTATGAGTAAAATTTCCTCTACATAATCTCCATATCGCTTCAGCTCAACTCACACAATACACCACCATCTCCCCTATGAACGCATCAGAACTTGGGTTACTTGTTGTTCATGTTCCTAGTATTTAACATCGTTTTGATAAGAGGAGATACGAAGTGTCAGGGGTCAATGGGTTAAATGAGTGAGCTAGGACCATTAATGAAATAAGTCGAGGGTACATTTGAGGGTGTGCCCATTCGGGCACTGTGGGCGTAAATGGGTTAACGAGGATCCTTCACAAAGAAAAAAAGATATAACTGAAAGCTCTCTGAAGGTTTGCGTCTTATTATTATTATTATTAATTTATTTACATCAGACAATTATCCATAGTTTTTCATAAAAAACAGATATAGAAAATACATTTCAATTATATTTTATGAACTATTAAAAATATACATATAACATTCCAAAATAAAATAAAATTAGACTGAAAATCTCATTAATACATTTGAGAATTATGTTATGTCAGAATCATTAAAAAAATAAAATGCCAAATTAATTAATTATTATTACAGGGTTTCGAGAACTCATGTAGCGAAAGGTAATGTGATCACGTTTCAGTATGTGGTACAAATCATTACTCTGAGCAATTTCCTCCGACATAGTAACAATCATCCATGTAGCAGTCTAGTCTATATACTTATGTGGGTCGAATAGGTATAAAAGTATTGTATGTGAAAGTTGGAGTTGGTTGAAGAAAGATGTTCAGTTTGATGGTCTGTACCTCACCCTAAAATAAGCTACGAGAGAAATGAAGGTCATTTGAAGATGGCTAGATTACCTAATCTTACCACACTGCATTTATTGAAAGACATTCAATCAAAAACCAGATTCTTTATTTGCAAATTCAATCAATACTTTCCTTCCCGAATAGAAATATGAGTACAAATTGCTAACAGTTTATGTACTGGTGATGTAAGTCTTGTCTAGCTACAGCTTATGAACAGGACACTTTAGACATAATGAATCCTGCTTTAGACATCAGTTAAGCTATAGTCACTACAAACGTGCAAAGAATAAGAAATAAATAACAGAGCAGTCAAAAATATTTAACTAACTTGATTGACTATCAAATTAATTGGTAGAAGGCCAAAAAATAGTGATATTGTGATTGCGTGAAAAATACAGGTTCTCGGTGGTAAGCCATAACATCGGCTGCCGGCGGAAGTTACCACCCGCCAAACAAAGTCTTGCCGCTAAGCGATTCGACGTGTTCCGGCATGATGTATGGTAAAGCCGTACGGAAGACGGGTCTGAGCAGTTGTGCTGCGATGTGTGTCGGGTGCGATGCACCAAATGTTGTTGTGGCGGGAGTTTGGTCGTGGAGGGTCTCTAGATCATTCTCCCTCTGGCGCAGCATCGTTGGTCGTATTGTTAGGTTTAACATTGCTTCATTCCGATCTACTGCCGTCTTCCTTCCTATTCACTCAATTTTTTTGAGTGAATAGGCTCTTTATAAGTGTGCTTTATCATCAACGGTTGCATCACTGTTTAACATCAAGCGGGATTGCGGGCAAGCGCTAGTTTATAATTATATAAAAAAAATAGACACAAAGTGTAGAAATGGCTTTAGTTTGGTAGTTCAATAAAATTCATTGCGTTATTTATGCTATTGAGGCAACAAAGTTTTCGAACACATGGCGCAATAGATTTACAATATCCTTCCTACAATAGTTATTAAGGTTTTAGTTGTAAGGTCAGCCTAGTAGATGTGGAGACGCTTGACCCCAAGCTTGTGTTCAGAAACAATGTCTTTTGGCAAAAATTATGGCTTTTTAGGAATGACAATTTCTTTATAAGTTAGATAAAATGGTTACAACACGTTTATTCAGCGCTAGACAATACTTTCCCTTACATATTATAATACCTTACCTCATCTTAAACAATATTTTCTTAACAATATTTTTACCTTTTCTTGTTTACTTTCTAACATTTAGACTTCCATATTCATGGCTACGTCTGGCCGCACATGCTCGTAAAGAATAGCAGTAGTGGAAATACATAATGTATGTGGGCCGTTTCATCCGTCTGCTGAGGCAGTCTGTGACTAAAGGAGGTATTAAAGTTTACAGTGCCAGCGCTGTGACCTAGCCTTTGAAATTTTACAGGTAAAAGATTAACAATATGTTGAGATGCAAGAACACTTCAATTTTATGTGAATATTTGATCCTCTGGTGTTGAGCTGTCTTCTTCTTTTTAGGGTTCCGTATTCAAATGGCAAAAAACGGAACCCTTATAGATTCGCCATGTCTGTCTGTCCGTCCGTATGTCACTGCCATTTTTATCCGAATCTATAAGAGCTATATTGTTGAAACTTGGTAGGTAGATGTATTCTGTAAACCGCATTAAGATTTTGATACAAAAAAAAAATATTGGTGGCTCCCCATACTTAGAACTGAAACTCAAAATATTTTTTTTTTTCATCAACACATACGTGTGAGGTATCTATAGATAGGTCTTCAAAATGATATCGAGGTTTCTAAAATATTTTTTTTTAAACCGAATAGTTTGCGTGATAGACGCTTCCAAAGTGGAAAAAAGTTGGTCCCCCCTCCCCTCTAATTGTTAAAATAAGAAAATGAAAAATCTAAAAAAAAACATATGATGTACATTACTATAAAAACTACCAACGAAAATTGTTTTGAACGAGATCTAGTAAGTAGTTTTTTTTTTAATACTTCGTAAATCGTAAACCGCTTATTACCGCGTAATCTTTCATACAAATAACAATTTCATACACATAAATCAATGGTACGGAACCCCTTGTGCGTGAGTCCGACACGCACTTGACCGGTTTTTAATTTAAATTATTTTTGTTTCATAAACACCTGCAAACGCACTTAAACGAAACTCCAGAAGCTACTACTTCTTGAACCATGTAGCACGGTTCAAGAAGTAGTAGAAAAGATTCACGGAGAAAAGAGCCGACCAGAATTTCCACGATTACCCTTTTAAACATAATTGGCTTTTACAGTAGATATATTAGGACAACGTAGGGCAGTCAACAAGTAAGATCTTAAGTTTATAGTACCTAAAACACATTTACTTTTTTAGTAAAACCTAACCTTACATTCATTGTTCGGCACTGGTGCAGCTACACAGGAGCTAAACTTAGTATTCGTTTATATTTATTTACTTGGGAACACTGTTGGAGCTGCTGAACCTTGGACAAAACTATCTTTGCATTGTGTAGATTCAATTTCTTAGTATTATATAATTGCATGGTACACGTGTGAGGACAATGTACTAGCTGTAAAGCATCTATTTGGTGGGTTAGTCTTATTTTTTGTTCTTTTTTTTTTGTGTGTTTTCCATAATGGACGCTCTTAGCGTACAATATATTTCTGCAACGTTCTCACACGGTTGATTTCAACATGAATTATGTAATCAAATATTTGTATCAATAGCTTGATAATTTAAAAGAGTGTTTAAAAGAGTGTGAGTTTAATGGAGTTTCTTGCCCGTTCTTTTCCATAGGTACCTACTCTTGGAATGGGCGACTAGCTTCACTTTACTGACTGACCGACCTTCTGACAATTCAAAAGTGCCTATGATTGGTTTATTTGAAATAAATGATTTGTATGATTTGATTCATTAAAAAAAATATTTCTGGGGTCGGGTCTTCTTGTATATACAAAGGCGCCAGGTGACATGACTCGTTTCGATGGTTAAAAAATAACTATTGTCATGAACTTGAATGAAATATTATATGTGTTATGTTATTATAAGATATTATTTCGATGTAGAATAAATTTTGGATATCGTTATAATTTTATAGGTGTCAAAATCTGAGGTATGGTTAAGAAGAACAATGCGGTCACACATGCAGTAACGAAAAGCGAAATCTATATTATAGACATGTCATAACATGTCTATAATATAGATTTTCTAAGTACTTATGTTAGTGCTCATAGTTAAAAAGCTTTCCAAACAATTATAATACGACCAGGGTTATAAGTAGATATCCTTCGAAATGAATAACTTCGTCTAAAAAGGCCCGAAATGAAAAGTTATGTCAGTGAATCTAGCCAAACAAGCTGATTCTAAAAGTTAATATTCAATGTCGGAGTGCCAATCTACACAAGTATTTCTCTGAAAGGCCCAACTGTTAACTAGAAGCTTGAATAATGTAAGCAGAGGAAGGTTCGTCGAGGACATTTTCCAACTTTTATAAAAAGAATTGATGGTAATGAACGATTGTATTTTCAACTTCTTTTCTTGCTGGCCGCTAAAAGTTTATATTCAGTTTGGAAATTATCAGTCTATTATGCTTCACGAAGTTCCTCGTAATAATATTTTAACAGATGATTTTTGTGTTTATTACAAATTGAATCAATTCTCAGGAACTTGTTGCAAAAGTCCGCAAAGTCAGAAGTTACAGTTTCTCAGAGTCTTTTTCAGAGCAGGCTTAATTTATTTGAATTTAAATAATTATGTGGCTTAACAATATCGCCTTAATATACTTATTACATTTGATGTGAACCAGGTTCCCAGAATTGTAAAGCATTTGTTGAAATGTACAATGTCTAGAAACTAATTTTATAAAGGTATTTAATTACACCCTAGAATTCTACTTCAAATAATATAGAAGGAATTATTTGGAGTCAGCATTTCGAAACTAATTAAAGTTTTCATTCTCAGGATTAAAGCGACTTGTATTACAAAGGATTTGTTCGCCAACCATCCACGAGGCCTACGACCCACTGGCTCAGCGCGTCACACTTATTGTGCACAAAGACGAATAAGTACGTATTGTTTTGTTTTCAACTGGTGCTCTCGGGGGTATAAATGAGACGCGGCCTGGATAATGGGGACATTTCGTCAGCTCTTATAAAACAAAACAACATCACACTGATGTAGTTCAATTTTCTATAAGTACTTCGTTATACTTATGTCAGGTTTTCTTTCCCCTCTTTCGTGTGGAGCAGAGTAGGATTCTTGTCTCTATGTCTCGTTTGACTGTGCGCTAGTGCCTCTTGAGACGTGAATAGCAGGCGTGTCGTTTAGAAAGTGCAGAAGCAGTAACATGTTACTGGGCTATTAAGTCACTCGCTTCCCTCCATTTACTCTTACGACTTGCGACACGTTCTACTATTACGTGGCATGAGTTTCTATTTATCCACATAAACATGATATTGCCTGATATACTGCTTAATTTAGGAATTCTTTGAAATACAACTTTTTCAAGCATAAATAAAACAGAACTCAAATACGACGAGAATATACACAAATCGTTTGCATTTCAAAACAGAAATATGATTGTAAATTAATGAAACGAAATGGAAATACATTTTAAAATTATCGTTTTCAATTAGGGAGCGATATTGAATGTTATCAATCGCTTTCCGAACGTAATCGGGACAGGAATCAGACATGGAAAGGGGCCGGGCTATTCAATTGTCATTTCTGTGAGTTAACCAACCTTCGTAGTTCGCGTAAGGAATGTAAGGATACCTAATGACTACTCCTTATAGATACTTACTGGCAACGAGAACATACTTATGTAGTAGAAATTCCTCATAGCAGACATTGAATGAAATACGTTCCAGATTGAATGCCTCATTAAGCTTATTTGAAGTGGATATTCAACCTGAGTGAGTCGAAAAATATCCCTTACTAGCGGGGTATTTTGTTACAAGTTATTCTGTATCTTTTTTGGAATATTCCAGACGTCCTTTATATTTTATGAACTTCACACGTAAACCTGCCCGTTTACTTGCTTATGAACTTTTGCGCTATGTGGTTATTCTTTAATAACCTCTTTAATAATCATCATAATTCTCCTAATTTATTTGAGGCCATCGCAACGAGCCTTTTTATTTTTCTTTTAGTGGTCATCTCAATGTTGTATATTTTTCTTTCTAACTATATAATACTTCATACAGTCCATTCAGCCGTTTTTTTGGTCTCTACTCTCATATCCATCGACATACATACCCAAAACTTTTTTGATGACATTTTCTTCTTTCTTCCGCGTGGCAATATCATGTCCATTATCCGACATTGCGAGGACATATAGACTGCCCAGACCTCCATGGTCTTTTCTGCCGACTATTTTTGCCTAAGAAATAGGTCGGCCACCGTCAAAGCCGCAGGCATAATCTGTTTGTGCAACTTCCGGTCAAAGTTGTGGCCAGAGCTGAATCCCGGTCCGTCGTACTCTAAAGGTGCTGAATGCCCTTCTGATGGGCAATCCTGAATGCGACGTATTTGTGGATGAATGGATTACTCCATTCATCCGCAAACACGAACACAAGACAAGCTTAATATGCTTATGCGTGTATGTTTGGTTTTCTGAGAAAGAAAGTATGTATACGTTCCATGTTAGTTTTTAGTAGTTTTTAAGTTATATGTTTGCTTCTATGTTAGCCCCAATTACATTAGTAATTGGTATTATACAATTT
Organism: Sesamia inferens; assembly: GCA_037179545.1. NCBI lineage: Eukaryota > Metazoa > Arthropoda > Insecta > Lepidoptera > Noctuidae > Sesamia > Sesamia inferens. Next base: position 23,486,444 of record CM073934.1, on the reverse strand, counting down.
TGATTAACTGTTAATAAATAATGTCCGCACCACTGGTTAGGGCATTCCACCAAGTGGCAATACCATGTCCACCGATATTCGCACAAGTTATGTGTCAACTATTAAAATATCTACTAGACTAGGTATTTATATTAAAAACTTAAACATCCCATATCCTCTATCCCATATTTCCTTCACGAAAATGTTTCCCTTAAAAAGTTAATGTGTTGTACAAAATGACAAGCCGTATATTTACATTTTCTTATCGGCACGTACATTTATATGTGACGGGGCTGTATCTCGCTAGTGGCAGGGTCGAGGGCGCTATCAGCGGTAATGGGGTCTTGGCTGGATTGCCGCCGATTAGACCTAACGGCCCGTGGGAATATTGAATTATATATACCGCTTTTTACATTCCCACAACTGGCATCTTTAACGAACAATGTAAGAGCAATTTAGAGATATCGTGATAGTTGACAATAACGAAGCTGTTTAGTGAATCGTATCTCAGAATGTATTCATTTTACTTATCTTTGCGAAAGGCTTTTTGCTACCTTCAGATAAGCTTCTTAAGATATTTTCATTCTTTTTCATTTGCTGTAAGGAGATGGTTACGTACCTCAGAATTATTTTTATTTTCGTAATTGCTAATTAACAAGATCTGTCCAAAAGTAATATGATTTGTCATGATTTAAAATGTTTGTTTTATCAACTCACATTTATAGGTACATACCTTAATATGTATAATGCGGTGTGTACTGCAGATGTTTTAACTTTTCTCGTGGCGGAAAATCAGGGGTCCAGGGGTAAGAGAGCAAAGTTGTAAAAGCCATTTCAACTTTTCATAATTTTAATCTATGCTGGCCACTCGTGACGTGCACAATATTATTTTTAAAAAGTTTTAAAAGAACTTAAAACCCAACCCAAATTTGGATATTACCTTGGAGACTTTTATAGCAGTGTATTATTACTAATTAAAATATTTTACTGACCTGTAACAAGATTGGCATGGTGGAACTGGCAGACAGCATCGGCTTCGTACCAAGAGATGCGGTCCCTGAAGTAGCGGTAGAACACTGGGAACCCTTCCTCAGGCAGGACCCAGGTATTGCTGATGTTCACCTGCGCATACAAACAATATTAATTAAGTAGGTAGGGGGAAAATAAGGTCAGTTACTAAGCCGAGCTGATATCCGAAAGTCACTAAGGAAATACGGAGGACGGGTCTGAGCAGTTGTATTGCGATGTACGATGGGCCAAATGTTGTTGTGTCAGGAGTTTGGTCGTGGAGGATCTCCACATCAATCTCCCTCTGGCGCAGCATCGTTGGTCGTGTGGTTGGGTTTAGCATTGCATCACCTCGCTCAACTGCCGTCTTAATTCCTACTCACTAAGTTAATTAAGTGAATAGGCTTGATAAACGCGCGCTTTCCCATCAAAGATTGCATCACTGCTTACCATCGGGCGGGATCCCGGTCAAGCACTAATACATAACATAAAAAAATTACAGTCGTGTCCAACAGAAGTAAAAACTTAATCTTTAAAAACACAGAAATAACAAATTACTGCGGTCCTCAACCCCAAGCGTGGCGACTATGACAAGAAAAAGAAAAAACACACAACACAAAAACTAAAAAAAGTTATCTACGCCGATCGGTCACGCTCACTCGAATTCGGTGCTTTTTCTCCATCCAACAAGTGCTCAATGTCGCTAAAGAAGTTTTCACTTCAAAAATACCATTTTTTTACCACCGCAATTCCCGCCATAGTAATTATATACTAAAAAAATACGAGTGTGCTTATGACCACATGACTGAAGTGAAACTTCTTTCGCTCCATCTGTATGTGTATATATATATATATATATATATATATATATGTGTGTGTACAATATATACATGTATACACATATACATATATTAATTTTCTATAAATATTTAAATTTATTTCATGGTTTCATTGGTAAATTAATATTTTTGCATAGATCTTCTATTTTTATTGAAAAAAAAAACTCGTTTTAGACCTTGTAGTACCAAGCTCGCGCCACGGGCGCCTCTGTGCTTATATCCCCCACTTAACTTCCGTTCGCCTTGCCCGATCACTTTTCGTAACGCTTAAGTCACGCGTTCGCCAGCTTACTCCCCAAGTCAAGCGTGCGTAAAGAAGTTTCACTTCAAAAAAAAATGGATTGCCTAATCGCAGACATGTGACATCTACGACCCCGCAATGAACCCGCGCAGTAGATTACGGCCTACTCCGTCTCAATGAGAGGAGGCCTGTATACAAGGAGTGAGGATATTATAAGCTGATTATGTGTGTTATGTAATCACAGAAAACATAATAAAAACTGTTAACTTTTCTGTGCAGCCTCAACAAAGTAATTTGTCATAACGCCTGTCTATTGCACTCGTCAACTATATCTTGTGTGACCAGTGACACACGTAGGAACACCGTCAACTTTTAACAAACAAAAAACATTTTCATTCCGTCATAGTTTCAAATTCTACAGTGTCTAGCAATATATTTCTACCAAACTGGGTTTATTTATAAAAGACAGCAGAGCACAGTCAACTATGTCAAAACTTCTCTCTAAGAAGAAAGTTTTAAGTCAGTGTGCAGCTCCGAATGCATTCGAGTATTCGAATTGCATGTATAAACTTGTGCAAATTCTATACAAAAAGCGTCGATATTTGCGGAGGATTGTACCGCACGCCACTCTAATGAACTTTTCCATTTGCTACAATAGTAACATAGAAGAAAATTTGCATAACAACAAGTGCAAATAAACATATACTTTTTCTGTTGCTGCAAATGTCGATTGCACATTATTCAAAAATGTTTTTATAGGCGATAAAGCAATATTTACTAGTACTAGTTTTCTGCATGCGACTTTATCTGCGTAATTTTTCCTGTGTCCATGGAGGTGCAAGAAAATTACATTTCTGACTTTTGGTCTTTAATGTCTGCTCTGCAAATTTAAAGCATAACCCCAAGTCTTTCTCAAAAATTGGCCTACATAAAGCAAAAAAAAAAAAAAATTAAATCCCTCCCAATCGGACTTGGAAAATATTTTTACTTCTAGAGAACAAGGATTAACAAAGAAAATACTCTGTAGTTTTATCATTAGTAAGTATTTAATATACGAAATTCTATAACTGTATGTACTTTCTAAGTATATTTTGGACACCAATGACTGATTACAAGGTAAAGGAATACATTTTGACTGAAACCTGGACTATATCTGAAATCGCCAAAGTGTGGCGATTACGCTCAATCCTTCTCTGTATGAGCGGAGACTTGTGCCCAGTAGTGAGACGATAAAAAAGTTAATGATAATGATGATGAAGATACGAGAAAGATTTTGAACATATTCAAAGTTGCTGTAGATAATTCTGCCATCTAACCGACTGCACCACTGGGGGCTTCTGTGCCGATTTCCTTAGTAACAAATTAAACTAAATTTTAGTTCCTGTCTATTGCATTAAGAAAAAAAAAGACGATAAATATTAGTGAGATAAATGAAATTAGATGAAATTGAAATCATAACGATTAAGTTTGTCAGTCTACTTCAAGCGTTGACTAATTTGAGAGGACTTAACTAATATTAATTGTCTTAAGAGATAGACAGCCTTAGTGGGCGTGGTTTTAATCCCCGCGCAGTGCGTATTTATATGCATGAATATTTGCACTGATTTGGTCGTACCTCGGAAAGCTCGTTAAGCCGTTGCATTGGTCCCGGGGCCATACGAACATCGAATGGCAGTCGTTACGGGTTGTTAGTCCACAAAAGTTCAAGAATTGGTCTAACTGCAATGCTTCGGTACCGCCTCCAGGTTGTGGAGCCCAGACGGCAGTCGTTTCACGGAAAATATCGAAGTTTAGCCAAATGAGCAGTTAGACTGGTAAAGCGGACACCAGACTCCAAAGCTGAAAAGGCTTCGGATGCGACTGGGATTATCGCTGAGAGATGATGAATAGACAGAAAAAGATTTCCTGAAGTAAAATTTAGTTTAATTTGTGAATAAAGGAATCTACGCCAATATTTAGGTAAGTAAATTAACATTTATGTTCCCTAAATTAGTAGAGCCGCTCGTTTTGTAATGAAACGTGAAATCTGACCGCCTCCACTCGGGCTTGGTTCCGCGAATCTCTGTAGATTTAAAGGTAATTTCGTCTGCAGTCATCCGCAAAATTTCCACGGATCTTGTTCAATCTTGTTAATGGCAAACATAAATTGAAACAAAGGCCTACTTTGTTTTAAAGGGATACTTACTTTATACAACTCTTTTCTTTGCAATATGAATGGTAAATTACAATACATACCTTTTTTTTTGTTGGGCTGGGAAATCATTAAATGACTTCTCCCGCTCTGGACGGAGCGGAAGGGCGTGTCAGACTTTTACTGACTAAAACCCACCCGTGTTTCTACACTTGCCCGTGCGACGGCCAGGGCCGCGGTTTCTTGTTTAACCAACCCGCAACCCTGACCCAGGAGGCATCGGTGTTCATGGACCCCGTCACAATGTGCTGACATCTCTTTGAGGCGCGCGTGAAATACGACGTGCCGTCGACTCGGGTTAGAGCTATATACCTTATTAGCTGCACCTCTTGGGTTATAAAAGTACCCCATGTTTATTTCTGGTTTTTAACTATCTGTATGCCAAATTTTATCCGTTTAGTAGTTTTTGCGTTTAAGAGTAACAAACATCCATCCATCCATACTCACAAAGTTTCACATTTATAATATTAGTAGGATATGTACGAGGCTCTGTAGTTTATCGTTCATTAGCGAAAGCTCATTAAACCCAAAAAAAAAAAAATAGATTCTTGGGTTTTGTCTCGTACTTCATCTTCGTTTAAACCAGAATATAAATATATATAATTTTAACGAGACATTCCAATAATTGGTATTCCGATATAGTTTGGGCGTTCGCAGAGAACTTGCCAAGCAGCCTTCGAGCAAGCTGTTCCCGATAACTTAATTAACATGCTGAATTCACAAGTCCCATCTGACTTCGTAATTCAAACAATCTCTCGTTCCCTCCGTGTTTATGCGTACCAATTGTTCAGTTCAATTCAATTGATAGGTATATCATAAATCTTGATGATGCTCCTCAAAATTCCTTTAAGCTCCATTGTATTGACAAGTACCTTCTTAAGTTATCCGAGGTTCAATTAAGGCTTTGAATATTGGTACTCTTATGGCATTTTGTATAAGACTATCTTCTGCCCGTGGCTTCGTCTGCGTGCTATATCAATTCTTGGCCACGCTTTCACTCTGTTTTTGCCTAGCGATCTTTTTGTTTTTTTTTTTTTTTTCTTTTAATTTAATTCCTAACGTGATATTAAAAAATCATCATCAATAATTGGGCTTTTTAAAAAAATACAATATTTTTTCAGGTTTTAGGATTTCTAGCGTGATATTAAATAGCCATTGAATTGGATTATTAAATATAAAAATAAATTTATAAATCCGGCTTTTTAAATTCAAGATATTAGCGCATTCAAACAATATAAAACATACAAACTCTTCGTCTTTAATATCAGTACCTACTAGCTTTAGCCCGCGGCTGTTATGAAATGTACATTTATAGAAACCGAATTACCTTTGAATTTATGATATTATATATCACTTTGTCCCCGATTTCATCCACGTGTATTTCGTACCTACGTTACTTTAAAAATTAACAAGATATATCGATGACCCCACATAATAAACGTGTAAGTCATAAACGACAACTTTTTTTTTGTTTTTTATAAATTATAAACCAGCGCTTGATCGTAATCCTGTCTGATGGTAAGCAGTGATGCGATAGTTGATGGTAAAGCGCGCTAGTTAAACAAATTATACCACCTCCGACCGCAACATCGGAGAGAATCGTGTCTTGGGGCAGGAGTGTGGTTTTAGCCGGTAAGAGTCTGGGCGTCCATGAGGATTCCCCACTCCTGCCAAAACAAAACAAAAAAAAGCAAATTATACCAAATTAAAGATTAAATCATCATTTCAGCCGAAAAACGTCCACTGCTGGACATAGGCCTCCCCCAAAGTACTCCACGACGACCGGTCCTGCGTCTGCCGCATCTAGCGGTTTCCCGCGATCTTCACCAGGTCGTCGGTCCACCTTGTCGGGGGCCTATACACGCTACGTCTTCCGGTGCGTGGTTGCCACTCGAGAACCCGTCGGCCCCATCGGGCATCGGTCCTACGAGCAATGTGTCCAGCCCACTGCCACTTTAGTGTTGCAATTCTTCGGGCTATGTCGGTTACTCTCGTTCTTCTGCGGATCTCCTCATTCCTGATTCGATCGCTCAGTGAAACCCCAAGCATCGCCCTCTCCATTTCCCTTTGAGCCTTCTTATAAGGCACATTGTTAGCGATCACGTCTCAATTCCATAAGTCATCACTGGCAACACACACTGGTCGAAGAAAATATATTATCACATTAGATATATAGATATATTTTAGTTTAAACCGTTTTCCAACAATACAAGAAAAAGATTTTATTTTTTTTATTCTTGTAAATTTCTATGACTAGATCCCAGTAAACTTTCATTATAGGTACGGTTATTCGTGTAAAATAAACAATCCGATTAAATACCGTAGCAAAAAATATTTTAGTACTTTCATTGACGCGTTAAGAATAGATAGTTTATGCTTTATCAACATAAGCCACTATTTATGATGACCTTTTTTAAAACTAAAACTTGTCTCAGTAAATAATAAAACTTGTCAGTTTTAATTTTTTTTGTTAGGGCATATGACCTAACTGTATTCCGACTTTCTCAAAATATTCTGATTTTTCCATCAATAAAATCACAAGGTTTGACAATTTTTGATTTCATTAATACTGAATTTCAAGTTAATCAAACGCATCTTCAAATTCTACGGTAATATTCGTGTCAAGGTTCCAGTTTATTAACTAAATGAATAAAATATTTTATATAAATTGTATCTCCTCATTTTTTCCTCTTTGGGGTGGAAAATCGATTGGGTCGTATTTGACTCAAAGATTATTTTCCATTTAATAATCCTCTCCTGTAAAAATAACCACCCCATTTCCGCTGTTAAGGGCAGATTTTCGAAAACCCCTCATACATATTATTCTTTACTTTTGGTCTTAATAATAAACACTGAGTTTCTATTTAATCAACCCTTTTTTTTCTGTTGGGATGGGAAATCATCAAATGACTTCTCCCGCTCTCGGCGGAACGGAAGGGCGTGTCAGACTATTACTGACTAAAACCCACCCGTGTTTCTTCACTTGCCTGTGCGACAGCCAGGGCCATGGTTTCTTGTTTAACCAACCCGCAACCCTGGCCCAGGAGGTATCGGTCTTCGTGGACCCCGTCACGATGTGCTGACATCTCTTTGAGGCGCGCGTGAAACACAACGCGCCGCCCACACCGGTGCCCCGTAAAGAGCCATGGAGCGCACGGCCCCCGCGTAGAGATTCCGGCAGGAGGCGTTTGGTCCCCCTACATTGGGGAGGAGCCGCCTCAGGGCAGCCCCGGCCCGTTCCAGTATGGGTGCCAAACGTAGGAAGTGCTCCTCGAAGTTCTACCAGCTGTCGAGGACGAGCCCCAGGTACTTCATCGTCGATCCGACGCCGACGTGAACCCCTTCTACCGTTATGTGGCAACCCGAGGGTGGCGCATTCTGTGGACCATGGCAGCACATGGCCTCGGATTTGTGCAGGGCCACTTCGAGTCCCGATTTCATCAACCCTCGCGTTATAATTCTTCACTTAACATCATTCATTTCCCCATTTAGTTCAGAAAAACGAAAAATGGCCAACTTCATAATTTACTTACATAAAAATTCGTGAAAAGTTTCAAGTTTATTAACTCAAAGGATAATGCAAACAAAATCTCCCCATTTTACCCTCTTAGGGGTAAAATCACGAAAAACCTTTTCATAGTGGACACCCACTCTAAAAGAAAAATACAGCCAGTAAATTTCATGTCTCCTTCAATCTCCAGTGACTTGAGCTGTGCGTTGATGTATTATTTAATTAACTAGTCAGGAGTTTGATCCCACTTCTTACTAATCTTCCTAATATTATAAATGCGAAAGTTTGTGTGGATGTTTGTTTGGATGGATGGTGGAGGTTTCTTACTCTTTTACACAATAACGGGTCGGGTTTAGAAGAAATTTGCACACAAATATTATAATTTATAACTAGGAATAAACACAGGACTTTTAATCCTGATATTCGCAAGGGATCGTAGCTTATACTAGTAAACCATGGGGCACATATATTTTATATATTTAGAGATAAAAGACAGATAAAAGAAATAACATCTTATCGCTAAATTAATGCCACTCTAAAAGAATCTCCAAAGTATTTTAACATAAGTTCACTTGAAAGTCGTGTATTAATAGATGAAAAACATGAAAGTAGGTCTGCCCTTAGACCTGTCGATCGACGCAGATCTTACTAATAAAAGAGCTTATCAAACCAGACTTTTGATCTCCAATCCGAATTCTAAAGTGCTTACAAATTTTATTGTTTATTCGTACTTCAAAGCCATTCATTGTATCAAACATAAAGACGTTTCGTTTGTATTGTGAGTTTCAATAAGAGTACCTAATTGTATTTTGTTGTGACCCTTGACATTCTATCTTTTGTCAGTATTAAGCTTACAAATAAATCGTGGTTTACGTTTGCGTTTACAGATGGACAATCCACAATGCTTTGTTTGTTTATTATTGTGTAGACTGGGCGCAAGTCTATATTTTATGCTCAAGACTGAAAAGTTACCGATTTAAAAGTCTTTATATTCAATTTACAAGTATTTTTATTGAACGTCCCAACCCAACTAATGTTTTTAATATCTTTGTGATTTGACAGTTACCTACTTCTATCAGTGTACCGCAGTAGATATTAATCTTTACAATATCCTTTTACAGATATCATTAAGGCAAACGTTATGTTTTAAAACAAACAGATGATAACATCATAGTAACATAGTAAGTATAAGCATTATTAATGTACAATAGATATCCCATACGTGTGCATTTTCTTTGCAATATACTTTAAATTCCAGTTCAAACGCTAACGCTAACTATAAAGCGTTGAATAAGCTCTTTCATCCAGATACTGTCGGTTCCTTATTTTATGCACAACGACTGGATCTTTAATATGAAATTTCCCTTTTAACCACATATAGTCGAAAAACTTTTACCACGTCAGCTAACACTGACGACTAAATTGTAGATAATAATTTCTTTTTGCTATGTGGTTGTACTTTGTTTTTAATGTTTAACATCATGATCAGTGACAATAAGTTATCTCTCATTCAAAAGTAGGCTTTATAAGCTTTGAATCTACCACAAAGTCACTTTAACAGGATAATTTCCATATCTATTGATACTATTATGATAAATAAAAAACGTGTTTAAGTCTGTTATGATATCGAAGCAGACGGAACTAGTGAATAGTCTCTTAATAAACTAGCACACTTTGCCATCAACGATTGTATTACTACTTACCATCATGCGGGATCGCAGTCAAGCCCTAGTTTATATTGTTTAAAAAAAGCACTAGCGTCGCTTTGGATACTTGAACATCGACAAACAAAACACAGTTTAAAAATATTATCGTTGTTTTCTTACATTTCAAACTAGCTGTGGAATAAAAAGAGAACTAATTCTTAAACTTGTGAAATGATTTCCTCTTTTATGCTTAAGTTCTTAAAAGGATAATGTGCTGTATTTCACCTTTATGAAAATACTAGATCCCAGATCCATCTCATTGCATTGGATCACCCGGTCGGGCTATAATTTAATTTTCGCTTAAAGTCCGAATTTGATTTTAAATCTATCTGGTAGTTCCAGATACTTCATATAGTACGTTGAAACAAAAAAAAAGAAACGATTACTTCAGCTGTTTTTAGTCATAAAAAGAAAAGTATATACTAAAAGCGACGGAATAGTTAAAAATTGTTCCTATTGTGTTTATCTCAAGAATGAATATTTATTTGTTTTCCTCGGTTAACTTTACACTGCGAAATCTTTACAGTTGAAATTTTAACATATTTTTTCCTAGTTCGGCTAGTTTTGTTTGTAAGTTAAATTTTGTTGTTTTTATTTGTACTAAGTTGGTCGAATATGACTTAGTTACAAGTTACTTTAAAAGCCAAATAAGAAAATGTATATTTTACGTACATGGAACGTTCATTACCTAGGCACTCAAATGAATATGAAACTTTTCACTCCCTCTGTAAATACTTCTTATATGGCATAAAATACCTGTATAACAGAACAGTTATATCAAATAGCTCAATTTGTATAAAAAATGGCCTCCATTAAGGTAATCGTAGCGTCGGTGTCTCTCTGACAGCAGACGCAAGAACATTAGACACAAAGCGCCCTGCGATAACATTGAGGCTAATGCTAAATTTGAACTTGTTTGTGTATTCAACTGTTAGTAGTTTGAGGTGGTACTTAAGACGATATTTGCACCCTCCAAACATAATGACGCGCAGACATACATGTCGAGCAATCCTGTAGAAATTAACTACCCGGGTTATACCAGTCCGACGTAAATTCATTCGAGGGTTAAGTGCAATTAATGTATACGAGTATGTTGTATTAATTTATTTAATGCGTACATTCCTGGGTCTAATGTGATTGTGACACGCAGAAATTAGATAAATAAGTTTTGCTAGAGTTATATGTTTGGGTTACCGTAATTTATTAAAAAGTTTTGGCGTTGTCAATTTGAGTTACGTTTGAGACATGTGTCATTTTAAAATAGATTGAATTGAAACACGTTTTCCTATGTTAGAGCTTTAGTAAGCCGCAGATGTTTTATACAATAATTTAATAATAATACATTACAAAATAATACTGCAACTTCTGTAGACATTGTTGATCAAGGTATGAAATTTTTTGTACTTTTAAATTAATTAAACTAAAATTATTGCTAAACAAACTAATAAAGGTCTCTTCTATTTTAAAGCAAGGAACTTTGAAATAAATAACTGCGACAACTTGAAATTCGGCGACCTTTCTTCTTCGTCTTAAATATGTAGGTATCACTGCGGCATCAAACTTTTAAACTAACTACAGCGAGTAATCTAGCCAAGTCGGGGAGGTAATAATAATAGGAGCTTAAAAGTGATTCTTACCGCACGTCCTTGGACGGAGGCGAACAGAGCCAAGAGCGCGACTGAACACCACAACATTACGTGGCCGCGAACACTCGTAGCGCCGCGTAGCGACCGACTGTAGCTCCCGCTCGCCGTAGCGTGACTGCCGCAAGCTACGAGACTACGAGGCTAAGCTCATCGCGTGCCGCGCCATACGGCCTTATGCTCGGACCTTCGTAGTACATTATGTAAACAAAGTATTTGACAATAACATAGAAGCAATGATCGACCTTTTTTGTTTACACCCGACTGTCTGTTTGTAGTAAAACAAGGTCAAGGACACTTATCAATAATGAAATCTTTGATGTTACTCCCAGATAATACTTTCCCTTTTAATTCGAAGGAAATTATCCGGAATAAAACAAAGCTAGAACAAAGAGGAAGACCCACCTTTATTTAATAACTATAGTAAGCGACATCAACTGTTCATCACTCGAAGTAAATGTAAATTTATATGTAAATTTTTAAGTACATTTCCTGATTACAATAATTGATTTTTAAACTAGATAATACTGGGAGATTGAGTATGGCATTGCGAATTCATTGATATGAATGCCAAATTCTTGAACGACTTATTGAGAATAAGACTTGCGAATGATAATTTTCGCTCGTTTTTGAATAAATAAAGCGATGTTTTGTATATTTTACTAAGGTATATACATACTCATAGATATAGGTGCAATATACATATATAATGGTCGATGTTTACCTAGTGTGCTTGCGCATAAGTTTATAGCCTCGTAAAACTATCTCTCGACCCATCAACGACATGGGAGTAGATTGTACAAGACTAAATACACATATACACCTACTGGATCTTTTATGTTCTCATAAACATGCAGTAAATCCATGTTACTTAGTCTAATTGAGGAAATACATACATCAGACAGCCCGCCCGTAAATTATAACTAAATCATTAAAAAGTTATGGGTTGCTTTAGTAATATATTTCAAAATAATAAAGTACAAGCCGTACGGAGGACGGGTCTGAGCAATTGTGTTGCGATGTGTGCCGGGTACGGTGCACCAAATGTTATTGTGTCGGGAGATTTATCGTGGAGTGTCTCCATATCAATCTCCCTCTGGTGCAGTATCTTTGGTCGTGCTGTTGGGTTTAACATTGCATCACCTCGCTCAACTGCCGTCTTCCTTCATATTCACTAAGTTTTTTTTAAGTGAATAGGCTTAATTAACTAGCGCGCTTTACCATCAACGAATGCATTACTGCTTACCATCAGGCGGGATTGCAGTCAAGCTCTAGTTTATAATGATAAAAAAAAAGTATAGCTCCGAGGAATTACAAATAAATTCAATTTCGATTAAAACGAAAACATTAATAATATTTCAATATATTTTACAAATTCTTTAAGGCTCTATATTTAATTTGAGGGTTGTTTGAACGTCAGATTGAAAATATATAGGTTTCTAGTCATAGGTTTCCATTTCGGAAGGTTAATTTAAAAAGTTTGCGCTTTGCCTTTTTAAGATTTAAAAACAAATTCCGTCGGAGTACGTCTGGCTTCCAATTAAAAACTGTTGAAGTTGCTGTTTAAGAATTAAAAGGAATATAAATTGAAATTTGTTGAATTTATTTTGTTCGAAAGTGAAAAAGGTCATTAACTGGATTTTTCTGATCGAACAAAATGAGTTGGATGGACTTCGTTTGCAATTTTATTATATAACGAATGAATCGTTACGTAATAATTTATGAAATTGTCAAATCCTTTTACAAAAAATGTAACAACGATATAGTTTTATATAACAAGCGAATTAGTCAGGCTCTTTGTTCAGGGTAAAATATATATGTCGAAGTCAGTGACGTCGGAGCGATAGGGTTGTCCGCATCTTGGTGTGGCGGTAAGGGGCACATTTCGTAGGTTAAGTTTTCCCTCCAATCTTGACAATCACAATTTAAATAGGCAAGCCGACTGTTTCGCCCCTGAGGTGTGCCCTGGTCCACGTCTCAATCCGAAGTGACCGTTCGACAGTCCCCACATTCCAAAACGACTGTTCATGTGCCGCCATCACAAAATAACGTCACAGCGTTTGCCCCACTACCACAGAAGTCAAATGAGCAACACCCATCAAAATGACACCGCCATCCACGGCCTATATATTATTTGATATTATAGTGTATATATTTCTTTACATAGGTTTCTTCTTGCACCTTTTTACAATAATTGTTCCTTGCCACATCTATATTCTATACTAATATATAAAGCTGAAGAGTTTGTTTGTTTGTTTGAACTCGCTAATCTCAGGAACTACTGGTCCAATTTGAAAAATTCTTTTTGTGTTGGATAGCCCATTAATCAAGGAAGGCTTTGGGGTATATAACATCACGCTGCGACCAATAGGAGGGGAGCATAACTAACTCTACGCGAACGAAGTCGCTGGCGGCAGCTAGTAATTAATAAAGCCATGCAAGCAGGCAAAAACGCCAGCTCTAAAGTAATTTAAAGTTGATGAGCTGAAAAACAAAAGCGAAACCTAAAGACTATAGTCATTTGTTCAAAAATCAAATGAAAATCCTAACAAACCTCGTGAATAAAACATCAGCAACTGCACGTGAACTTTTTCAATTAATCCCCGTCTCTTATACAAACAGAACACCTACACGCTAACATGAAACAATTTTAATTACGATAGCTTCAAAATATACATCAAACCTCGAAAATATTTCAATAAAACCAAATATTTTTTCGAGCGCTCTGTTATTATACTTCTTACAAATACCCGTGTTTTAATTTGCATGCCTGGAATGGGTAGATAAACGTGGTGTACGGTACGTTACAGATGTACAGGCCCAGGCTTCTGCGAAAGACGTATTGTTATGATGCTGTGAAGGCTTAGTTGGCAATCTTCTAACACAACAGATTGATGGTACAGTTCCAAGCTTCTCTGAAGATGTTACGTAAAGATACGTACATATTGCTTCCTATTGTGTGCCTCTAAATCTTATTATAAGATTGCTTCGTCAACACTGTTTTAAATTGCACGTGAACAATTTAAAACAAGTGCGTACCATTGATTTATGAAATTAAAGGTTACTTGTATGAAAGATTACACGGTAATAAGAGGTTTGCGATTTACGAGGTATTAAAAAAAACTACCCGCTAGGTCTCGTTCAAAACAATTTTCGTTGGTAGTTTTTATTACATCATATGTTTTTTTTTTTTAGATTTTTCATTTTCTTATTTTAGAAGTTAGTGGGAGGGGGGGGACAACTTTTTTCCACTTTAGATGCGTCTGTCACGCAAACTTTTCGGTTTAGAAAAAACATATTTTAGAACCCTTGATATCATTTTTGAAGACCTATCCATAGTTACCCATACGTATGTGTTTGATGAAAAAAAAAATGGGTTTCAGTTCTAAGTATGGGGAGCCCCCAATATTTTTTATTTTTGCATCAAAATCTTAATGTAGTTCACACAGTACATCTACCTACCAAGTTTCAAAAGTGTAGCTCTTATAGTTTCGGAAAAAAATGACTGTGACATACGGACGGACAGACAGACAGACGAACAGACAGACATGACGAATCTATAAAGGTTCCGTTTTTTGCCATTTGGCTACGGAACTCTAAAAACAAATAATTACTTTGTTACTAAAATCAATTATTAGTAGGTAATAATAATTGTTTTTACTAACAAAGTAACTTGAATGTATGCAAAGTAATATGATTTTTAATCGTATACCGCATACGATTAAAAATCATATTACATTACAATCCTAAAATTTAAGTTATGCGAGATTGTTTAAAATCTATGTGTGTAAAGTAAAATGAAATAAATTAAAACAATCCATTCTCACGTGGTAGAAAGAGTCAAATGAAAGTAATAAAAAATTTAATTTCAAGATTATGAAACAAATTTATAAAATTTACTGTCTCTATTTCATTTCATAGACTTTCAAAATACTTTATTTGCTAAAAAAAAAATATAAAAAAAAAAATACTAAGGAATATATCGTATCGACATCACAAAGTAACATTAAGCTTCCGGGTAAAACTGTTTGAGATATAATCAAAGTCATTTATACACGAGCGATATCCGCAGATTTTCCTCAACACACAACCTCAATTCCTGATTCAGCTGTACAGGTACATGAGGAAAAAGAGTGGTGCTGACGACACCACAGTATACACATTGTTATACAGTACTTCAACTAAGAACAAATGATTGAATCGACTACTCTCACAAGTAAACGCGCCTACACAAAATCTAAACGCTTCAGTTAACTGGGAAGTTAGGGTTTTGTTTTCGAAAGACGTTTCATACATGCATTTTAATTAATAAGGTTTTGGAGACAACCCTAACAATGGCTTAAGAGTAGTTTTTGTTTCCACGTGGAGGGTCTGGTTGAGGTATTGGTCTTTATACTGTGACTGATGTAGTTTTCCCAACGCATGTCCCGGTGAATCCCTCGAGCTAGTTCAGCACGTGACAATCATGCAAATATACCATAATGTACCAGCCAGTTCACCAAGTCTTCTATTGTTCATTTCACAAGCTCGTTCTTCACAAAACATTTTGCTATAACTTTCATGTGTAATAATCGAATATGTATTGTTACGGTTGTATTGGATGGAATCGTAATAAATGTATTTGTTTGTTGAACATAATAAATTGAATCATCTGTATGTGTGTATACATTTTAGTTGAAACACGATACACGGAATTAAAACTTTTCATACCATGACATGCAATAACTACGAACAGGTGCATGATCACCGGGTACATAAAGGATAACAAGTTGTGATTGGAATTCGAAATAACTCTGGATTATAAATAATGTGAATAAAACCAACGTGAACCATTTATTAAATTGTAGCGAAACTACTAGAAGTAGAAAAACTGTGAATGTAAAAACATAGCGGCTAATCGTCCCACCGCCCCGGCCGGTCGGTACCGCCGCAAATGCTACGTCCCGCAATTTTTAAATCTGAAATAACTTCTACAATATTAATATTTTAGAAGTTATTTCACATTTAATTGGATAAAGATTAATGGTATATTGGTTAAAATCGCTTTGAAAATTAGCCATTGTTTGTCGTAAAAAGTAAATGACAAAAAATGTTATTGTGGGATATCCATAAGAGATAGATATGAAATATGCCGAAGGGTTCAGCTTGCATTTGCAATCTAAGCGGGAATAATTTAATTATTTACGACATCACATTAGATACCTCAAAAATAATAGATAGTATTTCTCCACTATTTAATGGATATACATATAAACTTCTCCTTTCACAGGTCTACTAGAAGAAATTTCTTAAGAAATAAGCAGCACCTTTGTACTCAGATCTTAATATTGTCTTATCCTTATGTATTTTATTGTGTGTACATAATAATAAAATAAATAAATAAATATAAATCTTCCTCTTCAATCACACTATCTATTAAGATAACCGCATCAAAATCCGTTGTGGATTTTACTGATTAATTAACCATACTTATGGATATAGGGACAGAGAAAGCGACGTTGTTTTATACTATGTAGTGGTGACATTTCAGAACTGGCGTGTAAATTTTTATATGCAACTCATTCGATATTTTACAAAAGCGGTAATAACTCGGTATCGGCCATTCGACTCGACGAACTATGATTGCGAATTTCACTCACAAATTGGAGTACACTTTATCGGTTTGTATTCTTTCTTTGTTTATTGTTGTTCCTGCTTTATTACTTGAGTTTCGAGTCTCGTCGCTAACAAGCGTCGCACTTGAAAATATTTTCCATTATGCAGGACCCGCGGCCCGCTTCGAATTAACTTTCATACTACTCACACTGAAGCGAGGTGATTGTGTGAGTACTCACGGAATTTTCGTCTTCACGGGACAGTGTTTGCATGGCTGAGTCCACGATTGGAATTTTAAATTACTTAAAATATCACTAAGGCGCTCTATGAGAATAAAACGCTGGAAGGTGTTATATTTATTAAGTACCTATCCATTTTCCTTTGAACGGTCCCTGGAATATATAAAGCATCGTTTACTTCATAAGTATTTCGTTATAACTCTATTGACGTAAGTAATTACTAACTGTACCGTAATAATGTTTTGTTACCGCTAGCACATGTACTTAGGTATGAACGAGCATTGATTGGCTGCTCTGTCGGATTTAATTAGCGTGAATTTATTATCTGTGTCTAATTTAATAGCTATCGTATAAAGATAGAAGTTGGACTCATTTTCTAGAACACTCAGTAACAAAATAAAAGAAGACGGAGCTAAATCAGTTTATTGGTTTCTACGTGATTCGAGTGTAAAAAGAGAGAAGAAATGCAAACGCCGCCAATTTCTTCTACACGTAGCTTATTTATGGTCCCGATAAGTTACGTTCACAGACATTATTTAGTTGAACGTGTATTTGGAAAAAATATATATCTGGAAAGCAACCAATGAAGAGGTACTTTAAAATTCGTTATGGTTATTTTACTAACCCTTTTTTTGCTGGGATGGGAAATCGTCAAAGGACTTCTCCCGCTCTGGGCGGAGCGGAAGGGCGTGTCAGACTTTTACTGACTAAAACCCACCTGTGTTTCTTCACTTGCCTGTGCGACGGTCAGAGCCACGGTTTCTTTTTTAACTAACCCGCAACCCTGACCTAGGAGGCGTCGATCTTTGTAGACCCCGGCCCATCACGATGTGCTGCCATCTCATTGAGGCGCGCGTGAAACAACACGCGCCGTCGACTCGGGCCTGGTTCTTACCGGCCCGCAAGCCCGCGCCTACGGTGACTGGGACTTCGATGTCGTCTCCCGACCAGGGCGTCTCCTGCGGTGGCTAGTGGCGTGAGGGCGCTGGGATTCCCGCTGCCTCACACCGCCTCCTTCTTTGCTTCGCTGTTATTTTACTAACCCTTACTTACTTAAATTGAGTCATATGTTGCATTCACTAGACAAAGATACACACGCAAGTAGTTATTGCATATTTCTCAATCACACACACATAAGAGTGTGTGACTGAGTAGAAGTACCGACTGGAATATTATTTACTTTCATCCTCATATATTTTGTAATTGCTTTGTCATATAATCCACACATTTCCCAGATTATACTATGGCTACTCACTAATATATACAGACAAATCACACAGAATGAGCTAGCCCCAAAGTAAATTCGAGACTTGTGTTATGG
Organism: Sesamia inferens; assembly: GCA_037179545.1. Classification (NCBI taxonomy): domain Eukaryota; kingdom Metazoa; phylum Arthropoda; class Insecta; order Lepidoptera; family Noctuidae; genus Sesamia; species Sesamia inferens. The sequence goes on along the minus strand of CM073934.1, from coordinate 23,468,171 downwards.
GATACTAACTCAACGATACTATATTTATAATAGATACATATATAGATAAACATCCAAGACCCAGGCCAATCAGGAAAATATCGTTTTCCATCATGACCTGGCCGGGGATCGAACCCGGGGCCTCCACGTCGCATGTAGGCGTGTTGACCGCTGCGCCACGGAGGACGACTAATCACCAATCACAAGTACCGAGCCACCCTATCAGATGTACTGTCACGTGCTGATAGTTTAAAACAACTTATACTGTTCTGGGACCCTGATAAGGAGCGAGATTGTCATCACGATTGCTAGTTGTTTAGTCAGTAATGAAGTTAGGACACCTATTGTCAGAGTTCGTGCTGACACCATCACTGGTCGTGGGTGAGTATTGTGTAAAAGCTATCGTTGGAGATTAGATATGTACTGCCTTCTCTATACCATAAGCGTAATCAGCGTGTAGTGTTCCATTGCTGAAACACAGGTCTCCTCACTGTGAGTGGTTAGAGGTAGTGGGCCATGATCAACAAGGAGCCAGTGCGTATTGAAAATCAAGATCAAAAGTCATTTATTCAAATTAGGCTGAGAATCAGCACTTTTTGTCAATGTTACGTAATACAGTCCCCCAAAACGCCCGTCTATCGACACTTCCTAGTGCTTTCGCGGGGAAGAAGAAGTGGCGAAACAAACTCCCCAGCAGCACAGCTGTCTGTTCATTTAAAAAAAAAAAAACGCTTTTTGGTGGAAATCACTTATATTTTAGAGCTAGCGTTAGTCAAGATCTCTACCATAGCGCCACCACTACCACCACTTCTTGCCCAGCAATCATTCTTTTCCGTCTTCTACATACCTACTATTTTTTGAGAAAGCTTCATATAACATTAAAAGTTCGTTTATCAACTTATTTCAAAATAGACAGGCTTATTTTATTATTAGCCTCCAAAGCCTTTAAATAAACTGACGAAGACTTAAAAATGCAGAAGGTAAAGCTCCGTGACTGTGATCTATGACATAATAGCTGAAGGAGGAACGACTATTACTCTTAGTTTAAAACACATAATTTATAACTAGCTTACCCCCAGAGCGGGGTTAAATGAACGGCTTTTAATTTTAATAGTCAACAGTCCTATTTAGTTTATGAAATACAGTAGATAAAATTATTAATAACAGATCCGAAATATCAATTAATGTAAATTAGAGCGACCTATTCAGAAGCGTTTCACAATTACTTAGTTTTGATACCATGAATCGTAACTGAAAACAGGCTTTTCAAAAAAATAATATACTTTACTTCAGAAAATAAACATAGGTACTATTATTTCAAATATTACGTCATATAACAATTATTTAAACAAAATACTGTTCATTTTACACTGTATCAGGCAAACAATACCATCATCATCATCTCAGCGGTAATCCCAGTCGCATCCGAAGCTTTATCAGCTTAATCAGCAGTGAGACCGGTAAAGCGGGCCCGAGACTCCAAGTCTCGGGCCCGCTTTACCGGTCTCACTGCTGATTTTTGGTTTAACGTCAGTATTTTCCATGAAGCTACTGCCGTCTGACCTCCTTTACCCGAAGGCGATATCGAAGCATTGCAGTTAGACCAATTGTTGGACTTTTGAGGGCTCCAATAACTCGTAACGGCTGCCGTTGGTCCCGGTTGAAATAACCGGGACCAACGGCTTGAAGTGCTTTCCGAGGCACGACCAGACCAGTGCAAATACTCATATTCATGCATACAAAGATTTGCAATGCACGGGGATCGAATTCGTGCCTCCTTAAGCGGCGGTCGCGTTCGCTACCGCTACGCCACGGAGGCAGTCAGGAAAACAATACCGGTGGTGATCATATACGTAAAGATATACGAGATACTATAAGTACATGATCTGTATAGACAACAACTTTGCCATGCTCATACAAGGTATTTCAAGGTTCATCCACCCATCCAATTATCTAGTCATCCGCAAATCCCCACAAAATTTAATTACAACACGTCGAAGTAGTGGGCGTGGATAGTAATGTATGTATTTGGCATAGTTACACGCATCAGTAAGTCATAACTTCATAAGAGTAGATATGTTCAGAGATACAGGTACCGATAAATAAATGGACTAGGCTTTTATTAAAAAAATCTGTGAGAATAACCTGATTTAAAATATCTCGTATTTATTTATTGGTACCTGCATCTCTGAACATTAAATATATTCAGAGATATGAGATATGTTGTTCTCAACAAACACAATCTTGCTGTACATCACACTCGTCTCCACAGAGTAGGCAACTCGTTCATGGGTCAATGTATACACTTTTACAACAAGCTTCCCATGGACATTCGAAACTTACCCATTAACGATATAAAAACTATATAAAGGCCAAACTTTGCAAAAAAGGGTATTATAAAATCTCAGATTATTTAGAAGACAAAAAAGTTTGGGACTGAGCTGCTCGCTCTGTTAAGCATTGTTATTAAGCAATATGCGTAATTATAACGTAAATTATTGTAAACATTTTCATTTTTAATATCTAGACTTGAAAAAAGACGATGATCCCTGAGTTTGTTTCGGCTATTTCTTCTCAGAGGTATATGTTTTTTTTCGTCAGTTAGGAAATGCTGGCTTCATCTAGTTAAAAAAAAAACATATGGCGTGTAAAAGTGATCAGTGATCCTACTTGCTTAATAAACGATTTCATTTCATTTCATTTCTCTTATGAAGTTATGACTTACTGCTGCGTGTAAATATCTCAATTTTCTTAAAGTTCGACAGTTGTTATTCTTCTCAAACAATTAGTAAATGTGTGTGTAAGTGATTAGGGCGTGAAAGATTATAATAAATAAAATGATTAGAAAAACCCAGAAATTAATTAAAAATAACAAAAATACTTTTTCAAAAAGCTTCAATGCATTAAAAAGTTCTCAAAAATTAAAAGAAACAATTAGTGGGCATAGTATAAAGTTAGAAAGCATTAAAAATAATTATGAGGCTGAAATTCAACAATTACAGTCAGAGACTCTCCGCTTACAGGATTCCTTGAAGAGTGTTATATCTAAATATGAGATTTCTCAAAAGGAAATAGGAGAGTATATTCTGGCAATGAACAGTCTGGTGGAACAGTGTAGTGAGAATGAGAGAGTGTTTAACTCCTTAACAAACAATCTTACACCTGATTGTAATCATGATCCATCAGGCTGTTCACGGTCAGCTGTCTCAAATGAGTCTCCTCCATCAGTGACTCATACTGTGGAGTTGTTTGACAGTCTCAGCAGTACTTCCCTCGCCACACCAAACACAGAAGAATTAATAATAACAAATAAAATGTTAAACAATAAAAACAAAATATTGATGTACTGCGATGAAATGGGTAAAAATATGGGTCATACACTACAACACCATTTAAATGACCAAGTAGTCAATTATTGTATAACTGAAGCATCTTATAGTCAAATTATAGATAAAGTTATAAGTGGTAATTACAGTCCATCCACAAATATTGTTATTTTGATTAGGAGAAGGGGAAATGCAAACAGTGTAAAGATAAAGAAATATTTTGAAAATCTGGCCTCATTAAATGTAAACAAAATAGTTTTGTTTGCCTTTCCTTATGGCAATGGCCTGTCACAGACCGAAAACAGAATTAGATATAGATGTAATATGACATTACAAACTATGACATTGTATAATGAAAATTTTGAATTTATTGACTCTAATGCACTCATTAGTCAAAATTATTTTACGACCAAAGATAACTATTATCTTTGTAATTTTTTAAAAAGACAGGTAGCAGAATCGCTATCATACTATATATATAAGTCAGCCAAGTGTTTGGCTAACTATGCTGCTTCTATTGAGCAGTTAAGTAATACACTTAGTGGTAATGAGCAGAGCTTGGAATTTGTTCCAAGTTATTTAAATTGCAATTTGAGACAATAGAGTCAACCTCCAGCACTATTTTGAATAATGAATTAGACATGTACCCATTATCAAGGGACATTGAGACAATAGAGTTGAACTCTAGCAGAGATGTGAACCTAGAAACATTAATATCACACCCAATAAATTTTAATTTTCAAAATCTAATCAATAATAATAACCTTAAAATTGTTCATCAAAATATACAGGTTGTGATAAATAAACAATTAGAATTGGAGTTGTTCATGAACTGTAGTTATATTGATATTGTTTGTCTTACTGAACATTGGTTAAAAGCCCATCAGTTCATGTTCAGCTTTAATAACCATCAGATTGGTAGCTCATTCAGCAGAGTGAATATGATAAGGGGTGGCTCCCTAATAATTGTTCGCAACAATATCAAATTTAAAGAACGGGCTGATATTGTAAGCCTCTCTGTTGAGCGAGTTATTGAAATTGCTTGCATCGAGCTCGAGCGGTTCATTGTAATAAGTGTCTACAGGCCCCCATGTGCTTCCTATGATATTTTTGGAAAATATATGGAGGAAGTTTTATTAAAGACTTGTCACAGTAACAAAACAGTTGTTGTCTGTGGAGACTTCAACATTAATATTCTAGAGAAATCAGCTACAGTGAATGAATTTATCTCATTATTCAAGTCCTATAATTTGTACGCAAGATTCTTTGAGCCGACTAGAATAACTGCCACAAGTGCCACCTGTTTAGACAACATCTTTTCTAACCTAAGACCTTCTGACCATTTAATTATAAATGAGTTAGACTCTGATCACTGTGGCCAGTTAGTTACTTTTCCTCAGAAGAGTGAAGTCAGAGCTCAAAGAAAACTTGTGAGTTTTGTTCCTGTAAATGAAAATCGTTTAGGACAATTTAAAAATAATTTATTTGAAAAGCTACCGGGCTTGCCTCATCACACCAACCCGGATCATGCATATAGTATACTATTTAACTTGATTAATTGTGAATTTATGAAAGTTTTCACAAAAAAAACATTGCCTGTTAGCGACCGCATTATATTTAGTGACTGGGCAACCCCAGGTATTTATAAAAGCAGGGAAAAAATGTATGAATTGTATCAGGAAAAAACATATAACCATGATGTAGCTTTTCAAGAATTCATTAAAAAATATTCAAAAACTTTTAAGAGAGCCTGTTCCTCAGCAAAAGCCATACACATTAAAAATAAAATAAAATCTTCTAGAAATAAAATCAAAACAACTTGGCAAATTATAAATTCTGAAACTGGAAGAACCAAAGTACAAAATCGCGATTTCCATCTTAAAATTAACGATGAAGATATAAAGGCGGACTTGGAGGTAGCAACTGAGTTTGAGAATTTTTTTACTAGTATTCCAATAATAACAACAAAAACTTTGTCTTCTTCCTCCACTTCTGCCTACGCCATACTAAAAGAATGTGTTCCAGAATGTGACAAACACTTTGAATTTACGTTTGCGACTGCTAAAGACATTATAGAATCTTTTAAGGATCTTGATGTAAAAAAAACTGCCGATCATTGGGGTTTGTCAGTATATACTGTAGCTTCATTAATAGATGTTATCGCACCTTTCTTAGCAATTTTAATTCTTGTGTCACATCTGGTATATTTCCTGATTTGATGAAACTTAGCAAAGTAATTCCACTGTTCAAATCTGGTAGTACAACTGATCCCACGAATTTTCGGCCAATTTCTATATTACCAACTTTGAGCAAAATTTTTGAAAAATTAATTTTGAAACAGTTGTTGAGACATTTCAACTTATATAATTTATTGCACGTGAAACAATTTGGTTTTACAAAGGGTCGTTCAACTACCGATGCGGGCGTGGCGTTGCTAAAGAACATATTTGGGGCCTGGGAGGAATCGCAAGATGCTCTTGGTATTTTTTGTGATTTGTCCAAGGCCTTTGATTGCGTACATCATGATACTCTTATTAGGAAACTGTACCATTATGGTTTAAGGGACAGAGCTCTCGACCTTCTGACTTCTTATCTGAATAATCGAATTCAGAGGGTTGATGTTAATGGCAACAAATCTGCAGGATCTGAGGTCACCATGGGCGTTCCGCAGGGCTCAATTCTAGGTCCTTTCTTGTTTTTAGTTTATATTAATGACTTACCTCATCACGTGAGGGATAATCACAACATAGTATTGTTCGCGGATGACACTTCTCTTATTTTTAAAGTCAAGCGTCAGCTAGCAAATTTTGACGAAGTTAACAATGCACTTTCGAAAGTTGTCCATTGGTTTAATGTAAATAACCTTCTTTTGAATGAAAAAAAAACTAAATTCATTAAATTTTCTACGCCAAATGTCAGGCAGTTAAGTACCAATGTTCAACTGAATGGAGTAGAGTTGATCCCTGTCGAGTCGACAGTTTTTCTTGGATTGACTATTGACTCCAAGTTACAATGGGGTCCTCACATTGAGAAGCTGTCGGGTAGACTCAGTTCTGCCGCTTATGCTGTTAAGAAAATTAGACAGATAACTGATGTGAATACAGCCAGAATTGTTTATTTTAGTTATTTTCATAGTCTTAAGACTTATGGGATTCTTCTCTGGGGAACTTGTGCGGACATCAATACCATCTTTGTTTTACAGAAAAGGGCTGTTCGAGCCATTTACAACCTTGGTCCTAGAGATTCTCTTAGAGAAAAATTCAGAGAGGTGAACATTCTGACTGTAGCTTCGCAATATATATTTGAAAATCTTATGTATGTACATAAAAATATATCTAATTTTAAGAAAATAAGCGAAGTTCATAATATAAATACCAGGAACAAACACAATCTTGCTGTACATCACACTCGTCTCCACAGAGTAGGCAACTCGTTCATGGGTCAATGTATACACTTTTACAACAAGCTTCCCATGGACATTCGAAACTTACCCATTAAACGATATAAAACCTATATAAAGGCCAAACTTTGCAAAAAGGGGTATTATAAAATCTCAGATTATTTAGAGGATAGAGAGGCTTGGGACTGAGCTGCTCGCTCTGTTAAGCATTGTTATTAAGCAATATGCGTAATTATAACGTAAATTATTGTAAACATTTTCATTTTTAATGTCTGGACTTTAAAAAAGACGATGATCCCTGAGTTTGTTTCGGCTATTTCTTCTCAGAGGTAGTCAGTTAGGAAATGCCGGCTTCATCTAGTTTAAAAAAAAAAAAAAGAAGAAAAAAAAAAACATATGACGTGTAAAAGTGATCGGTGATCCTACTTGCTTAATAAACGATTTCATTTCATTTCATTTCATTTCAAAGAACTTTTCATGTTGAAATTATTTAGTTAGAATAGAGAAAAAAGTTAATATCCGACTACAAAAAGAATTACATAACGTTATGTGTATCGGTTTTAGAAGCCAGCGATCTATTTGTTTGACCAAAATTGTTCTTGGCACAGAATTCTGGAAAGCTAAGTAATGTGTAGTAGCGTTGCTCATATGTAGGTACATATTTCAAGTAGCTTTAGACGATTTCGAACATGATAAAGCAATCAGCAATCCATCTTCTTAAGCTCTTATATATCTTATAGCTATCTTATAGAATTTGGTTGCAAATAAACTCACAGAAAGTACGCTTCTTTTCTTGTAAAACCGGGGTAACAAGTTTCCTATGTTAAGACATAGGAAACTTGTTACCCCGGTTTACCCGGTTAACCCCGCACCCTAATTAGGATGCGATTGAAATTGATAGTATTGCGTATCATTTTAAACGATATTTGTAAATCATTGCTTCATATATTCGAAAAATTTGTCTGCAACAACTTAAATACCACATTGCTCGTAGAACCGATGGCCGATGGGGCAGTAAGGTTCTGGAGTGGCGGCCACGTACTGGAAGATGCAGCGTAGGGAGGCCCCCAACTAGGTGGACCGATGACCTGGTGAAGGTCGCGGGAAGCCGATGGATGTGGGCAGCACAAGACCGATCAGCGTGGAAAGCCTTGAGGGAGGCCTCTGTCCAGCAGTGGACATCCATAGGCTGAAGAAGAACTTAAATACCGCAATGAATGTTGTTGAACTGTCAATTGAAAGCCATTGCTACTGTTAGTGCATTACGTAATTACTGCGCTGATCACAGTGAATATGTGTGCTACAGCCAAATACCGAGTGCGTTTAAGGCATAAAAAGGATTCAGACAGACAGACTTACTTTCAATGCAAAAGTAACTCTTTCTAAAATATGTCTATAATATTACTGTGGAATGTACGTACATTATTATGTATAAGCACAAGTACCGACTTCCCGTACGTGTCTTTGAGGTTGGAATACATCGTCTCTCACTATTCCGGAGGGGATCGTGAGAGCCTCTTAAGGGATTAAATCAAATTGAATGGTATTGGAGTATCATCAACCTGAACACTGCACCTAGTGTCAATTTACTATTCTGAATAAGAACTCAAAATTGGATTTTGTCAGGGCTTTGATAAAAATTCCGAAATATCTTTTTATTGATGCAGAAAGATGCATCAGTCTATGTCTGAATATATTTTCTAGATTTTTTTAGACTGAGTCTACTCGTATCAGGTTGACTTTCAATAGAATAAAAGCCTATACCCCATAATGCGAAGGCGTATTGTCATACAGAAACGGCATCACCCACTCAATAGAGGTTGACGATTTTTTGTATTTTTCAATAATAAAAAACTAGTGCTTGCCCGCAATCCTGCCTGATAGTAAGCAGTGATGCATTCGTTGATAGTAAACCGCACTAGTTTATTAAGACCCTATTCACTCAAAAAAAAACTGAGTGACTAGGAAGGAAGACGGCAGTTGAGTGAGTTGATGCAATGTTAAACAACATGGCCAACGATGCTGCGCCAGAGGGAGATTGATCTGGAAACCGTCCACGACCATACTTCCGACACAACAAAATTTGGCGCATCGTACCCAGCACACATCGCCACACAACTGCTGCTTTATTACCTCTAAAGTGCAGGTTTGCTTACAATTTCTTTTCTTTGCCGATGTCAGTAAGGTCTAATGAAATTAGGTAAAGGTACAAAGAAAAAAACATTGCAGTGGATGCTCTGTGGTATCGGAAAGTTTGTAGTTTGAACCCACGCAAGTAATTTGGTCTGTATGTTCAATTTAATCACCACGCTCTCAAAACGTTGATGGAAAAATCTTCAGAAAACCGAAAGGTCCTAGAACCAGAACATCGAAGATATGACCAATCCCTACTGGAAACGCGCGGTGATGAATGAAATTCCCTGTCACTTGGAGGTACTTTGCTTTTTCTTTCTATTAGCAATCTCAAACTAATTATGTTTGAAACAAAACAGATGTTTGATTGAACTAAAGTTAATAAAGTGGAAACAATAAAGCTAACTGTTCGAAATCTTGTTGCTGCAAACATGCACAGTTAACTTATTCCAGAGTTCTTTGCCCCCAGAGTTTAACTTAATGATCAGCAATAACCATTTCATTTCAACACAAGAGAATGATTGAAATTAAAATTAAAGAAAATTTTGAATTATTAAATAGAATACTTTAATATATGAACTTAAAACAATAGTAATTTTAATTTAATGTGAATACGTTTATACTTACACTATATATTATAAAACAAAGTCCCTTTCTCTTTCCCTATGTCCCTTTGTATGATTAAATCTTTAAAACAACGCAACGGATTTTGCTGCGGTTTTTTTAATAGATAGAGCAATTAAAGAGGAACGTTCATGTGTATAATAACAGTCATTAAATTGTAGAGAAATACTATTATTTTTGAAGTTTCTAACGTGATGTCGTAAATAATTACATTTTTTCATTTACTTTTTACGACAAATACTAGCTAATTTTCGAAGCGATTTAAAGCATTCATCATTAATCCTTCATCATCAACCTTTTTTATTGTCCCACTGCTGGGCACAGGTCTCCTCTCATACAGAGAAGGATTGAGCATAATCACCACGCCTGTTCAATGCGGGTTAGCGATTTCAGACAAAGTCCAGGTTTCCCCAAGATGTTTTCCTTCGCCTTCAGTCATTGGTGTCCAAGATATACTTAGAAAGTACATATAACTTTAGAAAAGTTCCATTGGTACTTGCCTGGCCTGGAATTGAACCCGCGCACTCATACTTGAGAGGCTGGTGTTTTAATCACAAGGCCACCACGAACTTAATCCTCATCCAATTTAATATCTTAAATACATTGTTGATTTAGTATAGATCTATATCGCCCTTTACAGCATATGATTTAAATGAATATTTTCGAAGATATTACAGATTTAAAATTGCGGGGTGTCGCGGTTGCGGCGGTAGATGGCGCGGAGTTCGCGGCGGTGTTTTATACAACGTTCATAGTTTTTCTTTAGCGTATTTAGTATCAGCATTGCATCCGTGCGAAGCCGAGGCGGATCGCTAGTTTAATATAAGTAGGTAATACGTTTGTTGAAGCTATCTATTCATATTTCATCATTGTTGCTTTCAATCATAGTACATGCCATCTAACCTCTTCACCCTTTATTGACTGAATTAAGTCTGCCTTTTTAACTTATGATGCGAAAAGTTTAAAATAATAAACTGTAGGTAAGGCGTATTTCACCATATTTTAATACTTACAATTTAAGTCATCATAACACGAGAATATATTTTTAATTTATATCTAATAGCTTTTCCATACTAGAACTGCCAGTCACAAAGCAATTTTATTCCACGGATAAACAGGCCTATATGTAAAACTAGACAAGTTACGAAATGTAACCTAAGCCACCATTTCTCGAAAAACAGTCTGTGTTTGTAACCAATGCAAGGCAAACATACAACATTCATACATTGCAAATCAAAAAGTCTTAACAAATTAACATACCAAGGTGTCAGCAGGACTCTAAGATATTAATGGGATTGCCCTATAGACTGTGAGCGCCACCTTACACTCAGACATACAATATGAGTCAGGCCGTCTATCGCATGCCAATTCCAACCAAACAGCAGCAGTGGCTCGTGCCAGATGCCAATATCTAACACCCTCTTAATCATGAAAATGAATGACCTAGGGGTTATGATTCACTTTTATAGCCGGTTAATATTAGTCGAGCGAAATGAAAATGATTTTGTCAAGTTGAAATTTCGCTTCTACAAGATGTTTTATAGATATCGCATAACTTTAGAGTATGATTGAGACTGTATCAAAGAACCAACTGGAATAGGTAGTCAGGTAGTAGGACATTCGTCGATTTTAAAAGTAAAACATATTGACGTGAATTATGATAAGGTCGCATTTTATTAGCTTTAAATATAGTATTTGGTTTATTAATAATAGGAGGCATGAAAATGAATTACCTACTCATATTTATCGAATACCTACATATATATCTTATACCTTCGAAACTATTCGTTTTTAGAGCACACATTCTAGTACTAGTTAATTAAATTATTTTAAATCTTATAATTTAGAGTAGGGTTATAACGGAGGCCTTTTTAGCGGAGACGGAGGTGGGTGCGGAGGCGACGAGTCTCACCTCCGCGGATGCGGAGGTTAACGGAGGCGGAGGCAGAGGTAAGGTAAGTAGATATAGAAAAAAATTAAATTTATGGTTAATTAAAAGAAAAATTTTATTTTAAGTGCTTACATTAATAGAAGTACACTTAGTAAAAAAATGTTACCTTCCAGTAATGAAAATTAAGGAGAATGAAATTGTATTTGCCTCATTCCCGTCTCGCACTAGTCCATTTTGCACTCAAACGCGGCCGGGCGGTTGTCGTCCCGTCGCACCGTCGCAGTTTGCTCATTATATATTTTATAAATACGTAAATAAACCTCCGTTATAACTCCGGAAAAATTGTGCGTAGTCGGAGGCGGAAGCGAAGATATGATTTCTTGCGGAACTTCCGCAGTAACGGAAGCGGAGGCGAAGCTCCGTTACAACCCTAATTTAGAGTTATGGATTATCAAAAAACCTTAAGGAGCTGTTTTAAGCATTTTCTTATTGTATCACACATACGTTAGATAATAACGATTATATATTTCTTACTATTTGACGTACGGTAAGGCTATCATTTTATAATTGTAATGTTAACGCTTATATTGGGTTGACGATAGTTTGCGCCGTTTTTGACATACGTTTTTGCCGTAGACGTGAAACAACCCGCGCTATGTACCCTATCCACTTATCACTAACGCATATATGTAAAATTTTACTTTATATAAGTAATAACGTTCGTGTATTAATCTGTGTCTTAGGTGTTCCATCAATACTTAGTAGACAGGGTATCTCCATATTGCTCGGTTACTTTATACAAAAGCGAACTGTTTTACATGCCATTGTAGTACTTTTATTGCCACATTAGGCATATATTTAGATTCATATGCGAGGGTATCCATATCCTATGCAAATATTTGTTTCATATTGGTTAAGATACAAGATTATTAATTTTCAATGGCGGTTCGTAAATTTATAGGTATCGCCTATTAGTGCCATGCGATTTTTTACCATATGCGGACCAAATATTAACTTGCCCTGCATATCACGCGTCCTGTAAATGATAAAGGGCAGAGTAAGCTGCCTCAGGGTTTGCAGGGCTAGGGCAGATGATGTTCTTTATATTTGACAGGACCACGTGACGTTCACGGGAAGGTTCAAAAGGCTTTGTGATCTTGTTTCTGCATTGAAGTCTCGGGTTTTGGAAGCACGGTAAGGGTAACAATGAAATTAACACCGATAAATTATGTCCTATACGACTCTTTTTTCATTATTTATTTCAATTTTATCAACAATTGTATGATTGCGTTCCCGCCTGATGGTAAAATGTGATGTAATGAGCCTATTCAGTCTAGAGTTGTTTAAGTAGTAAAGTATCGCATCCTAGCGAAAACCACCAATCTTACTAGTGTATAATACTTTTAAATTCTCCCGGTGGTAGGCCATAACATAGGCTGCCGGCAGAAGTCACCACCAATCAGACAAAGTTTTGCCGCCAAGCGAATAGACGTGTTCCGGCATGATGTCTGGTGAAGCCGTACGGAGGACGGGTCTGAGGAGTTGTGTTGCGATGTGTGCCGGGTACGATAAGCCAAATGTTTTTCTCGGGATATTTATCCTGGAGGGTCTCCCTCTGGCGCAGTATCATTGGTCGTGTTGTTGGGTTTCACATTACATCACCACGCTCAACTGCCGTCTTCCTTCCTATTCACTCAGTTTTTTTGAGTGAATAGGCTTAATAAACTAGCGCGCTTTACCATCAACGATTGCATTACTGCTAATCATCAGGTGGGATTGATCAAGCACTAGTTTATAACCAACCCGCACTGAGCCCGCTTGTTAGATTACGGACCACTCCCTCACCAAGAGGAGATCTGTGTCTCAGGAGTGGGAGCATTGTAATGTTTCATCTTCCATCAGCCTATAGGCTGATTATGTCTAGTTTATAAGCATTAAAAAAACTAGAAATCGTATGCTATCCCACTTTCTACTATCCCACTGATATTTCTTTTTTCTTACTCCTCCGCTATTCCTTTCTGATTAATTTCGTTGCGGGACCCAAGACAGTTGAATCGTTTCTCCGGGACTCGTCGAGCTTCATTGCTCGGCGTTCTTCTGGCGGTCTCCACTGTTGATTCTGGCTTTCAGGAGTTGCAGTGGTTGGGAAAAGTGTGGCGGGTTTTGTCCCAAAAAAAAAAAAAAATATCCCACTGATATTATAAATGATACATGTCTGGTACTCATTCAGAAAAAAAAAACTGAAAGTACTTGGAGAAAATTTGATACACAGATGGTTTATAACCAGGAATAACATATACGAGTACAACATTCTTTTTTTGTTTATACGAAACCCGAAACACGTGTCCAGTATATTTAAGAATCGATTTACAAAATTTCAAAAAGATATAATGAAAAACCACAAAGTTCTGAGCTTGCTATTCTACTTTGTTATCCCACCAAAAATATAGTCAAAGCTCCGCTCAGGCGGGCGAGCGCGGTGCGTTGACCTCTGGCGTGGCGTAACCACACTGCAACAATTTTTAAATGTATTTGGGAAAAAGTATAACATGATGTAAAAATGATTTGAATCGTTTCAGTTGCTTATTCTGAAGAAACTATATTCAGGTTTCGCATAAACAAAAAATTCCGTTGTAGAATACTTATTATCCGATATTGCCACGGGATCGAAACCTAGGTGAATGAAACCGTAGGGTGCACCTAGTATATATTTATATATTTTTAAATTACCCTGAAAAGACAAATATTTTCTGAGTTGTTACATTATTCGCTGCAAACGCCATCTGTCTTGTGTGCAAACTAAATTTGTCGGGTAACACTACCAGACGGCGTTTCCACTAACCAAGCAACTGGGCTCTTGTTCAATTGCTCTTGCCAACTAATGTAGCTACATTATAATAGATGGCGCTCTCACAGTTTAAATTATTAACGTGTCATTTATATATTATAATTAAGAATACTTTGAAATCATTTCATAGTTTGGAACAACAAACTGATTCTCATGCATAACAAAGTTCAAATTGCATTTCATCAAAACTTATTAGGACACTTTTATTACACAAGGGCACTCAATATAAACTAAAAACAAATTTCACTAAAATATGTAATTGTTTAAGAGACGATAGTATATATATCTGAGATTATGAACACGACTGTCTGCTATACATGAATATAATTACGTTATAGATACTACTTGCAATCAAATATTAATCAAACAATCAAACTACGCACTAAGCTCACTGGCGCACGCATTAATTTTCAAGTTATGTAATATATTATTAGGTAAACTTCACTAATTCATTCTGAAGATTTCCCGAGAGGCATACATAGTTACGATATTAACACTTACCCTAAGTCTAGGTTAAGAAATTACATTTAGGGGTTGGTACACATCCGTGTGCAGTTTCTGGCCTGCCATCGGACGCGTCCCCAGGTGGCAGATAGGGGAACGGCCCCCAGATATGGGGGTTACCGGTTTACCGGCGCGGACCAAAACCAGATGTGGGGACCGCTTCGGCGGTCACACGTACGGCGGGTCGGCCACCACTCCAGGTGGCTGACGTGACCCGAACTCCGGGTCACCGTCGGACAACCCGGCCTCCTCATTGAGAGGAGCTGGGGGTCCCGCTTGCCTGCGTGCAAGCGAGTGGAACTAAGAGGAAGGATACCTCGCTAAAAATCCCTTAGCTGCTGCGCGTCGTACCCAGCCCGGCCCCTCCGTATAGGGGGACCACTGTGGGCCCGCCTTTTAGGTGGTAATCGCCGGCGGGGGATTGGTAGTGCAGGCATTGCTATTTTCCATGACCCCCCTGTGGTTTTAGTGGGTATTCCCGGCTTCGGCTGGGCGAGTCCCACATACCCTTCGGAGTATGGTGCGTAAAGGCATTTCCACAACGTCAAAAAAAAAATGGTTGTGTTCCGGTATGATGTCTTGTGAAGCGGTACGGAGGACGGGTGTGATCAGTTATGTTGCGATGTGTGCCAGGTACGATGCGCCAAATTTTGTTGTGTCCGAATTTGGGTCGTGGAGGATCTCCAGATCAATCTATCTCTGGCACAGCATCGTTGGTCGTATTGTTGTGTTATCACCTCGCTCAACTGCCGTCTTCCTTCCTATTATAGTGAATAGGCACTTAATAAACTAGCGCACTTTACCATCAACGATTGCATCACTGCTTACCCTCAGGCGGGATTGCGGTCAAGCACAACTTCTTACTATAAAAAAAAAACTATCAAAGAGTTGCTAGTTGAATTTACAAGTTTCGTCACTGAACCGTTTCAAATTAAAATCAAACCGTCTTAAACACTTTTAAGACTGTTTGATTTTAATTTAAAGGGTTCAGTGGTTTTGCTTAACATAGTTAGTCATTCATTTGAGTGTTTTATAGGCATTTATGTGTTATTTTTTCGGCTTTGCAATGGAAATCCTCATGCACTTTTTCCATCGTGAGGGTGACAGTCTAACAGAAGGCTATGCCGGGACCCTTACCTCTCACCCCTACGTATGGCCGAGGGCACGTTTCTCATACTCATTCACAGCACCCCTAACAGGCCACGACCCGCTGTACCTCAGCAGAACGCACCTCCCCGTACGGCCATTCCTACTACCACTGGTGTCAGTTCCCGACCTATCATCATCATCAACCTTTTATCGCCCCACTGCTGGACACAAGTCTCCTTTCAAACAGAGAAGGTTTTTTTTAAAATAATTATAAACCAGCGCTTGACCGCAATCCCGCCTGATGGTAAGCAGTGATGCGATCGTTGATGGTAAAGCGCGCTAGTTTATTAAGAGCCTATTCACTCAGAAAAACGGAGCGAATAGGAAGGAAGCCAGCAGTTGAGCGAGGTGATGCAATGTTAAACCCAACAACACGACCAACGATGCTGCGCCAAAGGGAGATTGATCTGAAGACCCTCCACGACCAAACTCCCAACACAACAACATTAGACGCATCGTACCCGGGACACATCGCAACACAACTGCTCAGACCCGTCCTCCGCACGGCTTCACCAGACATCATGCCGGAACACGACAAATCGCTTGGCGGCAAGGCTTTGTCTGGTGGTTGGTAATTTCTGCCGGCGGCCGATGTTATGGCTTACCACCGAGAGAGCGTAATCACCACGCTTGCTCAATGCGGGTTGGAACTTCCCTAAGCAGCCATAGCCAGAGATTTGCTGCTTCAGCCGGAAGCTAGTGCTAGTGAAAATAGGCATTACAATTATTTACTAAAGTTGCCATACACTGTAGTGATCTTCAGAAAATGTAAATAAGTCCCTCACATTTCTTGAGGCAAACTTAACAATTTTGAAATGGACCTTTAATTGTTAACGAAGGACAATTTTCGCTAACAAAGGAAACTCAAATGAAAATCAAAGCATTTTATTTATTTATATTTATGAGAGCCACCTATTGTTACAACACTTAAATATACAGTTAATAATTATAAGTTCTTAGCTAGTTGCACAACATACTAAGGTAGCTACAGCGTAGAATTAGAGGAGCGTTATGGACAGTGGTTAATAAAATTATACAGAACAAGTATTAATCCATTCTAAAGAAAGATAATAAAATATAAAAAAAAACAAGTAGCAAATAAAAGGGAAGAGCCGACTAATAGAGTTCAGCCAACTTCCTCCGGTACTGCGACAAAGAGTCAAAGTGTACGTCCACAGATTCACTGCATTTGTTTAATAAACGACAGAGACGGGGGATAGATAGGTGATGATTTACCGAACTCTGTGCGCCTAATCGAAATAGATCAAAAATTAAATTGGAAATCCCACATTAATATTTTATGTAAGAAAACGAGTAAGTCTGCATATGCTCTACACACATTATTACCTATAGTTAACAGAGATGCACCTCTTACGGCATATTATGGCATAGCAGAATCACATTTAAAGTAAGGGATCATATTTTGGAGAAACTACTGAAAAAGAAACTGTCTTCAAGGCGAAAAAAAGATGCATTCGAGCAATGTTTAAAATAAAACCCACTGATAGTTGTAAACCATAGGGGAAGTACGTACAAAATGACATATACGGACAAAATGACATAGGCATCATATTTCAAATTCTGCCGTTTCTAGTTCGCCATAGATAACTACATCACGTGACTCTAGCCAGAAATACGAACATGTCAAAAGGTGAACTCGCGCCAGTCTTTCGTTTGGGTGTCATGGCCGACGATAAACATTGGTAAGTTACGAGTTTTTATTTAATGCAGGGATTTTTGTCTATTAATGTAATGTTTTTCAAAATATTATCTTGTGTTTACATTAATTACATCCCTTAAGTAATTATTGTTGCCTTCAAATAGTTTTTTCCGAAAATAATAATCATTTTGCATTTATTGTTGAATTTTGATTTTTTATAACGTTTTATGGACAAAATGACATACATATGTTACGGACAAAATGACAAAGGTACGTCGTTTTGTCCATAAGAACTCAATGAGTTAATTGTAGGTATTCAATATCAGTTTTTTGGTAATCAGTTGTTAATTTCTTCACAGATAATGCCGCGTAATTATAAGCGATCAGTCCTGGAGTGAGGAATCAATGCGTAAAGCTATGGAAGCAGTTCGTAGTAACAAAATGGGCTGGCTTTTGGCGTCGAAGACATTTGGAGTACCACAAAATGCAACGGATTCTTAAGCACTGGGATTTGGCCTCTAAACTCTGAAATATTTCCCGATTATATGTACGAACCTGCAGAGACTACAAACATACTACTGGAAGACACGTCCAATATGTAATATCATCAGCAAATAGGTCCTATTCTAGTTCCCATATCAGGACCCTCCACACAACAGCTAGACGATTTAATGTCACTTTCCGGAATGGACGATCTTCAAGCTCCTGAAACTCAACAACAAATTATCCGCGCCTTAACACCTGACAATAATAACACAACAGGTCAAACAATCGACTCTACTGAACCAGCAGACGATTCAACAGCAAACACTAGTCAAGACCTTATTTTACATGCTGTAAATCAAAATCGTCCATCTGTTGGTAATGAAGAACACCCCTCATCCTATACGTTAGCAGTGCCTATTGAAGTTATATCTCCTGTTCCAAAAGTACATTACGTAAGTGGCCAAGGCAAACGTAAGCCAAAGAAACAGCAAACCTCTTTAGTTTTGACTTCAACTCCAAATATAACAGAAATTAAGGCAAGAAATGAGCCTAAATCTCCTTCAGAGAAGAAGAGACGAAAGGTTACCAAAACCATATTCCAAGAAGACAGCGAAGAAGAAAATTTGCCAAACTACGCTCAAGATGACGAAGAGGATTGCGCATGCATTTATTGCAACGATCTTTATTCGCGATCAAAATCTGGAGAAGACTGGTTGCACTGTTTAAAATGTTCACATTGGGTCCACGCTTCTTGCGCGCATGTTTCTAAGCGAACCAAGCGGTTCATTTGCGAGCTTTGCCTTTAATTTTATAACTTGTACTGTGTATGTCATTTAGTCCGTATGTGATATGCCATTTTGTCCATAGCATATGGACAAAATGGATTTCGTTGACCTCAGTTAAATTCAAAATTATTATTTTTTCTAGTTTGTTTATCTTTTAAGTATCTATTATAATTCAAAGATATGAAACCTAAGATTACTGGTGTGCAATATGAATGCGCTGTGATTTACCATTAAAATGTTAAGACCCAAAACCAAAACTATATGTCATTTTGTACGTACCTCCCCTACTTTAAAAAATATAAGATATTGACATTATGTTGTCTGTATATACTAGAAGTAGCTGTGTTTTTGAAGGCAAATCCGAGTCGTTTCAGATGTATAGCTGACGTTTTTCCCCGCAATAGACGCGACAATACCTTGCTATGTCAGGAACCAGCTAAGACAACACTTATACGCAAAAGTGTTTACTGCATGGCTCCAGTTATTTATAATAAGTTACCAAAGAGCTAGAAAGAGTTTCTTTTAAAATTATTTTAAAAAAAAGACTCCGCAGCCTTTTAGTCGTGAAAACGTACTATAATATAATTTTTTTTAAGTTAGAATTATGTAGTTTTGAACTATTTTCCTAAATTGTATTTTCTAGTTTTAAGTTGAATGGTTTAAAAAAAATTTTGCATGCCTAAATGGCAAAATATGGCTGAACCTGTCAGTATATATACATTTATTATTTGTTATCTTTTTTACCCATGTTTGCAAAATAAAATTATCATTATATTTATCTCTAAAAGGGGCCGAGAGATCCGCGTAAGCCAGTTCAACCTGAACTGGCTTACGTGGATATCTCGATGGCACACTAAACCTAAAAGAATTAAGGAGATGGCTAAGGCAAGGTAAACCAACTGATCTGGACCGAAATGATGGTCATAGAAAAGGAAAAATGTAATAAATTACATCCACATCTTATATAAAACCTTATGCAATTTCAGTGCAAAAAAATCACCAGTAAGTTTTTTTTTTTTTGTTTTTTTACAACTACTTTTACAGGTCAAGCATATTTTAAAAACTAAATGAGTGGCGTTTCCTATTTGACTACTCTAAGAAGAAAGGCCGAAGTAACTTCTTAGGTCACAGTCTCTAAAAGTCCAGTAATGTGAAGTTATCTAAAATGATCACTTCAGGAAAGAAGCACTCTTATTTTTATGACCTATCAATAACTGCACGGACCTTTTCAATAGCTGCAAATAAATTACCATTAACATTTTTATCCAATGTAACAATATCACGACGGTAACAATAGGTAATTTCATGACTTTGGTATCAGGCGCCGGCTTGTGAAGTTTCATCAAATCGTTGAAGATTAAAAGTTCCGTTTCTAGAGAGATTCACACACTGGTCGTGGTACGGAAGACAGGTCAAGCTATCCAAAACTGACAAATATTCCCACAATCGACATTGAGCCTTTAGTCAAAAATTTAATTTAAAAATTTGCCAGATTGTAGTAGCTTTATATGTTGTCGTCTGTACGTTTCATTAACGAGGTGGTCGTGATGCTTATTTAGTTTCTTGATAATTCTTCGTATCATATAAATATATCGCAAAATATGCTACGTAGTTTTGTGTCCAATAACATCACGTATCATCGTGATGTAATTGGACACAAAACTACGTAGTGAGCGTATTCAAACTGTGAAGTAAACGAGTAACACGCTAACGTCTTTCATTCTAACAGATTAACAACATTTATTGCTTTATTCAAGAGGGCCGATCGAGACCGCATTGATGCTTTCGAGATGTGGTGCTGGAGGAAGATGCTTCAAATTCCTTGGACAGCATTCCGCACAAATGCATGAATCCTTCGAGAGCTGGGTGTCACAATAAGACTCTCCTCTGTCGGCCTTCGAAGAATTTTGGAGTATTTTGGCCATATTGCCAGAAAGGATGGAGATAACCTCGAACATCTGATAGTTACTGGGAAGGTGGATGGACGACGTTCCAGAGGTCGCAGTCCAATAAGGTGGACAGACCAAATTCGTTCATCTCTGGACACCGACCTGCATGATGCTATAGTCGCGGCCAGGGACCGTAACAAATGGCGAACTATTGTGCGGAAGAGAATAATTCCACAGGGACATCACGACCCTCAGTAATGAGGAGAACGACTTGAGGAGGAGGAGGAGTGCTTTATTAACGTTGTTGAGCAAACAAATTTATCGAACATTAGAAGCAATGGATTGGAAAAAATGATCCATTTTTATATACTTCAGCTTAGTGTCACAACGCGACTTTTACAGCAGGTATGCGCATAGACCAACAACGTAGCGACTAAATATGCTACATCATGGAAGAAAAAAAAGTAAGAAAGACACATTTGCCAAGCGCTCGAGGAGTTCCTTCGTCAGCGGAACTTGGCTGCAGGCCAAGATGACACCAGGATATAGGAGTAAATTTATGTCGCAATTTTAAATAGTATATGTTTCGGTTTCTCCTTTATCTGCCGGATAAGGAAACCTGTTGAAATATGTCACATTTTCATGAAACTGCATTTTGTAGCCTCTTCAGTTTTAAGCTTCTTATGAAAATTTGTCATGTGCATATCTGTAGTCCAAATCTTTACTAATTGGTACATATGGGTGAAAATACTCGACGCAAAACCCTAGCAAAACATTTCATATCGCATATTTTTTTCTTTTTTATTTAAAGTTAACTTAGACTACCTACATAGTTTTTAATTTGCGGGAGCTTGTAAATGGGAATTGTAAGCTAATTCCGTTAACTATTAAACATTTATATAAATACTAGCGACCCGCTATGTTTGTTTGCGGATAAATTCGTTGTTTATGAACCGATTTTGATAATTTCTTTTTTATTGGAAAGGAGACATTCTCAAGGTGGTTTCGTGATATGGACATCAGGGTTTGATGGTGGAAAACCAGAGAAATCAAGGGGAACTTTCAAAAATTGTAGGGACGGCTGGTGCATTTGTAAGTTTTTTATTAGGTATTTTATAGCACTACAATTTAATAAGGGTCTGGAGTACATCTAATGATGGAGCCGGGAGACAGGCGAGGGAACTCCTCAATGGTTCACAGCAGCTACTTTGTGTTTATGCTTAAATAAATTGTATTGATAAGAACCTTACACTTACATGTCTGTGATGTGTGAGGTGACTGTCGTTATGAGGCTGATGATGAAGACAAGGGTCAGTTCATGGAACTCCTTAACACTTTACAGTAGCTACCTTGTATTTAGACTCAATTCATTTATATTGATGAGAAGTTTGCATCCATGTAGGTTATAATGAAAGTCTGCAGTAGATGCAATGATGGATCCGAAAGACAGTAGAGGGAACTCCTCAACGGTTC
This sequence comes from Sesamia inferens, assembly GCA_037179545.1. Lineage (NCBI taxonomy): Eukaryota > Metazoa > Arthropoda > Insecta > Lepidoptera > Noctuidae > Sesamia > Sesamia inferens. The sequence continues at coordinate 23,446,024 of CM073934.1, read as the reverse complement.
ACAGCAGCTATATTAGCAGCTATTTGTATTGATTAAAACTTTAAACCTAGATGGGTTGTGACTGTCATTAGGAAGCTGATGATGAAGGCAAAGTTCAGTTCAGGGAATTCCTCAACAATTTAAAGTAATTTAAAAGCAACCTTGTATTTGGACTCAATTCATTTATATTAATGAGAAGTTTGCATCGTGTGGGTTATAATGAAGGTCTGCAGTAGATCTGATGATGCATTCGAAAGAAAGTGAGGGGAACTCCTCAACGATTCAGATTCACACTAGCTACCTTATGTTCGTGCTTGATTAATTTGTATTGATAAGAACCTTACACCTAGATGGGTTGTAACTGTCCATGTGGGTTATAATGAAAGTCTACTCGCCATGCTAATGCGACAATCAAAAAAATCAAGAGACCAGTGGCGAAGAGTCCATACAAGCCGATTCCCACCGGGTTACCTTTCAAAAATCAGTTCCATATTCATACAAAAGTATTTACATTCTATTTCATTAACAAAGTATTATTAATCAAATGCCGGCGCGATTTACAAAAGCAATCGCAATTTTTAGCAATACCCTAAGTATCACATTTCATTTTATAGTCGTAAATTAATCAGCGCTTCAATTTTTCGTAATTCTTTTCGTAGTTCTCATTGAAGGAAGCCGACGAATTTCAGCTTACCTATGTCAACGTTTTACTATGAGGCGAAAAGAGAGAGCGTGTCAGACCATCTCTTTCTAATGCTCGCTAACCGTCGGTAAAACTTGATAAATATAAGGCTACTCGCGAGCGGCTTGTAGTACTCTCCTCTCCTCTATTAGAAAGAGACAAATAAACCACGCCACTACGAGCGTTTCAGTTCACCGTCAGTATGTGTTTCTCTATACCTACCTACTGGTGCGTGAGTTTTTCGTTTGTTTTTAATATTTGTGTTATTTAAACTGTGACGGATTCTGTAAGGTAATTTAATCGCAGATTTGGTTAAATACTGTGGATTTTGTTTGTTATTATGGCTTTAATTCATATAGAGTGCTGTTCAACAGATTACCTGCTTACAAATGAAACTTCATTTTCAAAACTAAGTTATGCATACAAGAAGCATGTTATTCAGTTAGGTCGAGCACTCCCACACATGATTATTGATTGCAAAAGGCGAGATGGATTTTTTAAACATTTTCACGCGTCGTTATATGATAAATATACATGGATGACAGGCAGTTGCAAACTGAACAAAATGTTTTGTTTTCCGTGTTTGTTATTTTCTGATTCGAAATCTGTTTGGAGCAGTACGGGTTTTACGGATATTAATAATTTGTCTAACTCAGCCAAAAAACACAAAAAAAAACAAAAAACAGCCATCAAATACCCCCTTGGTAAATCAATGCGTGAATTAAACTTTGCCCCTCTTCTCTTATTACCAGATGCAAACATTGCTATAGACAAACTAATCGAAATGCTGACACTGGCTATATTGAAGAACACTGTAGTTAAAAAAATAACAGCAAACAAGAAAATCCTAAAGCCTTGGATTACACCAGGCTTACTACGATGTTTGAGACATAGAGATGCGTTGCACAGGGAACTGAGTAAGTCTCCTGAAAACGATACTTTAAAGCTTACCTACAAGCGATACAGAAACTTCTGTTCAAAGGTTATCAAGAAAGCTAGGCGTGCCTTTGATGCAAACGAATTGAATAAAGCAAGTCAAAATCCAAAAAAACTATGGGACACACTAAAACGAGTAACGAATACTCTAAAACCAAACAATACTTCTACACAGCTGCTAAGTTGCTCTTCATCTCTTATTGAATCCTGTAATTATGTTAATTCCTTCTTCGTGAGTATAGGCAAGAAACTCGCGGATGATATCATAAAAGCACAAGAATCACAAGCACAGCACACTCCAGCAAAACAAATGGCGCCTAGGTTTTCTTCAAAATCATCTTTCGTCCTTGAGGATACTGACCCTGATGAAATCATGTCTGAGATAAATTCATTACGATCTAATGCCTCAACTGGATGGGATGGTATCTCAGCATTATTCTTGAAGAGATACTCTGCTGCCCTGTCACCTATTCTATGCCACATATTCAATATTTGCTTCAGGGCTGCAATCTTTCCCACTGCTTTCAAAAAGGCTATAATTTATCCGATATTCAAGGGAGGTGATGGGAATTTACCAAACAACTACCGCCCTATTGCCGTCTTGAGTGCTTTAGCCAAAGTCTTAGAACGCTTAATTAATAAAAGACTGATACATTACTTAGAACATCGTAACTTACTATCAACACAACAATACGGTTTCCGCAAAAATAGATCGACAAATAACGCCGTCGTTGACTTATTAAATTATGTGGTAGAAAATCTTAACAAGAAGAATAAGGTACTGACAATCTTCTTGGATCTTGTGAAGGCGTTTGATACCGTCCCGGTTTCTGCACTCTTATTTAAGCTGGAGGGCATAGGGGTCAGGGGTTTACAGCTGGAGCTTTTCAGAAGTTATCTCTCAAATCGTAGTCAGGTCGTTAAGATCGAAAATTACAAAAGTGATGAATTTCCCATTTATTATGGCGTACCTCAGGGTAGCATATTGGGCCCAACGCTCTTCTTAGTCTTCGTTAATGACCTGTGTAGCCTGAATGTGCCTAATTCCAAAATAATCTCATTTGCTGATGACACCGCTATAACGTTTGTCGGTAGTGCATGGTCAGACTTGGAGCATAGTGCTCAGCTTGGCTTTAACACCGGATTAAAATGGCTTAGCGCCAATATGCTTACTCTAAATGCCTCCAAAACGAATTTCATGACGTATTCGATTTCTTCAAACTCTCAACCTAAAACACCTATACTGCTGAAGGCTCACTCATGTCGTCAATCGACACTGGCTCCTTGCCAATGTCCAACATTAAAGTCTACGGAGCAGATTAAATACTTGGGTATAATCCTGGACAGGAACCTGAACTTTAAGTCTCACATAAGTGTGCTGACTGGCAGAGTACGCAAACTTATATACATATTTAAAATTCTTCGAAATGTAGCTAATCCAAATATAATACGTAGTGTTTATTTTGCTTTATGTCTGTCAATCATTACATATTGTATCTCGTGTTGGGGTGGTGCTGCTAAGACCACTCTAAAATCCTTAGAAATTGCACATAGGGCCATACTAAAAGTGGCTACATTTCGCCCAATTCTATACCCAACTAGTCAATTATATAAGGAATGTCAGGTTCTCAACATACGACAACACTTTATATTACAAGCAGTTACTCTGCAGCACCATAATACCCCATACAGAGAAATCACTAAACGTCGTAAAGATAGTATTTGCATATTGCCGAGAGTACATTCCTCTTTTTCAAAACGATTCTTTTATTATTTAGGTCCGTATCTTTACAATAAAATAAGCAAGAAGATACAGATATACAGTTTATCATACTATAATTGTAAAAAATGTGTCCGACTGTACCTTCAGGATCTGTCTTATGATGCAACCGAAAAAATATTCATATAACATGATAAGCATTACTCTGAGCTGTACACACACCACACATAATTATGTATATACACGCACACATACACCATTACACACATCCACATTCATTTACATAAAACACCTACATCTAATAATTTAATCATGATTTGTATACAATTTAAAAGTAGTATTTATTTACTTACAATATATAATTCTGTTAAAATAGTAGTGTCAGCACAAATACTATACAATATTATGTTATATACCTGTACCTTAAGCATAGGGGGACGAGACTGCTTCTCCTTAACACAGGTTATTCTGTAACCTAGCTAGGAGAACAGTGCTTCACCCACTCGATTGTAGACTACCTAACATATTTTGTAAGAAACTTTTAACCATATGTACCTACTACAATCTGTCTCTTTGAGTAAATAAATTTATTATTATTATTATTATTATTAAATAATTTGCTTAATAAAATGAAAAGTAATCCCAATTTTTATAACAACATTTTAGCTCATTTTGTTAAAAAAAAACAGACGCATTGCATTAGAATATAAATAACGTTGTGATTGTGTATAATTTGCTTTATTTTTGCTTAATATTTTTGTTGGTTTTGGATCGGTGTTTGTGTGGTTCGGTTTTTAACACTTTATTATTTTTGTAATTTTTTATTTTATTTTTTCTTGACTCTTATTCCCTACCAATAGGTACTTAACTTAGTACTTACTAACAAGCATGCATGTGTGGTATAGAGATGCACGTCGAAAAAGGCTTTTCACAAAGCCGCTTTTATCATACTTGAAAGACACTGTTATCAAATCATCAGTCCTTTTTTGTATGGTGAAGGTGGGGCTTTTCATATTATTCTTATCTGAAGACCTCCTCCAAGATATCCTGCAGTAGGTAAGTGTTTAAGTGTTTATTTTTTGGACCGGCTTCCCTTTGTCAAAATTTCACCCTTCGCCACTGCAAGAGACTCAATTTAAGTCGCGTAATCATGTCATCTCTAGCAATACTCATACATACAATCCGGTCCCAGAGAAATTTTATAAAAACCGGTTCAGTATTTTGGTATTTAAACCAAAATTACGGGTAAAAATTCAAGTAAACAAAATGCTTCGTTTGCTTGCTAGCCCATTCCCAACTATGTTGGCGGCAGCGTCCAGTCTGATCGGATGCAGCTGAAAAGTGCTTTTTGCAACTAAAATTGTATAATAAAAACTTTTTTTGCAAACAAATACACATGTTCACGATCATGGTGTCTTTTTTTTTTTTTGAAGGCGATTGTGTTTTTTGAAAAATAAGTTTTTATTACTATGTAGTGATGATACTGAAGAATAAAATCAGCCTAGCATTTTCCGAAGTAAGTATATTATGATCGACTTGCAGCCTATAAGGATGCAACTGAATACCAGTTGGTTTGATATATGAAGGGATTGTCTATCGGTCCTCCAAAGGTCAGTTACTAGGTGACACGTTATCCCTTGGCACGACTGATTGTCAGATTTTTTAGGCTACCCGTCAACAACCGTCAACATCTTGTAGTGTTATGTAATTTACCTACAGATACTTACACTTATGTATTTATATTCATGCTTATATATCATTCATTTCTGCGGGTCATAATACGCATTAGAATATTATGAAGCCCTGTTCTGAACATATTTTACTACACCAAGATTCATTATTCAACTTACAGACTCGGTCCTCAACTTCAAGCCTAAGTTTCGGTGACTTGGTGATATCTTAGCGTAAGAAGCTGTACCTATGCTATACTGTATTAATTTTTCCTACTCAACACAATACTATAAGTTAATATTACTTATATTTCCATTCTTACAATAATATTTTCATTGTTATGACAGTTTTTGACAACGCTGATGATTGTCTCTAATGACAATCTTTTTCTTCTAAATTCTTGACAGCCTGCTATTTTTCTACCAGATTTGTTATCCAAACTCCTTTAAGTTACACACATCAAAAGTGTCTAGGGATCAAGCATTTTTATGCGGATTTCTTGACATTGAGATGTGGCTTTGTAATAAATTTATGATTTTATAAATTTATATGGATCCTTTTTGGTGCATTTCATAATTTGAATCAGGAACTGTGAATCAAATACGAGTAAAAGATGAAAATCAGCTGTCAATATTTTCCCTATAAAAACATACAACGCATTGAAGACATTATTAGTGCTACTGTTTCCCTACTACTGATTAAAACCAACGTTATTATGGAGCGGCGACGTCATTTAAGCAGGGAAGAAATGCTCAGAGCCGTGGGAATGATAGAAGCTGGTTCCCGGCAATGTACTGTGGCTTTAGCTCTGAATACAAGTCAGAGTGTTATCAGTCGACTTTGGACACGTTACCGAAGCACTGGTACCGTGGCTGAGTGCCATGGAGGACGGTATCGCTGCACCACACGGAGACAACACCGATACATTCAAATCTTAACTCGAAGAGCTCCAACAATAACCGCCATGATGTTAGCCGTGAGGCTTCATCACTCTTCAGGGAACTTAATTAGCGACCAAACAGTCAGAAACCGCTTGCATGAAGTGAACCTTCATTCCCGAAGACCGCTACGGGTACCACCTATAGCAATGCACAATCGTAGGATTCGATATCAATGGGCAGAAGAACAATGGCGTTTTGTGTGCTTTTCTGATGAGTCTCGTTTTGGTATGAGACCGGATACAAGACTTATACGACACTGGAGAACCCCTGGACGCCAACAGCGATTAAAATCATGCCAGGAAGTCCATCCTTATAGTGGTGGAACCATCATGGTATGGACGGGTATTTGGATCGGCGGAAGAACTGAGTTGATTTGGATCAGAGGCAACCTCAACGCTCAAATTTATGCTGAGACGATTGTATCAGACGTCATCGTTCCTCTACAATTGCAAATCGGTCCCTTATTTCAGTTAATGCATGATAATGCACGACCGCACACCACAAGAGTTGTAAGACAGACTCTCGCCGCAGCTAACATCAATGTCCTGCCCTGGCCTGCTCAGTCGCCAGACTTGAACCCGATTGAGCATGCATGGGATATGCTACAGAGAAGAGCTCTGCCGAATATGGAGGGTATCCAGTCGCAAGAAGACCTTTTTTGTTGTTGCAACGAACATGGGCGGCCATTCCACAGCGTGATTTGGATGAACTCATTTTGAGTATGCCAAACCGATGTTCTTGTGTTGTTAGTGTTCGCGATAGAAACACGGATTATTAATTGTTTAAGTTACCCAATAAAATTTTAGAGAAAACTGTTATTTCAGTCTTTTTTTCGAACTTTTGTGTTAGTGGTTCAAATGTCAAATATCCCTTTATTATGAAAATGGCAAATTTCTTTATTAATGCAAAGGTGACTTAGTTTATCGTTACTGTGACAAACGAAAACACTTTATTTAATGAATCCTTAAAGAAAATTTTAATTAATAACAATCAGGAGAAAAGTTATTGCAAAAATATATGTTGATCCCTAGACACTTTTGATGTGTGTATTTCCTTTAAGTTAAATCAATGCCACTTTCTTTGTAATTTTATAACTCAAGAACGGACTCACCAACCAAATATTCAGGCTTTATTTTGACTAATTAGTAGATGGTTTATGTGAAGTTTGAACAGAATCGGTCCAGCGGTTCTTCATTTATCGCATTTTTTGTAACAAATGAATTCAATGAACGGTTGATCATCATCCCAACTATTTATATAAAATTCAATGCCACTTTCTTTGTGATTTTATAACACAAGAACGGACTCACCTATCCAAACTAAATGTTTAGGCTTTTTTTTTTGACTAATTAGTAGATGGTTTTGGTGAAGTTTGAACAGAATCGGTCCAGCGGTTCTTCATTTGTCACATTTTTTGTAACAAATGAATTCAATGAACGGTGGACATTCATCTCATCTATATACAGTATGTTAAGAAAACCCTGTCCGACCCGTGAAGGTGTTGTTAGGTATCGATAACTGATTCTACTAACGGATACAAAACCGGGCCAAATAAAAAAAAAATCCCCCAAAAAAAATAAATATTATTTCGCAAAAAGAGGTAACTTAATAAATGTGCGTAAGCAGCCTTAAGCGGGTGGCGGGCGGCAGGGCACGCGGCACGTGGTCGCATCGCTATTCGCTCATAATAATAACGGTGTTGTCACTTTTTTAAAAATTACCAAATTTCGGGAAAGGTTCCAAATTCGCGGGAAAAAAGATTATTTCAAAATTCATTTGTACTGGTACTATGATGATTACGTAAAATTTTATATTATATTTGGCCATGTGTTTACCTAACCTTTATTATCCTTATGGGTCGGACAGGGTTTTCTTAACATACTGTATATAAAAATTAATGCCACTTTCTTTGTAATTTTATGGTCCACCAAAACTGTGTAATTGCACCAGATTGGCAGTGCAAAACTTCTGGTAAATCAAAAGGAGAAGTTTTATTGATATCAAACGAGTTTGAGTTGAAACGATTACAATATCCTGTGCGTTTATCATTTACTATGTCCATCAACAAAGCCCAAGGGCAATTATCTCACGTGTGTGGTCTGAATTTGGAGAAATCATGTTTTTGCCACTTTATGTTGCCTGTTCGAGAGTCGGTACCCCTAGTCGTTTGTTTAATAATCTAATTTGGATTAAATTATAAAATTGCTAGCAATTAAAAAATATTTTGTTTGAATAAATAATTTTGATGATCCAATAAATTTGTTTTTATTATTTCACTTTATACGTAGCGAAGCACGTATCGGGCCACTAGTTGCTTATAATTTGTTCACATATTTAAATTTCGTGAAAAAGCTGTTCTCCGAGGTTTCTTCGGAAGCCCTCACTGAGCAGTGACAGTTTTAGTTTCGATCTGGCTTCTATACTAGTGACACTATTTTAATTGTGATATTTTGCCTCCAGAGTCCCTCCCAGGGGTACCCTCACCCTCGGGGAGAGGGGAACCTCTTACTGTGACCTCAGTGACTGGCCCTCGCCGCTAATACTGCCTGGTGCCTCTTCTGTGCTGTTGTCGCTGCCGCTATCACATGCCTGTAGCCTGTGACAGGCCCTCACTGCGGCCGTACTAACTTGCCTGTGGCCTTTGTCAAGCCGTTCCTGCTGCGGTACTCGTCCGCCCTTGCTTTCGAGTGGTTGCTGACTTCAAGAGGCGGTGCCACCGCGTATAGTACTCGTCTGCAGCTTCCGAGGGAGGCTCTCTACTGCTGTCTACCACTGCTCTGCTATGTCCCAATCTACCTGTACTGTTTCAACTGCTGCTCTGCATCTGTTTTCACCGTCACCACTGCTGATGATTTTCTACTATTTCTTTTATCTTCTCTCACCTCACCCACCTCATGCATTCATATTCATATTTATATTTTTATCTTTACTTTTTATTTGTTGTTTTAATAAATTCTTTTGTCTCCCTCCTCCCTTTTTTTCTTTCCTGTGTGACACGTCAATCTTAGAATGACCGCCAACGGCTTAACGTGCTTTCCGAGGCAAGGAGAGAGCTCTTCATATTGTAGTGGATAATCACCCATCTAGAAACCGGCTGCGGCAAGTGAAGCTTAACTTAGCTTTTTTTTTTCTTTTTTTTTACGGACAAATCACACAGATTAAGCTAGCCCCAAAGTAAGTTCGAGACTTGTGTTATGGGATACTAACTCAACGATACATATTTTATAATAGATACATATATAGATAAACATCCAAGACCCAGGCCAATCAGGAAAAGATCGTTTTCCATCATGACCTGGCCGGGGATCGAACCCGGGGCCTCCACGACGCAGGCAGGCGTGTTGACCGCTGCGCTACGGAGACCGACCGACCGACTGTTTATTTAGTTAGAACAGTTAAGAAACGGAGTCCGTACCACCACACCAGAATGCTGACGATCCTACCGCTCCGCCTTCGCTGACTCCGTCATATTTATTAGAAATCTAGTAAATGTACTTTAAATTGTTTATGCCACAACTTGTACCATGTCCTCCGCCTTGAAGGAAGATGACTGGGGTGGTTGGGACAGAGTGAATGTTTGGATTCTGAAGTACATTTTTACGCATACTAGAATATCTAATGGTCATGATATCAATACATATAATAAAATTGTAAAAGGTCGGTGTCTGTACATGGAAGATGAATAAGAAAAAAAATATTAGGGGAACTTTATATACGCAATAGAACCCAAAACGATGATTTTTAGAATTTTTGCCTGTTTGTCTGTACGTTTGTTCGCGTTACTCTCAAAAACGGCTTAACCTAATTGAATGCGGTTTTCACTGTTGCGTTGCAGTTTGCTGGCATTAACATTTAGTCTTTGTTTTGTTTCAATCGGTTCATAAATATAAAAGTTGTGTCAATCTAAATAATCGCATCATCATATCAATCAATCAAATTACAAATAAAATGCCACAATATTGTATTATATAAATAATTTCATATTCAAGTCTATTTCAATATCTACTAATTACTTTTTAAATTACATAAATCGGACATTCCATTCAAAAGATATTAAACCCAAAGCGCAACGGTTTAGATTTCTTTGTAGTTTCCGTTTAATTTCGCTAGATGGCGCTGTACCATGACCCTCCCAGATAGCTTTCCTTCGTGCGGGTTCTATCCATTTGTGATAAATATTGGGTCGTTTGGTCAAAGTCAAAAACAAAAATTAATCAATTAATTCAGTAAATTAATTGATTATTTAACGTCTTGCAGTTTCTATCCCTGATTTGATTTGTATGTGGGGTGTCGTTTCGTATGCTTATAAGAGGTGGTCGTGAAGCAAAATTAAATACCCACTCTCAGAGTATGTGGAGTCCACATACCTACACTGTGGAGTGGAAGTCGTTTCGCAAATTAAAATACATGCCCTCATGGTCTATTCCTGAATCGAACTGTATGTGTAGAACAGCGAGTGGGTATCCTAAATTAAATTCCTAAATAAATACTTGCTCTCAGGTTCTATCCCTGATCCGAATTGTAGGTATGTGGTAAGTTGTCAGTTCGAAAATTAAGTGTCAAATTAAAAGAATTTAAAAATTAACTCTTTAAAAATTAATTACTATTAACTATTACAACGTGGCAATGCTGCCAGCCTTTTGGGCACGTTTCCTGTTGACAGCGATGCGGATGAATTTTTTGATGCTCTCTAGTTATTTCCATTCCTCTTTTATATACTTGTACATATTTTTTTTTAAACTTTTTAAATTTATAAGTTAATCTGTATTAAGATAAATTTGTAGGATATTAAATAAAGTATTAAGGACTCTTGAGTATATAAAACTCTTACTTTTGTTTTGTGTAAATCTTTTAAGAAATTACACTCGTAACACGATTTCAACTTGCAAAAAGTTTTGTTACCTTGTATTATCGACTATATAAACAACAAGATTTAAATATTTAGTTCTAACAGTTTTATTTAGGATGAGTAGTATTAATTTAATATTAGGTTTAATAGATAGCTTTTTTTTAATAAGCTTTTTGACAGCCTCCGTGGCGTAGCGGCAGCGAACGTGGAATGAGGCGCGGGGTCGATCCCCGTGCAGTGCAAATATTTGTATGCATGAATATGAATATTTGCATTGGTCTAGTCGTGCCTAAAAAATAATAATAATAACGAATGTGATATCAGAAAACGTGCGAAGGCAACTAAACAAAAAAATAATAATAAAAAAAGAAAACACTATGTTTAATGTGACACTTGTATACATGTGTTAGTAGGTACAAAACACATTTTTTTTTAATAACTTTACATATATTATGGTCAAATATAATAAATATGAACATAGACAAATACACAAAAATATATATATAATTTGAGGTCATTAATACCGATAAAATCCATCAAAGCTCCAAATAGCTTTGGGGGAAGAATGTGTTAGTAAAGATGGAAAGTTGGTTGGGACAGGGATATGTAACTTAGATGCACGGGGTAGTTTAACACCCCACTACCCCGTGCAGGAGACGAGGACAGACCGGGCCAGCACGAAGGTGGGGCCGTGGAAGAATTTAGACTCCCGCGGCCCCAAGCGCGCTCGTGATAGAAGACACACCGGGGTGGTTTTAGTCAGTAAAAGTCTGACATACCCCGTCGCCCACCCCAGGGCGGCGGGCATCCTCTGAGGATTTCCACCCCGGAAAAGAAAAAAAAAAAAAAAGGGATATGTAACTTCCCCGAGGCGGAAGCACGCGCTGGGGCGATGCACGGGGTAGTTTACCACCCCACTACCCCGTGCAGGAGCCAAGACCCGGACAGACCGGGCCAGCACGAGAGTATGGGGGCCGTGGAAGAATTTAGTCTCCCGCGGCCCTACGCGCGCTCGTGTTAGAAGAGACACCGTGGTGGTTTTAGTCAGTAAAACTCTGACAGACGGAGGATTTCCACCCCGGAAAAAAAGGGATATGTAACTTAGGAAGTCGACTATACAAATCATGGGCTGGATTTAACACAGTATCAGTAGCAATGCGTTTCATTTGACAAGTCAACAATATTCATTGCGTAATATACTTACGTTGTTTAGCAGACACAATTTTACAACGTATGGAGCAATGGATTAGCAATATTTTTCAGATTGATTCCAATTTATAGTAATAGTGTATTATACAATTAGGGTGCTGCACCCTAATTGTATAACACACTATCACAATCTCGATAATTTTAAAGGATGTTGCTACTCCATTGGTTCAAATGTTAAAAAAATTGAATGCACATCAACATAAAGAACGCATTGAATGACATATTGCTGCTATAGTGTGTTACGCTGTAATCTAGCACATTTCCATGTGTCAAGGGAAAGTATCACATGCAATAGGATTCATTTAGTCCATAGAATTATCTATCCAAATATCTGACAGTTAAAAAAATACAAAAAGGGTCATACAAGCCTGTGAAAGTAGGAGATATTGTGAAGATGGCTATCTGAGGGTCGTCACTGCTCGTGCCTCCATAGAACAGAATCCTGACAAGCAGCTCTATTATATACAATATGTAAAGAAAACTCTGTCGGATCCGTGAACGTATTGTTAGGTATCGATAACAGATTCTACTAATGCCTACAAAACCGGGCTAAACTTAAAAAAATCCTCCAAAAAAATAAATATTATTTCGCACAAAAGAGGTAACTTAATACATGTGCGGTAGGCAATACATGCGCGGCGATGGGGGGCAGGGCACGCGGCACGAGGTCGCATCGCTATTCGCTTATAATAATACCGTCAGATATGGTATTGCCACTTTTAAAAAAATATTAATTTTTGGGGAAGTTGGAATTAATTCGCTAAAAAAAATATTTCAAAATTCATTAGTATTCCAACTATGATGATTATGTAAATTTTCATATTTTATTTGGTTAATAGCTAAATAATAATATTATTTAGCCATGAGCCTCTCCTACATTTGAGATACTAAAGAATAAATAAATAAAATAATAACTTAATGCAGTTAAATGTAAAAATTAGAAAAATATTTTTGTAGTTCTGCTATTTATAAATTCAACATGATTCATTCGCAAATCTTATCACAATTTCACAGATCGCACGTAGCTTCACCAATTTAATCCCTATATCTTCACAAAGGCTCCCACCGATTAGGAGGATATTCACGTGCCAAAATTCACATCAGTGTCTAAGTACCCCTTACACGTATGTAGGTCTCTAACCGTTTTAGTGTCCCAGGAGCGTCGTCTGGGGGACAGTGGAGGCCCAGCCATGTATACAATATGTAAAGAAAACCCCGTCCGACCCAAAAGGATAATAAAGGTTAGGTAAACACATGCCCAAATAAAATATGAAATTTTACATAATCATCATAGTAGCAATACTAATAAATTTTTAAATAATCTTCTTTTTTTTTTCGTTTAGTTACTTCTGCTTTGCGGGATTACCAACTGATCTGATAAAACCAATTTTATATTTTTGATAAGAGGTTATTTTTGGTTTTATAAGTAGCACATATAACGGACTGGTTTTATTTAACTATGATGTTTAGGTATTACCTCCTTTAAAATAATACTTTTAATAATGTTTAATTGTATTCTGTTGTCATGCTTTATTGAATAAAAATAATTATAATATAGGCTACTTGGTACTAAATGAAAACGTGTGTTTTATTTATCGACCTGAGTTAAACTTGACAGTCATCTATGAACATGATTATTTAATTTATTTAATATCTATAATTTGTTGAGCACCCCTGACTGCCAGACGTTTCAACGGGGTAACATCGCACGTGATACGCACGCACGACGCACATAAACGTGACAACCCTAAGACAGTAGGCAATTAAATCGCGGATTGGGTCGAAGTTAACCTATTCCCCTCTTTATACTATGATATTTAGTGCGACTAGTACTTTTGATACTTCGGGTGATCAAATTTATCGATGTTTTTAAAAATGAAAATTTGATTCTCTCGGTGGTAGGCCTCACCATCGGCCGCCGGCGTAGTTACCACCCACCAGACAAAGTCATGCCGCCAAGCGATTCGTCGTGTTCCGGCATGATGTCTGGTGAAGCCGTTTGGAGGGCGGGTCTGAGCAGTTGTGTTGCGATGTATGGCCGGGTACGATGCGCCAATTGTTGTCGTGTCGGGAGTTTGGTCGTGGAGGGTAGCGGGATCCGAAGCACGGTGCTCCGTTGGCCGACCGCAGGTAGTTGGGGGCCCAAGTAGTGTGCCAGCCACATACGAAAGGCTGCCCCGCCAACTGCGAAAAATCCCAGGGTGGCCCCATCGTGCCGGTTGGCGACCGGACGAGAGGACCCGATGGCGATCCCTGGGTGGGTTCGGGAGTCCCCGCAGTCTCCAGATCAATCTCCCTCTGGCCCGGCATCGTTGGTCGCATTGTTGGGATTAACATTGCATCACCTCACTCAACTGCCGTCTTCCTTCCTATTCACTCATTTTTTTTTTTAAATGAAAAGGTCTAAAAAGAAAAGTAGGTGTGTACAGCGGGCGCACGTCCTCTCTTTCAGAGTGCACCTCTCTAATATTCGAGGTCTGCACTCCAATCTCATTGCAGTACATCACCACCTTGAGACTGAGAAGCCCCATCTACTTTTCTTGACGGAGACCCAGATCAGATATCCGTCTGATGCGGCATACCTCAGCTACCCGGGATACGCATTGGAGCACCATTTCCTGCAGCGTGCTGGGGTCTGTGTGTATGTCCGCAATGACATTTGTTGCCGGCGCCTCCGTCACCTCGAAGACCCTCATTTCTCGTCCCTATGGCTGTTGGTTGACACTGGTGTGGACAAAATTGTTTACACTTGTGTCTACCGATCGCACAGCGGTGATCAGGAGACGACTCGTTTATTTGACCACCTCAGTGAGGCTGCTGACAATGCACTGCAGCGGCACCCTGACGCACACTTCGTCGCTCTGGGGGATTTCAATGCCTGCCATCAGGACTGGCTTTTCCCGTACCTGAAGACCGACCACGCTGGGAGAGAAGCGCGAAACTTCGCGCTTTCAATGGGCCTTTCCCAGCTGGTTAAGCAAGCGACTAGGGTGCCTGATGTAGTTGGTCATACTGCCAATTGTCTGGACCTTCTGCTGACCACTGATCCGGACAGGTGTATTGTAATAGTTTCCTCACCGTTGGGAACTTCAGACCACTGTCTGGTGAAGTCTGTGTCGACCTTCTCCCCACCAGATCACGACTCTCGTGGTGAACGGCGAATGTGGCGATACAGGTCAGCAGACTGGGATGAGATGCGCCATTTCTTTGCGTCTTATCCTTGGCAGCAGGTCTGCTTCTCTTCTAGCAATCCGTCGAGCTGTGCGGATGCTATAACCGATGTGGTGCGTCAAGCTATGGAATATTTTATTCCCTATAATGACGTGCCCGTCGGTGGCTCGGCTCGCCCATGGTTCAATGCCGATTGTGCCCAAGCTGAACAGCGTAAGCACACGGCATTTCTCACCTGGGTTGACGCTCGTGACCGCGGAGCTCCGGATCTAAGCTCAAAGAAGAGAGCCTTTAACCGTGCTGCCAAGTCCTACAAAAAGGCGCTAAAGAAGGCTCGCTTTGACCGTATTACCCATATTGGCAACAAGTTATCTGCGCAGCCTTCCGGTAGCAGATCTTTTTGGTCCCTTGCCAAATCGGTCGAGGCGAACTTCTGTCGGCCCTCACTGCCTCCGCTGGTTAGGCCTGATGGAACACTGGCTCATACGGCGAGAGAGAAAGCAGGTCTCTTTGCATCTCTCTTTGCCCACAATTCGCGTCTTGATACTGGCAGTGCTACTCCACCTATTTTACCCCACTGCGGTACTTCAATGCCTGAGGTTCGCATTCGGAACAAGGAGGTTCTGAGAGCACTGTGTCGTCTAGACGTGAATAAGGCTAGTGGTCCGGATGGTATACCAGCGATTGTTCTAAAAGCATGTGCGCCCGAGTTGTCTCCTGTATTGACACGCTTGTATCGCCTCTCATTTGGGACTGGTATAGTGCCCAAGTCCTGGAAGCTTGCCAACGTGCAGCCCGTGCCCAAAAAGGGTAGTCGTGCCGATCCTAACAACTATCGGCCGATTTCGATCACCTCCATACTTTGCAAAATTATGGAGCGTGTATTGAACTCGCGCCTTTTGGCATACCTGGAAGGTAACGATCTCCTCAGTGACCGACAGTACGGGTTTTGCCGCAATCGGTCAACTGGGGACCTACTAGTGTATGCCACTCACTTGTGGGGCGAGGCACTCGAGAGGAATGGGGAAGCAATTGCTGTCTCCCTTGATGTCTCGAAGGCCTTCGACCGGGTATGGCACGCTGGCCTTTTGAGTAAGCTTCCAGCGTACGGCATTTCCCCTAGCCTGACTGGTTGGGTAAAAGACTTCCTGACTGAACGGTCCCTCCGAGTTGTTGTCGACGGATGCTCATCTGAGCCCATGTCGACTAATGCCGGTGTTCCTCAGGGGTCTGTTCTCTCTGCAACTCTGTTTCTGCTGCATATTAACGATCTGCTGATGCCCGGTATCTATGGGTATGCAGATGACAGCACAGTTGTGGAGAGATACCTGCCGGATGCTCGGGCTAGTAGGGAATCAATCCGGTCCGAAAGAGAGGCCATGGTAGAGCGAACGAGTGTTGCACTTCAGGCAGTCTCCGAATGGGGCAATGCCAATCTTGTAGCATTCAATGCCGCCAAAACGCAGGCGTGTCTTTTCACCGCCAAAAGGAGCCCGTTCACCTTGGCTCCTACTTTTCGGAATGTATCCTTGGAGTGTACCGACCGCCTTCAGCTTTTGGGTATTGAGATTTCCTCGAACCTAAACTTTGGCCGGTTTATTGAGTCCAAGGCCAAGGTGGCTGCCAGAAAACTTGGTGTAATCGCAAAGGTCCGGCAGTACTTCACACCAGGGCAGCTTCTAATGTTGTACAAAGCACAGGTCCGTTCGTGTGTGGAGTACTGCAGCCACATTTGGGCTGGTGCTGCTGAGTGTCACCTGGCCACTTTGGATTCAGTGGAGAGGCGTGCGAAGAGGCTGATTGGTGACCCTGATTTAACTCGAGTTGGTCTCCAAAGCCTAGAGCACAGGCGTAGAGTAGCCAGCCTTTCGGTGTTCTATAGGATACATTCTGGGGAGTGTGCGAGGGAATTGCACGATTTAATTCCCCCATCTCCGTTCCACCATCGGACGACCCGTCGTACGGCGAGTTTCCACCCTTATATTGTTAACACCTCTACGATCCGGACGAAGCGTTTCGCCTCCTCCTTTATACCGCGTACATCGAGGCATTGGAACAATCTGCCGGCGGCGGTGTTTCCGTCGGACTACAATTTGAGTGTCTTCAAGGCTAGAGTGAATAGGCTCTTAATAAACTAGTGCGCTTTACCATCAACGATAGCGTCACTGCTTACCATCAGGCAGGATTGCGGTCAAGCGCTGGTTTATACTTTAATAAAAAAAAAAAAAAAAAAAAAAAAAAGAATTTTATCATGTTGGTAATTAAAAATAGTCCGTTATGTTTCGGAATACTTTTCTTTGGTAAAATCACCTTAAAACATAAACATGTTTGATTTCTTTTTTGTTTTACTCGTTTTATTTAAACGCTCTGGCGTTTAAATAAAATTAAGAGACCATAGTGTAATTTGTGTTTTCATTAAAGCCAGTTGTGCTTCTAGTACAAAATAATGTGCTTGTATCAAAATGATTTCAGTCAAGTCAACCGGGTTGCTATATCCGCGACTGCAGCAGCTTTATTTATTTTCACGACTTTATAGACAAACTATAGTTTTTTGAATTAAAGCACGACGTGTAAATATACCCTACAATCTTCACAACAATAATTTGAATAGGCAAACGACAGTTTCGTCCTAGAGAAGTGCTCTGGTCCATGTCTCAATCCGAAGTGACCGTTCGACAGTCCCCACCCTTCAAACCGACTCCGTTTACGTGCCGCCATCACAAAACAATATCACAGCGTCTACCCATAGTCTACCCCTCTACTATGTAACTCAAAATTGCAACTTTCCAATAATTTCGACAATCCACGGTAAATATATTATTGCGTTTTTTTTTTTATTTAATCCTCGGTTCAATGAATAGATATGACAAAATATTTTCCCGTCAGTTTCATAGTGTTATCTGATAAGTAATTATTATCTGTCAGTTCATTGTCTGTCAGTTCGGCTATGGAATGACTTGCCCGTGTCCGTAAGGCGTGCTCAAACACTGTTTACTTTTATAACTATGATAAAAAAGCCACTTCCTCTCTCTTTAAACATATTATTGTATTTTATTTGCTCTTGTATGATATTTATTAATTAGATGTATAAGATATTTATTGTATAATCTATGTAAATAGTACACTGTAGACTACCTACATTATTTCTTTATCCTTCCCTTTAGAATTCCATCAAAAGGTTGTCTGGAAAAGATCGCAGACCCATTGTGTCACCCTTTGTAAAATATTTTTATTTATGTTTTGTAATCTATATAGTGTACTTTTTTTTTATGGGACAAAACCCGCCACACTTTTACCCACCCACTGCAACTCCTGAAGGCCAGAATCAACAGTGGAGACCGCCAGAAAAACACCGAGTAATGAAGCTCGACGAGTCCCGGAGAAACGATTTAACTGTCTTGGGTCCCGCAACGAAATTAATCAGAATAGAATAGGAGGAGTAAGAAAAAAGATATTTTTTCCACTTCCCTCCATAACAAGCAGGAGACAGAACAGAACTAGGCCAATCGACACAAAGGGACATTATTGCAACTGGGAGAAGCCCAGATTGCTAAGCACCATGAAATAAAATTTTATTAAGTTAATGGGTCCTAAGTAGGTATGTGCTGTTACAATTGATTCCTATAATAGGAATGGCAAAAGCGCCTGAACGCACGGAAATTGGTTCTACTTTCTACAAGGTCCGTATAATAAACGACTCCGGATGTAACTTGCACACTATCCAACATAATATTGCGTTCATTCGGCCAAAGAATACACTCCCACACGATGTGATGTGCGGACTGTTGATGTGTGACTGAAAAATTCACAGTTCCATGTAGAACATTGACACAAAGGCGAAGGAACAAGTTTAAAAGAATACAGTTTACTTTTAAAGTTGCCATGACCTGTGAGAAATTGGGCAACGCAGTGGTCAACCTCCAGCCACAAATGTACATAATAAAGAGTACCTATTCTATTTAATTCTTACTTAATATTCAATACACAATGATGTATTATGTAATATCTAAGCAGAACTCTGAAAAGGCCATGGCTTGTGGTTATTAAGATGCTGATTAGCCTAAGTTCAGAGGATGATCCGCGTTTCTGCACTGGTTACGCATTTCTTTTTCAGGGACGAACGATCGGCTGGAACTCAAGGAGACAACCCACGGTTGCTCTGTCTGCCACGGAAGCAGAGTACATGTCATTGTCATCTTGTGTATAAGTAGCTTTATGATTGAAGCAATAGGGATGTATCCAAGGTATGAAAATCAAAAAAATAATTAGTCCGTCTTACAGATAATAAAAAAAATTAAGACCCGTATTTTTTATTTTGTCGTAATTACCAAAAATTACTGAGATATAGCGTATTAAAGTTACAGAGTGGGGGCATGGCGTGACGTCATGCGACATTTCAAATCAATATATCTACCTAAGTATTTGAATAAAAGAAAAAATAGAAAATACGTGTTCAGTATTTTTTATAAAGCTATCTGACGGACATTAAATTATTAATTTCAAGACTGTCTTTGGCCACAGATGAAAAATAAATCTATGATTATTTACAGTGATAATCAAAGTTCTATTAAACTTTCAGGCACTGATGGTTATCATTCCAGGCCGTAAAACATTGACGTGAGGTACCACTTTATTCGTGATAACGTGCTCGGAGGGACAATTGAAGTGTGCTATGTACAGACTGTTATGATGGTTGCAGATTACGAAAGCAACAACATACTCCAAGCTGGTTTATTGTTCATTTTAGATGGGCTTATATTTAAGAGGGGCCATTAGAAGAGTGAAAGCATCGCACATCCTCTCCCCCCAGACCTCTGAGGAGATCAGACGCTTATTCGATAGACATATTTTTAATTTAGAATAAAAATATCAAATCAATTTTAAACAGTTAAATCAATTAAAAAATTAGGAGTGTATAAAGTTGAGAACCTTCATTGTTGACACTGCATCTTCGCTACCTAGGCCTACATAGTAACGCCCACTGCTGCTTTGAGTTCAGCCCAAGGAACGGTACGTGTTCGGGGCAAGTAGCTGCGCATGAGCAGCGTCACCAGGTGGGAGGTACGTAATCTGTCGTACTCTTTGCACATAGTCTCTACGCTGTGACTATCGCCGAACAGCGCTGTTCTCGGGGCGGCCGGACCGCGCCAACGCGTATGTATACGTACATCCGTGGTGGAGCGACCCGGACAGCCGGGCACTTCTTCTCATGCAACCGAGCGGGTGGGCAGGTTGCGGATAGCCCAACTCCGGCTGCGGGACTGGCCACCCGTGGCTGGTCCCGCGCCCGGAGCATCTCGTAAGAGATCCCGGACAAGAGAAGTGCCCGAACACCAAACCCCAGGTTTAGGGTAACCCACACACCTCATCCCATGTTCCTAATAATCCACACAAACCCATCCCACCCCTTATCATTACTTCCCGTCACTCCTTTTTAAATCCCTAGGTCAAATCCCAGACCTAGGGTGACCCACCCACCGAAAAAAAAAAAAAAAAAAAAAAAAAAAAAAAAAAAAAAAAAAAAAAAAACCTAACCCATCCATCAAACACCTTTCCTTCCTTACTTCCCTCCCTCCTATTCCCATATCCCGTCGGTCCCAGAGGAAGGGCAACCTCGATTCCAAAAAAGCCCACCACCCCCTTAACAATGAACATGCAGAATAAGGAAAAGACTACCCAGGTGGGTCCCGGCCAAGCCGGGGAATCCCACACCGCCACGGCGGTCAGCCCCCAACGTACTCTGGGGGGGGCTACATTTTGCATTAGTTCGCCGTGCACTTCAGCACGGCCGGCTGCTTTAGCGCCCATAACACAGGCAGCGACCAACGCGCCCACAAACACCATCCCGGCAGCGACACACGCGCCAACACATGACACAGGATGTGCGCCCTCCACGAACCTCTGGCAACAGAGTATCGTGAAGAACAGTGCCACCAACCCGAAACTGACAGATACGCAGACGGCGTCTGGAAAGGTGAGCGAACCTGGCGGCTCAACCACTCGCCCGGCGGAAGGCCTACGCCTGCTACCCAAGCGCGGAAAGCCTGCTAGCCGGGGGAAGAAAGTAGGCGACCGAAAGCGCAAAATCCGCGAAGGCATGAGCCAGCGCGGAGCACAATCGGACGCCGAAAAAGTGGGAAGGCCGCAAGTACGCGAAGAGACAACTCAGCGCGAAAAGCGGCCTGACGTGGGACCAAGCGACCGGCCGCAAGTACGCGAAGGGGCAACCCAGCGCGAAAAGAGGCCGGACGCGGAACCACTAGCCCAGGGGCAAGTACGCGAGGGGGCAACCCCGCGCGAAAAGCCCTCATATGAGGCGGAGCCAGCCGGGGTCGCAAGCCGATCCTTGCCAACGGACAAACCCAGAAACAAAAAGACCAGAGGGAAACGGGGCGGATCCTCGCACAAAAAGCCTACCACCCTAACGGGCGCCTCTGCGACGCAGCCTGGACCAAGCGGTACGGGCTCGTCGAAGAGAGAGCGCCCAAACGACTCGGCCTCACCGGGTACGCTTCAGGGGGATGCAAAACGTGCGAGGATCCACTCCGACCAGGGAGAAGCAAAGAGCTACGCGCGGGCCACTAAGGACATTCCTGCGCGTCTCGCCGTGGCAATTTGTTGCTCTCCCCCCTCGAGAGACCTAACTCCAGAGGAAGCCGAACAGATCAAGGCAGGACTGGAAAACCTGCTCCTATTCGACGACGACGACCCCACCACGGAACTCCCTGCCTTCCGCGGATACCCACGGGTAGTGGACGGCACAGTACAGGTGTGGTGCGAGGACGACGACGCCTTGACCTGGCTGACTAAAAACGTGCCCCGATTAAATCTCCCAGACTCAGACACTAGACTGACGGTACTGAAGCAGTCGGATGTGCCCACCCGTGTTAAGGCCTCCCTCTTTGTCCCCCGTTACACGGGAGACATGCGGAGGCTCCACAGAACTCTGATCCGTCAGAACAAGTGGTACAACATGGCGCAGTGGTCACTATACAGGGCAACCACCGTCGGTGGAGACAACTATGGGTCTTACTTGACCCTGGGTGTGCCACCGGAGGACGTGGAAAAGGTCCTGGCTCGGGAGCGGCGGGTATCGTACCTCCTGGGGTCGATATACGTGCGCTTCTGGCCCCGCACCCAGCCCTCCGACGGCAATTCAGACCCTACGAGTGAGACACAGATAGTACCGACGGACTCACAGGACCACAACATCGACATTGCCCAACTGGAGGAGGAGATGGCCCGAGCAGCGATGGCTGACGAACAGGAAGCCGGGCCATCTACGCTCACATCTCCTGACCGGGCCATACAGCTCCTGGCATCACCAGAAGACCTACTTAGTGCGTACAGGGATGAGGTGGGGGAAGGATGTTCCGATGGATCGGACACCGACTAACACCCCACCCCACTCATCATCGCCAACGCCACTCAATATTATACAAGCTAACCTCCAGCACAGCCAGACTGCCACGGCTAGCTTACGCAAAGCGCTGGAGGTTAAGCCCAACACCATCGCACTGATCCAAGAGCCGTGGATCAGGAACAACAGAATATGTGGCCTCAGCAACATCGGAGGTAAGTTAATACTTAACACACATAACACGGACAAACCCAGAACCTGCGTCTACGCACCCAAAGATACCCCCACCACACTACTCACCCAATTCTGTTCCAGAGACCTGACGGCTGTCAGGCTTGGGACCGTAGGTGACACCGGAGACATCATACTGGCCTCGGTGTACATGCCGGGTGAAGACACAAACTGCCCGCCGAAGGAGATGGCCGACCTAGTGCAGCACTGCGAGGACGCTGGGCTAGACCTGGTCATCTGCACTGACTCGAATGCCCATCACCCACTTTGGGACAGCGAGACAACAAACCCCAGAGGAGAGGTATTATCCACTTATTTGTTCTCAACTAACCTCAATATTATAAACCGAGGCTCTGAACCCACTTGGGTTACAGTCCGAGGACAAACCATCATAGATTTAACACTCGCTTCGGAAAATGCTGCGAGCCTTATCACAAATTGGCATGTGTCGGGCGAACCTTCTTGCTCAGACCATAGAAGAATCCGCTTTACACTGACCACCAACGTGAGAAAGCCTGCACCGAAGCGTAACCCGAGGCGTACCGATGTGCCCGGCTACAAGCGCCTTCTAGCTGCCCTACTAGCTAGGCACTTGTCACAAACAAATATAATAACAATTGCACAGCTGGAATACACCATAACAAAGCTCTCAGAATACATAATAGAAGCTTACCACGCCTGCTGTAAATTAAGGACACCGCGAGCCAACAGCAAGCGAAATCCGTGGTGGAATCCCGAGCTCGGTAAGCTACGTCAAACACTACGGAAGCACTTCAACAGAGCAAAAAATAGTAGGCTCACAGAAGACTGGGAAACTTACAAAAAAACCCAGTACACCTACAAGAAACAAATCAGAACCGCCAAAGAACAGCGTGGCGGAAATTTTGTGAGTCTATAGAGGAAAACAACGAAGTCGCAAGGGTAAGGAAAATCCTATCAACCGATCAGGACCGAACCCTTGGAGCGCTGAAAAAACCCGATGGCACATACACAACAACGGATCAGGAAACCAGCAGAGTCCTCCTGGAAACACACTTCCCGGACTGCAAACTCCTGGAGGACAGGACCTGGGAGGCTGCACCAGAATGGACTCCGACAGAGCAAGACTGGTCCAATGCCTACAAATTAATAACAGAAGACCGGTTAAAGTGGGCTATCAACACCTTCAAGCCATACAAGTCCGCGGGGTTGGATGGCATCTTCCCAGCCCTACTACAATGGGGTTTGGTGCACATCGCTCCATGCCTAGTAAATATCTTTCAGGCATGCATAGCGTACAGATACATACCCCTTGCATGGCGGGAAGTGAAGGTTATCTTCATACCTAAGCCTGGCAAATCGGACTACACACTACCCAAATCATACCGACCCATAAGTCTCACATCCTTCCTATTAAAAACCCTAGAGAGAATCTGCGACCGGTACATCCGCGACGGACCTCTCCAGGCAAAGCCACTCCACAGACAACAGCATGCGTACTCCACAGGCAAATCAACAGAATCTGCGCTGCACAGCGTAATATCCAAGATTGAATGCGCCGTGGATCACAAATGCTCAGCACTAGCCGTCTTCATTGACATCGAAGGCGCCTTTGACAAGACCACTTTCATAAGCATTAGCACTGCCTTGAACAGGCATACCATAGACCCGTCACTGAGAGGCTGGATCGCTAACATGCTCGGCCAAAGAGCCGTGCAAGTTACCGTGAACGACACTACAAGGGCCATCGTGGCGAAGGGATGTCCGCAAGGAGGCGTTCTCTCACCGTTACTATGGAATCTGGTAGTAGACAGCCTAATAAAAACACTAAATGACAAAGGTTACTATACCGTGGGTTATGCCGACGACATAACAATAATAATAAACGGTATGCATGAAAACACCCTGTGCAATCTAATGCACCAGGCCCTGAAAATAGTAGAAAATTGGTGTGATACACACCAACTATCTGTGAACCCCACTAAAACCGAGCTGATCCTCTTCACAAAAAAGAGAAAGCTCACACCGCTAAATCTGCCAAGATTCTTTGGCACCACCCTAAGCCTATCTGCTGAAACAAAATACCTAGGCATGTACCTGGACAAACAGCTGAATTGGGCGAAACATACCAACTACATCACAACAAAAGCCAGCATAGCAATGTGGCAATGCAAGCGGATGCTTGGTAAAAACTGGGGGATTAGCCCCAAGGTCACTCACTGGCTTTATACCACAATCATCCGGCCAATTATTACATACGGCTCACTAGTCTGGTGGCCAAGAACTAGTCTGAGCACAGCCCAAAAGGACCTCGAGAAACTACAACGGTTGGCGTGTGTGGCAATCACCAGTTGCATGAGTACCACGCCTACAGCCGCCCTGCAGGCGATGTTAGGACTGCCCCCCCTTCACCTTGTTGTGAGGGAGGAAGCGACAAGCGAAGGCTGCCTTCAGACTCCACCTATCAGGAACCCTGAGCAAAGACTCCAGGGTCAAACATACGCGCCTAATGCTAGATGCAATCAAAAGGCAACCAATGATACAAGCACCCAATGACAGAGTACCAAAGCAATACTGCTTTCAAAAGCACTATCAGATAGTACTTGAGGAAGAGCAGTGCGATTACTCAGGTCCGGAGGAGTTGAGAGTATACACCGACGGATCAAAAACCGACCAGGGAACGGCCGTCGGGGTGTTCTCACAGGACCTCAACATAAATATATCCAGATCGCTAGGGATGCTCAACACGGTCTACCAAGCAGAGTGTGTGGGCATAACCCATGCAGCCCTAGCCATAAAAGCCAGGAGAGTTGCGGACACGCGCATCCGCATACTCACTGACAGTGCTTCCGTCCTCCAATCCCTAAAGCAGGGATGCATCACATCAAGTCTAATACTTGAGTGCCACGATGCACTGGAACGGATAGCCGCACCAGACCGCAATACCGTGGCACTGCAATGGATAAAGGGCCACAGCGGTTCACTGGGTAATGACGCAGCTGACGAGCTGGCCAGAAGGGCATCCAGCGCGTTGGTCAGCGGACCGGAGCCCATTGTGCCTATCCCCTTCATTCAAATACGAAGATGGCTACAAAGGTATACCTACGAACAAGCGGAGATTTGGTGGTCCTCGTCACCGGGCTGCAGGCAGTCCAAGGAGGCTCTGCCATCCCTAGATGGCAAGCTAACCAAAAGGCTGTTGCGCCTGGATAGGAAAACCCTACGATTGATGACGGGGATCATCACGGGCCACTGCCTGCTGAATAAGCATCTCCACACAATAGGTATAACGGACAGCCCTCTGTGCAGAGCCTGCATAGAGGCTGACGAAACAGTTGCGCATGTACTCTTCGAGTGTACAGGCGTTACCCAAATTAGAAACAAATTCATAGGAGCACCAAGATGTTACACAGATGTTCTCAACAGGCTAGGAGACCTGATGAGCTTTTGGAGGGAGGTGGGCTGGCTGGAATAATCCGCCAAAGGCCGCCATGGTCCACGCACAATGGTCCGCTGAAGGGACTGAGTGCGGAAACCGAACCAATAACATAGAACATAGAACATAGAACAGCGCTGTTGCCCTGGTAGTCGCACATCTATCATTAAACTTGTTGAGATGCCGTTAAAACGAACTCCCCCGAAGCAGTCACCTATGTCAGAGACTGACACTGAGAGTGTGGAGGGATGCGTATCAGACAGCTTAAACGTTGCCGCTCAATCCAACATTAACATAATCCGCCTAAAAAGAAAGCGTGAAAACAAGATGTCAATATTTAAGGATGAAGTGCGGGCATTGTTCGATAACTTTGTTACCAGCAAAATAATAAATTGCTAAGTCTGGAGTCTTCGTTATTAGAAATAAAGAAACAAAACGATAGCATAAATACATCAATAGCTGCATTGTCTGATAAATATGATGATATTCAAAAAGACTTAGAAAGTTTGAAGCTGGAACGCAAGGAACAGTGTGTTTACATAAAGCGTCTTGAGGACGAAATTAGAGATAAGAAATGTGCCTAAACTACAAAATGAGTCAAGGGAAAATCTTTGTAATGCAGTCGTCAAAATCGGTGAAATATTGAAAATACCATTGCATGCCTCCAATATAAGAGACATCTGTCGTCCCTTCGTGAAATCTGATGTTGTTAAACCAATCGTAGTAGAATTTACATCAGTCTTAACAAAGGATAGTGTTATGAATAACCTTAAAAACTGTCACTGCAAGAAAAGAAAGATAAACTGAATAGAGTTGCTATTTTCAATCAAAATGACACTCGGAAACCAAATTTTATCTCGGATTACCTTACCCCAGAGGGTAGACCACTATTTTTGTTGGTCCTAATTTCGCTAGTACTCACAATTATGATTTCTGCTGGACATCATCCCCTTATTCATAAACGCTGCATTATGAATAAATGATTTAAGTTAAGTTACGTTAAAAGGTCAAAAATGTATGGTTAAAGAATCGCTAATCACTCGTTAACTTTAAGCAGTTTTTATGAATAAGTGTGTATATGGTAAAGTTTATTTTAGAAAGAAGGAAGGGATGTAGCATATTCTCGTCAACGAGGAGACAGATCTTAATAAGCTACAAGAAAAAACAACGGAATGACTTTTTTTCTTTGTTTACCTGCACCTGTCTATTTTATTTTTGTGCGTACATAATTCTGTATCACTTTATAATATGCATGTTATTAGTTTAATGCTCTTAAATTACTACTTTGTAAACATACTTTGCGCAAACAATCACTCCATACAGACACAAATAACCACGGTAACTTTATTCATTGACAAATCATTTATTTTTATGCCAAGACAAATTATCAAATACATATTTTTATCATATAACATTAATTGCAGATGTATAGAAATCCTTTATCCGTACATAAATGACCACAGTGTTGTTTAATGACCTCCGATTTAAACCTCCGAATTAAAAGTATCGGAACCGAAGGTGCGATGATAATCGGAAGTTCCGACTTAACGAAGTCGGAGTCGAAGCTCCGTAACATCCCTGGTTAGAATTGGTACTGAAGGTGTTATTTTAGCTATTTACCGTTCGCCTTCAAATAGAAATATTAGCAGTTTTCTCCAATTTTTAGATAATGTTTTAAATAAGCTAGGCAGTTACAAAAATATCTCCTATATATCAATATAAATATCAGCCCCGGTTTTTAAGAGTCAAGGGCGCTGGAATATCTTATCTGTGTTCATTTCATGGCCTCTTACCAGCACACTCTCTCCGGACTAGACAAAATACATACATCATGACTTGAACATGTTATGCAAAAAACACAGAAACCAGCTCTTGCACTGGTGTTAAATTCTGATGTTATGGACCACCAAACAGTCTTACTCTGCCTGCATCTTAAACAAAAAAAAAGCATCACTCGTGTATCTATGAACCGGATTGAGACGAAAGAGTTGACGTCATATCTCACTGAAACCGATTTTGAGCCTATCTTTGGGTCAACCGATGCAAACTTCGCAATGGAATACAACTCTATGTCAATTCAAAGGGATATACTGCTAAACACAGTTGTAGTAAAGTGTCCTAGACGTCAAAAAATTATAAAGCCATGGATTAGGTACACCAGGTCTGTTACGATGTATTCAACATAGATACCGGCTTCATAAAAGAATGCGACAATCACCTACTAACAAGACTCTTAAAAATATTTACTTTAGGTATAGAAATCATTGGAATAACCTATTAAAAAAGGTTAAACGTATGTATGATAGAGACTTATTAATAAAAGCAAGAAATAACAATAAAAAAAATTGAGAAGCGATCAAAAATATCACAAATACTACTAAATTGAAACATAGCGCTACGGAACTATTAAATCCATCAAAGCCAAAAGAGTCTGTAGATCGGTGATGGACTTTTTTGCATCCGTTGGCAGAAAGTTGACTGATAATACCCATTCTTGTTTAATACCTTTACATAGTAAATATAATAAATCACCCTCACAACTGATTTCTAGCTCCTTTGTATTGCTCGAAACTGATGAATCTGAAGTGGAACGTTTAATATTAAACTTGAAGAATGCGCGTTCCGTTGGTTGGAACTCTATAACAAATAATTTCCTAAAAAAATACAGGCACATTTTAATCCCTCCTTTAACGTACATTTTTAACCTCTGCTTAACTAAAGGTCAGTTTCCTGCAATGTTGAAGAAATCTGTAGTATACCCAATCTATAAGTCTGGTGACAGAGACCGTGTCAATAATTATAGACCCATTTCCATATTGCCCTCAATCTCAAAGCTTCTGGAACGAATAATAAATAGTAGACTGGTTGATTATCTGGAAAAAATAACCTTTTATCTGACAATCAGTTTAGTTTTAGAGCAGGCAAGTCTACTAGTGATGCAGTCCATGAGCTGGCAAAGACTGTGGTAAAAAATATTGACTCGGGTAAAATGACTATAGGCATTTTTCTTGATCTAGCCAAAGCATTTGACACGGTCTCTACGCCTTTACTGATTCTAAAATTAGAACGGCTTGGAATAAGAGATAATCAACTCCAGCTTTTTAAGGACTACCTCAGTAAAGTGCGTGTGTTTCCAGTGCATTAAGATTAATGACAGCATCAGCAGCTATTTCCCAATAACCCATGGAGTTCCGCAGGGGAGTATTCACAAATATCTGAACGAAACGTTTCGCCTCGTCTTTTATACCCTGTACATCGAGGCACACGAACAATTTAAAGATTGTTCAAGGATAGAGTGAATAGGCTATTAATAAACAAGCGCGTTTTACCATCAACTATTGCATCACTGCTTACCATCAGGCGGGATTGCGCTCAAGCACTAGTTTATATAGAAAAAATAATAAGATAAAATTTATTTTTGCCGCAACATTTATACGATGTAAAAATTGCTATGGACTATTACATGATATTGAACTAGTCCTTATCAGCAGGAATCGTTTTAGTGGTTTCCAAGTTACAGTGAGCAGGTAATTTAAGATAAGGTTAGTTGGGTATAACCTTCTCGCCCCTCAAAGTTTTCGCCAGAGGTAATAAATCATGAGTAATATGCCAGTCGAGTTTAGTTGAATTTCCGTCAGTACTGTGCTGAAACGGGGTTGCCAATCTATCAGTAATTAATATACACTCTCACAGTTAATCTCCTATAGGTACCACTCGTGAAGTATTAATAAATTATCGTTGTAATCTTGTTGTAATCATCAACAGATTTTAGTGTCCGACCGAATGTTCGGTTTCGGTTTCATTTTCGGCGGCAAAATTGCCGAAACTACGACCGAAACTGAATGTGCATTCGACTGTCATGTTCGGCGCGTTGAATGAATTCCATCGGAACTAATGTTGTAATTCGCTTGTTTGTTTGCGGTTCGTTTTATTTTGCTGTGGTGGTGTGGTGGCGAATTTTCAAGTAATTGAAAGCCTATCCACTCACATAAATACCTATTGTGAGTATTTTTGAGGTGCATCTAATATTTTTTTTTCCTAAATAAAGGCTCCTATGTTGATTATTAATAAATGAAAATGTCGATCAATGCTTATCTTTGTAATTTAAAGAGAAAACTATAACCTCTAATCATCTCTTAACAATCTCTTTAAATAAACTTTTCTTTATTTTTCCCTCAAAATATGATCCTTGTAAGGAAGTTTTAGTTCCGGCCTTAGAGAGATAGTTGCCGAAATTTGTTT
This sequence comes from Sesamia inferens, assembly GCA_037179545.1. NCBI lineage: Eukaryota > Metazoa > Arthropoda > Insecta > Lepidoptera > Noctuidae > Sesamia > Sesamia inferens. Next base: position 23,415,618 of record CM073934.1, on the reverse strand, counting down.
TCGGTTTCGGTTTCACTTGTGAAACTAGTTTCGGTCGGACACTAATAGGCTTTTTTTATTGTTCGTTGCATCACCTGTTATTTAGGATATGTATGTATCTGTGTAATTATTTTAGTGTATTGTATAAATAATATTTGCACCAACGACAGCTCTAATTGTATGTCCACGAAAATTTTTGTCCATACTAAGGTTGCTTGGAAGAGATGGCATTAGCGATAAGATAGGCCATTGTATATTTTGTAGATTTTTATGTACTTTTGAAGTTATGTATTTTGTAATGTACAATAATAGTATATATTGTTGTAAACTAGTAAAATATTCGAATGTAGAAATAGTAAACTCATATCAACACAGAGTCTTAAAGAGCCATTATTCTTAAGATTTGGCACGGATACTGCCACGGATATTACACGCTTCCTGGATAAACTCAGGAAGTGGTTTTATCTACCGATAATGATATTATAATATATATATATATATCTTTTTAAATAAGTCGTCGATTTTATGATTGATTTTATTTTCAAGTGCGATGGGAACTCTACATGGCTGGATCTATATCAATACGTAGCTGAATATCTTTAAATTAGGGAAATGGTTCTGTATCTACATAATTAACACATAACCCTAGTTTGAGTACATTATGATGCGTAGCTGGGTCCTCGCCAAGCAAATTACTTGTTCCGTTTTTTTAGACATTTAAGTATTTCTCAAAAAACAGAATACAATCATTCACTTACAATGAGAAACACTGGTTACAAAGGTAAAGGTTAATTGAAACGAGAATCGGAACTGAATTTTCTTAAAGTTAGGCAAATTCATTATACAGTACTAGCGACCCGCCCCGGCTTCACACGGGTACAATGTTGATACCAAATAGGTACACTCTCTGGGTACACTACAGACAAATTGTGAACGTTGCTGTATACAAAAACAGCGGTCTTTATTCTCCCTTTAACTTTGTATTATTATAGAAGAAGGTTTCAATACTTCATTTATATACTCTGCTCCTATTGGTCGCAGCGTGATGTTATATAACCTAAAGCCTTCCTGGACTAACGGGCTATAATGGGTACAAACAAACTCTTCAGCTTTATATATTAGTATGTATAGATTAGTCTCAGTGTTCAGTCAGGGCTGATGACTTGGGGAAGGTCGCGTCTTTCTCTGAAAAAAAGAAATCCTTTTTTTTTGGGATGGGAAATCATCAAATGACTTCTCCCGCTCTGGGCGGAGCGGAAGGGCGTGTCAGACTTTTACTGACTAAAACCCACCCGTGTTTCTTCTCTTGCCTGTGCGACAGCTTAGTACATATTTTGAATCGTCACATATGGGAACAAATAGAATCAATAACAACAAAATAACTTGTACAAAATCCCGTTTCATTAGATACTTCAGATATATTAAAACCCATTGTTATGCAAGGCTACAACGTTCGCCCTGGATTCAATATTTATATTTGCTAGCATTTAAAAAAAAAAAACTTCAAACTCAACACATACATTATTAACACGAACGATCGTAGCCAAGTTCATCATCTAGCAATGTTATAAATCTACCCTCAGATGTATTATTTATTTATTATTTATTTATTCAGACTACATGTGGTCCATTATGTTAGTAACAATTTCACTTAAAACCTATGTTAGTACTTAATAACTAAAACCAATTTTGTATGGTCCACTAATGCCCACACAATTTGTCCGGGCCGCTACCGAGTGCAGTAGGCCTAGTATGAGTTTTCAATACGAAACTCGATCGTCGATATCGAGCGCGTTTGGCGCTCTCATTGGTTGAGAGTTCTTACGACCTTGAAGCGGACCAATCGCTGAATCAAACGCGCTCGATATCGACGATCGAGTTTCGTAATGAAAACTCATACTAGGCCTACAGAATGATGTTGGGACTGTTACGCAACCCGTGAAGTAACGAGGCAGATTTCTTGCGCCATACTGCGTCAAAGCTGGCAACGCGCGAGTCAGCTAACATCGCCGACGCACTACAGAAGCGCGGCAGTCGCAACAGTATCCTGAACGCATTGTTGTACTTATTGGATACGCAAAGCGTTGCAAGCCCTTTGGGTATATCTGAACCACAGGGCCCCCGAGTACAGTGATGCATACGCTTTAAAAAGGGCTATTTTAACTGATACTGCACATCGAGAGAACCTGCGGGCCAGCATGTTCGCCCGGACCGACGCTCTGCGTTCCCTGTCCAAATCTATATCATCTTTCAGGGTATCTGTTACCATATGGCCCAAGTATTTAAATTTATGCACCCTGTTTATTGGGTGACCTTTAAGGAACAGAGGAGGGACCGTAGATGTGCACCTGGCTCCAGACCCGAAGACAGATCAGAAGTGAAATATGTTTTAAAAAAAAATCAGCAATCCTTAATTATGTTATTAAAATAATTATTTGCAAAATAAAAATGTTATTTTTTTTATAATGCAATTAATAAACAAGCACTGTAATGGTTAGCTAGCACGTCCGGTCAGAGCTCCGTCCAGGAAAAAAAAGGGTAGTCGTAATTTTATTTTTTTTTTATTATTATGGCATCTCGTAATTGTCCTTGAGAGGTCGTGACTACTTAACCGGACTGGGTCGTTGTGATACGACGTGTCTCCTTTCATAATTATGTTGTATCATACATCACTACTCTGTAGTCGAGTAACTAATACCATCTCTATGTATTAGTGTCTATGAATATAGTCTATAGTCTTGTCATTGTAACTTAGGATCTGACCTAGAAGATGTCGATTCCAATGTAATAATTCTACAAGTGTAATAAACCAGTCTAATTATCTAAAGTCTTTAATATTTACCAACGGGACAATCATACATGGTGTCAGAAGAGTGAAAAAACCCAATACGAAGAAAGAAAATTCAAAAAATGCAAAAGTCGGATGGCGTCGGTGGCAACCATGACACCGGAACTGCAATGAACAATGGCTTGAAGGCGCTTAAAATATCGTCAGATGCAACAAACAACAATTACGAAACCTGGAAGCGCTGGTGGCAACAGTTCGAATTATACTTGTTGGCAACGGGTTTGGACAAGTCTGGTGAGAAACGCAAGATCGCCATTTTACTACATCACATTGGTGAAAAATGCTTAAATATTTTCAACACATTCAACATAAATATTGGAGAAAGCACATTACATGACGTCAAGGCCAAATTCGACGAATTTTTTCAACCTAGAAAAAATATTACCATGTATCGTTACATGTTTTTTACCACACGTCAACAGAAATCGGAAAGCATCGAGGATTTCTTAACCGATCTCGAAAATAAGAGCCAAGATTGCGAATTTGGAACGCTCAGAGAATCTCTTATCAGAGATATTTTTATCGCCAACTTGAGTTTGGACTTAACACATGTACGTCAGAGACTGCTGCAGGAACCTGATCTGACATATCAGAGGATGCGAGAGCTAGCTAGGACACTCATCGTCGCACAGCAGGATGCAGACCAAATTGTCAAGAGGTCCACTAGTGAAGAGTCTGAAAAAGTCATGCATCTGCGTCGGAGGAGCCGTGGTCGAGCGGAGCGTCAGCGACCGCGAGCTTCACCAGTCAGTCAGCAGGGATCCAGCGCAGGGAGGTCAAAGTCAAGTCCCAGTCCTGAGAAGCGCTCGAAGACGTGTAGCCGCTGTGGACAACACCACCGCTACAAATGTCCAGCGCAGGGAGCTAAATGCAGGTCATGTAACTCTTATGGTCATTTTGCAAAATTTTGTTACTCCAATAATAAAAAAGTCAGTCATTTAGAGTCTTTTAGTTCAACTGGTAGTCAAGATAATTTTGTTGGAATTTTAAATTGTCATAACTTCAGTCATAGTCATAAGTCTAGTCAATATAATTGTCATTTAGAGTCACAAAGTCATCACAATCAAAATCATTACAGACATAGCAGGTTGTCATACACACAGTCAGCTCCTAAGTTACAATCAACGGTCAGGTCGCACATAGGCCAGTCGCAGTCAATGTCTAAGAGATCTCATGTAGACTCATCTTGTCATAAAAAATATCCTGTGTCATATTTCTGTGATGAAAGTGGTGATAATGTCATATCTGAGAGGTCTAATAAAAAATGCCTCAGTGATGAAAAAAGACTGGTGACTGATAAGTCTGAGAGATCCAATGAAGACTCTTGTCATATGTCATATCTCAGTGATGAAAACACGGAACAGTCTGAGAGATTCAGAGTCAAGTCAAAAAAGTCAAAAAGTCTTAGTCGAGATTCATATCTTAATGATGAGTACAGACACAAGTCTGAGGAATCTCACACAACAAACACTTGTAGAATTATTACAGCAAAGTCAACACATAGTAAACAGGTCAATACAGTCGAGTCAAAAGAAAACAAATACTATTCTAAACAGTCATGGAACATAAACATTTTAGTTGGTCATACACAAATTAATTGCATTATTGATTCAGGAGCTGATATTAATATTATGTCAAAGAAAACTTTTCAATCTTTGAAATGTCAAAGTCAAATGTCACTTGAGAAATGTCAAATAAACGTTAGTGGGTTTGGTGGTATATCAATACCCATTATGGGTAAAGTTAATGTAAAATGTAGTTTATCTTTAAATAATAGCACTATTAGTGTAAATATAGTGTTTATAGTCGCAGATTTAGTTTGTCCGAATGTTTTAGGTCTACCAACTTGTGAAAAATTAGGTATAATTCAAAGAATTTTCTCTGTGTCTCAACAAAATTTTAGTGAACAAATTCTTACACAATACAATGATGTATTTCAGGGTCTTGGATGTCTACCTCAAGTCTGTCGCCTGAAACTCAAACCGGAAGCAGTGCCATGCGTGGATGCTCCGAGAAGAGTACCCTTCGCTTTACTGAACAAACTGCGCGATGAATTGGATCGCATGGAGAAAATGCAGGTCATTGAAAAGGTTTTTAAACCTACAGAATGGGTGAACAGTATAGTGATAACAGTCAAAAGCACGGGTCAGTTACGAATTTGTTTAGATCCTAGAAATTTGAATAAGAATATTATAAGGGAAATTTATCCACTTAAGTCAATAGATGAGATCAGATCTCAACTAGCAGGAGCTGTTTGTTTTTCTCATTTAGATGCATTTTCAGGATTTTGGATGCTTAAACTAGATGAATATAGTTCTGATTTATGTACATTTCAAACACCTTTCGGTAGATATAAATATTTGAGGTTACCTTTTGGTATTAATGCATCGTCTGAAATTTTTCAAAGAGTCATGATGAATTTGTTCGGTGATTTAGAAGGAGTTCTAATATTCATCGATGATATTTTGGTATATGGACCAAACGAGTCAGTACATAATGAGAGAGTACATAAAGTCATGCAACGAGCACGTGAAGTCAATTTAAAGTTCAATAAGTCTAAATGTAAATTTTTAGTTTCAGAAGTCTGTTTTTTAGGGTATGTTTTTAGTAAAGATGGTGCTAGGGTTGATGAAGAGAAAGTAAAAGCAATTGTCAATATGCCCACACCAAAAAATGTCAAAGAATTGCAAAGAATATTAGGTATGATCAATTATTTAGGTCCCTTTATTAGCAATTTGTCTCAAAAAACTCAAATTTTAAGAAATCTTTTGAAGAAAGATTCAGTCTGGACTTGGGATGAAAATCATAGTCAATGTCTTAAGAGTTTAATCGATGAAATTACAAAGTCACCAGTTTTAGCTCATTATAATCCCAATGTACCATTAGTCTTGTCAGTCGATTCGTCAAAGTCAGCATTAGGAGCAGTCATTATGCAGAATAATAAACCTATTGCTTATAGTTCAAAAACATTAACTCAAACTCAGTCAAGGTATGCTCAAATTGAGAAAGAATTGTTAGCCATTCAGTTTGGTTGTGAAAAATTTCACCAGTATGTGTACGGTCATAAAGTAACTGTTCATACTGATCATAAACCTTTAGTCTATCTTTTTAAAAAGCCATTACATGATGTACCAGCAAGATTGCAACGTATGATGTTAACTTTACAAAAATATGATTTGGAAGTTATACATGTTCCAGGTAAAGAAATGTTTATATCTGACACTCTGTCTAGAGCAGCATTGAAAGAACATTATATACCTGAGAATGAGTCAGAAATATCTTGTCATGTCAATTTAATGCATTCAAGTCTAGCAGTCACAAAGGAGTACTGTACAAAATTGTTACAGAACACTATGAAAGATGATACTTTGCAATTGTTAAAAAAGTATTATTATGAAGGTTGGCCAAAAAATAAAAATAATGTCAGTCTGTCAATAAAACCATTTTGGAATATACAAGCTGAAATTCATGTAGTCAAAGATTTGTTGTTCAAAGGGTCAAAATTAATAGTACCACAGGCAATGTATAAGGAAATGTTAGGTAAAATTCATGAAGGTCACCAAGGTATAAATAAATGCTTAAAACTGGCTAGAGAGTCTTTGTACTGGCCAAGCATGTCAGCTGATATTAAAAACTTGGTAGAACAATGTTATGTATGTGCACAATTTAAACCTAATAATCCAAAGGAACCACTAAAAAATTTTGAAATTAATAAATATCCATGGCAACAAGTAGGTGTTGATTTAATGTATTTTGATAACCTTACTTATTTAATTGTCACAGATTATTATTCTAAATTTATAGAAATAGCTTTGTTAAATAAAAACAGTACAGCAAAGAATGTAATAACACATTTAAAGTCCATTTTTGCTCGTCATGGAATACCTTTATCTTTAGTGTCTGATGGTGGTCCTCCTTTTCAGTCATTAGAATTTAAGAATTTTATGCATGAATGGGACATAGAACACATTGTAACTAGCCCATATCATCCACAGTCAAATGGTCAAGCAGAGAGTTCAGTCAAAATTATCAAAAATATGTTAAAAAAATGTAAAAGAAACTCATCTGATCCATACATAGCTTTATTACAGTATAGAAACACACCTAAGAATAATTTACCATCTCCAGCTCAATTGTTAATGTCCAGGAATTTAAGAAATAACATTCCTATGTCTTATAAGAAATTAAAACCTAAAGTGGTTACATTCAAAAATTATAAAGAATGTGTCAAGCAAAATAATAAAAATAAGTCTAAATATTATAATAGAAATACAAAGTCATTGTCATTATTGTATCCCAATGATCATGTATACTTTAAAAGAAAGCCAGATAGCAATTGGGAACAAGCCATTGTCAAGCTAAGGTTGGCTAATAATAGGTCATATGTCGTTGAGGATGTCAATGGAGTTAGGTATAGGAGGAATAGGGTTCATTTAAGACACAAATATTCTCCTATGCTATCCAATTCGTCGCAGGGGAGAGAGGAAGGTAACAGGCAGGAGTCTAGACCTCAAGAGCTCTCATCTCAATCCTCAGTCAGTCAACATGTAACTCGTTCTGGAAGAGTTGTAAAGCCAACCAGAAGGCTAATTGATGAAATAGATTAAGTAGAACATTGTATACTAGATTAAGACCTAACTATAGTCTTAAGTCATTGTCTAAATTGTAACTAAGTCAGGTTTCTATAATATTGTTTGTCAAGGGTTAATTTAAACTTAAACAGGGGGGATGTTGTATCATACATCACTACTCTGTAGTCGAGTAACTAATACCATCTCTATGTATTAGTGTCTATGAATATAGTCTATAGTCTTGTCATTGTAACTTAGGATCTGACCTAGAAGATGTCGATTCCAATGTAATAATTCTACAAGTGTAATAAACCAGTCTAATTATCTAAAGTCTTTAATATTTACCAACGGGACAACCATACAAATTATATAGGTTGACAGCTAATCATCCGACATCTTTATGACGTCATCTCGCCTTCCTTCAACAACAAATTGATTATGATGAATTTAAAAGGCTAACTTAAACTTTTAAAACATGTATAATGTTATTAAAGTTAAGATTTATTTTTTGTTGTTTATGCTACTTTTCAATGTAGAAAGTTACTTTGATAAAACTTAATCTATAATTGAAGGTTTATCCAAACTTAGGTTTAAGAAAATGGTTACCTGTGGCTAATTCAATTCAGGATTAATAAGCGACTGCGTTAGTTTAATAATGGATTTGGATCATCGATCACTTATCTTCTTAGTCTCGAACGAAATTCTTCCCTGCAGAAAGTATTAATCAGTCTAAACTAGTCAAAATAAATATAAATTAATTTAAAATCAGCCTTAAGTGTAGTGTATAAAGTTCTTATCACAAAGCAGTGTACAAAAAGCCATTATTTTTTACGACCTTTCTGTGGTACATCAAACATCAAACCAAATTCAACGTACATGCATGCCGTAAAGTCAGAATTATAAAGTGCTACAAAAAAGCTATTTATTCTTACGATTGGGTCTCGGCACTAGAACAGGGAAAAAAACCTGCCAAGTGTGAGTCGGACTCGCACACGAAGGGTTTCGTAGATACTATCTTTAAAAATGGCAAAAAAAATCACGTTTGTTGTATGGGAGCCCCCCTTAAATATTTTTTATTTTTAGTATTTGTTGTTACAGCGGCAACAGAAATACATATTCTCTGAAAATTTCAACTGTCTATCTCTAACTATTGCGGTTCATGAGATACAGCCTGGTGACACACGGACGGACAGACGAACAGCGAAGTCTCATGAATAGGGTTCCATTTTACCTTTTAGGTACCATTTTTTAAGCTGATTGTTAATCTAGTCAAATCTAGTGTGAATAAGTGATCGATTAATTTGGATTCATATTTCATATATATATTCATAGAAATATGTTGTTGTTTGACCTACTGTTGATCTAACGGAAAAGCTTATATAACGTATGTTTAAAATTAATGTTTAAACGTCTTAATATTAATCAATAATAAATTAAATCAATGTAGAAGTAGTAAACCGAATTAGCAAATAATAATTATAATAATAATAATAATAATAATGGCAACACAGCAAACGTCAACATCATAATTTTTATCAATTTAAGAAAAAATATTTTGTATCAGTTTTTCATTTCTATACTGTGAAATATACCTACAACAAAAAACCGAAAACCAAACTAAAAACAATTTAAAATATATATAAACAGTATCTACCTATATACATTACAACAATGAAAAAAATTACCGAATCATTGCAAGTGACATTTGTCATGTCACCTCGGACAATACATAATTATTATGCAAAACAGTGAAATAAATATTATGAAATGTTGACAAGATCTGCCGCAAGACAACGTGCACGCCCACCATCTCCGGACTCGTTGCTCAGCTCCGCCTCGCCGCCGCCGGTCTCCAGCGCCACTGTAAGTGCTGTGACGACCCCGGCCGCGGCAGTTGCGTCGAGCTCGAGCGACGAGTACTTCTCTCCGCTGACGACGCCACCACCTGTTCGCCGACGGGGAGGACGCCGGCCGCCGGACCGCTTAGGACCTCGAGGCCCATCGGCTTCTGACAGGGTCCCAGCTCCCGGTGGAAGTGTGCAGCGCATGAGATGGACACAATCCATCAATGAAAACGTCATGCGCTCATACTATGGGGCTACAGAGGGAGGAAACAACCTGACCGCGTACCGTGTTCGAATGCTCTCTCTGTTTCAGGTGCTTGAACCGGCTGTCAACGTTTCGGCACAACGACTATCGGATCAGGTACGGGTTATCCAGCGTAATCATATGTTGGATGATACTGTGCTTGATCGCCTGCGAAATCAAATGCAGAGTAGCAGTGTCATCGCTCCCCCGTCACAAATCGCGGAGATACCACCGCAGCCGCACAGCAGAGATAGCACAAGCTATGCTGATGAGGGGAGCAATGATGTGGCTACAAATGTAAGTACCCAGTGCAATGAGGAATTAAGAAATGCTTTGGAGGCTGCGATTCGGGAATATCGTTTTGTATCGGCAGAACTAAGACCACGCCTGCCACGTTTGCCCATGCATAACAGAAATAGGGCACTGATGGCTGCTCTGGATGCGCAGTTATCAAATTATTTTGATACCTGCGAGGACCTCACTGATACTCATTCAATCCTGTACTGCGCAGCTGTAGCAGCATGTCGTGTAGCTCATGTCAAATTTCCCAGTGACTTTAGAGCTACACGACCAAAACCAGTAGTACCAGCTTGGCAGCGCAGGATTGAACGTCGTATTGGTGAGGCCAGAGCACTCATCGGTAAACTAATCTGCTTCAGGGAGGGTAATACTCGTCCTAGAGTGATGCGCTTTGTGAGGCGGGCATTCTCAGGTACAAATACCAGCCCGCAGAATTTTATGGCCCGTGTCACGGAGCGCATCGATTTCCTGAAGCAGAAAGTGTATGCATGGGCGAATCGTATTAGAAGATATAAACGACGAGTAGAACGATACACCCAGAATCGCACCTTCCAAAGCAATGAAAGGTGGGTTTATAGGGACTGGGAGCGACCAGAACAAGGTTTGGCTGACACGTGCCTACCGGATGATGATGCCATGTGTTCATTCTGGCGCAGTATCTGGTCGGTACCTGTCAGTCACACTGAAGGTGACTGGGCCCGGGATGTCGAGCGAGCCTGCGATCCAATACCTGAAATGGGGGCTATTACCATCTGCCCCCAAGATGTAGCTCGTGCAGTCCGCCCGTTACCTAACTGGAAATCTCCAGGACCGGACGGGCTGCATAACTTTTGGATAAAATGGTTTCCAAGGTCGCACGCTCGCTTGGCATCTCAATTCCAGACTGCCTTAGAGTCTGGTTCGCTACCCCAGTTTCTAACAACAGGAATAACCCACCTGCTCCATAAATCAGGTAGCACCGCGGAACCCAAAAATTATAGACCGATCACCTGTTTACCGACGGTCTATAAAGTTCTTACATCCATTTTGAAAACTAAAATTAACAAACATATTGACAGCAACACTATCATGTCTGCCTCTCAAAATGGATGTAGGAGCGGGTCTCGCGGTACTAAGGAGCTACTCCTCATTGATATGGCCATTAGCCAACAAGTTCGTCGTTCCCGAAAGGATCTATCGACATGTTGGATAGATTATAAGAAGGCCTATGACTCAGTGCCACATACATGGCTCATGCGGGTGCTGGAGTTGTACAAAGTGGATGCAACTCTACGCACCTTCCTGATGACATGTATGAGGACATGGAGGACAGTCCTTCGCTATCCAGGATGTCGAAATATTCTGAGGAATAGCGAACCGATAAGGATCGAGCGAGGAATATTTCAGGGCGATAGTTTGAGTCCACTTTGGTTTTGCTTAGCATTGAATCCTCCAAGCACATTATTGGAGGATTCAGGTTTAGGCTATAGGTTGAGGAGAGGTGGTCAGGTTATATCGCACCTCCTTTACATGGATGACCTGAAACTTTTTGCTCCCAACAATTCACAACTGAAGGAGCTACTGAAAATTACAGAAATTTTCAGTAGCGCCATCAGGATGGAATTTGGTGTGGACAAATGTGCGGTCATGCATGTAAAGCGAGGAGAGATTGTGGAATCCGTGGGAACCCAACTCACGAGTTCCATAAACCTTAGAGCCCTCTCCGCATCCGAAACCTATAAGTATTTGGGTATGTCGGAAGCGTTGGGTATCAATGTTACTGACATGAAGCAATCGTTGAAGGAACGCTTCTTTGGCCGCCTGAAAAAAGTACTTAATAGTCTTCTATCAGGCGGAAACAAGGTGCGCGCTTTCAATGGTTGGGTCATGCCGGTATTGATGTACTCTTTCGGCATACTCAAATGGACTCAAACCGAACTTGACGCCCTGGATCAGAGGGTCCGTACGCTGCTGACTGCAAATCGATTGCATCACCCACGATCATCGGTTATGAGGCTGTATATCCCGCGAAAATGTGGAGGTCGTGGCTTTTTAAACGCCAAGACCCTCCACAATCGCGAGATATGCAGTCTCAGGGAATATTTTCTAGAAACCGACGTGGGGATGCATCGAGATGTGCTCGCGGTTGACAAGGGCCTCACTCCGCTCTCCTTGGCTAAAGAGAACTGGCGCAAACCAGTAGTGCTTGACACCAATGACCGCATGGAGGTATGGAAGAGCAAAGAGCTTCACGGACGCTTTTTCAGAGCCCTACACGGGCCTGATGTAGATTTACAAGCGTCCGTAGCCTGGCTACGATTCGGTGACCTTTTTGGGGAAACCGAAGGTTTTGTATGTGCAATTATGGACGAAGTTATGATGACGAACAATTACCGGAGATTTATTGTGAAAGACGGCACAGTTGACATCTGTCGGGCATGTCACCGGCCGGGGGAATCAATAAGGCATATTATCTCCGGGTGTTCTCGTCTAGCTAACGGAGAGTACTTGCATAGACACAACCTTGTAGCCAGGATAATTCATCAGCAACTTGCTCTAAAGTACAACCTTGTGGAATCGGAGGTGCCGTACTACAGGTATGTGCCCGACCCAGTTCTCGAAAATGGTCATATCACATTGTACTGGGATCGATCCATCATCACTGACAGGACTATTGTTGCCAATAAGCCTGATATAGTGATGGTGGATCGATCAGAGCGGCGTGCAATGATTGTTGACATAACCATCCCGCATGATGAGAACCTCGTGAAAGCCGAGAAAGATAAACAAATCAAGTATCTTGACTTGGCTCACGAGGTTGTCGACATGTGGGAGGTGGATTCAGCAATCATTGTGCCGATAGTCGTGACAGCCAATGGCTTAATAGCCAAGAGCCTCGACCAACACCTCAAGAGGCTCTCGTTAGGCAGCTGGATCAAAGGCTTGATTCAGAAAGCTGTACTTCTGGACACGGCTCGCATTGTCAGGAAGTTCCTCTCTCTGGAGCCCTGACCGCCGGTAGCTTGGACCCTGTTCCCGATGCCGGTGGGTTACTATTTTTTATATTTTTAAATGTTTTTTTTATATATTTTTTATGTAGAAATATTTAAAAATATAATTTATAAGTGTATTGTAATGAAATAAAGGATAATAATAATAATAATAATTACTTTATTGACCAAGAACATACATAGATAAAGTTTGCAGGTATATGCCTTAAAAAAAGAATTCTATGTAACAAAACAATAAATCCTGCCTCCTAAACTAGGGAATACCTGTGTCTTAGGAGACAGTAATTCGAACTGATCGAGTTGAACTGTACACACATGTTGAGCCCTTGGTTTCGTCCTATCTTCACAAATATATATATTATATAGAGAAATAAAAATATAAATTAAAGTAATTTAAGTTACTGTATGTTTAATTACAAAAATAGGTGTAAACATTCAATTCCAGATTATTTGAGTATGGAGTAGAGAGACTATGTGTGTTCGTAAGTGTAATGTGAGTTTATTGGATAGATAGTGTATGTGTTGTGTGTTATGAGTTATGAGTTGATTGTTTATATGTACAGTTTGAGTTCCAAATTGAATAATGTTATGTAATTGTTAAGCGATGTATGTCAAGAGGGATTCAGTGTTATTGTAATCCTGCTGAAAGAGCCAGTCCTTAATTTTAGATTTCAAATCAAATTTATTTAGGTTTATTATATTTAGATTTTTATGTACAATGTTGTATACGTGAAAACTTAACACGTAGTATTGATGTTTTGCAAAAGAGGTTTTGTGTTTTACACTTGGGGCAACATATGTACGCTTTCTAGGGTCAGGTGGGATTAGAGAGCCATGGACTCTGAGAACAGATCGCAAAACAAACAGCTGACGTACCGTCAGAACCTTGCAGTCAGAATAGAGCTTTGCTGTGGGGTATCTAAAAGGTTTCCCGATCATCACCTTTAGCACAGCTCTTTGGGCTCTCTCGGCTCTCAGAATAAAAGTCTTCGCTGCTCCACCCCACACGGTTATACAGTATCCGAGGACTGACTGGCATAAAGTAAGGTAAACCATATTGAGAATTTTACAATCAGCCGATTCACGCAGACGTTTAAAGATGTGAATGAGACGAATAGTTCGGGTGGTTAGAATATCAAGCTGCTTGTCCCATCTCAGCCTCTCATCTAAATGCACCCCCAGATATTTCACGTTATTAGTTCTAGCAATGGCATCACAAGCGCACGAAATCCGCCGATTTTGGCATGAGTGTGCTGTAATAGAATAACTGTTTGGGGGTAAGCAGTCACGTCGGATTGCAAAGGGCATGTAATGAGTTTTGTTCAGGTTTAACGTCAACAAGTTTAGGTGAAGCCAGGTCATCACAGATGTTAGTGCTGTTTCAGCCCTAGTTTGCACTTCATCCCACGTGGCCCCATGAATTACAATTGCCGTGTCATCTGCATATGTATAGATCTTTCCATTAGGTATCATCAACTTACAGAGGTCGTTTATATAGATTTGGAAGAGCGTGGGACCTAATATACTTCCCTGAGGCACACCAAAAGACACCAAAGTGTCATCACTGTGCCTCGAACCTATTTTAACTAGCTGGGTACGATTTGTCAAGTAATCAGAAAACAATTTCAAAGCTATACCACGCACGCCTACACACTCTAACTTAGCTATTAGTTTGGGAATAGAAACCGTGTCGAAAGCCTTCGATAAGTCCAAAAATATGCCAAGGCACTTAGTTTTGTTGTCCAGTGTCTTTGCTATACTTTGCGTGAGATCTAATACAGCATCTTCAGTCGAAACACCAGACCTAAAGCCATACTGGTTGTCAGCAATAATTTTGAACCTATCTAAAAATCTTCTAAGATTATTGTTTAGAATCGTTTCTAGAATTTTTGAGATCGAGGGCAGAACAGATATTGGCCTATAATTATTGACACAGTTCCTGTTTCCGCCTTTATAGATTGGGTGTACAACGGCTTTCTTTAGACAATCTGGGAAGACTCCTGTGTCTATGCAAAGATTACATATGTGTGTAATCACTGGTATGAGAGTGTGGCCACATGTCTTTATAAGCGATATCGGGATTCCATCCCAACCTACTGCGCAGTCGCTTCGAAGTTTTGATAGAATGGCATTCACATCACTGACGTCAACTTTTAGTATAACAAGTGAATTGATGGCCGTATTCGGCGACACGTATACGCAATCTGGAAGTTTATCTCGAGTTAGAGGTGTTTTAATAGGGTCGTTTAGTATTGCCTCTGCCATGTCTTTACCTATACTGCTAAAGAAAGAACAAACATTATTTAAAGAAGCTTTAGGGTTATCGGATATTTTTAATAATTCATCTGGACTAGAGTGTATTTTGCCGGTATTCGTAATTTCCTTAATAGTTTTCCATAGCAATTTTGGGTTACCGTTACATTTTTCAAGTTCGCTCTTCTCATATGCAACCCTCAATTTACGCAAAAGCGCATTACAAAAATTTCTATAGCGCGTGTATGTCACGTGTAATATCAAATTGTCTGGTGACTTCTTGGCTGTCATGTGTAATTTATCTCTGTGTTTCATACATTTCAAAAGGCCTGTAGTTATCCAAGGCTTTATAATTCTTAGTTTCCTAGGTACGTTGGTTTGTTCTGTGTATTTGGTTATAGTAGATGACAGTAATGTAACTAGTTCATTCATGGCGACATTCGCATCTTCAGCCATGTAAATATTTGTAAAATCTGCATGTTCTAATTCTGTTTTGATTGCTTCTGTATTAACGCGAGATATAGTGAAAAATTTGTTATTGTTGAAATTTGTATTTGAGATTGCAAGTACAGTTGGTTTGTGATCCGTGATGTGAGATTCGACTACCAAACTTATAGCTGATAACTTTGTTTTTAGTAATATGTGATCAAGACAATTTTCATTTCTAGTGGGTAAAAGATGGGTGGGTAACAGTCCATGGGATGCGTTTAAAATAAGGTAGTCTAGCGCCCGGTCGTTCCTATTCCCTAATTTTATATCTATATTCAAGTCACCTACCATAGCAATATTTGGCGAGCTTGAAATCTCCTCATAGATACGACTTAGACTGGTCAAAAAACCATCGTAACGGTCTTTTGTAGTATTAGAAGGGGAACGATATATTGCAACAACCGAGATCTTATTATCAACTTGACATATTAGACTGTTTGCGAAGCTTATGGTTGGTTCCCATACTGTTACACTTAGGCCAATTTTAGTATAAAGAATTACTCCGTCATTCTGATTCATTATGTTTTTGGTAGAGTGAGACTGGTACCCATTTAAAACAGGGATGCTATTAACTGTACTCAGCCAGCACTCGGTCAAAACAATTATTTCAAAAATAATATTAATTTGACACAACAATGCTTGTAGACTATCAAAATTTTTATTTACGCTACGTATATTTATATGCAATAGTTTAAAGCTACTATTAGTTGTACTTATGTGTTTTAAACACTCTTGAGGGTCACACGAAAACGAATTCTCGAGATTCAGATTATCAAGGTCGTAATTGATGTTGTTAATATTAGCCATTAAAAAAAATCAGTTAATCCCAAATAAAATGCCAGTAATATGTTCCGGTGGCTGACTTATATGGTGCATGGAAACAGCATCGCTTTTCATTGAAAATAAGGAATAGTGGAATGCAGGAGTATGTATGTGTACGTTATGTTTGTTTGTAATGTGTAAAGAGTGTTTATTTGAGGTGTAAAATGAATGTATTTGTGTATCGTCATTAAATATGTGTAATTTAGCCACTAATTTAACATAGCCAGCAAAGAAGAAAAATATTAACAAAAATACAAGTTTGCTCAGATCTAGGAGCATTAATTGAAAGTCGGATTGAAATAGTCACATATTTTTGCTATCAAGATCCAAAAGACACCTCTCAGAGGTTACCAATACCTGTTTATCACCAGTCTGCTTGCGAAGAAAGATATTTCCATTGTTTATCCAACAAAAAACATAGCCATTCTTCTTGGCAAATTCCCGTGCCAGGTAGAATAATCTTTTGGAGCTAGGAGGTAACTGTTCCGTAACATAAATCGCCTGACGTCGCCCAGATATGCCAATCAATTGAGTATTCAATTTCTCCTCCTTCGATTTGGTGTTTTTGTTAAAGGTACGAACAGCTGACAGTATGCTTTGCTTTGTGCGCACAGTAGAAAATTCTGCGATGATTGGTCGAGCAGCGTCTGCCCCCTGAGAAGACAATTTTCCAGGAAGTCTATATACGTCTCGAAGTTCAGTCTCGGGTATGGTATAATAGTTTGTAACTCTATTGTTATCTGAAAAATGTTATAATAGAACTTAGAAGTGTTATGACTTGTAATGTAACAGTAGTTACAATTACGACGGCATTATGTTTTACGTTTTATCAAAAAAAACAGCTAAGCGGGTGTGAACGTGAAGCACTACTCCCTAGCTGTGACGACTGACGAGAAGACATTTACTAAAACAAAACGAGTCGAATCAAAAAAAAAAATCCGACTCTTCAAAAATTACTAAACGTTCAACAAGTTGATCTGCGTCGCAGATTATCTGCGAGACGCACGCGAGACCCTTACCGAACGACGGTAACGAAACCATAGCGAGATCTAATTCGACGCCAACGCCATCTATCGAGTTAGAGGACAAACTTTATTCTTCAACGGATTTATAAAATTGCACGATGATTTCGTCATGTTTTGTACGAAAGCAATAGGCATATTAGCAACGAGAATTTCTTGAAAAGGTTATTTTTTAGTAGATATCTTGTGAGTATGATTTCTGTAATTAATTGTGATTCAAAGGCTTACTTTATTGCGTTTGTGATCGCTATCAAGTGAGATGATTGAAAACGTACGAAAAACAATTGGATGTATTCATTTTTACTATGTCTGAGCCCAGCGGTGATGACAGATAACAGAGTTGATATATATAAACACCGTATTTTTAATTAGGGTCATTTCGCATGTTCGCGTCCATTTATAGCAGTTGGCAAGTTTGACGACGATTATAAAAATATCTCAGCATTAATTTCTATGACAAATGTCATATAATGTGTTCATTATATAGTCTATTTTATGATCATTTTTATTTGAAACACCTTGTATTTTTTTTTTTTTTTTTTTCAAATAGATAAACTTCATATTGTTACGGGCTAGGGGTACTAAAATACCGGTTAAGGGTTACGAAGTTTATTGGCAACGAATACAGTCGATTGTAGGCAATGACAAGTAGAATGTTGCTAACGTTGCACCGAAGTCTTCACTTACGTCCACGAAGTCCGTGTTGTAAACACACAATAACACTACAGATGTTTCTTCACGTAGTACTCAATGTTCTCGTTACAGTTGTCGCAGTAGGTATTCTCAAAGATCGCTTCTTAATTGTCGCTGTTTTCGTCTCGGTAGTCGAGTGCAGACTGACTCGGCGTCGGCGTCACTGCGCTATATATAGGCCAGCTGATCGAACATTCCAGAATCGTCTAGACGTAATAATAATAGCGCATAACTTCGAGTACATTCAGTAGGTACCTACGGTAATTCCCGGAAACGGGTTTCTAGAAATTTCGATGTCGTCACTTTGTTGACAAAATTGATAAAACCTGTACCATTCAATAGGCCACCTTAAGTCTAGGAATGCGTTTTTACATTACACCTAGACAATGTCTAGATCTCGAGTAATAATGCTTAAAAGTCACGCACTGCATGTCACGCGATATTGAACCCTATGCCCTCGACATAAGGTGCATTCGTAACATTGCCCCCTTCTTAGTCATGCTCGTCCCGAGCATGATTTGATCCATAATAGCGAGCTAGGCGGTCTACGTGTACGATCTTCAGCTTCCCTCTAGGTCCTTTCTTTATCCGGTAGGTGACATCGTTAATCCTCGTTACTATCGTGTACGGACCCTCCCATTTGGCTTGAAATTTCGGACTCTTTCCTTTTCTCCTAATGGGATTATGTAGCCATACCAAAGTCCCCTCTTCAAATCCAGGCACGTTAGCTTTGCGGTCGTATCGGATCTTCATTTTCTCGCTGGTTTTCAGACCGCTCTCTCTCACTAGCTCATGTATTCTATCGAGTTTACGCCGCAGGTCGGCCACATAGTCGACGGCGAGGATAGGGGTATCGGGGGGTGTTCCGGTAAGGGCATCTATGGGTAATCTAATTTCTCGGCCGAAGTTGACTTTCGCCGGTGTACAATTTGTGCTATCATGTGTTGCAGAGCGGTATGACATTAAGAAGAGTGGAATGTATTGGTCCCAGTCCCTCTGGTGTTCTTCCACTACTTTGGCCAAATGATTCTCTAGCGTCTGGTTGAATCTTTCGACCATTCCATCTGACTGAGGGTGATATGGTGTTGTACGAGTCTTATGTATCCCGAGTAGTTGGCAAACCTCTTGAAATAGCGAAGACTCGAAGTTTCTACCCTGGTCAGAGTGTAACTCCAAGGGAACGCCAAATCGACAGAACACCTCGTGAACTAGCTTTTTGGCGACGGTATGAGCTTCTTGGTTGGGTACTGCAAAAGCTTCTGGCCATTTGCTAAAATAGTCTTGCATGACGATGATATACCTATTGCCTTCTTCAGTAACAGGGAATGGCCCGGCTATATCGACAGCAACTCTCTCCCATGGTGCACCAACATTATACACTTTCAGTCGACCTCTGGCTCTCGTTTGCGGTCCTTTTACTGAGGAGCAGGCTACACATTTCCTACACCAGTCCTCTACGACTTCGCGGCAATGCACCCAATAGAATCTTCTTCTCACCTTTTCCAGAGTTTTCTTTACTCCTAGATGTCCTCCGGATACTCCATCGTGCACCTGTCTTAGCACCGACGCGACCTTATCACAGGGGACAACTATCTGTAAGGCGACCTCCTGTCCACTAGGTGATTCCCATTTCCTCTTCAGAACTCCATTATCAATTATCAGGCTGTCCCATTGAGCCCAGTAACTTTTTGCTGTTGGGCTAAGCGCTGATATTTCACTCCAAGCGGGCCGCTGGCCACGTTTCTTCCATTCGATTACTGTCTTCAAATCACTATCTTCCTTTTGTGCGTCTTCCAATGATCGATTATCCCAGTCTTCATCCAAAGCGTTCACCTGGATAATCCTTACGTTCTCTTTCTTTTCCTGCTTGGAACAATGTCGGCAAGATTCTTCGCAAGGCCGTCTAGATAAAGCATCAGCATTATTGTGTGACTTGCCTTTTCGATGTTCAGTGACAAAGTCAAATTCTTGCAGCTGCTCTATCCATCTTGCTACTTGTCCTTCTGGGTCTTTGAACTGAAGCAACCACTGTAAGGCAGCGTGATCGGTGCGAAGTGTAAACTGTCTCCCAATCAAATATTTCTTGAAGTGTTGTAAGGTCTTAACAACGGCTAGAAGTTCTCGGCGGGTAACACAGTAATTTCTTTCTGGCTTGGAAAGACATTTGCTGAAATAGGCAATAACGACCTGCCGATCTCCTTGTGTTTGAGAGAGAACTCCTCCAATGCCAACATTGCTGGCATCCGTGTCCACCAGAAATCGGCCTTCCCGACTAGGGTAACCTAATACAGGAGCCCCACACAAGTGAGTTTTGAGTAGCGCAAATGCCTGTTCGCAGTCAGAGTTCCATTCAAATTGACACTTTTCCTCTGTTAAACGATGCAATGGTTTCGCTAACTCGGAGAAATTCTTCACAAACCGACGGTAATATGCACACAGACCCAAGAAAGAGCGTACCTCAGTTTTGTTACGAGGGGTTGGCCACTTCGACACGGCTTTTATTTTTTCAGGGTCTGTTCGAATTCCTTGCGCCGAAATAATGTGCCCTAAGTATCCAACCTCTTTCTGGAATAGTGTACACTTACTAGGACTGAGTTTTAAATTCGCTTCACGCAGTTTTTGGAACACTTTCTCCAAATTGCGTAGGTGCTCTTCGAAACTTCGTCCCATAACGATGATGTCATCCAAATAGACCAGGCATGCATCACCAAGCAACCCCACCAAAATGCGCTCCATCAAGCGCTCGAATGTAGCTGGAGCATTGCACAGTCCAAAAGGCATGACATTGAATTGCCAGAGACCATTCCCAGGACCAGTGGAGAAAGCGGTCTTTTCTTTATCCTGCTGACAGATTTCCACCTGC
Source organism: Sesamia inferens (assembly GCA_037179545.1). Lineage (NCBI taxonomy): Eukaryota > Metazoa > Arthropoda > Insecta > Lepidoptera > Noctuidae > Sesamia > Sesamia inferens. Next base: position 23,394,700 of record CM073934.1, on the reverse strand, counting down.
CAGTATCCACTTTTGAGGTCAACTGTGGAGAACCATTTCATGCCACTTAGCAAGTCCAAAGTGTCATCTATCCGTGGCAGAGGATAACTGTCCTTTTTCGTGGCATCATTTAACATCCTGTAGTCAACGCAAAACCTTGTACTGCCATCCTTTTTCTTGACTAGGACAACTGGAGATGACCAAGGGCTGGTAGATGCTTCGATAATTCGGTTTTTCTCCATATCTCTTAACATTTCCGTGACTTCCTGTTCTCTTGCAAAGGGTATACGACGTGGTCTCTGTCTTATCGGCTGTGTATCCCCCGTATCTATATGGTGTTTGACTAGCCCGGTCCTTCCCACGTCACCATCGGTCTTCGAGAAGATGTCATGGAAGTTATGCAATAGTTCCTTAACTTTGTGACTTTCGAACTTGTTTAAATTACCCTTACAATTTTCGAGTAGTGTCGATACATGTTCCTGCCACTTCTTATCACGTTCCTTTTCGTGCACCTCTGTTTTTCTCAAAGATGCTACATTATCGCACACACCCACCACGCGATTCTTTTCGAGAGTTATTTCTTTGTTACTAACGTTGATTATGCGTATTTTTGGTTTATCGGAAATCATCGTCAGTGTCCTTGCCGTTATCCAGTCTGGGTGATCTCCAGAATCCTCTATTATAATACAACGTTTGCGGGATCCTATTGGTGAAAATCTAATATCTACTAAAGTTTCTGATCTTGGCGGTAATACAGTGTTCCTTAAACAGTACACTGACCCTTGTTTTGCACCTTGAAGAAATACTTCTTGTTCTGGAAAACTCAATACTCCTTTTGCTATATTAAGGACGCATTGTTGTTTCTTCAAGAAGTCCAGTCCTATAATGCAATCATCTGTAATATTCGCTACTAAAACAGGGTGCGTGAATGTCTTATCACCCATTTTCAAGGTCACATTCGTTTCACCAAGGACGAGCACTGGTTGGCCGGTGGCGGTTTGTAATCGGCATTGTGAAGACCCTCTTTTCCATGCTATGGTCCGAGGAAATAGCTCCGGTCGTGCAATAGTTCTTGATGCACCAGTATCCAATGTGAAACTGCATGACTTACCATTCAGTTCTCCTTCTATAATAAGACTGTTTCCGTCGCCCACTTGTGATACTGTTATAATGGGGGCTTCACGTCGACCAGCCAGTACTCGCCCCATAGCCCTGGCTGTTCCTAGTTTAAATCCTCGGCTTCCACCTGTGTCCCAGAAGTACTTCTTCCTTTAGACTTCCTGGGACAATTGATTCGAATATGCCCTTTTTCGCCGCACTCATAGCAGGTTGGTCCTTGCCGAGTTTTTATTATTGAGGTTACCTCACGAATGCGGTGGTGTTGTCGGCTATCTTGACGTACTGCTTCCACCTCCAGAGCGTGTGTCAGGGCTGCCTTAAGAGTCTGATGGTGACCCAGGCGAACTGCAGCCCTTACTTCCGCATCTCGGATTCCATCAGTAAACGCTTGCACCGTAGTAGTATCAATCAATCCCGGCGTTGATGCATACGCCCTCCGAACAATACGTTCTATTTCCGTTGCCCATTGTTGCAAACCCTCACTGCTCTTCTGTGTGCGGTCGCGGAGTTGAGCCCTGTAGACATGTTCGAGGTGTTTCTCTCCATATCTAGACTCCAACGCTTCTAACAGATTGGCTAGGGTATTGCAATCGCCGGAAATGTTCTCGAGGATTTGTACCGCATCACCACGCAAAGCAAGCGTAAGAGCGGTTACCGCTTGATTGTCGTCCCAGTTGTTGGCTGATGCGACCTTTTCGAATTGCAGACGGAAGGCCACCCATGACGTTGTTCCGTCAAAATGTGGTACTTGGAACGTCGGCAAAGCATTGGGTACAGGTACCACACCTTTAATTCCTCCTTTCTGCACAGCTTTATGGAGAAACTGTATTTCTTTCTCACACTCCATGATGGTACTGTCTAGTTTCTCTAAACGCGCATCATGTTTGTCTATACGAGTATCGTGTTTGTCTATGCGCGTATCTTGATGATTCATACGCGCTTCTTGTTTGTCTATGCGCGTATCTTGATGGTCCATACGTGCATCTTGTTGTGCTGTTTTTACTCTAAGTTCGTTGACCTCTTCTTTAGTGTTTTCCCATTTTTCGTTTAATTCTAATACCAGCTGCTGGGATTCCTTTATTTGTGCCTGGGTTTCTGCCTGGGATTTATCTATTTTTGCCTGGGTTTCTGCCTGGGATTTATCTATTTTTGCCTGGATTGCTGTCTGGGATTCTGCTATACCTTTTATTTGAGCCGTCAACTGGGCCAATAACGCCGATAAATCACATCCACTGGTTCCGGGAATAGTGGTGGTACTAGGCGCACTCACATTCGTCGGTGTTACGACGGCCGCATCTTCTACGCGTACAGGGACACCAAACGATTCTTCCTCTTGACGTGCCAGATCCATCGCTGCTTGTCGTCGCGTGCGAACTCTTTCGTCTTCCCTTGGCGTGACCGGCATTCCGCTTCTGACACCAATTGTTACGGGCTAGGGGTACTAAAATACCGGTTAAGGGTTACGAAGTTTATTGGCAACGAAGGTACAGTCGTTTGTAGGCAATGACAAGTAGAATGTTGCTAACGTTGCACCGAAGTCTTCACTTACGTCCACGAAGTCCGTGTTGTAAACACACAATAACACTACAGATGTTTCTTCACGTAGTACTCAATGTTCTCGTTACAGTTGTCGCAGTAGGTATTCTCAAAGATCGCTTCTTAATTGTCGCTGTTTTCGTCTCGGTAGTCGAGTGCAGACTGACTCGGCGTCGGCGTCACTGCGCTATATATAGGCCAGCTGATCGAACATTCCAGAATCGTCTAGACGTAATAATAATAGCGCATAACTTCGAGTACATTCAGTAGGTACCTACGGTAATTCCCGGAAACGGGTTTCTAGAAATTTCGATGTCGTCACTTTGTTGACAAAATTGATAAAACCTGTACCATTCAATAGGCCACCTTAAGTCTAGGAATGCGTTTTTACATTACACCTAGACAATGTCTAGATCTCGAGTAATAATGCTTAAAAGTCACGCACTGCATGTCACGCGATATTGAACCCTATGCCCTCGACATAAGGTGCATTCGTAACAATATGAAGGTGTTTTGTGGAGGTTTCATATACAAAGTCTGGCTGTAAAAAGTATATTTTTATATATTTGAAATATGAAGCAAAACGTGTCAAGTTGTTGACAAGAAAATCTAATATGTGTAATGTTATTCTGCGGCTCTCTTGTAATGTTGTCTATGTACATAATTATATCTGTTAATATCTCAACTACACACATCAAAAGTGTCTAGGGATCAACATATATTTTTGCAATAACTTTTCTCCTGATTGATATTAATTAAAATTTTCTTTAAGGATTCATCAAATAAAGTGTTTTCGTTTGTCACAGTAACGATAAACCAAGTCACCTTTGCATTAATAAAGAAATTTGCCATTTTTCTAATAAAGGGATATTTGACAATTGAACCACTAACACAAAATTTCGAAAAAAAGACTGAAATAACAGTTTTCGTGCAAACACGCTAACGGTAGCTGGCTGTAAAATATGTGTGGTGTTGGGCGGATCGGCATACAAAATAATTTTCATTTATTCACACGTCTTACCTACATTAAGGACATAATCGATTTATGCAAAAGTGGTCGTCGTGATGGCCTAGTGGTTAAAACACCAGCCTCTCAAGTATGACTGTGCGGGTTCGATTCCAGGTCAGGCAAGTACCAATGTAACTTTTCTAAAGTTATTTGTACTTTCTAAGTAGGTATATCTTGGACACCAGTGACTGAAGGAGAAGGAAAACATCTTGAGGAAACCTGGACTTTATAAGTCTGAAATCGCCAAACCGCATTGAGCAAGCGTGGTGATTACGCTCAATCCTACTCTATATGAGAGGACCTGTGCCCAGCAGTGGGATGATAAAAGGTTGTTGATGATGATGATGATGACCAGCAAAAGCACTGGGTTTTTGATGTTATTTTCCAGTACCCATTTGTGAAAGTCGTTGGTGATGTATTCAAAGAACACATCTCCTCTCATCTAACATGTCGCTGACCTGCCTGAGCACCATTCTTGAGGCATACTGTTTACTATAGCACTTGATGGTCTAATGTATGGAAACACGATACAAGGTGAAGACATATCTCCATTCGCATTAAAAGTTAATAATAATGTTTTTTTTTTTCATAACTTGGCTTTATTTGGCATAAGTTTTAGGTCCAAGAGACCTAAAACTATTCGTGTCTTTGGACAAAGAGCATAACCACTATTTTAAATGAAAAGGATAATTTATTAATACGCTTTGCATTTAAAAATAGAATCATAATCTCATAGTATATAAAAAATATATACTTGTATATCGTATTTAAAAAAAATAGTTTAAACATTTTAAATTATTTTTACAAGAAAGTCAATTGTCTTTAACGAAAATAAGATGAACCGTTGTTGTTTGTTTGTTGACCGCTTTCACGCCGTAACTACTGATCCGATTGCTTTGAAATTTTGCAGACGTAAAGTTTGAAGTCCGGGTACTTTTTCTCTAAATAAATCTAAAAAACGCGATATAACCGAACTCCACACGGGGCGAAGCCGCGGGCGGTTTTTTTTTTATAATTATAAACTAGCGCTTGACCGCAATCCCGCGTGATGCTAAGCAGTGATGCGATCGTTGATGGTAAAGCGCGCTAGTTTATTAAGAGCCTATTCACTCAGAAAAACTGAGCGAATAGGAAGGAAGACGGCAGTTGAACAAGGTGATGCAATGTTAAACCCAACAACACGACCAACGATGCACAACACGACCAACGATACTGTGCCAAAGGGAGATTGATCTGAAGACCCTCCACGACCAAATTCCCAACACAACAACATTAGGCGCATCGTACCCGACACACATCGCAACACAACTGCTAAGACCCGTCCTCCGTACGGCATCACCAGACATCATCCGGAACACGACAAATCGCTTGGCGGCAAGGCTTTGTCTGGTGGGTGGTAACTTCTGCCGGCGGCCGATGTTATGGCCTACCACCGAGAATTAGAGGTTAAATTAATATTTAATTAATTAATTAAATTATTAATTTACATTAGAGGCTGATAATGTATGTTATGTATGATGGGTTTGGGACGGGGGTATAAGGTATAGAATATCGTATTGTATATCGTACATTTTATATAATAGGGTTTTTGACTAAAAAAAACGAATTAGTCCGTCAGTGAGATTTCCAAAAAATACTAGACACGTATTTTTTCTACTTTCGCAATCTACAACTCTTTCTTTAGTTAACAATGTCCATTGTAGGTCCGAAATTAGAATTCCGTACTTAGTATACCAACTCAATGAAACAAATAGCCTATTTTTTAACCCTTCAATGTCCACACTTATTGTGACGGACAGGAATCTAAAGAACATACATTTACCGTGGCATGACATGCTCTTGGCCGGTCTTGTTTTTGAATATTTTATTGCATGCCGAAAATAGATTCGTCTTCAGACTCCGGAAGTAACGGTGACAACTCTATTTTCTTACTAAAATAAAACTCGGTGATAATACTCAATTGTGTTATTAATTTTGTTAGTGCAGTAAAGAAGTATGAAGTTCCGCACTTGTATCTTTATCCAGCCGCTTAGATACCAAACGTTTGTGTAAATGCTTGGTTTTCCTTTTTTTGCGCATCCATCACCGTGTGACGTCAGGCCTACTAACCTCCTGCAAATCACATATTTATAAGTACGATAACAGATTCATTGTATCACAGACATAATACACGTTATTGGAAATAGAGAGGTCACGTCGCGGTGTAAACGCCGAAGAAGCCGGGGGGCTTCTTCTGCCGTTTGCGTTGAGCAAGGGACGACACGTCGCAGTGTAAACGGCGGAAGGGGTTCCGCCGTTCATACCGCCACGTGTCGTCCCTTGCTCCAAAGCCTCTCTGCTTGTCTAAAGTCACTTCTCTAAACTAAACTTCGCATCTCTGATGTCTTCTTATTCAGCCTATAGATGTCCACTGCTGGACAAAGGCCTCCCTCAAGGCTTTCCACGATGACCGGTCTTGTGCTGCCCGCATCCATCGATTTCCCGCGACCTTCACCACGTCATCGGTCCACCTTGTTGGGGGCCTCCCTACGCTGCGTCTTCCAGTACATGGCCGCCACTCCAGAACCTTACTGCCCCATCGGCCATCGGTTCTACGAGCAATGTGCCCTGCCCACTGCCACTTAATTTTAGCGATGGGACAAACTATGTCGGTGACTTTTGTTCATCTGCGGATCTCCTCGTTTCTGATTCGATCGCGCAGATAAACTCCGAGCATAGCTCTTTCCATCGCCCTTTGTGTGACCTTGAGCCTTCGTATGAGGTCTATTGTGAGTGGCCACGTTTCAGTTTCGTATGTCATCACTGGTAACACACATTGGTCAAGGACGTCTATCTGGGCGCAAATTTTGACTGATCACGGCGGCTTCGCCGCATACCTGCACAAGTTTAAGCTTAAGGACAGTCCAGCCTATGTGTGTGACACACAGGCCACGGAGACAGTGCAACATTTGCTGTTGGAATGCCCGAGGCACAACCGCGACAGGTACAACCTGGAAATAAGTACTGGTAGAACATTGACCGAAAGAACAATAGCCGACCTTATGGCGGATAAACACTCCAGGCCGTACCTGGAGCGGTTTTGCCTCAAGGTTGCAAAAGAGGCCATTTTCGAAATAGGACAAGGGCAGCACAGCCAAGCGCTGTGCCGTCGGCAAGAATCTAAGAGAATGGAAATATAGAAGTAAGAACTATAATAGATTTAAGTAACTGTAAATATGATTTTAAAAGACAAAAAGAATAGAATAAGTCGTGGGAAAAGAGCGACTCAGAAATGAAACGACAAGGCCAATGCCGCAAAAAAAAAATGGAACGCGGAAAAAAGAGAATTGGCGGAAATAAAGAATAGTAAAAAAAACGAGTGTGCTTATGACCACACGACTGAAGTGAAACTTCTTTCGCACCATCTGTATGTATATATATGTGTGTACAATATATACATGTATACACATATACATATATTAATTTTCTATAAATATTTAAATTTAGTTCATGGTTTCATTGGTAAATTAATATTTTTGCATAGATCTTCTATTTTTATTGAAAAAAAAAAAAAAAGTGGATTCCCTCAGGGCCAAAAGGTCGGGCTCTTCCTCCTGAATCATGGGACCCCAAACTCGGGTAGTCCACGACCTCTTGTTCCCGAGATAATCCACGGGGAGGTGAGGTAACTAAAGGGGGTCGGGGGAAGGGGGGGGGATAGGTTTCGTGGGGTTGCGGGGGGAGGGGGAGAGGGGGGAGGGGGAGTGGATTCCCTCGGGGCCAAAAGGTCGGGCTCCTCCTCCTGATTCAGGGGACCCCAAACTCGGGTAGTCCACGACCTCTGATTCCCGAGATAATCCACGGGGGGGTAAGGTAATCAATGAGGGGGGTCGGGGGGGGGTAGTATCGTGGGAATATTAAGGGGTGAGGGGGGGAGTAAGGGAGGAGGGGGGGAGTAAGGGAGGAGGGGGGATACAGGAGGGACTGTGAAGTAGGCGGTACCAAATTTTATGATAACTGACCCCCTTAATGATTGTCAGTCAACATAAAATTTATTGTATAGTGTTAAGTGTAAATAAATAAATATATAAGTGTATCCGTGTCTCAAAATTAAAAAAAAAATATATATATATTTTTGCATAGATCTTCTATTTTTATTGAAAAAAAAAAAAACTCGTTGTAGACCTTGTAGTACCAAGCTCGCGCCACGGGCGCCTCTGTGCTTATATCCCCACTTAACTTCCGTTCGCCTTGCCCGATCATTTTTCGTAACGCTTTCGCCAGCTTACTCCCCAAGTCAAGCGTGCCTAAAGAAGTTTCACTTCAAAAGATCCAAAAAAGATCCATAAAATATATATTGCCTTCGACGAGATGCGAACTCACAACTTCATACTCGACATGTCATGCAATATTTACATGAGCCAACGTCATGTTCTCGAAGAAATTCATAGTTCTTAATCAATCAAGGTACTTAGCTTAATAATTGAGCTTATGAGGCTCGAAAGCAATTTGTACTTTGTGTCCAATTATCGTATTGTGACGATATCTTCAAGCTTCTATACTTTCAATTATATCAGAAATGTTCAGCAAAAATATATAAAACAATATAAAGGCCAGAACAGAACGAAATTTATAAATTATTTGTCCTCTTAGGTAATCAATTGTTAACAAATCTTAAAAAGATCCAAAAAATATATATTGCCTTCGGCGAGATGCGAACTCACAACTTCATACTCGACATGTCATGCAATATTTACATTTTTTTTTTTTTTTTTTTTTGCCGGGGTGGAAATCCTCATAGGATGCCCGCCGCCCTGGGGAGGGCGACGGGGTATGTCAGACTTTTACTGACTAAAACCACCCCGGTGTGTCTTCTATCACGAGCGCGCGTGGGGCCGCGGGAGTCTAAATTCTTCCACGGCCCCACCCTCGTGCTGGCCCGGTCTGTCCGGGCCTCCTCTCCTGCACGGGGTAGTGGGGTGTTAAACTACCCCGTGCATCACCTCAAAGGCGCGCGCCGACACTCGCGCGCGCCTCCGCCTCGGGGTCCATCAATAGGGGGGCGGGGACTTCCCCATGTCCCTCGCCCCTGGACCCATTCATGGGGGGCGGAAGAGGGCGTTATCCGCCCTTCCTCGGCACCCGGTGCGTCTTCTGCGGCCCGGGAAGGGAGTTGATATCTCCCTCTCCCGTTCCGCAGCTTCCTTCTGCGACATCACGTCCTCGCAGAAGGACACCACCGCGTCCCACGACTCTGAGCTGCCGACCATCCTCCGCACTACTGCCGGCAGCGTCAGGTCGCCTCCTACTTCATTTGTGAGGACACGGCGCTGCTCCTCCCAAGCTACACACTCGGAGAGCGTGTGCTGCGCCGTGTCCTCCCCGCATTGGACGCAGTGGTGGCACCGAGCGTCCGGCTCTCTGCCTAAGCGACGCAGGTACTTGCCGAAGCAGCCGTGCCCCGACAGTACCTGCGTCACCCTGAACGACAGGGAGCCGTGCCTCCTCCCGAGCCAGTCATCGAGTACTGGCCGGATCGCCTCGACGGTAGCGAGGCCGGCGGTAGGGCGCATAAGCCTCTGCCGCCAGTCCGCCACCAGGACCTGACGGAGCTCCTCTCGGCGCAGCTCGATCTGTCGCTGCACCGGACTGGAGCCCCGTGTCCGCTCTTCCTCGCGCCATTGGTACAATGACGCGAGTACTTTCGCCTCTAGGTAGCAGGGCGGGGATCCGGCCAGGACGCAAGCCGCCTCGTAGGATATCGTGCGATACCCGCGGACGACCCTGACGGCCATCGCCCTCTGCGGCTTGCGCAGAATGGCGAGTGTTCCGGCCGTCAGGTCCATCGCCCACACAGGGGCCCCATACAGGGCCATGGACCGCACGATTCCCACGTACAACCGCCTACAGGCGGCGCTCGGGCCCCCCATGTTGGGAAGCAACGTTGATAGCGCGCCTGCTGCTCCCATCAGCTTGGGCGCCAGCCGCCGGAAGTGGGGTCCGAAATCCCACCGGCTGTCGAGCACCAATCCCAGGTACTTCATGGTGAACTCGACAGCTATCCGGGCCCCACTGACCACGATATGTGATCCCGGCGCCGGCGCACGCCGGGGACCATGGAAAACCATGGCCTCCGACTTGTCAAGGGCCACCTCCAGGCCCAGGCGCCGGATGCGGTTCACCACCTGTGACACCGCAGCCGTGGCTATCAACGTCGCTTCCCTGTACGAGCTCCCCCGGGCAGTGACAAGCGTGTCGTCCGCATAACACGTCAAGTCGGCGCCCGACGGGAGCTCGCCTCTCAGCACCCAGTCGTAGCCGATGTTCCACAGGAGCGGTCCCAAGACCGATCCCTGTGGAACACCGCACGACATTTGGTGCCGACCGGCACCGTCACGTCCCCGATAGATGACGCATCTGTCCTCCAGGTAAGCCCCTACTATGCGGCGGAGGTAGGGAGGCACCCGATGGTATTTCAGGGCCTCCCTAATACAGTTCCAGGGTAGAGTGTTGAAGGCGTTGGAAATGTCTAAAGACACCGCCAACACCACCCCACCCCGGGACACCGTATCCTCCGCCAGGGCTCTCACGCGCATGATGGCGTCTATGGTGGAGCGCCCCCGACGAAAACCGAACTGGCTGTCGTCCAGGTTCGGCCCCTCTCCGCACAAGTGGCCGACGAGGCGATCTGCGATTATACGCTCAAAAAGTTTGCCCGCCTCGTCGAGCAGCACTATGGGCCGATACGCGGACGGCGAGTCCGCGGGGCGCCCCTCCTTCCTGAGCAGGACCAGCTTCCCCTCCTTCCACACACTGGGAAACTGACCCTGCTCAAGGCATGCCGTAAAGAGCCCCCTCAGCTGGGGCTCTAGCTCCTTCAGAGCAAGGACGAGAGCTCGGCCAGGAACTCCGTCGGGTCTGGGCGCTTTATTCTTGGCCCGGAGCCGCGACACGGCCGCTCCCGTCTCTGCTTGCGTCACCACGGGGACATCGGTGCCCTCTTCTTCTGGAGAGTCTGTGGCTGAGGGTGAAACCATCGCCGGGGGAACATGTCCCGCCCGCTCAGGGAAGAGGGTGGATACCACCGCCTCCAGCAGCTGGGGTTGCATACTTTGCACCAGTGGGGGCGCCCAGGGACGCAACTTGCCCCGTACCCAACGGTAGGGGCGCCCCCACGGGTCCCGATCTAGGGACCCCAGCAGCTCTTCCCTGGCCCGCGACTTGGAGTCGCCGATGGCCAGCCACAGAGTCTCCTGGGCCGCGCGGTACACCCCATACCGCGCGGCCTCCTCGACGGGATCTCGTCGACGTCGTCTTCGGTAGCGCGTGTACTGGCGGCGAGCCGCGACGCACTCGACGCGCAACCGCGCAATGTCGTCGTTCCACCAGTACACGTTGCGCCTTGCGGACTGTTGGCGGACGCGGGGCATGGACGCGTCGCAGATCTGCGTCATCGCCCCGCGAAACCGCAGCGCCTCCGCTTCAACGTCGACGGACCCGTCCGTCGCCGACTCCCAAATCCAGGACTGGACTATGGCAGCTTCCTCGAGTAGTTCCCTGTCAAGGCGCTTAAGCGCCCAGCGCGGGCCATCGTTAATCGGGGCTCTTGGATGGCGGCCGCTCGCGGTCTGGGCGGAGACGTCGAACCGGATATACCGATGGTCCGACAGCGTCTCCACCTCCACGGCGACACGCCAGTCATGAACACGGCTGGCGACAGAGGGGCTAGCGAAAGTAACGTCTACTATCGACCCGCCCCGCTGCCGCACGCACGTGTATACCGAACCCCGATTTAGGACGACCAAGCCGGTCGTCACCACCCACTCCGCTAGCACCTCGCCCCGAGGGTCAGTGACCGGAGATCCCATGCAATATTTACATGAACCAACTCCTTGTTTGTAGTACAGACGAAATAGGACCCCACTTAACTTCCGTTCGCCTTGCCCGATGATTTTTCGTAACGCTTTCGCGAGCTTACTCCCCAAGTCAAGCATGCCTAAAGAAGTTTCACTTCAAAAAGGATTCTTGCTACGCAAGGAGAAAGAGACGGCAATATAAAAAAAAACACACATTGGTCAAAGACTTTAGTGTTGAGACACTAAGGTATTTTGGACGACTAGAAGGTGTAGCGTAGCTTCCCCAACACGATTCGACAAGACACCTCTTTCTCGACGTTGAATCTACCTAGTTAGACTGTTTGTCCTGGATATATATACTCGCCAAGAACTTCAAATGCAGAGCCACCAAGTAAAACTAAAGTGGGTGCGACATTGGAGATCCACATGATCTTCGTCTTATCCATGTTCATCTTTAGACCCACTTGTTGGAAAGATCTCCTGAGGTCATTGAGCATATTGCCCAAATCTGTGAAGATTACTACATAACATATATTATTTAATAATGAGAGCACACGTGGCAATGTAGAGGAGAATTAGGTCTTGCTTGCCTAAAATCTAGACACTCCAGACTAGATACGATAGAAACCAGAACTTTTCTTCACTGATGTGGTAACAGTGCGGTCAGTGACAAAAGTCGAAACTAAAGTGATTTTAAAACTTTGCAGCCATAAAGCTTACACATCAGAACAACACTTAAGGTACTTTTTTATCATTTACACACTTATACAGGTGAAGCTGCGGGACCAAGTGATGGTGTAATTAAAAGTGAGTGCCACATACCCGTTCCAAAGGACTCCACCACCCGACTCTCCCTTACAGGTGTCCCGCTGGCCGTTTCCGTACAAACAGAACATGTCCGGTGTTAATGTTTTGTTATATACCTCACTGCACTTCTTTAGCGGCACATACGTGAGAGTTGTCATCATCAGATTCATCGCTGATACGGGACCACCATCCTGAAACATACACATTTAGGATTAAATGAATCTTTTGTGTCGAAAGCTGTAGATTTATCAGTATCTGATGTATGATTATGTACAATTCCCTCCAAAAATCAGATGACATTTTTCCACTAAAATATTACACACCACATTATAATTTTAAAATTCTAGTGATCCAAATGTTATCAAAGCTACAACGTTTTTATTGAATAATTCTATAACTGTAATACATCTCATATTTAAATATTTTCGTTAAATATTGTATTATCGTTAAACACACATTTTATTCCCATTTCGATCTAATAAATCTATACTAATATGTTGTCGACGGATGCTCGGGCTAGTAGGGAATCAATCCGGTCCGAAAGAGAGGCCATGGTAGAGCGAACGAATGTTGCACTTCAGGCAGTCTCCGAATGGGGCAATTCCAATCTTCCAATCTGGCCGACCGCAGGTAGTTGGGGGCCCAAGTAGTGTGCCAGCCACACATGAAAGGCTGCCCCGCCAACTGCGAAAAATCCCAGGGTGGCCCCATCGTGCCGGTTGGCGACCGGACGAGAGGACCCGATGGCGATCCCTGGGGGGGTTCGGGCGTCCCCGCAGTCTCCAGATCAATCTCCCTCTGGCCCGGCATCGTTGGTCGCATTGTTGGGATTAACATTGCATCACCTCACTCAACTGCCGTCTTCCTTCCTATTCACTCATTTTTTTTTTTCAAATGAAAAAGTCAAATAAGAAAAGTAGGTGTGTACAGCGGGCGCACGTCCTCTCTTTCAAAGTGCACCTCTCTAATATTCGAGGTCTGCACTCCAATCTCATTGCAGTACATCACCACCTTGAGACTGAGAAGCCCCATCTACTTTTCTTGACGGAGACCCTGATCAGATGTCCGTCTGATGCGGCATACCTCAACTACCCGGGATACGCATTGGAGCACCATTTCCTACAGCGTGCCGGGGTCTGTGTGTATGTCCGCAATGACATTTGTTGCCGGCGCCTCCGTCACCTCGAAGACCCTCATTTCTCGTCCCTATGGCTGTTGGTTGACACTGGTGCGGACAAAATTGTTTACACTTGTGTCTACCGATCGCACAGCGGTGATCAGGAGACAACTCGTTTATTTGACCACCTCAGTGAGGCTGCTGACAATGCACTGCAGCGGCACCCTGACGCACACTTCGTCGCTCTGGGGGACTTCAATGCCTGCCATCAGGACTGGCTTTTCCCGTACCAGAGGACCGACCACGCTGGGAGAGAAGCGCGAAACTTCGCGCTTTCAATGGGCCTTTCCCAGCTGGTAAAGCAAGCGACTAGGGTGCCTGATGTAGTTGGTCATACTGCCAATTGTCTGGACCTTCTGCTGACCACTGATCCGGACAGGTGTGTTGTAACAGTTTCCTCACCGTTGGGAACTTCAGACCACTGTCTGGTGAAGTCTGTGTCGACCTTCTCCCCACCAGATCACGACTCTCGTGGTGAACGGCGAATGTGGCGATACAGGTCAGCAGACTGGGATGAGATGCGCCATTTCTTTGCGTCTTATCCTTGGCAGCAGGTCTGCTTCTCTTCTAGCAATCCGTCGAGCTGTGCGGATGCTATAACCGATGTGGTGCGTCAAGCTATGGAATATTTTATTCCCTATAATGACGTGCCCGTCGGTGGCTCGGCTCGCCCATGGTTCAATGCCGATTGTGCCCAAGCCGAACAGCGTAAGCACACGGCATTTCTCACCTGGGTTGTCGCTCGTGACCGCGGAGCTCCGGATCTAAGCTCAAAGAAGAGAGCCTTTAACCGTGCTGCCAAGTCCTACAAAAAGGCACTAAAGAAGGCTCGCTTCGACCGTATTACCCATATTGGCAACAAGTTATCTGCGCAGCCTTCCGGTAGCAGATCTTTTTGGTCCCTTGCCAAATCGGTCGAGGCGAACTTCTGTCGGCCCTCACTGCCTCCGCTGGTTAGGCCTGATGGAACACTGGCCCATACGGCGAGAGAGAAAGCAGGTCTCTTTGCATCTCTCTTTGCCCATAATTCGCGTCTTGATACTGGCAGTGCTACTCCACCTATTTTACCCCATTGCGGTACTTCAATGCCTGAGGTTCGCATTCGGAACAAGGAGGTTCTGAGAGCACTGTGTCGTCTGGACGTGAATAAGGCTAGTGGTCCGGATGGTATACCAGCGATTGTTCTAAAAGCATGTGCGCCCGAGTTGTCTCCTGTATTGACACGCTTGTACCGCCTCTCATTTGGGACTGGTATAGTGCCCAAGTCCTGGAAGCTTGCCAACGTGCAGCCCGTGCCCAAAAAGGGTAGTCGTGCCGATCCTACCAACTATCGGCCGATTTCGATCACCTCCATACTTTGTAAAATTATGGAGCGTGTATTGAACTCGCGCCTCTTGGCATACCTGGAAGGTAACGATCTCCTCAGTGACCGACAGTACGGTTTTCGCCGCAATCGGTCAACTGGGGACCTACTAGTGTATGCCACTCACTTGTGGGGCGAGGCCCTCGAGAGAAATGGGGAAGCGATTGCTGTCTCCCTTGATGTCTCGAAGGCCTTCGACCGGGTATGGCACGCTGGCCTTTTGAGTAAGCTTCCAGCGTACGGCATTTCCCCTAGCCTGACTGGCTGGGTAAAAGACTTCCTGACTGAACGGTCCCTCCGAGTTGTTGTCGACGGATGCTCATCTGAGCCCATGTCGACTAATGCCGGTGTTCCTCAGGGGTCTGTTCTCTCTGCAACTCTGTTTTTGCTGCATATTAACGATCTGCTGATGCCCGGTATCTATGGGTATGCAGATGACAGCACAGTTGTGGAGAGATACCTGCCGGATGCTCGGGCTAGTAGGGAATCAATCCGGTCCGAAAGAGAGGCCATGGTAGAGCGAACGAGTGCTGCACTTCAGGCAGTCTCCGAATGGGGCAATGCCAATCTTGTAGCATTCAATGCCGCCAAAACGCAGGCGTGTCTCTTCACCGCCAAAAGGAGCCCGTTCACCTTGGCTCCTACTTTTCGGAATGTATCCTTGGAATGTACCGACCGCCTTCAGCTTTTGGGTGTTGAGATTTCCTCGAACCTAAACTTTGGGCGGTTCATTGAGTCCAAGGCCAAGGTGGCTGCCAGAAAACTTGGTGTAATCGCAAAGGTCCGGCAGTACTTCACACCAGGGCAGCTTCTAATGTTGTACAAAGCACAGGTCCGTTCGTGTGTGGAGTACTGCAGCCACATTTGGGCTGGTGCTGCTAAGTGTCACCTGGCCGCTTTGGATTCAGTGGAGAGGCGTGCGAAGAGGCTGATTGGTGACCCTGATTTAACTCGAGTTGGTCTCCAAAGCCTAGAGCACAGGCGTAGAGTAGCCAGCCTTTCGGTGTTCTATAGGATACATTCTGGGGAGTGTGCGAGGGAATTGCACGATTTAATTCCCCCATCTCCGTTCCACCATCGGACGACCCGTCGTACGGCGAGTTTCCACCCTTATGTTGTTAACACCTCAACGATCCGGACGAAGCGTTTCGCCTCGTCCTTTATACCGCGTACATCGAGGGACTGGAACAATCTGCCGGCGGCGGTGTTTCCGTCGGACTACAATTTGAGTGTCTTCAAGGCTAGAGTGAATAGGCTCTTAATAAACTAGTGCGCTTTACCATCAACGATTGCGTCACTGCTTACCATCAGGCGGGATTGCGGTCAAGCGCTGGTTTATATTTTAATAAAATAAATAGCATTCAATGCCGCCAAAACGCAGGCGTGTCTTTTCACCGCCAAAAGGAGCCCGTTCACCTTGGCTCTTACTTTTCGGAATGCATCCTTGGAGTGTACCGAACGCCTTCAGCTTTTGGGTGTTGAGATTTCCTCGAACCTAAACTTTGGGTGGTTCATTGAGTCCAAGGCCAAGAATAGGTCTTCAAGGCTAGAGTGAATAGGCTCTTAATAAACTAGTGCGCTTTACCATCAACGATTGCGTCACTGCTTACAATCAGACGGGATTGCGGTCAAGCCCTGGTTTACAAATTATTAAAAAAAAAAAAAAAGACTAATATATAAAGCTGAAGAGTTTGTTTGTTTGTTTGAACGCGCTAATCGCAGGAACTACTGGTCTGATTTGAAAAAATATTTTTGCGTTGGTTAGCCCATTACTCCGGGAAGGCTTTAGGCTATATGACATCACGCTGCGACCAATAGGAGCGGAGCATAAATAACTCGACTCGAACGATGCATTTTGGGGAGTGTGAAGGAATTGCATGATTTAATTCCCTCATCTCCGTCCACCATCCGACGACCCGTCGTACGGCGAGTTTCCACCCTTACGTTGATAACACTATTACGATCCGGACGAAGCGTTTCGCCTCCTCCTTTATACCGCGTACATCGAGGGACTGGAACAGTTTGCCAGCGACGGTGTTTCCATCCGACTACAATTTGAGTGTCTTCAAGGCTAGAATGAAAAGGCTCTTAATAAACTAGTGCGCTTTACCATCAACGACTGCGTCACTGCTTACCATCAGGCGGGATTGCGGTCAAGCGCTAATTTATGATATCAATAAAAAAAACAAAAAAAAAAAAAGGCAGTCGCTGGTGGCCGCTAGTTATCGATAAAAAATAGTAGTGTCTGTCTGACAAGCCCTTCCGCTCCGCCCAGAGGAGAGGTCATTTAATGATTTCCCATCCAGAATAAAAAAGAGGGTCAAATATAAAAAGAAAAAAGTTACCGGTGATATTACAAGCACGTGACAATTTACAATTTTGGTTTCAACGTATTGCACAAACTGGTAAACTCTATCCACTTGGCATACCAGCAGTGAGATTCTGTAACCATAACATCATGAACACTTAGGTGAAGTGAGCGTAGAGTGAACTGTCATTCCAACAAAAGCTAAAGGATTGACACTATAGACAGTTCACGTCACACAATTTTTTATGCTGAGATTTTTACAGAGAGTTTTGACGGGAAAGCTAAGATGAGTGTCAAGCGCATTTTTCATTGAACTTTTAAAATTATTTATAGTGTCGTTTACTAAATAAAAGCTCGTGATATATGTAGTAAAAAGTGCATTCAGTAAATAATTCCTAAAGAACATTGAAATATCGCAGCATAGTGGCCATATGACTTTGCCTCAAACCTCTCTCATAGACGGTTCACGTGGCCGTCTTTTTCAACCGTCATTGGCGATATCCGCCATTATTGTGAAATAAAATTTTCAGAGAATTTCTATAATTTGTTAGACGTGTTATTGGCAAAATTGTAGTATCTATTCCACAGAGATCATTGATCAAGGGTTGAGGTTGAATCTCACCTTGAAAAAAGAGAAAAAAAGAGATTTTTACATAATCTATCGGTAGGTAATGTAACCAATTACATCTCAGGCTGAGATTATCTACACCAAGTAGAAAGAGATTTGTGTGGTTTTATAGGTCGTCATCACTTTGAGGAGATTCGCAGAAGAACGAGAGTAGCCGACATAGCCCGAAGAATTGCAACACTAAAGTGGCAGTGAGCTAGACATATTGCCCGTAAGACCGATGCCCGATGGGGCCGACGGGTACGACCACGCACCGGAAGGCGTAGCGAGGGTAGGCCCCCGACAAGGTGGACCGACGACCTGGTGAAGGTCGCAGGAAACCACTGGGTGCGAGAGGCGCAGGACCGGTCGTCGTGGAGAACCTTGAGGGAGGCCTATGTCCAGCAGTGGACGTCTTTCGGCTGAAGTGATGATGATGATGATGATGATAGGTCGTCCTTCACCTATAGGTACTATTAAAACCAAAGGTTACTGAATCCCCAGCCTCACAGTCACTGGCACATCAATTACTACGACTTTCTTGTGATTGATGGTTTTTGCGTGTTGCTGCCTCGACAATTTCAATATCTCAATACCGCCTTCCAGCAGTTGTGCGGCCAGCGTCCATTATTTATATTTTGGAACAAAGTGTACAGTTTCTAAAGCGGTCTGTGAATTGTATTTTACTCTTACTTAACTATTAGTAAACATTTTAATACAGTTACCTTCAGCCATCCCCAGCCAGTGACAATAAAGGGTTTCTTAGAAATTTTCATCCATTTGTTGTGGTCGACGAGTATCGCTTTCTTGGCAACTTTATTGAACTCTATCGGATCCTTAACAAATAACAGGGCTATGTCGTTCTCGAATGGAATCTTCTTGTAATAGTTCTCATGTGCTACATACGAATGAAGTTTGTGTTTCTTAGCGCTGTTGTCGTACATGTATTTTGAACCTGCGGAATTTAGTGTATTATTATTTGACAATGGCCCTTGTTCCCAAACTAAATTAAATTTAACTTTAGGGCATCTTTTTCTTTATATTTCATTAAGAAAAGGACAGAAGACAAAATGTCAGTTTAGACCTGTCAAATTAGTGCGCTCCTGACGTAAACTGGCGTATTTTTAGTCCCATGTTTATAATCGCGTCTAAACTGTCTATGGAATATCTTAATTTGACAGGATTAAACTAAAATATTATCTTCTATCCTTTACTTAAAGAAAAGAAAAGAAAAAGATGGACTTAACTTAAAATTAGTTTAGTTTGTGAACGACAGAATCGGCGCCAATATCTCAGTTTGACTAAATAACTTAAAAAATAATGATTACGATATCAATTTCTTATTATTCTAAAATTGTGATAAGCGGTCTTTATAAATACCACATGACTTTGTGACTGGAAGAACACAAAGTCAAGTCGAGGCACTCCCGGTTGATATACGAACATCTAATGGCAGTCGTTACTGGTTGTTGGAGCCTTCAAAAATTTAACAATTGGTCTAACTGCAATGCTTCGATATCACCTACGGGTTGTGGAGGTCAGACGGCAGTCGCTTCACGGAAATATCGAAGTTTAACCAAAATCAGCAGTTAGACTGATAAAGCGAACCCCAGATTCTACAGCTGAAAAAGCTTCGCATGCGACTGGGAGTAACGCTGAGATAAAATTAATAAACAAATTTAAATATATACGGACAAATCGCACAGATTGAGCTAGCCCCAAAGTAAGTTCGAGACTTGTGTTATGGGATACTAACTCAACGATACTATGTTTGATGCAGGCTAATCAGGAAAAGATCGTTTTCCATCATGACCTGGCCGGGGATCGAACCGGGACCTCCACGTCGCAGGCAGGCGTATTGACCGCTGCGCCACGGAAGTCGTCAGATGATGATGATAAGGATGATGAAAACTTTATTGAATTCGTTGAAATATATTCAAATATAGAAACAGTTTTTTATGGTTGATGGAAAATAGAAAAGAAAATGAGGAAATGCTGGTCGCTGCATTCGACCTTTGTATCAAGGTACCATGACAATCTATCGTTTATCTTTACGCAAGTAACTGACCTTGTAACTAAGTTTAAAATAACAACATAAATAAATTACTCTATATTTTTATGGTAGACATATCAAGAGTACTCTCTTTACCTATCACAACCTCTCCTATTTTTTTCTTTACGTCTGGATTACGTGTCAGACGTTCACTGACTAAAACTTACCCATGTTCCTTCATTTGCCTGTGCGCCAGAGGCCACGGTATCTCTCCTCTCTTTTTTTCTATTTTCTTAACACTACCATAAAGTACACTTTTAGTTTACTTACCAACGTATACTATCATTTTATCGATATCATAGTTAAATTCTAAGCAATGAGCTGCTGTCAATACAGACCAGCTGTTCAAAATAACGCCACCGCATATCGCACCCTTATTGTAGAACTGAACTGAATATGGATAATCTTCCAGCGGAACTGGCTTTCCTTCAATTATGCTTGATTTAAATTTTTCATCCTTCAGTCTATGTATTGTTTCAATAATCTTTATATTCGAATAAACAAATATGAAAATAATGAAAATTTTCATTTCGAAATTAATTTTCAGCATATTCATGAACATGCCTCAGGGGCTCCTAGTGCATAATTAAAAAAAAACTTTAAGAAATTTAATGATAAGGTTTTATGAAGCATATAAAGATTAATAAGTGCTCATATAGGTACACCTATGTTTTTATGTAGGTATATAATTGAGCCGATTCTTGCTCGCTCAAACTTATGTCCTGGCAATTTAGCATTACATGTACCCGATCAGAAAAATAACGACCAAACAACGACAGCTTGCCAACAAATCTGCTCAGCCTTTTGATAACTATGTCGAAAAGTTGTCTGTAAAAGATCACATAATAATGTCCGACGCTTATGATGCATAAGATGAAATGTCCTTGAGCTCTAAAAATCTTATTTAAGTGACGAAAAACAAATAACGAAAATAAGCGAAATTAATATACACACCAAAAGTGAAGAAAACTTTCTCTCAAATGAACGTAACGTCATCTACGGAGTTCCACAAGGAAGTATACTAGGACTAGCGCTTTTTACACTTTGTCGTCCTCCGTGGCGCAGCGACGTGGAGCAACGTGGAGGCCCCAGGTTCAACCCCCGGCCAAGTTATGATAGAAAACGATCTTTTCCTGATTGGTTTGGGTCTTGGATGTTTATCTATATATGTACTTATTATACAATATGTAAAGAAAACCCCGTCCGATCCAAAAGGATGATAAAGGTTATGTTAGGTCAATCGTCGATCCATGTGCAGTTTCTGGCCTGCCATCGGACGCGTCCACAGGTGGCGGATAGGGGAACGGCCCCCAGATATGGGGTTACCGGTTAACCTTCGCGGACCAAAACCAGATGTGGGGACCGCTTCGGCGGTCACACGTGCGGCGGGTCGGCCACCACTCCAGGTGGCTGACGTGACCCGAACCCCGGGTCACCGTCGGGCAACCCGGTCTCCTCACTGAGAGGAGCTGGGCCTCCATTTGCTTTCGGGCGAACGAGTGGGACTAAGAGGAAGGACATCTCGCTAAAAACCCTTGGCTGCTGCGTCTTCTCGCACAAGAAGACGTACCCAGCCTGGCCCCTCCCTATGGAGCTATGGAGGGACCATTGAGGGCCAGCCCTTTAGGCGGGAATCGCCGGCCGTATGTTAGTATTTTTATGTAAATAATTATCATCGAGATAATATTGTGATTCTTAAACATTATTTACCACATTATAATTTACATGTAATGTTTCAGTATGAGCCTAAGTTCATAGCTAACTGAAATAAAAAATCTATTTGTTATTTAATTTAATATTGTTATAAATGGTAACGTAATAATTAATTGTATGTATGTTTGTTACGATTTTATTTTATAATTTAAATATGAAATTACTTATTTAGAATGATTCTCTAACTGTTTTTAATACTTATCATATCTAGCTTTATATACATGCTTATAAATGAACAAGTAACTTGTTGTAATACTTAGTACCTTCATAAGATTTTGAAATGATTTTATTATATTTTCAAAGCTTATTCATAGCTAGGCTATAAGTTATTTATCAAAAGGTGATTCTCTTTGCTGATTGATTTAAAATTTAGGAGTTATATGTTAATTAACGTAATGAACTTTTAATATATTGATCAATGTTGTTAATGTATTTCTAACAGTTTTATAGCATAAGATTTATTTATCATCACGTATACTTATATGAATATATTTACACAAATGCAATACTCGTTTGTGACAGGGACTCAAAAAGAGTGGGATGTTCGAAAGATATAAGGCTAAGATATAGCCGGCTCTGGACACACTCTGACACAATAATTCTGGACACAATGAGAAAAGTTAATGTATCTGAAGGAACTATGCCGAAGTACTGGATCAGTGTATTTTAAAGATAATATTGACAAAGCAAGAAACGTATTGATAGAATACGTTAATGCTGTTTCCAGGCAGTTTCTTGTCAGCTAACTAGTTTTCTGATAACTTTCTGACAAGTTTAAATTGAAATAAATTTTCTAGTCTTGTCTGTCTGTGCTTTACTTTATAAAATCCTTTGCCTTAAGGCATATTCATGAAAACATTTACACACTGTAAATAACTAACTTGTAGTATGTGTATGTATTCTAAAATACCAGTCTTGTTTATTTATTTGAGTAAGATAGTTGGATAATAAAATATCTTAATCTAAATTGGTTTTATGAAAGTGTTGGCAAAATTAACCCTCTTCTAATTCCTCCAAATATTCGTGGAGGCGTGATGATCAGTGTGTCAAGCACTCATTCTCCATAGAAAAGGGAGGATCCTCCGACCACACGGGTGTTGTGTCTGGCGGGCACTTGCCCAAACTTTGATGTTGCGCAATTGTATCTAGTTACACGACAATCTCTGCTTGCGAGATGTAGACTCCGTGTGACGTATGTATGACGTGTTGTTCCTCTGTGGCGTTTGTAGATACCGCTACATCACTCCTCTCCGAAGACCTAAGGTCGATAGTGGGCTGAATCTTCTATTAGCCAGGCCAGCTGAAATACCAGCCAGTTGGAACCGGTTGTCGCATAGTTCATGGTGAGTCGGAATTGTCTACACGGAGATTCCCGAGTTAGTCGTGGTGGTGGTGCTGCGTTATCCACCAGTGCGTGGGATATCAAACAGCGCCAGGTTGAGGCTGGCTCATGGCTGCTGTGTCAACCAGGAGAGAGAACTCTGTTTGATGACCGGCCGAAAGTGCAGTGTGCAGTGACCAAGGAAATTATATCTAAACTGGAATGTGAATTTGCATAATCTCTTATTTAAAAGAAGACTCTATCGCAAGAGCAATAAGGTCGATCGGAAATAAAACTTTATTTGAACAGAACACGGTCCGAGGGAGAAAGTGTCCCAGTAGCCCTCTGTCTCTTTCTAAGTGTTACCCGTATTTATTTATTGTAATTTTGTTTGAAACCAACAAATTCGATTAGGACATAAATGGTGAAACAGGATGCCATACTCTGGATGAGGAAAATCATTCTTTAAGTAAGTTTTTTGCGGTAATCATATACGAGTTCTCGGTGGTAGGCCATAAGATCGGCCGCCGGCAGAAGTTACCACCCACCAGACAAAGTCTTGCCGCTAAGCGATTTGTCGTGGGCTCTAACTCTTTATAATAAAACTCGATAATAATACTCAGTTTTGTTATTAATTGTGTTATTGCAGTGAAGACGTATAAAGTTCCGTAATTGTTTCTTTATCCAGCCTCTTAGATACCAAACATTTGTGTAGACGCTTGGTTTTCCTTTTTTGGCACATCCATCGCCGTGTGACGTCAGGCCTACTATCCTCCTGCAAAAAGTACGACAACAATTTTACTGTGTCAAAAACATAACACACGTTATTTAAAACTAGCTGCGCCACGCGGTTTCACCCGCGTAGGCTTCGATATGCTCCGCTCCTATTGGTCGCAGCTTGATGTTATTAGTCTAAAGCCTTCCTGGATTAAGGGACTATCCAACGCAAAAAGATTTTTCAAATCGGACCAGTAGTTCCTGAGATTAGCACGTTCAAACAAACAAACTACAGTTTTATATATTAAGTATAGATAAAGAGGACACATGGCGGTGTAAACGGCGGAAGGGGGGGTTTCTTCTGCCGTTTACACCGCCATGTGTCCTCTCTTGCTCTAAAGCCTCTCTTCTTATCTAAAGTTCAATTTTCAGATTAAGTTCAAAACGGTCTCCAAAGCCTGGAGCACACGCGAATTGTAGCCAGCATGTCGGTGTTCTATAGGGTTCATTTTGGAGAGTGTTCGAGGGAGTTGCATGACTTAATTACGCCATCGCCGTTCCATCTCCGGACAACCCGTCCTATACTCGCCATACGATTCACACTTACGTTGTTGACACCACTATGAACCGGACGAAACGTTTCGCTTCGTCTTTTAAACGGCTGATATCTAGGGACTGGAACATTTTGCCAGCGGTGGTTTTTCCATCTGACTACAATCAAAGTCTTCAAAG
This sequence comes from Sesamia inferens, assembly GCA_037179545.1. Lineage (NCBI taxonomy): Eukaryota > Metazoa > Arthropoda > Insecta > Lepidoptera > Noctuidae > Sesamia > Sesamia inferens. Next base: position 23,370,424 of record CM073934.1, on the reverse strand, counting down.
CTAGAATGAATAGGCTCTTAACCCTCGGCGCACTGGTGATGCATGCCTATCTTCTTCTTCTTCAGCCTATAGAAGTCCACTGTTGGACCTAGGCCTCCCTCAAAGCTTTGCACAATTACCGGTCCTGTGCTGCCAGCATCCTTCGGCTTCCCGCGATCTTCACCTGGTCATCGGTCCACCATGTTGGGGGCCTCCCTATGCTGCGTCTTCCCGTACATGGCTGCCACTCCAGAATCTTACTGCCCCATCGGCCCATCGGTTCTACGAGCAATGTGCCCCACCCACTGTCACTTAATTTTAGCGACTCTAAAAGGTATGTCGGTGACTTTGGTTCTCCTGCAGATCTCCCCATTTCTAATTCGATCGCGCAGAGAAACACCGAACATAGCTCTTTCCATCACCCTTTTTGTGACCTTTATATTAGGCTCATTGTGATCGACCACGTTTCAGTTCCGTATGTCATCACTGGCAACACACACTGTTCAAAGACTTTAGTATTGAGACGCTGTGGTAGGAGGAAAATGTAACACAGCTTTCCGAACGCTGCCCAGCCTTGCTTGATTCGACGAGAGACCCCTTTCTCGAGGTTGGACCTACCTTGTTGGACTGTTTGTCCTAGGTAATATATGTATACTCGTCAACAACTTCGAGTGCAGAGCAACTAAATAGAACTGAAGTGGGTGCGACATGGGAGTTCGTCATGATCTTCGTCTTATCCATGTTCATTTTTAGACCTACTTCTAGGGAAACTCTGCTGAGGTCATTAAGCATTTTGCCCATGTCTTCAAATCGTTGTCTGCAAATCGGTGTTGATGCCAAGTTCTTTCCAGTCCAGGAGTTTGAATACATCTTCCAAAGGAGCAGTGAACAATTTAAGTGATACAACATCTCTTTGTCTCACTCTACGCTGCAGTTGGATCGGTTTCGAGCCATGATCCTGATCTTTCAAATACTTTGAAGCATCTGTTCCGCTCTTTAAAAATAATTGTATTAAATTGGCGTATATCGGAAGTCAAAGACTTTGAGATTTGTCTGTTAAGGCATCTGATATCCAAAGCGTCATCAGGGGAATTGAAAACCACTTCCCGACTTTCTTCCATTAACCACTAACCGAAGGGTGGGATCGAAGATCTTCTTCTGTTCTTTTAAACCTCCGTTCAAAAGAACAGATTTAGTTTTGAAGAACTTCCCTTCCGTTTGGAGAGTTTCCACAAACCTGTTGTTGTAACGTTGTTCACAAAATGTTGTTCACATCTACCCATTTACCGAGGCATTCAAAACGCAATTTTGCAGCTCGATGTGAAAGCTTTCGGGGTTTTGGAGCTAGCTTGACGCTGGTCGTAGCGTAGACTTCATAAGTCGAGAGCGTTTGAGCCTAATGTTGAGGTTCAAGATGCCTCTATCAATGCGGTGATCAGTTCCGGTTTGAACCACATGGATCACAGAGACATCTTTGAACATTTGCCTTCTAGTTGCAATTATTTTGAAGTCTATCTCGTTTTTGGTTTGACCATTGGGGCTAAGCCAGGTCTACTTACGGTGCAATGATTTCTTGAAAAATGAGTTCATTCCTTCCCCTCAAAATCCATTAGCATCTGACCTCGAGGATTCCAACTTCAAACTCCAAATTGCCCTACTTTCATTTCGTCCGTCTCTCGCGAGCCCAGTGTTGCGTTGAAATCCCTCATGACAACATTATGTAGGTATGTATGGCTCTATTGACGTCCTCATACATAATCAACTCATTGTCCTAGTCTTTGGACGTCGGCGCGTAGACTTGTATAACCTTTAATGAATACTTTTTAGTTATTCTGAGTACCAGGTACGCTACCCGAGTCGAAAAGCTCCCGACTTTAAACCACATTGTTCACGAGGGACTTGTGGATAATAAGCCCAACACCACCTGGGACAGCTAATCGCCTTCCCGAAAATACAGCAGGTAGCCAAACCTCAGGATTATAGAGTTCTCTCCCTCTCTTTGGACTTCAGATATCCCAACAATGTTCCAGCGTTACCGGGTCAGTTCTTCATCCAGTTCGACAATCTTCTCATCGGTCCGTAATGTGCGCGTTTTGAATGTTGTCAGGCCCAAAGGTCGTTATCGGTGATGATAGCCGGATCTCTGCCGGAGATTCTTAGCATCTTGCTCCATCGTAACTAAGTCCGCTACCGTAAACTGGAATAGCAGAGCTGCCGGAGGCCTGGGCTGTGTCATGTGCATTACATTAGGGGGTTTGCCATAATCCACACGCTGGTTGGAGCTCGCAGTAATTTGATATTGCACAGGAGAAGCGCTGCTACACGCTTCACTGGTGAGAGTTTCCTTAATCGTCTCTTATGAAACCCACAGGAGAATATGGTTTTGGTACTATTCTAAGCCCGATACCAAACGGGAAGTTGCTATATAAGGAATTTATTCTATCTTTCTACCATTTTTGTATATGAAATTTTTAGTAAATAACTAAACATTTAGATTTTTGCGGTATCTAATCGAAATACCACAAAAATCTATCTACCTACTAGTGCCTACTAGTACTATAATCTACCTACTAGTTACTATACAGGATGGTCCAACTAGTGACGTCAACATTCCTAGCACCTGGGGGTATCCGAAAATACCCTATGATGTTCTGCGATTTTTCTTAATTTTCGAGTTATAATTTTAATTTTTTTTTTTTTTGGGTATTTTTGCTGATTTCTGCCAGCGATGTTTCAAAAAAGTAGCACCGAAGTGACACCGAAGTGGCAGTGAAGTGTCACTTTGGTGCCAAGTCGGTTCCACTTCAGTGCCATTTTTAAGTTTAATTTTCCAGAACAATGATAAAAAGTAAAAAAAAAAAGAACATTTTTAATGCTTTAATCGTCTTTCAATGATTATATATTAGTCTATCAACCTTTGAAATGTAATTACATCAAAAATAGGCTGATTAAGTGCATTTTTTTAAATTTTTTTTTTAGTTAATAAGCATGCGGGGTTTTTAAACTTAGCCAGAAGCTATGGATACTCCTTTTTGTTTTTTTTAAATTGAAATTAATGTTTGACTAAATCCTACTAAAACTGAAATTTCAACTTTCAAGTCTCTTATGAGTAACTTTAAGTAATTTCAGGAACCTGAATTACTTTTTTTTTTATTAAAACAACTTTCAAGAAAATTATATCACAAAAAAAGACTGCAAAATATCTACTTCAAAAAAGATATGAATTTTTGAAACCTCCAGAAATCTTTAAAAATACACAAAAAAGAATTATTATTCGAAAACTAAAAAAAATTGCAGAACATACAATAGGGTATTTTCGGATACCCCCAGGTGTGAGAAATCTAAAAAAATTGTTGACATCACTAGTTGGACCACTCTGTTTTACATAATATTATAAACATAAAAATGGATGGATTTTTGTTACACTTTCACGCAAAAACAATTAAACGGATTTTGAAACTTTTCAGTAATAAAGCTTTTATTATAAGAATAACTCTTGAGATACTCATTATAATGATATTCCCCGACACTTACACAGGTGAAGCCGCGGAGCCAAGTGATGATGTAATTATTTAAAAGAAAGTGCCACGTACCCGTTCCAAAGAACTCCACCACCCGAGTCTCCCTTGCAAGTGTCCCGCTGGCCGTCTCCGTACAGACAGAACATGTCCGATGATAATGTGGCGTTATGCATCTTACTACACTTCTTGAGCGGCACATACGTGAGAGTAGTCATTATCAGATTCAGCTTTGATAGGTCACCACCATACTGAAAGAAATATAGGTACATAATATTTAGGTCTATGTGAATAAAAGCTGCAGATACTTCTTCTCTCCTCGCCTAATGGTAAGCAGTGATCATGTGATGTTCCGCAGGGATCGGCCCTGAGGCCGCATCTGTGGAACATCGGTTACGACTGAGTGCTGCGCCCCGACCTCCCTTTCGGCGTCAGCGTACTTTGTTACGCTGACGACATGCTAGTTGTAGTAGCACAAGGGAGGTCGCACCAGGCTGCGGCCGATGCAGCGACCCTCGTGGTTGCGACAATCGTCGAGAGGATCCGGCTGTTGGGACTCGAGGTGGCCCTGCACAAGTCCGAGGCCATGTGCTTTAATGGTCCTCGGAACACGCCACGTCGTTGACAGTTGGTGGAACTTCGAAGAGCATTTCTGACGTTTGGCTCCCAGACTGGAACGACCAATCTAGGGGGACCAAACGCCTCCTGCCGGAGGCTCTACGCGGGGGCCGTGCGGTCCATGGCGCTTAACGGAGTACCGGTGTGAGCGCGGTCGCTAAGGAAGCGACCATCGGGCCGCCGCCGCAGGAGATGCCCTGGTCGGGAGACAACATCGAACTCCCGGCCACCGTAGTCGCGGGATTGCGGGTGGTGAGCAGTGGGCAGCTAGGCGCCCGGTAAGGACTAGTCCCGAGTCGACAGCGCGTTGTGTTTCACGCGCGCCTCAAAGAGATGTAAGCACATCGTGACGGGGACCACGAAGACCGATGCCTCCAGGGTCAGGGTTGCGGGTTGCTTACAAGAAACTGTGGCCCTGGCCTTCAGGCAAGTGAAGGATCACAGGTAGGTTTTAGTCAGTAAAAGTCTGACTCATGCTTCCGCTCCACCCAGAGCAGGAGAGGTCATTTGATGATTTCTGTTCCCAAACAAAAAAAAAATATGGTAATCAGTGATGCAATCGTTAGTGGTAAAGCACGCTATTTATTAAGAGCCTATTCACTTTAGCCTTGAAGACACATAAATTGTAGTCCGACGGAAAGACCGCCGCTGGCAAATTGTTCACGTCCCAATGACACCGAAAATGGCACTGAAGTGGAACCTCGATGTACACGGTACAAAAGACGAGGCGATACCGACGGTCTACTAATAGGGACCCATCTTTTAAGAGGGAGTGTAGCTCAGCCCGTCACCCTGGTCCTGCCCCGTAGTCGTTTCTTGCTATTTAAGATCTACTGAGTGGTGGATTTTGCGTATTGCCGCTCTGACATATAACTTATCTCAGTTCCACCTTCCAGCACCTGTGCGGCCAGAGTCCGCTATTTGTGTTTTGGAACAAAGTGTAGATTTTTTAATGCGGTCCGTGAGTTTGCTTTTTCTCTTACTTCATCATCATCATCATCATCAACCTTTTTATCGTCCCGCTGTTGGGCACAGGTCTCCTCTCATACAGAGAAGGATTGAGCGTAATCACCGCGCTTGCTCAATGCGGGTTGGCGATTTCAGACTTAAAGTCCGGGTTTCCTCAAGATGTTTTCCTTCGCCTTCAGTCATTGGTGTCCAAGATATACTTAGAAAGTACATACAACTTTAGAAAAGTTACATTGGTACTTGCCTTACCTGAAATCGAACCCGCATACTCATACTTGAGAGGCTGGTCTTTTAACCACTAGGCTACCACCACATCTCTTACTTAGCTGTAAATAAACATTTACCAACACACTACAGTTACCTTCAGCCATCCCCAGCCAGTGACAATAAAGGGTTTCTTAGAAACTTTCATTCATCTGTTGTGGTTGACGAGTATTGCTTTCTTAGCAACTTCATTGAACTCTATCGGTTTCTTAACAAATAACAGGGCTATGTCGTTCTCGAATGGGACCTTCTTGTTATAATTCTCATGTGCTACATACGAATGAAGTTTGTGTTTCTTAGCGCTGAAGTCGTAAATGTATTTTGAACCTGCGGAATTCAGTGTATTATTATTTGACAATACAGTATGTTAAGAAAACCCTGTCCGACCAGTGAAGGTATTGTTAGGTACCCATAACTGATTCTACTAATGGATACAAAACCGGGCTAAACTTAAAAAAAAATCCCCCTAAAAAAATAAATATTATATCGCAAAAAAGAGGTAACTTAATAAATGTGCGTTAAGCACCCTTCCGTGGGCGGCGGGTGGCAGGGCACGCGGCATGTGGTCACATCGCTATTCGCTCATAATAATACCGGTGTTGTCACATTTTTAAAAATTACCAAATTTCGGGGAAGTTGGAATTAATTCGCGGGAAAAAAGATTATTTCAAAATTCATTTGTATTGGTACTATGATGATTACGTAAAATTTTATATTATATTTGGTTATGTGTTTACCTAACCTTTATTATCCTTATGGGTCGAACAGGGTTTTCTTAACATACTGTATATGTAGTATCTCCTGTGTAGTATTTGCCTGAAGAACTAAAATAAATAAATGATTAAAATTGCGGTAAGCAGTCTTTATAAATATCACTTATCACATGACTTTGTGAATGAAAGAACACTAAGTCAAGTCACATGTCGACTTTAAATAGGATAACTGCTTAAACAATCCGATGTGGGACGTTTTTAGCCACCGACATTTTTTTTTTTTTATAAAATTATGTATAAACTAGCGCTTGACCGCAATCCCGCCTGATGGTAAGCAGTGACGCAGTCGTTGATGGTAAAGCGCACTAGTTTATTAAGAGCTTATTCACTCTAGCCTTAAAGACACTCAAATTGTAGTCCGACGGAAACACCGCCCCTGGCAAACTGTTCCAGTCCCTCGATGTACGCGGTATAAAGGAGGAGGCGAAATGCTTCGTCCGGATCGTAATGGTGTTAACAACGTAAGGGTGGAAACTCGCCGTAAGACGAGTCGTCCGATGGTGGAACGGAGATGGGGGAATTAAATTATGCAATTCCTTCGCACACTCCCCAAAATGCATCCTATAGAAAACCTACTCTACGCCTGTGCTCTATCTCTGTGTTTCACGCTAGATTTTATATTCTGAACAACTTTTTAACTGTTTTTAAGCGTCAACTTAGTGAAGTTGACTGTGTAGAGATTTGTAAAAGCACGTTGTGTATTTTTCCCCGAAATACTTTTACAAATCTCTGAAATGTTGGAATTCCCATGAAGAGTCGATTATTTTGGTACTTTTTTTTTTCAATTAATATTACTTTAAAATAGATGTAGAGTGATTTTGCCGACCTCCGTGGCGCAGCGGCCAACACGATTGCCTGTGATGTGGAGGCCCCGGGTTCAATCCCCGGCCAGGTCATGATGGAAAACGATCTTTTCCTGATTGGCTTAGGTCTTGATCTATATATGTATCTATTATAAATATAGTATCGTTGAGTTAGTATCCCATAACACAAGTCCCGAACTTACTTTGGGGCTAGCTCAATCTGTGTGATTTGTCCGTATACATTTATTTATTTATTTTTTAGTGATACATTTTCCATCAGTGTATTTTCACCACCTTTAACTTCATACGAAATTTTTAACATCAGATAAAATTTTATTTTTCCACAACATTTATACGATGTAAGAATTGCTATGGACTATACTATTACATGCTATTGAACCAGTCGTTATCAGCAAGAATCCTTCTAGTAGATTCCAAATCCTATAGGTACGACACGTGCGGTATTACTAATTATCGTTGTGATCTTGTTATCCTAATTGGGTTGTATCCTAAAAAATAATTTAATGTCCATCAGATAGATATATAAAAAATATTGAACACGTATTTTTTATTTTTTCGTTCATGCAAATACTTCGGAAGATATATTGATTTGAAATGTCGCATGACGTCACTCCGTTGCACAAAATCTACGACGGCGTGACGTAATTAGCCCCCACTCCGTAACTTTAATACGCTATATCTCAATAGTTTTTGATAATTTTGACAAAATAAAAAATACGGGTCTTAATTATTTTTATTATCTATAAGGCGGACTAATTATTTTTTTGATTTTCATACCTTGGATACATCCCTATTGTGATTATCAACAGATCTATTATTTTTTGTTTCATCATCTATACTTTAGGATATGTATGTATCTGTGTAACTATTTTAGTGTATTGTATAATTAATATTTGCACCAAAGACAGTCCCAATTTTACGTCAGGGAAAATCTCTGTCCATTCTAGCATGCCTGGAAGAGATTGCATTAGCGATAAGATCGCCCATTATAGGTATATTTTTCAGTTGTTTATGTACTTTTGATGTTACGTATCTTGTAGTGTACAATAAAGTAGGTATATATAAATAAACAAGGATTATCTAATATATAAAATTCTCGTGTCACGGTGTTCGGCTTTAAACTCCTCCGAAACGGCTCGACCGATTTTGATGAAATTTTTGTGCTTAACCGGTATCTATGAGAATCGGCCAACATCTATTTTTCATCCCCCTAAATGTTAGGGGTAGTCCACCCCTAATTTTTTTTTTTATTTTTTAGAAAAACTTTTTAATTTCTATTTTTTTATGATACAACATACAAAAATACATACAATCCCCAATTTTCACCCTTCTACGATCAACCCTTATTTTTTAATAGCCATTTTAGTAATTTAATCTATTATTTATATGGCAAAACAACGTTTGCCGGTCAGCTAGTATACAATAAAAACTAAATTGCAGTAATTGAAAATAAGTAAAATATTCGAATATAGAAATAGTTTTTTCATTTCTCACATTCGGAAAGTAGTATTTTCTTGATCTGATTATTGAGTAGAAAGTGCTATTTCCCTCCCTAGAGCGGGAAAAACTCATACAAATTACTTCCCACCCAAGGGTCGGAATGAACTTTAAAAATAGAACTGCTGTCAGCTGTGAAGAAATTTGTAAAAAAAAAATACTAATAAAAAAAAATGCAGCGGCATGATGGCGTGAGTTTTTAAACAGCCAGTGTGAACTTAGCGCAAACTTCATTGAGCGAAATAGGTTGCAACCATAGAATTAAGAAGTACGATAGTACCTACTTATTAATTATATGGTCGCAACAATAACGTGGCGAGTTCCATATTTAAAATTTAAAAATTCGACATAAATTAGCGGGATACTAATCTGTTATGTATCTGTGACGGAATTAAAAAAATAGTTATGTTAATACCTAACAATTTATGCTAAGATTTTAATTTAAAAATGAGTTCAAGCGATTCTGAAATATTGACACCAGATTCAATTAGAGAAAAATTAAAGGCAAATTGTGTTATTAACAATCTATTACCAGAAATCTCAAAAAAAAGATGATTGAATGGTTTTATGAAGTGGCGAGCAGAGAAGAATATAAAATCATTTTCCGAAAGTGTATTTCTTACATATTTTAAAGGATTGTCTAGCAAACTACAACCTTCTACGCTATGGAGCCGATATTCAATGCACAAGAGTACACTTAGTGTAAAACAATGTTTTGAAAAAAACCCTTCATTTAACATCCTTTTTGAAAAGACAGTCTCAGGGGTTCAAGAGTAGAAAATCTAAGGTTTTTACCTCTCATGAAGTGGAAACATTTTTAAATGATGCTCCTGATGATATATATTTGGCAGTGAAGGTAAGTTTACCTAAGTATTATTAGATTTATTCTAAATAAGAATGTATTTATTACACAAATTTAAAAGTTATATGTTTTCACAGGTGGTATTGAAACTCGCTATAAGCGGCGCTTGCCGTGAACTCACAAATTTGACAATTAAGGACATTGAAAGTCAAGGCCAATTATTACTAGTAAAACTGACTAAAACAAAAACAAATATTGAGCACTCGTTTGTAGTACAAGAAGAGTTTACACAAATAGTAAAGAAATATCAATAAATGAGACCCAGAGATCTAAAAACGGACCGTTTTTTTCTCAACTACCAGAATAGGAAATGCTACAAACAAGTGATCGGGAATAATAAAATCTCAGGTATGCCGAAGCAGATAGCAACATATTTGAATTTATCAAATTGTGAGCAGTATACCGGACATTGTTACAGAGGTACGTCAGCAATTCTTTTAGCCGATTCTGGGGCAAACATGATGACGTTAAAAAGACACGGAGGCTGGAAACCCAGCACAGACGCCGAAGGCTACATTGAGGATTCAATCCAAAATAAAATAAAAACTTCGAACAAATTAACTGAAACTATAAAAATACACCACAATTCGCCTCAGCCGTCAACCGCCAGGGAGTATCCGCCTGATGAAATACTAGAGTCTCCTACTTTTACAGATATCCGGAACACCCAAATTTGTCATAATATATCAAATAGCATAAACGTTCCAAATAAAAATATTCAGATAAACAACTAGTTTTATTTTCCTCATATTCGAAATGAAAAATAGAGTGTTTAACACGGGTAAAAGAATCAATTCCTACTCGGACTATAGCCGCCCTCGCTGCGCTCGGGCGTCTAAATACCTCGGGAATTGATTCTTTCCACCCTCGGTTAACAATCTACTATTACTGTTGGTGTAAAATAGATAGGAAAATGAGGAAGTACTGGGAACCTTTGTGTCAACGTACCATGGCAATCTAACGTTTATCTTTTGGCAAGTAACTGAACATTTGTTTTTTATTAAAGTATAAACTAGCGTTGGACCGCAATCCCGCCTGATGGTAAGCAGTGACGCAGTTGTTGATGGTATAGCGCACTAGTTTATTAAGAGCCTATTAACTCTAGCCTTGAAGACACTCAAATTATAGTCCGACGGAAACACCGCCGCTGGCAAACTGTTCCAGTCCAGTTCCAGTATAAAGGAGGAGGCGAAAGGCTTCGTCCGGATCAAATCTTGTAACTAAGTTTCAGCAACACAAATAAACTACTTTATATTTTTATGGCAAACGTAATAAAGCGTAGGTACTCTCTTTACCTATCACACCTTCCCCTTTTTTGCGACTGGAAAATCATCAATTAAACTCTCCCACTCTGGGCGGAGCGGATGTCAGATTTTCACTGACTAAAAGCCACCCGTGTTCCTCCACTTGCCTGTGCACCAGGAGTCACGGTATCTCTTTCGAAAAACCCGCAGCCCTGGCAGACCTTGCTCTCTCCTCTTTTTTTGTCTATTTTCTTAACACCACCATAACGTACACTTTTACTTCACTTACCAACTTGTACTATCATTTCCTCGATATCAGGGTTATGATCAACGCAATGGGCTGATGTCAATACAGACCAGCTGTTCAAAATAACGCCTTCGCACATCGCGCCCGAATTATAGAACTGAACTGCATATGGATACTCTTCCAACGGAACTGGCTTTCCTCCAACTATTCTTGTTCCAAATTCTTCGTTCTTTAGTCTATGTTTTGTTTCACTAACCATTATATTCAAATAAACAAATATGAAAATAGTGAAAATTTTCGTTTCTAAATTTTTGTTCAGCATAGTTATGAACGTGCCTCTGAGGCATGTAGTGCATAATTAAAAGAAACTCTAAGAAATCAAATGATTAGGTTTTATGAAGCATATAAAGATTACTACGTGCTCATATACATAGGTTTTAATGTAAGTTTTTACAGTCGGGGTCTTAAATTAAGCACCACCAGAATGTTTATTATGGCTTGCACGCCAAATCTGCACCTACCTCGATATGTGTAATGTTTTAAAGCAGATAGAAACGCGCAAACAGTATATGAAACTACGAAAACGCAGTGTTTATGGATCAGATGCATGTGAAGTCAACACTAAATAAACAGACCATCATCATCATCAACCTTTTTATCGTCCCACTGCTGGGCACCGGTCTCCTCTCATACAGAGAAGGATTGAGCGTAATCACCACGCTTGCTCCACGATTTCAGACTTAAAATCCAGGTTTCCTCAAGATGTTTTCCTTCAAAGATATACTTAGAAAGTACATATAACTTTAGAAAAGTTGCATTGGTACTTGCCTGACCTGGAATCGAAACCGCGCACTCATACTTGAGAGGCTGGTGTTTTAACCACTAGGCCACCACGACTCGACAATACAACAAACAGACCATACTACCTAATACTTAATGTATTTATTTAGTTTCTCAATAAATACTAAATTTCGTAGTAAAGGTTACAAACAGCAATGGCAAGTTCGCACCGGTATGTGGCTGCGTCTAAGTAGTGGTAATAGGGTAGTTGACTAAAAAAAACTAATTAGTCTGTCAGTCAGATTTCTAAAAATACTAGACACGTATTTGTTCTTTTTTCATATAAACAAAAAATGAAGACGACAGTGTTTTGAAAACCGTGTGTCGTCAATGCACGCTACACTTTTAGCGAGCAGTGACGTCACCAGCCACCACTCCTGATCTTTGATGCCTTGTATATTTGTAATTTTTATTGATTTGATAAAACAAAATATACGTATCCAATATTTTTCTATAATCTGAACGACGGACTAAATAGAATCATTTTTTTTTACCCAGGAAACTTCAACATTATTAAAAAAAAAAAAACTAAACACCAATCCTACAATCTTATGAATCATTAACTTATTACTATTATAACCAGTGTAACCCTGAATTCTTCTTATACCTAATATGTATTATATTTTTTATTAATATTTAGTGTGATCTCCGTTATTATTAATGCAGTCAAGAAGACGTCGACGCATTAATGCAAATATCTGTGCCACGTAAACCATTTCATCCACTGAATAAACATTGAACAGTAGGTAATGTTATGTCTTTCGTTTGGGCAAGAGTGCGGGCATAACGCGTGCGCGGCACGTCCGTTCACTTGGCTTATGTCAACGTAATGCCACCTGGGACGAATTTATAAATATTTTGGTCCACCAACAATTGTTTAAACTTGGTATTGTACATAAGTTAATATGTAATTTAAAAGGTGACATAGTTGTGTCACAATCACTTATTGGTAAACTCCGCATGCATACAATAATGGAGTCGTACAAGAATTCAAATTAAAACCAAAAGTTAAACTAAATTATTCGTAAAGACATGTTTCATTTATTTCCAGAAAGTAAGTGCTAATTTCAATCCACAAGATATTTATAAATTATGGCTTTCATTTTGCTAAAAGAGTCAAAGTGCAGATCAATTTGATTGCTACAATTATTCACCACCTTACAAAATCTAACATAATGGGGAATCGGCGCCTAAACCGTACTCCTTTGTAGTGGCCACAGTGGTGGTGTTATGGGATTGCGAGAAATTCTTGAGGGGGCACGGAAATTAAAAGTGTTCAATATCAGGGGGCAGTCAACGGCAACAGCTAAATGATGCAACGTTTGTGTGCAAAGTAATAACCACACAAACGCTGCATCATTTAGCTGTTGCCGTTTCTCCAGGGAGACCATATTGTAGTATTTCGGTGTAAGAACTTTTTTTTTGTGAAGCTGTTGGAAAACGCTACATGCCATAGAAAACGCTTTTGAACACGTTCTAGGTGCAACTAATGTGAAGCATAGTATGGCCGCCAAATTACGCTACAGCACTCTAACACGCTTAGAATTAGACCGTTATACAACATCATTTTAGTGTTACACACACTTAAAGTGTTTGGTATTTCTAATAACAAAACTCAGTATTTTAAATGATTTTTATGATATTGTCTACATGCGTAATAAATGTCAGTTTTCTATTAAATATATAACACCAAGGTCCCTAATTGTATCCAGTTCGCAAACTTTGCCCCATTAATATAAAATCCTATTCAATTAAACTGTGATTTCTCTTAGATTTTATGTCTTGATAACATTTGCTTGAATTTAAGTACATATTGTTGGTATCCCACCAATTTATCAGCCTATCCAGATCCCACTGTAACTCGAGGGAATCGGCTTTCGATTTTACTATCTTTACAACTTTTAGGTCGTCTGCATATAGATGACCTAAAATTTGTTAAAATTGATGTTTTGAATTGTTGATAAATAATTTAAATAAAACCGGACCGGAATATATCGTGGGTTTGAATGAAAACCGTTGGAGGACCTATCCACAAGATATGAAGCTAGCCATGAAAGCAGTGATCCAATATCCCTATGCTCGTAATTTGCCAATTAATATATAGATATAATTATTAATAGATCTTATCGAAAGCTTTACTAAAATCTGTGTATAACAAATTATCTTGGTAGCCTGAATCTATCTCTTTCACTAACAGTTTCATCAATAACACAAGATCAGTACTTGTAGACCTAGACCTCAGAAAGCCATGCTAGTCATCACTCAAGTAAAGGTTCAAGTGTTTTTAAATGTAAGAACATATGAGAGACTCAAAGATCTTAGCGAAAATCGATAAGATCGATATCCGTCTGTAATTAGAAACTACATCATCATTGTTCGATTTATGGATTGGCACAACCTTAAGGATTTATTTAAGATTACTTATAATGGAATAAGCAGCTCGGTTGCGCACTCATAGTAAAGATAGGTGGTATTCCATCAGGCCCAGCATCGTTACTATAATTTAGACTTTTAGATTTTTGTATATAGTTTCTAATCAGCCAAATATAGTCTCTAAGAGCCAGCCTGCCAGTGTTCTATAGCATGCATTTTGGTGAGTGTGCTCGGGAATTGCATAACTTATTAATAATTTCTTCCATAGATACAGCATGCTCTACGCATATGCATTGCATAGTCATAGGCATTTACAATTTATGCATACATGTATATTCGCCCGCGTAAACTGCGTAGCGCCCTCAGTAACCATAATGCAACAACTTCTAAATGTTTTTGTAAAAAATATAACATGGTCTAAATGGTCTAAAATGATTGCAATCGATTCAGTTCCTTATTTTGAACAAACTATATTCAGGTTTCGCATAAACAAAAAATAACGTTATATAATTAACAAGCCCCAGAAACTTTGCACCTCTTCAACAGTTTTAAATCCTCTGAAAGATTCTATAGTGTTAACGTACATACGTTAACACTATAGAATCTTTCAGAGGAGTTAAATTTTTTTTTTTGGGTTATAAAATGTCTCCACGAGGTGTTAAATCTCTAGATAAGTACATACTTATCTAGAGATTTAACACCTCGTGGAGACATTTTATAACCCAAAAAAAATTTTTTTGATACGTTAAAAATGCATGTTTTAACTATTGAGAAGTATATTATTTTGTTTTAAAACCTTTACTACATGTTTTAACTTATCGTTGTGTTGGGTTTGTTGCCTCCAACCACCACGACATCATCAATGAAATTAACGACACCGTCACAAGGTAGAAGCATCCACAACATGATTTTTTGAAAATGTTCGGGCGCACATGATATTCCGAACATCGGTCGTTTATACCGTAATAGGCCTTTATTTGTTATGAAAATTTCGAGGGCTCATCTCCATTTATGCCAACGATGCCCTAATAAATTTGAATCTGTTTCGCAGTCAAGACTATCTATTGCCGGTAACTGAGACATGTTGGGACAATCTGTAAATAAGTATATCGAAACTAGCTGCATTTTTTGTTATAAGTTATAAACTAGTGCTTGACCGCAATCCCGTCTGATGGTAACCATGATGCAATCATTGATGGTAAAGCGCGCTAGTTTATTAAGAACAGTATTCACTCTAGCTTTGATGACACTTAAATTTAATTATAGTACGAAAGAAACGAAGTACGCTGTATAAAAGAGGACTATAAACGTTTCGTTCAGACCGTTGTGGTGTCAACAACATAAGGGAGGAAACTTGCCGTCCGGGTCGACCGATGATGGAACGGAGATAGGGGAATTAAATCATGCAATTCCCTCGCACACTCTCCAAAATGCATCCTATAGAACACTGACAGGCTGGCTACCCTCCGTCTGTGCTCCAGGCTTTGGAGACTGTTTTAAGCTAAATCTGAATCGCCATTTAGCCTCTTCGCACGTCTGTCCACTGAATCCAAAGTAGCCAATGCCACCATTATGACTGCCCATTAACTGTTTAATAATGTTTACATTTTAAACGTTGTTAGATAGTATTTCGGGTATAAAATATATAATTACGAACTTATATGTGTCTTCGCGGTACAAGTAACTCTGTCTCTAAAGAAACTGAACTTATAGGACCGGAACTGATTATGATTTATTTTGTAAAATTGCATACGCTGGTTATACCATTGTATGAACTTGATGGGTGTTTACCCATTGGGATTGTTTGCAAGGTACTATTTTTTGTTGTTTTTTATTTGTAATTTACATTATAATATTTATAATACAATACAGCCACAGAAATATTTAACCAAGCTATAGGTAAGTAAATAGCAAGCGATAAGTAGAATAATTAGGTCAAGCCAAAATGATAAACGACATCAGGCACTCTATCCAAAAAAAAAATTGCGCGGCCATACGTAGGATTATTTCCAATATCTAGACCTTATTAAGACCTTTAAAAAAATATATGACTTAGCCGCATATTCTGAGTAGTTATGACACTTTCCATACATTGTTGGTCTAAAAAAATTGCGCGGTCAGACCTAGAAATAAACCCTTAAATTGTTGAAAGATACAATATTACAACAGAAGACGAGCACAATTCAGACTTGTTTTTTTTTTTAATAATTATAAACTAGCACTTGATCGCAATCCCGCCTGATGGTAAGCAGTGATGCGATCGTTGATGGTAAAGCGCACTAGTTTATTAAGAACCTATTCACTCAGATTGAGCGAATAGGAAGGAAGACGGCAGTTGAGCGAGGTGATGCAATGTTAAACCCAACAACACGACCAACGATGCTGCGCCAAAGGGAGATTGATCTGAAGACCCTCCAAAACCAAACTCCCAAAACAACAACATTTGGCGCATCGTTCCCGGCACACATCGCAATACAACTGCTCAGACCCGTCCTCCGTACGGCTTCACCAGACATCATGCCGGAACACGACAAATCGCTTGGCGGCAAGGCTTTGTCTGGTGGGTGGTAACTTCTGCCGGCGGCCGGTGTTATGGCCTACCACCGAGAAAATGAAAATGTTAGTAGATATGCCAGAGTTTGAGGACTTAAGCCTTTTTATTTATTTTTTTCTTAACTAAATAACTACTCAGAATAAGCAGCTACAGGGTTAAGCAGATATTGGAAATAATTCTAGGTGTGACCGCGCGATTTTTTTTTTTATGGACCAACAATGTGTGGAAAGTGCCTGCAGTCCTTTGTTGAATGAGTTGATATTTAACATTCATCCTCAAAAAGATTATATTTAAATCTGTCAACTGTTTTACGATGGCTTACTGTGAGTGAGCGGTATTAGTAGAAAATATGTAAATATTTAAAAAAACGGCCAATTACACAACAATAGGATATTTATATTGGTAAAATGGTAAGCGTTAATTGGCACTGTTTTTAAGACTAATTTCTAATATCAGTCTGATTACATGCTCATTCATACAATAATTTATGGAATATATACTAATTAATTAATAATTTTTAAAGCAAATATTTGCTTACCTTGTTTTTTGTTTCAAAAAAACAATCACTCTTTAGTTATTGATATTGAGCATGTTATAAACCTTTCCTTGATTTTGAAATTTTACAATATGATTTTTTAACTGATAACCTCGGCCATTTGTGGTATCGTTATGTATCGTCTATTTTACTCACGTTCCAAAAAATGTTGTTCACTATTAAACGACATATGACATATATTTCGAAATATGTATCTCTTTCTGATTTTTTTTGATGAGAAGTTTATATAAAGCTGAAGAGTTTGTTTGTTAGTTTGAACGTGCTAATCTCAAGAACTACGGGTCTGATTTGAGGAATTCTTTTTGCGTCGGATGGCCCATTAATCCAGGAAGGCTTTAGGATATATAATATCATGCTGTGACTAATAGTAGCGGAGCATAACTAACTCTACGCGAACGAAGTCACTGGCGGCCGCTAGTGTCTTATAAAATTCTCCTGTAACAGTGTTTGTTCTCGAGCTCAGCCAAAACCAACCAACAAACCAATCTGGATATTTTCGCTCTTAACCAGAGAGAGTTCAGAAAAATGGCTATTAATTTACTTTCTGGTAATCCTTAACTCTTACTGTTTCTTGCTGATGTTTGGTGTTACGTGATTGTGCCCATGGACCATATCTGGACGAGGCACGCTGTCTTGAATTGGTTTGTGTGATTTTTAGGGTTTAGTTTTAGTTTTATCATTCGTTACTTTCTCACTGTCCCCTTATGTATACGTCCGTTTCCTTGTCTTGTACAATCAATATGATTCCGTGGACATTGGTGTGGGTTATATGTTTGTTTACTGTGTATTATACCTTAGCTAGACTGTTAATAACATGTAACTATTTTTGTCCCAAATAATTAAAAAAGAAAAAAAACGACTGAACTGATTTTAATGCAATCTATTATACAAAATTCTCCTGTCACAATGTTGGTCCTCAATTTCATTTCATTTCATTTCACTCCTCCAAAACAGCTGAATCCATTTTAATAAAATTTCGTATATACATCCTTTAGACATGAGAACAGGTTTTATCTATTAGTATTAAAATGCTTTGTGTTTGTTGTGAAATAATGGAGTTTTAATGACTGAATAACAGAAGGGTGATAACTGTTGTTTACGAATGTTATACATGAAGAATGACATAAATCGAAAATACATCAGTTTTTAATTGGGTTGTATCCAAAAAAATAATGTAATGTCCATCAGACAGAATTATAAAAAATATTGAATACGTATTTTTTATTTTTTCTTTCATTCAAATACTTAAGAAAATATCGTCGCTTAAGTTCTAACACCGCGTATCTCAAAATAATGAACTTTTCAGGAGACTAAAAAAACTGTCTAGGTATACAAACCTAGAAGTTTTTTTAGACTAAAAAATCTGTCTAGGTATACAAACGTAGACAGTTTTTTTAGTCTCCACCGCGTAACTCAAAATAATGAACTTTTTAACTAAAAAAAACTGTCTTTTTTTGTCTCCTGAAAAGTTCATTATTTTGAGTTACGCGGTGTTAGAACTTAAGCGACGATATATTGATTTGAAATGTCCCATGACGTCACGGCGTGGTACAAAGAATACCACGGCTCGACGTAATTAGCCCCCACTCCGTAACTTTAATACGCTATATCACAGCAGTTTTTGGTAATAAAAAATACAGGTCTTAATTTTTTTTTATTATCTATAAGACGGACTAATATATTTTTTTTTTTTATTTTCATACCTTGGATACATCCCTATTAAACAATCATAAAATCAAATAACCTTGTTGTCTTGTTCTAAAGAGCTTGAATCACTCTGAATTTTCAAAGGATCAAATTGGCTTATACATATACATATGTATAAGCCAATTTGATCCTTTGAAAATACAGAGTGATTCAAGCTTTGTGAAGAGAGAATAAATGATAAATTATTATTATTATTATACATATGTATAATAATAATAATAATTTATACATATGTATAATAATAATAATAATTTCAATTTTAATAATTTAATTTCTCTTCACAAAGTCGATTTAAATAGTGTGTACAAAAAAAAAGTCTCAGCTGAACATATAAGTGTTGGCAAAATAAACCCTCTTTGAAATCGTTAAAATATTTATTACCGTAAGATTTTCGGTAATGGAATGGATCATTTTATCCATTCGCATTACCCAAAGAGTTGAGTTGAAGAAATGAGTTGATAGGAAGACTGAAACTTAGGTACATCTATACCTGAAAAGTTGTGTGAAAATCGGTTTTCATCATGAGGAAATGAGAAAAACGTCATAAGGAATAAAAGAGTGTGACATCTTTGATGATGAGTAATAGAGAAATAGTTTACTCGGTGGTAGGCCATAACATCGGCTTACCACCCACCAGGCAGTCTTGCCGCCAAGCGATTCGGCGTGTTCCGTCATGATATCTAGTGAAGCGGTACGGAGGACGGGTCTGAGCAGTTGTGTTGCGATGTTGCTGAACCATCGTCATCAACCTTCCCATCGTCCCACTGCTGGGCACAGGTCTCCTCTCATACAGAGAAGGATTGAGCGTAATCACCACGCTTGCTCAATGCGGGTTGGCGATTTCAGACTTATAAAGTCCAGGTTTCCTCAAGATGTTTTCCTTCACCTTCAGTCAATGGTGTCCAAGATATACTTAGAAGGTACATATAACTTTAGAAAAGTTACATTGGTACTTGCCTGACCTGGAATCGAACCCACGCACTCACACTTGAGAGGCTGGTGCTTTCACCAATAGGCCACCACGACATGTGGAGGACAGGATATAGAGGATATAGATTTATAGGATGGAATCCGTCCGAAGTAAGAATCTGTAAGAGAACCAGGTCTGAGCAGTTGTGTTGCGATGTGTGCTGATACGATGCGCCAAATATTGTTGTGTCGGGAGTTTGGTCGTGGAGGGTCTCCAGACCAATCTCCCTCAGGCGCAACATCGTTGGTCATGTTGCTGGGTTTAACATTGCATCACCTGGCTCAACTGAATGCTTTTTTTTGAATGAATAGGCTCTTAATTAACTAGCGCGCTTTACCATCAACGATTGCATCACTGCTTACCATCAGGCGGTATTGCAGCCAAACACTAGTTTATATTTGTAAAAGAAAAGCATGGAAGAAAAAACATATTGCAATTTATTTGGGGTCGGCCCCAAATAAATTGATATAAGAACAAGAAAATGATTGATGGTAGTGGGTTGGCACACTGAAGGCTAAGAAATGCCTATTAATCCTAATATTAATGTTGCTTTTCATATAATGTCAAAACTATAATCTGCTAAATAATTATATAAAGCCTTTAACCACACATCAGATAACATTCGCTAAGGTTTTGTTAGCACACACACATTATATTAAGATATTTGTTGTTCACTAAGCGAAAATATAACACCGACTCCTATGTCACTAGGTCCTTCTAGTTTAGGAGGCAGGGTTTTTCACTGTTGTTTGTCATCATCATCATCATCATCTAGGGGTTTCTCCCGGTTGCATCCGTGCCTTTCGCGTTGGAGCCCGGGGTCCGCTTTCCTGCTTAATTTCCTCCATTTCGCGCGATCTTTAGCATCCTGTGGTGTGAGATTGTTAGCACGCATGTCATCTCTTACAACGTCAAGTCAACGTTTCACTATTGTTTGTACAACCTCTATTTTCCAAAAATATGCATAAAATGAAATGTACTCATTTGCTATTGTGGTTTTCTGTATCAATAAAGTAATTTTTATTTATTTTATTTAGGTTGCGCATTAATGCATGTGGTATTTTAAAGTCAATAAAATTGAAGCACTTTCTACTAGGTACTTACTGGGAAACTGGCTCTCTGCCAGACATCGTCACCGAGTAGTATACGTCAACTATTTATGTAGGTACTTAATTGGATAAGTTAATATGCAAATATCTACTTTTCCTGCGGCCACTGTTGAATATTGATTGGGTTGCCGTAAAAATTGGCAAAATTACTTAAATTATTTGGAGGTGTCCATTCATGTCGATGACAATACAAAATACAATATTTTGGCTCATTCACTTACCTATTGTCAATCTGAAACATGAAAGCAAACTGGTTCCTGAACGGAACCGGCTTGACTTTGACTTTCTTTTTTAATTTGAAAGCATGACAAGCAGGTAGTACTCACATTTTGTCTCAGTTGATAGCATTTCCTATGCCAACTGTACATACATTTACAGCGGTACACTTTGGTATACGAGTACAAGGTTGTTTGCGAGCAAAAAGCATCCGCGCGTTGATTCTAAAAACGTACTCACGTAAAAGCTTTTCAGCTTCAGTAATAGGAGAGCTTACAAAAAATGCAAATATTATTCAAATATATTTGTGAATAACTGAAGGAGTTCTGAAATAGGTAGGTACTAGTATGCATATACAATGTGCAACCGTATATTTATATTATTTACCTATACATAATTTAATTATGTAGTTACATTAATAAAATAGTATGTTCAGGATGGCTAATTGCGAAAATAATAATTAAAACTACGTAAATTAGAATTCTAAAAGAATCAAAACAATTCAAACTGAACAAAAAACCTGCTATGCTATATACGAATCGTTATGTACGGCTACAAATCTTCAGCATATTAAATAAATAAATAATAATTTCATTCCAATAGTAAAAGTCTTGTTTATATTAGATTATTACTGGACTTTAAGTCTGAAATCGCCAACCCGCATTAAGCAAGCGTGGTGATTATGCTCAATCCTTCTCTGTACGAGAGGAGGACCTGTGGCCAGCAGTGAGACAATAAAAAAGTTGATAATGATGACGATATTGACTAGCTGCGCCCCGCGGTTTTTCCCTCGTCATATGGCACTGTATTCAGTGCTAAACAGCCCATTTCCATAATTTCCACCAGACTGAGTGAGTGGAACTAGTTTCGAGCTTCAACAGATCTAAAGTGAGTTTGAAATTTCAGAAGACTATTTTAACATATAGGTATATTTTGCCACCGTGAATAGTAATTTTCATATTAAATAATCGATGATATGCCTGCAGCTCGACGTTAGATAAATTGCACTCCAAATTAATTTAACGTTTCCTAATGTTCATGTAAGAAAACTGACAATTCGTGTGGGAATGCGATTATACATATCTGTTACTGGTCAGAGCAAGAAAAGCCAAATGTACTAAAAAAAACATTTTGATTCTCAATGTAAATCATATTGCCATCTCGACCACACGGTAGCGACGAAATAATTTAGGAAGGAGACAGAAAGTTTTATTTTTGTGAGGTGTAGGCACAACTCGTGTAGAACGGCAGACGCCCGCCCTCGCCGCGCACTGACTCACTCAGTCGCCCATCGCCGGCCGCCGAAAGCGCCGCGCGCGGCCTTCCCACGCACTAATCATAACCTGCAACACGGCCTATTCAGATAAACATCAATCATTACTACTACCAAACAACAAAATGATAATTTTAAACGATATTCTAAACATTAAATTAAATGTGTTGTGATATAAAACTTAATTCCCCTACGTGTAAGTCATGAATTTTGGCAAATGAAAGAGGGCGATGAAATCAAAACAAAGGTGTATATCGATTGTGTGTATGCGGTTGTTTTAAAGTGATTAGGTATGTATGATGCTTGCTGGCTTTTACATCAATCTTAGATTGATATTAAGTAAATTTATAATCTTCATAATAAGTTATTAAATAAATATTTCAGAATAGGTATATAATATAAGAACACCTGTTTGAGTCAGTAATACCTACTTATAAGTAAGTATTCGGGTTCAAATAATTATTAAAAGGGAATATAATTTGAATAAAATTTAAAAAAAAAAATAAACGACTATCTATGGTTGTCTTAGTTAAGTGGGAAACAAATTTAAAAAAAAGGACAAATTGACAAAGGGCAAATCTTTTACAAATAAAACCGACAACAGACTGTAATGTAATGAACAATGAAATGAAATAAAATTCTCACCTAATTGTATTTCGTCGACGTCATGGGCGATTGGCGGAGAAATAAAATCTGAAACGAGCCGCGCGGCTGTAAGTATAATAAATGTCAGGCTGCCTAGATGCAGATACTTACAAATGTACCTACCTCACTACTTCCGCATCCATACTGTTAAGAAATAAGATTTCAGTAGTCAAGGATTTCTTCACGATATCGCAGTAAATAAGATTAGAAACTCGATCTTTCGCAGCTGACCTACATATTTTAAACTACGCACACTCAACTACATACCCACGCACACATAGACAAACGTAGGTATAATACGACATGGTCATTGACATTCAAATAAATCCTCTGCTATTGTTAGCATTGAACTTTTGTTTTATGATTAATTATTAAACTTTTGTTTGTGTAGTAATGGCCACTGGCACACGCTTTGTATTATATTTGAGGATACTTTTTAGTTTCAGCAATTTATAGATACGAACTAAGCTCCATAATTAATAAAAATAAATAAACTAAAAGAGGGTTTATACTCCCTTAGGTTAAATTAATTTACAAGAAGACGCAATTTTGTGCCTTTCCCTAAATAATTAACTACAGACCAAGTCTAAACCCAGTACCGAGGTGGGGAACCTATGAATTATTCAACTACCTACGGGCAAGTGAGCACGTGGCGCTAAGAGCGACGGTCATAGGCGCACGTGCTCGTATGCCCTTAGTTATTCAGTGCGCAAAGTAACCGCCTTTTTTGGATGGAAAATCATCCAAAAAAGGACCTGTACCACTCTTGGCGTAGCAGAGGGGCGTGTCAGACTTTTACTGATTAAAACCCACCCGTCATTCACTTGCCTGTGCGCCAGTGGCCACGGCGTCTCTTTCAACCCGCGTCCTTGACAGAAAGAGTAATCTTAAAAATATAAACTGGTGTTAGCATATATTTTGACCGGTAGCGCATTTTTGTATGAACCAACACATTTTTTTCAATGTTCTTGAATTCATGGTCAAAGTTTACACACCGATTCTTTATAATTCCTAAATCTTACTTATTTAATATAGAGAGAGAGAAAATAGAGATACTTTCTAGGTTAATCATAACCCGCTGTTAAACGATGCAGTAAAAACCTTAAAGAAACCCAAATTAATCATCTGCAATCGACAGCACGCTGTGAATAATCGTTGCTAGTCAGGGCAAGAAAAGCCAGTAAAGTAACTCATGGCTCATATTACTTAATATTTTATAGATACTTTTATTTCATAAATAACTTCAAAGTAAGACTTTATAGTTAGACTTTATTACACAATAGAGAATAGAAAGTTATGTTCCTGTTACAAAGACAATAGTTCTCGAGGAAATTGCACTTCGAGGAGCAGTTTCTTGTGTCTAGTGAACGACATTTTATTTCCTTTCTTTCGATCAGCAATAAGAGTTAAATAAATTTATGACGTTGGGCTTATGATCATATTATTATTGTTATTATTTTTCTTGAAATATCCCGAAAACCGTCTTGCGGATTCGCAATGACAGTTACAGAATAGGTCGTCTGTTCAATGCGGCGTCCATTGACATTTGATCAAACACTAAAATGTGGACACTATAGTTTTAATTGCCAAATATATCATCACTATTCTCCTGTCTTTGTGCATATAAACTGGGATTATGATAAGGCAGGATAATGCCGAGTTAAAATTTATTTATTTTACTATATTATTGAGTGAATAGATTTTTTTTTTAATAATTACAAACTAGCGCTTGACCGCAATCCCGCCTGATGGTAAACAGTGATGCGATCGTTGATGGTAAAGCGCGCTAGTTTATTAAGAGCCTATTCACTCAGAAAAACTGAACGAATAGGAAGGAAGACGGTAGTTGAGCGAGGTGATGCAATGTTAAACCTAACAACACGACCAACGATGCTGCGCCAAAGGGAGATTGATCTGAAAACCCTCCACGACCAAACTCCCAACACAACAACATTAGGCGCATCGTACCCGGCACACATCGCAACACAACTGCTCAGACCCGTCCTCCGTACGGCTTCACCAGACATCATGCCGGAACACGACAAATCGCTTGGCGGCAAGGCTTTGTCTCTTTGTCTGGTGGGTGGTAACTTCTCCCTGCGGCCGATGTTTATGTTTTCTCGTGAGCGTGATCGACCCGACACCGTGGTAGTATTTATTTTATTTATTTTTTTACTTTTTGTGTTTTTTAATTATTTCAGTTCTGTCGGTTAGTCCCACGACGGCAATTTTTTTTTTAATAATTCTAAACTAGTGCTTGACTGCAATCCCGCCTGCTAGTAAGCAGTGATGCAATCGTTGATTGTAAAGCGCGCTAGCTTTATTTTTAACTTGCCACTAAATCTTGTTTTCCGACCTTCACGAACAAAATCGCCGTCACTGCTATACATTTACAAAATAATTCGTGTCATATTATAATTCCTACGTTAGTGTTGTTTATGATAACATGTCATTGTTATCATAAACAACACTAACGTGGCATGTTACTCTAACAAGTTCCCATTTCTATTGAGTTGTAAACTCCACGAGTACGCAGCTGTATTGTGAGAGGACCCAATCACCCGTCTGTAATCGTGTTACTTGCCGCGTTGCGTCTCCACGCAAGGGTTGAAACTTCGGCAATAACAAACGACAGTTTTATCGTGTGATTTTAAGGGTACCATATCCATTGCTGAATGAAGAAGGAAGCAGTTTTGAATCTTATGCTAAACAAATATTTGTTGTGTGGGGTATCCTTGTGAAACAAAGGAACTAAGAAAATTACGAAATTATTCAGGGCACTTCGGGAAAAACGGGGAAATACAAGAAATTAACTTCTTAATAAAGTGCGGTACATTCGCTGATTATTTATTTATTTAGGTTAACCAACAATTGTTTACACTGTACATTATTATGATTTAATGACTAAAGTAACACTTGCAAGTGCAACAATTAATTACAGGTTAACTCCACATGGACAAAAAAAACGGTTTACATTACATACTTAATTAAAACTTAATTTATATTAAAATTGAAAAGCATACATACCAAAAAATAATTAAATATTAATTAATTAACAATTATATTAATTATTGAGATTAATTATCGAATTATGATTTAAGAGGATTATGGTAAAATTACTTAGGTTTTATTTTTACAAACGGCAACAACAACGACTGTCAACTTTATAGAGAGACTCTTAATGCTGCTGTTACATACTCGTACATTGAAATACATACAACAAAAATATATGAAAGATAACCCCTAAAATACGGATTCAGGTCTAGTTTGGGGTTGCGATCAGATTTATGACAATACCTTCGTATGCTTTCTTATTTTGACTGACTTGTAACATGTATTTTTAAGCGTCAAATAATTATTAGTTTTATTTTATTATATTCTTATTTGGAAACGGAGTATCTAAGGATCGTATCAGGGAAATTCTGTAGTTTCTGTCTAAAATTAGCTTTCTAATTTGTATACTTGTTTTAAAAATATTCTGTAACTTTCTACTAAATACATATTATGTATATTTCTTTCTTTCTGCTTAAAATATAGAGCAGTATGCTCTACAGAGCAGTATGCTCTATATTTTATTTCAGATTTCAGGTGCTAAGTATACATACTCGTATATTCTCTTGAGGCAATAGTTTTCATTCTTTCAGTCCTGCTTGAATATTGCATTCCACTATGCAATATGTCCACTGCTGGACACGCCTCTCCCAAGGGTCTCCACTTCGACCGGTTCTGTGCTTCTCAATGCTTTCTTCTGCAGCCTTCAAAAGGTCGTCAATCCAGCTTGTGATCAGACACGCCCATCTCATAATGATAATGACTCCCCCATCACTCACAATCGCCTTAAAAGCATTTATTACACAAAAAAATCAGAAAGGCACAACAGGAAACTGGCTTTAAGTGCTAACAGACTAAGGTTTCTCGGCTTTTAAGGAAAAAAAATAAAAAAGAAATGAGGAAAGTATATTTTGTTTATATTGCTTACAGAATGCGCCCTAATGCGACGCGTACTTGAAATTCCACTCTCATAGGAAATTTCATAACTTCTAAATTCTCTTTTCATGGAGGTTCACGTGTTTTCCGTAATACTATATCCACTAACTTTGTATAAACAAGGATTATTTTTTGGTATATAATAACGCAATTCAGTAATTTTAACTATGACACAAGCTTAGCCAAAAGGTAAAAGAAAAAATATTATCAGGGAACATCAGGTGGTTCTTGCCTTGGCTTAAGTAAACAAGGCCGGTTATTCTTTCCTGGGAATATAACACAATACGATGAGCTAAACTAACATAACAAAAAAGAACAGAGTTGAAGTAAATACCATAAGCGTGTAACAAGAAAAAATTGGACAGATTTTTAGATATCTCTGTAACATACTTGAAGCGAATTGCGGAATTGCAGACATCGGCCCGTACGATAGTAGGAATAAACAAAGTGGGTGTACAATTCTGGGTATATAACACAATTTAATAGGCTTAACCAAGCTATAAAAGTGTGTGCCAACAATCTCACACCACGGTATGCCACAGATCGTGCGAAATGGAGGCGTAATAGTAGGAAAGCAGACCCCGGGCTCCAACGCGAAAGCCGCGGTTACGACCGGGATTATACGCTGAGATGATGATGATGAACCAAGCTATTAAAAAGAATTACAGCTTAGAAAGGAGAGCCCACGAAAGAGTGGTAAACACATACTTCGTTATGTTTGGGTAAATAACTTTTTCGTCGAATCTTATTGGGGTAACATTCCTGTTCCTAACCATGAATAGAAAGGGAATGTGTGGAAATATGTTACGCATTTCCGTCGTAGGTTTATTACGCTACCTTAGTTTAAGTTTTAAACGGAACTGACAAAGTAAACCAGAAAAAACACAGTATCTAATATACCTATGAGAAAAACTAAAAGGACACACAGATATTAATACCAGAAACGACGCTATACACGAATTAAGGTTGAAAATAACTTAGCGTATCTCCAAAGAAGTACTGGATCATATCTTTAACAATATAAAATTGTCCTCTCACAATGTTAATCACCATACGCCTCCGAAACGGCTTGATTGATTTTTGTAAAGTTTTGTATATATATTCGAAAAGGTCTGAGAATCGGCTACTACCTATTTATCGTACTCCTAAGTGATAGTTGTCCACCCCATTTTTTATATTTTATTAATTAAAAAAGCACTAAAAATATATACAACCCTACATTTTCATTCTTTTACGATCATCCCTTGGTTTTTTTAATCGTGATTCTAATAAAATAAATGAACAAATAAAAAAATCCTTCTCTGTATGAGAGACCTGTGCCCAGCAGTGGGACGATAAAAAGGTTGATAATGATGATGACAAATGATAATGAAAAAGCAATATTTGTTGGGTCAGCTACTTGTTGTATAAATATGATAGAACAAAATTAAACTTCAACTGAGTTTTTCGGGGTCAACGACCGTAGGCATTATACAAAAAGTTTTTGATTTTTTTTTTGTTTTCTTTGTTTTGTTTTTTGTGTACAGATATCGATATCAAAACACTTAAAACAAAAAAAAACATTTTTCAACTGAGTTTGGCTAATTTCTGAAACCCAATGTGCCATGTTAACAACCCGATATAGCAGCTTTGTTTCTTCATAAACCCTAAATCATGCGTGGCACAACCCTACGGTAAAAGCTGAGCGTTGTTCAGCGGTGGCAAATCAATTGTGCGAATATTGTTTCGATAAACGATGTGTTTATTCACCCATTTTTACGCCTCTCCATTACATTATCCTTACATCAGCGCTTCAATAAGATATTAAGACTTTCCAAAGAACTATATTAATAACTTGTTTTTCAGATCCACTTAGAAACGTTGAACGTACGGAGAACGGGTCTGAGCAGTTCTGTTACGATGTGTGAGGGGTACGATGCGTCAAATGTTCTTGTGTCGGGAGTTTAGTCGTAAAGGGTCTCCAGATCAATCTCCCTCTGGCGCAGCATCGTTGATCGTGTTGTTGGGTTTAACATTGCATCACCTCACTCAACTGCCGCATCCCTTCCTATTCACTAAGTGTTTTAAGGGAATAGGCTTAATAAACTAGCGCGCTTTACTATCAACGATTGCATCACTGCTTACCATCAGACGGGATTGCGGTCAAGCACTAGTAAAAAATAACAAGTCTGTTCAACGAATGAGCTATTACTATTATTTATTTATTGTTCTTCTTGAATCCACCGCTCTCAACGAGGTGGCAAATTAATTTCTTAGCGCTGTCTGTTACTATCAACAGCTTTATTAGTAAATTGAATTGAACACGAGAGTAACCTGTTGCCATGTAAACAAAATTCTAATTAAGTAAACGAGCCAAAGTCAACTTTACAACTAAAACTGTTGTTAAAGTTAATATGAACCTGTTCTGTACTGCTACAAAGGAGGAAAAGGGTTGTAATACTGCCATACTCAAAAAATGTCTTGGGCCTCTGCTTCGAATCTTGCGGGCAGCGGGGCGACAGCGGCGCGGCAGCGAGGCGGTGGCGGGCAACGAGCGGTGTACTTCTCGCGCTCGAATCTTGCGGGCAGCGGGCGGGCAGCGAGTGGTGATCGAGCGTTAGGAATAAATTTGATTCAAAAAGATGTCGCCGCCATTGTTTAGACATTTCTTTCGCGAATATAAACAAATATCTCGTCGACACAATCGTGAACACAACACTATGCGGCTATTGTGACGCGCGATCTGCCCGCTAGTTTCGAGAACGGGTCTTCGATGTCCGCCCGGTTCCCGCGCCGCTGCCGCCGCCGCCCCGCTGCCCGCAAGATTCGAGGCAGCGGCCTTATTGATATGGGCCCAATAATCTATAATAAAATACCCAATATTATTATAAAGAAACAACCCCGAACGTATAAGAAACTGCGGTCATTATTGACTGAAAAATGCTATTATTACGTAACAGACTTTTTAAATCACGCCGACCTATGAATTGTGCAACTTGTGGTATATTAATTGACTGACAAAATCATCAAGCTAATTGAATGAATAAGTTTTTTTTTTCTTTGACATATCTTTTTCTGGCTGGAAAATTACAAATGACCTCTCAGGGCGGAGCGAACTTCGTGTCAGACTTTTACTGTCAAAAACCCACCCGTGTTCCTTTACTTGGCGCTGTGCCAGGGGCCACGGATCTCTTTCGGACCCGCTGCCTTTCGATCTACCCGTGCCTCCTCTCTTCCTCTGACATTCGTTAAAGAATTAATGTTTTTCTTAGCATATCTAACGATGTATTGTTTTTCTGAGTGCATTGCATATTTAAGTAGTAAATTTTAAAACATATAACGTTGATTCTAAACATTAAACCATTATTTAATAGTATTATTCTCAATCTAGTTAATAATCTCATTCATGTTTCCATGCCTAATGTCAGGTAAATTCGCTAAGTTATTGTTACGGCCTATTTCATGTACTTACCTACGATATATGCAAACATTTTTACTTACTCAAGAATAACCACTACGAACCCATAATAATGATGGAGGAACCACTAAACTTCTTGCTTGGTTTAAAAATCGGAAGAAAACAGTTGATAGATATAAAATTTCTTTCTGTTTTCTTAAAGAGACATAAGGAAATTTGGACTTCTGTGCTACAATTAATAAATCAAGCCTTCGACCGCCTTCAGCTTTTGGTACTTGAGATTTCCTCGAACCTAAGCTTTAGACGGTTCATTGAGTTCAAAGCCAAGGTGGCTGACAGGAAACTTGGCGTTAACCCAAAGGTCCGGCGGTACTTCACACCAGGACAGCTTCTAATGTTATACAAAGCACAGGTCCCTTCGTGCGTGTTCAGGACGAAGCGTTTCATCTCTTCTTTTATACCGCGTACATCGAGGGACTGGAACAGTTTACCAGCAGCGGTGTTTCCGTCGGACAATAATTTAAGTGTCTTCAAGACTAGAGTAAATAGGCTCTTAATAAACTAGCGCGCTTTACCATCAACGATTGCATCATGCTTACCGTCAGATGGGATTGCGGTCAAAAATTATTAAAAAAAAAAACAATTTAGGGAAGTCAGTACAGAGGTATACGGACATATTATATGTGATCACAAAATCGAGACAGAAGTACCGTAGGCCACGAGAAAATTGGAACCACTTCAATAACTTTCGAACGTGGAACTGCACCAAAAGCTGGAATGTTACCAAATGCACACGTAAAAGAGAAAAATGTCGAGAATACCTACGCTGATGTATACCTAAAGAAAGAATTTCAGGACAAAGAGACGTCTTTCTTTCTTTGAGGCAAAATATAAAACACATGTACATAGATATAGTGTTCGCACGGCACTGAGCTTTACTACATACTTGTATGTCTTCGAAAACATACTATATGATTCTGTATATGTATGTATATATATTGAGGGACACATTAAATGCACCGCCTATTTATGTAGTGCCATTATGTATCATTCTTTGTTTCGGTCAGTGTGAATGTACTCGGCACGTTCAACGATCTAAGTACCTACAGATACTGTGTACTCTGTAATCTATACTAATATATAAAGCTGAAGAGTTTCTTTGCTTGTTTATTTGTTTGAACGCGCTAATCTCAGGAATTACTGGTCCGATTTGAAAAATTCTTTTTGCGTTGGATAGCCCATTAATCCAAGAAGGCTTTAATCTATATAACACCACGCTGCAACCAATAGGAGCGAGGCATATAAAAAAACATATCGAAACCTACGCGGGTGAAACCGCACGGCGCAGCTAGTTTTGTATAAAAATTTTGTTTACGTTGTCTCAAGCAGTTGTGGTCCAACCAGAAAAATATGTGCTGAATGTAAATAATTTCATTACCACTGCTCTCAAAACGGTAGGTACATGAAAACATCAGGTACGTCCTAGAACCGAAAATTCTAAGACATATGACATTTACCATTCTGCATTGTCCCCGTCATAGATTACATTACAGCCCAGTACCTCTCGAAGAGTAGAGACACTTTTTTTTTGGATAGGAAATCATAAAATGACTTCTCCCGCTCTGGTCGGAGCGGAAGGGCGTGAAGACTTTTACTGACTAAAACCCACCCGTGTTTCTTCACTTGCCTATGCGCCAGGGTCACGGTTTCTTTTTTAACCAACCCGCAGCTCTGACCCAGGAGGCATCGGTCTTCATGGGCCCCGTCACAAAGTGCTGACATCTCCTTGAGGCGCGCGTGAAACACAACGCGCCGTCGACTAGGGGCTGGTCCTTATCGGGCGGGGAGCTGCCTACTGCTCACCGCAAGAGTTGAAGGCCTGTGTCACGATCACGACAGTGAAAACAGTAGAGGCCCAAAATGCTGCTATACAGTATGTTAAGAAAACCCTGTCCGACCCGTGAAGGTGTTGTTAGGTATCGATAACTGATTCTACTAATGGATACAAAACCGGGCTAAACTTAAAAAAAAAATCCCCCTAAAAAAATAAATATTATTTTGCAAAACGAGGTAACTTAATAAATGTGCGTTAAACACCCTTCCGCGGGCGGCGAGCGGCAGGGCACGCGGCACGTAGTCGCATCGCTATTCGCTCATAATAATACCGGTGTTGTCACTTTTTTTAAAATTACCAAATTTCGGGGAAGTTGGAATTAATTCGCGGGAAAAAAAGATTATTTCAAAATTCATTTGTATTGGTACTATGATGATTACGTAAAATTTTATATTATATTTGGTCATGTGTTTACCTAACCTTTGTTATCCTTATGGGTCGGACAGGGTTTTCTTAACATACTGTATATCATTGTCACGCGTTTATAGTAGGGGAAGCCCGGGCAATAAGCATAGTGCGGGTAAGAAGAATATCGGTTTTTTTGCATAAAACAATAACAGAGTGCGCTTCGCCTAATGTTCTGTTAATGCTCATAATTAGAATAGAAATCGTTATTTTTTAAGTTTATGTAATTATTTTCCAAAGAAGATTAAATATAGTACAAATTAAAATATAAATAGTTCTATTTATATTTATTTTTCTCGGTGGTAGGCCATAACATCGGCCGCCGGCAGAAGTTACCACCAATCAGACAAAGTTTTGTCGCCAAGCGAATAGTCGTGTTCCGGCATGATGTCTGGTGAAGCCGTACGGAGGACGGGTCTGAGGAGTTGTGTTGCGATGTGTGCCGGGTACGATGCGCCAAATGTTGTTGTGTTGGGAGTTTGGTCGTGGAGGGTCTTCAGATCAATCTCCCTTTGGCGCAGCATCGTTGGTCGTGTTGTTGGGTTTAACATTGCATCACCTCGCTCAACTGCCCTCTTCGCTCTCTGCCGCTCAGTTTTTCTGAGTGAATAGGCTCTTAATAAACTAGTGCGCTTTACCATCAACGATCGCATCACTGCTTACCATCAGGCGGGATTGCGGTCAAGCGCTAGTTTATAATTATTAAAAAAAAAATATTTCATAGATTTTGGTTTTATTTATTTTTTCCCTTAATATATGCGTCTTGCCCGGGCTTCCCCTAACTATACCTAATTTCAAAACGAATCCAAACAGCAGGCCAAAAATCTAGATAAATAGTAAAATATTCAAGTGCTTGATAAATGTTTGACGTATGACAGAACTGCGTATTTCAATAACCTCTTCGCTTCTGTTGTATCTGACATATTTGGTCATGATAAGAAGTATGTATAAACAGTGCCCTGTTTATCTCTGATTCCCAGAATGATTGCGATTCCGTGTAGAGTAAATATTGGTAGTAGGTTTACAAAAAATAAAAACTGTGAAGAACGTTTTTACCTGACTGCTCCACAGCAAAAACAGCAATTTGAACATGCTCACAACAGTCGCTTCACGGAAAATATCGAAGTTTAGCCAAATCAGCAGTTAGACTGACTGGTAAAGACTCCAGACTCCAAAGCTGAAAAAGCTTCGGATATGACTGGGATTAACGCTGAGATGATGATTATCAACATACTCACAACTGCAAATTATCACATTTTGATAATGTGTTTTTTTTAAGCCAATTTTTGTATGCGGCCACGTACCGGAAGACTCAGAATAGGGAGGCCTCTAACAAGGTGGACCGATAACCTGGTGAAGGTCACGGGAAGCCGTTGAATGCGCAGCACAAGACCGGTCATCGTGGAAAACCTTGGGGAGGCCTTAGTCCAGCAGTGGACATCTATATGCTAAAGAAGAAAAAGAGAAGAAAAATAATGTATCAAGTCATATCAACCTATCACAGTTCACCGCTTGACATAAGCCTCTCCGATATAGCGCCTCAATACCATATCCTCCACTATCTTTTTAAGATCACGAATTTATCTATAGCCGCTTTATTTGCTACTACAGGCCGCGCGCGACTTCGTCCGTGTTTTCTTTATATGCTCTTCTCCTATTGATCGCAGCGTAATGTTATATAGGCTAAAGCCTTCCTGGATTAATGGGCTATCCAACGCAAAAAGAATTTTTCAAATCGGGCTCGTAATTTCTGAGATTAGCGCGTCCAAATAAACAAACAAACAAACTCTTCAGCGTTATATATTAGTACTAGCGGCCGCCAGCGACTTCGTTCGCGTGAAGTTAGTTATGCTCCGCTCCTATCGGTTGCAGCGTAATGTTATATAGCCTAAGCCTTCCTGACATAATGGACTATCCAAAGCAAAAAGAATTTTTCAAAATCGGACCAATAGTTCCTGAGATTATCGCGTTCAAACAAACTAACATACAAACAAACTCTTCAGCTTTATATATTACTAGCTGACCCGGCAAACGTTGTTTTGCCATATAAATAATAAAAAAAATTTAGGGGTGGACTACCCCTAACATTTAGGGGGATGAAAAATAGATGTTGGCCGATTCTCAAAGATACCGGATAAGCACAAAAAAATTCATCAAAATCGGTCGAGCGGTTTCGGAGGAGTTTAAGTTCGAACACCGTTACACGAGAATTTTATATATTAGAAGAAAAGTATAGAGTATAGATAGATAGAAAGGCTGGCCCAAGATGGATAACAACAATGACTTTTTTAATTGAAGGAATAAGAGGTTTTCAATTATATGTAGATGCTACATCTTCCTACGTCATCTTGTTTTCATGTTTTAATTAGATAAATAGCTAACTAAAAACACACGCTAAAACAAAAGACACAGTCGGGTATTTTGTTCAATTGTTTAAATAGAAGGGTGTAACACAACACACTAACAGACGGGCTGTCATTTTAACAGTTCAACGTCATTCACTGCGCTATTAACGTTGCTGAGCAGACAAATTTTTCGTACATAAGAAGCAATAGTTTAGCAATATCCTTCAAAATGATTCAGATTATGATTGCCAATGAGGATGCCGGTTTTCGCTTTAACAAATGTCATTATTAGCTCTTAAAAACTTAGCGAAACATACGCTGTGGAGGTTGACAACAAATCATAAGAACGTTTTCTCACGATCAAATTATTTTTCAAAGCAATTAAAGTCAAGCAGCTTCAACGACTAGTATTTGCCAACCAGTCGACCTCCGCGCTATATGCCGCCGATCTAAACGGCAAACTGCACCAGAATGAGGGCATGCTCAATCGTACTAATGGCACTGTACACAGATATAATAACTTGTGGCCACAGAAATCTTGTTATTAAGGTTTCTGTGCTCGTGGCCATAACATTTTGAAATCAAGTTTTCAATATAAAACGCTGGATGCCGACAATTCTATGCCAATGGTTCAGACACTACTGCAATTTCCATGAAAAAAATAAGTGGCAATAAGCTTATCATCAGCCTCCTACATAAGTAATTGCGTAGCACACTCCCAATGGCATTATGAACTTTTAATAATATTGTTTCAGATGTTCTAAAATATGTCTGCTATACAACGTAAATAATGGAATAAATGTTGTTAAGTTGTCAAAATGAATCTCATAGTGATAGGTAGTGTATTACGCAGTTACCCCACTGGGTCTTGGGTTTGATTTCCAGCTCAAACAAAAGTGTTATTGGGTTTCTTCCTTCTTCTTCTTGTTCAAGGTTTTCCATTACATTGGGAGGTTTCTCATAATCCCCACACTTGGCGGACGAGTGGCCGGTGGTGGACGGTGGGCAGACGGGTTGGCTGCAATTTCTAAGTGGCAGACCAGAGTCTATACTTAGGTCATATTTATGGCATTAGACACTCATTCTACATGGAACTTATATATAAATAGCGAAATGTAGAAGAACTATAGACAACCTATGTCTGTCCCTACGGGAAATACAAGCGTGATATTGTGTTTATACAAAGAGGACAGATTATATGGTGTGCATAATAAAGAGTATTCTATTCTATTATGTACATAGTACAAATCTGTCAAATATTTAAAACTGTATTAGACATGAACAGCCTTACCCTCGATCGGACAACGTACTTAGTCCTATGACACACTTTCATAAATGAGCCATAAGTAAGTTGTCCGATCAGTTGTGTTCAATAAATCAAATCAAATCAAATCAAAGCATTTATTTCAAATAAACCAGTTACAGGCACTTTTGAATTGTCAGAAGGTCGGTCAGTCAGTAAGGTGAAGCTAGTCGCCCATTCCAAAGAGTAGGTACCTATGGAGAAGAACGGGCAAGAAACTCCATGGACACTCTTTTAAATTATCAAGCTATTGATACAAATATTTGATTACATCGTTCATTTTGAAATCAATCGTGTGAGAACAATGCAGAAATATATTGTACTCTAAGAGCGTCCATTATGGAAAACACACAAAAAAAAAACAACACCAAAAAAGACTAACCCAACAAATAGTTGCTTTACAGCAAGTACATTGTGCTCACACAAATATAGTTATCTAATAACTGCATAATAAATATCATAGAGGTTCATCATCTGCTTAGCCTTGCACTAGCTAACCTAGTAGCTTTTAGCTGCTTAGCATTATTAGTCATTAGTCATCTAAGACTGTATTTATTGAACATAGAGGTTAAACATCTGCTTAGCCTTACATTAGCTAACCTAGTTGCTAGTAGCTGCTTTGCATTATTAGTGATTAATCATCAAATGGCTGTATTTATTGAACATAGAGTTTAATCATCTGCTTAGCCTTACACTAGCTAACCTAGTTGCTAGTAGCTGCTTAGCATTATTAGTCATTAGTCATCTAATGATTGTATTTAATGAACATAGAGGTTAATCATCTGCTTAGCTACTACTACAACGAGCGTATCTAGTAGCTACTCTTTTCCTAGGAGCCACTAGCTACTAAGAGCAACTAAGTAATGAAAGTCATTATCATATAGGTCCATCATCTTTTGTAGTAAATGTCACCTTAGGAATTTAATAAACATTGTTGAATGTTATATTGTAATGATTCCCTGGAAGCCATGAGTAGACGTTTTCCTTTCACTTTGCCTTAGAAACAGGATAAATTACCAGAACACTTCATATCATTATACAGCATGTTAAGAAAACCCTGTCCGACCCGTGAAGGTGTTGTTAGGTATCGATATCTGATTCTACTAATGCATACAAAACCGGGCTAAACTTAAAAAAAAAAATCCCCTAAAAAAATAAATATTATTTCGCAAAAAGAGGCAACTTAATAAATGTGTTTTAACCACCCTTCGCCTGCCGCCCGCGGGGGCCGGGCGGCAGGGCATGCGGCACGTGGTCGCATCGCTATTCGCTCATAATAATACCGGTGTTGTCACTTTTTAAAAATTACCAAATTTCGGGGAAATTGGAATTAATTCGCTTGAAAAAAAGATTATTTCAAAATTCATTTGTATTGGTACTATGATGATTACGTAAAATTTTATATTATATTTGGTCATGTGTTTACCTAGCCTTTATTATCCTTACGGATCGGACAGGGTTTTTGTAACATACTGTATAAAATAAATATGGATTCTAAAAAAAAATTATGTGCCAGACTGAATTTAGGATATACTGAGTGTAACTGAAAGCCAAACAAACAATTTTGGAAGGGCTTCAATTCAAAATAAAATATTGTAAATATTAAACAAATTTTCGGTTCATATGTTTTTTAAATTGAAATCATAACAACGTTATACGACGCATTACTTACCATTGGCCCCAATTCCCGTAGTTACAAACTAAACTAAATTTAATTTTAGTTCATCTTACTCTTTATATTTCATTAAGAAAAGGATAGAAGATAATATGTTAGTTTAGACCTGTGAAATGTGTCCGCGTCTGACGTAAAACGATGTATAGTAAGGTTCAAAAGTAGAGTACCACTTTTGACACTTATTGTTTGCGCAATAAAGTTCAAAAGTGATAATGCACTTTTGACCCTTACTGTACATACATTTGGTGGCTAAACTGTCTACGGAATGAGAGTTTGGCGGGAAAGCCAAGATGAGTGCCACGCTCATTTTTCATTTGACTTTTAATTTATTTATAGTGTCGTTTACTAAATAAAAACGCGTGATTTATGTAGTAAAAAGTGCATTCAGTAAATAATTCATAAAGAACAGTGAAATATTGTAGCATAGTGGCCACATCATATCTTTACGCTAAACCCTTGCTAATCGGCTTCACGCGGGAATGGAAAGGAGTTAGGTTAGCTTAAGTTAAGTTAGGATAAGTTTAGGGTAAATTAGGATAAGTTAGGATATAAACTTACTGAAGAAAATAGTTACTGAAGTCTAGACTGTATGGCGTACTATGTCTTTGCCTTTTCCGTTCAAAAGTACGGAAAGAATAGAACCAAAAAAAAAATGTCTATGGAATATCTAATTTGACAAGATTAAACTAAAATGTCACTTTGTATCCTTTTCTTAATGAAATAGAAAGAAAAAGATGCACTTAACTTGAAATTAGTTTTAATTTGTGAATCGCCATCAATATCACGATAAATCTCTTTCGTAAATCTGCGCCTCTAGTATCGTAGTAACTTACAGCAGGCGGTGTGCTTTCTCATAAGGTTTAAATTGCCCTTTCGATATCATTTTATATCAACTAAAGCAGCCCTTAGTATGTAGATATATACCCATTACACGTTGTATATAGAAGAAAACAATATGTGCTACAACAGATTGCGAAAATCAAGTTACGACGATCGTTAACGGTGATCCTAGCGAAGCAATGGCTTAACGATCTCGGAGATATTCCGCATTAAATGGGATTATCTAAGAACTTAGTGACTTTCATAAAGGAAATGATGAAGAATCTTCCATAAATATTTCCAATAAAATAGAGAGTGATGGATTATTTTATGAAGAAGCTTCGTGTTCTTGTTATTAATTCCGTGTTGATGGATGCTTTTCTTCGATGTTTATTTTGATTTTAAGTTCTAGGCCATGCTAATTGCTATCCAATTCCCAGCTCTACGTTATACTTTGGAGGCATGAGGAACGGGTTTAAAGTTCACTCATCCTCCATAGAAAAGGAAGGATCCTCCGGCCAGATGGGTGTTTATTCTGGTGGGCACTTGCCCAACGGTTGACTTTAAGAAGTTATATGTATGCAAGTTGCACGGTAAACTCTGTGGCGCTTGTAGATACCGCTAAAATACGTATACTTATGGCGTCAAATGTTTGTCAACTGATTTATTCGGAAGTTGTTATTTTCCTGTTATAAATATTAATTATAACCTCAAAGATAAGCTAAGTAAACTCAGGATCAGGAAAATGTTGGGCTCATAACTAAATTGTACTCGTATTAATATTTACTAGTATTTATTCTAATTATATTTTTCTCATAGGTTCGCTTCAAATAAAAAGTTTCTCAGTAATCGTATAAATTGTATTAATATTTACTAGTATTTATTCTAATTATATTTTTTTTTAGAATTTGGCTTCCAATAAAAAGTTTCTAAGTAATCGAGTAATCATATTACAATGGTAAAACATAAAGAAGCCGAGCTAATTTGGTTAGATAACTTGCCACATAAATCAATGACAATATTAGAGTTTGCATTATTTTATTATGTTGGAGAAACTGCCATCTCTAATGAACAGTGTTCTTAAAACTTTTCAAAATACCTTCGACGTAAATAGAATTAAAACTTTTATAGCAGGTATCTGGTTTAGTGGTCTCCAATGAGTTAAACAATGCGCAAGTCAAAGCCATTTATATATTTCCACCGATTATAATCACTTAAAACTAAAAATTACAACAAAATAGGTCGGTAGGTAAAAAACTATATTTCCTTTCCGTAAAGAATGTATTCACCAAAATATGCTTAAACCTATATTATTATATTACCAATCGACCTATTTATTATGTTCCCGCGGCTCGGTAAGGACAGCCTGTATAACACTTGAGCGAATGAGCCTTTCTTAAAGTACGACGTGGGCCCAGTTGACAAAAACAATAAATTATGACCAACAGCAAATACAGGCTACGTAAATACGTGATGTTGAAAAGCAATTCTATCATCAAAAATATATCTAATATTATCATTATCAATGACCCTTTCAATAATTCAACGTCATTACGATGGAAACACACAGTCTTCGTGCAATTTACAAACACTTACATAAATATCCATAGAGTTTTTCCATTGCAAAAACATGAAAAAATATAAACCATAAACTATGGAATTTATTATAAACTGCCAGCTTGGTTACGTTTTTCTAGCCATACTAGACATCGCTTGGATAGGTATTAATTTTATCTGACCTAGTAGGCAACTCAGACGAGTGATACGTTTGAAGCTGGGGATATTATCTCAACATTTTTTACCACAATATCTGAAGATACACGATTGAGTCATTGACAGTTGGGCGCAGTAAAACTAGGTAGGAAATGTTGTTTTTTTTTTTTAAATATAAACTAGCGCTTGACCGCAATCCCGCCTGATGGTAAACAGTGACGCAATCGTTGATGGTAAAGCGCACTAGTCTATTAAGAGCCTATTCACTCTAGCCTTGAAGACACTAAAAATACAGTCCGACGGAAACACCGCCGCTGGCAAATTGTTCCAGTCCCTCGATGGGGATAGGGGCGGAAACTCGCCGTACGACGGGTCGTCCAATGGTGGAACGGAGATGGGGGAATTAAATCAAGCAATTCCCTCGCACACTCCCCCAAAATGTATCCTATAGAACACCGACTGGCTACTAGACCTGTGCCTTTTCGTGGAGTTGGTTTTTCCGAAACACCACATTACCTAAAGGTAGTATAATGAGACTATGGTTCCAATGCTGATGGTGAAGTGTTCTCTCTTAAAGAGGGAGTGACCGACCAAAGAGGTGATCGCCCTTTTGTTTCAGAAATCCTTCTGATTGTTAGATTACACGTAGCTGATGCAAATTTGTTAAAAGAGTTCAATTCATTTGGAACTAAAAGAAATGCTAACTTGATTATCTATTTTCATTTCACAGAGAAGGTTCTTTTTAACAGACTTCAAAAAGGAGGAGGTTACTCAATTCGACCGGTATATATGCTTTTTTTATGTTTGTTCGGGGATAACTTCGTCGTTTTTGAACCGATTTTGATCATTCTTTTTCTGTTGGAAAGAAGACATTCACAATGTGGTCCCATGATAAGGACACCATGGTTTGATGATGGAAGACCAGAGAAATCAAGGGGAACTTTGAAAAATTGTAGGGGCAACCAGTGCGTTTGTAAGTTTTTTCATTAAGTATTTTGGCGTCAGCGTCCAGTCTAACCGGATGCAGTCAGTGGATCACAACTAAAAAGTGTAAAATAAAAACTTTTTTTTATAAAAAAAACAACCGACTTCCAGAAAACACTACAAAGTGAAAAAAAACTAATTTTGGAAGTCGGTGTCAAAAACTAATATACAAAAACCAAAGACACCGACTTCAACCTATAGATGTCCACTGCTGGACAAAGGCTTTCCACGATGACCGGTCTTGTGTTGCCCGCATCTATCGGCTTTCCGCGACCTTCACCAGGTCATTGGTTCACCTCGTTGGAGGCCTCCCAACGCTGCGTCTTCCAGTACGTGGCCACCACTCCAGAACCTTACTGCCCCATCGGCCATCAGTTCTACGAGCAATGTGCCCTGCCCACTGCCACTTAATTTTAACGACTCGAAGAGCTATGTCGGTGACTTTGGTTCTTCTGCGGATCTCCTCATTACTGATTCAATCACGCAGAGAAACTCCGAGCATAGCTCTTTCCATTGCCCTTTGTATGACTCTGGGCAAATAAAATTTCCTTTTCTATAAATATTTGAACACACTTGTTCTAATAATAATCTAATAAATTTCACTACTCATGGCAGGAATGAAGAAAGTGATGTTCTATACAATTTGCATGTGTTGCGGATACTTACCGTGATAAAAATAAATCAATTATTTATAGGCACCGCGATAACCGTTTCAACAAGTAGTTATAAAGGAGAAGTGTGATTGTATAAAAATATTAGGCATACATTACTTATTTCCATGTCCGTTCCAAATTATGATACATTATGACAGTGTCAACAATGTTCCCAAAATGTTCTGTACACTTAATATAGAAATATTTATCAAATGAGGCGTGTGTTTCTTCGATTATTATCTGCTATTTTGTATTTTCGTTGTCAGTCGGAGAGCGGGAACGCGCGCGGTCGGACGCCCGTTCAGTCTGTAGGTACGTCACAATCAGTGACGAATGTGTTTTCATAGTTTTTCTACGTTCTGTAGTTAAATCAAAAAGTGGTTTAATTTTACAAACAAATATTTCTATACGATTTTTTCAGACTTTATTCTGTGACAGTACTTAATTGAGTGTACTTTAAATTATAAATTTTGTTTTTGTATTGTTAGTGAAAACGTTGAAAGCTGTTTTATGTTGGTACGTACCTACATTCGTATTTTAAATATTTATACAACATGCTTGGCCGTGAAATAGGTTTTCAATAACAACGCTTGTTTAATTTCATTGAACTGAATGCATCAAAAACATGGAAGCATGCATCAAGGATTTATTTTTGGCGCGCATCTGACATGCAGTTTTTTTTTTAAACAAAGACGGACTGAACATAAACTGGCAATTTATTTTATGTGCTTAGTCATACAGGACGTTGTATATGATAAACAATGTAGAAATAATATATATCATCAGTCACATTTAAATAATAGTCTAATATCTACATTATTCTTTGTTCTGTCATAAAACAATGCGATTAATAATAATTATCATTTATGTTACTGTGGTTTGAGCAGTAAGTTGTGTTATCTTCATCATTAACCTTTGTATCGTCCCACTGCTGGACACAAGTCTCCTCTCATACAAAGAAGGATTGAGCGTAATCACAACGCTTGCTCAATGCGGGTTGGCGATTTCAGACTTAAAGTCCAGGTTTCCTCAAGATGTTTTCCTTCAATTTCTAATCAGTCATTGATGTCCAAGATTTACTTAGAGAGTACTTATAACTTTAGAAAAGTTATATTGGTACTTGCCTGACCTGGAATCGACCCGCACACTCATATTTAAGAGGCTGATATTTTAACCAC
The DNA here is from genome assembly GCA_037179545.1 of Sesamia inferens. Taxonomy (NCBI): domain Eukaryota; kingdom Metazoa; phylum Arthropoda; class Insecta; order Lepidoptera; family Noctuidae; genus Sesamia; species Sesamia inferens. Next base: position 23,327,033 of record CM073934.1, on the reverse strand, counting down.
TAGGCCACCACAACTATACTAGACCACCACGACTGTACTAGGCCACCACGACTGTACTAGGCCACCACGACCATACTAGGCCACCACGACTATGCTAGCTGTATAAAACAAACAAAAACGTAAACAAACGTAATTATTCAATATAGTACGTAGCGGGGCACAAAGATTCGTAAATATGCATTCTGCACCAAATCCATCTTATTTACTTAATTGGAATCAGGTCATTTTTTAAAGTCTGTTCATTTAGATTAGTTAATTGACTCATTAGAGTCAGTACTTACTAATGGCACACAATAAGGCCACTAATGTTTTACCTGTTTCTTAGTACTACGGCTGGCATAGTGTTTTGCTGGCCCAATTTGTTGAATATTCGTTCCTAATTGGTTGTTTGGGCGCCAATTGTTATTGTAAGGAATCTCTGATCTCTGGCGCCTACTTATATCTGAATTTACTATTTATTCATTATTATTTGTGGTGATCGTACCCACAGAACATAAAGACTTAGTTATTTTATTACTTTAGTCAAGTTTGTGAACGTTTTACAAAGTTACACTAAATTCAATAGTAAATAGAAATACACATGGTAGTGTGTAAATCATGTTATAGGTAACACATTTGCTCGTAAAGGATCTCTTATTTCATCAATTTCAATATCGTATTGTATTTCATTACACGGTACTTGTGCTTTATTGTAATGTAAAAGACGCAGTTTGTCAAATAAGAAAACGGAACTATACTTTTTAAACCTTAGCAAAGAGTTTTTATTTCAGAAAAGTAGTCAACATCTTTCGAATAAAATTAAGTTTGAGAGATAAGAAATAAATAAACATTTCATTCCTTAATTCAATTAATTTTGACAATTAATTGCTACCACTTATCTGTATGAAAACCAAAAAAAAAAATTAATTAAATATATTTATATAATACTGGCTGTTTTTTGTGCCTTTGCCTAAAACAAAGCGTTGATGCACACGCATCGCTTATTTCTAAACAAGTTTTATTGCGTGCGATTTGTTTTCGCAGTTGTTTTTATTTGTTTTAAGATTTTTTCGGATAAGAAACTCCAAGTTTATATTTCCTTTCTGCCAAATATGTTGCAAAACGTCGTATGACATACATACGCTTTGATAATTACAGCCTCTGCTTTTTAACAGCATTGCCTTATTTTTTTAAATTTTGATAGGTAATTATTAATCATAAAATGACCTCTCCCCTCTGGGCAGAGCGGAAGGGCATGTCAAACTGTTACTTCACTTGCCTGTACTCCAGGCGCACGGGTTCTTTTTCAATCAACAAGCAACTCTGGCCCAAGAGACATCGGTCCTCGGAGACCCCATCACGATGTGCTGACGTCTCTTTGAGGCCCGCCTGAAACACAACGCGCCATCGACCCGGGCCTAGTCCTTACCGGGCGGCGAGCTGCCCGTCGCTCGCCGCCCGCAAGGCTGCGCCTACGGTGTCCGGGAGTTCGATGTTGTCTCCCTACCAGGCAGTGGGTTTACAGTGACTTTGAAAATAATTCATAGTTGTTTAATAGCTGTTTTTAACTTGAACGTACCTATACACACGCGAACTTCCTCTTTGAGCTGTAACTCTGTTTTCTCGTAGCTGGAAAGTCGATATATTGTAAGAGTTGCGAGTAGATGACAATAGTATCCATGGTATAATAGGTATATTCATTGTCAACTGATTATTAAGTATAGTCTCACATATCAAGATAAACTTGCATTGTAATCATACAAAACAACGTAGTGTCGTTTCAACATATCGATAAAAAAGAATAAACGACTGCTAGCGATCAAAAATATTCGGAAATAGTAAATGTCAGGTTGATTCCAATGTAAACTTGTTTGACATTTAGATATAAAAATCTTTATTACGTACTTATTAACATCAGATTTATTCTGACGTTTTCGCAACTAATTTGGGGTCACCTAAATCATAAGCGATAGGTACAAGTGAATATCATAAGTTTAACCACAAATTGGTTAATATCATAAAAATATGTTATTGAAAATGGCGCCGAGTCTCTTGCTCACAAACTAAACTAATTTTAAGTTAAGTACATCTTTTTCTTTCTAATTCATTAATAAAAGGATAGAAGATAACATTTCAGTTTAAACCTGTCAAATTAAGATTTTGTTTTTTATTTGGAGTTTTTGGCTTGGTTGCTTTAGACCTTTGAGCCATTTCTTCGCTGTAACCTTGTTTTCTTTCGTAACCTTTTTTTTTTCTTCACGCTGTGGAAATGCCTTTACGCACCATACCCCGACGGGCGTGTGTGGGACTCGCCTAGCTGAAGCCGGGAATACCCACTAAAACCAAACAGCGGCACACCGACATCGCCTTAGTGGCGGGGTCATGGGAAATTCCTAACTAATCTAACTTAACCTACCCTAAACCTATCTCCTTTCGTTTCCCTCGTGAACCGACTAGGAGGAAGGTTTGGGACAATGTTATGATGTGGCCACTATGCTACAATATTTCATTGTTCTTTATGAATTATTCACTAAATGCACTTTTTACTAGGTACATCATTTTACTAAATCACGCGTTTTTCTTTACTAAACGACACTATAAATAATTTATAAGTCCAATGAAAAATGAGCGTGGCACTCATCTTAGTTTTTCCGCCAAAACTCTCTGTCAAATTAAGATATTCCATAGACAGTTTAGAAGCGATTATAAAGATGGCGACCAAAAATACATCAATTTACAACGCCTATTTTGACAGGTCAAAACTACCATATTATCTTCTATCCTTTTCTTAATGAAATATAAAGAAAAAGATGGCCTAAACTTAAATTTGGTTTAGTTTGTGAACAAGGGTACCGGGGCCATTGTTTAGCAAATATAATCCACTTTGTACTATACATACAGTATGTTAAGAAAACCCTGTCCGACCCGTGAAGGTGTTGTTAGGTATCGATAACTGATTCTACTAATGCATACAAAACCGGGCTAAACTTAAAAAAAAATCCCCCTAAATAAAATAAATATTATTTCGCAAAAGGAGGTAACTTAATAAATGTGCGTTGACCACCCTTCGCCTGCCGCCCGCGGGGGGCGGGCGGCAGGACACGCGGCACGTGGTCGCATCGCTATTCGCTCATAATAATACCGGTGTTGTCACTTTTTAAAAATTACCAAATTTCGGGGAAATTGGAATTAATTCGCGGGAAAAAAAGATTATTTCAAAATTCATTTGTATTGGTACTATGATGAATACGTAAAATTTTATATTATATTTGGTCATGTGTTTACCTAACCTTTATTATCCTTATGGGTCGGACAGGGTTTTCTTAACATACTGTATATGAAAATAAAATTCGGCTCAGGAATAAGATATACCTATATACAATATGTAAAGAAAACCCTGTACGATCCGTAAAGGTATTGTTAGGTATCAATAACTGATTCTACTAATGGATACAAAACCGGACTAAACTTAAAAAAATATCCCCCTAAAAAAATAAATATTATTTCGCAAAAAGAAGTAACTTAATAATGTGTGGTAAGCAACCCTTCCAAGGGCGGCGGGCGGCAGGGCACACGACACGTGGTCGCATCGCTATTCGCTCATAATAATAACGGTGTTGTCACTTTTTTTAAAATTACCAAATATCGGGGAAGTTGGAATTAATTCGTGGGAAAAAAAGATTACTTCAAAATTCATTAGTATTGTTTTTATGATGATTTCGTAAAATTTTATATTATATTTGGTCATGTGTTTACCTTACCTTTATTATCCTTATGGGTCGGACAGGATTTTCTTTACATACTGTATACTTGTGATGGCACACGAAAATTGTACAACAATATATGTAAATCATCATCAACCTTTTAACGTCCCACCGCTGGGCACAGATCTCCTCTTATACAGAGAAGGATTGAGCGTAATCACCATGCTTGCTCAATGCGGGTTGGTATATGTAAATAATAGGGATGTTTTCTAGGTAAATAAAAATTTATTCTATTTAGTCCGTCATTTAGATTATAGAAAAAATTGGATACGTATATTTTTTTTATCAAATCAATAAAAATTGACAAATAATATAAGAGGCATCAAATATCAGGAGTGGTAGCAGGTGACGTCACTGCTCGCTAAAAAGTGTAGCGCGCAGTGACTTCACACGAGTTTTCAACGCACTGTGTCGTCTTCATTTTTTGTTTATATGAAAAAAGAAAAAGTATGTATCTAATATTTTTTGGAAATCTGACTGACGAACTAATCAGTTTTTTTGGTCAACTACCATGTTATATAAAATGTACGATATACAAAATAAAATAAAGCGGTACAGATTAAGGGCACACAAACATGTAGTAAACCCACCATCAAACCACTTTTATAATATTGTGGAACTTTAAGGTCCAGCGTCGGCGCCGGACATTTAACTAAGTCACCGTTTTGTCCCTGTTGACCCTTGGAACTGAATGATAAGGCACAAATACTGTACTCAAACATCTATTTAGTTGTGATCCAACGACACTAATATTTTTTTAGGTACTTCATAGGCAAATTTCTCAGCGACAAGTAAAAAATATTATTGTAGCGGATGGAATCAACCTGACCTAACAAAAAGATAAAATCGGATAAAAATAGCATGCATACTAAATAAAAATAGATAACGGCAAAAGTCTGAATGATATTGCAATAATATACCTACTGAACAAGATACACAAAAACAATCTGAACCGACATAAAAGTAAAAGAAATAAATAGGTACAATAATTTGTAAGACACAGTAACCAACTGTGGGTGACAAATTAATACTGCTAGGACCTGCGCCCTAAATACGTAAAACTCTATTTTTATCGATTAAAATAATTTTGAAACATATTGCTATTCCATTGTTCCATGCTATCGGAAAATGTGATTACTTAGCAACGTAAATAACGCAATGAATGTTGTTGAACTGTCAAAACGAAACCCATGAAGTTTTGGCGGGAAAGTTAAGCTGAGTGTCACGCTCGTTTTTCATTGGACTTTTAAAATTATTTATAGTGTTGTTTCCTAAATAAAAGTGCGTGATTTATGTAGTAAAAAGTGCATTTAGTAAATAATTCATAAAAAAACAGTGATATATCGCAGCATATTGGCCACAGCATGACTTTGTCTCAAACCTTCATCGTAAGACGGGCCACGCGGCCATCTTTTTCGACATGAACAATTCATTACATGACATTGGCTATATGCACAAACCGTGCGAATCCATAAAAGAAAGAAAGAAAGAAAAGAAAACGAAACCCATTGCTACTGGTTGTATGTTACGCAATTCCCCTGATGTACACCTTCGTAAACATTTTCATCTCTAATATTTTCCCCATACTCATTCACTGCTATGATCGATGTGACAGACTATTACCTATTACTCTGAACCGGACACGGTTTTTCTGGAAAACACTGCTCCAGACAATTCTCTAGCACAAAAACAATATTAAAGTTTACATAAGTATCTGAGTTGAGAATACGTAACTACAGATAAATAATAATAGTGATGTAACAACGGTTGGATTGGGGTGTAGCAGGCAACATAACTGACCTTTTATCATTCAGTGATAAGGGGCCGCTACTGACAAGACTCTATCGTCGAGAGAGCATCTTCACTTCGTCTTACACCACAGCTAGGGTTGCGATACAAACTCTAGAATAGATTATTGTACTCTATATCCTTTAACTCTATATCCTGTCCTCCATATGTCGTGGTGGCCTAGTGGTTAAAACACCAGCCTCTCAAGTATGAATGCGCGGGTTCAATTCAAGGTCAGGCAGTACGAATGTAACTTTTCTAAAGTTATATGTAGTACTTTGTAAGTATATCTTGGACACCAATGACCGAAGGTGAAGGAAAACATCTTGAGGAAACCTGGATTTTATAAGTCTGAAATCGCCAACCCGCATTGAGCGAGCGTGGTGATTACGCTCAATCATTCTCTGTGTGAGAGGAGACCTTTGCCCAGCAGTTGGACGATAAAAAGGTTGATGATGATGATGATATACTGTAAGCGTACTCTATAATCTATAACCATAATAAGATATGCCAAAATACTCTTTTTTACATAATTTATACTGTATTCGGTCAGTCGTATAATATAATGCAAACCCTTTATCAGGCGGTGATAATAGAGAAACAGAGCTTCATTGAAATTAATTAATACCTAAGTGCTCTCGATGTATACATATCTATTTATTTATAATTATAGTTAGAATGTTTGGACAAATACGATTGTTCTGAACACCATGAAAAATTCTAAAAAATACCTTTTAAAAATATAAAATAATGAAATTCTTTTTCTAAGTGCGTACGTACTTATAGACATATCTGATTTCAAAGGAGGTAAATATATTTACCTCCTTTGAAATGATATATATCTATTTCTTCTAACAAAAGTTGGCAACCCTAACTAGAACGGAACTTTTAGTTAATAATAAGCATGTCAATACCGACCGCACGTGATTCCTTGAAGCGTATAAAAATAATTTATTCATTATTTATCGAATACGACGCTACAGACTTTTCCCGCGAGTTTGCTAGCATTTAATTTAACTACGTCGATGGTTATAATTTTGGGGGTCATTTTGCGGTAAATGCGTCATTAAATAGGTAGGTACATATTTATGTTTAGAGCGGTGGCCATGATTTGTCTGTCCGCCAGTCTCATAAACTGGACACTTGCAGATACCTAATTATAAGTAGAAAACGTTTTCCCCAAATATATGCGTCAGGAAAACCAATTTCGGAAATCAAAATATTCAAGGTCCTATCTGAAATTCAGCGTTCACATTTCCTAAGTAATAAGACATCTACATATTATTGATATTTGAAATAAATTCCTTAGCCTTAACGGTGGTTCTCACACGTGTTGTTAGAAACCTTTGAAATGTGAATAATTCCACATTACCGTATGTATATTACGCGTTATAGTGCAGGGGGGTAATCGCGCTAAATACAACCGTAGAAGTTCAATTCTTGTTCGTATCTAATCCATTTAAAGTTATGGTTTAGTTTCGATCTTATTTCGTATCGCGCTAAAGTTTCAACTTCGGTTGAAGTAAAATCAATGTAGGTATGAGTGATACATTTCATCAGATATAATAATTAAAACTAAATCAATTATAAGTAAATCTAATCGTTTAGACGTAAGTTTGACATGGCATAGAAAAAGTTAGCTTTGTTTCAACTTTGTCATTTGACAACGGTTAAGTTCCAACTGAGGTCCAGTTATGGTTAAACCGTTAGCGCGATACGAAACATAACAAAAGTTATGGTTTGGTTGCGATTCAATTCTGTTTTGGTTGAATTATTTTAGCGCGATTGCCCCCCAGCACCGGTATGTAGTCCACACTTGGCGCGTAATTAATTATATTGTTATGAGTTTGCTTCTGAGATACTGTTTATTGCAATTATTTATTATAATATCAGGTTGTTAAACTTTGCATTATTTATTTATACATCTACTATTGATTTATTTATTTATAAAGACTGCCTTGTTAACCCTACTGCTAAGCATGAGGTCCAAGGTGCGATACAAAGGTTCATCAAAGTGTAATTGGATTTTCAATTCAGGATTTAGAACCTTATTAGAATGAGAATAAAGTTATCTGTGATTTGAACAGTGATTCAAGATCAGAGATATAATAACACGGACTGTAATGAACAGTGTTTGTTATTTCTCTTTACGAAAGAGGCCTTTGACCTTTTTACTCTCAGTAAGTCCCATAAATACTGCCTGATATTACTGTTCTGAGAACCACTCTATGATTAAGAACTCTAGTCTTATGTTATCAAAATGTCAGTGACAGATTTATCGATAACATCTACTTTATCGATCGTGTACAGACGACGGTTTAATAATGAAGGGTTTACTATCTTGACAGTCGCATCTCTATCTATCAAAGTTAAATATAGACAGAATTATTAATTTCATGACAGTATCTTAAAATAAATATATGTATTTTAAGTTATTCAGTGGATAATTTGTCTCGTAGGAAAGCGCGTGTACGGGTTGTATCATAAATGTGTGGTAAAATTTAAGGGTGTAATTTCAAGTATCAAACTAAACAGCTCTCTCGTTACTCCTATGGAGAAAGTTGCTCAGTTTGTTTGATGGTCGGCATATTATATTAATGTTGCGATCTGGTATATATTAATTACTGGCTGTGCCTCGCAGTGCCCCATAAGCTTTGATCCCGTGGGAATATCCGAATAAAGTTTTATTCGGATATTCCCATGGGATACCTACATGCTAATCCTAGCGATAAACCTTCTGTATGCCAAATTTTATACAAGTCGGTTGTGTAGTTTTTGCCTGAAATTGTAACAAACAAATATTCATACTTACAAACTTTCGCATTTATAATATTAAGTAGTATATACAGTATGTTACAAAAACCCTGTCCGACCCGTGAAGGTGTTGTTAGGTATCGTTAGCTGATTCTACTAATGCGTACATAACCTGGCTAAACTAAAAAAAAAAAAATACCCCCTTAAAAATAAATAACTTAAATAAAATAAATAGGTAATTTCATGGCAACACAGGCACAGGTCATGACCTCAGTTGACCTCATGCATGTAGGTATTGGTAGTCTAACCACGTTTATCGACTCTAGAAAGAAACAATGATACCTACTTAGGCAGCTCGTGAAAAGAACTTTTTTTTAAGTAGGAAGGTCGTCTGACCCTCCGAATGTATCTTCGAATTTCATTCGATGAGCACAATGGCTGTGGCGGAGATGTTGTTCCATATTTCGTTCACTAAGAACGATACCGGCTGGCACCGTCCCACGAGATTAGCACGGTGTTTCACAACGTTAGTCCACTCCTACCAATCCACTGCTCGCCGAACTGATAGTGGAGGTACTCACGTACAGGTCGGCAAAAATATGGTGGGGCACCGTCATGCTGGAACCACATTGACCAAGAAGTAGTCACATCCGAATCGTTCAACACCTGATCACAACACAACACAATTGCAGTTTCACTAGGTACCTTCCATCAGCAGGTTACATTACGTTAGAAAACTATATGATCACACAATAAACGATACGTCTACACGGACGCGATGTCTACGCGAAACTAATAAATTTAAAATAAAAATGATTTTTATTTCATAAAAATAGGTACTCTAACTGCACGGCGGTGCCCTTTGACTAGAGGTGTGAAAGTATTCAAAATATTTCTCGTATCGATTTTTGGTATCAATTTTGTATTTCAGAATTTCACGCATCGATTCAACATCGCATGGCATTCTTTAGATTTTAGAACTTTCACATAACTTAAATCAGGTGAACTTAAATGCTTTACATTCTTTATAATATTCTCCTAAAATCGTATTTCATAAGACCTTTCTAGTTCCTATTTACTAATAATAGGTACTTGTGTTACAATATTGTTATGAGTAATTAATCGATAATCAAAAAAAGTACTTTTACCATTAGGTAATCTGTGTTTTTACAACAAATCATTCGGCCAGGTACAGTTTCGAATAATAGCTACAAAAACAAAACGTTTTTACGCATAAACTAGCACAGCTCTAATTATTCCTTTGCCGCCGTCGGCGGCTAGACACACTGACGCCGCTAAAGAACCTAAAAAAATAATCAAAAGAAAGCCGACAATTATAAGGTCTAAAATGGTGTTTACACTTTTTTAAATTTCCCGAATTTTGGGGAAGTTACAGTAAATTCGCTGGTAAAAAAGATTATTTCAAAATTCATTAGTATTGTTACTATGATGATTATGCAAAATTTTATATTTTATTTGGTCATTTGTTTACCTAACCCTTATTATCCTTGTGGGTCGGACAGGGTTTTCGTAACATACTGTATATGACATTATATTTTTTGTTTACGCGAAACCCGAAACACGTGTCCAGTATTTTAAGTAAATAATCTATGTAAAAAAATTCAAAAAGATATCATGAATTACCACCAAGATATGAACTTGTTATCTTACTTGGTTGTCCCAACAAAAATATGGTCAACGCTCCGCGCGGGTGGGCGAGCGGTGCGTTGACATTTGGCGTCAGCAGTTGCGCGGGCGCTCCAATAATTTCTAAATGTATTTGGGAAAAATATAACAGGGTATAAAAATGATTGGAATCGATTCAGTTGCTTATTCTGAACAAACTATAATTCGGAAAAAATAACATTGTACAGTTTCCACCAAAGTATGTTTATACACACTTGGAAGTGATTAATATTAATACAGAATAGTTATTTCATATAAAGCCGTATCTTGTTTATATTAATATTTACCTATACATGCAATATCTGTTATCTTCGAAATAGGCCATCTCTCTGACGTCAAAGGTTCCATAGTGTTGTTATCGCAATGAAAGTCGGAAAGACAACGCACAGAGCCAGTTTAAATCCCTTCATACAGGAATGTATAGAATAGATTACTGAATAACAATGATGTATTTGGAAATAATTATTATGCATAGAAGATGTCTTCATAATTTCAAGGCATTGATATAAATAGTACTAAAGTCAAGGCAGCACGTAAGGAAGACTTGTCCCTCTTTGATCATAAGTAAACCCATATTATACATCATCAGACATACCCTCTATCGAAAACTTACTTAATACTACTTAACTGGAAATAAGATGTAGATATTAAATAAATAACGATTGTTAAGATCAGTTGTGTTCATTAAATACAGCCCTTAGCCAATGACTGTATTTAATGAACACAGAGGTTAATATTAACTGCTTAACCTTATAATAGCTTACCTAGCTGCTATGAACTGTTTAGCCTATAAGTCGTAGGTCATAAGTAAGTTGTCAGCTCAATTGTGTTCACTAAATACGGTCATTAGTCATTTAATGACTGCATTTAATGAACATAAAGATTCATCATCTACGAGTATTTGGTACATTAGGAATTTAATAAACGTACTGGGGGGTAAAAATAATTTAATGTCCATCAGATAGATTTATAAAGAATATTGAAACCGTTTTTTTTTTTTCTTTCATTCAAATACTTAGGAAGATATATTGATTTGAAATGTCGCATGACGTCACGCCGTGGTACAAAATATACCACGGCGTAACGTAATTAGCCCCCACTTCGTAACTTTAATTCGCTACATCTCAGTAGTTTTTGGTAATTTTGACAAAATAAAAAATACGGGTCTTATTTTTTTTCATTATCTATAAGACGGACTAATTATTTTTTTGATTTTCATACCTTGGATACATCCCTATTGTAATATATCTCTGGTAGTCATGAACAGACGTTTTCTTTTCACTTTGCCCTAGATAGAGGATAGATTACCAGAATACTTCATATCATTATATAAATATGGATTCGGTAGATTTCGAAAGCGTAGAAAATAAGTGCCAGACTGAATTTATACATAGGGTGTAACTGAATAGGGCATATATACGTAGGGCACGGCTTGTTTAGATGATATCAAACGATATTGGAAGGTTTTCAATATAAAATAAAATAACCTAAGAATTGATAGGGAGATGCCCGCTGACCACAGACTCTTTAGCCATGAGTATCCATATAGCATATAGTAGCCAATAGTAATATAGTAAATAATCACATATAAAAGCATATGGAAATGATAATTTAATAAACAGTTTATAGAATTCAATAGTCAAGGAATTAGTTTTAAAAAATTCCGAATTGTTAAGGTATACAGTGGTTATTCTTCTCACACATACAGCTTTTGATAATAATTTTACTATAAAAAAAAGCATTTCTCAGAGGAATACATGAGCATGACACTGACACATGGTGCAGATCATGGAATAAATATCTACCCGCTGTGGTCTAACACATTGTCGTATAAGACTTCACTTCTGCACTTATGTAACTCCCAACAAATATCTTCGTAATTTAACAATGTTAACAATTTTAATAGTTACTGTAGGCTGGAGAACTCTAGCTGGTATCAAAGCTGGGATCATCAACAGAATATCGAATCCAAGTTCATGCCTTCGTGACAAACCCTTTAACGTGATAAGCTGAAGCGAGATCCAGGGTTCAGCTCGTGGCCGCCGCCGTGGCTGTTATAAAGAATGGTAGGATTTCATTTAAAAAGCTAATTTAATACGTCACTGGAGACTGGTTTAAGGTCGTAAGAACAGTCCGAGTGGTTCTTCGTAATTGTCAGTAGAACAAAAAGATGTCGGAAGGTCAGTGTAACCCATGGAGGTGTAACCTTACAGCCCTGACATTATGTAAGTACCTAGATTAAACGTAGAACATCGTATTGGAAGGAAATAACTTACTTTTAATATAGCCCTTTGGGTACTCTCCAATGTCAGTAGGTAAGTTTTAGTGGAATTGTTTAACTATCGGTCGGTCTATTGTGTAACTGTCCGTCGGTATTATAGAACATCTTGGGGTGTTATACAATAAACCAGTAAGGATGGCACAATGTGATATGAACAGCTAACTATCGAAGTCAGTGCAATCATTAATGAAAATATGATGAAGAGATTTAAATAAATTAATAAGTTCTTTAATACTAGGAACCAAAGTCTTAATGTGGTATTAAAAATAGGTGTCTATTACAAATCCCAAATATTTCATACTTTCTGAGTGGTTTAAGTCATGAATTTAGTTCCCCCTACATTTAAAACGAGGATGTTGTCTTTAAGCCTTTTGTACTCCTTGCCCGTGTCACCCTAAAGCAAAAAAAAATAACAGAATCATCGGCGAATGTATTTATTTTCCCATCAGTTAAGACTATTTTACATAAGTTGCGTATGTAAACCAAAAACAAGGTCGGGCCGAGGATACTGCCTTGTAGAAAACCTTATTCTATCAGTAGTTATCAAACGCCTATCTGCGTATAAATATAATGTCGCGTAAGCGTTAAAATTCTTATTTTACACCAATATGTGACCAAAATCAACACACAAACACCAAACACACTGCTGATTCAAATTCCGGTTCATCATCATCAACCTTTTTTATCGTCCCAATACTGTAGTCTCTAGGCCTAGTATAAGTTTTCATTACAAAACTCGTTCGTCGATATCGAACGCGATTGACTCAGCGATTGGCCCGCTTCAAAGTCGTAAGAACTCTCAACCAATGAGAGCGCCAAACGCGCTCGTTATCGACGATCGAGTTTCGTATTGAAAACTCATACTAGGCCTACTGGGCACAGGTCTCCGCTCACACAGAGAAGGATTAAGCGTAATCCCCACGCTTGCTCAATGCGGGTTGGCGATTTCAGACTTAAAATCCAGGTTTCCTCAAGATGTTTTCCTTCAACTCCAGGATATACTCATAGCGATAAGACCGCCCATTGTGTCACCCTTTCTAAAATCTTAATATTTCTGTTCTGTAATCTATATGATGTACATAATAAAGAGTATTCTATTCTACATATAACTTAGAAGGTCACATAGAACAGGTCAGGCAAGTACCAATGTACCTTCATTGGTACTTGCCTGACCTGGAATCGAACCAGCACCTTCATACTTGAGAGACTGGTCTCTTAACCACTAGGCTACTACGACCACTTTAAATTCCGATTGGTAACATTATAATATTACAGTTAGTGGGTAGTTATGCTATTAATGAAAATCACGCCCACATTACTAAAATTGATCATATGACTTGTAAACACATAATCCCTAGTGACCTTGAACATATCAAATTAATCAAACGTAACATCCTAACAATGAAATATATGACAGAATCAACCCGAAATCATATCACAGGTATCTTATCAAGAAATCACTTCATCGACAAGGAGCGATATCAGCGATCGAATTGATTGCGTATAACATGAAGGTACATTGTAAATATGTTTCCCTTAAAGTACTATTAATGTAGGTACGTGTTGTATTCAGGAATTTCTACAAACTTTCTTCATATCCTTGCTTACAGTCATACACGTCAATAGACGGTGTCCCTTGTCTCAATTACCATAATATTCTTATTATCGAACCAGCGGCGTCCCGCGGTTTCACCCGTGTAATTTTCGATGCCGTGGGAATATCGGACCAAAAAGTCAACCTCATCTTTATTCCTAGTTATAAACCATCTGTTTGCCAAAATTCATCCAAATCCGGTCAGTACTTTTTACGTAAAAGAGTATTTTAAAAAATCCATCTATACATTCTCACAAATTTTGCTTTTATTATATTAGTAAGATTCTAAGAAAAATTGAGTTGGTTGGAACACGCCAAATTGCATGCTTGTTGTCCTTTATTCTTGACTTGTCGAAAACAAATTGCCATCAAAGCCATCAAATTAGGTAGCATGATAGAAATGGGCTTTTATTCATTGTACGAATAATCTTTGGCAAATAAAAGGCGTAAAAGATATTAAATCAACAAGCGTATTTAATTGCTCAAATCTAATATATTCGGGCTTTATCTAAACATTGTAATCCATTCATGCTAATTTCGTTATATTTTTAAAATGCTATCTTATTATGTAATATCAATGTAATAAAGTTTTATCTTGCACAAATCAAGTTGATTAGATATAATATTACAAAGACCACGGTTGTGTAAGTAAATGTCGTAGCTTAGGCGTAAGTGTGATCATACATGTGCTTGTGATATTAGCTTACTTAATTACGCGCAAAAGATTTATTATACTAGCTAACAGGAATATCGACGTGCAACCTGATACCGTGGATTCAGAACAAAATTCTGAAATGAATATAATTGTTATAAAAAACTAGTTTTCCCATATATGTATATTCCGAACGTGTATCAACGTTGCATTTCTCTAAGAAACAGTTGTTTTTTTTTTATAACAGACGAAAAATGACTACTATCTAAAATCATGTGCCTAATTCATGGTTACATGGTTTAAATAAGTATTTACACGCATAGGAAGGAACAAGAAGTATCTTAGACTTATAGTATCATACTGTTTTCCCAAAGTATCGTCAGACGTTAGACACTCACATTTAATTGCGATGATATTGTTTACCGTGTCCTATCTTTTACTGATGTCAAGAAATCCCCAAAAAATACACAAAATACACTAATAGAAAATCCAAATTAAACTTTGCCAAACAGGAAATCGCACTTATAACATACATACTGTAAGCATCAACATCATCATCGATACAAAATGTTGAAAGAAAGTAATTGTTGTAAGTTCTAAGTACAGCTTAAAGACGTAGGTACTAAGTATTGCTTTATTGTGCAGTGATAAGGTAATGCGGTGGTAACCATTAGACCCGGCGCTATTGACAAATATTTGCAACGATACCGCGGCATCGTTGCCGATCGAATCTCAATATTATTGTCACATCTTCTATTTGTCGCTTAAAAATCCATTGCCAGGCCTTGCCGCTGGCCCTTTTAGTTGTTCTGGATGGGAAATCATCAAATGACCTCTCCCGCTCTGGTCGGAGCGGAAGGGTGTGTCAGACTTTTACTGACTAAAACCCACCCGTGTTTCTTCACTTGTCTGTGCACCAGGGTCATGGTTTCTTATTTAACCAACTCGCAACCCTGACCCAGCAGGCATCGGATTTCGTGGACCCCGGTACTATGTGCTGACATCTCCTTGACCGATTGTAACATACAGTTTTTCAAAGAAGATTTTCTTAAAAATAACCCATCATGTTTTACGAACTATCCGCGTGAGATGACACATAAGACGTTATTATTTGTATTGCCAATCTGTTCTAAGAACAGATAGGCAATACAAATAATAACGTCAGATATATTTGATTGACTGAGTATCTTAGGAAGCACATAATGACATGCACTTCTCTTTCAAAGTAAATCTACATGGCGCCAGACAGACCCTTTTGGTCATGAACTTTGGCGGAATGACATCACTAACTTATAATGGAAGCCGCCAGAATATCAAATCCAAATACTTGTCATCATTAAATACCTGTTAAGCTTAGGTATTAGAAATAAAGATATTACCCAAATCAACATTCATTATATGGTCTTGGATGTTTATCAATATAGGTATCTATTATAAAATATAGTATCGTTGAGTTAGTATCCCACAACACAAGTCTCGAACTTATTTTGGGGCTAGCTCAATCTGTGTGATTTCTCCGTATATATTTATTTATTTTATTTGACTTAAATTGCAGGTTGGGGATTCCTCTTGAGCAAGGTTGAGAGGCAGTTTACTGCACAGGCTACTGCAATGTTCTTATCCTTTCTGACATGAGCCAAAAGAAGATGCAGCAAAAAAGTTTTAGCAGTGTCCCCCTGGGCATCAAGAAAGGAAAGTGCGCCATTCCCACTCTACGTAGCGTGTTACTTCTTGAGTTAGTATCCCACAACACAAGTCTCGAACTTACTTTGGGGCTAGCTCAATCTATGTGATTTGTGCTCATATATTTACTAGCGGCCGCCAGCGACTTCGTTCGCGTGGAGTTGGTTATGCTCCGCTCCTATTGGTCGCAGCGTGACGTTATATAGCTTAAAACCTTCCTGGATTAATGGAACCCAATGCAAAAATAATTTTTCAAATCGGTCCAGTAGTTCCTGTTATTAGCGCGTTCAAACAAACAAACTCTTCAGCTTTATACAGTATGTTACGAAAACCCTGTCCGACCCGTGAAGGTGTTGTTAGGTATCGATAACTGATTCTACTAATGCATACAAAACCGGGCTTTACTTAAAAAAAAATCCCCCTAAAAAAAATAAATATTATTTCGCAAAAGGAGGTAACTTATTAAATGTGCGTTGACCACCCTTCGCCTGCCGACCGCGGGGGGCGGGCGGCAGGACACGCGACACGTGGTCGCATCGCTATTCGCTCATAATAATACCGGTGTTGTCACTTTTTAAAAATTACCAAATTTCGGGGAAATTGGAATTAATTCGTTGGAAAAAAAGATTATTTCAAAATTCATTTGTATTGGTACTATGATGAATACGTAAAATTTTATATTATATTTGGTCATGTGTTTACCTAACCTCTATTATCCTTATGGGTCGGACAGGGTTTTCGTAACATACTGTATATTAGTATAGATTATATATTTATTTAAAATCATTCATCACCATCGCCATCATCTCAGCCACATGAAGTCTACAGCTGGACATAGGCCTCCCCCAAGAATTTCCAAAAAGAACGGTTGGACTTGGCCTGCATCCAGCGCTTCCCTGCGATTTTGGTCAGGGCATCCGACCACCTAGTCGGCGGGTGGCCGACGCTGCGCTTGCCGGTTAGTGGTCGCTATTCAAGAGCCTTTCTACCCCATCGGCCATCGGCTCCACGTGCTTTGTGCGCCGCCCACTGCCACTTCAAAGAGCTAATCCTAGGCTATGTCGGTGACTAAAGTCGCCGGATCAGAAATGAGGAGATTCGTAGCAAAAATCGTAGTTCGATATAATATCCGATCACGTAGAGAAACACCTAGCATAGCCCTTCTCCATAACTCTCTGTGTAATCTTGAACTTTCTTATGAGGGCCATAGTGAGGGACCACGTTTCTGATCCATATGTCATCACCGGTGACACACATTGGTTAAAGACTTTTGTCTTTAGACACTGAGGTATTTTGGAAGAGAAGGCATAAGAATTTATTATCATTCTCCTGCCCTTATTTCAATTTATTTAAACTCGACGCAATGTCTCTTTTTTTCCATACTTCTCTCAATACTCAATACTTTTATTGTTTTCCACATGTATTCTTAGATGGTAATACTTAAAATTAGTTCATGTGGACCCTGTCGGGCACAAACAAAATAAGTGAAGTTAGGAGAGAGGAAGCACTTTTTTACACTCTACTACATTGCTTGCTAACGGGTGCGTGTGTGTGTGTGTGTGTGTGTGTGTGTGTGTGTGTGTGTGTGTGTGTGAGGATGCGTGTGCGCGTGTGTGTGTGTGTGTGTGCGAATGTATGTGTGTCTATTTAAGTTTGTGTCTTTATATTTCTATCATTGAGGTATTCGTTGGCAGAGTAGTAGCATTTATTTATAAGAAATTGTTTAAGTTTTTTTATAAATATATTTATTTTATCTTCTTTTTTTATTTGTGCGGGTAGTTTATTATATAGTTTAATAGACATCACATAGGGACTTGTCGAGTTCATTTTTAAGCGTGAATGTGGCATGTTTAGTTCAGAACGATGCCTGAGTTGATAGCGTGACTGGTTGTCATCTCGTTTTGAGTACAGCTCTTGGTGTTTCAGAACAAATTTGCATGATTCTAGAATGTAATTACAGGGAAGAGTTAAGATATTATGTTTCCGAAAGAATGGTTTGCAACTGTCTGTTTGCTCAATGTTTACGAGGCTTCTTATCAGTTTCTTTTGCAGGATGAAAAGTGTTTGTACATCTGTACTGTTACCCCAAAGGGTGACTCCATAGCTAAGCCATGCATAAGCGTAAGCATAGTAGGTGGTGAGCGCTGTTTCGAAATTGGTAGTCTTTTTTATTTCACGGAGGGCGTAAGAGAATTTTGAAATTTTTGAGTGCGTTTTTTGTATGTGTGGTTTCCAGTTTATGTGTGTGTCTATAACTATTAGACGCCATCTCCTTAGTCACCTTCTTCTTCACCATATCATCATTCACATATTCTATCCATCGTTTCTTTGGTCATCCCCTACTCTTATAATAACTGAGATGATACAAAATGTTCGAAGAAAATAATTACAGAAATCTGATTAAAAATTATGTTCCGTAAGTTATTTCAAAAAACGTTATTAATTTTGTGGTCCTTATAAACATATATTAATAAAACAGGTGATCTATATAGTTTTGATTAAATCTCTGTGATGTAATTTTTATTCAAGGATACTTGCTTCTCTACTCCTATTTTATAAACTTGTTAAACTTTGTTGAGAAATTTCATCTATCTATCATAAACTTTATATTGCCTCTTAGTAAAATTTACCTTTTATTTTGTTTCAGATCAGAAATTCGAAAGTAAAAGAAGATGTTTTGCGTATCCTGGAACACACCGATATTTGATACCGAAGTCTTAAACCGAAGATAATTGTAAAAATCATGGTCTATGACCACACGAAGGGTTTAATACTTATAATTATTACTATCATCTCTTCCTTAGTCGCTTCCCCGGATCTTTTAAATAAAAATCTTTTATTTAAGAAATACATTTATATTGAGTAGAACCTATATCTCAATCATATAATAATAAAAGCACATAATAAATCAATTACATATCTTAGCGACAATATACTAAACTAACGTACAACATATTTTTAATATCAAGGCAGATTTTAAAAAGAGAAGTTATATATAAGGATTTTTAAGAATCCATATCAAGCCTTAGTGCCAGGAAACAGCAAACTAGCATTATACCGTGCCAAAGAGAGTGATACAGCTTGGTACAAAAGATGTCTCACGGAGTGGTACAGAAGAGCGAGAAGAACGGCAACGGTGCGCACGTGCAGGAGTCGTCGCGGGGCAGCACGGACAGCCCGCCCCCGCCCCCCGATGGGGGATGGGGGTGGATGGTGGTCTTCGCCTCTTTCATGATCCACATTATCAGTGAGTACCTACTTGCTTGCTTGCTATTACAATAAGTACAGTACCCCGTCCGTTGATAAGACGCATGGGTCTTTTAGCAAACAAAGTTATATGCATAGGACTAATTGGTTTCGGCGTCAATTAGCTTAAAATTACATGGAACGCAGTTTAAACCTAAAATATCATAGGCCATATTGACAGCTCTGTATTTTTAGTGAAAAATTCAGGGCGCCCGGACACCTGAAAAGATTGTCAATTATCTACGATGAAAATGCGCTATACGTTCCGTTTTTCCATTTACGCCGATGCGATAACTAACATATGTTCTTTCACATTAAGTATGATTGACACTTGCCCCGATTTTCTTGTTTACAAACTAAACTAAATTTGAGTTCGATTTCATTAAGAAAAGGAGGTATAAATTAGCTTAGTCCTGTCAAATTAGTCGACGCTTGGCATAATTTGATCACATTTGTAGCTAATTTTAGTAGCCATGTTATTAATCACTTCTAAACTGTTTTGTTTGTTCGTGGTGGCCTAGTTAAAACACCAACCTCTCAAGTATAAAGTGTACCAAAGTAACTTTTCTAAGTTATACGTATTTTCTAAGTTTATCTTGGACACCAATGACTGATTATGAGGTGAAGGAAAACATCTTGAGGAAACCTTTCTTTTTCCAGTCTGAAATTGCCAACCCGCATTGAGCAAGCGTGGTGATTACGCTCAATCTTTTCTGTATGAAAGGAGACCTGTTCCCAACAGTGGGACTATAAAAACGGTTGATGATATTGATAACTGTTTATGGAGTATATTAATTAGACAAAAGTAAACTAATCTTTATATTTTGTCCTTTTCTTCGTGAAATAAAAAGATAAAGATGAACTGAACATAAATTTAGTTCAGTTTATTAACAAGGAAATTAACTCAACATATAGAGCAAGGTCAGTATTGTTTATAGAAGGACCATACTACTTTGAACAAAGAACAGAACCCTAACAAAACTCTCTACCCCTTTACATAACTAGATAGAACATGGTGAATCAACCTAAGTACTACATTTTCCATCAATCTTTACTTCTCTGAATATACCTTAGTTTCGTAGGTATATTTTTAATCTCGTAAATTCCTCAAAGTCATATTTACAATCACACACTTTAAATCAATTTCAGTCGCAAATAATAAATTGTTCAATATTCGTTACGCGTATTTCAAACTTTTGAAATGGAATCTTTTAATTAAAATCTTCTTGAGTTGTTTCAGCTTTTGCCTTTACTAAAATGGTATTATTTTGTCTAACATTTTACGTAACTAAAATATCAGCAAAGACGAGGCATAGGTAAGTACAATAGGTTACACCGCAATCCATTTTGGATAGTAACAGTGACGGGGCAGTCCGCCTTTATTATCATTTAAGACAGACAGGAAGGCGAGGTTTCCCTTTGTGCTATGAAAACTATTAAAGAACCATTACCTGTAAAACGATTCAATGTTTTTGAAGGCCGTTACTTCTAAACCTTATTGAAATAATCTCTCACATGCGACGCTGTTAAAAGTCGATAACTAAATATACAGTATGTTAAGAAAACCCTGTCCGACCCGTGAAGGTGTTGTTAGGTATCGATAACTGATTCTACTAATGGATACAAAACCGGGCAAAACTTAAAAAAAAAATCCTCCTAAAAAAATAAATATTATTTCGCAAAAAGAGGTAACTTAATAAATGTGCGATAAACACCCTTCCGCGGGCGGCGGGCGGCAGGGCACGCGGCACGTGGTCACATCGCTATTCGCTCATAATAATACCGGTGTTGTCACTTTTTTAAAAATTACCAAATTTTGGAGAAGTTGGAATTAATTCGCGGGAAAAAAAGATTATTTCAAAATTCATTTATATTGGTACTATGATGATTACGTAAAATTTTATATTATATTTGGTCATGTGTTTACCTAACCTTTATTATCCTTATGGGTCGGACAGGGTTCTCTTAACATACTGTATACTTAGTCATTTCTCCGTCTCTTCTTGGGTATACAGTATGTTAAGAAAACCCTGTTCTGCCCCTGCCTTTCCGGGTTGCATTACATAACTATATAAGTCAAGGTAAAATATATAAAATTGGCACAAGTGCCTGCTTGAATTATCGGCAAAAACAAAGATCACAAACTTTGATAAGACTTGGCACTTGGACCCTAAAATCTTTGCTCCTAGTTTCAAGTATCGTTGCCATGGTTACAAAAATTCTTCGTTCAAAGAGCTAGTACTGAAGGATAATACGCTAACAGTAACAATTTTCTTTCATCTCGACATAATATTCCCAGCACAACTTTCATTAAATTATCTACTTTGATGTACAGATCAATCTTTGGAACATATAAAGCAATTGATAAGTAAGAACCATAAAAATATGATTCAGTTTGTAATAGGGTATTTGACTAAAAAAAACTAATTAGTCGGTTAGTAAGATTTTCAAAAAATACTAGACACGTATTTTTTCTTTTTTCATATAAACAAAAAATGAAGACGACACAGTGCGTTGAAAACTCATGTGACGTCACTAGACGCTACACTTTTTAGCGACCAGTGACGTCACCAGCCACCACTCCTGATCTTTGATGCCTTTTGTATTTGTCAATTTTTATTGTTTTGATAAAACAAAAAATACGTGTCTAGTATTTTCTGGAAATCTGACTGACGAACTAATTAGTTTTTTTTAGTCAAATACCCTATTGAAGGAGTGTTAGACAATTAGGGTGAAGAACAATTTGCTTGTTATCTTCGAAATTCATCGAACGTAAAGTTTCTGTTGAATCACCCCTTTGGCACGATGACACCTGCTTCTATATGTATATTGACAAATTTTTAGCAGAAACATAATAAGTAGGTCGGTCTTAGATCAAAATCTAATATTCTTGATTTATTGTATCTACATGCAATAAATCAAGAATATTAGATTTTGATCTTGGTATTCTTTTGGTATTCCACGAAATAAATTCATGCGCAGTATGTTCACTTTGAAACAATGTGACTTTTTGTTAAAAATAAATCCTGGTGTAATATTGTCACAAACACATAAAACTATGCCAACTAAGTCTATTTAACAATTATAAATAGATTTTATTTAAGTAACTGTTTAATTTCACACTACTGAGCAATATCTTGTGTTGACACAACATTATGATAACAGCCGCTGTGTTTTTACTGCAAACGTATACGACTGCCATTTAATTTGATGCGCGTGACTACAACGAGACAGCTTTACAATTACAATAAAAATATACTTAAATGAACAACCAGTTTAAGTAATGAACCTCTTAGCTTCACACACATTTCATTAGCTTCAACCATACATTTTTAACGTTATAACTCTCTTGTCAATCATGTATATTCAACGTTATAAAAAAACTCATTTTTGTTGTGTACTTAAAGTAAGTTAAAATTAAAATATTAAATCGCTCCCGGATAAATTAAAATGTTCAGAACAAAGTCCATGTTTTTCAAAATAAACATTATAGCTAACGCCCACACGCGCGCACCAGAGTCACAACAGATCCGTAGTCACGTCCTTTATTTCCCGAGCCCGGATTTATACATTCGTGATGTGTAGTCACACACTCATATGTATAGTCCCGACACCCACTTCACAGTTCATCCCTTCGCAAATAAATAATCAGACCGTGGCGACGAATGTGAGGCATTCATTAACTCTAGTGCTTCTACAGTGTTCTAGTGCTAGTCGGTTACAAAATGGATGTTCAAACCGGTCTCAATTACGCGGTTTAGAATGGTTACAATCTCGTTAATTTTATATTAATTATTTTCTGTTTAAATTCGTTCGTCGCCTCCATTAATCTTTCATTTTCATATTGATTCTATTATGAAATATCTGAATATATCAGAATATATTGTTAGATTCCTTCGTCGCCAAAATAACAACACTGCGTTGCGGCGTCTTATCGCAAAAACGATGTCGCACAGCAAAAAAATGCGATGACGCAACGCAAAAATTTCATCGCATACATCGCACGAAAAAACGCTAACCGACAGTTCAGTTTCTAGTGTCTTTGTAGTCTGATATACATTAGTCCCAAAGGACGGGACTTTCCTGAACTAAGGATATCAGGTAGTAGATATCGTAATCTGCCATCATGAAATGTGCGCACCTCATTCAATGTGGACACTAACTAAGAGGTAGCGCGTCGTCGCAATGCAGATTTGTACGTTGCGTCAGCGCATCGGGAATTTCCACGATACGTTGTGCGGCGTCGTAGATTTTTTCGATGCGACGCCGCAACGCAGTGTTGTGGCCTCCCCCTACTAAAAAGATTTTGATGAAACTTCACTGCAATAAAGCTAATAGAATAACCCATGGAATAAATTTTATCCACGAGAACAGCATTTATGCGGGTGGAACCGTGGGACGATGCTAGTTTAGTGTAAAGTGGTGTAACAAACAATTTAGTACATTTTCATGTGTGTACAGAGCTTTATTACACTGTAGGATCTTCTTATCAATAGGTAAGTATTAATTTTGGCATGTTTGAGTTGGAGCAACAAATAGACGCTTCTTGCTTAAGCTCTATTTATTTATGGCTCAGAGTACCTATGTATGTAATTGTTGGTAGAACATTGTATTAAGACATAAGTACGTAGGTATTTTGTAGATATTCGTCAGGTAAAGGGCGACCCGAGCGTGATAAATGCTTTTGGCGTAAATGAGTTTCGCGTGTCAAGGAGGATAAAATTACTTGACTCACGCGTTAACGACACTTCCCGTCGAATGACAGATATAATTTGAGTTATCAGGAGACCTAAATGAAACCATCTCTTATCTAAGTAGATCTGGACATTTACGATCATTTCTGGATAAAGGCGAATACTGTTTCAACATGCGATTTCTGGTACACGTTTATTCCTATACGTCAATAACGTCGGTGATTCAAAATCAAAATATTTGTATTTCACATGGGCTCTTATGAAACACCAGTCGATTGACATGACTATGAGCCTCGATTAGTATCTAAAAACCTTCAAATTTACCTAATTTTTGTTTATCATTTATTGATGTACATAGGTATTACCGTATTCTGGCCACAGTGTTATTTAACGACTCATTTGTTTTAATTCACAAAATATCCTAGTCCTGTAATACAAAATGAAATCTTATTTTGGTATTTGGACTTTATTTCGATTTACGGCTGGTTTTTCTTTTATTCGTGAATTAAAATTGACGTCTGACAGTTTTTTATATAAAATAATTTTCAAAATTATAGTTAGGTTCATAATTTTATAACTGTCTCGGTGGTTCAAACATAAAAATATTGTACCTACTATATAATAAGCGGAAAATAGATCGTTGCTACGACACACTAACAATAACCTGTCGTAGAAAGTGATGGCAATTGCAAAGGATAACACTTTCAATTATTATGACGCAATTGTAAATATATTATCAATATTAAATAGGATATTGATAACAAAGACTGTATTGTGCAGTCATAAAGTTGGCCGATTGCCATCCAGATAGTATCGTATAGTGTGTGTGGTACGCCCACTAATCGTTATTGCATAGATTATTTCTAAATAATATAACGTAGTCGATCATTGTATCGGTTTAATATCTATTGTTATATCATAGACTTATTTGTGTCACAGGATAAGCGGTACACTTTTTAGGGTATATCCACGTGTGAAAAATAATCTCTGACGAATTGAAATTGAATTGATTGAAAAACAAAGGTACCTATACCTTTTTTTCTTTTTTTGGGATGGGAAATCATCAAATGACTTCTCCCGCTCTGGGCGGAGGTGGAAGGGCGTGTCAGACCATTACTGACTAAAACCCACCCATGTTTCTTCACGTGCCTGTGCGACGGCCAGGACCACGGTTTCTTTTTTAACCAACCCGCAACCCTGACCCAAGGGATTGGTCTTCGTGGATCCCGTCACGATGTGCTGACATCTCTCTGAGGCACTGAGAATATGGAAATTCTGTCAAAAATTCAATATTTCTTTTCATTATAACAATTATTTTTCTTACAAAAGTCAGATGGAATTCGCCCTAAGTCTGGTAAATAGGTAACCAAAAAAAACCAAAAAAATAAGGTTTTCATAACAATGTTTATTCTAAAAAAGATTTCAAAAATGTCATTTAATTATTGTCAAAGAGCAACACAAAACGTTTCTCATTTGGAAGCAATTTGTAGTTGAAACAAACTCTGATTAGTTATTTAATTAACCACCGCCGTCACCGGTGGGTTTCCGAATTAGATTTTTTACGTCTTTAGCAATCAAACCTTACATTTAATTAAGCTCTCTACTTATATGACCAATTAGATGTTAGTGCGTTTAAGGGGATGCTTGGTTACGACTGTAATTAATTAAATCGCCTCACACTGCATTATTATATTGATCTATAATTTAACAAATACATGAACCATTTTGGATATAATGCCTTGATGTTCGAAGAATTATTCTGTTCGGCAATGTAAATAATGCAACGTCGTTCAACCGTCAAAATGATAGCCATTGATAGTTTGTTACGCAGTTACCCTGGCGCCGGCCGACTTAAGGATGTTCTCGATCGAATCTCAGATCGTTTAACTAAATTCTAACATTCTATCAATATCAGTAGCGAGGCCTACGATTCGTCAGACACAAGTAGTAAATCCCTTTAACACGTTCAGCTTTGCCCGGCTTGATCAAGCACATAAACACGTCGATACATAACACGCTATTAGGTTTGGAATGGCAGATAATCGGCAATACAATGGCTCATTGACTATAGTACTACAATAGCTGTTTATTATCAAGTGACGTTATTATGCGGATAGGTACAGCACCCGGGCGACAAAGCGGTTTAAGACGATCGAATTTTTGAAAGAAACGTGTAGGTATTACTGACGGATATCCTTCTTCTTGGCGTTGCAATGGCAATCGGTCCATAATTTTACTACGCGTTTAGTGCCATCTCTAGGGTCCATCAGTTCTTTATAAACTACAGCTAAAACGACGCGATATTAAGTGTTCCATCGTTTGTGGGACAGCACCATAATTACACTCACATCTCGCAAAGCGGAGTCGTCTAATAATCTCCTGAATGAACTGACAGAGATGATACTCCACTAAGCCGATCTTTCTCTAAGATCCCACATCAAAGTCATCCGTAAAGTACCTAGCTAATGCTTGCTATTTCTTTCGTTTACATAGCATTTGATCCGTTGGGTTTAGGGTTTAGAGGTTGAATCGCCTCCGCTGGACCCGAGAAATACAGGATCAGTGGATATGTTGACACTTTAGGACAGGTCTAAGTGCAATGTTTTTTACCGTGGCCTCCTTTTGGCTGAAATGATAAATATCGTGACATATCAGCATATTTTGTTTCCTCGAAGGATTAGGCAAAGGTGTGCCTTTTTTTCAAAGGCAGATATGCAGGCTTAGAAGTGTCTTAGCTTACATCTCTACCTTTGACTTTTCAGAAACGTTTAGAGGCAGAGAAGCGCCTCTATCTTTAAATGTGGACGAGGCTATTGCCATCATCTCATCTATGGACATTCGAAACTTACCCACTAAACGATATAAAAACCTATATAGGCCAAACTCTGCAAAAAGGGGTATTATAATATCTCAGATTATTTAGAAGACAAAAAAGCTTGGGACTGAGCTGCTCGCTCTGTTAAGCATTGTTATTAAGCAATATGCGTAATTATAACGTAAATTATTGTAAACATTTTCATTTTTAATGTCTGGACTTGAAAAAAGACGATGATCCCTGAGTTTGTTTCGGCTATTTCTTCTCAGAGCTAGTCAGTTAGGAAATGCCGGCTTCCTCTAGTTTAAAAAAAAAAAGAAAAAAAAACATATGACATGTAAAAGTGATCAGTGATCCTACTTGCTTAATAAACGATTTCATTTCATTTCATCAGAAGCGCGTAAATCCAGATTCTGGGCTACCTACTGCTCAAAAATTCGTGATGAAACCCAATCGAACTCTTTCCGACCTGGCTATCGAATACAGATCATCATGCTCAGCCTTATGTGTGCTCACTAGATCACTGTGATACATTATACAGATAATTTGCAAAAGAAATACCTACTTTAGCAATACCTGTTGCATATATTTACGCCTATCTATATAAGCACAGTAGTAAAATGGACGGATTATTACATAAATCGGAAACATAAACCAAACCTTTTTACAGATATAAGAACAAGCAATAAAATAAAAACTTTTTTACAAAAAAAAACAACCGACTTCAAAAAAAAACACTACGAATCGAAAAATAACTAATTTCGGAAGTCGGTGTCTTTGGTTTTTGTATATTTGTTTTTGACACCGTCTTCCGAAATTAGTTATTTTTCAATTTGTAGTGTTTTTTTTTGGATGTCGGTTGTTTTTTTTGTAAAAAAGTTTTTATTTTACACTTTTTAGCTGTGAAAAGTACTGTAAGCAAACGACGTCATTTTGTTAAAGTACTTTAATTTTGACCCGTAATTTTGTTTCATCAACGAAACCAATGAACCGATTTCTATAAAATTCCTATGAGACCAAATTGAAAGTATGAGCAATGCTAGACATGACGCAATTACGTAAATTCAGTCTCTGAAGACTGCCTATAGTCTTCATCATCAGATTTACTGCAGACCTTCATTATAAACCACATGGATGAAAACATCTCATTAATATAAATGAATTGAGTCCAAATACAAGGTAGCTACTGTAAATCATTGAGGAGTTCCTTGAACTGACCTTTGTCTTCATCATCAGCCCCTTAATGACAGTCACAACCTATTTAGGTGTAAGGTACTTATCAATACAAATTATATAGTCAGAAACACAAGGTAGCTGCTGTGAATCTTTGAGGACTTCCCTCGTCTGTCTCCCGGCTTCATAATCAAATCTACTCCAAACCCTTATTACACTTAATTTCTCTGGTCTTCAACCATCAAACCCTGATGTCCTTATCATGGGACCACCTTGGGAATATCTTCTTTCCAACAAAAAGAATTATCGAAATCGGTCCATAAACGACGAAGGTATGCGCGAACAACATAAAAAAAGCATATATACGGTCGAATTGAGTATTATTGAAGCCGGTTAAAAAAACAATCGTATAAAAAATCTTTGATAACGGTAACCATAGCCAAGAAGTTAGCAACATATACCTACCCAGCTAAGCTATATCTATGTACGTTATCATTGTCAATCATTTACGTAGAATCGAAACTGATGTTTACTTCTTTGGTTATAATAATCTATAGGTACCGGCACCCCGTCGGCAAGATGAATTGGTGTTTAATATTATAAATAAATAAATGTGTAATTGTTAATGTTAATGTTAAATTATAATGAAAAAAGCAGCCCAAAAAGAGAGCCAATGCCACAAAAAAGCCGTTAGTGGAAAACAAATAATTGGCAGATAACTAATTTGCTAACCAAGGATTCTTGCCACGCAAGAAGTAGGGACGACAACGCCCTGTGATGACGAGTGTGTTTAAAAAAAAAAAAAAATAATGTATAGGTACTAACATAGCCGTACCCAGGGGGAGGGGGGCTGGCCTCCCTGGAAATCTTGAAGAACATATATGAACTTTCCTAATTACTAAACAAAGTATAAACGAGGAATTATCTCTAACTTTTAAATAAACCACGCAATGGACACTGACAAAATGTACGGTTTAATTTACATTTATTTAAAAATTACTCAGTCTAAAAATTTTACTTGTCCCCCCCAGAAGCTGGGTATGCGGATGGTGTAGCCCACGAGTACAAATATTATAAACCTGAAGTGTTTGTTTGAAGACACTAATTTACACTACTGGTTCGTTCATTTATCGAGGAAGGCTTTCGTGGAAAATGTACAAAAAACGTGGAAAATTATTCATCTTTGAGGGCTTCCATAGTTATGCAAAAAATATTATATACTTTTTAATCGCGACCAATATCGTGGTGGCCTAGTGGTTAAAACACCTCACTCACAAATATAAGTGTGTGGATTTGATTCCAGGCCAGGCAAGTACCAATGTAACTTTTCTAAGTATATCTTGAACACCAATAACTGATTAAAAGGTGAAGGAAAACATCTTAAGGAAACCTGGACTTTAAGACTGAAATCGCCAACCCGCATTGAGCAAGCGTGGTGATTACGCTGAATGCTTCTCTGTATGAGAGGAGACCTGTGCCCAGCAGTGGGACGATAAAAAGATTTATGAATCGCGATCATAATAACAGAAATTGACGCGGACAAAGTCAGTAACAATAAAATCGATTTTATTTATTTACTAAGCCCTCTTTCTACGCTTACCAAATTAAGATACATCTTGAGGAATGTTTATTGGCCTTTTTATAACTTCCCACGTATATTGTAAGGGTTTATAATAAATGTAAGGGTTTCGAAAAATCCCTTTTCGTATTTATTTACGTCTTATCTTTGTCCCTCTTACTTCATAAGTATGATAATACATTTTTAAACCAGAAGTGTCCTTTTTCTCATTTGGATTACTATTAAGTAATAAATCACCCAGAAAATGAACATCCATTAAAATAAATCGGAGGGTGATTAAGTGAATTAATTCCCTTTGTTGTGCGAACATTAGAATCTAAGGCGAAGTACCTACTTGGAAGAGCTTCAGAAGATGAAATTCCGAAGTATTCTATATATTTACTTAGTTGATATACTTTACGATGATAACGTTCTTTGTTTATATTAAAAATACATAGAGTAGATAATGGCCCCACACAAACTAAACTAATTTTAATTTCAGTGCATATTTTTCTTTCTATTTTGTTAATAAAATATTCCATAGACAGTTTAGACGCGGTTAAAAATGGCGTTTGGAATTATGTCATTTTACCTAAGGCGCGCACTAATTTGATAGGACGAAACTAATATTTATCTTCTGTTCTTTTCTTTGTAAAATAGAAAGAATGCACTGAATTTAAAATGAGGTATACAGTATGTTAAGAAAACCCTGTCCGACCCGTGAAGGTGTTGTTAGGTATCGATAACTGATTCTACTAATGGATACAAAACCGGGCTAAACTTAAAAAAGAAAACCCTAAAAAAATAGATATTATTTTGCGAAAAGAGGTAACTTAATAAATGTGCGTTATGCACCCTTCCGCGGGCGACGGGCGGCAGGGCACGCGGCACGTGGTCGCATCGCTATTCGCTCATAATAACACCGGTGTTAACACTTTTTTAAAAATTACCAAATTTCGGGGAAGTTGGAATTAATTCGCGGGAAAAAAAGATTATTTCAAAATTCATTTGTATTGGTACTATGATGATTACGTAAAATTTTATAATATATTTGGTCATGTGTTTACCTAACCTTTATTATCCTTATGGGTCGGACAGAGTTTTCTTAACATACTGTATTTGTGAATCAGGGAATCAGCTCCACTATAATGCTTATTAGCTATGTACGGACGACTGCATGTCAAGCTACCCCAAACTGTCAAATATCCCCAATCAACCTTGAGCCTTAATGCTTTAGAGATAAAGTTGAAAATCTAATAAGGAAATCTGACAGATTGTAGTAGCTTGATGTGTTGTCGTCTGTACCTATACCTAATATTTGATATTATTTTATTGTTGAAAAAGGAAAACCTGTGACTGCTACTTACAATATATCAATCGAAATTGCGAGTGTTATAAATTGATGATTTTAACAAGGAGGGTTAAAAGAAAGGGTATGAATCAATGAGGAAATGAAAATGATCTCCCAAAGTGATAGAAGATAATGCGCATAGAAATCTTCGTCACTGTTCGGCAACGGTCGTATTCCTCGAGCGTTCGGAAAAAGATATGTATATAGAGTAGTGCACTTAACCACTCTATATACACATCTATAATCATATATCCCTTTATTCATAAACGCTGCTTAAAGTTAACTAGTGATTAGCGATTCTTTAAGCATTCAATTTTGACCTTTTAACATCATTTAACTTAAATCATCCTTTATGAATATACACCACAGTGTTTAAGGGGTTTATTCATAAACGAAGATTAAAGTTAAGTGACGTGTAAACGTCTAAAATGTATGTTTAAAAAAACGCTAATCATTAGTTAACTTTAAACATCTTTTATGAATAAAGGGGTTAATGCCCAGTAAGACTTTTCATTACGAAACTCGATCGTCGATATCGAGCGCGTTTGACTCAGCGATTGGCCCGCTTCAAGGTCGTAAGAACTCTCAACCAATAAGAGCGTCAAACGCGCTCGATATCGACAACCGAGTTTCGTATTAAAACTCATACTAGGCTTACAGCACCCTAATAGGGAGGTTTCCTGGGTAGAATAAAATTGATTCTATTTAGTCCGTTTTTCAGATTATAGAAAAATATTGGATTATATAATACATTTTGTTTTATCAAAGCAATAAAAATTTACAAATATAAAAGGCATCAAAAATCAGAAGTGGTGGCTGGTGACGTCACTGCTCGCTAAAAAGTGTAGCGTGCAGTGACTTCACACGAGTTTTCAATGCACTGTGTCGTCTTCATTTTTTGTTTATATGAAAAAAGAAAAAATACGTGTCCAGTATTTTTTGGAAATCTGACTGACGAACTAATTAGTTTTTTTAATCAACTACCCTATTGCTTAACAGGCTATTACTATCAATACGACGACCTGGTGAAGGTCGCGGGAAACCGCTGGAGGCGGGAGGCGCAGAACCGGTCGTCGTGGAGAATCTTGGGGGAGGCCTATGTCCAGCAGTGGACGTCTTTCGGCTGAAATGATGATGATGATGATGACTATCAATTGCAATAATTTCGAAGCATATTGCTAATCCATTGCTCCATGTGTCTGAAACTGCGTCTGCTCAAGAACGTAAATAACGCAATGAACGTTGTTGAACTGTCAAAATGAAACCCATTGGTACTGATAGTTTTTCTCGCAATTACCTACCCTGCGGGTCTGAGCAGTTGTGTTTAGATATGTGCTGAGTACCATACGCCAAATGTTGTTGTGTCGGGAGTTTGGTCTTAGAAGGTCTCCAGATCTATCTCCCTCTGGCACAACATAACGATATTGCGCCCAACGACCACCCGGTCGTGTTATTAGGTTTAACATTGCATCACCTTTTTTTTTTTGTTCCGGGGTGGAAAGTCCTCAATGAATGTCCACCGCCCTGGGGTGGGCGACGGGGTCTGTCAGACTTTTACTGACTAAAACCACCCCGGTGTCTCTCCTATCACGAGCGAACACGTGGGGCTGCGGGAGTCTAAATTCTTCCACGGCCCCAGACCCTCGTGCTGGCCCGGTCTGTCCAGGCCTCGTCTCCTGCACGGGGTAGTGGGGTGTAAACTACCCCGCGCATCACCTCAGAGGCGCGCGCCGACACTCGCGCGCGGCTTCACCTCGGGGTCCATCAATAGAGGCCGGGGACTTCCCCATGTCCCTCGCCCCTGGACCCATTCAAGGGGGCCGGAAGAGGGCGTTATCCGCCCTTCCTCGGCGCCCGGTGCGTCTTCTGCGGCGCGGGAAAGGAGTTGAGATCTCCCTTCCTTCTGCGAGATCACGTCCTTGCTGTAGGACACCACCGCGTCCCACGACTCTGCGCTACCGACCATCCTCCGCACTACTGCCGGCAGCGTCAACATTGCATCACCTCGTCCAACTGCCGTCTTCCTTCCTATTCACACAGTTTTTTTTTTTTTTTGTGAATTGGGTCTTAATAAACCAACGCGCTTTACTATCAACGATTGCATCAATGCTTACGACCAGGCGGGGTTGCGATCAAGCACTACTGTATTATAAAAAAATGGTTTAAACGAGAAATCTGTGTAAAAAACCAACTTTACACAACCCGAATATGGCTAAATTAGAAAAGAGTGTACAATTACCACATTAGCTAGTACCTTCATTTGTTTTCTGTTTTAGCAAGCTTCGTGTGCGCACAATGGTCGTCTTGTTGATCTATTATTGTTATCTCAGCAAACCTTGGCCGACGACCTCACGCTATAATATTTATCAAAACAATAATATACTCATGACATTGCCGCTTTACAATGTGCGCATCATTTCATATTTCAGTAGGTTTGTAGTGACAAGTTATAGTGGCATATACATAATACCTACATTATAATACTAGCTATTTTTAAGACTTGACAACGAAACGGGAAAATTTCTTTATTACCTACAAGACTACGTTAAATCCGTAAAACACATAAATCTTCATGAATAAATTCTCTAAATGATGTTGGAAATCACATCGAAATCCGTTGCGGATTTTAGAAAAAAAAGCGGCCACAGGGACGGAATACGACTCCCATTTATAATCGCATTGATAGCTCGTGAAGAACAATTACCTATCTTATTCCATACCTACTTAATTTATCCCAAGAGAAATAATTCACATTTTATGTCGTATTTATCGTTATATGTATAGTCATACAAATAACGATAAATATATGTATATTTTGTTAGATAAAATCTAACAAAAATTTTCTAAACATTAATAATACCTACCCAATCAGAACGAAAATAAAATAAAGAATACGTGTCTTTTCTTTTTCATCTGATAATATCTTTATTACATTGCGAATAAAGTCATCTCGTTTCACGTAATCCTTCTATTTATTTAGAAAATACAGAAAGGGTTGAATGTTTTTATTGTTTCAAGAATAGCGTGGCAAGGAACGCCTTGCCACGCTTAACTATGACCCCGCTGAAAGGAATCAGCACGAACAACGGTTCGTGCTTCTTTCAGCAGGGTCAAAGTTTTATGGTATTGGTCTTTTGCGATAACCTGCATCATATTGAACGGAAGAAATTCCAAGGTCCTCTTGGCAATAACGGAGTTCACATTATCCACATTTATAATTAACCACGCGATAAGAATTTTGCTAGTTCACCAAATCTTTTAAAAATTTTTAATAATCATAGATTTAACAATCTATTAAGATTTTCAGTCTATAATTGTATTCATATTGTAACAAAAGGTATAGACAAAACTCGTTTATTTGATTACAATTAGATATTTATCTATCTAAGTAAAAATCATTAGTTTACAGCTAAAATTAAAATGTCATGTTTTGTATTATAAAACTATGAACTGTGTTCTTAGCAGACAGGGAAACAATAGGTCGATAAATTAGACAAATACATATATAAATTAAAATTTAATTATAATCACAGCTATGTACTTACCAAGTACATAGTAAACATACACATTACCATTGAAAACAACACAATCATTGCATTTATTATACCGGTAGATGTAGGTATCTATTATACAAGAATGAAATGAACGCTATAGTTACATTGATTGCAGTATATTTTTGAACTTTGAGCGTATATAAGCGCATAACGATAATATTATCATTATCTACTTTATGGCGATCTACAAGAACGTATGCTGGGAAATAAATTAACCTCTGTGCTCGTATGTATGCAGAATAAAATATATTTATCTGCATAGACTGTTTACAGATGAGCAGTTATTAAATAAGTAATTAAATAGCTTTCCGCCCGCGGCTTCGCCAGTGTGGAATTCGATTATATCGCGCTATTTAGATATCCCTCAGGAATATAATTTTTTCAATAAAAGGTAGCATATGTTCTTTCTCGTGGTTTAAAGACTGTCTGTGCCAAATTTTATCAAAATTGGTCTTTACCTATTTTGATAAAATTTGGCACAGACAATCTATTAACCTCTTTAGGTTTAAGCGGGAAAGCGTAACAGACAGACAGAGAGAGTATAATATTATTATGGATTTTTCGTTTCAGGTCCATTCTAACTTACTATCTCACTTCATTAGAATTTGTATACAAAATTTATTTATTATTAACGAAATTATATATACTTATATTTTTCCTAATAAAATTATCTTGGAAGTTATCGCTAATTGATTTTACTAAAACGGGTTTAAGTTTCCTAACTGATTATTGTCAAGCTCTACTATAGTTAAAAGTATTTATTTATACCCAATAGTATTAATTAGGTGATAATCTAAATGATATTTAATAACGTGATAAGACTAATAGAGATAGTACATAGTTATAGGAGCATGTTATAAACAGATTATATGATTACATACTGTTACCGTGACTTCTGGTCAAGATAACGTAATGTACTGAGCTAACTGTTATAATCCAGGTAATCTAATTAGATACTTATTAAAACGTTTAATACGTCGTGATTCATAGAATTTTTGTAAGTACTTTCGTGTCTGTTTGTATGGCAAAAGATAAGCTATATAACGAATTTAGATACGATGTTCACCATCGTTTAGAGAGAGAAAATTATTCAAGAAAATGTAATTTTAGAGTCAATATGTTTATAAATACATGATGACTATAAAGTAATGTTGATGTTCTGTCAAGTCGTAAAACTGAGTAGCAGAATACATAGGTTGCTACTCATCTATTAAAAATATACTTTTAATATCCTGTTATAATGTCAGAATTAAATAGGCGATGCTGTATTAAATATATATATTATATTTTGAAAACATTAACTTAAATGAACCACGCTTTAAATTTTTCATTCGAAAATCGAATTCTAATCGAAGTTTTGGCATATTTTTTCGCAAAGTTGTAATCGTATTCGAACTTTTCACATTAAGAACGCAAATTGAACGTATTCAAAAGCGTTACAAGATTCTGAAAAAAAAACAAAATTTATTGTTCCCTAAATGTGATGCGTGTCTCATGTTATTTTCATGACATTACATTACAGTCGAGGGTGTCGATACGTTGTAACTAATTTCCGTGACTTGGCGTGCCGAATTTTCACGAAAATTAACAGATTACGGAACCCCAACGCGCCCATCAAATGGCTCTCCGAGCTAATTCGGGACTAGCGATATATCGGCCGTCAAGGGCAAGGTAGCATTTAGAATGGCGCTCCTGGTTTTTAATATCTGCAGAACTATAATAGGTGTATTTAACAACACTACGGACATTTTACTGCAATGCACATAAAATATTTAATGAACACATACACGATTTATGTATTTAAAAATCGTGTTTTTGCCGACCAAAAGTCCATAAGCAAAGTTACAAACAATAGCTTGACTTTTATTATAACTTCAAACTCAAACTCAAACTCAAACTCATTTATTGCGAAAATGGGTATAGGTAAATGGGTATCGATACATGAAATAGTTTGGCACCTCCATAATCCGCCTGACGGCATGAAATTTTAATTAGTGTTTGTCTCTAATTGTGCAATTACTATAATCATCGAAATTTCATTAATACATTCGAAACAAAATAAATTAAAACAAAAATAAAAAAAAAGGAAAAGGAAGTCAAAAAATAACAAATGTCAGGAAATTTCGTCATGGACAGGTCAATTGAAAAATTATAAATATGTCAAAAAACAAATAACCACCAATTAAAAACAATTCAAGTCAATAACCAAATACAATAATGTCATCTCTCTTTACCTATTAGATTGCATGTCTTACGTATGATTGCGTCACTTACGTCCTTCTAGTTTCAAGGACATATACACATGTACCTATCATTGTCATCAACAAGCAATTGTAACTCTTAAGTACAACATTGTGAGTCAAGATGACCTAGTAAGTAGTTAGGCACGGCATCGCATGGAGGTGTGCAAAAATTTAACAGAAACTGAAATATGTGAATATTGTAGGGTCCATGCGCAAACGTCTACTTGACTGCATTGAAAATAATGAGGTTATACAATATAGAAAACATTATATAACCCCCTATATACCTAATTAAATACTTTAATTTTAATAGTTAGACGATACAACTAAATATTGAATAATACATATTAACATGTCTATATTTATTTAATGATTTTAAATTAAAGTTTAATAAATAAAAAAATAGTTTCATAATACATATTAACATATCTATATTTATTTAATGATTTTAAATTGAAGTTTAATTTCGACATGATTGGCGCAGTGGCTGAGCTATCGACTGCTGCGGAGCGTGTCGCGGATTCGATTCCCACACGGAAAATTTACAGGAATTATTTGTATCGCCTACAATTACTTGTGCCGGGTTTGACTGTTTGTGTTTGTAACATAATACCTATATTTGTAAGCGTTCCCACGCATTTAAAAAAAACTTCTTTTCTTCTAGAGAGGTAACACAGAAACTATAACTTACCTAACATTCTTAATAATTAATACCTACTTTAAATTATTTATAGTGTCGTTTACTAAATAAAAGCGCGTGATTTATGTAGTAAAAAGTGCATTCAGTGAATAATTCATAAAGAACATTGAAATATCGCAGCATAGTGGCTTTGCACCAAATCTCCTCGTAGTCGGCTCACACGGCCGTTTTTTCAACTGTCATTGGCGGTATCTGCCATTATTGTGAAATAAAATTTTTAAACAATTTCTATAATTTGTTAGACGTGTTATTGGCAAAATTGTGGTATCTAACCACAGAGGCCATTGAAGAGTTGAAGTAGTATTCACTCTAAAGAAAAGAAAGAAAGGATAACTGTCAGAAATACTTTTACATGTCATGCCTATTATAAAAAAAAAAAAGGTCGGTGATTCTTTTCTAGCTACTCTACTTTTAAGATAATAACTGTTATTGGAACATAAAGCTTTATAAAAGTTGTAGTGACTACGTAATTTTGTGTAAACAACAGTAAATTTTTCATTTAACGTTTGTCGCATCGCGTGTATCTCGGAATCCTAACAAAACGACCGAGCCTTGCGTGCGTAGGCATTATGTAGGAATTTAATAAACTTATTTGTATTGGACCAATCTGTACCAATTGACATTATGTACATGTCGAAGGCCGACGACCTCGACGTCTGTAATTAACTACACAGATTCGCTGTTTCATTTTAATGTCGCCATTACACAAGTTCGGACTTAGTAATCTAATATTAGATACAAATACTTGAAGGGGCACTTAGATAAAGATCTATGAACCCCTTCAAGTCTTCTCGGTGGTAGGCCATAACACCGGCCGCCGGCAGAAGTTACCACCCACCAGACAAAGCCTTGACGCCAAGCGATTTGTGTTCCGGCATGATGTCTGGTGAA
This sequence comes from Sesamia inferens, assembly GCA_037179545.1. Lineage (NCBI taxonomy): Eukaryota > Metazoa > Arthropoda > Insecta > Lepidoptera > Noctuidae > Sesamia > Sesamia inferens. Next base: position 23,288,627 of record CM073934.1, on the reverse strand, counting down.
GCCGTACGGAGGACGGGTCTGAGCAGTTGTGTTGCGATGTGTGCCGGGTACGATGCGCCTAATGTTGTTGTGTTGGGAGTTTGGTCGTGGAGGGTCTTCAGATCAAACTCCCTTTGGCGCAGCATCGTTAGTCGTGTTGTTGGGTTTAACATTGCATCAGCTCGCTCAACTGCCGTCTTCCTTCCTATTCGCTCAATTTTAGTGAACAGGTTCTTCATAAACTAGCGCGCTTTACCATCAACGATCGCATCACTGCGGCCACAGGCGGGATTGAAACTCGTGTATTATACTTGTGACTTAATATTCTAATATTAGATACCATAGATAAAGATCTATGATCCATGATTATTGAATCGCAAGTATAATACACCAGTATTATACAATATGTTAAGTCGTAAAGAAAACCCCGTCCGATCCATAAGGATGATAAAGGATACGTGATCACATGACCAAATAAAATATGAAATTTTATATAATCATAATAGCAGCAATACTAATGAGTTTTCAAATAATCTTTATTATGAGCGATGCGACCGCGTGCCCTGCCCCCCCCCCCCCCCCCTTCGCCCGCGCATGTATTGCCTACCCCACATGTATTTAGTTACCTCCTTTTGCGAAATAATATTTATTTTTTAGGGAGATTTTTTTTAAGTTTAGCCCAGCTTTGTAGGCTTTAGTAGAATCAGATATCAATACCTAACAATACCTTCACGGCTCGGACAGAGTTTTCTTTACATATTGTATATATAGCGACTGCCTATCCGAATTCCACAGCCCAGTTACTAGGTAACACGATAAGCCTGGCCTTTTCTCAGCTATCTTGGGGTCGTAATCCGGTCTTATGCTGAATTAGGACCCCAACATAGTCGAGAAAAAGCTAAGCACCTAGATACCTACTCGAAAATTATGATAGATAAATACAATTGCTTAAATAATATATAATCACTTCTACCTTGAATAATTTATAGCAAATATGAGAGCCAAATGTATGCATAATGCTTCGTCTACTTAAAGAACGCCATGACATGAAACCTTTCAGAATATTAAATGTTGTAATTGAAAATCTTTAACGGTGAATGACATTGTTTTAACATGTAGCAAGGTCAGACGTTCTGTTGTCGGTGACATGACTTTCGTAGGTGAATAAATAATTAAGAAAACATAATTAAGTTATTACGAACACTATACAACTTAATTTTTTCTTTATACGAAATCTAAATATACGTTCAGAATAAGCAACTGAATCGATTTCAAGAAGTTTTACACCATGTTATGTTTTTTCCCGAATATATTTAAAAAGCGTTGCAGTGTGATTACCGAGCGCAGAACAAACACAGTTCACGGTGGATCATAGTGTTCTAGGAAGCCATATTTTTGTTGGGACAATCAAGTAACATAACAAGCTCACAACTTTGTGGTTTTTCGTGATAGCTTTCTTAAATTTTGTACATATACAGTATGTTAAGAAAACCCTGTCCGACCCGTGAAGGTATTGTTAGGTATCGATAACTGATTCTACTAATGGATACAAAACCGGGCTAAACTTAAAAAAAAATCCCCCTAAAAAAATAAATATTATTTCGCAAAAAGAGGTAACTTAATAAATGTGCATTAAGCACCCTTCCGAGGGCGGCGGGCGGCAGGGCAAGCGGCACGTGGTCGCATCGCTATTCGCTCATAATAAAACTGGTGTTGTCACTTTTTGAAAAATTACCAAATTTCGGGGAAGTTGGAATTAATTCGCGGGAAAAAAAGATTATTTCAAAATTCATTTGTATTGGTACTATGATGATTACGTAAAATTTTATATTATATTTGGTCATGTGTTTACCTAACCTTTATCTTATCCTTATGGGTCGGACTCGGACAGGGTTTTCTTAACATATTGTATTCTTTTCATAAAAATACTGGACACGTGTTTCGGGTTTCGCATATACAAAAAATAACGTTGCATACATACCAAAGATCCCAAAAATCGACCTCATCATCATCATCATCATCATCACAGCCTTGATATCACCCATTGCTGTACAAATCTTTTTATACGCCAATCATCGCGCCGCTGGGCCAAACTTAACTCATACATTCTGTGACCATCAAACCGTGAAAATGTAGATAAACTGATTGTGTAGTGAGTTCACTCTAAACTCATGTCACCCGACATTTCAGGATGAGCTTTTTAGAGAATCGAACGACGGTCCTCCATCGTGTACCTGCAATGCTAATAAACAATATCGCCCGCCCATCTCTCCGCCGACCGGAAGACTGGCATTTCGTCGTCTAGTCCTTTGTCTTGGAATATATGTTACCAAACTCCATTCGAATTCCATAATTTGTTTTCCGATATCGAAAGCCTTCGTACAAAAAGGTTCATTATTTTCAGGAAAATCGATATTTATGAAACATCACCATCTTTGAGGTGTTAGTTTCAAACTTCTCAAAGTTTAAAAATATAATGTTTATCATCGTACATATTATTTCTCAAGGGCTTTTTTTTTGTCGGTACGTCATAACTTCCTTCATACTTTATGAATATACATAAATGTAAATACATTTTAAACCTTTTCTGGATCGCTACACCGGAAAATATAAATTTTAATTACTCACATTTCAGTGGTTTTTCGAAAATGTATTATTGATAATCAAGGGTTTTCAATCATAAATTACAAATTCCGCCCTCGACCTATTGATTCCCTATGAAAAGGATCCTGCATATTTACAGGACCTCTTTGAAAACAACATTTAATACTAAAATTGTAATATAGTTTGCATACTTCTATTATATGGGATTTCAGGAGGGTACACGTGAATGTGAGAATATTTCGCACGTATCACCTACATAGGTCACCACCGGGTCACGGGTCCATTTGTGACTTGAATGATATATCATAGTTTATTCATCGAACCGAGACCTGAAAAAGAATTGTATCAATTTCCAAGAATTTTCACGTATGAAGAAAACCTACCAAAGTGTCAATATATCATTCGACATCAACCTCCTTCACATTGTTTTTCTTTTCTGTTATATATGAGTTCTGTCACTTTAGAGCACTTTTCCGGGAAGAAAAATGTATATATTTTTTTCTATCAATCTCCATGTAACAAAAATTATACATCACTCAAGTTATTGTGAGATTAATTACGCTAACACCTGCTTTCAAGTGCACGGTTGTATGACGTATACTATTATTATTATTTATACGACTACCTACCAACTATAATACATGAAGAATATAAAAGGTTGAGCCGGGATTACCTCACTAGTTAATCGAAGTAACAACAAAGTTACGTCTTCCTGATGTAATTATTGGCAAAATCTCTAAGCTTCGCCAATGCGTCTTTATTACATGTCAGACTTTTTGTGTTGGCAAATGTTAAAAAAAGACTTATTCAAAATGTATTATTATCATGATGAAACAATCTAAAACAGAGCCAATAAAACATTTCGACGCAAATTATATGTACACCTCAAAATCAAAATTGTTTATTTCAAATTAACCATCCGTTGGTGCTTTGGAAAAGTCAATGTCGGTCAGTCAAAGAAAAGGGAAGATAAATTGCACGTTCCAAATCGTAGATCTCAATGGAGAAGAACGTGCAAGAAACTCCATGGACATTCTTAAAATTTTGACGTGACAACGTCTATTAAATTGGTACGGCGTGGAGTCATTCTCGAAAACACCGTAACGGCCGAATCTGGCGCCACACGAAGTCCACGCCTACTTTACCCCCACCCCTAGAGCGAATAGACGTTGTCACGTTCAAATATCGGCAGTAGACGGAGTTCGACAGACAACCAATTTTATTTTCAACAATTTAGCGTCAACTATACGATATTTTTATGTAATGATTTAAATGGAATACAATAACCTAAAAATTATTCCAGTGAGCCTGCCCATATTTTTTTAAATTTATTCTAATCTTCTTAAATACATACTATGATTCAATACATTCTATTCAACCGGCATCAAACATTTTGTATATATATAAATCTATATAGTATTGAGAACAAGTTTGCTCGCTTTAAGCACATGTTCTGCATGAACAAGCATCTATCCAATGCCTTTGAAATAAGTAGATAAATTTGTATTCCCTATTTTCAATACGATGTAATACTTCACAAGGAACAAGATTACTACAAAATTACACACAATTCAACCTTATGTACTTTTAAATATAGTTTGCCTAGCAACAGATTCTTAGCATACAAACCCAAAAAAACAATATATATAAATAGATCGCAATCTTCACAATTCACAATCTTTTTGACAAGATCACCCGAAATCAAGATCTTTGATTGTGCTACTTTTTGTGGATGTCAAACATATTGATTGATAATATAATTGTGCCATCACGTGAAGCTCCTCTAGTATACCAAGGCCAATTCTCGCGCTTAAATCATTGAAATTCAAGTCGCAATCTCACGGCAGTCACAACCAATGTCAAAAACATGTCAAAAATGTATATGGTAATTGATTGTATGTGTGACTGAGATTAAAATGACAATTGCAAGTCATACATAGTTATATGGTAATGGAAATATACAATCTGATTATGATGAAATAACCATAACCGAGGTGCACATTTTGGTATAAAAATGTCATATTTATAAAACACATGCAAATCATAACATTCTTCCAATAGCACTTCCTCAATCGTTGCAATATTTAATCAAAAACTGTAATGAATGCATCTACTCAAATAATTTGGCTTGACATTGAGACTGCCAACGTTGAGCATATAATGAGTAACATGAATTTTCCTCAACCATCTCTTGTAATAAAAGCAAAAAACGAACAGCTGATACACGTGCTTTAATTTTAGCACACAAATAAAATACTTTCAGCGATCGGCTTCTATTTATACCCAGCAAAATAACAAGACAACACGCGATGTCGTATTTTGCATAACACTATGAATAGTTTTCTCTTAACGTAGTAGGGACATATAATTTATACCTATAAATTATATAAATGATAATAACTTAATCCACCACCATCTGCTAGACAATTACGATATAAAAGATTACAACCTATGTATATCTTTTATATAGGTACGCAAAAAAAATTATTTAATAATAACAGTAAATGAAATGTTTTGTACTCGTACGTAGGTATACGCATCACCTGAACCACAGTCGGACCAATATGGACATATTGGTCCTAATATCCGATATTTGTTTTAAATGTTCGTCTAAGTAAGACTTCTACGGTATGAAAATTTGTTAAAGAGGCCGATGCCGAGAAAGTTGGATCATTTTCTATGGTAGTTTTGTAATCATTACTAAAAGGACAGGTCGACCTCTGTCAGTTAGCTAATTACCACTCATGCAGTTAGTGGAAGGAAAATTTTAAAGTAAGTTAAACCAACCACACTAAAGTTTGTGAACACGGAAGTTTGTATGTGTATGCGTTTATATGTTTATTACTTCTTGACGCTCAAGCGGCTGGATCAAATTTGATGAAATTTATTAATTTAGAGTATATTTTTTATCAAAACTTATGCGGGTGTAACTACGGAGCCCAGCTAGTGATATATAAATATCATAGCTCCGGAAATATTTTCGCGATGTTTTCCGCGACTTTTCGGCACAAAAGAGAGAGCTATCAATCTTAATTTATTGTCCCTACATTAAACTTACTAGAGGTTTCTATTATTTCAATTGTCACATGGTTCCATCTGAAAACCTTTTAAACAAAAATTCATTAGCTTCTACTTCAAACATACCTATTGTTGCCATCATTGTGGTACGCATTTGATGTCAGCAAAAACAGAATTTCTTAAAGTGTAATGAGGCTTAACGAGCCACTGGTTTCAGAAGAAACTGCCTTTGCCGCCTATGTAAATTCCTATTTCTTTGTTCATTATTTATTTATAATGTACGACGATGCTCGGACAGAGACGACAATTTTCTTTCTCAAAGAAATTAGAATAGCAGTACAAACAACACGCTTTATACATTTTTGATGCAAGCAAAACCTCGCTATTCCTGAAACGAGTCCACGCGCCAGTTCTTTAATTTCTCTTATCGTCGTAAATATTCTTTCTCTTGTATCATTGAATGTGAAAGGAAGCCTCTTCGACGTAGATTCTCGTCCCATTGTCAGCGCGTGCCTTTGTTTAGCAGTGGTCGTATTCTCCTATTTCTATAGTTCATCGATATTGTGCATATGCCTATCATGTTACCCTACTTTGTTCTAAAACTGCGTCGTTATTGTACACAGTCAGACGATAGATGATCGTTGATTGATGGAGTCTATAATTGTGAGCTTCGGCCAGTCTAATTAGAACTTTAATTAATAGCTATTTTAGGGTGATAACATGTTGCTGAAATCCATAATGCGGTATGAATATTTTCATAATACCTAAGACCTATTATGAAAATAAACTTTGTTCATATCGTTAGTAGTCTTTAGGCACATGGTGCCGTCATGTAGTCCTGTTGAAGACAATATAATTATGTACATACGAAATCGTTACTAAATTGAATTAACAGCACAGCATTTCCGTATCTACTCGGTTATTTGCGGATGCTATTATTGCTCTACAGAAGTATTTCTGGCTACTAAAAACTATTTTTAAATTTCAATCTCTTATTCAACCTTTCCGCCTTGCTGCACGAGTATATAACAACGTGAATGTTTTTCGTTTCAGCCGATGGCATGACCTATTCATTCGGCGTATTCTATGCAGAGTTTCTGACCTACTTCGATGAGGGCAAAGGCAAGACCGCATGGATCGTGTCTATCCTCGTAGGGGTCACACTTAGTTCGGGTAAGTAATCAATTTAATACAACACAATTCATATGATGAATGAATGATATCATTAACGCAGTTCTTATGTGTACCCAGATAATGTAGTGTCGAATCTTAAGTTGTATCTTTGCATACGCACTTTTATTTCGAAAATTTTCTCCGCTATAATATAAAACAATAAGTAAACGTTTTTAAATCTCGTTATGAATGACTGTTTAAGCATACATTTTTGATGTTTGAACGACATTTTAATTATCATATATGAGTAAACACAATTAACACAGGGAAACATTTAAGTTCCAATAGAACATTTAACCGATTTTAAAACAGATGACTCACTTTGGAATTAATCATTTAGTTAGCTGATATAATTCGAACTCTGGTCCTTTGCTGCATGTGCGATAACAACATGCTGTTTTAGCATGATACCAAACATAACGTTTATTGAAAGTGGCTAATATTATAGTTACGAAACTATTTAAATTATTATTCATCCCTAAGCAATTAGTTTAATTCCCTAAACAAAACTCTTTATTATTGTTTTACTCAAGTATTAAAGTAATTAATTTTATTAATTCAGTAGAGTCGGTTTCATGTCAACAACCTTTTAATGATTTCAGGGCCAATATCCAGTTCGTTCGTAAACCGCTGGGGATGCCGCACAGTGACGGTGGCGGGCGCGCTGCTTGCCTCGGTATGTGTGATCGTCTCGGCCTTTGCCAACAACGTTATCACGCTCATCGTCACCATCGGCATTGGCACCGGCTTCGGCTTCGGCCTCATATACCTTCCCGCTATTGTAAGCGTCACTGTATGGTTCGAACGATACAGAAGTCTTGCCACGGGTAAATATTTTTTGGTGTACATAAAAAAATATATGAACTACTCACATTCAGAAATAACAGTTTTGAATGTTGATATGTCTGTTTACAGGTATAGCAGTATGTGGATCAGGGCTTGGAACATTCTTGTTTGCACCAATCACGTCAAAGTTAATTGAAGGCTATGGTTGGCGCGGTGCTATGGCTATCATCGGTGCCTTAATACTGAACTGTGTGCCATTAGGTCTAATATTTAAACCCGTTCCTGAAATCCGACAAACACCAGTCACAGAACCAATGCTGCCGAAAAAAAATAAGTCTCCACTAAAAAGATCGCAGAGTACAGAACACGTGATCAGAGCTAATGGAAAGGTTGATGACAATGATATTGCAAGACTGACCCTGTCCCAGCCAGCCTTAAACAAACCTCATGAACAAAAGCCACCTCACTCTCGGCATGGCAGTGGGATCATGCAAAGGCCAGACGTTTTATATCAAGGCAGTATGACAAGTCTAGCCAGATTCAGATCAGCGTCACCTGAAAGAGTATTCTCCACGGTTGACAGTGCGAAAGAAGAACCAGAAGTGAAATGTGGCTGGTTGCCCTGCTCAACAGAATTCAAAGCAGCGCTCGGAGAGATGCTAGATATGACACTACTCGTGGACCCTATATTCATTATATTTGCTGCATCGAACTTTTTAACTAGTATTGGTTTCTATATACCGTATGTTTACACTGTGCCAATGAGCGAATCGCTAGGAATTGAGAATCCACCATACCTTATTTCCATAATTGGAGGATCAAACTTGGTGGGGAGAATAATTCTTGGTTTCATAAGCGACAAACCGTGGGTAAACCGCTTGCTAGCTTATAACGTGTGCCTTACTATCGCGGGCATTGGTATGTATATCGAATTAATATTCTTTAATAAACAAGGATTGTATTGTATTCAAATAAAAATTAAACATGTTGTTTACAGGTACGGCACTGGCCATGGCCTGCTGGGAGTTTTGGGGTCTCGCTTTGTATGCTACTACGTTCGGCTTTTGCATTGGTGCATATGTAGGACTGACTTCAGTCGTTCTTGTGGATCTACTTGGCATCGAAAAGCTCACAAACGCATTTGGTCTCCTCCTACTATTTCAAGGAATTGCGTCCCTAATAGGACCGCCATTTGCAGGTAAACTATCTATGGTATACAATATTATAGGCGTATCCAATAAATTTCATCCCTTTAAATAAACATTAATTAATATTTTATCGTACAGGGTGGTTATATGACACGCTGCATTCATATGCGCCGGGCTTCTACCTGGCAGGTGGTACCATTTCGCTGAGTGGGTTGATTCTGTTCTTCATCCCCGTGATTGAGAGGCGACAGCAGAGGCGGTGGGAGGAGAGTACGGCGCTGGAGCAGATATAGCAGGCCGCGGCGGGGGGCGTGGGGGCACCCGTATGCCCGCTCATTGTGCTGTGCAGCCCCTCCACACGCAGCGCCTCCAGCTCCGACTCCTACAGCAACAGGGTATACAAATCTACAATAATAGATGAGGAAGATAATTATTATGTAAATGATGAAGAAGATTGTGAATTTGTAAATATCGATACGATGGATGAATGCGACGAACGTTTCGATGAAGACCATCGAACCCATTCCAGAGGACATGTGTGCGCGTGTAAGATGGGTCAGTAGACATAAGAAAAATGGTGCAATATACATAAATCTACAGTTTGATCTTTATATCCATTTTATTAATTTAAGACTTAGAATATATGAAGTGCCGCTATAATATCTACTTTTCCTATGAACTGCAATCGATCGATTTAAGTAGTCTTAAGTAGTAAGTTGTATAGTAAATATGTCTATATGTATAATAAAAATAGTTATTATCTTAATAATAAGATTATTGTAATAAAGTACACCATAGTCCTAATTTTGGTGAAGTGCGACATGTAATACTTAACTGGGCAATTATTTGACACTATCAATGGACGAATTTTAATAAATATGTAACTTGGAAGTATCGACTAGTGCCATATTGCGTGCATGTAACTTTACTCCATAATGTATGGCCTTACTGTGGACCAATCGTGGGTAGAATGTGATGTCATCTAAAGTACCTAGTAATGGCAAATTGTGCTTTTTTGTAAATTTAGAAATAATGAATCGACAACATGGTACGACGGCTATTTCAATTTCTTAATAAGCTACTGTTATTTTCTTTTTAGTAGGAATATTTTTACACGTTGTGTTCAGTAGTATAATTTGTTGATTAGGACTTGGGTTGAATTTAGTTTCTTCCGTCACTAGAATATACATGTAATGTACATTTCGACTGAATTAGGTAACCATACAATGTATCATACTGTCCCTGGACTGCGCTGATATTCTTCGTACAAATGTTTTTCTCTTTGTATTATATTGTTGGCAATCTTGTAACCGTATTTAATACGGTTTCATACATTATGTAATGTTACTATGATGTATACTATACATAAATACTTAAAATTATAATATATTTAAACCATGTATGTCTTTTATATTAAATATCCTGAAGTACCTGATAGCAAAATATGAATAAAATTGTAATCAGAAATGCATGTATGTTTGTAAAAACGAACTAAAATTTATTTAAAAATTGCTCAGTTTTACTTTAAAATAATTTTTTATATCATTAGGTATGCAGCTGCAAAACTTGTATAGCGCCAACGGAACTCAGTTTTGAAGCTTTCAGCCCAGAAAATAGGATTTCTTATCAGCATTTTATTAGCAGCATCCACTAGACAAAGTCTTGCTGCCAAGCGATTCGTCGTGTCCCGGCTTGATGTCTGGTGAATCCGTACAGAGAACCAGGTCTGAGCAGTTGTGTTGCGATGTGTGCCGGATATGATGCGCCAAATGTTGTTTTGTCGGGAGTTTGATCGTAGAGGGTCTCCAGATCAATCTCCCTCTGGCGCAGCATCGTTGGTCGTGTTGTTAGGTTTAACATTGCATTACCTCGCTCAACTGCCGTCTTCCGGAATTGCGGTAAAGCACAAGATTGTAATTATAAAGAAAACTGTTCAAATAACCTTCCGTTTAACACATAAACTATACATTTTTTTATATAAACTACTAGCGGCCGCCAGCGACTTCGTTCGCGTGGAGTTAGTTCTGCTCCGCTCCTATTGGTCGCAGCGCGATGTTATATAGCCTAAAGCCTTCCTGAATTAATGGACTATCCAACGCAAAAAGATTTTTTCAAATCGGACCAGTACTTCCTGAGGTTAGCGCGTTCAAACAAACAAACAAACATACAAACTCTTCAGCTTTATATATTAGTATAGATTCGGAAGGTACTAAACGCTACGTAGGTTAAACTTTATAGGATTATACATATCTGCATATACAGACATGAAATATGCACATAAAAAATAAATAACTGATTGTTATTAGTACTTTATCAAGGAAATCGTAAGTACAAATAACAAATACGTTGGCATATAATTGCTATAACAGTCACACGTGCAATAAGACCTTCACAGTCAGACCTTCATTAATTCCTATCCGGTAATTGTGCCATGGTGTGTATACGATTTAAAATTAATAATATCGGCCCTTGATTGAAACGGTTCCGATTAAGATATGGCATATATGAGCCTTGCCGTTGGAGAATAGTATGGAATAGAATAGAAAACTTTTAATACAGCCAGAACTCCATAAGGTTAGTAACAAAATTACTTCTTACTAACTTCCAGTGTTAGTAGGTATAAGACAAATATAAGACACAGATATACGTAGGTACGGCCGACAGCAGGTTAAACTACCCGAAACTGTCATATATTCCATATATATGCCTTAATGATATAGAGATAAAGTTGAAAATCGGATAAAGAAATCTGACAGATTGTAGTAGCTTGATGTGCTGTCTGTACCTAAAATTAATACTTAGCGTGGAGCTGCATTCACCTCTGCAACATGCAACTATGACTATAAGCTCTTAATAAGCTAGCACGCTTTACCTTCAACGACTGCGTTACTGTTCGCGCTTTACCATAAAGCGGGATTGCACCCAAGCACTAGTTTAGTAATATGTAAATATATATATGACAGCCTCCGTGGCGTAGCGGTAGCGAACGCGGCCGCTGTGCAAGTAGGTGCGGGTTCGATCCCCGCGCAGTGCAAATATTTGTATGCATGAATATGTATATTTGCACTGGCCTGGTCGTGCCTCGGAAAGCACGTTAAGCCGTTGCTGCCGGTTGCCATACAAACATCTAATGGCAGTCGTTACGGGTTATTGGAGCCCTCAAAAGTCCAACAATTGGTCTAACTGCAATGCTTCGATATCGCCTTCGGGTTGTGGAGGTCAGACGGCAGTTGCTTCACGGAAAATATCGAAGTTTAGCCAAAATCAGCAGTTAGACTGGTAAAGCGGACCCCAGACTCCAAAGCTGAGAAAGCTTCGGATGCGACTGGGATTAACGCTGAGATGACGATGACGATATATATATAATGACGCCATAGAGCTATCTCACAAAAAGACTGTATAATTGAAAAGGCTACATATTTCCGAAAAAGAAGTTATATGAGCCTTGCCGTAGGAAAATACATGAATGATACAACATTTACAAATAACAGTCTAGCTTTAATCATTGAAAACATCATGTAGCATCGATATTCCAAAGCTTTGTATAGTTATCTAAAACCGATACTACTACTTATACGTATCACACATAACAAAAGCTATCAAAACATGTAACATAATAATAATTAATAAAAATTAATTAAATTAATAAAATAAATAAAAACATTAATAATAATAACATAATGAAATGTCTGTTAGTCTTTCTTGTCATCATTTTCGGCTTCATGACCCGCCATGGCACACAAGTTGAACATCTTGCCGCGCACGCGATCGTCGACGAGGAACAGTGCTATAGCTGACAACGCAGGCGCAACCTGGAATAAAAAAAAAATACATTTAATAAAATTAATTGAAATTATACACTAAATCAGTAAATACATTTTTTTCTTAAATGTATGTCAAGTTCGCAAAGTTTAAATATTTTTTAATAAAAGTATGACCTGAAATCTACTTTGTGTAAATTAGATCACAGCCGTATAACTGACAATACAATATATGTCAAAACATGACATATTTGTACTAATTGTCACATTTTTACGACAGGTGCTGTTTAAGTAGAAAGCTATGAAAAATTGGCTGGTTTTTTGACGGGAAAGCTTATATGAATGTTACGCTCACTTTTCATTGGACATATAAATTATTTATAGTGCCGTTTACTAAATAAAATCGCGTGATTTATGTAGTAAAAAGTGCATTCAGTGAATAATTCATAAAGAACATTGAAATATCGCAGCATAGTGGCCACATCATGGCTTTACATACAAATCTCCTCGTAGTCGGCTCACGCGGGCGTTTTTTCAACTGTCATTGGCGATATCCGCCATTTTGTAAAATACGACTGTTTCAGGCGGTTCCTGTTCCGGGTAAGGTGTAATTAAATGCCAGTGTGTCACCACTGTGGGGATCGCCCTAAGGATACGATGAAGCATACGGTGGAAGTCTGTCCGGCTTGAGTGGTGCACCGCCGTATCTTCGTGCGATTAGTGGCGATCTCACGCGTCCGGCCTTGGTCCAGACCGTGATCCGGAGAGAGAGAGTTTGGGAAGCCGTCACCACCTTCTGAGATGCAGTGATTCTAGCAAAAGAGGAGCCGGGGCACGTGAGGCAGCGGGAATCTCAGCAACCTCACCCCTCTAGCCGCCGCAGGAGACGCCCTGGTCGGGAGACAACATCGTACTCCCGGCTACCATAGGCGCGGGTTTGCGGGCGTTAAGGGCCAGGCCTGAGTCGACGGAACGTTGTGTTTCACGCGTTTGTATATCTCAAAGAGATGTCAGCACAATGTGAAGGGGTGGATCCACGGAGACCGATGCCTGGGCCAGGACTGCGAGTTGAAAGAGAAACCGTGACTCTGGCACACAGGCAAGTGATGGAACACATGTGGGCTTTGTTCAGTAAAAGTCTGACACGCCCTTTAGCTGCCACTCCGCTCAGAACGAGAGAGGTCATTTGATGATTTACCATCAACAACTAAAAAAAACATGTAACATTGGTCAGATTCCTCTTTTTCTTCTCTTTCTTCAACCTATAAATGTCCACTGCTGGACAAAGGCCTCCCCCAAGGCTCTCCACAATGATCGGTCTTTTGCTGCCCGGCGTCGGCTTGCCGCGATCTTCACCATGTCATCGGTCCACCTTGTTGGGAGCCTCCCTACGCTGCGTCTTCCAGTACGTGGCCGCCAATCCAGCACCTTACTGCCCTATCGGCCATCGCTTCTACGATTAATGTGCCCTGCCCGCTGCCACTTAATTTTAGCGACTCGAAGAGCTATGTCGATGACTTTGGTTTTGCTCACATTAACACATTCAAAATTACTGACGGTCAGATTGAGTATTATTACTTAAACGTATTGACATACCTAGACGTATCACTTTTACTATCAAAGCGTTTAATAGAATGATAACGATTTATTTAGCTTTGGCAGACACCACCCGAATACCACCTGAATGTCACGTCTGAATTGGCGTCTGATGAATGGTAGACACAGCACCGTTTCACAATAATATCATTCTACATATATAGCTTGTCCAACATGCAAGACGTAAGCACTTGCTATTTGAAGCATCACTCACTAACTACGCGTGGGATAATCGATTTCGTAATTATAGCATCTGTTGCGGTACAGACGCCATATTTCTATTTTACAATTCGTAATTTCATTATTAGGATGTAGTTACAAATATTAAGGAGTCATCCTGATACCTTTCCAAATGTAAATTCAAAGCACTCTGGGTTACCCACGGCCATAATTTATGATGTTTAAGTCGTAATGAAAAGGCAGGATATTCTAGCCAATAGGATGCACGACAAGAACGACCTACCAACAACATGCTATGCTATATGGACAACATATTATGAACGACGTTGTTATTATCTGACAAAAATACATTCTGGATCCATTGAAGGTAAACGTATCGCTACGTTTACCTACGTATAGAGAAGAGTTCCAATGTGTGATTGTTTTAACATTTTACCATGCACAAGCCTTACATTGTTCCCCCATCCTACCATATCGCATCACCCTTTCTAACTTTTTTTCTTTTTGCTCGGTTCCCAAGGAGAACTTTTTTTCTTTTCCTTTGTTCCTGTAGCGTGATGTGAAATTTCCTATAGCCTTTCTTAAGAATCCACCACCCAATCACCACCAGACAATTCTTGCCGCCAAGCGATTCGTCGTGTTCCGGTATGATGTCTGGTGAAGCCGTATGGAGGTCGGATTTGAGCAGTTGTGTTGCGGTGTGTGTTGTTGTGGAGGCAGTTTGAAGGGTCTCCAGATCTATCTAATGTCGACTAATGCCAGTGTTCCTCAGGGGTCTGTTCTCTCTGCTTTCTGTTCCTGCTGCACATTAATGATCTGCTGATGCTCGGTGTCTATGGGTATACAGATGACAGCACAGTTGTAGAGAGATACCTGCCGGATGCTCGGGCTAGTAGGGAATCAATCTGGTCCGAAAGAGATGCTATGCTAGATCGTACGATTGTTGCACTACAGGCAGTCTCCGAGTGGGGTAATGCCAATCTTGTAGCATTCAATGCCTCCAAAACACAGGCGTGTCTTTTCACCGCCAAAAGGAGCCTATTGGGAGTTGAGATTTCCTCGAACCTTAACTCTGGGCGGTTCATTGGATCCAAGCCTATGGTGGCTGCCAGGAAGCTTGGCGTTATCGCAAAGGTCCGGCGGTACTTCACACCAGGGCAGCTTTTAATGCTGTACAAAGCACAGGTCCGTTCATGTGTGGAGTACTGCAGCCACATTTGGGCTGGTGCTGCGAAATGTCACCTGGCCACTTTGGATTCTGTAGAGAGGCGTATGAAGAGGCTGATTGGCGACTCAGATTTAATTCAAAACGGTCTCCAAAGCCTAGAGCACAAGCGTGGAGTAGCCAGCCTTTCGGTATTCTATAGGATTCATTTTGGTGAGTGTGCGAAGGAATTGCATGATTTAGTTTCCCCATCTTCGTTCCACCATCGAACGACCCGTCGCACGGCGAATTTCCACCCTTAAGTCGTTAACTTCACTACGATTCGGACGAAGCGTTTCGCCTCCTCTTTCATACCGCGTACATCGAGAGACTGTAACAATTTGCCAGCGGCGGTGTTTCCGTCGGACTACAATTTGAGTATCTTCAAGGCTAGAGTTAATAGGCTCTTAATAAACTAGTGCGCTTTACCATCATCGATTGTGTCACTGCTTACCATCAGACGGGATTGCGGTCAAGCGCTGGTTAATAATTTCTAAAAAAAAAAAACTCCCGCTGGCGCAGCATCGTTGGTCATGTTGTTGTCGCTCCACTGCCATCTGCCTTCCAATATACTCAGTTTTTTTAAGTGAATTGGCGCTAAGTAGCGCGCTTTACCATCAATGATTGCATCACTGTTTACCAGGCCGGATTGCGGTTAAGCACTAGTTTATGGTTATAAAAAAAAAAATGTAAGAAAAAATCAAAATTCCACTAGAGATTATCGCGTTCACACCTACAAAAAAGCAAACATACTCTTTGACTCTATTAATAGTACAACGCGTCTTGTGCCTTGACACCATAAAAGAACAGCCATGTAACTCACCCAATGAATCCACATGGCCCACATAGTGTAAGCCCCTGAAGGTAGATGCAGTGCGTCCACATACATCAAGTGTGACATTACTATGCTTCCTCTGATCAGCGCGATGGGTGTCCAACACAACAAGTTGACCACCGTTATGACTATCACACTCTGGAATAATATAAAACCTTATTTTTTTATCATAAATAATACCGGCAACATGCTTTACAGATTGAATGTTACAGTTACCAAAGAGTCTACATTCTTTTTATTAAGTTACAGTTAGCAAAGAGTACATTTTTTCTTTTAAGTTACAGTTAGCAAAGAGTCTACATTTTTTCTTTTAAGTTACAGTTAGCAAAGAGTCTACATTCTTTCTTTTAATTTACAGTTAGCAAAGAGTACATTCTTTCTTTTAAGTTACAGTTAGCAAAGAGTCCACATTCTTTCTTTTTTATACTCACCCGTGTAAAATGATGGTTTTTCATAGAGCATGGCAATTTTCTTTCCAACATACGAGCCCATATAAGCATTATCGTCCTGTAATAAATATTTACCTTTCATTAAAAGCATAATAATAACAAAATAATAGTATGTTTTTCAAATGATGTTTCTCAGAATTTTTGTTTTTATTTTTGCATACATTATGAACGCCGCTACTAGCTGTGGATAGTTTAAGTGTTTCGTCCTTTAAACTTTCCACAGCGAGTGTACCGTAATATACCACGCGGCACAATGGAAAATCGTTGAACAACTGCTGATTAAAAATGGTTTTTGTCAATGTCGCTACTGGCATGCTTTTTAGGGTTCCGTCAAATGGCAAAAAACGGACCCTTATAGAATAGTCATGTCTGTCCGTCTATCCGTCTGTCTGTCCGTATGTCACAGCCATTTTTTTTCGAAACTATAAGAGCTATACTGTTGAAACTTAGTAGGTAGATGTATTCTATGAACCGCATTAAGATATTGATGCAAAAATAAAAAAAATATAATAAATATTGGGGGCTCCCCATACGTAGAACTGAAACTCAATTTTTTTTTCATCAAACACATACGTGTGGGGTATCCAAGAATAGATCTTCAAAAATAATATTGAGGTTTCTTCTTTTTCTAAAACGAATAGTTTGCGTGACAGACGCTTCCAAAGTGGAAAAAAGTTGGTCCCCTCTAACTTCTAAACCAAGAAAATGAAAAATCTAAAAAAAACATATGATGTACATTACTATAAAAACTACCAACGAAAATTGTTATGAACGAGATCTAGTACGTAGTTTTTTTAATACCTACCTCGTAAATCGTAAACCGCTTATTACCTACCGCGTAATCTTTCATACAAATAACTTAAATCCTTTAATTTCATAAATCAATGGTACGGAACCCTTTGTGTGTGAGTCCGACACGCACTTGGCCGGTTTTTTATTGTTCGCTTGTTTGTCCGTCTCTAATTCAAAATTTTTTCAACTTAACCTTACATTAATTTGTGCAGGCAAAGTTTAGATTTAGATTCATATTTAGTTCCTTGGGTAACGCATCGTTACGAATTTTAGCACTTGTTATTCTGTCTGTTGGAGATCAAGAAAAGTTAGGTAAAGACGCTTTGTACCATAATTTTTGTATATTAAGCGCCTCACGCTTTTTTCTCATTTTACTAGTATTGTTTATATACTATTGTCATAAATTAAATTTTAAAATATTTTTATCTTTTTAGTTTGATATTGTTTAAAAGCATGTTTTTTTAGTTTTTCATTCACTTCATCACTTTCAATTTGATTTTATTTCTATACGTTACAGGAAAAGGTGTGATATATGTATATATATTTCTGGAAACCTCGTCTTTTGAAGTAAATGAAATAACTAATATATATTTGATATTATGTTAACGTTTACCTTAAAATAATTGCGAAATAAAATATGGTGAAACAAAAGTATTTTTAAAGTTCATTTAGATTTTTGACAGTTGCCCACGTTTCAGTATTCAGTAGCTACAGAAACGTCGCAGACGCGATTTATCGAAAGGTCATTATCATCTACCTAATTTTTCCCAACTATGTATATTAGGCAAAAAAAGCCGTGGTGGTCTAGTGGTTAAAACACCAGCCTCTTAAGTATGAGTGCGCGGGTTCGATTCCAGGTCAGGCAAGTACCAATGTAACTTTTCTAAAGTTATATGTACTTTCTAAGTAAATCTTGGACACTGATTACTGAAGGTGAAGGAAAACATCTTGAGGAAACTTGGACTTTATAAGTCTGAAATCGCCAACCCGCATTGAGCAAGCGTCGTGATTACGCTCAATCCTTCTCTGTATGAGAGGAGACCTGTGCCCAGCAGTGGGACGATAAAATGGTTGTTGATGATGATGATGATGTATATTAGGGTCGACTTTTCCTCTAACTGAACTTCAGCTGAATATATTATTATACGTGCAGCGACTGCCTGTCTGATCTCCACAGCCCATGCAACTGCTGAGTATTTGGATACCCCTAGGAAACACTGTTATACTTTGGGACTTTTGATGACCTGTAACAACTGTCAGTGATCTATGAATTGGGTTATATCGTAAAAAATAATTTAATGTCTAACAGATAGATTTAAAAAAAATACAGAACACGTATTTTTTATTTTTTCTTTCGTTCAAATACTTAGGAAGATATATTGATTTGAAACGTCGCATGACGTCACGCCGTGGTATACTCGTATTTTGTACCACGGACATACTTTCCATGTGTATTTGGAAATAATTATTATTCATAGAAGATGTCTTCATAATTTCAAAGCATTGATATAAATAGTACTAAAGTCAAGGCAGCACGTAAGAGAGACTTGTCCCTCTTTGATCACATATAAACCTATATTATCGTGGTATAAAATATACCACGGCGTAACGTAATTAGCCCCCACTCCGTAACCTTAATACGCTATATCTCGGTAGTTTTTGGTAATTTTGACAAAATAAAAAATACGGATCATAATTTTATTTATTATCTATAGAACGGACTAATTATTTTTTTGATTTTCATACCTTGGATACATCCCTATTACAGCCGGGACCAACAGCTTAATGGTTTTAGTATGTAGAGGTCTGATCGTGATGGATCGACCACCACCCTACCCCACCAGACTAAACCTGCACCCTAAATGCGTAACGCACTATTACTATCGATTGAAGGTGGAAGGCCTTAACATAGGCTGCCGGCAGGAGTTACCACCCACCAGACAAAGTCCTGCCGCCAAGCATTTCGTCGTGTTCCGGCATGATGTCTGGTGAAGCCGTATGGAGGACGGGTCTGAGCAGTTGTGTTGCAATGTGAGCCGGGTATGATGCGCCAAATGTTGTCGTGTTGGGAGTTTGGTCATGAAGTATCTCCAGATCAATCTCCCTGCGGCGCGGCATCGTTGGTCGTGTTGTTGTGTTTAACATTGCATCACCTCGCTCAACTGCCGTCTTCCTTCCAATTCACTAAGTTTTTTAGTGAATAGGCTAAATAAACTAGCGCGCTTTACCATCAACGATTGCTTCACTGCTTATCATCAGGCGGGATTGCGGTCAAGCACTAGTTTATAATTATTAAAAAAAAAAAGAGATTGGAATCATTTTGAAGCATATAGCATATCCATTGCTCCAAAATTTTGAAAAATTTGACACTCAACAACGTAAATAACTCAATGAATGTTGTTCACCTGTCAAAATAAAACCCATTGCTACTACTACTCATCATCATCTCAGCGTTTATCCCGGTTGCATCCGTGGCTTTCGCGTTGGAGCCCGGGGTCCGCTTTCCTACTTAATTTCCTCCATTTCGCGAGATCTTTAGCATCCTGTGGTGTGAGATTGTTGGCACGCATGTCATCTCTCACAACGTCAAGCCAGCACCTCTTTGGTCTACCCCGCTTGTTCCGGCCCGGCGGAGGCGCCATGGCAACACATTTGTGACCCACGTAACATGCCGGTTTTCGTAAGACGTGACCGTACCAACGTAGGCGACCCTCCTGCAGCTTTTCCGCTATGTCACGGACATGAAGACTGCCACGGATGCGGGAGTTCCTGATGCGGTCCTTCCGCGTAACTCCACACATCCACCGCAGCATGTTCATCTCCGTGACACGTAGCTCCTGCTTGTGTCGCTCAAGCACAGGCCGCGCAGGCTACTACTACTATATTACGTAATTAGCCTACAGTCCGGTTGTTATTATTTATGTAGCCACGAAACTTCATCAAATTTTAATCACGCTAAAGTAAAAATAGGGAGAATTGATGTTTTCAGGGGTCTGTGACCTCTGGTACTTTCATTACTTTAAGTATCTGTAGAGAAATGTACGTTGTAGTAGTGTCTGTGAAGTTCACACAAAATAATAGATTTATTAAACTGATATTTCAAGTAAATTCACTAACAATGATCGATGACACCACAAAAAAAAATACAAAATTAATATCTTTTTTGCATAATTTCACCGGCTAGTTTAATTTCACCCCCAAAGATCCCTGGTCTTTGACCTCTGGTACTTTCATTAGTTTAAGTATGAGTAGAGAAATGTACGCGTGTTGTCTGTGAAGTTCACACAAAATAATAGATTTATTAAACTGATATTTCAAGTAAATTCACTAACAATGATCGATGACACCACAGAAAAAATACAAAATTAATATCTTTTTTGCCTAATTTCACCGGCTAGTTTAATTTCACCCCCAAAGATCCCTGGTCTTTGACCTCTGGTACTTTCATTAGTTTAAGTATGAGTAGAGAAATGTACGCGTGTTGTCTGTGAAGTTCACACAAAATAATAGATTTATTAAACTGATATTACAAGTAAATTCACTAACAATGATCGATGATACCACAAAAAATACAAAATTAATATCTTCTTTGCAGAATTTCGTCGGCTAGTTTAATTTTCCTACCAGGTGATTTTAACCACGCCCTTATATTCATTAATAATTCCTGACCTTAGAAGCATTAGATCGATAATTCTCTAGCAAATCTTGTATGAAGTTTGTTTTCATTTTCATTATTACAGTATTGGCTCAACTACTAATGAGAACAACTAAAATTATATAGTTATTATTAGCTACTATTACAGTGTTAACGAGGTAGATTGCACTAATGCCACTATCAGTTATAGCTGTCTTCTCACTATACGAATAACTAATGTGAGTAAGTTGTATTTCATGTTAAGTGTCTCTGATTTTGTTTCCTCAAATGAACTTGATGCAAACACAAATTGGTTTGTTTAAAGATGGGTAGTTATCTTAACCTAAGTACTTAGGAATACTCTAAGATTTGATCGTGTTAATTGCAGGAACTACTGGTCCGATATGAAAAAATATTTTTGCGTTAGATAGCCCATTAATCCAGGAAGGCTTTAGGCTATATAACATCACGCTGCGAGCAATAGGAGCGGAGCATATAAAAAAACATATCGAAACCTACGCGGGTGAAACCGCGCGGCGCACCGTGTACATTATAAACAGCCTATAATGTTCCCACAGGCCACACACACAGGCCACAGGACACAGGCCATCTCTCGGTTAGACCGTTTGTGCCGTATTCTACCACGCGGGCTCAGTGCGCGGTAGATGTCACATGTCTTCGAAATTTTGGCTTTAGTACATGCCCGTTTCCTCACGATGTTTTCTTTCGCCGTTTTGAAAGCAGTAGTGATGGAATAATTTACAGAAACTAAAACGCCGGATAAGATTCGAATCCACTTAGGCCACCACTGCCACCGCTATCCATATGCTTTTGGTAAATACATCCATTACTTACATGATGGTGGTAGACTTGATGCTTCGAAGAGCAAAAATAGCTACGATGAAGGTCCTCTGCCAAGTCTCCGGTAATACCATGTTGAAGGTGCACGACGTGCATTGGAAGTCAAGCCCATACTCTCCAACACCGAACAGTGGCGGAATAGAGTAAAGGCAAGAAAAGAACACACACAGACAAATATACAAGTGGTAGTGGTTCTTTTGTATCTGCCAACCTTGAAAAATATGTAGCAAGTATAAATTATTAGAGCAATAAAAATACAAGAGCATTTAATAATGAAACACTTACCGTTAGTAATATATTTTGCAACAACATATCTTTCAATACACACGTGAGTTAGGCATTCGACCTCGAACACTGCCAGAAACGTCTCCAAGAAAGCAAAGAGTTCACAAGAAAATGTTTCAAATCCGTACAAACTGAAAGGTCAGTACACAACAGCCATCAACAGAAACAAAGAATTACAGTCGTGATTAAATATACTTTAATGACGAAAACATAAAGGACAAAAATAAGTTAATATGATCATCAAAACATTAACACTTTGAAAACAAAATAAAAACGCAAAAGAAGCTAATGAATTATCCAAGACGCTGAGAACATGTAAAAGCAATTAATCAGCTAGGAACTGATTTACATGTATATTGCACAACAAAGAACATTCACGATATAAATGTAACACATTGACCAAATGCAAATAATATGCTCGGGATTCCAACTCACGTTTCCATGTACTTAGCAAGCGGCAGATGTGATAAGGTCGGCACAATGCGTCTGACACAGGCTACCATAGTAAATTTAGCCAGGTTACGATAACTCTCATCAAATCGAAGGTTGGTAAACAGAAGAGTTGCGCTTAACCAAAAACTGAATATGACTGATAATAGACCTGAAAAGATGACTTCTTTCAACCAAAAATAGGTCATATAACAAATGAAAGTTCGAATGAAGACACTGAAGCAATTGACTGTAATCAATAAAGAGCTAATTACCTGTGACAAATAAGCCTTGTTGCAGCACTATCCTCTCGTCATTATCAAATACTTCTTTCCAAACACAAATTTCTTCTTGGTTTTCACTATATCTAACCAATGTCATCTTTAAGCTCGGGCGTATACCTTGTAGTACCTACTGGTAATTTTTTAATTTCTGTTTTAGCCAGATTTAAAATAAAGGTAAAAGAAGTCAATGCTGTATACAAGTCTAGAAGACGT
Source organism: Sesamia inferens (assembly GCA_037179545.1). NCBI lineage: Eukaryota > Metazoa > Arthropoda > Insecta > Lepidoptera > Noctuidae > Sesamia > Sesamia inferens. The sequence continues at coordinate 23,265,396 of CM073934.1, read as the reverse complement.
GTGGCAAGACTAGTTAAGAGCCTGATGTGTGCAGTGTGTAAAGCTTCTATCTCAAATTGCATCTTGGGTGTTAAACCAGCTACTTTATGCTCTGCTACACCTATTGTTTTACCAGAACTACTTTGAAGAAAACTACGTGAATGTAGGTATGTCTACTGGGTAAACCACAACGCAATTAAATGTTGGAGTTTTAAATAGATCTTGTTTAACTTGGAACTTAAACTTTTATTATAAGTGTAGAAATATACATTTCAAATGTGTTCGCAATTGCTGCCGTTGATCTTTTCCGGGATTGGAAATACCACTGGTACCCTAAGGACATAAATTATATTAGGACTCTCCTGCATCTTGCTAAGCCCTGTTGTATCGTTTGGCGCGTTCTGGTTGAAGCAGAGCATAATGTCTACGCATTCGTCCAAGAAGTGCAGCACGCAACCTCTCATCGCCCGCAATGAAACATAACACTGGAACACTTGTTGCCGCCTGCAAAACAGATATTCCGAAATCGAATCGTGAATTATTTCCTTAGATTGAAATATATTAATATTTTTAAATGTTGCAAGGTAGCATACTTACCTCTGAAGCAATGGGTGCAATTAAGGCCAAAGCAGGAGGCACGTGTGGTCTGTATCCATATATAAGTAATGGCAACCATTGCCACCCAACCAAAATGGCTGCAGGTATCCATAGCGCTAACGTAGCTACACATACGGCGTGTATACTCTGGAATTTATAGCAATTTGGATTTTTATAAGAGTTATAAACGTTATACACTAACGATAACTTTAATTGTTCATGTAAAATATCATGGGAACTCCAGTTGCCAAAAAATCAAATTCTTTGGAATACATAATTCTACTACATATTCATAATTCGAACACATAATATTTACTTCCGAACTAGGTACTGCTTGTAATAAAAAGCTGATATTAATTTTACTTTGAATTAAATTTGTACATAATGGTTTTTTTTTGGTAATTTAATGCGAAATAAATGATGTGCTGTGTTTGATTTATCACCTGCGTCAGCCGCGTTTGTTCTTTTTGTTGTTCTCCTTTATAGAATATTTTCTCCAATCGAACTGCCTTCCCCATATAGTAGAATCTGTCAACAATACTAACCTGGTTAATTCATCTTAAATAATACGATTTTTGACGAGTACTATATTCATAAATAATATCTACTTACATAGCAATCACTGGTATGACCCCACATACGAGAATGTAAGGAATACTAAATCCTATATGCTTAGCTCCAGAAGATACCGAAGGCCAGAGGAGCGTGCAAGATGTTCCAGTTGTATCACAAGAATATTTTCCATATCCAAACAGTGGAGGAGTGGCGAATATAACTGAATTAAACCAACTAAGGCCAATCAGGGACCAATAGAATCTCGTGTAAAGTGATCTTTCTGAAATATAAATAAACATAAATTGCAATAGAAATATCTGGCATAATATACTACACTATAATCAATTTCCATACTTACCACGTCTGTAGTACTTTGCTAATAAATATCGCTCCAATACCGCCACAAATAAAGCAGTCATTTGAAAGACACCAAAGAATTGATTCAAAAATGCAAATAGTTGACAGCACGAAGGACCAAAGAGCCATCTAAAACAATAATAATGTGTGATGGTATTGGATTTACGCCAGGAAAATATTTAAATTACACAAGATAAGCATAACATTTACCTTTTTGCTACTGCAGATGATCCCGCAAATGGAAATCCGATGAGATTTCGCCCAAGTGACGCTGTGCACAGATTAAGTACAAGAATATGACTCCTAAAAACGAGCAGGTGACTGTGGATGAATGTGGCAAAAAGCCAACCGTTGAGCAGCACCCCAAACACACCTATTAAATAATAACCCACATTAAGATAATATAATGCAAATACACAGACACTACTCTCGAAATTTATGGATTTGCGTCTCGTTTAAGGTGCAAAGTTATGATTTGGACAGCAATTTGCTATTTGTGCATGTGACTTTATATGTTTTTAACGCACCCACGATACAGGGAAAAATTCTACTGTCAGACAACGTATAAAAATACTAATAAATAAGAAACTAACCGAATACAAATAGGCAAGCTCCCAGTAGCAGTTTGTAAGAACCATCGAAATAATACCACGGACACTCATCTTCGAGATCGTCAAAAAAAGTTTGCATATCTGAGGAACAACCACTTGCTGTAATCACTGCGTGTCAGGCACCGCGAAAATTGTTCGACAGGTGATAGTGTTGTTTATTGGGCATTTAGATATTTTTTCATAAACACATAAACGTCCACGTAGTCGAAGTGGTTATAGAGACTGGTCAGGTTGTCGAACCACGGCGTAGGGACTCGCTACGACAAAGGGAGTGGATCTAGTTACATTCCCTGACGCCACTTTGTGCGCGCCATCGAGGGCGTGAACGTACCGTGTGTCCTGCTACCGTGAACATGTTGAAGTAGGTACTCGACGAATCATGGAAATAAGTCGCCCGTTCATGTTTCTACCAGAATACATATTGTTTACAGTAACTTTCTCATCGACTTTATTCATCATTTCAGAGTTAATCCCAGTCGCATCCGAAACTTTTCAGCTTTGGAGTCTTGGGTCCATTTTACCAGTCTAACTACTGATTTAGGCTAAACTTCGATATTTTCCGTGAAGCGACTGCCGTTTGACCTCCACAACCCGAAGGCGATAGCGAAGCATTGCAGCTTGATCAATTGTTGGACTTTTGAGGGCTCCGACAACGCGTAAAACGCGTTCTCATCAACTTTATTAACTTCATTATTTGCGATCATAGATTTAGTTGTATTATCAGTAATTTCTTGTTTAAAGAAACACAATGGTTAGCATAACCCAATTTAATTTAATTTAGCTATAGTATGTAACATTTTGGCCATAATTATAGCAAGTGCTCAGCATTCCTAAGAGTGATAATCGCCTTAACTCAAAAATTTCAAAATTGAAATTGTATGCGTAAATAGCTGCTAATTAATTCATCCTATTCCTTACTACCCTAAAATGAAGAAGTGATGAAGATGAAATGGAGTGTCAGTGATTGAAAACTGGAAAAACATCATGACGCCATTTTCTTAGTAGATTACGAAAATTGACAAAATCAATCATTATGAGATCACTGATTGACCATTCTGACACTATTGTAATAGCAGACTAGGGCCCCTGATCAATCGGTATGTGCGGCTATTATTTAGCCACCACACCACGAGCCCTTAGAGATTAACCCATACATATGTATGTAACTGGCAAAAATGTGAACGATCTTACTATTGATACACCTCTGCTTAACCTTTCGGAAAATACAGGTGTGATGTTCTGTTATCTTCTGTATTAAAAAAAAAACTGCAAGAATAATAAGGTCAAAGAATAATGTTCTCATTTATTGCGAAAACGAATTGAAGAACAGAGTAGATATGTTATTAACACAAAAAAATATCGGCCTAGTTCTAGTCGCACTCGCGCCCCGAAGGTTCCAGAAAACAGAAAAAAATAGTTAAATTTAAAATTATTAAAAATATTTTGACTATATATGATGAAACAAAACTTAACGTGGTGGCCTAGTAAGTAAGTCGTGGTGGCCTAGTGGTTAAAGCACCAGCCTCTCATGTATGAGTGCGCGGGTTCGATTACAGGTCAGACAAGTACCAATGTAACTTTACTAAAGTTGTATGTGCTTTCTAAGTATATCTTGGACATCAATGAATGAAGGTGAAGGAAAACATCTTGAAGAAACCTGGACTTATAAGTTTGAAATCGCCAACCCGTATTGAGCAAGCGTGGTGATTACGTTTAATCCTTCTCTGTATGAGAGGAGACCTGTGCCCAGCAGTGGGACGATAAAAAGGTTGATGATGATGATGATGATGATGATGATGATGATGATGTACCAAAAAATTTACGGTTTAAGCAATTTTTCCTTTATCTGTGCTATAAGACGTTGCTTCGTACTAAATTTCAAGATTCTGAGTGAACGGGACCCTGTAGGTTATGATTCCCTTGCGAGTGTCTTTTGATTGCGTTGACTTAGAAGTTTGATTTTTTCACAGATCTGAGGGACATTTCATATTCCACCTCATTCCTGAAAAAAATGCTCTTGACAGACAGGCAGACCGAGGCAAGGACAGACAAAAAGTTATCGCATGAGGCTTACGCTTTTCCTTTCACAGTACAGAACGCTAAACATATCGCTGGAAACAAAATATATTCCAAATAATTATTACCTACCCATTTTTTTTAACGTTGCCCCACACTAGGAATTTCTCCTGTATCGTTTGTGCGTTTACAAACATTGTACCCTATATTCCAAGGTGTTAACTGTTGTGACGTCACTATTGACATATTAATTTAATTATCAAATTACCGCTTCAGTTTTCGCTATAAACTGATTTTCAACATGCTCAAACATACACATACATATTTTAATGTCTCTGTTTGAATTTACTGACACCAATAACCATAAAAAGGGCTATTGTAGCTTGATTTTATATATGAAAGCAAATGTCTACCAAAATCTCTATTTAACATTTATTTAAAACCTATAGTAAAATTTATAGTAAATAAATCTCCCGGTAGCTAATGAAACGCCGCCACACATGTTTTTGTATATATTTAACCTGAGCACTGAGCTGGTAATATATTTTATTTTACACTGACTTAAAAATAGTAATCAACACGACCTATATTTTAGATATATGAATTTTACCCAGATGTCACGTCTTCGTCTTTCACGCAGTTATAGACGAGCTCAGGTAACCGCTGAATAGTGTGATACGAGAAACTCGAGCGACGACACAGAACTTGTACCTACGTAAATTACCTGATAAATCTATACATTTATTGGCAACGCCCGGGAACACATCAGGTACGTCTATGTAGTTCACGCGGCCGACACACTTCTATCGGACTCAGTTAATTGCGGAGAAGATCGCGTACGTTTTTGGCTATGTTATACTTATAACCGATCACTGCCTAGCTGTTATCAAACTCGCTGATTTGTATATTCGCATTGAGCGCACAGTGCCGTCATCGGACGGGTCGCGGCAGGATGTTGTCTTTGGAGCAATTGTCGCAAATGGTGAAAGAACACCTCGGACTGAGCGACTATATCGACGGCATACAGTATACGTGTAAATGGGCTATTACAGAATCGATCTTGAGTGGCCGAGGCCTCGTCGCCACCGAAGACATACTGCCTGGTGAAGTACTGTTCGTCGACCGACCTCTCTTCTATGGCCCGCGAGCTGGCACCACCATCGAACAAGGATGTACTGTATGCGGCAAGCTAGACAGTGATACTTTTTATAAGTGTTCAAAGTGTTCATTGTTGTTGTGCTCAGGAGAGTGTCAGAATACAAACATTCATTTCAACGACTGTGGTATAATTTCACGCTGGAATATCAACGCTGACATTGAGGATGTTGATGGCATCATACTGTCTCGCGCATTAACACCAATAAGGGCACTGATGTTAAATAAAGACCAAAGGATATTCTTAGCTTCACTTAAAGCACATACTTTACCTCAACATGGTATGGAAATTCGTAATCTGAAGCAATATTACGAGATACCAGAAGAAGAAGAGCAGCTAATGTTGTTGGCCTGCTGTGCTCTAGACACGAATGCATATCAAATTGCCACTCCGTTCGGTAAAAAGGAAATGAGCATGCGTGGATTGTATCCTGTGTCTGGATTGATGAATCACAGCTGTGTGCCAAACACGAGATACTACTTCAACAGTGACCTTCAAATGACAGTAAAAGCTGTGAAGCCTATACGAGCGGGAACAGAAATATTTTCGTGTTACTCTGGACTCTTATGGGGAACGCCGGCACGTCGGACTCACCTGTATAAAACAAAACATTTCTTATGCAAATGTGAACGTTGTTCCGATCCCACTGAACGAGGGACACTCCTCGCTGCTCTGAAATGCTTCTCGACAGATTGTCCAGGATATTTACTTCCTGTAAACCCATTGAAGTTTTCAAGTGCTTGGCGATGTTTGCAGTGTGACATGCGAGTTCCTGACGAAAACGTTCGTGCCATACAGGGAGCCCTCGGGAGTCTTATGGGTTCATTGAATTTTGAAAGTGTACGAGATTTAGAAAGTTTTTTAGTTAATCGAATAACGAAATGTATCCCTAAGACGAATCAAATCGTGATCGACCTTCAATGTCGTTTGATTTGGGCGTTCGGAGAAGTTGAAGGATATCGCTGGCACGGTAAGAAACACTGTCACTATTTACTTTTAACTAAAAATACGTATACGTCTTCTATCTTCATGTGTTATCAATAACATTTTGATGTAGAAAATAGTAAATCATTCGTTTTTAGGTTTAGATCAATCCAAATAATCAATTGCTAAGATAGTTTATCTTTATCTTGTCCAATTTTTTAAAACACACCGTGTTTTGACATTGAAATGTTTACTAAGACTTCTATCTGTACTGACATGAAATATTTTGTAACCAGTATTCTATGGGAAATGTGCTAGTAATCATCGATTGGAAGTGGTTGACGTCAGAAGCTCTCAAATGTTCCTTCAACTGTGTCGATAAAGGCTGGCAGTAATTATTTTTTAAATAATTATATTCAGCTCAAGTACAGGCACCATTGCAATCTCGTTTAGAATGCGTCACTTCCTATAGCACGTCAGACATAGTATGCTATTAATGGCCGCCGACGTCGCGCACCTACTTACCAAGTGCCGACATCTACCTGTAAAGCGGGAAGCTGCACCACCGATTACCTAAGAGAACTTCGTAACCGAATGACACGAAACAAATGACACGATCCATATGTGTCGGTTCAGGAATTTTGACAAACAGGCGTAGTGAAGATAGGTCATGCATTTTTTTTATTACTTATAGTCAGAGAAATGCATTTGCTTGGCTGCGAAAATTCTTCTCGGAAAATTTTTGTTGCGTTTTAAAATTCGGTTGTTTTTGGGTCAAATGGGTCAAATATACCTAGTCTTGGAAAGATATTTGCTTTATAAACATAAAAACAAAAATATAATTTTTCATTTCAAAACAAACCTATACAGTATGTTAAGAAAACCCTGTCCGACCCATAAGGATAATAAAGGTTAGGTAACCACATGACCAAATATAATATAAAATTTTACGTAATCATCATAGTACCAATACAAATGAATTTTGAAATAATCTTTTTTTCGCGCGATTTAATTGCAACTTCCCCGAAATTTGGTAATTTTTAAAAAAGTGACAACACCGGTATTATTATGAGCGAATAGCGATGCGACCACGTGCCGCGTACCCTGCCGCCCGCTGCCCGCGGAAGGGCGCTTAACGCACATTTATTAAGTTACCTCTTTTTGCGAAAGAATATTTATTTTTTTAGTTGGATTTTTTTTTTAAGTTTAGCCCGGTTTTGTATCCATTAGTATAATCAGTTATCGATACCTAACAACACCTTCACGGGTCGGACAGGGTTTTCTTAACATACTGTATACATCTTACAAATAGGGTTAAACCTAGTAGGTACCTATTGTAATGCAGTACAATGTTCACAAAAATTGAAGAAAGCATTTTTGTCCCAATAAATATTTGTATTATGTATTTCACTTAGATACATTTAATTATTTGGTCAAAACTGTGATGACACAGCATATTAACATTATCACGAGACAGTTCCCATGGCATGGCCAGTTGAATGAGAATAGAGACGCAGAATAAAAAGGATTCAACCAATTACGTGATAACTTCGTCTCGCACCATCTTTATAGGATAATTTACTTCAATTTGGTATATAATAATATATACCTACCTATACTGCTCCTTAGTGCAGTTGCACTGAAACACTACTCGTTACTCATTTAAATTAGGCATATAAATTGTACATTTTCTCGGTGTTAGGCCACAACATCGGCCGCGGACATAAGTTCCACCCACCAAACAAAGTCATGCCGCCAAGCGATTCGTCGTGTTCCAGAATGATGTCTGGTGAAGCCGTTCGGAGGACGGGTCTGAGCAGTTGTGTTGCGATGTGTGCCGGGTACGATGCGTCAAATGTTGTTATGTCGGGAGTTTGATCGTGGAGGGTCTCCAGATCAGTCTCCCTCTGCCGCAACATCGTTGCTCGTGTTGTTAGGTTTAACACTGCACCACCTCGCTCAACTGCCGTCTTCCTTCCTTAATAGGCTCTTAATAAACTAGCGCGCATTACCATTAACGACTGCATCTCTGCTTACCCTCAGGCGGGATTACGGTCAAGCAATTCTAATTTAAAAAAAAAAAAGCTAAACCTCGTAACAGAAGGCAGCTCCATAAGTAATATGATATGATGACGAAAAAGATTGAAATTCGATGAAAATGTAACACTAATGAACAAATGACTACTATTTGAAAAAGGATTCCATGTTTTTAAATTTAAATTAATTTGAAATTAGAATTCTTAAACAAAAAAAAATATTTTAATGTGAAATGGCCAGTACTGCAGAACGACAATCGGGGCGAATTAACGACGATGCGCAATAATGGATTAGAAGCTATATTGAAACAGTATGAAACTGATGCCGTACAGATTACAGAAAGAAATTACCAAATTTACCCTGGGAATTGTCAGAAAATCAAAAAATATAACGACTTTGTGGCGCATCATTTTTGAAGTGAAACTTCTTTACGCACGCTTGACTTGGGGAGTAAGCTGGCGAACGCGTGACGTAAGCGTTACGAAAAGTGATCGGGCAAAGCGAACGGAAGTTAAGTGGGGGATATAAGCACAGAGGCGCCCGTGGCGCGAGCTTGGTACTACAAGGTCTACAACAAGTTTTTTTTTTTTCAATAAAAATAGAAGATCTATGCAAAAATATTAATTTACCAATGAAACCATGAAATAAATTTAAATATTTATAGAAAATTAATATATGTATATGTGTATACATGTATATATTGTACACACATATATATATATACATACAGATGGAGCGAAAGAAGTTTCACTTCAGTCGTGTGGTCATAAGCACACTCGTTTTTTACGGCACGGCGCGCTTTCTTATTATTTTTCATGTATCTATCGATGGTAAAAAATGCCGTAGAAAAATACATGACCAAAATATACTCACTCTACCTGCACTTTTGAATTTTCACCAACACTCAGTTGGGCAGCTTACAAGTGACGGCACAGTGCTATATCATCCTAAATACGTCACCTGGTGGTTCATATGTCCCATTTATTTTTCCACATGGGCCTATAGTCTAAAAATCTTTAAACAAGAAATATAAAAAGCTTGTAACTTATTTTGATTCTAAATTGATTTAAAAGGTTTATAAGTAAAACGTAGTGGGAACGTAAGTAGAAACGGTGGCCCTGGCGCAGAGGCAAGTGAAGAAACATGGGTGAGTTTTAGTCAGTAAAAGTCTGCCATGCCCTTCCGCTCCGCTCCCAGAGCAGGAGATGTCATTTGATGATTTCCCATTAAAAAAAATGTTTATAGTCGTTAGACGTTTGCACGTCACTTAACTTAAATAAAATAATAAATCCCTCAAACACTGGTGTATACATACGTGAACGATGATTAAAGTTAAGTGACGTTAAAAGGTCAAAATGTATGCTTAAAGAATCGCTAATCACTAGTTAACTTTAAACATCGTTTATGAATAAGGGGGATTGGTAATACATTCATAAATGTAAGTGTCAATAACTTGAAATCGTAAGTTCAGTTACCCACACGTAAGCGTAAAAAATATTTTTTCTGTGTTGCTAAGTATGGTATCAAATTATCAATTTACACATAACTCTTCAAATAATAGTAACAAAACTGCAAAGGTTTCTACATTGTAGGTACATTCTCACAATTATTGTAACAAAGTAAGTACTCACATATTTTGATAACTTTGCCAAATGTTGTTGTGTTGGGAGTTTGGTCGTGGAAGGTCTTCGGATCAATCTCCCTTTGCCGCAGCATCGTTGGTCGTATTGTTGGGTTTAACATTGCATCACCTCGCTCAACTGCCGTCTTCCTTCCTATTCGCTCAGTTTATCTGAGTGAATAGGCTGTTAATAAACTAGCGCGCTTTACCATCAACGATCGCATCTCTGCTTACCATCAGGCGGGATTGCGGTCAAGAGCTAGTTTAAAATTATTAAAAAAAAAAAAATCCGTTTTTTAACGTTTATAACGTTTTAAAATCAATAACAAAATATATGCATGTAGCGGTACCTACAAGTACAACGCTACATGCGAACAACGCGTCATGCTGACGTCACGCAAATCCTGCATCTCGCAAACAGAGTTTACTGTGCAACTAGAACGCATATAAGTTCACGACATCACCCGGTGGGCAAGTGCCCGCCAGACAATACCAGTCCGGTCGGAGGATCCTCCCTTTTCTACTCAGAATGAGTGAACTTTACATCCTGTTCCTCGTGCCTCTAAATGACAACCATTCATAACCAGTAACAAATTATTACCTATTTATACTAAGTTATCTAGGAGTTTTTATTTATGCTTCATTGAACAGACGACAGCACTTCAAGCTACTACAGTCTGTCTGATTTATTTATTAGATTTTCAACTTTTCCCTAAAGTATTAAGACTCAATGTTGATTGGGAACATTTGACAGTTTCGGATAGCTTGAACTGCTGTCGTCCGTACATACATGAATTTTACCACAGCTCATTAAAAATATTGTTAACGTTATGAAGGTTAGCTACAGCCTACAATGTCGGTTCCATAAATGTAAAAAATACTGATTTTCAAGCTAAATTGTCACTCTACACCAGCTTCGAAAAAAACAGCCATTGTGTAATTGCACCAAGATTTCTAATCAATTATGAACTCTGTAGTTCTGATTAATAAATTCCACATGTCAATATTAACCGGTCTCTGCCAGCAAGCATATAAACATCCTGACCTTGAATACCTTATTGTTCAGGTAAAACAATGTAAGTGCAGCGAAAATTATACGTAAATGTAGATAGTACTTACAAAGACCTACATAACTGAAGGAAGGATTGAAAAAAAACTGTTATTAAAACAGTTTTTTCGCTGACTTAGGCATAAAAAGACAAAGCCGACTCACCTATTTATTAAACCGCTCACGCTACCACGCAATCTGTCAACAAAGGAAGTGGTTTGCTATACTCCAATATACTTTAATAACTGGGAAACTGTATTGATATTATGTAAACATAGCGAAAGCGTAGGCGTTTTTAAAATAAAAATGGATATCAACAACTCAACAATAAAGGCCCAGCAGTAATGTGATATTATTATCTTTGATGGCACCATTATTTTGTCGGGACACTAAACAACATATTTAACTGCACATCGAAAGCTGTCGATTACTGTGATTGTTCTCTGGCAACCAAAGCGAACGGTTTTTATAAATAGTTAAACATTCTGACTCAGTTTTTAGGTCACAACGTGTAATAGTAAACTAAACATAAATAGCTAAACCGACGTATACATTACGTCAGATTCGACACGTGAGCTGGCACCATGGAACAGATGTGATTTATTGGTTTCAGTGGCTATTTTCATAGCGGGTCATGTACATAGAAGTTAGTGGATTGGCAGCGTCAGTCAGCCGCGGCGCGCTGCTCCACGCTATGCCTTCCAGCGCACTACCTCTCCAACGGCAGCCCCGACATGGCGCATCCAGCTTCCGACGAAACACCACTGTTGAAGGCATATCTTGAAGAGGATATACAACCCATCTGGACCATCAAACGATCTGACCTCAGTGGAAGAGGTTTATTTGCGTCTCACACAATAAAGAAAGGCACCCTTATCTTCAAGAACAAACCGCTGGTGGTGGCAGCACGAGCTGATCGTGCCGGTGACACTTACTGCACCGTTTGTTACCGAAGCAGTGATTCTTGTTACGTGTGTGAACGATGTTCCCTGAAGATCTGTTGCGAAGAATGCGAAACAAGTCTAGATCACGTCGTAGAATGCAACTTCATTACGAACAACTGGAAAGTAAAACCTGGTAGCGATGGAAATTCAGAAGTTCTAGCGCAAATGCAAATCTATTTGCGTTTTCTACTTTTATCGGAAGAACACAAGGCGCTATTGTCTATCTTACAAAGCTGCACTACTGAAAAGAAATGCGAAGAGCTTGACCTATTGTGTACGAAATATGAAATACCAGAGGATCAGAAATCATTCATTAAGTTCGTTCATTCTATTATAAAAATTAACTCCTTCAGAATTGCCAACAACCCACACAATAGAAAAATACCATTACGAGGACTATTTCCATTATCAGCATTCTTAAATCACAGCTGTATTCCAAATACTAGAAATGTTTTCAACAGCAACTACACTATGGCTGTGTACGCTGCTAGGGACATTGAAGTCGGGGAAGAGATCCTGACGTGCTACACAGGACTTCTATTGTGCACTCCAGCACGAAGATATCAACTTTATAAAACCAAACATTTTTGGTGCAAGTGTGAACGGTGTAAAGATTCCACAGAGATGGGAACAAAACTGTCTGCGCTGAGATGTTTCAACAAAGAATGTGTGGGGATCCTGCTTCCGATGTCGCCGTTGGACCAAAGAGTGGAGTGGTGTTGTGACAACTGTGCTTCTAGAACTTCTCCTGACGAAATACGTACGATTCAGAGCATTTTAGGAAGCTTGGTTGGATCCCTAAGCCTGGATGATCAATTCCGCCTGGAAGCGGCTATCCTAGCAAGATTAGCTAATTTTATCCCTTACTCCAATCATATCTTCATTGATTTACGACTGAGATTAGCACTGAAAATCGGATTTACAGAAGGGCTGAAACTTAACGGTATCTATTTGAATATAAACTCAAATTGCTTTCCACGTACTATCAATTTCATAAATCTAACAACTGGATAGATGTAATAACATACGCTAATTAATAGCTAGCTCAGTCAGTAGCTAGAACCCCCTTTTATGTGTTGATGACGCTCAAAGTGGGAGAGGTCATTTGATGAGTATCAAATGATCTTTGCCGCTATGGGCGGAGCGGAAGGGCGTGTTAGACTTTTACAGACTAAAACCCACCCGTGTTCCTTTACTGGCCTGTGCACCAGGGTCACAGTTTCTCTTTCAACCAAACCGCAATCCTAGCCCAGGCATCGGTCTTCGTGGACCCCGTCACGATGTGCTGACATCTCTTTGAGATGCGCGTAATACACAACGCACGATCAACTCGGGCCTGGTCACTAACGGGTAGCGAGCTACTAACTAACTAAGCGTCTACAAGCCCGCGCTTGCGGTGGCTGGGAGATCGATGTTGTCTCCCGACCAAAGCGTGAGGCCACTGAGATTCTTGCTCCCTCACACGCTCCACTTCCTCCTTTGCCAGCATCACTGCTTTGCAGAAGGTGACGGCCTGCCATGCACTCTAGCTCCGGACCTTGGCCAGTATCAGGAGGACACAGCCGTGTTTCGCCCAAGCCAGACCTCCACCGTGTCCTCAGGACGATCCGCACAATGATGACACCCTTGCGTTTCCTACCGCCTTATCCGGAATAGGAACCTCCCGAAACAGCCGTGTCCAGTGAGGAACTAACTGCGTCAGGCGGAAAGTGAGGGCGCCGTGACACCTCTCTAGCCACTCCTCAAAGAGGGCCACATACCGCCGCTATTTTGGCGTGCCCAAGCTAGAACCCCTTGGAACAATATTTACCTTAATATTACCCTTAGCAATTTATAACATTGGCATTCTGCAACGTTTTTAGCAAATAACAAGTGACTGTGATGTGTGTACTGTGTGTGTGCACGGATCTTGACGCTAGCTGTCACGAAAATCAAATGCATCTAGTTTGTTGATGATTGGGTCTCAACTCTTCATGGAACATAAATAAACCTTTTTTCAGTAACACTAAGCTATACGCAATGCAGGGACACTTAAATGTTGTCCCTAAATATTATTGTACTGTTGGATAATCAACTTTCAGCGTCGAGCTGAGGATGATAAATCAGCTGTATTTTTTTATTTAATTATTCAATTATTATGGTGTAGGCTAGTGGTAGTGATACCTAATTATTGTAGCAGATAAGAGGTTTGAAAATAACTGTGAAAACATATGCATAATTTGTAATAAATATAATTTCAAAGGCATCATGTGCTTCTACAATACTTAGCAGTCTTTAACTATTAAGTATCACATAATTAACCACTGCTTAAAATGTTTCGTTCCTGCAATTTACTGTCCTGTGAGAAGCTCGATTTTCTAATAACATAGTCAGCACAGCAAGCTTTGCAAGTGTCTTTGTGTATATAACTAGTATTTACATAATTGCTAATAAAATTGTCTCATTGTTTTAACAATTATGAATACTGTAACTAATCTAATCTATTGTACTGTAATGTCCCAAGAACTAGTGAAGTAATTGCATAACGCACTAACGGAGCAACGGCTTTCATTTTGTCGGTTCAGCAATGGCCGTTGTGTCGATTCTCTTGTTCACAAACTAGACTAATTTTAAGTACAGTGCGTCTTCTTCTTTCTAATTCATTAAGAAAAGGACAGAAGATAACGGTGTCGTCCTCCGTGGCGCAGCGGTCAACACGCCTGCCTGTGACGTGGAGGCCCCGGGTTCGATCCCTGGCCAGGTCATGATGGAAAATGATATTTTCCTTATTGGCCTGGGTCTTGGATGTTTATCTATATATGTATCTATTATAAATATAGTATCGTTGAGTTAGTATCCCATAACACAAGTCTCGAACTTACTTTGGGGCTAGCTCAATCTGTGTGATTTGTCCGTATATATTTATTTATTATTTATAATGAATAGAATTGTGGATACCGGCTGGAATTCAAACAGGTATTAAAAAATCGAAAGTGCATTTCCAAATAATGAAGAAAATTTCTAACTAGAGATATTTGCAAGTCATATATTTTTAGCTTACACAAACAAACCAAATAGAACGGCTGAATCGTTTGTTTTTATCACATGTCAGAATCGTTTTAACGTAATAGCTTTGACGGTTACTATCGATTCATTTCATTTTAAATGCGAAAGTGAAACCTTTACACACAATTAAACAAACTAAGCTTTAGTCATTTAAACTTATCGGACACAATAGGGTACAAAGGCGGACTTAAGGTCATAACACACTTAAACGACTCTGCGCCAACACCGCTCCAACACCGCACCGCCCTAAACTAAGAAGACTGCTCGCAGGCCATGCGGCGACAACTAGCAGCCCATATTTGAATTATATTATTTTGCCGGGTGGGAGTTTATATAATAATAATAATAATAATTTTGCACAGGCATAACCAAGTAGCTAGGATCATCTACCAGCAACTTGCTTTGAAATATAAACTTGTAAATTCTGAGGTACCGTATTATAAGTATGTGCCCGACCCAGTTCTTGAATATGACCATGTCACGTTATACTGGGATCGCTCTATCATTACTGACAGGACTATTATTGCCAAAAAGCCTGACATAGTGGTGATAGATCGATTAGCGCGTCTCGCAATGATTGTCGATGTTACCATTCCACATGACGGGAATCTCGTGAAAGCTGAGAAAGAGAAATAAATTAAATATCTCGACTTAGCGCACGAGACTGTTGACATGTGGAATGTGAACTCAGCAACTCAGATACGACAATCGGTACAATAACTGTAGCGATTGTCGTATCGGCCAATGGTTTGATAGCCAAGAGCCTCGACCAACATCTATTGAGGCTCTCGTTAGGCAGTTGGATCAAAGACCAGATTCAAAAGGCAATACCTCGATACGGCCCGCATCATGAGGAGGTTCCTGTCTCTGGAGCCTTTACCATCGGTTATCATATATAAACATATATGTTTACCCGAAGTAACTTTTCTCCTTCCACATTCTTACCAATAAAATTACATACGTACATTTAAAACCTATCTCAACAGTATAAAATCACTGCAAATCTGTTTTATGAAGTATCTTGTCAACCCACGTACAAAACTTGCTTGTAAAGAAAACTATGAAAAACTTTTTGTTGAAGGAAGGTGCTTCCTGTACATGAAAAGGTTGAGTACCTCTTGGTTCAAGAACAATACTACATTCAAAATTATAAAATACATTTGCAAAATAAATATGACACTAGAAGCGTTATGGAACGTAAACTTATGCGACCGCCAGTAAAAAACCTACACTGTTCCACAATAATAATTATGAATTTAAAAGAAAGGATAATAAAATGTGTAAAGGAACTTTTAAAAATAAATTAAAGGCGATTCTCCTTAAGGCAGTGGATACGAGATCTGAAAATAATGGCAACTAGTAAATATTAGTATTTTTCTTATTTAATTTTAGATTCAAGCTAGATACCTCGATTGCATTTGAAACAAGTATTTCAAGTAAGCGCTAATCCCACCGACAACTGTTATGCAGTTTTTTTTTAAATATATATAAACTAGCTCTTGGCCGCAATCCCGCCTGATGGTAAGCAGTGATGCGATCGATGATGGTAAAGCGCGCTAGTTTATTAAGAGCCTATTGACTCAAAACTGAGCGAATAGGAAGGAAGACGGCAGTTGAGCAAGGTGATGCAATGTTAAACCCAACAACACGAAAAACGATGCTGCGCCAAAGGGAGATTGATCTGAAGACCCTCCACGACCAAACTCCCAACACAACAACATTAGGCGCATCGTACCCGGCACACATCGCAACACAACTGCTCAGACCCGTCCTCTGTACGGCTTCACCAGACATCATGCCGGAACACGACAAATCGCTTGGCGGCAAGGCTTTGTCTGGTGGGTGGTAACTTCTGCCAGCGGCCGATGTTATGGCCTACCACCGACTTTGGTGGTTTTATTTTATGTAAACAATTCTTGGTCAAATAAAGCATTTATTTATTATTAATCAAGTCTAGTCAACGACTTAGTCATAATTAGCTTAGTCCGTGGATAAATGACCATTTGTACAAGTCAAGACCTCTCCGTGCCTCGAAAAGCATGTAAAGTGGTTGGTCTCAGCTGCCATTTGTGCCAACTCCAACAAACAGTGTTACCAAATCCCATCGTTAAGTCTAGTTTTTTTTTTAATTGCCCTACCCTAGGATTTTCTCCTGTATCGTGGGTGCGTTTACAAACATATAAACTCACATACACAAACAGCCAGACCCAAAACAGCTACTTGTGGCTCACACAAATAAGTATTAATTCCGTACGGGAAGCAACATGCAGCGTGGCAGTCATTAACAACCGCATCAATCGTGCAATTTCATCTATCATTTCTCTTCTTCTCCTGGGGAAAGGCTTCCTCCCTCCACTTCTTTCAACTTTCGCCGCCTTGCGCGTCATACTTTCAGTTGAGAGTCCACCCAATCATTTTAAAGTCACCTTCCTACTAATATTAACTACTCTTTTTAAAACTGAAACAACTGGAACTGATTTGCATGAAATTTAGCACATAGGACCACCTATGTGCCAAATTATAACCGTAATTAAAAATGTATGTCGTGAATAACGATATCATTTTAATAAAAGTTGCTCATTTGATTTATGCAGTGGTGGGAAAACGCTGTGACTTTATTTTGTAATTGTGGCACGTCTACAGAATCTCCTGGCGGGGCTTGACCTGCGTCTTGCAAGGCGCGGCCGATACCATTAGGCGGATATTATTATTTATTTAATTTATGCTAGTAGGAGTATAAAAATAATACTAGTCTATTTGTCATAAACTACACACATCAAAAGTGTCTAGGGATCAACATATATTTTTGCAATAACTTTTCTCCTGATTGATATTAATTAAAATTTTCTTTAAGGATTCATCAAATAAAGTGTTTTCGTTTGTCACAGTAACGATAAACCAAGTCACCTTTGCATTAATAAAGAAATTTGCCATTTTCCTAATAAAGGGATATTTGACATTTGAACCACTAACACAAAAGTTCGAAAAAAAGACTGAAATAACAGTTTTCTCTAAAATTTTATTGGGTAACTTAAACAATTAATAATCCGTGTTTCTACCGCGAACACTAACAACACAAGAACATCGGTTTGGCATACTCAAAATGAGTTCATCCAAATCACGCTGTGGAATGGCCGCCCATGTTCGTTGCAACAACAAAAAAAGGTCTTCTTGCGACTGGATACCCTCCATATTCGGCAGAGCTCTTCTCTGTAGCATATCCCATGCATGCTCAATCGGGTTCAAGTCTGGCGACTGAGCAGGCCAGGGCAGGACATTGATGTTAGCTGCGGCGAGAGTCTGTCTTACAACTCTTGCGGTGTGCGGTCGTGCATTATCATGCATTAACTGAAATAAGGGACCGATTTGCACTTGTAGAGGAACGATGACGTCTGATACAATCGTCTCAGCATAAATTTGAGCGTTGAGGTTGCCTCTGATCCAAATCAACTCAGTTCTTCCGCCGATCCAAATACCCGCCCATACCATGATGATTCCACCACTATAAGGATGGACTTCCTGGCAGGATTTTAATCGCTGTTGGCGTCCAGGGGTTCTCCAGTGTCGTATACGTCTTGTATCCGGTCTCATACCAAAACGAGACTCATCAGAAAAGCACACGAAACGCCATTGTTCTTCTGCCCAATTTCTGTGTTCAAGAGCCCATTGATATCGAATCCTACGATTGTGCATTGCTATAGGTGGTACCCGTAGCGGTCTTCGGGAATGAAGGTTCACTTCATGCAAGCGGTTTCTGACTGTTTGGTCGCTAATTAAGTTCCCTGAAGAGTGATGAAGCCTCACGGCTAACATCATGGCGGTTATAGTTGGAGCTCTTCGAGTTAAGATTTGAATGTATCGGTCTTGTCTCCGTGTGGTGCAGCGATACCGTCCTCCATGGCGCTCAGCCACGGTACCAGTGCTTCGGTAACGTGTCCAAAGTCGACTGATAACACTCTGACTTGTATTCAGAGCTAAAGCCACAGTACGTTTTCGGGAACCAGCTTCTATCATTCCCACGGCTCTGAGCATTTCTTCCCTGCTTAAATGACGTCGCCGCTCCATAATAACGTTGGTTTTAATCAGTAGTAGGGAAACAGTAGCACTAATAATTATTTTTTTTTTTTTTTTAATTAAAATATAAACCAGCGCTTGACCGCAATCCCGCCTGATGGTAAGCAGTGACGCAATCGTTGATGGTAAAGCGCACTAGTTTATTAAGAGCCTATTCACTCTAGCCTTGAAGACACTCAAATTGTAGTCCGACGGAAACACCGCCGCCGGCAGATTGTTCCAGTCCCTCGATGTACGCGGTATAAAGGACGAGGCGAAACGCTTCGTCCGGATCGTTGAGGTGTTAACAACATAAGGGTGGAAACTCGCCGTACGACGGGTCGTCCGATGGTGGAACGGAGATGGGGGAATTAAATCGTGCAATTCCCTCGCACACTCCCCAGAATGTATCCTATAGAACACCGAAAGGCTGGCTACTCTACGCCTGTGCTCTAGGCTTTGGAGACCAACTCGAGTTAAATCAGGGTCACCAATCAGCCTCTTCGCACGCCTCTCCACTGAATCCAAAGTGGCCAGGTGACACTTAGCAGCACCAGCCCAAATGTGGCTGCAGTACTCCACACACGAACGGACCTGTGCTTTGTACAACATTAAAAGCTGCCCTGGTGTGAAGTACTGCCGGACCTTCGCGATTATACCAAGTTTTCTGGCAGCCACCTTGGCCTTGGACTCAATGAACCGCCCAAAGTTTAGGTTCGAGGAAATCTCAACACCCAAAAGCTGAAGGCGGTCGGTACACTCCAAGGATACATTCCGAAAAGTAGGAGCCAAGGTGAACGGGCTCCTTTTAGCGGTGAAGAGACACGCCTGCGTTTTGGCGGCATTGAATGCTACAAGATTGGCATTGCCCCATTCGGAGACTGCCTGAAGTGCAACACTCGTTCGCTCTACCATGGCCTCTCTATCGGACCGGATTGATTCCCTACTAGCCCGAGCATCCGGCAGGTATCTCTCCACAACTGTGCTGTCATCTGCATACCCATAGATACCGGGCATCAGCAGATCGTTAATGTGCAGCAAAAACAGAGTTGCAGAGAGAACAGACCCCTGAGGAACACCGGCATTAGTCCACATGGGCTCAGATGAGCATCCGTCGACAACAACTCGGAGGGACCGTTCCGTCAGGAAGTCTTTTACCCAGCCAGTCAGGCTAGGGGAAATGCCGTACGCTGGAAGCTTACTCAAAAGGCCAGCGTGCCATACCCGGTCGAAGGCCTTCGAGACATCAAGGGAGACAGCAATCGCCTCCCCATTTCTCTCGAGGGCCTCGCCCCACAAGTGAGTGGCATACACTAGTAGGTCCCCAGTTGACCGATTGCGGCGAAACCCGTACTGTCGGTCACTGAGGAGATCGTTACCTTCCAGGTATGCCAAGAGGCGCGAGTTCAATACACGCTCCATAATTTTGCAAAGTATGGAGGTGATCGAAATCGGCCGATAGTTGGTAGGATCGGCACGACTACCCTTTTTGGGCACGGGCTGCACGTTGGCAAGCTTCCAGGACTTGGGCACTATACCAGTCCCAAATGAGAGGCGGTACAAGCGTGTCAATACAGGAGACAACTCGGGCGCACATGCTTTTAGAACAATAGCTGGTATACCATCCGGACCACTAGCCTTATTCACGTCCAGACGACACAGTGCTCTCAGAACCTCCTTGTTCCGAATGCGAACCTCAGGCATTGAAGTACCGCAATGGGGTAAAATAGGTGGAGTAGCACTGCCAGTATCAAGACGTGAATTATGGGCAAAGAGAGATGCAAAGAGACCTGCTTTCTCTCTCGCCGTATGAGCCAGTATTCCATCAGGCCTAACCAGCGGAGGCAGTGAGGGCCGACAGAAGTTCGCCTCGACCGATTTGGCAAGGGACCAAAAAGATCTGCTACCGGAAGGCTGCGCAGATAACTTGTTGCCAATATGGGTAATACGGTCGAAGCGAGCCTTCTTTAGTGCCTTTTTGTAGGACTTGGCAGCACGGTTAAAGGCTCTCTTCTTCGAGCTTAGATCCGGAGCTCCGCAGTCACGAGCGTCAACCCAGGTGAGAAATGCCGTGTGCTTACGCTGTTCGGCTTGGGCACAGTCGGCATTGAACCAAGGGCGAGCCGAGCCACCGACGGGCACGTCTTTATAGGGAATAAAATATTCCATAGCTTGACGCACCACATCGGTTATAGCATCCGCACAGCTCGACGGATTGCTAGAAGAGAAGCAGACCTGCTGCCAAGGATAAGACGCAAAGAAATGGCGCATCTCATCCCAGTCTGCTGACCTGTATCGCCACATTCGCCGTTCACCACGAGAGTCGTGATCTGGTGGGGAGAAGGTCGACACAGACTTCACCAGACAGTGGTCTGAAGTTCCCAACGGTGAGGAAACTGTTACAACACACCTGTCCGGATCAGTGGTCAGCAGAAGGTCCAGACAATTGGCAGTATGACCAACTACATCAGGCACCCTAGTCGCTTGCTTTACCAGCTGGGAAAGGCCCATTGAAAGCGCGAAGTTTCGCGCTTCTCTCCCAGCGTGGTCGGTCCTCTGGTACGGGAAAAGCCAGTCCTGATGGCAGGCATTGAAGTCCCCCAGAGCGACGAAGTGTGCGTCAGGGTGCCGCTGCAGTGCATTGTCAGCAGCCTCACTGAGGTGGTCAAATAAACGAGTTGTCTCCTGATCACCGCTGTGCGATCGGTAGACACAAGTGTAAACAATTTTGTCCACACCAGTGTCAACCAACAGCCATAGGGACGAGAAATGAGGGTCTTCAAGGTGACGGAGGCGCCGGCAACAAATGTCATTGCGGACATACACACAGACCCCGGCACGCTGCAGGAAATGGTGCTCCAATGCGTATCCCGGGTAGTTGAGGTATGCCGCATCAGACGGACATCTGATCTGGGTCTCCGTCAAGAAAAGTAGATGGGGCTTCTCAGTCTCAAGGTGGTGATGTACTGCTATGAGATTGGAGTGCAGACCTCGAATATTAGAGAGGTGCACTTTGAAGGAGAGGACGTGCGCCCGCTGTACACACCTACTTTTCTTATTTGACTTTTTCATTTGAAAAAAAAAAAAAGAGTGAATAGGAAGGAAGACGGCAGTTGAGTGAGGTGATGCAATGTTAATCCCAACAATGCGACCAACGATGCCGGGCCAGAGGGAGATTGATCTGGAGACTGCGGGGACGCCCGAACCCCCCCAGGGATCGCCATCGGGTCCTCTCGTCCGGTCGCCAACCGGCACGATGGGGCCACCCTGGGATTTTTCGCAGTTGGCGGGGCAGCCTTTCATATGTGGCTGGCACACTACTTGGGCCCCCAACTACCTGCGGTCGGCCAGCGGAAAACCGTGCTTCGGATCCCGCTACCCTCCACGACCAAACTCCCGACACGACAACAATTGGCGCATCGTACCCGGCATACATCGCAACACAACTGCTCAGACCCGCCCTCCAAACGGCTTCACCAGACATCATGCCGGAACACGACGAATCGCTTGGCGGCATGACTTTGTCTGGTGGGTGGTAACTACGCCGGCGGCCGATGGTGAGGCCTACCACCGAGAAAATAATGTCTTCAATGCGTTGTATGTTTTTATAGGGAAAATATTGACAGCTGATTTTCATCTTTTACTCGAATTTGATTCACAGTTCCTGATTCAAATTATGAAATGCACCAAAAAGGATCTATATAAATTTATAAAATCATAAATTTATTACAAAGCCACATCTCAATCTCAAGAAATCCGCATAAAAATGCTTGATCCCTAGACACTTTTGATGTGTGTAGTTAGCACGATTTACCATCAACGATTGTATCACTGCGGTCAAGTAAGTATTAGTTATTTTTGTTGATGTAATTTTATTAGAATTGTAACAAAGTAATAACAGCCGCATGATTTGTTTGATCAGGTTAAGCGACATCGACACGTGCCTCGGTTAGTCCGTGGATGGATGACTATTTTTACATGCCAAGACCTCTCCGTGGCTCTGAATGAAAGTGAAGCCGTTGGTCTCGGCTGCCATTGATGTTTGAAAATCGTTAGGGTAGTTAGAAGCCTGAAACTTCAAGAACCAGTCTTATAAAAGGAGTCACTTATCAAAAGGCAATCTTACTAAAGGGCATGTTATGAAGGTCAGATAAGCAATCGCTCCATGTATTCAGACTGGTATCCGACACCAACATAGTTGGAAAAATGCTAGGCCGATGATACATTTTATTCATAACTAGCTGCGCCACGTGGTCTCACCGCGTATTTTTTTAATATGCCCTGCTCCTATTGGTCGCAGCGTGATGTTATATAGCCTAAAGCCTTCCTGGATTAATGGGCTATCCAACGCAGATTTTTTCATATCGGACCAGTAGTTCCTGAGATTAGCGCGTTCAAACTAACAGACAAACAAACTCTTCAGCTTTATCTTCCAAATGTATACAGACGGGCTTATACTTAAGATAGTTTTTTAAATAGCTATTACATTATAGGTTCCTTTTATAATATGTTGGTCCAGATTCTGTACACAGGAAATAAAACTCTGTCTCTTAAACTAGGCTATTCTGTATCTTAGAAGACAGTGGCGCCTATTCAGTTGTTCACAATCTAAACTAATTTTAAGTTATGTGCATCTTTTTCTTTTCATTTCGTTAAGAAAAGGATAGAAGATAACATTTTAATTTAATCCTGTCAAATTGAGATACTCCATAGACAGTTTATAAACATGGCGACTAAAAATACGCCAGTTTACGTCAGGAGAGCACTAATTTGACAGGTCTAAACTGACATTTTATCTTCTGTCCTTTTCTTAATGAAATACAATATGTAACAAAAACCCTGTTGTTCCTTCAACCTACGTTTTAAGAATACGGACGTAATAAAGCAAGTAATTTATAAAAAATGTTCAACAAAAATAATTAAAATAAATGTTTGATTATTAATATGTATAATCTGTAACCGATTTCTTAGATCTGCAATTCTGCATGAAGAAACTAGACATAAGTAGAACGTTCCCGCCAATTTATTTAACTTATAAAATCAGATATTCTAAAAAAAAATCGAATTGTCGGTTTTAATAGGTATTTGATTGTGACCCGACTAGACAATGATTACTGTTTTCTAATTATGACTTCATTAATGATGTGCTTGTAGGTAAAATTATATGTCCCTGAAAGGAACAACAGGGGTTTTGTTACATAGTGTACAAAGAAAAAATGCACCGAATTTAAATTTAATTTAGTTTGTGAACAAGAGTCGGGGCCAGTGTCTTAAGAGACAGTGTGACAGTGTTGTTGAAAGGTAAAAGGATGTTATATGTCGACCACCAACGTTACAGTTCACTTTAACTCTTACAGAAATAAACGTTTTTATAATCAGACAAAAGCGCGATCACAGATAGTTTCAAATATCTTTGAAATAGACAGCTCGTAAACCTTTTAACCTAGTCATAAATATCTACAAACACTGACTGAAACCAACTGAGTCCGTCTAAAGTTTCTAGGACATCTTGCGGTCTCTACTATGTCAAGGTGCACTTTCAATACGCATCTGTCATAAATATTTTAAAAGAGCGCGTTATTAATTCTAAACCTTCTTGCTTTCTTTTTTGGCTTCGCACGGTTTGTGCATTTGTCCAATGTCGGTCATGAATTACTCATGTCAAAAAAAACGGCCGCGTGAACCGTCTTACGAAGGAGATTTGAGGTAAAGTCAGGTTGTGGCCACTATGCTGCGATATTTCACTGTTCTTTATGATTATTTACTGAATGCACTTTTTACTACATAAATCATGCAATTTTATTTAGTAAACAATACTACCAATAAAAAACTCTACTTGACTTTCCCGCCAAAAACCCCAATTCTAACCTACATTTGGATTTTTCGTCGAAACACATACCATACGCGAAACTCATTAAAATTCTTTAATAATCAAAATTCTGGGCTGAGTATTTACAGGTTGTAACTGAAAGGGTGTATATACTTATTTGTTTTCGTTTCTTGTTTTTTAAAAAACGTTTCCTCACACGAGGAATTTCTCTTATATCGTGGATGCGGTTACAAACATTTAAACTCGCATAAACAAACAGCCAGACCCCGAACTACTACTTGTAGGTCATACAAATATTTGATATATAGATATTTATAATTGACCTAGAATAATAAAAAAAACATTTATTATCAGATTATAAAATCCATTTCGTTAGTTGATTCATACTTACACAACTTAAACACTACGTAGTGTTAGTACAAACGTAATAATTGTTACAAAAAAGGTCTTCAAACTATTAGTATTAATAGTACTAAAATTAGAAAAAAAATAAATAAAATGTATGCTACGTTGTGACGTTTATTATGATTTGTTTTGAAGAAAGAGATTAAACCAAAAATTTGGTATCATATCTATGATACCAAATTTTTGGTTTCATCTGCTGGAACGGAAACCCTTCCATTAGCGTTTGATATCTTCCTAACAAGCCGTGTCCTTCGTATGTACAGACGACAGCAACCCAAGCTACTACAATCTGTCAGATTTCTTTATTAGATCTACAAATTTATGGCTAAATCATTAAGGTTCAAGGTTGATTGGGTCAGTTTCGGGTAGATAGTTTGACCTGCTGTCGTCCGTATAATCTTTCCGCTACACCCTGTATAGATTGCCATCAGCAATTGGTACTCTAAAACGAAGAATGCTCTATTGCCCTTTAAGGTTCCGATTTCCAGGTGGTTAATTTGTTACTGGGGTTTTCATCTATGCTGTCTCAGTAGCCCGAAGTCCGGTTTTGTGCCCGGTTATTGGCAGTAGGGTCACCCACCATTATGGGGGATTTAACCATGACCGGCAATATGGACTACGGAGAATACGGGCGTAATTTATGTTCATCATCATTCATCATCATTTCAGCCGAAAGACGTCCACTGCTGGACATAGGCCTCCCCCAAGGTTCTCCACTACGACCGGTCCTGCGCCTCCCGCATCCAGCGGTTTCCCGCGACCTTCACCAGGTCGTCGGTCCACCTTGTCGGGGGCCTACCCACGACACTGTGCGTGGTCGCCACTCGAGAACCCGTCGGCCCCATCGGGCATCGGTCCTACGGGCAATGTGTCCAGCCCACTGCCACTTCAGTGATGCAATTCTTCGGGCTATGTCGGTTACTCTCGTTCTTCTGCGGATCTCCTCATTCCTGATTCGATCGCGCCGTGAAACCCCAAGCATAGCCCTCTCCATTGCCCTTTGAGTGACTTTGAGCCTTCTTATAAGGCCCATTGTTAGCGGCCACGTCTCATTTCCATAAGTCATCACATCAATTTATGTTATGTTTAAATATTAATATTAATGTAAATATTAATAACGTTCACAGTTTTTATGACAACGGGCATTATCTATAGAAGTAACAGGAATAATAAACCGTTTTTCCTTCTCCATAAAGCCACATCGTTACTTCGACTGCCACCTTTCTAACTAGTAATAATGTTCACCGGATTGTTCATAGTTTAATTTATTTTTTCGTTACTGAGTCATTCAAAATGAATAATATTTTAAACATAACATAACGTGGTTAGTTTGAGGACCTTTAGTACATCCACACGTTTTTTGAACTATACTTCAGAAATTATAGTGTGGGGTAACCACACTATGAATTTTTAATATGTCGTAGGTGCGTTTACAAACATTTGAACTCACAAGTCAAGTTACCCGAAACTGTTAAATATTCCCAATCAATCTTGAGCCTTAATGCTTTAGAGATAAAGTTGAAAATCTAATAAAGAAATCTCACAGTAGCTTGATGTGCTGCCGTCTGTACATGCCAGTAACTTTTATGCTAGCTATTTACCCGATTTACTGACATGTGTAACCCCGCTTTTATGGTTAAGCCGTACAGCTGCTTGAAACGTAACAAGAATATTAAATTGGTTAGTATAATAGAGCTAATATTTCAGAGTTAATAGACACATCATCAATTACATCATCTGCCAGAAATCTGGTGAAGATAGAAACGTTAAATTAATTTACCTATTTACAGTAATTAAAAACTATTAATTTTGTCTTAATTAAAATTCCTTACTCATACAGAAAATAGAAATAAATAAGGTAAGGCGCTAATTGGTACGTTAATAAGAAGTGGTTAAAGAAAAGTTATGTCATAATGACATTCTTGTCTAGATAGGTATCACCTTTCAAGATATTTTTATAACTCCCGATGTGTATGGAAATGAAGTTATCCGTTGACTTTAAGATCTTCTACTGCACGTACATACGAGGTATAACCTTAATCTAAATAAATGAAAACCTGAGAAGGGGTCACTAAACTCCTCTATCCCATAGAAAAATATGTGTGATAAAGAATAGAGGTAAACAAAACGTTGCCAGGCAACGATTTGTTTACGCCTAAAAGGCAAATGTTCACAATCTTTTCTAGATAGATGATTTTCATAGTAGTAATAATCCTACTTCCTACTAATGTAAACAGTTTATTTGTGTTTAGATATTTATGATTTGCATAGAATACAAAGCATGTGTTATGCAGTTGACTTGAAAATTATTAAAATACGCAAAATTGTATTGACAAATGCCTCAACTTTATTTATTGACTGAATTCCACAAACTGTTTTTTGTAGGGCTATCACGTAAAATTCATGTCGACTTCTTAATGGATTTTCGAAATACGAAGTTGATATGCATGTTATTTTAGTGATTCTATTGAAATATGCTGCAATAGGAAATGTTAATAAATAGTTAGCATGTAAAAGGCAATAATCATGAAAATAATAGGAGATTTGTAAAACGTGAGTTGTGATAACCCTAAATTGGTTTGTTTACTTCTATTCTTTAACGAGTTTGGCTTTGGTATACATAGGCACCCTCAAATCGCATAAAAAAGTACATTTCAGTTGCTTTTGATACTCCCTAGATATTATTAAATAAGATGTACCTAAGTAGGAAGTAGGTACAGTCAGCAACAAAATTCAATTAATAACTCCGGTCGGTTTATAAGTTGAACATCTATAATAATTTTGATTTTTTACTTTATACGTAATGCTAGTTTGTAATTATATGGCTATGGGACATCGTATTCCCAAAAAAAAACATTTTTTTTTTTTAAATGGAAACCTACGTTACCTAAATAACAACTCTCTTATTCTTTCTCTCTCTTCATTAACTCGTGATCAATGTCATGTTAATCAACTTCTGTACGTAATTTTTGTTACAAAAATTATTAACAGTTTAACTTTTACTTCAGCACATAAATTGGTGTGGTTTTCGGCATCTAATAGTCATTTGTCTCTGAAACACTTTCACAAATACTAGTAGATACCTTACTTATCTGATGAATAGATCCAAAAGTCTACCCATTTCTCTTGTCTGCTCCGTTTTTAATATAAAACCGCTGATCATGATCAGGACTTAGGCAAGAAGGATAGGATGAAATGAATTTAAAGTTTTATGACAAACAACTATATCCGTTTTGTCAAAGTTACAGGGAAAAGGGCGAAAATCTATACTACTTAATTGTGAATTGTGTTTGTTTGTTTGTTTGAACGCGCTAATCTCAGTAACTACTGGTCCGATTTGAAAAATTATTTTTGCGTTGGATAAAAAATAATTTTAATTAGTCCAGGAAGGCTTTAGGCTATATAAAATCACGCTGCGACCAATAGGAGCGGAGCATAACTAAATCCACGGCCGGCGGCCGCTAGTGAAGTATAAGATAGTTATATACTTTAATCAGTAAAGGTTGTTAACCCATAAATAAATCATCGTCATCAACATCATCAACCTTTTTTATCGTCCCACTGCTGGGCACAGGTCTCTTCTCATACAGAGAAGGATTGAGCGTAATCACCACGCTTGCTCAATGCAGCGATTTCAGATTTAAAGTCCAGGTTTCCTCAAGATGTTTTCCTTCACCTTCAGTCATTGGTGTCCAAGATATACTTAGAAAGTACATATAACTTTAGAAAAGTTGCATTGGTACTTGCCTGACCTGGAATCAAACCCGCGCACTCATACTTGAGAGGCTGGTGTTTTAACCACTAGGCCACCACGACTTACAAATATAAATAAATACCTGCTTTCAATTGTACGCGTTTCGTGTCATGAGCATGGTGGTTTGTTTTCTCTAACTACATATACTTACAGTAAGCAACAAAAGGCGATTAACACTTTAGCTTTCGAAGTCTTAACTACATAATAAATGTCATTTAATCGAAACCGAGTGACATTTAATCAAAGAACAGCACACCGATTCGCTGTCTCTCTCTTTCTCTGTCTTCTTTGACACTTCACCTTCTATAAATAGAATACCAAAAAATACATTATGAAATCATTTTGTGTTAATCTAATTTTGTTGCTGACCGTACCCACTTGAAGATGTAGGTACGTTCAGTAACAACATTCTAATGATTATAATGAGAATAAAAATTCTCAACTCTCTACGAAACTTCAGAAAATTTGACTGGAAAATTAGCGTCTGTTAGCAAACTAAGCTCAGGAAACTGTAAAATAGAAAGAAATCTGTTTTTAGGGTTCCGTAGCCAAATGGCAAAAAACGGGCCCCTCATAGATTCGTCATGTCTGTCTGTCCGTCTGTCCGTCCGTACCTATGTCACAGCCATTTTTTTTTTCGGAAACTGTAAGAGCTATACTGTTGAAACTTGTTAGGTAAATGTGTTTTGTGAACCGCATTAAGATTTTGATTGGGGGCTCCCCATACTTAGAACTGAAACTCAAATTTTTTTTTCATCCAATACATACGTGTCTTCAAAAATGATATCGATCGTTTCTAAATTTTTTTTTTTCTAAACCGAATAGTTTGCGTGACAGACGCTTCCAAATTGGAAAAAAGTTGGTCCCTCTAACTTCTAAAATTAAAAAATAAAAAAACAACATTTGATGTAGGTACATTATAATATATAAAAACTACCAACGAAAACTATTTTGAACGAGATCTAGTAACTAGTTTTTTTATACCTCGTAAATCGTAAACCGCTTATTACCGCGTAATCTTTCATACAAACCCTTTATGCGTGAGTCCGACACGAACTTGGCCGGTTTTTTTCTTATTAACTAATACCTAATTGAATAAGCTATGATAATGTAATACAGCAATGTAAATGCAAACGCAATTACAAACTAAACTTACCTACTTATATTATCGCATTCGCGTAAGTACGTCACGGATGATGAACATTTAGAGCAGATAGCACTCCAGCGCTGTTATATATACTCCAGAAAATGTACAAACCATTGTTAAAAAATTAAGTAAATGAATCATTTTAAAAAATATATAAAAACACACTCAAGTATTTACCTACCTACATATCCTACATATAAGAACATCTAGTGGCTGTCGTTACGGGTTGTTGGAGCCCTCAAAACAATTGGTCTAACTGCAATGCTCCGTTATCGCCTTCGGGTTGTGGAGGTCAGACGGCAGTCGCTTCACGGAAAATGTCGAAGTTTCGCCAAAATCAACAATTAGACTGGTAAAGCGGACCCCAGACTCCAAAGCGGACTCCATCCTCAACTCCGGATGCGACTGGGATTAACGCTGAGATGATGATGATATCCTACATATAACAATACAGTTCTCTGTACGAAATGAAAAACAATCTTTTTTATATCCTTTCTTTTTACAATTAGTAGTAAGTATAAATATCTTGCCGTTCAATATAATTATAATATAAATTATGTTTTTGTTAATGGAAATGCTTCAAGGCGCCCATACGCGTGCAGTAAACATGTACAATAATATTTAAGGAATGGATATTTTAAGAGCAACAAGAAGAATTATTATACATAATTATGTTCCTTTATTTTACTCGCGCAGTTGTAACTGCGTCATTCCGTAAAAGCAAATACGTAAAACTTGAAAGGCTGGTGTCGAACGTAGTTAGTATTGCATTGTGAGTTCAGACTAACGTGTAGTGTGTGGCATGCGACGAGTACTACGCAATAATTGAATAAAATCGGGGACGATATTATTGCGAGGGGCAGTTGTACGATTGACCGCCGATTGACATGGGCGCCGCGGCTAGGAACGCTCGTCCACACGTCGTCACCAGGTGGATTTGTCTACCTGTACCGTTAGTACATATCTATCACTCATAATCCTAACGCCCAATTTATTTTATCTGCTAAACATTGCCAAACATGTGAGAAATTTTATTGAAATGTTCTGGCATTGACAATGAATTGCATATCGATGGTGAGCCGCGGTTGTGGAGCTTGAACTGTGCATTTGAACGCATTATTCTATTTATGTGAAGTGAGATAAGACATGGCAGATATGAGTGCCCTTAAAACTACTACTCAGCATTCGCTCCGTACATCGGACTTGGCGTTGTGCCGTTATATTGATATCTATGAAGGTATCTTTTGCCAACTATTTCTTCGCCAAGTTTTGATGTATTGAGAATCAATTTGTTAGTTAGTTTTAAGCCAACTGTTACTTTTACTGTCTAATAATAAAGACCTGTTATTGAATAATTATTTTGTTTAAAAAACTATTGTCAAGACAAAACTTTGGGTTCGTTCGTATTTGTTGTCATCAACATTCAACATCATATTTTATAATATCTAATAGTGTTTAAAGAGGCTCCTCTTTGGATAATGTATCTATATAAGATGCGACTGCTATCCCTAGGTACCTTGGGTTCCCTACCCACCAAGGTCAGGTGCACTATGGTAGACCTTTCAGTACTCTTTATTTGAGAAAATAATTCATGTGTACAAGACATGAGTCTTGTACACATGAATTATTTTCAATATTTTTATTGTTTATAACTGTTTAACAATAATATAACCATGTATTATTATTAAACAGTTATAAACATTCAAAATATTCTGTCTGCCCATTGCATGATAGATTCTGCTTTACTGGCTCAGCGTTACCTCTATAGATTTTGATATGCGTATAAAAGACTTTATTGTAAATTTCAGAGCTGTCGGAGTCCCGGCTGGCGTTGAAAGAGAGCCTGTGCCGCGGCACTCTGCGCACGGTGGCGGCGCTGGGCGTGGGCGACGCGCACCTCCGAGGCCTGCTGCTGTACCACCTACACGCCGCGCTGGCAGAGCGCGCCCGCCGCTCGCCAGACCTGTATGAGGTAATTCTAACGCCGAGGCCATGAACTACAGGCGTATTATGACAGTGACTGCGGAAAGCACAAAGGATCATTCATTTATGTTTTCCGCCCCGTACACAGCCTTGAGCCATTCGATTTGCGGCAAGGGACAAGCGCACAAATCCTGTTTCCGCCCGCAGCTCCGGAACTCGCAACGCGATGTCTGGGAGATAATATACTTTAAAGTAGATTAGTCAGTAGTAGTAAAGCATATCCTCTGAGCCACCGCGTGGCGACAGAAACATGGAAACCTATATTGTTCATAGTGTATGTCAAATTGGCAGCTTTTTGAGTTACCATAACTAACTTTAAGACCGATTGTATCACCAAAAAGTACACTAATAAATACTTTGACTTTGACTTTGCTTGTCGCAAGTCGAATCGCTCAAAGCTGGCCCCACCCTACTCTGTACCACCTGCTAGTCTTTTATAAATGGGGTGGTTATTTAGATCATTTTTAAACCATTCTAAGACCCATTTTCAAAAAGAAGGACCTGAGGCATACACCATTGACCTATGTGTTCTAATATAAAAAATTATAATGTCGACTTATACTACCTATTCATAAGTCATACATACCTACCACAGTTTTAGACAAACTTTGCGTTGCGCCGACCCCAAAGTAACTTGAGACAAGTGCAGCAAATAGTGCTGAGTGCTGACAATGGCCCTGATTGTCTTGTTCACAAACTAAATTAAATTTAAATTCAGTGCATATTTTCTTTATATTTTATTAAGAAAAGGACAGAAGATAAAATGTCAGTTTAGACCTGTCAAATTAGTGCGCTCCTGACGTAAACTGGCATAATTTTAGTTGCCATGTTTATAAACGCGTCAAAACTGTCTATGGAGTATCTTAATTTGACAGGATTAAACTAAAATGTGTTATGATAGTAGACCTGTGCCCTGCAGTGGGACGGTAAAAAGGTTGATGATGAAACTAAAATGTTATCTTCTATCCTTTTCTTAATGAAATGGAAAGAAAAAGATGCATATAACTTAAAAATAGTTTAGTTTGTGAACAACAGAAACAGCGCCAATATTTCAAAACTAAAATATTTTATTATTTTAGTTAACAATATTTCTTATTTATTTATGTAGTTTATATAAGTGAATTTATCTGAGTTGGTAAAACAATTACCCTTTTTATGTTACAGGAAATAAAATCTGAAATCGAGAGTACCATAGAACAAGCCTACGTTATTCTCCAAGGCGACATATCCGCACCACCAGACCTCGAGCTGAGACGCCGTTACCTTGGCCAAGGCTGTGATAAACCCCAAGAAGAAAGATTCTTCATCCTTGATGCTTAAAAGTGTTGAAAATGTGATACTTAGATAGTTATTTTTATACTTACCTATATGCGTTATTACCTAACCTTATTTAGTCTATATTTTATTTTAGAATTTAAAAATAGTAGTTTAAGTGATGTTATAAAAGGTAGTCAATGTGAAAAATATGTACAAATGGAGCTATGAATACACCGATGGAAAACCTATAATCATCATGAATCATATTTAGACCAATAATACTTCGCACGGGTGCAATGGTGACATGTGACACCTCCAGATTTCTTTGATATACCTAACTGTGTAATTGAAATATTAATGAGAAACATAGTCATTGTATTTTATTATTAAACTAGCTTTCCGCCCGCGGCTTCGCCCGCGTTAACTTCGATTATATCGCGCTTTTTAGATTTCTCTCGGGAATATTAAATTTTTTCGGGATAAAAAATACCCTATTATTTAATCCGGACTTCTAACTTTACGTCTGCAAAATTTCAAAGCAATCGGTTCAGGTGTTACGGCGTGAAAGTGGTACAAACAAACTCACTTTCCGATGTATAATATTAGTAAGGATATATTTGGTGTACACATACAAATATTCCAGTAATCTCCCTTGGGAACTTGATGTTTTTTTAGGACCAAAAGTAGCCTATGTTACTTTCCATCTTTTCAACTAACTGTATGCCAAAAATCAGGTCGATTGATTGCTTAGCTACGGCGTGAAGGGAGGACAAACAAACAAACAAACACACTTTCACATTTATAATATTAGTATGGATTTCTTTGGGTCTGTCTAGCACCAGTGGACAGCTCTTTGGCTCAGTGCCAGCTGTTCCATAGGATAAACGTAGCGGCCACTCCAGTTGCCTAACTGGAAGGCTTACGACGGTAACGGATAAAGAAACGGTACTAATACAAAAAAAATATTACATACGTCGCATTATCATATGTGAATTGTATATTACATTTCTGAAACGGGTTACCTACTGAAATTATCAACCTAAGTTTTCTTCATCTTAAGTTTTTCTGTATCTATTATTCGACCAAAGGTAAAGGTAACTTGTATTTCTGAATAAAGGGAGAAACATTTTATTCTTACCTACCATTTTCTAAATAAGTATGTCAACCAATTTGTAGTATCTGTAGGTTTTTTTTATAATTATAAACTATTGCATGACCGCAGTCCCGCCTGATGCTAAGCAATGATGAAATCGTTGATGGTAAATGATAGACCCTGATGTAGTATTTGAAGAGAAATATTTATTTAAAAAATATATACCTATTGAGAATTATTCATTTGTCCAAAAACTCTTGCGGATTAAAACTGCTACTTGGTAGATATTAACGGTAAAAAAACTAAGGATTAAAAAAACTGAGGACAAGCAGAGGTTTCTGGACTAGCAGCAGTACCGCCACCTATGTTGAGATTTTTTTTAACCCTAAAGTGCTAGCCAATTTGGGGTTCAGTTTTAAAAAGAAGAAATATTGGGATTTTCTCGCAGTACTTTGTCACACTGTTTTTGTCGTTTAACTTCTTTGTGGTTCCTCAAAGCCCGATGCATTTTCTATTTTAAAAATATTAGTTTTAGACTACGACGTCAATACTGCTGGTGGCGCTGGCAGCGGTGCGTACTTTGGACGAATAGAATGACGGCGGCGATGACGTCTCTGAGCGTAAGCAACACCATTCACGAC
This sequence comes from Sesamia inferens, assembly GCA_037179545.1. Lineage (NCBI taxonomy): Eukaryota > Metazoa > Arthropoda > Insecta > Lepidoptera > Noctuidae > Sesamia > Sesamia inferens. Next base: position 23,230,343 of record CM073934.1, on the reverse strand, counting down.
TTGCTGACGCGTAAGCAACAAGAAAGCATTACACGCTCAGTCATGACATACTAATTACATTATTAAAGACAAAAATCAAAATGTTTACTGGATTCGACTTCAGTCAGTCAATTATGTGTGATCACGTAGGATTAACTTGCACAATCAAGCATTCAGCACACAACGGTCAGACAGTTATACATCACTCAGATGTGTCTAATAATTGCCAAAATGTATGCAGTGATAGATCCGCGTATCAATGAAAAAAATAATAGATTTAAGATAAGTATGTACGGTCGACAGCAGGTCAAGCTTTTTTAAAAATAATTATAAACTAGTTTACTAAGCCTATTCACTTAAAAACTTAGTGAATAGGAAGGAAGACGACAGTTGAGCGCGGTGATGCAATGTTAAACCCAACAACACCAACGATGCTGCGCCAGAGATTGATCTGAGGACCATCAACGACCAGACTCCCGACACAACAACTGCTCAGACCCGTCCACCGTACGGCTTCACCAGACATCATGTCGGAACACGATGAATCGCTTGGGGGCAAGACTTTGTCTGGTGGGTAGTAACTTCTGCCGGCAGCCGATATTATGGCCTACCACCGAGAACTACTCGAAACTGTCAAATATTCCCCTTGAGCCTTAATGTTTTAGAAGTTAATTTGATTGTAGTAGCTCGATTTGCTGTCGTCTGTGCAATAGAGAGGGCATTTTAAAAAATGTGATAGGGAGTCGGTGTAGAGAGCGCGCCAATTCACATTACGAACGTGCAGATCGGCGCTTAGCGTTATTCCCGCGCATCATCGACGGTGGGCAACAGATGTGCACAAGTGCCAAGTTTATACAGGCTACCGTCTCAATGGGTGGCAGATGCCAATGTGTTGCAGCTGCTACAGTACTCTCCCCTTAGCGAAGCGTACGAGGTGTGCAGGCGTCTTAACGATCCTGCCTGATCTTGCGGGCTGGAAGTAAGCTGAATTGCTGTGGTAGCTGCAGGTGCTTGATTAGTCTCGCTGCTAGTATGCTTGGGATCATCGTCTATGTTAAGCGTGTACGCAGGTTTGAGGCGATCGATCCATATCCTCAAACGATTCCAACTTCTCGTAGAGAGGGTGCAAGTGTTTTCGTCTTTCTCTGGCTACGGCTCTTTTAAGTGGCAGGTTCGGCAACCTTATTTGCGTCGCGATCTTTAGGAGATCCACTCGCCTGCCACGTTTTGAAGAGGGAAGAACCACGTTTTGAAGAGTTCTCTTCACCCTAGTCTCCCTCTGGATTGTGTCGTCCCACCACCAGGCCCCCTTGTCTCTTTTGTAACCGCCCTTAGAGACGCCGAGAACCACGCGCGCCACTCCAGCAATAGCTGCCTGGATCCTGTCCCAGTGGTCTTGGACAGTTTCGGCATCGGTGCCAGCGTACTTGTCGCCGATAGCCGACGCGAACTTTTTTTATTATTATTAATTTATAAACCAGCGATTGACCGCAATTCCGCCTGATGGTAAGCAGTGACGCAACCGTTGATGGTAAAGCGCACTAGATTATTAAGAGCCTATTCACTCTAGCCTTGAAGACACTCAAATTGTAGTCCTACGGAAACACCGCCGCAGGCAGATTGTTCCAGTCCCTCGATGTACGCGGTATAAAGGAGGAGGCGAAACGCTTCGTCCGGATCGTAGAGGTGTTAACAACATAAGGGTGGAAACTCGCCGTACGACGGGCCGTCCGATGGTGGAACGGAGATGGGGGAATTAAATCGTGCAATTCCCTCGCACACTCCCCAAAATGTATCCTATAGAACACCGAAAGGCTGGCTACTCTACGCCTGTGCTCTAGGCTTTGGAGACCAACTTGAGTTAAATCAAGGTCACCAATCAGCCTCTTCGCACGCCTCTCCACTGAATCCAAAGTGGCCAGGTGACATTTAGCAGCACTAGCCCAAATGTGGCTGCAGTACTCCACACACGAACGGACCTGTGCTTTGTGCAACATTAGAAGCTGCCCTGGTGTGAAGTACTGCCGGACCTTTGCGATAACGCCAAGTTTTCTGGCAGCCACCTTGGCCTTGGACTCAATGAACCGCCCAAAGTTTAGGTTCGAGGAAATCTCAACACCCAAAAGCTGAAGGCGGTCGCTACACTCCAAGGATACATTCCGAAAAGTAGGAGCCAAGGTGAACGGGCTCCTTTTGGCGGTGAAAAGACACGCCTGTGTTTTGGCGGCATTGAATGCTACAAGATTGGCATTGCCCCATTCGGAGACTGCCTGAAGTGCAACACTCGTTCGCTCTACCATGGCCTCTCTTTCGGACCGGATTGATTTCCTACTAGCCCGAGCATCCGGCAGGTATCTCTCCACAACTGTGCTGTCATCTGCATACCCATAGATACCGGGCATCAGCAAATCGTTAATATGCAGCAGAAACAGAGGTGCAGAGAGGACAGACCCCTGAGGAACACCGGCATTAGTCGACATGGGCTCAGATGAACATCCGTCGACAACAACTCGGAGGGACCGTTCAGTCAGGAAGTCTTTTACCCAGCCAGTCAGGCTAGTGGAAATGCCGTACGCTGGAAGCTTACTCAAAAGGCCAGCGTGCCATACCCGGTCGAAGGCCTTCGAGACATCAAGGGAGACAGCAATCGCCTCCCCATTTCTCTCGAGGGCCTCGCCCCACAAGTGAGTGGCATACACTAGTAGGTCCCCAGTTGACCGATTGCGGCGAAACCCGTACGTACCCGTACAATATGGGTAATGCGGTCGAAGCGAGCCTTCTTTAGCACCTTTTTGTAGGACTTGGCAGCACGGTTAAAGGCTCTCTTCTTTGAGCTTTGATCTGGAGCTCCGCGGTCACGAGCGTCAACCCAGGTGAGAAATGCTGTGTGCTTACGCTGTTCAGCTTGGGCACAATCGGCATTGAACCATGGGCGAGCCGAGCCACCGACTGGCACGTCATTATAGGGAATAAAATATTCCATAGCTTGACGCACCACATCGGTTATAGCGTCCGCACAGCTAGGCGGATTGTTAGCAGAGAAGCAGACCTGCTGCCAAGGATAAGACGCAAAGAAATGGCGCATCTCATCCCAGTCTGCTGATCTGTATCGCCACATTCGCCGTTTACTACGAGAGTCGTGATCTGGTGGGGAGAAGGACGATACAGACTTCACCAGACAGTGGTCTGAAGTTCCCAACGGTGAGGAAACTGTTACAACACACCTGTCCGGATCAGTGGTCAGCAGAAGGTCCAGACAATTGGCGACCTGGGACCTGGGACTTATTTTCGTCAAGCAACCACCACCGGATCTGACGCCGGCAGTTCTCTACACGTCTACGTTGGGCCTTTATGTAGAGATCCGTCCATCCAACAAGGTGACGGTTTTGTGCAGTGAGGCTCTCACCGGGTATGACTTTGCAGTTGGCTACTTTGCCGATGTGGTGTCTCCTGATGATCACCACCCAGAACGATTCCCTGGGATAACGGGATCCCGCGAAGCAGTCCTTCGAGCTGTCTCCAGAAAAACGTCTTTTCGGAGTCACCGCACCCGGTCTGCGGAGCGTAGGCACTTATCAAGTGGGTTATAGCCCCATTAACAAGCACCCGCACCGACATCAGCCGATCACTGATGCGATTCACCTTCAAGACGTCATCCTGGAGCTCGTCAAACAACACCACGGCCATCCCATTTCTCCCACTAGGTGCATCCGTGTGCTTTCAGCTTGTAGCCATTCCCGATAAGCCGAGATCTGCTGGCTTTCCACCGAGTCTCCTACAGGAACGCCACGGCTACCCTCCGCCTGTGGAGAGTGTCGGCCAGTTCTCTCGCACGTCCAGTTAGAGTGCCAAAGTTTGTTGAGTTTTCTGGTTTGGGCTCGCTTCTTCAGCCGTGTCCGCCTCTGACACGGTAGCCCTATCCCACAGGTCATAGGAGTCGGGCGAGGCTCCTGCACGCCGTTTTGCGGCTGCGCCCTAACTGTGACTCGTGCATTTCTTCCTTTTCTGTTCATGTTTGTTTGGCGTGTTTGACTTTTAGGAGTGCGACTGCCGTCTGACCACTCAACCCCGAAGTGAAAGCCGGCGTCAGCGCCCCGTTCGTAAGTCAGCAGGTGCACCGTCTGGAAGGTGGGGTTGACTTGGATCCCAAAGATGGTGGTGGAACCCCAAAGTACCCAATGTCCCTATGATTGTGTGGATGTAGTTTGGAGAGCTGACACGAATTGCATGTTTTCGTCCACTCGCCGATGTCGGTATTCATTGAAAGCCAGAAGTATCGTTCTTGCATCACTTTTCGGGTACCTCGTACTCCGGGATGGCTTGAGTCGTGCACAGCGTTGAAAGCTATGCGAAGAAAATTGGTTGTTAAATATGGACGAACATGTGACGTAGCTGTTTCGTTGGTACCGGGTATGACGATTTTATTATACAGCTGTCCCTTTCTTTTTTTTTTTGTGTTTTTTTGTTTTTTTTTTTTTTATTGGTAATGGCATGTCGATGGTTTCAACGCTCGAAAGTGCATCTGCGACAACCTTTTTTGCTCCGCTCACGATGTCTGTAGTGAACTCATTGATAAACAGTAGCTGCCGGATTCGCCGTGGTGTGTCGTTATCGAACGGAAATTCGAATTACAAAGCTCAGCGGTTTCTGGTCGGTATAGAATATAGATGACGAGTTCTTTTCCCTCAATCATTTTTCGGAAGTGTTTGATTGCCATATATATTGATAATAATTCTCTGTCGAAAGTGCTGTATCGCTGTTGTGTTTCAGAGATTTTTTTGAAAAATACCCCAGCGGCCCCCATTGTTTTTTGTTTCGTAACTGCTGAATTGAATTGTTAATTTTCTTTGTATTATTTTAATAGACTGTAAACTTTTTTTTTTTTTTATATATTAAAATATAAACCAGCGCTTGACCGCAATCCCGCCTGATGGTAAGCAGTGACGCAATCGTTGATGGTAAAGCGCACTAGTTTATTAAGAGCCTATTCACTCTAGCCTTGAAGACACTCAAATTGTAGTCCGACGGAAACACCGCCGCCGGCAGATTGTTCCAGTCCCTCGATGTACGCGGTATAAAGGACGAGGCGAAACGCTTCGTCCGGATCGTTGAGGTGTTAACAACATAAGGGTGGAAACTCGCCGTACGACGGGTCGTCCGATGGTGGAACGGAGATGGGGGAATTAAATCGTGCAATTCCCTCGCACACTCCCCAGAATGTATCCTATAGAACACCGAAAGGCTGGCTACTCTACGCCTGTGCTCTAGGCTTTGGAGACCAACTCGAGTTAAATCAGGGTCACCAATCAGCCTCTTCGCACGCCTCTCCACTGAATCCAAAGTGGCCAGGTGACACTTAGCAGCACCAGCCCAAATGTGGCTGCAGTACTCCACACACGAACGGACCTGTGCTTTGTACAACATTAGAAGCTGCCCTGGTGTGAAGTACTGCCGGACCTTTGCGATTACACCAAGTTTTCTGGCAGCCACCTTGGCCTTGGACTCAATGAACCGCCCAAAGTTTAGGTTCGAGGAAATCTCAACACCCAAAAGCTGAAGGCGGTCGGTACACTCCAAGGATACATTCCGAAAAGTAGGAGCCAAGGTGAACGGGCTCCTTTTGGCGGTGAAGAGACACGCCTGCGTTTTGGCGGCATTGAATGCTACAAGATTGGCATTGCCCCATTCGGAGACTGCCTGAAGTGCAACACTCGTTCGCTCTACCATGGCCTCTCTTTCGGACCGGATTGATTCCCTACTAGCCCGAGCATCCGGCAGGTATCTCTCCACAACTGTGCTGTCATCTGCATACCCATAGATACCGGGCATCAGCAGATCGTTAATATGCAGCAAAAACAGAGTTGCAGAGAGAACAGACCCCTGAGGAACATCGGCATTAGTCGACATGGGCTCAGATGAGCATCCGTCGACAACAACTCGGAGGGACCGTTCAGTCAGGAAGTCTTTTACCCAGCCAGTCAGGCTAGGGGAAATGCCGTACGCTGGAAGCTTACTCAAAAGGCCAGTGTGCCATACCCGGTCGAAGGCCTTCGAGACATCAAGGGAGACAGCAATCGCTTCCCCATTTCTCTCGAGGGCCTCGCCCCACAAGTGAGTGGCATACACTAGTAGGTCCCCAGTTGACCGATTGCGGCGAAACCCGTACTGTCGGTCACTGAGGAGATCGTTACCTTCCAGGTATGCCAAGAGGCGCGAGTTCAATACACGCTCCATAATTTTACAAAGTATGGAGGTGATCGAAATCGGCCGATAGTTGGTAGGATCGGCACGACTACCCTTTTTGGGCACGGGCTGCACGTTGGCAAGCTTCCAGGACTTGGGCACTATACCAGTCCCAAATGAGAGGCGGTACAAGCGTGTCAATACAGGAGACAACTCGGGCGCACATGCTTTTAGAACAATCGCTGGTATACCATCCGGACCACTAGCCTTATTCACGTCCAGACGACACAGTGCTCTCAGAACCTCCTTGTTCCGAATGCGAACCTCAGGCATTGAAGTACCGCAATGGGGTAAAATAGGTGGAGTAGCACTGCCAGTATCAAGACGCGAATTATGGGCAAAGAGAGATGCAAAGAGACCTGCTTTCTCTCTCGCCGTATGGGCCAGTGTTCCATCAGGCCTAACCAGCGGAGGCAGTGAGGGCCGACAGAAGTTCGCCTCGACCGATTTGGCAAGGGACCAAAAAGATCTGCTACCGGAAGGCTGCGCAGATAACTTGTTGCCAATATGGGTAATACGGTCGAAGCGAGCCTTCTTTAGTGCCTTTTTGTAGGACTTGGCAGCACGGTTAAAGGCTCTCTTCTTTGAGCTTAGATCCGGAGCTCCGCGGTCACGAGCGTCAACCCAGGTGAGAAATGCCGTGTGCTTACGCTGTTCGGCTTGGGCACAATCGGCATTGAACCATGGGCGAGCCGAGCCACCGACGGGCAGGCGCGTGCGCTCCTTACAAGCAAAAAAGCTCTGCATACCCTAATAGTCTTCTAAAATTATAATATACTGTAAAATAATTTATATACTACAAAGTTAAAACTAAAAGACTTTGTTAATCAGTTATTGATAACACTGCCATCTATTGGGCCTAGTGGCTAGTGCTAACGAGACACATTAGTTGCCTTAGGCGCGACACCCACGCCTCTTACGGCGTAAGCATAAACAAAATGTGCCTCTTCCGTATCTGTCTGTGTATAAAATTATTTGCTTGTGTGCCTAAACTGTTGTGTACGTGTGCGTGAAATTTCTTTGGGTTTAAAGCCCATGATAAGCACAGCTTCTAATAATGCGACGAATTTAAGAAGTTCAGAAATATAGCATGATTGTTGTTCGTTCAAATACCTTTTTATTTTAGCAGCTTATGTTGTTTCATTATTGGTGTTTTTGGGTTAAATATGTATTGATTGTTTTAAGCGGAATTGAATATTCATTTATTTTAGAGTTTTTGGTTTAACACAAAAGAAAGGTTGTCTTTATAAAAAGTATTATGATAATTATATGTGGTTAGCAGGTTGTGTAGTGTGTACAAATAAATTGTTTTGTTTCTCGTATAGGTATATTATTTTAAAACACGGCTTTGACAGTTCGGCGTTATAAAAACTTAAAAGACCTTAAGTTTTTCAACCTACTTGCTTTTGAATTTCAATACTATACTTTATGTTGTAATAATTTTCCTGAAGTTTACAAATTAGCAAAATTTAATAGTTATGATTCCAATGAGTAGTGCATTACGCATATTTATGAAAAGCCAAAGCAGACTCATAGATTTGTCTATCTGTCCATTTTAAAAGAACTTTTAGCGATTTCAAAACGATCTTATATATATTTGATTTTTACAGAGTTATTTAAAAATAGATAGGCGCGTTGATTTAATTTATAGATAGTGAAATATTTTTTTTTAGTTTTTTGAGAAATAAATTATTACTTATTTACAGTTGAGTTAGTAATACCATTTCATTGTATTTTGACAGCCTACATGGCGTAGCGGTAGCGAACGCGGCCGTTGCGTAAGGAGGCGCGGGTTCGATCCTCGCGCAGTGTAAGTATTTGTATGCATGAATATGAATATTTGCACTGGTCTGGTCGTATCTCGGAAAGCACGTTAAGCCGTTGGTTTCGGTTGCCATGCGAACATCTAGTGGCAGTCGTTACGGGTTGTTGGAGCCCACAAAAGTCCAACAATTGGTCTAACTTCAATGCTTCGATATTGCCTTCGCGTTGTGGAGGTCAGACGGCAGTCGCTTCACGGAAATTGTCGAAATTTCGCCAAAATCAGCAATTAGACTGGAAAAGCGGACCCCAGATTCCAAAGCTTTGGATGCGACTGGTATTAACCCTGAGATGATGATGATTTCATTGTATTCATTTGGGCAAATAAAAAATACCTAATACCCCACGTATATCATTTATTTGACTTGTTCTTATCATCAATCACATACTTAGATGTTCATTGTAGCCACGCACAAACATCAATTCAATGTTGACATGCGAAAAAGTAGGTACGCGACTATGTTAAATTGAAACTACGTCTAAGTTACGTTTTTTAAGTTTTACCATATATAAGCACAGAGATTTGGATAGTAGGTATATTTATGCATACCCCCAATAAAATCTTTGTGCACGCCCCTGCCGACGGGCACGTCATTATAGGGAATAAAATATTCCATAGCTTGACGCACCACATCGGTTATAGCATCCGCACAGCTCGACGGATTGCTAGAAGAGAAGCAGACCTGCTGCCAAGGATAAGACGGAAAGAAATGGCGCATCTCATCCCAGTCTGCTGACCTGTATCGCCACATTCGCCGTTCACCACGAGAGTCGTGATCTGGTGGGGAGAAGGTCGACACAGACTTCACCAGACAGTGGTCTGAAGTTCCCAACGGCGAGGAAACTGTTACAACACACCTGTCCGGATCAGTGGTCAGCAGAAGGTCCAGACAATTGGCAGTATGACCAACTACATCAGGCACCCTAGTCGCTTGCTTTACCAGCTGGGAAAGGCCCATTGAAAGCGCGAAGTTTCGCGCTTCTCTCCCAGCGTGGTCGGTCCTCTGGTACGGGAAAAGCCAGTCCTGATGGCAGGCATTGAAGTCCCCCAGAGCGACGAAGTGTGCGTCAGGGTGCCGCTGCAGTGCATTGTCAGCAGCCTCACTGAGGTGGTCAAATAAACGAGTTGTCTCCTGATCACCGCTGTGCGATCGGTAGACACAAGTGTAAACAATTTTGTCCACACCAATGTCAACCAATAGCCATAGGGACGAGAAATGAGGGTCTTCGAGGTGACGGAGGCGCCGGCAACAAATGTCATTGCGGACATACACACAGACCCCGGCACGCTGCAGGAAATGGTGCTCCAATGCGTATCCCGGGTAGTTGTGGTATGCCGCATCAGACGGACATCTGATCTGGGTCTCCGTCAAGAAAAGTAGATGGGGCTTCTCAGTCTCAAGGTGGTGATGTACTGCAATGAGATTGGAGTGCAGACCTCGAATATTAGAGAGGTGCACTTTGAAAGAGAGGACGTGCGCCCGCTGTACACACCTACTTTTCTTATTTGACTTTTTCATTTGAAAAAAAAAAAAATGAGTGAATAGGAAGGAAGACGGCAGTTGAGTGAGGTGATGCAATGTTAATCCCAACAATGCGACCAACGATACCGGGCCAGAGGGAGATTGATCTGGAGACTGCGGGGACGCCCGAACCCCCCCAGGGATCGCCATCGGGTCCTCTCGTCCGGTCGCCAACCGGCACGATGGGGCCACCCTGGGATTTTTCGCAGTTGGCGGGGCAGCCTTTCATGTGTGGCTGGCACACTACTTGGGCCCCCAACTACCTGCGGTCGGCCAGCGGAAAACCGTGCTTCGGATCCCGCTACCCTCCACGACCAAACTCCCGACACGACAACAATTGGCGCATCGTACCCGGCATACATCGCAACACAACTGCTCAGACCCGCCCTCCAAACGGCTTCACCAGACATCATGCCGGAACACGACGAATCGCTTGACGGCATGACTTTGTCTGGTGGGTGGTAACTACGCCGGCGGCCGATGGTGAGGCCTACCACCGAGAAACTGTGGTGTGACTTTATCACACTAATTCCCAAAATGTCAGCTGTTTTCGAAATACATTCTTTTTTTTTCGGGAGCCTCAATAGGTAATAGTGAAGCAGCTTTCTCCTCAAATACATGTATGTAGACGTTTTGTAATATAAGTATTTCGGTAACGCTAAAAGCAACCCGTGGTTTCTACTTTCCTGAAAACAAGCTTTGGCTTGACGTGCTTGGTTGAAAATCCATATCATTTGTACGAAACAATAAAGCAACAAATAATTAACAATTACCACAAACACAACATAACGAAAAACAGTAACTAAACAGCGTGTGGCATTTGTACAACGCTACAGTAGTACTGTAGCGTTGTACAAATGCCACACGTGTCCGCTATTGTGGCGTTGTACAAAGGCTACACATTTCCTCTTACGCGTCGACTGATCAAGTCGACTATTAATCACACAGAGGAATGCGGACGTCACGGCGCGCGTCCCTGCGACCCTGACTCCCGCAGCGAGGGTTCCGACCCTGTTTCCATGAATATTCACCCCGGAACACATCTGCGTGGCCAACGATCAACGTCCGTGGGAACCATACGAGTCGTCTAGCACGTGAAGACGGAACTGGCGCGCTTTTCTACATCAACCAATCATACGCCGCGGCCTGCCTCGATCAACGAATCGGCATCAAGAACGAAGCTGATTCGTTAGTGGTTACCCCACTATCATTTAGGGATAGTTAGTATAGAGATAGTTAGTATTTAAGTGAGTGCATAGCTTGTAAGTGAACATTATTATCATATTCTACATCAGTGTACAACATCATTGTACAACATCATATTATATCCATTCCTTGATAACACTCTTGTATCGCGTCATTTTTACACGTCTTATACATTGTACTCCTTTACATTCGTGCAATACATAAAGTTCAATTTATCTGAGTTTTAATTACGCGACACGACCTACGCGCTACAAGCGTAATAAAAACAATAATTAAACAACATAACAAAAACAATAACTAAGCAGCGTGAGCGCAGAAAAAAACATTCGTTCTATCAGACCAGAAGTCGAATTACAAACAAAATGCGTTGTTCGGTGTTGGTACTAGTCACCGCGCCGCGTGCCGCGCTTTGTAATAAGCCGTTTGAAATTATTAACTATTCACGCTTATAGTTCATTCATCTGATTGAATGAGAACTGAACGCACCACTTTTACTTTGCTCGCCTCTGCCTCGAATCTTGCGGGCAGCGGGGCGGCGGCGGCGGCGAGTGAGCGGCAGGATCTTATGCGTAAAATCAAACGGACCGGTTCTCGAAAACAGCGGGGCGGTGGCGGGCAGCGAGCGGTGACCGAGCGTTAGGAATAAATTTGAATCAAAAAGAAGTTGCCGCCATTGTTCAAACATTTCTTTCGCGTATAAAAACAAATATCTCGTCGACACAATCATGAACATAACACTACGCGGGTATAGTGACGCGCGATCTGCCCGCTAGTTTCCAGAACGGGTCTTCGATGCCCGCCTGGATTCCGCGCCGCTGCCGCCACCGCCCCGCTGCCCGCAAGATTCGAGGCAGCGGCCTGAGAATGTAAGTATTGATACACGGACAAATCACACAGATTGAGCTAGCCCCAAAGTAAGTTCGAAACTTATGTTATGGGATACTAAGTCAACGACTACGACGACGACTCTGCGCGTCCAGTACAATAATGCGCTGAGGATGTTGTTAGGGCTGCCTCGGTTTTGCAGTGCATCAAGCATGTCGCGGAAGCGCGAATTGATGACTTTTATGCCATCATACGCAAACGGTGTGCAGCAGTATCCTAGCTACACTGGCGGACAAGGTTGACGGACTTTTTATTAGGCTCTGGGCGGACAGACATGTGCGTGCACACATTCAAGTCGCCAACTGATCCTGGTTCCTCTTTTACTAACATAGGATAAGTTTTTTTTTACTAACAATATATGGGCCTTGCCTGAAATAAATAGTTTGAATTTGATACTATATTTATAATAGATACATATAGGTACAGTATGTTAAGAAAACCCTGTCCGACCCATAAGGATAATAAAGGTTAGGTAAACACATGACCAAATATAATATAGAATTTTACGTAATCGTCATAGTACCAATACAAATGAATTTTGAAATAATCTTTTTTTCCCGCGAATTAATTCCAACTTTCCCGAATTTGGTAATTTTTAAAAAAGTGACAACACAGGTATTATTATGAGCGAATAGCGATGCAACCACGTGCCACGTGCCCTGCCGCCCGCCGCCCGCAGAAGGGTGCGTAACTGACATTTATTAAGTTACCTCTTTTTGCAAAATAATAGGTATCTATACTTTAGGGGGATTTTTTTTAAGTTTAGCCCGGTTTTGTATGCATTAATAGAATCAGTTATCGATACCTAACAACACCTTCACGGATCGGACAGGGTTTTCTTAACATACTGTATAGATAATCATCCAAGACCCAGGCGAATCAGGAAAAGTTCGTTTCCCATCATGACCTGGCCGAGGATCGAACCCGGGACCTCCACGTCGCAGGCAGGCGTGTTGACCGCTGCGCCACGGAGGACGACAAATTTTAATATATGACAAATATTGCAACATTATTTTACAAAGTGACATTAGCTACTGTCAGTTAGCTTCGTCCTGCCGCTTTGTCTAATTAAAAACACATGATTAGTGCTACGCTTATTCCATAATGGCGCAATGATAGTGTTAACACGTCATAATACGGTCACTAATAAAAATGAAAGTTGGACAAGGATCTTTCGGGAGTGGCCAAATTCGGAACTGCGGCCTACAAAATATGTTTATTAACAACGCCTTAGTGTTATGACATTCGGAAGCCAAAACGCCCTTGTAACACTTTACGTCAAACCTCAGGGTATACCCAACCAGCAAAGATTAAAGACCCACCAACTTATCTGTGAAATGGAGAAAATTGGAACTACGGCCGCCATGTTGAAATGTCATTCGATTGTGGCAGCTACAGGTTAGTGTTGTCTACTGTCTTTTTGTAAATTACCACATATTTTTGATCACTAGTTAACTTTAAGCAACGTTTATGAATAAAGGGGTTAGTTTGTAAGTGGGTTACCTACATTATATCAATTTAATGCCAGAGAAGAAATGTATGTATCTACCTGCATTAATTTTCTTATTTTAGGAGACTATTTAGTATTAATGTTAGGTACTGTTTAAAATAATAAAATTATGTTTATATGTTTACCTAGTTTCTTATCTGACATACCCAATCATGGGTATTTTTTATTAATTTGCAACACTAAAGCGACGGTGTCGCTACCACTCAGTTCACAGATAAGTTGGTAGGTCTCTGGTCTGTATCTAATCAGTTTCACCACTGACACTCCGACAGATTCCTCAAGGCTCAAACAACAAAAGTTACTATTGACATTTATTCAAATGTTTTTGTTGTATTTTTCTTCGTGGTCTGCTAGTCGATTTCGTGCACAGCTGCTGGTACTGTCAAATACTCTGACAACAAAGTATAATTCGCTTGCACACAAATGGGTTAGTTTATTAGAAGCTATAAACGCTACAGAGACAATCTTTTTATTAAATGTTATTACTGTTATTCACATCTCTATTAACTGATAAGAACTCGATGAATAGTTCGTTTGAATTTCGATAACAGTAAGGAATTTACTAAGATAATACACTTTTAAAAGCTGTTTTATCTCCTTTTTAACAGTATCGCCTTGGTATTAACAATCTCAGTACTCATTTGAAGACAGCCAAGCAAAGAAATTTCACTAGTTCATACAAAATGCTTCCACGTCGTCAGGCATTGTTACTTTCATCGTCAAATTGTCATGGTTATTCAATGTTGGAGTTTGCTAAAGAAGAAATATGCAATCTTCTCACAAAGTATGTACAAGCTTACAATATTGTTTCTTAACTATTTATTTTTCTTTTAATGAATATCTATTATTTCAGAAATGGTATATCTGAGTTAGTCTTCATCCCATATGCTCAAAAGGACTATGATAACTATACTTCTAAAATGAAAGAAGTCATTGAACCATGGGGAATTACAGTAACAGGTTTACATAGCTATCCTAATGTTGTTGAAAGAATTAACAGTGCTAAAGCAATTTTTGTGGGTGGGGGAAATACATTTCTCCTTTTAAAAACACTGTATGAAAATAAGCTTGTACATTTAATAAAGAAGAAAGTTGATGAAGGCAACCTAGTATACATTGGTAGCAGTGCTGGAACTAATGTTGCAACAAAAAGCATTCACACTACTAATGATATGCCTATAGTTTATCCTCCAAGTTTTGAAGCCATTGGTATTGTGCCATTCAACATTAATCCCCATTATATTGAAGTATTAAGTGAAACACACAAGGGTGAAACAAGGAGCCAAAGAATACTTGAATATTTATCACTGAGTCATGCCTCACCTGTATTAGGATTACAGGAAGGGTCAATGTTGAATGTTGATGGATATCAGCTAAAAATTAAAGGAATTTCTGGTGCTGTTCTATTCAAGAAGTAAGTACCTACAATGCAAACTTTTTTTTTAATGTTTAGCAGCTACTAATATGGCTAGTACTTTTGTACATATTTTAATCAACAGATCGCCATTTTCATTTGCAGTAGTATCCCATCATAATTTTATTAAATTTTAATGCTTACTCAATCCCAGCCTATCTCTGCTAGAACAACAGCTTGTTTGTTATTTTATGAAATTTAATTTGTTATCACTGTAATTTTTTTTTTCTCAGGAATTGTGTCTTACCAGAATATTATGAATCAGGTTCGGATGTATCATTTTTGCTTGGACAAGACCAAGAAATTTAGGTGCTCCAGCTTTGTAAAGGAATTCAAAGAACAATAAACTTGAATTTTTTGTTGAGTATAATATTGACTGAATGTGTTTATTCACCAATTATTATCAATAATAAAGTATTACAGATAAAAGAAATATATTTGACGTTAATACAGGAACACAAATAATATGTCATTGCCGCAAAACACTATGCACTTATCCTATATTATCCAAAGTCAGGTCCTAATTGGAGTAGTTCATAAAACATGACTGTTTCACTTTATCATCTGTATAAAGTAGATTAACCACGGAACCACTTAAAATCCACGATTTTCACTACCAGCTGTAACAAAGAGCTGTATTAACCACCAGTTTTTTTTACTAAAGATTTTAAATTACCACTTTTACAAACAGCATTGTGTCTGAATATTGCACTTGAAGTTCGTTTTTTATGTAGTCTAAACTCTGCTTATCAAGTTTACACTCTATGTCAGCCAGTGACTGGAGCATGCAGTAACAGAGACCTAGCTGCTTGAAACAAAGAGGCTTGTGGCGTCACACGGGACTGGCCAGTTCTTTCTGTTGTAGGTAAATGACATAAATATCGTCTTAAAGCTAGATCTCGTCGTGCACTCAAGCCACGAGTGATTTCACAGCCAGATCCAAACAATACAGCACGTTGTCTCTTTCTCTTTTCTAGTGCCACCTAAAAAAAATTTAATCATTAGTTTAAAATACTAAGAAACAACAAATATGTTCACTTAAATCCATAAATACAAACCTGAATAGCAGCAACTGGATGCAATGTTGAAACATCAGGCATAGATTCAGTTTTACCATCCATCTCATGTGTACCATTTTGTTCAACTTTATCTTTCTGATCAGAATTTTCCAATGAAGTCACTTGTTTTTTCTTATCTGATTGCAAGCTTTCAGCATTTTTCTGTAAAATACTTTGCACAATTTCTGTCCCAGCCATATGTAATGAAAGCCCAAGACGTGCGAGAACGCGCTCAGGTCTCCAACGGTCGCGGGCGCCGCCAGAAGAGACGCTAGTCTGTTCACGTCGGCGGACATCTGCAACTAAGCTGGCCCAGTCAACTCCGAGAGCATCGCCTAAACCAGCTGAAAAATAATATTATTAATAAATATATTATTTTCTCTATATACATGGAACAGAATATTATTATTTTCTGTCTTTTAATTTACCTCTTGTACGCTCTTCTTCAAGTTCCCCATCAGATATTTCCTCAAAGTCCAAATTAGTAACATCTTCATCATCTTTAGCATCTTGCGATTCCTTTTCTTCACCTGCACCACTTGTATCCTAGAAAATTATTGCACATTTTTGAGCATGCCTCGCCAAGTTGTAACAGCATGAAATAGGCTCCCAGAAAATGAAACAACAAGTTCAACACTGAACATCAAAAGTAATAATAGAAAAGAGTAAAAGTGTCTGTTCTGAAAGATACTGACCGTGATAATACATTATATATAAATAATTGGGAGTATTCAATTGATTAAGGGAACCCAGTTATTTTTTTTATTTAAAGAAAATTTCATACCTGTGTTGACTCCTTCTCAGAACCTTCTGGCTTAGATACGCTTTCATCATTTGGTAATGCAGTTTGACTGTCTTCATCCATGATTTGATCAGCCATCTAATAACAAAGTGACAATTCGATTAATTAAAGGGTTGAGAAAGAAAACTTGATGTGTGTTTACAACAGAATCACT
Source organism: Sesamia inferens (assembly GCA_037179545.1). NCBI lineage: Eukaryota > Metazoa > Arthropoda > Insecta > Lepidoptera > Noctuidae > Sesamia > Sesamia inferens. The sequence continues at coordinate 23,213,748 of CM073934.1, read as the reverse complement.
TACATCTTCCCTATTGAGTATATCATCAGGATCATCACTTATTTCACTGAGATCATCAGGTATTGGTTTATCTTCAATTTCGGCTTCCTGGCGTGATGGTGCTGCGGGTGCTGTTTGCGTAGCTGGCGGAGTTTCCTTGGCGGTTTGTTCTGGTTCATTTCTAGGAGGCCGGCGCTTATTACCGTCTCCTCGAGCTAGATCCATTCTCATTCCGCGTCCATAATCATCTTAAATAACAAATTTATACCAGTAAGTAAATTATGATAACCATAAAACAAGCATCTCATCATCATCATGGTACTTAACATGAATTGCAATCGATAGAATGTTGTAAACCATCGTTTAAGAAGCTTAGTTTGCTCACTCTGTTGTCTATGTACATTTATGAAATGGGAGTGGTTGTTCACCGTAACCTGTATTTATTTGAAAAATTGCGCTCTCGACGTTATCAGAATACCATTCATGTCGGCTCACATAAAACTACATTCTTCGGCAAAAGTTCACTAGGTATGGCTCCGAAAATATATATATAATGGTATACCAGCACCTATCAGAAATAAGGAGTCTCTGGGATCCTTTAAGAGAACATTCTTTAAATTTCTTTTAGGGTCAATTCACACGTACCACAACCACACCACGTCGCAGCGTCAAAATGTGGTTAAGGTGTGGTTACGTGTGAATAATGTCGTAGCGGCTGTTTGCAGTTGCGTTGCGGTACCGACAAATCGTCGATGTGGTTGCGTTGTCGCTGTCGCCAGCGCGCGCAAACTAGCCGCGTTGATGACGTCATGTCGTGGCGACGGTGCCGCCGCCGGTGGGGACGTTGTCGCCGCGATGTGGTTGCGATGTGGTCGTATTACACAGGTGGTCCATAACAACGGCAAAATGTGGTACTTTTTTTTTTTTTTTTTAATATTGTAAATTGCAGTACAGATTATTTATGCAATACAGATTATTTATTGGAGATTCCACTTGGTCCCAAAACCTCTAACGTAGAGGTAGCCCAAAAGTTTGTGAATTGTTTCACCAATATACCTCTTAGGACAACGGAAGCTCTAAATTCCTCCCCAGAAGCCTCGACTGATTTATTAAAAGCAAACTTGCCAGACTGTCCGGTTGAATTTCAATATTCATTTTCAATACAAAATATACGCCAGACCATATCGCGTCGTTGTGGTGTGGTTGTGGTAGGTGTGCATTGAGCCTTAGATAGAAGTTACTACTCCATCATCGAGTTTACCACTGATAAACACAGGTATGATGATTCCGACTTGCTTGATTTTATTCATTAAGTTCTGTTTATTTATTTATAACTGTTATGTCTTTTATATTTTATTTATTTATTTTTTATTGATTTATTACTAAACTGACATATTTTAAATTGATAATTTAAAAAAAAAACAAAATAGCCCCACTAACATAAATACACAGCTCTAATCTCACCATGCATCCGTCCACGGTGAGGTCCTGGGGGATGACCCCTATGGTGCCAAGCATCCACATCAGGTTCTTTATCAACCCACTCGTTCATCTGAAAACACATAGTTAATTATATACAAATACAGATTGAAAAAATAAATATTTAAAAATATATAAATTTATCAACATACCAAAGTGAGAATAAGGACAGCCAAGGAATATGTGGGATAGAATAAGGCAAGGGTTTTTATTGTCTTTACGATAATCAATTGGTTCATTCCGATACCAAGTTTGATAGTATAAACTCACCTAAAGCAATAAAGGAGGAGAAGGATTAGGAACAAGGAACAAATCATATTTACAATTCAATGAATTAGATTAATTTTATGTTTAACTGATATAGTAGTTAACCTGTGGGTCATGCATAGGCCAATGGCGCTCTCGGCCCCACTGATCTCCTGGGCGATAGTCATCATTATCCCATTCTTTATGTGGATGCATATATCCCCGCTCACGGTCCATTGAACCAGAACGCCCTTCCCAGGAACGATCTCGATGGGGTCGCCGGTCATCATAACCTTAAACACACAAGCACACTTAGAATAAAGCTCTGATTTCAGGTCAGACAATTAAATAAACTCTTCTTACCCATATCTACACCCCTCCTTTCACCCATATGTTCACCATATAACCTATCATCATCTTCAGGATATCCCCTTGGGGGTCCTGACATGTCATAACCCGTATCATAGTGTCTGTCCCTACCCTGTATATTGTAACCTGGAGACCTCTCATCTTCTCTCGGACCATCTTCATATCGATCGTCCACTCTATCATAATGATCCAAGTTGCGATCATTGTCATACTGACGTTCCATACCCATTTCATAGTCAGCTTGATCTCTGTCCATGCTATCCAATCTATCTCTTTTTGTTGAACGGTCCCTTTCAAGCCTGTCTTGCTTACGACCACCTCTTTCAGAATGCGAATCCTGTCTATCTTTTGATGTGGAAGAATTTTTATCTATATCTAAAGCTCTATTGGAAATAGCAGCTAAAGCAGCTAATCGCTCCTCAGGTCTGGGAAGAAGTCTTTCCATAGGCTTATTAGGCTTTTCTAATCCTTTGTCAGCTCCTCCTCTCCCACCTAAACCTCTCTCTCGGCCTCTTCTCTTACTATCATCTCTTTTATTATCTTTATTCCTATCACGTCCACCTCTATCCTTTCTATCATGTCTATCTTTATCATCATGTTTATCTTTTCGCCTCTCCAATGATCTATCTTTATGATCACGGCCTCTGTCCCTATCTCTGCTTGCAGATCTCTTTCTATGTCTCTCTGCACTTCCGTCTCGACGGGTTTGTTTCTTAGGTGAAACAGGTCTACTACGCTCTGAGCTTTCTTTTTTCCTTATATCTTTTGAATAAGATGCATGCTGACGGGGAGATCTTGATCTTGCTTTTCTTGGAGATCTACTTCGGACTCTGGTTCTTTCCCTTTCCTTCTCACGTTCCTTTTCCCTTTCTTTTTCTCTCTCCTTTTCTTTTGTGCGTTCTCTATCTTTGTCCCTCTCTCTAAGGCTGTGAGGAGAAGCACTTCTGTTTCTTTCTCTCCTTGGTGGAGATTTTCCATGTTTGACAGTATTTTTTGCAAGACTTTTAGTTGTAATAGGAGGTGTTCCACCAGATTTTTTACCTGGTGACAATGATTTTTTTCCAATAGTAGTTTTAGTGACAGTTTTCTTTTTAGTGGCATCTTGTTTTTTTAAAAGCCTGTCATCTTTTTTAGGAACTATTTTCTTAGGTTCACTTTTATCCCTTTTCAAAGTATCAGTTTTGATAAATTTCTTTTTAGATGGTGCATCCCCATCTGATGATGAACTGGAATTTCTTTTAAGTTTTCCTTTCTTCACTTTTCGTCTTGCTTCTCTGAAATAAAGAAAAATTTTGAGGTGAGATGAAATGTAATCAGGCTATTTATAGCTGAGTCATGTGAAGTGTAGATATACATATATAGTACAAAATAGAATACTCTTCTGTGTATACCATAAGTACAGAACATAAATATAAAGATTGAATATGATAGCATTGAATAGTTTCTTATTACCATATGTTACGATTTAATTATCAATAATTAAAGATTCTGAACTTCCCATACCTGCCAGATGAGGATGATGATGAACTATTATCTGATGAAGAAGAAGAAACGCTTGAAGAGCTAGAACTTCGTGATGAAGATGTGCTTGACATAGTTTTCTTTTTGTCCTTGCGCATATCTTTGCTAGAGTCCATTTTCAACTGCAACTCTAATTCACGTTGCAGTTGCTGTCGCCTTTTTTCAAGGACGTCTGTGTCTGCGTACTCTAGGTCATTTTGATCCCAGTTGTCGATTTCACCATCTGGACTACGTCCTGAGCGCACGACCACGGCCGAATGCAGTCTACTTTTAGGATCATCTTTCACAGCACGTTTATGTTCACTATCTTTGTTTGCTGCGCGTTGTTTCGATGGACTTATTAATGTATGGGTTGATGCAAATTTACAACTTTTACCGTAAGCGCAACTCCCGTTTTGTGCCCACTGTCTACAATGTTCAGTTGTTTTTTTAGCGCCAGATTTCTTGGTACCAAGGCGCTCAAAAACACTAGGCCTATTAGCTAGATCTTTTGACTTCGGTAATTCGACAGTAATTTTTCTTTTTCCTTGTTTTGACATTATAAAGAAAAAACATTGGTCTCGCACAACTAAAAGCGATTAAAAACACACATTTCCACCGGCGTTGTAGCTGCCGCCATTGTTGTTTATGGTATCGAATCTAGAGGTGGGCGTTGTATGAACGAACCGTTTACCTAAACTGTTTTTTGTACGTGAACGATAGAACTAGTTTATAGTTCACAGATAAACTAGTTTATTCGTCGACTGGTTGACGAGTCCGTTGTCGTGTCGCGCGAGCGTCTGGCCGATGCCGATAGGTACTAATCACTCGCGGTCGCTACGGAACGGACCGAGTGAACCCGAACATTGCCGACGCGAGCGAGGTGTCGCGACACCAACTGAATAGACCGCTTTCTTTACGCTCGCTTGTTTTACTAATTGACTATCTCTTTCTTTTTCGGCACATGCTCAACCTGTGACGTTTTGGTGGGAGCGCTACACGAGAAACGTCTCTATCGTAATAAGAATAAGAAATAAAAGTTGCGAATTTTGTTTGTTTTAGTAGTCTATAGTTTAATAAATTAGTTGTTGTTGGAAATTTGAAATGTTGCGTCGTCGCGCGGTGGACGAAATTTATGCAATAAAAATACAAAAAAATTAAAAACCAAAAAAAAAAAAAGAAAAATTCATAAAATATAAAAATTTAAAAACCAAAAAAAAATTGTAAATATCTACTTGTAAATATTAAACTCATAATTTGATTAATGTACATAGTTGATTATTATGAATGAAAATGTACATATAATGAAATTAACTTTTAAATACGCCAAGTAGCTCTTGTAGCATTCAATGCCGCCAAAACGCAGGCGTGTCTCTTCACCGCCAAAAGGAGCCCGTTCACCTTGGCTCCTACTTTTCGGAATGTATCCTTGGAATGTACCGACCGCCTTCAGCTTTTGGGTGTTGAGATTTCCTCGAACCTAAACTTTGGGCGGTTCATTGAGTCCAAGGCCAAGGTGGCTGCCAGAAAACTTGGTGTAATCGCAAAGGTCCGGCAGTACTTCACACCAGGGCAGCTTCTAATGTTGTACAAAGCACAGGTCCGTTCGTGTGTGGAGTACTGCAGCCACATTTGGGCTGGTGCTGCTAAGTGTCACCTGGCCGCTTTGGATTCAGTGGAGAGGCGTGCGAAGAGGCTGATTGGTGACCCTGATTTAACTCGAGTTGGTCTCCAAAGCCTAGAGCACAGGCGTAGAGTAGCCAGCCTTTCGGTGTTCTATAGGATACATTCTGGGGAGTGTGCGAGGGAATTGCACGATTTAATTCCCCCATCTCCGTTCCACCATCGGACGACCCGTCGTACGGCGAGTTTCCACCCTTATGTTGTTAACACCTCAACGATCCGGACGAAGCGTTTCGCCTCGTCCTTTATACCGCGTACATCGAGGGACTGGAACAATCTGCCGGCGGCGGTGTTTCCGTCGGACTACAATTTGAGTGTCTTCAAGGCTAGAGTGAATAGGCTCTTAATAAACTAGTGCGCTTTACCATCAACGATTGCGTCACTGCTTACCATCAGGCGGGATTGCGGTCAAGCGCTGGTTTATATTTTAATAAAAAAAAAAAAAAAAAAAAAAAAAAAAGTTTATTACATACTAATTTAAATATAAGTATGCATAATAAGCTTGCCAGTCCTAAGCCTGGAAAAAGTACGAAGGGAAGTTCATTTCAACAATATGTCATTTCATTCTCAATAATCTCGTTTACCAAACGACGACGTATGTACATACCTATTCACATCGTCAAATTGGTAAACGAGACTTTCGTTCGTTCACGTTCATTAATCGTTTATGTGATGAAGTAGTCTTTTCGACGACGACGTAAACTAGTCGAAAATTAAACTGTTTTTTAAACTAGTTTATCGTCGACGGTAAACGGTCTCGTTGCGTCGACTGTAAAATCGTCAACGACCCACCACTAATCGAATCGAAATCATAAATATAAATAAAATAGAGATCTGTACCTAGCTATTTAGCCAATCGAAACAGTCGATCTTATTCAACGAAACCGTGACCAATAAAAGACAAAAAAGTAGTTTTTGTTTATAATCTGGTAAAGTGGGTAATGATCTCAGGAAAATAAAAGTCATGGATTTATTGATCGGGTCGGTTGGATGCTTGGAACTTGGAAGTAATGAATGAAAGAAAAACGAAAGTTCACTTCAAAAATACTTTCTTTAGAAATCATAATAAAAATTCTCTGAAAATGAACTGCACTTTTTTTTCTATGAATTAATACATCTAATCCCCCTGGATAAACTATACGAATATTAGCAACTTAAGGATTCGGCTTACGTTGCTGATATCTTGTTCATCATTTTTAGGTGAATGTAGCAACTTTTAAGTGAATACTTGACTACTAAAACTATTAGATTTTTCATGACTGATAAAAACTTTATAATCTATTGTGATGGTTGACTGAGTCTATGGTGGAGTGATAATATAATGTAATCTTAGCTTATTTAAAGGTGTAGGTAGTAACCCAGCCAGAAATATATATATTTTTTTTATGTAGTCTGTAAAACTGTCAGTGTCAATTGGTCAATAATAAGCGACGCCAGCGTCAGTGTCATTCATCGAATAACCTAAAAAAAGATATTGTTTTCTAAATTAATTGCATTTCAGTCATCAGTTTTATATCTGACATAATATATAAGATAAGGCAGTGACATCGAAATAGCCATAACACAAAATGCCTCTTCTTGACGGTAAAGAAATCGACATATTTTTCGTAAGTATACAAATTATACTATTGGTACTTATAAAATTTCGGCGTTCTACTTCTTTTAATTATTGCTGCACGATCTGAACATCATTCTGATGTAAAAAAAATGGTTAAAAATAGTGTATTGTCTTTTACAAAAGCAAAGGAATTCTCTCAAAATACAACCTAATCTAACCGGACGGTGAGACCCATTTTCAGCTCTACTCATGATAGACCTAAAAATAAGTCACGCCGAGGTAATGCTCCATAGCATAAATCCCTCTAACATATTAGGCTTCATGAAGACATTATTCCGAAAGTTAGGTAATGTCTTTCTGCTCACAAATATTATGCAAATAGACTTGTATTCCATACAACATTCTCTTCGTAGTAATAAAGTCATTCACAATAGAGTATTAATTACGTATGAACATAAATATATTAAAAAAATATTTTTAATTTCAGAGTGAAGAAGATTTACCATATGAGGAAGAGATATTGAGAAATCCCTTCTCAGTTAAACACTGGCTAAGGTACATTGAACATAAAAAAGCTGCGCCCAAACATGAGATAAATATGATCTATGAGAGAGCTCTAAAGGAGTTGCCTGGATCATTTAAACTGTGGTATAACTATCTTAAATTAAGAAGGAATCAGATTCGAGGCAAATGCATAACTGACCTTTGTTATGAAGATGTTAACAATTGTTTTGAAAGATCTTTGGTGTTTATGCATAAAATGCCTAGAATATGGATGGACTACTGCACTTTTTTAACTGACCAATGTAAGATAACAGGAACAAGAAAAGCCTTTGATAGTGCTTTGAGGGCTTTGCCAATAACACAACATCACAGAATATGGCCCCTTTACTTAAACTTTCTGAAGAAACACAATATTTCTGAGACAGCAGTCAGAGTATTTAGAAGATATCTTAAACTATGTCCAGAAGATACAGAAGAATATATTGATTATTTAATTTCAATAAATAAATTAGATGAAGCTGCAGTTAAGTTGGCTCAAATAGTAAATAATGAAAATTTTCAATCTAAACATGGAAAATCAAATCATCAGCTTTGGAATGAACTTTGTGAATTAATATCAAAAAACCCAGATCAAATCCATACTCTAAATGTGGATGCTATTATTAGAGGTGGACTAAGGCGTTACACAGACCAGCTGGGACATTTGTGGAATTCTCTTGCTGATTACTATGTAAGAAGTGGTTTATTTGAAAGAGCTCGAGACATTTATGAAGAAGCCATACAAACAGTTACCACAGTAAGGGATTTCACTCAAGTTTTTGATGCATACGCTCAATTTGAGGAGCTTAGTTTAAGCAAGAAAATGGAAGAAGTTGCTAAAAAGCCTAGCCCTACTGAAGATGATGATATTGATTTAGAACTGAGACTTGCAAGGTTTGAATACCTCATGGAAAGAAGATTATTGTTGCTTAACTCCGTACTTCTGAGGCAAAACCCTCACAATGTTGCTGAATGGCATAAAAGAGTTAAACTTTATGAAGATAAACCTCATGAGATTATTGATACCTATACTGAGGCTGTTCAAACAGTAGATCCTAAGCTTGCTGTAGGCAAACTATACACTTTGTGGGTTGGATTTGCAAAATTTTATGAAAAAAATGAACAAATAGAAGATGCAAGACTTATTTTTGAAAAAGCAACACAAGTAAACTATGCTAAAGTTGATGATTTAGCTTCAGTGTGGTGTGAATGGGCAGAAATGGAAATACGACATGAAAACTATGAAGAAGCCCTGAAGTTAATGCAAAGAGCCACTGTTTTACCCAGCCGGAAAGTTGCATATCATGATGATACTGAAACAGTACAGATGCGGTTGTATAAGTCTTTGAAAGTATGGTCTATGTATGCTGATTTGGAAGAAAGTTTTGGCACTTATAAATCATGTAAGGCTGTTTATGATCATATTATAGACTTAAAAATTGCTACTCCACAAATTATCATAAACTATGGTCTTTTCTTAGAGGAACACAATTACTTTGAAGAAGCTTTTAGAGCATATGAAAAGGGTATTGCATTATTTAAATGGCCCAATGTATATGATATTTGGAATACTTACCTCACCAAGTTTTTAAAAAGATATGGAGGGTCGAAGTTAGAGAGAGCTAGAGATTTATTTGAACAGTGTCTTGAGCATTGCCCACCAGAATTTGCAAAATCGATATTTTTACTATATGCGAAATTAGAGGAAGAGCATGGTTTAGCGAGGCATGCTATGGCTGTCTATGAACGAGCAACAACTGCTGTTCTCACAGAAGAAATGTTTGAAATGTTTAATATTTACATTAAAAAAGCTGCTGAAATATATGGCGTGCCAAAAACACGCCAAATATATGAAAAAGCTATTGAAACTCTTCCTGATGAAAAAGCAAGAGAGATGTGTGTACGCTTTTCTGAAATGGAAACACGCCTTGGCGAAATTGACAGGGCTCGGGCAATATACGCTCACTGTAGTCAAATGTGTGATCCCAGAATTACAGCAGAGTTTTGGAACACTTGGAAAGAGTTTGAAGTAAGACATGGTAATGAAGACACAATGAGAGAAATGCTTAGAATTAAACGCAGTGTTCAAGCTACATATAACACACAAGTCAATATGATGTCTGCCCAAATGTTAAGCTCAGCTGCACAAGCAGCTGGTACTGTCTCGGATCTTGCACCAGGTATGAAGGATGGTATGAGAATGTTGGAAGCCAAAGCTGCTGAGATGGCAGTTCAAAGTAAAGGTAATATTTCATTTGTGCGAGGTGAAACACAAGGTCTTAAGGAAGCTGATAAAGTGGTGAATCCTGATGAAATTGATATTGATGAGGATTCAGAGAACAGTGAAGATGAAGGAGTGGTTGCTCCCGTTCAGAAAAAAGATATTCCCGCTGCTGTATTTGGTGGACTTGTTAAAGATGCTGATTAACCATATAGATCTTAGTAATTTATGAACATTGTAGTGAAAAAAAAAATTAAATAAAAATATATGTTAGTAATAAATCAACTTTTAATCATAAGCTTAGTTACATTATACAATAAGCCATATTTACAACAGAAATCACAGAACTCATTTTCATTAATTATTATTAACATAAATAAGATTGCAGTTTTATTAGGTACACATTGTACTGGACTGTGGAAGTGAGACATCAAGTTTTATATAGTGAATATTCTATGATATAACATGATAAACAACAAAAATACTCATATTAATATAACTGAACAATTTTTCAAACTTAATAGATTTAAGAAGTCATCATTTGTCAGAGAGTCACCAAGCAAAAATAACTAAAATATTTCCTAAAAATATACACAAAAAGGAAAGACAAAGCAATATTTAAAAATATACATCAGAAGTTTATATGATATCTCTGGGTGGTGTTATAAAATGCAATGAATTTGAGTACTTATTTTGATGTTCAGAGTAATTTAAAATACTGATATCGTTGTGGACACCACCAAACATAATAAGCTCCCCATTTCCTTTGACTAATGAATACATTACTAACTCCTCTGGTGCCCCTGTCATTTCTCCCAAACGAGGACAGAGCCATGTCACATAATTTAGTGAATTTCCATCAACAATAGTAGAAATATCCAAAACATGCATAGTCAAAGTATTTCGTTTAACTTTTTTTACTGCAGGTTGTCTCGGCTGGGGGTTTGGTGGAGAAGGCATTTGTTCTCTTCTATTTTCTAGGTGAGCTATCTGTCTTTGATTAATGAGATCATTTTCAGGAGATGTATTATTCTGGGATGTATCACAAGCAAATGCAGCCATCCTGTACTTATTAGCTTCTTGCAACTGTCTTACTATTTTCAAGCCCTTATTCTGAAAAAAGAAGATATAACAAAAATTTTAAATAGGGGCCTTATTAAACTCTAAGTACTACATATAATAAATGAGAAAGGTTGTGAATATGGGTGGATATTTGTATAAGTGTTCTCTCATGCAAAAATTACTGCACAGATTTAAATGAAATTATGCACACAGTTGATAACCTATAGGAATAGGGAATAACATATAGAACACTTTTTATCCCAATATTCCCACGGGATCGAAACTTAAGCAGGCGAAACTGTGGGGTGTAGCTAGTTTAACATAAAGTAAATTTTATATAGTTTGTTGCATGTGTTATTGTGGTTTACCTTATTTTTATTCCTTCTCATTGCCAGATCTTTCTTGCCAGCATCTAGTCCATTGTTTGGTTTTCCATCAGAACTGGATCCAGCAAGAAGCCCATTCCGATCTGGATTATTTTCAGCCCTCACTTGAATTTGAGGTCTCTCCTGTTCATTACTCGGGCCAGCAACTGGTTCATCATTGGGGTTCAGTTGTTCTCGTCTTGGAGGATTCACTAGTCGCCTGGGTAGTACTCCTCTCCTACCATTAATATTCTGATCTCTATCTAGAGGCCTTTGTAAACTTTGTTCTACTCTAACTGACACTGGTGCACCCTCAGGCCTACTTAGTGCAGATAGCCTAACTGCTGATGTTACTAAAGGTTTTGCACTATTCCAGCCATTTCTACTTCTACTTAAACTCACAACCTTATCTCCAACCCTACAAGCAGGGTTGCACCATATGTTGGCAGAAGCCCACTCTTTATTTTTTACTGTCAGTTCTTTCCACGTCCATGTAGGACCTTTCATGGTCAGTACCCAGCAGTCACTATACACAAAGCGGTTATGTAATGTTTGAACTCCCCCTAGAAGCATCAATCTATCAGAATCCAAATAGATAAGAGATTGTGCATATCTAGGTGATGGTCTTGGCTTGGTGGTTGCTTGTTTCCTCCAAGTAAGTGTAGGTACATCTAACACCCACACATCATTAGAACATTGTATTTGATAATTTTGAGCAGCTGACATCACTAGACCTCCAAACACAACCATTTCATCTCCAATCATGCAAGCAGAATGACCCGCCATAGGAGGGGGACAATTTGTTGCATTTATTAAAATCCATTTATTTGTATTCACACAGTAAAAGTGTATTTCGTTAAACATAGTAACATTTTGATAATATTGAGAAAGTGAAGGATATGTCCAGCCACCAAAAACTATTAAACAGTCTTTATAATGAACCATTGATGTATATGCTTTTGGAACAGGATATGTGCCAGTAGCAAGGGGTCTTACCCACTGTCGAATGGATAAATCAAACCTCCAGAGATCATTGAACGAAGTAGCATTAGTGGTACACCCTCCAAATATGTACATGTTGTTCTCAAGAACACATGCTGCATGTGAAAATCTTTTCGTTATAGTGGGCATCATATCAGTTGAAGCTATATTTTTCCATAATATATTAAACTCACCAACAGCTTTTATCAATTTTATTGATGTTTTGTGTAAGACATCTGAAAGACAAAATAATGTATAAATTAAATAAGTCAAATATTCGTAATACACCCATGCAATTTACAAGAAATTCAACCCACTTTGAGAGCAATTATACCATCGTTTGCAAACTATCATACAATTCTGTAAATCTTTATAAGGTGGTAGAAACCCGAGAATAAACTCCAAGACTTCATCTGGAAGATCTTCAATAGTGCTTTGCAATGTTTGCTGACTCAAAGATTGATGTATCACGTCCATTTTTTTATAATTAGGTGAGTTAATTATTATACTTTCATCACATTACTTTAATTAAAAAATATTTCGGCAAAATATACGGACTGGAAATTGAAAACATTGAGAATCAATCCAATGAATTAGGTATTTGATTGAATTTGATGACAGAAATTGTTTGTCAGTTTGCTTTGCTTGCTTGTGGAGTTGACATTAACAGACAGCTTTGACATTAAATTTTTTTTTTTTTTTTACTATGGCTTCTCGTAGTTGACCTCAAAGAGTATAATAATACTAGGGTTGACCTTGAGAAGTCGTGACTACTTAACCGGACTATCCTGTGGCTGCCTTAAATGAATTTATAGCCTCCAGCCAGGGCAACTAAAAACTTCATGAACTATTGGATGGTAGGGATTTTGAGATCAAGGTGGAGGATCTCATTTCGGACGTATCAAGGGGGCATTTGTAGATTTAGGACATATTATTGATGTGATTCTATTTTTTCACAAAAAAAATTCATTACGCCTTATGTAAAATATACCTAAGAATATTCTTTATATACTTATGTATGGTTAGTAGGTAATAAAATAACAAAACAATTATATACAACATTAAAAACTTAAATATAGTATCGCGGAAATCATTTACCTCTCCGTTACTTTCAATACCATGTTCATTAATTTCTCAAAATCTTATTATGTTGGCCTAAATTTTATTTGATTTAATCTCATTTGTAATGTTTTAAGTATAAACTGATTAATATTATTTTTCTTAAATCGAGATTTACCCCTGACATTGTTATATAACCATTTAAAAATTCCTCACAAGAATATCGTCATTTGTTTCCTCGATTGTGGTTTCAAGAAATTTATTCAACGAAAATATTTAATAATAGTAACCAAATGCATTTCGGATAGCTTCCCCCATGCGCCACTTCAGCTGTTGTGGAGATTCTTACTAGTCTGCACGTATACATACCAAATTTACGTTTTGAAGTGAATTGATATTAATTTGTCAACGAATTTCGTCATTAACCGTTTGAAAATATTGTTGGTAAGTATATTTTGCTTTATTTTGTTGATAAATGAGCATGGACAATATGGAATTTGTATTAAATATGAAGTATAATGTTATATTGTAGGTTTGCGTTTGCTTGGACAGGGATGTGTTTTAATTTGTTTCGTCATTAATCGTAACATCATTCATCGGGAATTTCTAGATGAGGGGAATGATATGCAAAAGACGCAAGTTTTTAGATATAAAAAATAACCACGAACTATAAGCATTAGAAAAAGAAAAACGAAGAGCAAAATACAAAAAAAAAAACGTAAAGAAGAAAGGAAACAGAAATCCATCACAGAAAAAGTCCACGTCAACAAAGAAAAGTGCGTAAACAGTGCAAGGTAAATTCGAAGAAATATAGACAGCAATTGGTCTAACTGCAATGCTTCTATATCGCCGTCGGATTGTGGAGGTCAGACGGCAGTCGCTTCACGGAGAATATCGAAGTTTAGCCAAATCAGCAGTTAGACTGGTAAAGCGGACCCCAGGCTTAAAGCTGAAAAAAGATTCGGATGCTACTGGGATTAACGCTGAGATGATGATGATGGACAGCGACAAAAAGAAGCGTCATCAAAGTTTCCAAATATAGTTCATGTTCAAGCTAATGAAATTTCTGAAGAACTGATTATAGAAAATACCCAATTGGTTTATTTACAAAAGAAGACTTACAAAAAGCAGAAAGGAAGAAGATATCACGAATCGAAGAAAAGAATTAAGTTGATAAATATTATAAAGAACCTGCGGAAATTGAATAAAAATCAAAGAATGCAAATTTTAAGGCTACAAGCAAATCTCAACAACAAGAGTGACATATCAAAAAATCAGAATGATGATAGCAACATAGAGATAACTAAAGAGAAGACGTGTATAAATAAGAATTGTCGTAGTGCTACTTCCCTTTTGAGGTCCAGAAAGAACCGGAAAATGTAATGATGTTATCCGCAACCATCAATATCTAAATCAACACAACATTTCTTTAGATGAACCATGTAAAAAAACATTGTGAGTTAGTGAATTTCGTTTCAAGGCTGACCGTTTTATTTTGTAGAGGCTACTTTTTATTTTAAACGAACTAAGATTTTTAATTTTTATTGTAAGTTACATATAAAATGTGGATCACTAAGGTGATTTTTACTGAAGTTTTTTGCATTTTTTTTATTCACGACTATAACATGTACGTATTTATGCAATTAAAACCATTAATACATCTTTTTAAGTTAGATTTGTACCATAAGAACAAAATCAAAGTGCTTGTAGTACAAATCTAACTTAGAAAGATGTATTATCAAATTTTGATCAAGATACAACCTGGCACTGACCTGGAATATTAAGAAAAAAATAAATTCGCGGACTAGAACTACGCATTATTTCTAGGGGCTAGTTAGTGTAGTAGCTTTTGAGAAAAAAAAAATACAAAGATTTTGTGAATTTTATTTTGTTAAGTAGGTACATGTTGAGCAATCACAATATCTTATTGAATAATCATTTTCCACCAAGAGGAAGGACCAAGAGGAAGGACACCTCGCTAAAAAACCCTTGGCTGCTGCGTCTTCTCGCATAAGAAGACGTACCCAGCCCGGCCCCTCCGTACGGGAGACCACTGTGGCCCCACCTTTTAGGCGGGAATCGCCGGCGGGGAATGGTAGCGCAGGCTCTGCTATTTCCCAAGACCCCGCCACTCAGGCGATGTCGTTGTGCCGCTGTGGTTTTAGTGGGTATTCCCGGCTACGGCTGGGCGAGTCCCACACACGCCCTTCGGGGTATGGAGCCTAAAGGCATTTCCACAGCGACAACAACAACAAAAAAGGATAAGTTAGGATAAATGAGGATAAGTTAGGATATAAACTTACTCAAGTCTGGGCTGTATGGTGTAATATGCCTTTACCTTTCCGTTCAGAAGTACGGAAAGAAGTGAACCGAAAATGTCGTAAAAGCGCGGGAAACCTTGAACGTGGCGGGCGAGTTTTTTCTGCTTCTTTAACTTTTTAGTGTAAATAATAGTATCATTTAGGTGGTTGTATATATAAATAAGTTTAATTTTACATATTTAATATAGTAATTTTATATATTTGCTGATTTAGGTAAGTTTTTTTTTTCTTTTACTCTTCGTGATGGACGACGACCCAGACGACCCTGGTGGAGGTTCGCCTCCGGAGGTTTCGCTTGTAGTCACGGTTCCACATTCAGAAATGGATACAGAGGGTTCCCTTCTAGATACAGATGCTTCCGAGAGCAAAAGCAACAATAAGAGAAAACGTATCTCCTCTCGCAAAATATGCAGGCACTGTAATAAAAAACGCAGGCGCCATAAATCTTCTGAAACAATATGTGAAAATGACTGTCAATGTCCTTCTAAGAATGCTCAATCTGAATTTATACCCCCTATATCAACTAGCACTTCACAACCACTATCATCCCAACAACCCAATACTCATAAACAATCATCTGACCCAAGCACATTGGTAGGTAGAAAACTATATGAGGCGAATGATGCAGCTCCTTACACAATCCACATCCAAAAGATACAAACAAGTCCAAATGATAATGTTTTTATTCACCCAGTCTCTTTTGGTCATTTTCTAAAAAAGAATTGCATAAAAAATATAGTAAATGGTAGTCTGAAAAAAATAGGCAGAAACAGGGTTTTAATCTCATTTACCAATTTCACAGATGCAAATTCTTTTCTAGAAAATAAAACATTGGAACAATACAACTATAAGGCCTTTATACCCTCCTCATCAGTCACCCGGATGGGTGTGGTTAGAGGAGTCCCTAAGGATTGGTCTGAGGAGGATATACTGAATAACATATCTGTGCCTATTGGATGTGGAAAAATTTTAAAAGTACGACGCATCAATAGAAAACATCTTGTGGATGGTAAACCAAACTACATTCCTGTTGAAACTGTTGTAATAACATTTGACGGCCAGGTGTTACCCAAAAGAATATTCTTATGTTACAACTCTCTTCCTGTTGAGCTTTATATCTTCCCAACAGTCCAGTGTTTCAACTGCTGTCGATATGGACACATCAAATCACAGTGCCGCTCAGCTCCACGGTGTTTTAAATGCGGTAATAACCATACTGGGGACAGTTGCAATGTAGATGAGGATGAGGCTGTATGCTTTCTTTGTTCCGGATCCCACTTTGCCACAAATAGGAAATGCCCAGAGTTTAGTCGCCAAAAAGCCATTAAGGAAACTATGGCTAACAATTGCATTTCATATGCAGAAGCAGTTAAGTTGCATCCTCCTGTTAACAAAGCATATTCAGAAGTTTTAACTTCTGTTGCAGTTCCTTCACCACCTTTAAGGCAAACATTTGAATCCTCCTCCAAAGGTACTAGAAACAAACAAACAAGTTCATATAAAAAAACTGTATTTTTTAATAAACCCAATAATTCTCCTAAACATAGTACAGGATATGACAAATATACTCATTCTGCCCTAACAAAAGATTATGATATTCCTTTACCATCCATTGGCACAAATATTGACAGTAATAATTCCATAAATAATAAGTCAACTAGAGATTTAATTATCATTTTAATTAATTTGCTAACAAAGAATATGTCTGAACCGTCCAACGCTGCTATACAAAGTATTAGTCAACTTTTTAATAATATCAATAATGGATCAGCTGTCAACAATCCTTCAGTGGAATTGTCGCAGTGTTAACTCTAAAAAAAGCGATTTACTACATCTTATTAATGTGTATAAACCTGTTGTTGTCGCATTGCAAGAAACCTGGTTGAAGCCAGGTTATAACTTTAAAGTCTCCCAATATTTATGTTTAAGAGAAGATAGAACAGATGGCTATGCTGGTGTTGCTCTGTTAATTCATGACACAATACCTTTTCACCACATTCCCATTGCAAATCATAGTGTTGATTTTTCTATAATAGCTGTATCTATCAATAAAATATGTTTTGTATCTGTTTATGTTCCCCACCCTTCATCATCATTATACAACGAAATAGAAACCATAGTAGCAAAATTACCTAAACCATTTTTAATTATGGGTGACTTCAACGCTCAGCACCAGGCTTGGGGTAGCTCCAACTCTAGTTATTACGGGTCAAGGATATTAGACATTTTGGATTCTAATAACCTCTGTATCTTGAATACAGGTCTTGCAACACGTCTCACTAAACCTAATGAAGGGATCAGTGCCCCAGACCTCACGATAGCCAGTCCTAGTCTTGCGCCTACAGTGACCTGGAATACCCTGCCTTCGACTTTTGATAGCGATCATTATCCCGTAATAATAACTATGACAAAATTTATCAAATCTCTATCCAGACGCCGACCAAGATTAGCATACAAAATTAAAACTTCTAATGACAGTATTGACAATGACAGATGGAGAACGTTTAGTGAGCGAGTTGAGCAGAGACTATCCAACCTTCCTGAAAATGCATTAAGTTCATCGACAATTCTGGCTGATTCTTTTGCATCACTCTTGTTGGACGCTGCTAATGAAACATTCCCAACTAAACGATGTAATAATAACATTCCGTCGCCCCCATGGTGGGACAATGAATGTTCTTTAGCAGTGCGCCAACGAAAAGAGGCTGAAGTAAAATATAAACAGTGTACAACATTAGAAAATTTTAATAACCTCACATTAATTATGAACAATACTCGTAAATTATTTAAAAGGAAGAAATGGGATGGTTGGCGTCGTTTCTGCACTTCGCTATCGCCTGACGTTTCTCCGTCATTAATATGGCAAAATATACGACGATTCAGATCAGCATTTAAGGAAACAATACCTCACTATCTGGATGAATCCGTTGCAGATAAATTTTTAGACAAGATAGCTCCTCCTTTTGTTCCACAAATGTCCATCATTTCATCTCATCTCCCTTTCCAATCTCCTGTAGAGGATGTAACGGGCCTTGACAGTCCTTTTACCCTTAAAGAATTGAAAGGTATTTTATCCTACGTAAAAGATTCTGCTCCAGGTCATGATGGTATTCCTTACTCATTCCTTGCAAATTTAAGCGACTCAAGTCTAATTTACTTTTTAAACATAATCAACTCCACAATAAGTTCTGGTATAATCCCTTCCTCATGGAAAATATACGAAGTCATCCCCATTCTAAAACCAAATAAACCACCGTTAGATCCTAACTCTTACAGACCGATAGCCCTTGCCACTGTGTTTTCAAAACTAGCTGAACATTTAGTTAAAAACCGTTTAGAATGGTATGTAGAAAGTAAAGGTTTACTATCTCTGAGTCAGTATGGATTTAGGAAAGGAAAAAGTACCATGGACAGTCTAGGGATTTTCATTACAGATGCGAGATTGGCTTTTTCAAATAATGAATCCATGCTTGCTGTTTTCCTAGATATTTCTTCTGCATACGACAATGTTGATTTAAATGTTTTGAATACTAAACTTTATAAACTAAAAGTACCTCCCATATTCTGCAATTTCATTCTTAATCTTCTCTCAGGCAGACAATTACAAGTTGACATAGGTGAATCTGAAATGAAAACAAGATTAACCTGGAAAGGACTGCCTCAGGGTTCGGTGTTGAGCCCACTTCTTTATAATATATATACCTCTGATTTAGAATTCCATATTTCTGGTAAAGCCAATATTTTACAGTATGCAGACGATCTAGTTCTTTATGTATCAGGACGCTCTGTTGAAAAACTAAGTTCCTCTCTAAACGTCGCTCTAAAATTTCTTAAATCATGGTTGGACAATAATTCTTTGTGTCTTAGTGTTAACAAAAGTAGCGCTGTTTTATTTTCTAGAATGCGTTTTCCTCCTCCATATTCAGTTGTGTATGATAATCAACAAATACCTGAAAATAGCGAAGTAAAATTTTTGGGTATCCTTCTAGACGGTAAACTTACAGGTTTACCACACTGTTATTATGTATTGGCTAGATGTGAACGTTTATTAAATATTATGCGCTGTCTTTCTGGAGTTTGGTGGGGTTCCCATCCATTCGTGTTAAAATTATTGTATAACGCTATTATTAGAAGTATCTTAGACTATGGGACATATTTCTTAGAACCTTGTAGTGCTGTAGGTCTGACAAAGTTAGACTCAATTCAATCAAAAGCCTTGCGTATTATAACTGGTGCCATGAGGTCTAGCCCAATTAACGCACTCCAAGTGGAATCTTTGGACCCTCCTTTAAAACTTCGTAGACAGTACTTATGTGATAAATTCATTCTCAGAACTCTTCAATTTTCCAACCACCCACTTTATCAAAAACTTTTGTATCTTTCAGAAAAAATTGAATGTTCGTCTTATTGGTCAAATAAATCTCTTCCATGCTCTATTATAAGTTTCCGTAAATTTACTTCACTTCAAGCTCCCACACACCGCTCTCAGTATCTTCCAATTTTTTCTGTCTGTTACGAAGCTCTTATTTTTTCCCCTCAAATAAACTATAACTTTATATCGCTAAAGAATGATCGTTATGCTAACTCTAACTTAAACTTCATAGTCGAAAGAGACTGGGCTGATAGGCATTACATTTACTGTGATGCTTCCAAGCACCCAGTTTCAGGCACGATTGGGGTAGCTGTATATCATGAACAATATAACATTCATCAAAAAATAAAATTACCTTCTGAAACATCAGTTTTTTCTGGAGAATGTTTTGGAATTTTAAAGTCCCTAGAATACGTACTTCTTGCGAAACTCAGCAAGTCTATTATTTTCACTGACTCGAAGTGTGCTTTACAAGCACTGCAAAAGTTTCCTTGGTCAGGTTCAAATCATCCCTATGTTATAGAGGCCAGACAGCTCCTACTAAATTGCAAATTTAAAAATCTTGATGTTTTTTTGGTGTGGATACCTGGCCATCACAATATTCGCGGCAATGAGATAGCAGACAAATTTGCTAAAGACGCTGTAGATGATGGTGATAAGTTTCCATATAATAATGTTGTATCTGACCTTCACTGTCTTCCTAAAGATCATCTGTATGATGCCTGGGAAAATTTATGGAATATTTCAAGTAGTCGTAAAGGTCAATATTATAAACGTATACAACAAAGAATACCTCTCAAAGTATGGTTTTCCAAATTAAAACTTTCCAAGCTTGCAACCTCCAGTTTGATACGAATGCGCTTGGGTCATGTTTGCACAGCCTCTCACCTTGCTAGACTTGGGATTATTCACAATAATTTATGTTGTTGTGGTTGTGAGGAAGATTTGAATCATATATTTTTTGCATGCCCCAACCGTGACTCTTCTTCATTCATTAACTCCCTTATTGAACTCTCTGTCCCTCTTCCTACATCAATCCCTACATTGTTAAGCTCCTTAAATTTTGATATTTATAATTTAATATCTACCTTTATAACTATTAATAATATTAAAGTATAAGTTTTTTTATTTCCCAACTCCCAATTTTAATTTCTATTTAATATATATGTTTGGTATATCATTATTTATTTATTATATTACCACCAAACCTGATCCTATTATCCTTTGTTCCAAAATTCCGTAATCCGTTCCTACGCATTTCAATGAATTTATTTGGTTTCCCTACCTTTATACTTGTAGTGGCAAATGCACAAACCGTGCGAGCCAAATTTAAAAAAAAAAAAAAAAAAAAAAAAAAAAAAAAAAAAAAAAAAAGAAGTGAACCGAAAAAAACTACCTATTGTCATTCCCTTTGTCAAATGATGTGACTGAAGAAAGCGCGAATATTTAAAATTATCTTCAGTCTATTAGATGTTATTGCATATTGTGATTGTTTATTTAATTGGAAGGATTTGAACAGAACGCTTAACTTTGTGTGGAGTGCAAATTATATTAATGTAAAGCATTACAAAAAAAAATTAAGACAATAGTAGTGTTTTGACAGATAACCTAAAAGAGCTGATTATATCAGCGTTGTAAATATTAGGATAATATATATATTTACACAGTGTATATTTAATAAAATATTAAATAATGCACCTGTTAATACAAGCTAGCCCGTTGATTGATAAATTAAAACATTGGCATCGAGCAATATCTATTAGTGAAGTGCAGTTAACAACTTCACAGAAGGTCAGTATTTTTCTGTAATATTATATCATAATCTATTGTATTTATTATATTTTAGTCAATTTCTATAAAGTTTCTAATGTTCTTCATGAAACGGCGAATATAGAAGATATAGTAATTTTATTTGAATTGTTCTTAAACATAAACTGCACAGAAGATATTAAACAAATTCAAACAAAATGTAGTGATGTAGGTCATTCGTGCTTGCTTTTAAATTACAGTAAGTTTATTATAAAATATGTATGTATATCTAGTTTAATATGAATGAGCATTAAAGCAAAATAAATCTGAAAAGTACAATATTTTTCTTGATTCAGTGACCTAATTTGCTAATAATAAATTTCCAGGTGGTGTTATGGAGTTTAGGAGTTGTGGGTACAAGTGCAGTAGTTGTTGGAGTGCTATCAAGGTACTTAGCAAGGCGGCGAGCTAAACCCATCATTAATCCCCGGATTCAAAGGGCTATTAACAAGAGAATTTCCAGAATGAGGAGCCCAAATGGAGGTGATACCTAAATCATTTATTTAATTAATAATATATTTTATGTAGCCCCACTTGTGGGTAAAAGTATCCATTTACAATTCTTATTCAACAGTCTACTTTGGCTAATTCATTGAGAAATATAGCAAATGGTCACATACTCATTTCTTCCACAATCAAAAGTCATTTTATTCAAACTGCGCGAGAAACAGTACTTTTTAAATGTCAATATTACATAAGATAGGCCCCCCAAAACACCCACCCTTTTTCTTTAATTTTATTTTTGATGTGTGTATACTCTTATTATTCATAAACCTGGAACTCCAAAAAATAAAGAACAATGTTTATTGCAGAAACTTCTACAACTTTTACAGTAAATATTACATAGGGATCTCCTTTTAAGTAATACCTATATCTTACAAGGAAGACCCTATGTTGCTGTACTAGAACCCGCTCTTAAATTAAAGTACCAATTTCTTCATTTTTTTGTTTGTTTGTTTACTTGTGAGTAAAACAACAGTCATTTTAAACTTAGTAAGTAAACAATTAAAACAAATATATCTCTGTTTAGGAATGGGGTCAGTTGCAAGCAGTGGAGGTCGCAGTAGTCCTCTGGGCTTTAGTGAGCGTCTGTCCATGGCGTCTGGCTCCATCGGTTCAGGAGCTGGAGATGCCGCGCCGTTATCACCGCAGCAACTGGGCGTTATGGGTAAGTTTTAGCTAGTTTAATATTTGCGCCATCTATTACTGAATAGCGAAATTAGTTACAGGAAAAATAGAACGAGATAACAAATTGTTTGATGACAAATAAAGAAAACATACGAATTTATATACTGATCCGATTAATTTAAAAGTTTTTTTTTTTCATTTTGATGTGATAAGAACGAACTTTACAGCTATGCATAATAACATAATATTTTGTCAAGTCATAAGTAAATTGATTTTTATTCTAATTATGTTGCTTTGTATAAATTGACTTGTATCATACATTTTTTTATATTATCGTTCAGGTAAGTGTTGTTAAAAGTTAAATTTCATTTAACCCAATGTGATTAAAAAGGTAAGGATGTAATAAAAATTTTAGAGCGCCATCTCTTATCGAGTAGCGGAAGCAAGTAGTTATATAGTGGTCTAAGTGTCGTCAATTTTCAATACGTAAATCCTAGATGTCGCTATTCCAACAAGTAACAAAACAGGATAGTTTGGTCGATTAATAGGAATTCGCGTAAATAATATCAATGTACCATAAAGATGATTGTAAATTATATAAGAATTGCTAACTAGGAGTTCAATAGGCTAATGTTAAATAATTTTATAAAAGTGAATAGGTACTAACGACGAGATAAAGTTTTTTACTGCCATGGTTTCATGATTATTTGCACTACCTAATTGTAAGTACATACGTATTCCAAATTGGGAATGTATGAAGTTGTAGTCATAAACTGAATTGGGCAATAGATAATTAAGCAAGCCGGCCAGCTAGTTCCGTCTTTTATTGGATCTGTCAAACGTTGATGATGATACATGTGCATGTCTTCGTTTGGTCTTCTTTAGGTATATTATGTGTTACGTAATCGTATCTTAAACTGAGGTATACATACAGGTTGGCTGGAACACCGACATGCAACTTACTTTAATCATCATCATCATCATCTCAGCGTTAATTCCAGTCGCATCCGTAGCTTTTCAGCTTTGGAGTCTGGGGTCCGCTTTACCAGTCTAACTGTTGATTTTGGCTAAACTTCGATATTTTCCGTGAAGCGACTGTCGTCTGACCTCCACAACCCGAAGTCGATATCTAAGCATTGCAGTTAGACCAATTGTTAGATTTTTGAGGGCTCCAACAACCCGTAACGACTGCCACTAGATGTTCGTATGGCAACCGGGGACCAACGGCTTAACGTGCTTTCCGAGGCACGACTAGACCAGTGCAAATATTCATATTCATGCATACAAATATTTGCATTGTGCGGGGATCGAACCCGCGCCTCCTTGCGCAACGGCCGCGTTCGCCACTAAATATGTAGGTAAAAATTATACTGAACCCATAGTGACATACATATGTTTGACGACACAGTTGGTGCAGTGACTGAGCGATCGACTGCTGAACTGCGTGTCGCGGGTTCGATTCCCGCACGGAACAAATATTTGTATGACCTACAGGTAGTTGTTCCAAGTCTAGCTGTGTGTGTATGTGATTTTAAATATTAACAAACGCACCTAAGATAAAGGAGTAATTACTAGTGAGGGGCAACGTTTAAATTTTTTTTACGATTCTGAGTTTTTTATACCTTGAAATTATCGTCGGTTATGAAAATAAAAATCAGCTGTTTCTTACACGAGTGCAATACTTAAAATGTATTGATCAGCAATTTTTATTTGTAATAACCCACTCAATTTTCTTCGCAGGAGGTTAAAAATCATGATATTACAGTTTTCATACATACAATATGTAAAGAAAACCCTGTCCGATCCGTGAAGGTATTGTTAGGTATCGTTAACTGATTCTAATAATGTCAACAAATCCGGGCTAAACTTAAAAAAAAAAATCTCCCTAATAAAATAAATATTATTTCGAAAAATCGAGGTAACTTAATGGCAGGGGGGCAGGGCACGTGGTCCCATCGCTATTCGCTCCGTCATAAATGGTGGTGTCACTTTTTATAAAAATATCAAATGTTGGGGAAGTTTGAATTAATTCGCGGAAAAAAAGATTATTTCAAAATTCATTACTATTTTCACTATGATGAGTACGTAAAATTTCATATTTTATTTGGTCATGTGTATACCTAACATTTATTATCTTTTTGGGTTGGACAGGGTTTTCTTTACATATTGTATACATATGTACACAGTATGTTACGAAAACCCTGTCCGACCCACAAGGATAATAAGGGTTAGGTAAACAAATGACCAAATATAATATAAAATTTTGCATAATCATCATAGTAACAATACTAATGAATTTTGAAATAATCTTTTTTACCAGCGAATTTACTGTAACTTCCCCAAAATTCGGGAAATTTAAAAAAGTGTAAACACCATTTTAGACCTTATAACTGTCGGCGGCGTCAGTGTGTCTAGCCGCCGACGCGCAAAAAAATAATTAGAGCTGTACTAGTTTTTGCGTAATAACGTTTTGTTTTTGTCGCTACTATTCGAAACTTACCTGCTCGAATGATTTGTTGTAAAAACGCAGATTACCTAATGGTAAAAGTACTTTTTTTGATTATCGATTAATTATTCATAACAATATTGTAACACAAGTACCTATTATTAGTAAATAGGAACTAGAAAGGTCTTATGAAATACGATTTTAGGAGAATATTATAAACAATGTAAAGCATTTAAGTTCACCTGATTTAAGTTATGTGAAAGTTCTAAAATCTAAAGAATGCCGTGCGATGTTGAATCGATGCGTGAAATTCTGAAATACAAAATTGATACCAAAAATCGATACGAGAAATATTTTGAATACTTTCACACGTCTAGTCAAAGGGCACCGCCGTGCAGTTAGAGTACCTATTTTTATGAAATAAAAATCATTTTTATTTTAAATTTATTAGTTTCGCGTAGACATTCCGTCCGTGTAGACGTATCGTTTATTGTGTGATCATATAGTTTTCTAACGTAATGTAACCTGCTGATGGAAGGTACCTAGTAAAACTGCAATTGTGTTGTGTTGTGATCAGGTGTTGAACGATTCGGATGTGACTACTTCTTGGTCAATGTGGTTCCAGCATGACGGTGCCCCACCATATTTTTGCCGACCTGTACGTGAGTACCTCCACTATCAGTTCGGCGAGCAGTGGATTGGTAGGAGTGGACTAACGTTGTGAAACACCGTGCTAATCTCGTGGGACGGTGCCAGGCCGGTATCGTTCTTAGTGAACGAAATATGGAACAACATCTCCGCCACAGCCATTGTGCTCATCGAATGAAATTCGAAGATACATTCGGAGGGTCAGACGACCTTCCTACTTAAAAAAAAGTTCTTTTCACGAGCTGCCTAAGTAGGTATCATTGTTTCTTTCTAGAGTCGATAAACGTGGTTAGACTACCAATACCTACATGCATGAGGTCAACTGAGGTCATGACCTGTGCCTGTGTTGCCATGAAATTACTTATTTATTTTATTTAATTTATTTTTAAGGGGGTATTTTTTTTTTTAGTTTAGCCAGGTTATGTACGCATTAGTAGAATCAGCTAACGATACTTAACAACACCTTCACGGGTCGGACAGGGTTTTTGTAACATACTGTATAAAAAAGAAGCACTTTTTTCCAACTCCTAAAAGCTAAAAGTCGTTTTTTAAGCATTCCACGGACACATTCTGAAAAGCTGGAGCCAAGGTTGTTGCCCACAACCTTGGCTTGTTGGGCCCTTTTTGGTGGTGAAGAAACACGCTTGTGTTTTGGCGGCATTGAATCCCACAAGATTAGCCCATTACGAGACTGCCTGTGCCTGAAGTGCGATATGCGTACGCTCTACCATAGCCTCTTTCGGACTGGGTTAGCCTGCTATCTCTATACAACTTTGAGTAGATTGTATGGTAGCACGAATTGAAAATCAACATAAAACGTTTCGTTTCATTATTTATTTCTTGTTCAATATAGACCTGAACTACTTATTTAATACAAGGATTTGCCTGCTCTTTCACCCGTGTGGATGAATGAAGTTTTTCTAAGGGAACGTATCACTGAAATAAAAACTTCTACATTCTAACCTAGATCATGGTCGCCCAGTGTGTATTTATAATAATAGTGTGAGTAAGTATGGATTGAAGTGGAAAAAGGAAATTATCCTACTTTGACCAAGGAAAATGCTCTTCCCTGCCACCCTACCCTGCTCTTACCTGTCATTCAGTAAAATGCTATTAGGGTTGGTTGCCCCGTGAGCTCTGAACACCACTTCTGAAACCTATTTTATTGGGCCTATTTGCGTACTTTAATTATACAGGGTGTATCTGACATCGTAACGCAAACTTCGCGAAAAGGGTAGACCGCATGCCACTAATAAAACTATGATAGTCATTTATGTCGTTAATGAATTGTTACTGAAATAACAATGTTTAAAAAAGTGTCGGCTCGGCCTTTGAACGTTGCAAGCGTGACGTCGTGCGGGTTTGTAGGTATGACTTTGATCCCTGATGTGAACTCTATTAAATTAGCTGATAAGATAGTTTTTCGAGTTTTGTTTTCATTGCGCTTTTTTGTGTAATTAAGTAGCGAATTAATTAATTTTTACTTTAAAATGTTATTGGGTTATAAAAGTATAGCAATTGTGAACGGCCTAAAGTGAAAAAAACGACATATATTTTTTTTAATCATGAAAAAGCCGACGAAAAATTCCACCACTGGGGGGGTTCAGAATCGTGTACTGGATCCATGGTACTCATTTGTGCGTCGATGTCAGATACACCCTTTATAAAAAAAAAAAAAAATGAATATACGTATGTATATCCGTCTTCAGGTGTTCTAATATCTATTTACCGATCTATCTCCAAGTAGGTTGTAATACAGGTTCCTGTATCATTTATCAATGTAGCTTCTTGTACCATTTATCGTTATGTCGATAGCTTTCCATTCCTAGAGCCTACAGACCTATCTCCTAGGCTCCTATTATTATATCCAGTGATTAGGCCACCACATTTAATACTTCAACCACATACATGTACAAAGGTGAATTTACTGCCAATGCATTCTCTATCAGTCAACCTTTGAGTGTTGCAGAGACAATAATTGGTAAGGGCAATCATGAAAATTACGGAATAAATAATCCCTACTAATATTATAAATGCGAAAGTAACTCTGGCTGTCTGTTACGCTTTCACGTCTAAACCACTGAACTGATTTTATTGAAATTTGGTGCAAAGTTAGAGTTAACCTGGAGAAATAACATAGGATAGTTTTGATTCCGGCCTTTTGAAGAGTTCTCTTGGAAACGCGATATAACCGAACTCCACGCGGGCGAAAAGCTAGTAATGTAAATATAATACATAATATACGCGAAACCCGAAACACGTGTCCAGTATTTTTAAGTAAAGAATCTTTGTACAAAATTTCAAAAATATATCATGAAAATCCACAACGTTATGAGCTTGTTATCCTACTTGGCTATCCCAACAAAAATATGGTCCACGCTCCGCTTGGGAGGCACCGGTGCGTTGACCTCTGGCGTCAGCTGTTGCGCTGGCGTGCGCAGTACTATAATGTATCATATATATATATAGTAACCACACTGCAACAGTTCCTAAATGTATTTTGGAAAAAATATAACAGGGTGTAAAAAAGATTGGAATCGATTCACTTGCTTATTCTGAACAAACTATATTGAGGTTTCGCATAAACAATAAATAACGTTGTATAGATACGCATAAACCTATTAAAACTAATAATTACATAATACATACCTATGTATGTATATATATTTGTGCTTATTAAATATAAGCACAAATAAATATAGATAAATACATGAATGTACTAACAAGAAATAGGAGAACAACAAATAAAACTTAACATTTTGTCAGCAGATATTTTTGTTCAAATTCGAACTCGTGACTTGCGTGATCTCAGAGAGGTATGATTATGACAGTAGTCACATGGCAGTACGTCTACCTCATCGTTTAAATCACGTCAAGATCTTGTGAACCTTGACTGGGAAGACCTGTAATTTAATAATAGCTCGTTATGTCTTCAATCAAGTCGTAATTCTGTCTCTGACCCCAAATAGGTGGGATTCCTAGCCTAGAGACACAACAAGCTTGTCGGCTTTTCTCTTTAGTTTTTAAACTAAGTATAAGTACTTTATACCTACTAATTAATTTTGTTATCCATCTCGTAGATTAACCGAACCGGAGCCATTAAATATTAACCCCTGGTGATAGCCATTGGGTTTACCCCTTATTTCCACTTTATTTTACCGACCCTTTGTGCCTAGCTCTTCTTTCTTAATATGGAATTAAAGTTGTGTTTTTTACTCGACTGCTGTTCTTTTCATCAAGGTAGTTGTGTGGTCTCAGAAATAGAAATGTCAAATAACAAAATATGCTTACCTCAATGAAATGACGTTTAAGGAGCAATGAAATAGCTGTACTAATGCGGTATGGTTGAAAATGTTTCAAATTGATAGTTTTGGTGTGTTACGCAATTTGGGTGCCCTTTTTAAACTTTTCGATGACAATGTCGGGTAAAACAAACCTTGTTCATTTGCTATAGAAACATTATAGAAAGTTATTATATCACCTAGATACTATGAACAGCGAGTTAGAACCCAGGTTAATGACCGCACTATATACGAGTTACCAGGCGCATTTTACTGTTCCTCATTAGGTCCACATTTTACGACAGCGTAGGTTCGCACGACGACGTACATATCAAGCTATAGATACGTTTTCAGTATAAGCAGACTTCTCGATGTAAGAAAAGCCATGCAATACAAGGTCAGCTGAAACTGGAAATATGTTTATATAGATTCATATGTTTTCGAGTGTACTATTACTTTAAGTGAACTAAATACGACACTGTTTCCTATTAATTAAGTAGGTACCTACTGGTCTTAGATACGCGTGTTTAATAAATAGTTAAGTCTGTGTCAAGGTACGTAGCATTCAGGAATTAATAGAACAATTTGCTGCATTGATACCTAAGTATTATTGAATCAACCGCATCGCTAACATGACACGATTTCTGATGTCAGAACTCAAAGGTAAGATCAAGCTGTCCTTGCCCTGACCTACTAAAACTACACGAGCAAGTAAACAAATAAATATATGTTATAATATTCTACTCGCAGCATTATATTTTTATTTTTCATAAGGTTTCCTTACCTTGCCACTACTTACTCATTTTAATCTTTCTTCTTTTGCAATAGGGAAAATAAAAAGTTTAATGTCATGTGCTGAACTTTTGATTCTATCCAAGATTTTTATATGATAAAAATAACAAAAAACATATCCTACTTATTTATTTCATTGCCCTTGGAGTTTTGCTTGTTTGCCTGCGATTGGTATCTCTCACTTAGAACGCTTAGCAAGTCGCATAACAAATAAATAGCTATGAATACTTACTTACAGGCTGTTTTTCAAGTCGCTAAATGATTTATTTTATCTTACAAAACAGCGGATTAAAAATGTCTGCTCACAAGAAGTGAAGCCGTACGGAGGACGGGTCTGAGCAGTTGTGTTGCGATGTGCGCCGGGTACGATGCGCCTAATGTTGTTGTGTTGGGAGTTTGGTCGTGGAGGGTCTTCAGATCAATCTCCCTTTGGCGCAGCATCGTTGGTCGTGTTGTTGGGTTTAACATTGCATCACCTCGCTCAACTGCCGTCTTCCTTCCTATTCGCTCAGTTTTTCTGAGTGAATAGGCTCTTAATAAACTAGCGCGCTTTACCATCAACAATCGCATCACTGCTTACCATCAGGCGGGATTGCGGTCAAGCGCTAGTTTATAATTATTAAAAAAAAAACAAAAAAAAAAAAAAAAAAAGAATTCAATCCTTACTTATTTATCAAATATGCTTTCTAAACGATATTTAATTATTTGTTTACTTATGTAAAACTAAAGAGATGAAATTTTATTGAAATTACACGTAACAGGAAATACAACTTTCCTCCCTACAGATTACAGGCCTACAACCAAGTTGAATGTCAAGGCTAGCTTAGATAACGAGCCTACCAGTTGCTACTTGGAAACAATCCGAAGCATTTGATAATAAACTGGAATATTAGTTACGCTTTGTGTATATACCTACTGTGCACTTGTGTTTGAGAGCATCGTTCGAGTCTTCGGGCCTTTCACCGAAGGTTCCGTTATCGTAAATGACGTACTCATACGCCGCTTGTACGAGGCCAGGCGCAATCACTAATTTCGTTGTCATTCTCATGTGGCTCGTTGGTCTAGGGGTATGATTCTCGCTTTGGGTGCGAGAGGTCCCGGGTTCAAATCCCGGACGAGCCCGATTTTTTTACAACATTTTTGGCTTATAGAATTTTTTATGGAAAATTCTATTGAATTATGTATGGTTTAACTGGCCACACTTTGGTGTCGACCTCGGTTGTTTTTTTTAATAGATTATTTGGTAAGTAAAACGTCCTTCATATAAAATTTACTCAGCTGTGTTGTCACGGCACATTAATTATCTTCCTACACTCAGCTTCAGCACAGCAACATCTATTAATACCTCGGTTTACTAATACGGAAGTTACAACTTACTAGAGCGACTACAATATATCGATAAAAAACGGCACAAAAATGTTAAGTACAAAGACAGGTAAGTACTGCGTAAACTAAATCGTGCTCCATTCCATTACGTTCTGACGTACATACATATAGAAGCTACATTATCAATTACGCACACGATCTTACTTAATAGGCCACTTCGCAGTATCCGTACAAGGTATATAGAACAATAGTTAGCTGTAATCGATCCCCTAAGGATTGACTTGGTGTGACTGGGTAGCAAGTCCTTATTCCTGACACGTGCCGACCTAGTGACACGCGGGATGACGACTGATTGCGAGATAAGACGCTCTATATCGCCGTCTATTGTGAAATACTTTTAAGGGCCGGCGCCTATGACGGATAGATATATAACTTAAAAGCATAATAATGAAATTGAAGTTTCAATAATGAGGCCAAAATACTTTAAGCCATGCTTGCCGGTAACAGTGTTTTTCAACCTTTTCCATGGTATGACTTAGTATCAAAAAATTGCACCCTCCTACACTCCGCTGCTTCTAACCTGGAATTTTAGTCTGTCGTTTTGGGTACCTTTTGGTCAATAGAATAAATGAATTCCCACAATCTAACACTAAAACTTTGAAGTATTTGATTCCGTTTAGAATCACCTATACTTAGGTAATTTTAAAGAAATGACAGCCCTTTTACTGAGCCTTAGCAACCTCTTTACTGAGGCAGCCCCCTCAGTAAAAGTATTTATTTATTTATTCAATCACCATCAATGCGAAATGAAACCAAATGTTTGTCGTTTGGGTAACAGTTACCTACTCAAAATACCGACGGAAGACCTTTCTAATTAGCTTTCACTAGTGCCTATTATAGATACGAACATCATTTCGAGTGTCATAGTTATTATTTATTTTTTAAATGTTGCCCTACATTAGGAATTATTCCTGTATCGTGGGTGCGTTTACAAACATTTAACCTAACCATACACTATCACAACAGTTTCTTTTTAAATGAAGCTGTGACGTTATCAGGAAATGTAAATAAATATTAAGGAATAGTCGGTCTATCTTTGGAATCCATGTACACTAACAGGAAAACCTAGCATGAGTATGTCATTATTCCATTAAACATGGCTGTTTGATTACATAAGATACATTCGTCGTACTATTGCCCAATAGATGGCGCTGTTTAACGGCACGGTAGAGACCACTTTTCGCCGTTCATTATGAATGTCTATTATTATCGTGTATGGTAGCGCACTTTTACTAAATTAGTTTTATCAGTTTAAATAAAAAATAATCTATATTTATTTAAAGAAATATCATTCTTTCGCGTGGTTAGTACAATACTGGTATTTCAATATATTTGCCAGTGGCTCGTTGGTCTAGGGGTATGATTTTCGCTTAGGGTGCGAGAGGTCCCGGGTTCAAATCCCGGACGAGCCCAAATCTTTTTGTTTTTTTTTAAAGTAACAAAATATTTATTTAACCATTCTGTTACTTTGATTTACTTTTTTTTGTTCTTATTAATGCTTGTGTGCAATTTCACACCATACATCTACGGTAACACGGTAATACGTACTATTTTTACATACAATAGGAAAAAATATTAATGAAAATCGTAACTAAGTACTTAAACGGTACGATATTCATAGTTTTAGGATTAAGAAAACATTTAAAACATAAGTCTCTGATCCCGACGATTGCACCCGTTTAGTAAACAAACGTTTCCTGGGGAGATCTCGGGGGAAAAGCTTCTGTGATCCCTTCCTTGTTCCGTAGTTTCTGTACCCTTACATGTGGGGAATAATTAAAGCAGCTACAACCTACCTTTGAGCGTTCCTCGCGTGGCTCAGCTGAAATGTCTCCACAAAGGGTCGTGAATGCGCCTCGGGTGAAAAGAACCACCCACTATTTATGCAACGGGTTCTTTCTAGCTTCTACGTCACACATAGACTTTATTGTTTCCAATGTCTTCGTTCAAACATGTTTGAAAGCGTAGAAATTCATGAATAAGATGTTTTTCAACGCCATTCATAGAGAATTTCGAGGAATATCCCACTACAATCGCATGGCGGAAAATAGTTATCATTTTGCGTATGCATTAATATGTTTACGGTACAAATAAATCTTCTTTTATAGAACATCCTCCTGTCACACGTTCGTCCTCGAACTTCTCCAAAACGGTTGAACCTATTTTAACAAAATTTCGTATACCATATCTACATTCATTAGGTCAAAAAAGGCTCTATTTTTATGTTACTACTACTTACACGGGGCGCAGCTAGTTATTGTATGTATAAATTGAATAAATAAATAAAAAAAAAACAACAATACCAGTCTGTGTTCGTGTTGTTGGGATTTAATATTTTTTTTTTGAACCATAGATAAGTGAAAGAATTAAAAAAAATGTTAAGAATTTCAGACTTTTTCTGTTACAAACCAACGCTCTATAATATTGCTTTAGAAAATCATGAAAATAATTATCCATGCCAAAAATTAACATTACAGCAAAAAGTTTATCATTGGTGTCAATAAAATTGTGTCGCAGACACCATTGTCTACTTATTATAATGATTTTGTGAATCTTACCCCAAATACCCCATGAGTTAGAAGAACTCATAGGAAAGTTATCATTATTACCATGTGAAAGCCCCGCAAGTAAATTATGTATTACGACGCGCTGTCGAACTGCAGAAGCCTTCCGTCTGATTTATGTGACAGCATAGCCATTACATATACATTAAAGCCATTCTGTGAATTTTTAAGCATGAACCCATGACACAATAGACCGGTGTCGAGTTTCTCCCGACAACTGACAACGGGGAGTTCGGGAATAAATAAAAATTCCACGAGATCTGCGTGCTGATCACGTTGGGTCAGGACATCTTGCTGACCATGACATAATTGTTAATAACGTATTCTCTTTTGCAGAATTAAAAACCGCGCGAAAATATGTCAAATTACCGTGATTAGAACTATCAAAATAGGACGCTTGCCACGTGGTATGTTTACGCGGGAAATAATAATTACTTACCAACCACACAGAATTGAGGCACTAGGTGAAAGATTTTTTTTTTTAATTGTAATGTAATCGTTAATTATGTGGATTAGTGTTAAAACTCTGTAGTAAAGATTAATACTAGCCACTAAGAACACCATGTACAAATTTTATATTTTGGATTTTGTTTTTTTTTTTTTGGACACTTCCTCACTTGTCAATAAAAACCTTTCAGTAGACTGCGCAATTTTCTGTTATATTTATTATATAAATCAGTGGTTATGGGCCATTAAGAATAACGAATACAGTTAAAACAGTAAGAAATACGTATTCTGCAAGTATTTTATGAGCAAGTGCTATGGAAAATATACCATCGGGTGATCGGTCGAAGACCACGTCAACGGCAGAACTACCGGCACAATCGCAGCTCATAAACAAGCTGAGAGGTAGCAGTAACTTTTCTAATTGGATGTTTTCTATACAATGCTATTTAGTCGACCTTGACCTCTGGGAGATTACTACAAGTCAGCCCAACCTCAGTGATCCAGTACAAAAAAGGCGAGATGAGAAGGCACGAGCGAAAATATGCCTACTTTGCGACGAGTCTGTATATCCAGTTATACGACCGGCCACATCAGCTTTTGACGTACTAAACAGGCTGAGAAAAGCATATGCGGATAGCGGCTTAACCAGAAGATTATCACTTATGCAAAGGTTGCTAAGCAATAAGTACACTGGTAGCATCCAGAGCTACACAAACGCGGCAACAAGCATTCAACAAGAGCTACAGGCAATTGGCAAGGCAGTCGAAGACGAGTTTCTCGCTATTATCATACTAGCAGGCCTACCTGAAGAATTTCGACCGCTAGTAATGGCATTAGAACACACGAACACCAAACTAACGTCAGAAAATGTTATAGCAGCCCTATTGAAGGAAGACTCCAGGAAATCTTTACCTACCAGAGTTAAAGAACCTAGCACGACGGCATTGCAAACTAACGAGCAGCAGAAGAAGAAACTCTTTTGTACATTTTGTAAAAAAACCGGGCATGTCGTATCACAGTGTAGGAAGTTAAAGAAAAATAAGATTTCAGTTTCGGCAAAGTGTAATTCAAATTATACATCCCACTCTACACTTTTATCTTGTTTTTCTAACATCCCTTTTTCAGGTTCAGAGGATTGGATCCTAGACTCTGGTGCAACCACACATATGAGTAATAACAAAGAGTGGTTTGAGACTTTGTCCACCCATATTACTCCAATCACTGTTGCTAATAAAGAGCAACTCCTGAGTCAAGGCAGAGGTACTGTAAATATTAATATATCTGACAATGTAAATAGAGTTTCTGATGTTTTATACGTTCCCAACCTTGCAACTAATTTACTATCAGTCAGTAAATTAGTAAATAAGGGGTATGATGTTTTATTTACATCACAAGGGGCTACCATATCTTTGAGTGGCAGTTGTCAAGTGACAGGTAATGTCATTGCTTCAGGTTCACACTACAGAGGCATGTTTAAACTTGATGTAAAGAGTTCTCAAGCTCTTTGCTCTACCACCAAAGAGACTGCTATGTTGTGGCATAGACGCCTTGGTCACCTCAATGCAAGGAGTATGAATATTTTAAAAAATAAACGAGTTGGCGTTAATTTTAGCGGGAACTGTAATGAAACTTGTGTTCCATGTTTACAGGGCAAACTGTCAAAGAAAAAGTTTTCAAAATCTCAAAGTAAATCAAGTAAAGTCCTAGAATTAGTCCATTCGGACTTATGCGGACCCATGAGTACGCATTCTTGGGGCGGAGCATTATATCTTCTCACATTTACCGACGACTACAGTCGAAAAACTTACGGGTATCTTTTGAAATCAAAAGCCGAAGTTTTTAGTAAGTTTGTGGAGTTTAAATATTTAGTTGAAAACCAAACTGGCGAAAAAATTAAGGTTTTACGTTCAGATAATGGTCGCGAGTATGTAAATACGGATTTGTCTAACTTTTTAAAGGAGAATGGAATCATCCATCAGACCACCGTACCATACACACCGCAGCAAAATGGAGTTAGTGAACGTGCTAATCGGACTATAATTGAAAAAGCCAGATGCATGCTCAAAGACTCGAATTTACCTTTAGCATATTGGGGAGAAGCGGTAAATACGGCAATTTACCTTAAAAACCGTATGCCCACCCAAGCCCTAAATAACAGAATTCCAGAAGAATTATGGACCAGGAAGAAAGTTAACCTCTCTAACCTGCGAGTCTTCGGATGTGAAGCTCATGTCCTTATCCCGAAAGAAAAACGGAAGAAACTGGATTCCAAAACAGAAAGTTGTATCTTTGTTGGCTATACAACTGAAAGCAAAGGTTACCGCCTTATAAATCCTGAAAATCCTCGAACGATTATAATTGCAAGAGATGTTGTCTTCATAGAGGATAAAATATATGCCAACACTAAATCTGGAAAACCAGATTTAGAATCAACAGATCCTCCAAAGTCAGTAGAAGTTCTTGTACCCCTTGATCCTGAACCAATTGAAGACGGACCTGTTCCACAATCTGTATCTCAGCAACAGCGAGACATTCAGCCTGTGACGATACCACCATCAGAGGAAGTACCTTTGGATGAACCCTCAACTTCTTCCAGTCCTCCTCCAAATGAAGCTATAGCTAGAGAATCACCATCGCCAGAGCGCAGATATCCTCAGCGAGACAGACGTCAACCTGATAGATTTGAAGCTGGTTGTAATATCTACCTTACTTCAGATATGGAGCCTGAGACTTACAAAGAAGTTGCACAACATCCACAAAAGGATAAATGGTTAGAAGCAATGAATGCTGAATACAATTCTTTAATGAATCACGGAACATGGGTTCTAGTCGACCGACCGTCAGATCGGAAAACAACTAAATGCAAATGGGTTTATAAAATTAAAAAAGATACAAGTGGACAAATAACAAAGTACAAAGCGAGACTAGTAGCAAAAGGTTTCACTCAAGTGGCTGGAGTAGACTACGGAGAAACTTTTTCACCAGTTGCTAGACTCTCTTCTGTAAGACTTCTTTTGTCATATGCAGTTCATCACAATCTACAAGTACATCATCTAGATGTAGAAACTGCTTTTCTAAATGGAGATCTCGATGAGGAAATATATATGGAACAACCGGAAGGTTTTTCTGAAGATCCAAGGAAAGTGTGTTTACTGAAAAAAGCACTATATGGCTTGAAGCAAGCTCCACGACAATGGAATAAAAAAGTGTGCGAAGCACTTGCCACTTTGTCGCTTACTCAAGTTCCATCCGAACACTGTCTCTACATTAAAAGAGATGGTAATGACATACTAGTCGTTGCCGTGTTTGTCGACGATTTCCTTGTTTTGAGCAGCAATGATCTCATGAGAGAGACATTTAAAAAAGAACTTAAAAAAATGTTCAAAATTAAAGATTTTGGTCCTCTTAGAGACTGTCTCGGTATGCGTGTCATACAGAGCAAAGGCTGCACTACTCTCGATCAGACCAAGTACATAGAGAAACTTATTACAAAGTTTGGGATGAATGATGCAATAACTATATCAACTCCTTTAGAACCTGGTCTGAAACTAACTCTTCCCTCGAAGGAAGAAGAAACTGAAGCTCCTTATCAGGAACTTATCGGCTCGCTAATGTACATTGCTATATGTACAAGACCTGACATCTCACACTCAGTGTCGTATCTTTCCCAATTCAATGCACATTACGGGGGGGTACACTGGAGGGCCGCTAAGAGGGTTCTACGGTACCTGAAGGCTACCAAAGATCTAAAGCTTCAGTACACTTCAAAAGGTCAGTCATACCCAGTCGGATATGTTGATGCCGATTACGGGAACAACATTATTGATCGACGTTCATTTACTGGATTTACCTTTTTCATGTGTGGTGCACCAATCTCATGGGAAGCACGCAAGCAGCGCACAGTCGCGCTTTCAACCACAGAGGCCGAGTACATGGCTCTAGCTGAAGCTTGCAAAGAGGCGATTTACCTGAAAACTCTCATACACGAAGTCTTTGCCGTCTCTCATCCCATCACCATACATACAGACAACCAAAGTTCTTTAAAACTGGCACACAACAATACATATCACTCACGCACAAAACACATAGACATTAAACACCATTTCATACGAGACTCGCTTTCACAACACTGCATACGTCTTCAATACAAACCCACGACAGAAATGATTGCAGACATTTTGACCAAACCTTTGCCGAGACTGAAGCTCTGTAAATGTGTACAGTTGTTAGGCTTAGTTTAGGTTTAGGTGTATGTTGTTATTATTCTGCAGGTGTATAGTAGTTGTGTAAAGATAGTGATAGGTCGGTGTATATCAATGTGTCTATTTTTTGTAAGTATGTATTAGTGTTAAGTGTACAGTTAACTTTGATATGTCTATATACCTTATCCATAATATTGTATATAGGGTGTTCTTATTGCGGGGGGGGTGTTAAAACTCTGTAGTAAAGATTAATACTAGCCACTAAGAACACCATGTACAAATTTTATATTTTGGATTTTGTTTTTTTTTTTTTTTTTGGACACTTCCTCACTTGTCAATAAAAACCTTTCAGTAGACTGCGCAATTTTCTGTTATATTTATTATATAAATCAGTATTAGAGTTATTACTTATACGGTCACGATAAATTTACCGAATATAGTTCGTAAATCGAATTTAAAGCAAATCATGAATCGAATGTTTTCTTCTGGAGTGGGAAAAACAATACATACCATACCACTAGATACCTACAGTACATATACCACGAGATACCTACACTCAGACACACATATACCACTAGATTCCATAAAATAATGATGAATACGGATGACAGCAGGCCAAGCTACTCCAAACTATCGGATATCCCCAATTAACCTTGAGCCTTAATGCTTTAGAGATAAAGTTGAAAATCTAATAAGGAAATCTGACAGATTGTAGTAGCTTGATGTGCTGTAATTGTAATTATTATAGCAAGTTTGTGTTAAGTTTCGCTAATTGGCAACGGTCACTATCTATCCAGTGTTATCTCTAAACATGTTGCGAATTTATAAAACTCAACAATATGGTATTGTTTACATTTAAGGTCGTGTTAGTCTTACGTTCTTTATTTTATCTCGATCAAGTAATGACCTAATACTTTAAAATAATGGAGGACAAAATTTAATCTATTCGCTCTT
Source organism: Sesamia inferens (assembly GCA_037179545.1). Lineage (NCBI taxonomy): Eukaryota > Metazoa > Arthropoda > Insecta > Lepidoptera > Noctuidae > Sesamia > Sesamia inferens. The sequence continues at coordinate 23,174,353 of CM073934.1, read as the reverse complement.
CAATGAAACCTAATGAGACTTCCTGCAGAGTCGGAGCGTCATACCGGCGTTCACGGGTATCCTTGGAAATACTCATGAAACGGTTCCTCAGAGAAATGGTTGTTTTATGGGACTTTGGGGTGGATGACTACCGTTGCAAAACGTACCTATTTGATGTTAGGAAGAAATGTCAGTGCTTTGAACTTTCAAACTGGCGGCATTTACAATTATAGGCTATGTGGAGATTTCAAATGTCAAGGTTGGCAATACCGTTTCATCTAAGTATTTATTCATACCATACTAAAGCTTCCTACTGAATATTTTTGTCATTATAGCTCCCCTGCGTTGGTGGTGATTATAATTTTTATTACTTATTATTAGCGATAAACTTTTACCGCACTTGGCTTGCGTCACAGTTAAAAATAGCTTCTTCAACATTTGCCTTGATGAGTCATCAGAGCCCATCCCAGACTTGAAATTTGGACGACTTTTTGCGTTCTACACTCCCCTAAAATTTGTTTCTAAATTGCATTTTATGACCTAACCTGTCATTTATTATTAGGGCTTATCTGAGCCTTGATGCGGTGGTCCATAAGGCAATATTTTAATACTTAAATATTATGATATTCATGGGTATCAATTTGGTACCGTCCTATTCACAATTCACCAAACCTGTTTAGTATTTTTAAGTCAAGGTTTATAGTTAGAGCAGCATTAATTGCTATTTAATTCCGGTTAAAAAATAAAGGTTATATTAAAGCATATTTAATTTTGCAACATTTCAATGTCTCTGTGATTTGTATTGCAATTTGCTTTCGTGGGAACAACGTTTGTTTTCGTATCATTATATCATATCATTTGTATTTAAATCCGTCATTGTGTATGGATGCATTTTCGTAATTAATCTTGGATGTATAAAAAATAAGTTACAGTAAGTCTGTTATTGTTTCATCCTTTTAGACTGAAAAATACCTAAGCGTTTTGATAAGTTATGGTTGATTGGTTATCAATGAAACTTGTAAATGGCCTTCAATTTCATACCTAGTTTAAAAACATTGTATAAATAAGCTATTAATTCTGAATACTAGGTAAAGTTAAGGTAGGTAAATTGTGGTAAACATAAAAAAATTAATACTTAAATAAAAAAAAATGGTTTCATTAAATAATAGAATTCTATCTAACACTACATCATTATCTAATAATTATCAATATTCAACTATTGAATACATGCCACAAATAAATTATTAGGTATTCCCTTACATATGAAATTGATCAAATATCACCTCTTTGGTTTAAAATTCTAAATTCAAATTTATACAGCTATTTACTCATAAATTTGTGTCTCGTAAACCGTATTTCTTTTGTTTTTTCTCTGCGTCGTTGAGTTTACAAAATGGCGAAAAATGAATTTGGCGATTTACGAATATGAGTTCTGCCGTGGCATCAGTGCTACAGTAGGCCTAGTATGAGTTTTCAATACGAAACTCGATCGTTGGTATCGAGCGCGTTTGGCGCTCTCATTGGTTGAGAGTTCTTACGACCTTGAAGCGGGCCAATCGCTGAGTCAAACGCGCTCGATATCGTCGGACGAGTTTCGTAATGAAAACTCATACTAGGCCTACAGAAATGGTTCGAAAAATTAATGATGTTTATGGCAGTGGTGTCGCTAGAGAAAGCACAGTGCGTTTTTGGTTCCAACGTTTTCGTTCTGGAAATTTCAACCTACAGAACAATCCCCGTGGACGGCCGGACACCAAAGTCGACAATGAAGAATTGAAGGCTATTGTGGAAGCGGATCCATCGCAAACTACGTCCGAGTTAGCTGCAGGCTGCGGTGTTAGTGATAAAACTGTTTTAATCCACTTGAAACAAATTGGGAAAATAAGAAAGCTCGAAATGTGGGTACCTCATGAATTGAGTGAAGAAAACCGACAAACGCGCGTCGACTGCTGCGTTACATTACTGAATCGGCACAATAATGAAGGCAATTTAAGTAGAATCATTACCTGTGATTAAAAGTGGATACTCTAAAACAATAGGAAGCGCACATCGCAATGGCTGAACCCCGGTGAACCATCCAAATTTTGCCCCAAGAGAAAATTGACGAGAAAAAGTTATTGGTCAGCGTTTGACGGTTAAGTGCACTACAGCTTCCTTAAATCTGGCCAGACGATTACTGGAGATCTCTACTGTGAGCAGCTCCACATAATGCTGGTTAAACTAGCCGCTAAACAACCGAGACTGGTTAATCACACAAGGCCACTGCTGCTTCAGGACAATCCGAGACCACACACTGCACAATAGACTGCTACCAAATTAGAGGAGCTTCAATTGGAATGTTTAAGACATCCACCGTAATCCCCAGACCTTGCTCCAACAGGCTACCGTGTTTTTTAGAAATTTGGATAACTTTTTGCAGGGGAAATTATTTTTATACAAAGTGTTTCCGCAGTCCGCAGCAGACACCTCTTTTACAGCCTGCTCAAACGCTGACATGGCATCATCCGGCGACGAAAATTGTATCCCTTTGAGCTGATCTTTTATTTTTGGGAATAAGAAGAGATGACACGGTGCTAGGTTAGGGCTTTAAGAAGGGTGACCCAGTTTGACCGGTGTACTGTCCAGGAAGTCCCTCGTTTTGATTGCGGTGTGAGAGGGCGCATTGTGGTGGCGAAGCAGTAACCCACGGAGCCCTGTGTTTGGTCGCTTGTTGCTGACAACAGAAAAAACTTCTGTCAAGCATTTGGTAGTATACCATTCAGCGTTAACTAGTTAATAGTTATAGAACTATATTATTTCTCTCCCCTTCCCCTTAGTCATCATCGTCTCAGCGTTTATCTCGGTTGCATGCGCGACTTTCGCGTTGGAGCCCGGGGTCCGCTTTCCTGCATATTCTCCATTTCGCGCGATTTTTAGCATCCTGTGGTAAGAGATTGTTGGCACGCATGTCATTTCTCACAACGTTAAGCCAGCACTTCTTTGGTCTCTCCTTCCTCTTAGTATTCCTCTTAGTATAAAAGATTGCTCTTAGCGATAAGACAGCCCATTGCGTCACCCTTTGTAAAATCTTTTTATTTATGTTCTCTAAGAGTATTATATTCTATTCTATAAAAATATATTTATTTAAACTTAAACGTCAGCAGCAGGTCACTGATGATGTAAATAGCGCGATCTCCAAAGTAGTCCACTGGTTTAATGTTAATAATTTACTCTTAAACGAGAAAAAAACCAAATGCATTAAGTTTACTCTTCCTCACGTTAGGCAGGTGAAAACTAAAGTGTTGATAAAGGGCGAAGAATTGGAATCTGAAGACAGCACAGTGTTCTTGGGTATAACTCTGGAAGCTAAGCTTCAATGGGGTCCCCATATAGAAAAATTGTCAAAAAAACTAAGTTCTGCTGCATACGCAGTTAGAACAATTCGTAATTTGACTGATATTGAGACGGCCCGTTTAGTGTACTTTGGCTATTTCCATAGCGTAATGTCGTACGCCATTCTGTTGTGGGGAAATGCCACTGATATTCAGACAATATTTGTTTTGCAGAAACGAGCTGTTCGTGCAATTTATAAATTAAGTCCAAGACACTCTCTCAGAGAAAAATTTAAAGAAATTAATGTACTGACCGTGCCGTCTCAATATATTTATGAAAATCTTTTGTATGCTCATAAAAATATAAAATTGTATAAAAAATACAGTGATGTCCATAATATAAATACTAGGAACAAGCACAAATTTATTGTACCTACAACAAGGCTCAAGAAAATAGGTGGCTCTTTTAGATGCCAATGTATACATTTTTACAATAGGCTTCCAGAGGTGGTTCAAGATCTGAGCCTGAATAAATTCAAATCCTTCATTAAACGTAAGTTGTGTCAGAAAGCATTTTATAGTGTTAAAGATTATATTGACGACAAAAAGGCTTGGGCTTGAGCTGCGTCCGATTTCTATGCTTACACTGATTGTTCTTTGATTTTTCCTCTTGTAGTTTAAATTTGCAATTGTTTGTTTTTTTTTTTTTTAACTCAAAGCCAGTACACACTATTTTTTGTCGTGTTCCGGCATGATGTCTGGTGAAGCCGTACGGAGGACGGGTCTGAGCAGTTGTGTTGCGATGTGTGCCGGGTACGATGCGCCTAATGTTGTTGTGTTGGGAGTTTGGTCGTGGAGGGTCTTCAGATCAATCTCCCTTTGGCGCAGCATCGTTGGTCGTGTTGTTGGGTTTAACATTGCATCTCCTCGCTCAACTGCCGTCTTCCTTCATATTCGCTCAGTTTTTCTGAGTGAATAGGCTCTTAATAAACTAGCGCGCTTTAACATCAACAATCGCATCACTGCTTACCATCAGGCGGGATTGCATTATGCGTTACGGAATTGCATCGCTGACAGGGGTATTCGGCACTGGTGCAGCTACACAGGAGCTAAACTTAGCATTCGGGAACACCGTTGGAGCTGCTGAACCTTGGACAAAACTGTCTTTGCATTGTGTAGATTCAATTTCCTAGTATTGTATAATTGCATGGAACACGTGTGAGCACGATCTACTTGCTGTAAAGCATATATTTGTTGGGTTAGTCGTTTATTCCTAGAGGCGAAAGTACTCGCGTCATTGTACCAATGGCGCGAGGAAGAGCGGACACGGGGCTCCAGTCCGGTGCAGCGACAGATCGAGCTGCGCCGAGAGGAGCTCCGTCAGGTCCTGGTGGCGGACTGGCGGCAGAGGCTTATGCGCCCTACCGCCGGCCTCGCTACCGTCGAGGCGATCCGGCCAGTACTCGACGACTGGCTCGGGAGGAGGCACGGCTCCCTGTCGTTCAGGGTGACGCAGGTACTGTCGGGGCACGGCTGCTTCGGCAAGTACCTGCGTCGCTTAGGCAGAGAGCCCGACGCTCGGTGCCACCACTGCGTCCAATGCGGGGAGGACACGGCGCAGCACACGCTCTCCGAGTGTGTAGCATGGGAGGAGCAGCGCCGTGTCCTCACAAATGAAGTAGGAGGCGACCTGACGCTGCCGGCAGTAGTGCGGAGGATGGTCGGCAGCTCAGAGTCGTGGGACGCGGTGGTGTCCTTCTGCGAGGACGTGATGTCGCAGAAGGAAGCTGCGGAACGGGAGAGGGAGATATCAACTCCCTTCCCGGGCCGCAGAAGACGCACCGGGCGGATAACGCCCTCTTCCGTCCCCCATGAATGGGTCCAGGGGCGAGGGACATGGGGAAGTCCCCGCCCCCCCTATTGATGGACCCCGAGGCGAAGGCGCGCGCGAGTGTCTGCGCGCGCCTTTGAGGTGATGCACGGGGTAGTTTAACACCCCACTACCCCGTGCAGGAGAGGAGGCCCGGACAGACCGGGCCAGCACGAGGGTGGGGCCGTGGAAGAATTTAGACTCCCGCGGCCCCACGCGCGCTCGTGATAGAAGACACACCGGGGTGGTTTTAGTCAGTAAAAGTCTGACATACCCCGTCGCCCACCCCAGGGCGGCGGGCATCCTATGAGGATTTCCACCCCGCCAAAAAAAAAAAAAAAAAAGTCGTTTATTGACTTGATAGTGCTATGGCTGTTGAGAGTATGTCATACTCACTCAAATGTCTCGCTGGTGGTGGCGTGTGTGTTGGGTCATTAGGTTCCCTTCAATATGGTTGAGCTGAATGATGCTGATCCATACGTCATGTTCGTGAACGGACGCCGTCAGAGGGGACTGGTCATCTCTTAGCTGCTACGGCGTATTTTAAATTCTGAATTATTGTTTTTTTTTCCATAATGGACGCTCTCAGCGTACAATATATTTCTGCGTCGTTCTCACACGATTGATTTCAAAATGAATGATGTAATCAAATATTTGTATCAATAGCTTGATAATTTAAAAGAGTGTCCATGGAGTTTCTTGCCCGTTCTTCTCCATAGGTACCTACTCTTTGGAATGGGCGACTAGCTTCACCTTACTGACTGACCGACCTTCTGACAATTCAAAAGTGCCTGTAACTGGTTTATTTGAAATAAATGCTTTGATTTGATTTTGATTTTTTTGATTTTATAGCGCCAAAATGGTCTCGACGCAAATTCAATTTTCAAAGAGACATGATAATTTTAATTAGGTAGCTTGCAAAAAATGTGGAGGGGTGTTTTGAATTTGGAACGTAACTATTATTACTGTTATTAGTTATAAATAATCATATTTTTTAAATAAATTATTACTGGCCAATTTCCCATACATAAAAACTTTTTGTCGCAGTACTTTCTGAGTGACCTGACACATAGTCATCCACTGCCACTTCAACTTGCTTACTCTGCAAGCTATGTCGGTTACTCCCATTATTTTCCGGATAACTTCGTTACTGATTTTTTCCTTCATAAAACTCCCAAGCATAGTCCGCGCGGTGGAAGGAGTGGAAGCGTAGAGGCACAGTATACGTATCATATAATTATAGTTACAATAACGAACATGGCACACTGGTTGAAGACTTTAGTCTTCAAAAATTAACAAGCATTTTATTCTAAAAGTCGGTTCTTACCAGGAATCAATATTCCGTTTTGGCACTTAGGTACACTCATATCTAAATCTTGAACAGTTTATAGACAATCTTGGCAGTGTTTATCAATATTTTAACGAAGTGCCTTGTTAAAATGTTATATGTAGGTTGGGAAAGTCGAACTAATTTGATGATATGTTGACGTTAATGAGCTCTATTGAGGATCGTTTTACTTTAGTCGATTTCGTTTATTACGGTTAGTTTATAAACAGATAAAGGTAATACGTATTATTTATAATATTATTTTCTTCACAAAACTTTCTTTCATATGTTATTTTTATTAAGAAGTCGACATGCTCAGGTTCAGAACATTACCCTATAGAGAGTTGAGAGAGGATAGGGAGCTGTTAAGATGGTTAAAGTAGTCCCATAAAGATATTTGGCTCACATAACGATAATCACCTCGTCTAATGTTATAAACACACATTACTTAGGTACGACTTGCACTTACAGCTCTACTTATTACTTGATGTAATAAGCGGAAACATATTTAGTAGACTTAAGTACCGTTAAAACATTATTATAATGTATAAGACTTGCAAGCACCGATATTATTGTGTAGTGACAAAATTAGAAATTTGAGAGCGATTTTTCAACTGCCAACTGTCAACGACCCTGGACACTGGTACTGTCATTATCTATGAGAGAATCTCTTGACTTACCTCTTTTAGGTCTAAATTCGACTGAAGACAGTAGCCGACAGTAGATGAATATAAACTACATCATCCACAGTTTTGTTCATACTGCTAAACGGCCATGAGAGGCTCTTTTTTACGTATGTTACTAATCTGGAAAGTCGTGAATTAAAATATTATTTTCTAGGAATATTAACGCCAAACAAAAGAAGTCTTTAGCAACTTAGATAATGAAGACGTAATATGTCATACGTATCCTCCACTGACGCATATTTTGTCATAACAAAGAAGTGCCACACAATGCTAGAAATGCCTACGCGATATTGAACGTCTGGTCCATTATAAATTTAACCGACGACCCAGCGTTACAACTAATAACTGGGAAATAATAACAGGGTTCTCGTTAAATGGTTAGGTAAGTGATGAACTGATGACGCGTGTAGTCCTGGCGCCGATGACAGATTGCGGCCGTCAACCAACTTATAATGGACGTGGCCTATGTTATACTACGACACCGCCATTGCCCTCACTATAAATAAAATACAACATTGCATTGGCTTTTGTGTTTACCAACTCTAAGTATTTCGGACCATCTACAGTATGTTAAGAAAACCCTGTCCGACCCGTAAGGATAATAAAGGTTAAGTAAACACATGACCAAATATGATATAAAATTTTACGTAATCATCATAGTACCAATACAAATGAATTTTGAAATAACTTCCCCGAAATTTGGTCATTTTTAAAAAAGTGACAACACCGTTATTATTATGAGCGAATAGCGACAGCGATGCGATCACGTGCCGCGTGCCCTGCCGCCCGCCGCCCGCGGAAGGGTGCTTAACGCATATTTATTAAGTTGCCTCTTTTTGCGAAATAATATTTATTTTTTTAGGGGGATTTTTTTTTAAGTTAGCCTGGTTTTGTATGCATTAGTAGAATCAGTTATCGATACCTAACAACACCTTCACGGGTCGGACAGGGTTTTCTTAACATACTGTATAAAATGAAATAATTATTTTTTACATAACTGCAGTTAGCCACAAAGTATTTATAATATACCTACATCTAATGCTAAATTTATAATATTGTTTGTTTATAGTCATTTGTACTTTCCCTATTAAATTGTAATATAGAAATGAATAAAATATTAGTTAGTCAGAGTCGTGTTATATTAAACGAGTAAATTTCTAACTAAACAACTGCATGAGAGCGATTTATGGCTTAATATGGTGTTAATGTTAATGTAAAACCTACAAATTATGCGTGTAGGCATTTTGCTATTCGCCTTCAGTTCCTTATCTAAGACTGCGAGTTACTTACGTTATTGAATTATGAAAGTAAAGGGCCCTAAACATATAAAGCATAATATATATAATTAAAATGCATTATTATTGTAACAGGCACGGAGCTAATGAATCACAGGCAACGTACGAATTTATATTTCTAACGTTGCGGTACCTAATACCTAATTAAAGAATCACGAACTTGGACAACGATTGAATTACTCGTATTACTATAAAATATTGCAATTATTACAATAGCTTAAAAAGAGTTGTATTTAACCGTTTCAGCTGTATCGATTGTGATACAATTATTACAATCGATATATATATCTCTCAACTCTAACTCTTACTCGACGAATATCACGGAAATATTTGCATAAACATTCAGCAAAGTGAAATATCCGTTTTTGTTCTTACCTTGATAAAACCCGAGTGTCTACACAATCTACAACTTGTACCTATGTACCTACCTACATATAAGTGGGAGAATTGAGTGCAACCCCGCCCCAGCCCTCGTGAAGGCCATGAAATACTTCCACGGGGGAAGTTTCCTAGGCTCCGGTATTACAAGGGTACGGACAAATTTACTTTTTATGTTCATATCAACGCTATCTCAGCATTTTATGTATTTTGTATACGTACATACTTTGGCAAGACGAAGTGCGTCCATTTTAATATGATTTACATAGATATTTATTGACCCTATCAGATTTTGAAAGCAATTTGTAAATTTAGGGTTAAATAATTGATTCTAAAACCACTACTTATATCCAGGAATCAACACTTCTATTCAATGGTTTTAAAAGCTACCTAGCTACTTATTTCGCGGCAACATCTTGTTATGTAAGTATCCTAGCAGGTGGCGTTCCGTAGTTTTTGCCTTTCCCATGGGAAGAAGTCGTAAGTTTATGTCTCCGTTACCAGTTGATGCAACTTTACTGCGATGAACACATTTTACAGTATTTACACATTTACTCTGACAAAATAATTTGTTGAATTTTTACTTTATTTTACTTTTACATTTACCCAGGGGTCTGTACCGTATTTCCGAGATGCTGGCATCTACTTGAATACTATGTAATTTAACCGTTCTTTGAGCATGAAATCTTCTAGTGTTCCTCCTTCATCTTCGACTATTCCATCAAACAAAAGCATGTGCTTACCACCTTCTGATGCCGCGCCTGTTGAAATTTCTATCTTATTTATCATAACCTTGGGGTTGCATATTTTAACATGAGTTATATCTAACATCCATGGTAATTTTATCTTGATATAAGTACAATTAGTTATTCAGAATTTAACTAGGCCTACTCATAGGTAAGCTAATACTTACTTTTACTACTATTAAAACTCCATCATCATCATCTCAGCGTATAATCCCGGTTGCATCCGCGGCTTTTGCGTTGGAGCTCGGGGTCCGCTTTCCTACATATACACGCCTCCATTTAGCACGATCTCTGGCATCCCGTGGTGTGAGATTGTTGGCACGCATGTCATCTCTTACAACGTCAGGCCAGTACTTCTTTGGTCTATTTCGCTTGTTGCGGCCCGGCGGAGGCGCTTTGGCAAGACATTTGTTACCCAGGTAACATGCCGGTTTTCGTAAAACGTGACTGTAATAGTTACTACTATTAAAACTGTCTTCCTGAATGTGTACACTAGAACCGGTTCTCGTTATTTGTAAAAAATATGTTTTTGCAAGTTCACAGAGAGTGGTTATTCTTGCATGGCTAAGTTCATTGCTCTTGCGAATCTAAGACAAAAAAGTTTAAATTCCAGTCCAACATCTTGTACGAGTACATACAGCCAATATTGAGATTAATTCATGAGATCTTTTCGGCTTTGAAAAAAACGCAGTACAATATGGCCTAAAATATGCGGAAATGTTGCAGCTGTAGCTTAGCTGCTTTTAATTGCGATCTTGGCATCTTCAGTCATGGACCTTTAGCAAGTAATTATTTTTATTTACTTTTGCTCAGCATTTTAAAGCTAATCAAATTTTTAAAACCAACTGAACACTTTAAATTGAACGAATGCCCAATTTTGTCGGTATTGCTATAGGCACCTAATTCCTTCATGCTCCGTTAAGCCAGATACAATGAGACCCGTAGGCGCCGTGTTCCCCCTGGCTCCGTTGTCGAGACGTCTCACACTAATGCGTCTGCAAATCCTATAACGTTAGCCAACACAAGGCAACAAACAAAACAAAATTTGAAAGCTTGCAGGTGCATACAATCTGATAGGGAAAAGTTCAGACGAGACGAATTTTATACGGTGATTCGTTTCCCAGGGAAACTAAGAGGGAGGTATAAAAATATCGTAGTTACCAGATCAAAATTAATGAAAATACTGACCTTTTTAAGAAAATAATATCCGTGAAATAGATTATTTGATAAAATCTGAACTGCTGTTAGTTGCGTCAGATTCTATTGGAAATATGTATAATGGAAAAATTTAATCAAACTGAGACTGTCTAAAAGTATTTTGAATTAATTAACCTTTCTTCTTAGTTTTTAGATATTGAAGATGTCGCAAGGCTATTAAATAGCTTAATTGGTTGGGTTAGCAAACTTAATTTAGTGTTCATGGGTACAGACAAATGTTGGTATATAATTAAAGGCCAACGAGAGAAAGGATAGTTTTGTATTAGAGCATTTTGTAGGTATACAAAAAGCCGTTGGTATTCTAGAGTAACTTACAAAGCACTTGCTGAATGTTGAAGTAAATTACAAGTGCACTTCTTATAAGAAGAGTTCTGTCCGATCAGTTGAGCAAGCATCATCTGTGTTACGTGCAACCATTAAAGTAATCTTAGTAAAACTTAATTGCTGCGGTGTATGCTCTTTTATTCTTCGTAAACACCCCTTCTGCCACCCGAACATTACATTTCGATGATTATGAAATTTATATCTACAGCGGTTGATGTAGCTCCCAATTCCAACATGTACCTATAAGAGTTAGGCGTATAGATCTGACTCTCTGACTGAATTTCTATGTCAATTCAGTCAGGGGTAGAGTCAGTTGTGGGGTTGGGGTTTTCACTGAGGCCGAGATTAATTAACGTTTCTTAGCGCATACTTTGGCTAAATACTTCACACAAATATTCCTGTGGCTGTCACTCAAATGTCAACCTACAAGCATAAGGCAGATATACAAAGCAATAGCGTAGTAATCTTTTAAGCCGACTGAAAGAGTAATTGTAGCAAACCTTGAAGATTGTAGCTACCTAAAAGGTGCTTTAGTGTGAACGTGTTTGGGGTTATAGTGGACAGCATTTGATTTATAAATATCACTTGAGACCAAACTAGCCTAATTGCAAATGAATAGTATAATAGTAATGTGTTGAACAATTCTAATATCAATCAGAGGTGACGTCGTCATCGTCACTTATTTGCATATGGGTGCGCCAAGATAATCATGCTAATTTAAAGATTAGATCATTCTTTCTAAATGTAAATATTGCAATCACGATGTTGTTGTACTTGTCATAGTAATATTTCAAATAGCAATATTTGTTTTTTTCCATCAGTTGATTATGGACGATTAGAATAGAATAAAATAAAATCACAAAGTCTTTTAGTTACACTTTAATGAATTTAAACAAAGAAAACTTACATAGAACATCACAATTATGCTTCGCAAAACAATTTTGATGTCTTGAGATTCATTGTTATAATATCTACCCAATTAGCAAGATCTATTATAGTTACAACAATCGAACATGCCTAAATATTATAGAATAGATTTTCTACTCCGGGAAGCAATTTCCTTAAATATTAGACGTTGAACATACAGCCAAACGAGTCTGTAAAATTCTCACAGTGAAAACGTCGGTGAAGTGAGCTTGGGAAGAGTTATGGTCAATAGCGGCAATCCCTAGTACTTAAACAGTTGGAAAGACTTCACCTAAATTTTCACGCTAAGATGTTTACAGAATCCCACTAGTGGTCTTAACTTTATTTTGTAGATATTATTAATTGTTTCGCAATGAGTTCTAACATTAATTTACGACATCAGAGACAAAAATATTTTGAAGCTGAACGTGACCAATAAATATAATTATATTTTTGTTATAATAATATTTTAAGTCTTATCCAATAATGGTACGCTAGGTGGGACGTTGATTAAACGTTAATATAAAACATATTATTAACCAAGATTATACCAAACTAAAAAAATGTATTTCGAAAAGTGGAATACTGACGCAGTTGGTCAGCCAACCATAGCAGTTAAAAGATCGGTAATAAACTTGAAGAGATGAAGACAGTTCACTTACAATTAAGGCGAACACTTATAATCGATTTCAATTCATACAAAAATATCATCCATTTTTTCTTTACACATTGACAAAAGTCCGCTAAGCATACTACTACCAAACGATGCCAAATCTAATTAATCTAGGTACTCGGATCTACGAACTAACAAGAATGATGAATGGATTTGACGGAGCGATGCAATTTTAATGGATTTAATGCCTAAACTAATAAAAGTAGGCAAACTTATAAAGTATAACTTTGGCTTACGTATCAAAGTCATATTCAACTAACCTCACGCCTCATGCTAAGTTTTTATGTATATCTGAAGGGTAATTAGAATTTCATCTGAACAAGGCTTATGTTTACATTGAAAGAATAAAAACAAAATAACTTATTTGTGAATAAACGCTATCGCTACACGCTTTTAACTAATAATATCTCGTAATTCTGGATTTTTAGACTCTTGTAATTTAAAATTATAAATAACAATTAAAATTAGGGAATAAAAAATACTAAAAGGTAAGAGGTACTAAACAGTCTGCTTACTTACTATTGCGCGCAAAGAAATGAACTGTGAGTAAAACTGGTCATAACTAAAATCTTAGATACAAATGTAGTATCATACTAAAGCATACTCAGAAAAGTGGGAACAATGAATTTGATGCACAACAATTGCCGTATTACATAAAGTAAGCGGAAACAACAATGTTGGACAATTTTGATCAATTAATTCTAAAGTGTATTAATATTAGGTAACGGAATACGATAAAATAAATTACTTAAAACTTTACACATAACTTTTTACGGTGATTATACATAACAATTATTAAAAAACATGGCTATAGCCTTCAAGCAAAAACAAAATGTGTCAAACGAAATTCATTACCTATTTAAAATATAAAGAATATCTAAAAATTGTGTTTTGTACATTGCAACATTTTAAATATTGACGGTAACATATTTTCTCTTGTAAAAGTGATTTCGAATTTTGAGATTCATTCTGGTATCACAAATGTGAGTTTACTGTCCTGTGAATGTTGAAGGTACATTATGTGTGATTTTATTACAGTTTGTAGTTTGTAATTGGTAACAGTGTCCTACTTCACTCGCTATCATTATCCCTATCTACGATGTTTCCACTGTCATTACATTTAATGACAACCTCCTCGCGCCGCTCTGCGACTTTCATATCAGTTAACTATTTACAGATATATCTATTTACAGTTATGCGATCAATTTTGGCTCCTCAATTTACACATTGGAATGAAATCACATAACAGGAATGTCAAGAAAACAAAACATTTATATTTACATAATTTTGCCGAGGTATAAGGTAATCCGAGCCTCGACTTATAAACAACAGCATCAAGCTCAGTTGCCAAAACGTACATAAATGTATAAACGACCAAGCATCTATAATTTTAATGATATTTTTCTCGCTATTTACAAAGAATTTAACTTTCATTTTAAAGTAAAAGTATAAGCGCAGGAATAAATAACGTGAATGTAACAATCCTCATAGTTGCTCCATTGGGGTTGCTCCCGAGTCCACCGACTACAGATTTTTTTATATCTTCTTTTGGTACCGAAGGTTTGACCATGCCTTCACCGCTCTCATTTATCATTTCACTACTGTCCATCTGAGCAGGTTGGTCTGCTTTTTTCATGGCAGCTACATCATTTTCTTCAGGTACTGGAGGCGCAGTCTCTGGAGGCGCAGTCGTCGTAGTTGTCGTCGTAGTGGTGGTAGTGGTTGTGGTCGTTGGTACCAACGTATTGTTTGCTAGAAAATATATTTCCCCGTAAATAGCTTCTACCTCTAGAGTATTTTCAATTCGCAGCCCTCTCATTTGCCTCGACCGCGGATCATTATCTTTATAGAAAGTAACTAATTTAGCTGTATACTGGACGTCACGGTCTGTAAGGTTCCCCCTGAACGTTACATTACATGCTGTGCCTGGTTCTAGATATTGTTCGAGTTTATAAAACTTTGTCCTCCGCTCTGTAAATGGATTAGCCCACTGTATTTGCGGAAATACAGTACCGTCATCTGATTCAATAGTCGTATTAAGACCAATGGCTATGCCATGTCCATGACCCCAAGACAGAGTGTAGTTGAAGTCGTATTCGATTTCAGTAGTAACAGTAGCGCCAACCTCGTCTTCATTTTTTAGGATACGCTCTTCAAAAACTTCAGGTTCTGTTTGACGAACGTGTTCGGTAGCTTGATCAAATTCAACATTCTTTAACTTGTAACTAATGGGTTCAATTTCTTTCAGGATTTCACCACTGTTTTCTATTATTTCGTTATTCTTGTCATCAAAAGTAATTAACTGCCCGATAACGTTTTCATATGCAATCCTTCCGATATAATGTGTATATCCGTTTTCACTTTTCATTCTTCCAATAAAAACAGAATCAACAGAAGGATCTGCTAATACACCTCCGCTAGGTTTGGCAGTAAACCTAAACCAAGGTATCCAATTGATTAAAGAAGCGTTTTCAATATTTTCTAGCACCTCGAATATGTTGTAACTTTTGCTTGCGGATACAGCGCAGGACGTATAATCTGGTCTTAATTGTCCTAGAATCATTTCGCCTTCGTGACGTGCTCTGCAAAGATATATCGGACCTGAAAAGAATATAAAAATATATCTATCGATAAAGTCTTCTCCAACAGTAATGTCTAAATTGTAAAATTTAGAATTCATATTGTACCTAGTTCAGATTCCGCCCCAACCACATAGTTGCTCATGGCTTCTTTCTTAAGATTTGTCCACTTCAAAGTGCTTGAGGTTATAACTTGCTTTAGCTTGGAGTTGTACAGTCCAACTCCAGCTTCAGCCGCGGTATGAACTGCCAGGGTAGCAGTTAACAACACCACCCACCATCCACTTTGACAATTTCTGTTTTTCTTCATCTTAGCACTGCAACAAAGAAAAATACTTTTTAGATAAAATGTTAAATTTTTCTATTACATTTCAGTTAAACTAGCTGACTTAGATGTTCTGAACCTAATTTTACATTAATAAACGTGATGTAATTTTTTATCCAATGATTACCAGCTAGCTATTTTTAAACGATGGATAAAGATTATGTCCTACTTGACCTCAATATTTACACTGATGGATTTTAATCTGTTGATTTAAATAATTTTGTATGAAAGCACCTATTTATAGCACACAGGATCAGCTACAATATTTCTAATAAAGTAAAAAGCAAAATATCATTCGAGTCGTAAAAGAAAAATTAAAACTTGTCACCATGGGTAAACAAAGGAAATTGAATCTGGCACGTCTTTGTTTTTTAACCGATTGCTTTTTGATAGCTTTATAAATCGGAGGGTAGAAAACATTGCACAAAGGCTATAGTTGCATAATCCAGAACAAATTGAGTTTTATGTGATATAAGATGTCATTTAAAATTTCCTTTCATTATCCTCATGGTTTATATTAAGAATTTTGTGAGCTAACTCCGAAAATACCATCACATTCGTCCGACCCTTCAGTAATAAATTGCTACGATCCCCAAATTTTATCTAGATGTACATTCACAAGATATAAAAGCAGTCGTTTTCCCTGCTCATTGTGTTTTGTAATTGGCAATAAACATGTTAGAAATGAATTTAAATGTATAGCAAAGTTATAGTATATATGTATAAGTCGTTATTATTTATCATTACCTGTATATCAATTTAAGTAGATCTGTTAATCGACTAAGAACGCTGTGGAAGCCCGATTTCCGTGACAAAGTTACTGAAAGCAGATCGTGCTGAGCTCTACGAGACAAATTTCTTTGCATTTTGTAAATTTTCTCATCTCAAAGACACTTAAAAACTAATTGCATTTGCTTTAGGCTATCTTCTTTCATTACATATATTCCCATATGCTGTTATGAGATTTCATGACTGTTTTTGAAAAAGTAGCTTTGGAATATTGTAAATTAGAGACTGGACATTTCTTTCATGTGTGTCATCTTTGGCATTTTAATTCCCTATAGTCATCGTTGTCATCCTTCGACTATCGAGATCCATGAAACACATGAACAGCATGAGTATTTAAATTAGAAACGATTAAACAATAATCTGCACTGAAATAATTAGAAACAGAATATCTGACACTTGGATTGCTGTAAATGTTAATTTGTCACGAGTGCTATACCTAATGATGGTGCCAACAAAGTAAATGTTGATTAATAGATCCTAAATTACAAGACAGCACATATAATTGTTTATGATCCAAGGTAGTAAGTATACAATACGGTTTTATTTAGCTTGCCCTGTGTATTTATTTCTTTGGGTATAGCCGTGAATTTATTAGGAGATACTATGATAATGCCTAAATTATTTAGTTATTATATGTCAATTTCTTTTTTTCAGGTAAGTTGACATGTGACAGCTTCTTTACAAAAATATATAAGGTATGTTTGATAATAACTTGATTTTAAATTATATCTGTAGGTAATAAAATGTTCTTACCCAAAAATAAGCCAATTAAAACCAGGTATCTGAAATTTCACTTTGCTAGCCAAACGAGATGAAGTTTATTGCAGATTCATTATTCAAGACTGGTTTATAGTTTAACATCTATTGCTGTGTAGCTGTCAAACAGGATATAAAACTCACATTTTGGGAATTCAACAGGTTTTGCTTTTTTTTACAAGGGATTGGACTCCTTTCAATAACAAATCTACTCGAGATTAGGATCCAATAATTCATCGTTAGTGCCGCTACAAATGGAGTAAATTCAGTTTAATAAGTTCAATTGGAGATTGACCGGTCCATTTTGTGTCGCACAATCCCGACACCCCGTTCCTTTGTTATTTGATTAACTTGTGATATATGGCTTTTCGAATAGGGATCTTCCTTCATAAAATAGATGGAATTAGTCACGGTAGCTTTATGTATTCAACATTAATTTTGAACAGACGGGCTTTATTCCGTATCGCCAGATGTGAAGTAATAATTAAATTCGGTCATAGGTTACATGATAACGCTAAAAAATATTCACCTTCCAAGACGTTAGACTGTAGACAAAGCATGGAAATGATAATAATATAGAGATGATAACTAATTATAAAAAAATAAGACCAGTATTTAGAGTAGGTAATACAAGACGTAATGGTTTTTAAAATACTATTTTATTTGGACCATTCAGTTTGGCTGGGTAGCATTCCGTACGACCGAATCAATGTGGTTCCCTTTGTATCGGTGCACATAGCGTGTCCAAACGCACCTTTTGTGTGCCCGCCAATATGACACCTAGCCGAATCGATTAACTAATTTCACTGTACTTATGTACGTATACGCTCTCTATGTGGTAGCTTCGACCTATTTTCAAAATTTAATGTTCTGTTTTGAGACAACCACTACTGGGACGTGTTAACCTCTCGGTGGTAGGAAATGGGCCGTAATCCACAATGTGGGCCTAGTATGGGTTAGATGATGTGAATGTTTTTGTATTTTTAGATCTGGGACATAATTGTATGATTTTTTTTTTCTGAAATTCAGATTTCAACAACGCTTAAGAGAGTTTGAAGATGTTATTCCTAATCTGATCATCAAGTCTTTAGCCAGTAAACCATAATCTCCTTCGTGGAACTAGATGATAGAATGATAATGTGTACAAAGGAAACTCAGACAATCATTCAGCGGTAGCTTTAATGAGTCGATTTAAACACCCCATACGCTTCTTCCAACACAATACCCTCTGTCTGCGTGTTTTAGAGCAACTCTCGATGCGACGAGGGGAGACAAACTACAAACAAAACAGGAAAATCTTTCGTCTGAGTTACCTCACTTCACTGAATCATCACCACACCCTCTAGCATTTTTTTTTCACTTCACAATTTTCAAGACGAACAGGGGTTTCATTTATTTTTGTGTTTGTTCGGAAATTTAATTCAGGTATAATATTAGGTATGCATTTCGGATTATAAAAATAGCTCTCCTCTTTGCGTCATTATTTTAGCCTGTCGAAAGGACAACCATTGTTAGAGTATAACGCTGCTGGCAATCAGGCAGAGTCATTGTACATGAACGTTATTTTTCAAACATGACATCATTTTGGTAAAGGCAAACTTGTATTTTGTAACAATATTGTGGGCAATAAAAGTTTTATGATGTTCAGCGACGTGGTATGTAGTGACTGCAGCATTCGAGGTCACATTTTATGTGCCGTTCCTACAGTGCCGTAACTAAATTGCAACCATGTATTTCAATGTCAATGCCGTTAATATTGCCGGACGAAGGAGATCAGAATATCACGGTTGTTAATAGAATATTCTCTTTATCCACTGCGCATAAACCTATTAATGATAGGTACAATGAAATTGGTTACATAGGTACTTCAAAAATCTCTAATTTACAATTATGTAGTTATCTCGATCTCAAAATGACTTCAAGTGGTCTTCCTTGCTTCTGTTATTGCATCCATGTACGGACAGATATACTTATATAGCAGCAATAGTGTCAACTTAAAATTATTAAGTTTTAAGCCCAAAAACGAGTACCGAATGACCCAAAGAAAGTTCATCCAAGAATTGAACCGATGAACCTTTGAATACGATTCATTGTTGCGCTTATATTGTTTATCTCAACACCGAGAACTTGGGATGGTACTTGTTTATCTTTAGTTCCGACGCTTCATTGTCCCGGCAGAGATCATTAATCTTGTCGTTAACTATGAACTCTTGCTATAACCATATCTCTTAGGTGTGAGTCACAATTTTAAATAGCCCACATAGATCATTACGATTATATTTTCCATAGATGGCATCAATATAAAAAGCTATATTATCTTAAGCACGTAATGTTGTCGTTTAATCAATCGATTGAAGTTACTTATCGTAAGGAGGTAAGCTCCCCAGGCAATAGCTCACGCACTAATCGCATTACACACATGCAATCAATAATACTAGACAGGATTACTATCCACTGCAACGTATAAACATTTCTGGGTAAAATGTTGCAAGTAATAAAAATGACTCGAAAGTATTCATGTGAAATTCTATAGGTATTTCTTTTTTGTTTTTTTTTTGGCACTTACATAAACCGATATCGACTATTCTGCCAAATAGGTATTTAGTTCTTAGTCTAAGTGTGATGCAAAAATAGGACATATCTATACATACTTGTCAGATATGTATACTGACATTGACAATCTGGGGAAGTATATTATTATGTGCAGTTTCTTGACAGGCATAACATTTTGATGGTATATTTAAAGTAAGTACCGTGTTCTCTGAAACATTAATAGAACTTGTGAAATGTCACATACACGTGCATGTTTTATGAAGCATGTCGAGGGTCACCAAAAGTAAATAAATGTCAGCGTCGCTGAGCTGAAAACACCTTACCGTTCAGGATAATTTTAGCAAAGTCCCTACATTCACGTTTGATCAGTAAATATTTTAATACATAGAAATATTAAAGTTGACATATAGATGATGTAGATAAGACTCCTACTTTACATAAGTTCTATGTATGACTGTTCACTGTTGTGCTGATCCGACTGCGAAACAGCACTAAGCTTTTAACCCAGTTGTGCTGCTGCTTACAATGCAAATATTCCGTTAACGTTAGCGCAAAGCCTCTGGGGTGAGTCGGACACTGTGCTAATTTAATAGCAAGCCTTATAGAGGTTTTAAAAGGAACTTTCTGTAATTTTGCAGCCAGCTTTGATGAACTTTTTACTATAACGGTCCAAAATTAATTGAGAATTCTTCAATAATTGGACTTCTCTACCGTATCTCAACCGTTATTAAACCTCTATTAAAGTCTGAGTACCCCCCGACACAATTGAATTGAATGACAATTTCCAACAGTCATGATAAATTCTTAAATCCAGTTATATCAACGTCCTCTTTTGCATTATTGAAGATTAAATAAAAGGTTTATAGTTGGATAACGCTGGTAACACTGCCAAGCAATTCAGTCTATTAAGCACGCTGCACAAGATCATGTCCATTTGTCGAGGGGTCCCATTGACCTTTCTTCATATTTTACAACAGGATAAAACCATTAAGCATATGCGTTTATTGTATTAAGTACGAACCATAAAGTTCACTATTGCTTTGCGCAGTTTCTTTCTATATTTAGAACCCCTATTTGTCATGTCAACGTGATTAAATACATTGCAGAACTCGGAGTAGTATAGTATCGCAGTCTGGTGTTAGATGGGCGGTCCTCATTGGGAGGCAATTATCGCAGTAATGGCTTCGTTATCAAACGCTGTTTCATCTTTGTAGCTCTAATGAAACGAGTTCGCCTTTCTTTAACCAATATCTACTTAGTAGGTTTATATCCGTACATTGTCCGCACAGTGAAAGCACGAACAAGGTCGCTTATGCTGTAACTATTTTGTTTTTTTAAATTACATTTATCTACATTCACTATAAATCAGTGCCACTTGATTATCATCGGATGGTTTGAAACGGTGTAGGTACTCATAAAATTGGTTTTTCAAGTACCGTTACCAATTTTGTCGTTTTTCTTTAGAGATGTATACAATTATTTCAATACAATAAATAAGTTGTAGTTCATTGAACTGAAAGGGTTTCCCATTAAACGCAGTAAGTTTATTGATGAAGTGTTGTATGTAGGCATTTCTTCGCTTGTAATCTTTGCAAGTAAGAAAGCGGTACACGCGGAACAATGCCACATACATACGTAAGTCCAATGAATGCTGTGATAAGTTTTTGCGGCGCAGTGAATTGCTTTCTCGGGTGCCATCTTCTCTCATGTGCCGCTGCTAACTGTCAATAAATCTTTCTCTTTATTATTAGTCACTGGCTCTTCCATCAGAGCTGTCAAATTGGCGCTATTTCTTTAATCGTTTTGTTAGCTTAGTTTCGCCATTTTATTTGATTGTGTTCTATTTATTTTTTCCACTTATAAATTTTTGCTCTCGGCCACTGCGGTTTGTTATCGGACAGGTTGGTGACGCTAGTAGTGTTTCGGGCCGTTGCGCGCGTGTGCTGGTGCGTGAACCAGCTGATAGCGTGGGAACAACTTCATGCATGCATTGCTTGCTTCACATATTGGAACACTATGGCGCCTCAGATTCCTATCTTACTCGCAATGTTTTGTAAATGGATCGTGAATTTAGATGATTTTCAAGGAAATATTGGTGAAATTAACAAATGAGCAAACAGTGATGTTATGGATGAGGCATATTATGGGTTCTTTATTAGAATTATCTTCTTATAAAATATCTATATGATTGCACCAAATTACGTTAACCGAGCCGCGAGGGTGTCGCATCGGCGCCTCTATCTCTGCATAAGGCGTACTTATGTATCTCTTGAAAGCTGTAAAACAATAGGATGCGGGCTTTGTGGCTTGTTGACGTTTTCGCCTTGAGCTCGTAGACGAAGTTGACAACACAATTAAGTGCTCAATGAACGCCAATCAAATGAATTTGAACGTTGTTTTATCACAGACATTGTATGGTTAAAAGGTGCTTTTGAAAATTATCACAAACAACAACTTACGATTATTTCTTACTGTTTGCGACAGGAAGGGCGGGCTTATCTCGATGTTATGTTTACTATGTCTTATTTTCTCTTTGCATACGAATGCCTTTCAATGTAGTCTGGATATAGTTCGTAGAACGGATGTGAAAGACTATAATTACACTGGTGTAGTTGTATACTATCAATGTTAAGGTATGATATTTCCACATATATCACGGAATGCCCAGTTTATTTCCCACATACTGTTTCAGGTATCTGGCTACCTCTTTCATTAGATACCATAATAGAGGTTATTGTTAGTGTACCCATACTTAATAAAGTATATTTTTTGCTTGTTGTAGAACCGTTAACTTCCGGTAGTTCAAATTATGAATGAGATAGTTCCGTTTGGACTGGCAGTATTTGTTCGCGTTGAGTTGGCAGACAGTGCTATGCGCGAGGCGTGACGGTGTCGGGAGATGTCCCATGATAATAACGGCAAAGCTGTTTTAATCACAATTACATTTCAGGTTCCTGCAGTAATTTCTGTTCCGAGTTCGTTGTACTGTCTGCAAAAAGTTTGAAGGGGCTGTCTGACTCCAGCTGATGGTATCGTCAGATTTAATCAACTTTTTAATTTTAGTCATCTTTGTCTTGCATATATTTTTAATATATGCAAGACAAAGATTTATTGTTGTATTTATTGTTTTTTCGTTTATTTATTGCTATTTATATGCAGTGTCTGAGTTAATTATTCAGATTTCAATATTTCACTGGATGGCTGAGTGTGGTCCTAGTAACCAGTTTTCCACACCACAGTTTGTTCACACAGATTATACCAGAGTGTTGTAACCTGCTGCATTGCTCTTATTCTTATCTTAATCATAGTGAATTGCCTAGAGATATTCTTCAAACGCTGCATAATTTATTATATCTAAACGGACATCCACAATTTTAGCACGTCATCGGCCGTAGACCAGAGTTTTCGCTTAGATAAATTAAGCACGGTTTATCCTAAGACAAAGTTAAGCTATAAATCAACCGGCAAGGGGCTAATTAACACCAGCTCGGATAGAGTCTGTATCATCGCACCTGCCGTCCGCGCTGATCCACGGACCGATGCTAGAAGTAGCAATTTTCCATGTCAAACGCGGTTAAATGAAGGAACGAAAGATTTATTAGAAATGATTTATTTAGATGTTCGCTTACAATATACTTATTAAACGCTCATACAGTAGTGATAGCTCTTATATCGAACGATTTTCATGCCTTGTAAGTGGAACCTGGGAGGTGCACGAATAAAAGTATGTTTTTCGCACCTGCTCAAATAAATTTAGCTCTAAGAGAAACATCGTGATAGTGGTCAGAGTACATGATATAATATACAATAAATCAATTTATATTTCAATAATAAAATGTGTGTGCCAGTACGAATATTACATATCAGCATGGATTTCATCGGTATACCGTCTGTATTCATATCATAAAAAATAATAGGGAGTGAGTATGTACATTACGAATGTCATTACCGGAAGTTTTAAACCTGCATGAAGCCAATATATCGATGAATCTTCATTGTACACAACTGACCGGACAAAACATTACCCAGCGAAGTTGCTGGTCCAGTCCAAATAAAGTTTGTTGGACGACCACTTTTTCATCGCTATTATTTATCTGAGTACCCAACCAACCTGTTCCCTAAATGACATTATGTGGACAAGTAAAAAAGAATTTGCCTACAAACCAGTGTTGGATAAGTAGGTATCTATGTAGATTACACTGCCAAATGTGACAGCGTTCGGCAAAGTTGTTCAAGTTTCTAGAATTTTTTTTTATATAATCTAGCCTATCTATGATTATGTTAGCAATAATTTTAAAAAATAATGTTCACTGATATATTCATTCAAGATTACGTCAAAAACAGAAAACAAAATAGTCTACTGCATTATGGACAACAAACATTAGAAAGTATAGTGTATAAGATCGGGTGAAAACCGACACCTCAATTGCTGAAGATAAGTCATATTGATTACGGCAATTTGTTGAACCGCACAGACAAGTCGTTGTCCATTTTAGAACGTGTCGTGTTTGAACGTCCGCAATGTATACGCACACGGCTGACAAACGTGTTTTAGAACTTTATTAAGTTGGACAGCCGTATATACATGTAAACCTTTGGTAATTTAATGGTTGTCAATAATACATATAAAGTATTAAGATGAAATTTATTGGAAAATCGACCATGCATACTTGTTGATCAGCTAAACCAACGAGTATGGAACACTTGGATCTAGGGTATTATGTAATGAAGTGCAAAAAGCGGATGCCGGAATGGAGAGGATGACAATCTGGGGCTCCCCACGATTTGCGCGACAACGAGCAGCAAGGTCGCCGTCTGATTGTCGGTAATAGTGCCACTTATAATTTGTTGACGACACATTGGCCCAATTTTAGCTGCACTTTTTACTCCCAATTTTAGAAGGTTCCACAAACTAATAAGATTATTTCATATTACTACTTTCATATTGCTTGTAAAACTAGAGCGTAAATTGTGCCTCTTAGAAAATCTAAGTTTCCAACACGCTCAATGTGACTCTTAGGTAACCCAAGTTTCCAACACGCTCACTAAAGTTTTCCAGGCGTATTCTGTATTTCCCTATTAAGTCGTTAGGATAATGGTCATTTGTGTAACTCGCGATGCAGATCCGGCACTTGTTTGATATTGAGAGGCCAATTGTGGTCCGTCCTGACTCCTGACAGGATGATAGTGGGCTCTCGAACGTGCTCGTCGTGACTATTTTTAGGTCGTAGATGGCATCACCGAAACATTCCATTGAATTGTCAATTTCGTGTGCTTTTTGCGTCGAGAGCGTCTCGCTTCAGTTGTTAACCATTAGGTATGTTTGGTATGTCCACTATGAAATTGCGCCGTGACTGCGTTACAAATTGTAATTGACTTTGTCAAGTTCAAACTGATTTCCATGAAGTACGCATATGTTAAATGGAAGATCATAATAACTAACTACAATCCCAATGGTATGGAGAAATACTCATATTTTTGTATAATTTTCATTTTATACTAATTAATTGATTTAAAATAGATTATACTCATTTCAACTTATTAGTTTTAAGAAACTCAATTACCTTATTTGGAAAGGCTATAAAATTTCCAGGTTTACAACAAATCTTAGCCGGTGCACCAAATCTGAAACAAAAATAAATCGATTTCAGCATTTTCTCATGTGTCACGCAACGCTTAAATGTATTCAATTGTCATTTAAGTTAATCGATACTATTTTGGACCAATTCTCATACGACAAGACCTTGTCCTTAATTTGTTGTGTAAATTAAAAATATCTTCTTGTGACTGACGTAACTGTGTAGCTGTTAGCTTTATAAAACCTAGAACTGTTATGAACCGGCCAGGATGTAGTAAGAATTTCTTGTGTATAATCCTGTAAACTAATGTATTTGATTACTGTGTTCTTCGTATCAGGTATATAACAGTATTAACAAGGAAAATAATTATTTAATGGTCGCGAACGTGGAGAATCTTTGCAATAAAAACTAGTTGCAACAAAGTGGTTGCAGCTGTCTACTGAGCTTTGTTAGTCGTTTTTGCAACTGACAATATAAAGTTAAAGCAGCTGCTTAGATTAGTCATAATGCTTAAGTAAAAGTGCACGACTATACAAAAATTTACGTAGGTCTCTATACCTTTGCATACAATTTACTGTCGATTACAGTCAGTTAGAAATAAAATTATAGATAGTCGTTTGTTTAAAATCACAAAGCGGCTAATAGTAAATACGTGGTTAACCACAAAAATAGAATGGAAATAAAAAAATAGTAAGTCAGTATGGCGTGAAATATACATATTTACGGTCAATATTAATACATATTTGTGAAGATAATAAAACAGGTAATATCATTCTAGAAAAATCCGTGATTATGCAACAAGTCATAAGAATGCATGTTAAAGTTGATGCAACCGGCTTTATAATGCAGTCGTTAAACGGCGTTGAGTCGGCCTTCGCCACGGCAACGGTCCCATTGTCTGCGACTGCTACAATGAACACTTGGAAACCAGATACCCGAGTCTTATGTTTTGTGTCTCCGGTTTAATAATTACAGTGTACACGGGAAGTGCTTGGTTCATGCGAACGCTGTCACCCGGCTGCACTTATTACCGTATCTGCAATATAGCGACTGACCGAAACGTTATTGATCGATCTATTCATTAACTAGTAGATTCGCCGACATCCGGATTAGCGGCTTCGGGCTCTTCGTTAGTTAATGGGTCATTATCTGATACAGCTCTGAAGCGAATCAATTTATACGAGTTCGTTTGCGCCTATTGTTATTTTTTCCCCTCATTAGTTTTGGCTCGAAAAATAATAGCATACAACATTTCCTAGATCCAGGTTTTCCTATTTCATGTTTGGTTTGTACAGGCAATATTTTAGGAATAAATTCCGCATTGTGTATGTGGTTTTTAGTCCCATTTTGCTCAGTTAACCACAAGAGCGCGCGAGGAAGCCGGGATTTCCAATAACGCGAGGGGAAGCCGATGGACAGGCAATTGTCTTGACAGGGTCAAATAACCAAAGAGGGAAGGGACTCGGAAAATACGATCAACCTTTGCGTTGTATGTGCTTTATTTAAACGTGTTGTATACTGTTTCGTGTTCCTGTTTGATACTAAGTTTTCAGTTTCGGTGTTTTGAGTTTGTGATTCGAAGGTTTTGCCAACAACCATAAATAGTAAAACTAATCCTAACGTAGCTATACTGCCTTTAAATTTGATTCTTCTACGTTACAAAATGTTTCATATCTTCAATCAAGCTGTGATATCAAATCTCTTTGTCTAGTATCAAACCCGCCTATACAATGTGTCGCACGTCTTTTGACGCGAGATATCACTGTTCATGCAGACCGCCCCCACAATCCCATTCTAAATTGCCTGACAAAATCTCGCATCCCTTTGTGTAATAGAGTTATTATTACGGGCCGTTGATTTGATGAGGATCCCTCAGAAGTATATATTTATTTTACGACACGATGCCTTTTTACATTCTTTTAAGATTTTACTGCTCTACATTGAGTTCCTATTTTCAATTTTAATGTATTTTTTTTAGTTTTCATACCTTGATATCAGTAAGTTCAAGGTTTTCATACAATGTTAAGGAAAAATCAAGCCTAAGGAGATAAATAATAGTCTTATCCACATGGCTGACTTGGAGATGTCGGGATTTCAGATCTTTCCCGTAGGGTAGGGGGTTGTGAAAATACGTAGTTTCCTCTGTTGCCATGGTGACGCCCCGCACGTGGCCCGTCCTTTTCGCAACCTACCACCGAATTAACAGGCTGAAACACGAGCCATCAACTCATAGGTTATCCTATTATCATAGCCGGTTTCACCCAGAATGTCCCATCACATGTAATCGCGTGTGTAATACAGGTATCAGACAATTTAAAGCCCTTCGCGTCAATGATTCGCTCGCTCTAATGTTGGCTCGGAAAAGTGGATTGTACAAGCATATTACATTTAAATTGATAATCACACCTCCCCCTTTTTGTTGTGCGGTCTATTGAGATATTTCAAACATTTTTTTATTAAATGGTTCCTTTCTCAGCGTCATGTTACGTGTTACTATGAGGCAACGCCCTAGTCTAATTGCATTTTATTTATTCAGGACTCTAGTACCCTTGAACGATCATAAAACCGACATGGGGGTTGCAGCTCTTGTTGCTCATTAGTTTATGCTTTTGGATAGAATTGAATAATATTACTAAATTAGGAAATAAGTAAGAATATATTCATTAACAATGTCTTAGATTTTTTGGGAGAATACATTATAAGCTTTAAAGTGACTAGGGAAGATATTTTAGATGATTATGGTTTAAAATACAGATTCTTTTAGGCAGTCCAGTATTCACCAGTGGGGCTAAAAATAGGTTAAAAGCAATGCTTCCGAGGTTTCGACTAATTCCTCTTTTATCTCGGATACTTTCGACTTTTAATTAAGGATTGTGTTCCGCCATCATTTGTTGAAAAAAAAGGTTTCATTAATCGCTTGGTCGGCATCGAGGTTCCCCCACGGATAATGCCCCGATAAACGGTTAGGAAATAATTCGGTTTGAAATTCAAATTAGATTCAATTTCAAGATAATCCCAACTTATGTTCTGGAAGGTACCAATGCCAATGTTTTATTTTTTTTTTATTAATTGGAATCAGTTTTTGTTACACTGTCTAGGATAGTTAATGTTTGTCTGAAATGTTTTTAATTAATTACTTTCTAAACTAATTATGTACATACATATGCCTATGGGAAACTACTAACTAAATACAAGGCTGGAGTGTTGTCACTAGGGATTGCCATAAAATAATAACCCGGTATTATTATTCGCGTGCTGGCACCAGAATATTCCAAAGAGTATGTCATGTAACAAATTGTTGCTGATGTCATGCTTATTCTGTAATAAAAACTCCCCTCTAGTAATGCAATCGATACCGGGTACCCCCATTACATATTTATTGCAAACAGGGTTTCGGGACTGCTGAGGAAAATGGAAATGGTCTCCTTACTTTATAAAACCGCCAACAGTCTTCTGTAGATTTTATCATAATTGCGGAACGTGTTAGTTCTATTTTAAAGAATTTTTAGGATCATCAAGTTACTTTAAAGACCTGAGTTTTAAAAAGTTTCTATGGAAAGACATCTTTTTATAGTTTGTGTAATAATACTCATCTGCATAAAACTCGCATATGGGTCTCTCGGAACTTTGGCGTTTGGAATGATGGTAGTGAGTGACTTACCCCCTTATTCATAAACGCTGCTTAAAGTGAACTAGTGATTAGCGATTATTTAACCATATATTTTTGACCTTTTAACGTGACTTAACTTTTATCATCCTTTATGAATAAATACCACAGAGTTTAAAGGGTTTATTCATAAAAGATGATTACAGCTAAGTGACGTCGAAAGGTCAAAAATGTATGGTTAAAGAATCTCTAATCACTAGTTAAGTTTAAGCAGCGTTTATGAATAAGGGGGATAGTGTTGTGAATCGTTGTGATCGATGATTAACATGAACTTTTCAACAGTGCTGGCGTGATATGAATGTTAAACCATGTGGATTACAAAACAGTAAAACGGTTACAGTTTAAATCGTCTGTATGAAATATTAAAACAGTCTGCAATAAATTAGTTTTATGCTCACACAAAACGTGCGTTGGATACGAATTGATCGTTCTTTATAAAGAAATAGCCATTTTGTTCCGGTTATGTTAATAAGATACCAACGTCCTTGGGCAATCTATGAATTTAAAATGATTAACACTTTTTGTCATCATTAATTGCTTTATTTGCATAAACAGCTCTCAACACTAACGTATTTTAAATGGACCTGAACGATTTGCTTAGTTAAAAACCCGCTGAAGTAAATTATTCCTCTATATTACAAGTTCGCATAAGTATAATACTCAATGGCAGTTAACTTCGCGTGTATATGGGCCGGGAGCTTTCAAACTTTGCATTAATTACCGCCGAGTAACTTTGCCCGCTCAACAAACTGTTCGGGCAATAAACATTGTGCAATATCTCACTAATTACGTTCCCTGTCCTGAAGTTAGCGCACTGAAGTATAGATACCATTCACTGTTTCCAAGTTCAAGATGTTTATAGGAAATGTATTGAATCAGAAATTGTAATGTTTTTTCTGTGGGACAAAATGTATTTTATTCAGCCTCAACTCAAATGATTCTAAAAGGACCAAGTTTTCGCTCCCCTAACGAAAAAGTTTTGCGCTTTGTAAACAGAACGCGGGCAGAGTTTGCCGTTTGCATATGAAATGCTGTTAGTAGTCCGGCCTGGGGATTAAACCACACGCACCAAGTACTATATTTTCTATAGGGACATGTTGCAGAGAGAAATGAGTCATCATAATAGGACACAATTCTGACTTATACGAGTAACTTACTACGAATTACTCACAAATGCAATGCGTCATTTTACAATCATTTGATGAGTCATTTGATCTTGCTTTAAGATGAATGATTCGTAGTATTTTTTGGATTCAAAACACTCATTTGAATACTACGAAATGCAATGGATTTATTAGTAAATCTAAATGAGATTGACCGAGTCTAAAACTTATTTTAACATAAAAGTACATTCTTATAAGCAAGAGCTTATGTAAGAGCGATAACGGCTGCTGAAGTTACAGGGGTTCAACAAACTAACTAAATGACTCATCCTCGGTCACCGCACCATCTTAAATTCACCATTCGCTTGCAAAAATACGTTCCAGTTGACGATGAGACGCAAATGAACTCGTTTACTTCTCGGTCACGTATGGATGGATAGTACCTAAAACTCTTGATGCATGTTCAACTCACACGCAACGCTGCATAGTTATAATTTAGTGACGGTACGAATCAAATTCCTCAGAGAACCTCTCAAATCTAACAAATAGGAGTTAATTGAAGTACTCGAATATACTCTGTACTCGACGGGAAAGGAACAAAGCATATTGAATATTCATTAATGAACGCCATAATAACGGAAGGATTCGAGAGCCCTGCATTCCGCGTGGTGAGAGCCATTAACAATGCTCTGAGCTACGGACAGAATGGACCGAGAGGGAACGATAATTTACCGGACTTTTACTCGAATAAATGAAGTGTAATGGGAGACCGTACCAGTGTACCTATACACTCAAACAATTCATTGGGTTCATGCATAGATTGATTGAGTTAGTCATTTTATTGCGTTTAACTTTTTGCTCACAACTTTTGTACATACAATAAGCACAAGTATCTACTTTAATTGAATTATTTTATTTCTTATTATAACCCTTATAGCGTATACTATTTCTCATTGCAAAACCTTTTCCCGAGCTTCTATCATTTCAACAAGTTTTCTCATGCAATAAGAAGTTTGTTTGTCTATTTCGATATTTTAATTATTAGCAGCTTTTCTCTTCTATAAAGAAGCCTCATTCACATTTCCTGTTTGTATAAACTTGACCCAGTTACAATATGAGGACAACTAGGAGAGCATGGCCTTCATCCAGTTTCCAAAGCGAGCTTGTAGAAAATTCTGCAGAGCGAGAGGATACGTCAATTATACCGACTACTCGACCTGTGGCATGTTTTTTCCCGACGTGAAAATTCATTTCGGAGTTTCGCTTCCGAACATGTACCTACCGTGTTCTTTGTTTGTATCCAATCAATTTGTTTGGTATTACGTTTTACTGATCCTATATGTTCTTTTTCAGTTTGTTTTCCATGTTAGACTAGATCACAATTTTGCAAATTGAGAATATTCTATAACAGTCCAGCAAGATTAGCGTGCCCACACCTACAAATTACTGCTCATAATCAAATTAACACCTTTAAATGTCTTGATTTAGGTAGGGAAACTATTACAGAGTTAGTGGTTAATGTTTTTCGCCTTCAATAACATTTATTTGGAGAATGACGTGTTGGTGATTACGAGGCAAGGTCGTCGATTAATTTCCGCGGCCATTTCAAACAACATGTGACACAGATGACACGAACATTAAATGTTTGTTATTACAGAACGAATGTATATTTAATATTATGCTAATTTTACTTAGCCTTAAATTACGATATGCTTATCTCAAAGCATTATTTTGTTTGACCTTTTATATCACATTAGTTGAGACAAGATTTAAATCATATTTTAAAAAGTTATGCAGTTTGGTGTAAACCCCGTTCAGGATTGGTTATTATAGAATTGCTCAATTATGCAAATCGAGGATATCATATGTTCTTTCCAAATATTTAATTATATTCCTTGATACGTCTTGCGTCAAGTGCAATCACCAATCCAGCACTAGAGGTACTCCTTGAGCAAGTGTAGTAATGAGAGATCGATAATCAGTGGACCGTACGCTTAACGGTAGTCACACTTCAAGTGCAATGGTCATATGATATATTGAAACGAAATATCTTTAATCTCCTAGTATTAAATTTATTAGAAGTCTAAAGTCACATATACATAAATTAAGAACGCAATTGATATGCAGTGAAAATCTGATGCAATAATACTCAAACTAATACAAATGTTATAGAGAAACGTATAAAGGTTTGACGTAACAATATCGAGCTTTATTATTACCAGTCCCAGCAATAAAATTGTACAGTTTATTGCTACAGACGGTGGACTGCGATCAGGCTCTCCAACTTCAAGTGGAGCTATTTTACGATCAAAGCTTAAATAAATAAATCATTTTACCCACTTTGACAAGGGTTTCATAATAATTATGATTGATATCGTTCTTAGCAGTATGAATACCCATAAATTAAATGTGCCTGTGAATGCGAACGTTATAATAACATTGAAAATGTCTCTATATCAAAAATAGATCCAATGATTTTGCCGATTCGGTGTAAACAAAACATTCGTTCGCATTCTTTGTTCTCAACAAAGAACAAAGTTTACCATAGACTAGAGAACTCTCTAGTGAAGTTACGTGCGGTGGCTTCAACTACAAGTCGAGTGGAGTGCTTGTTCAACATGTCTCCTGTGAAGAGATGTCGCAACGCTCTCGTTGCCTGCGAGCAGCCTGCCTCTTCTGTTTAGACTACTGTATATCCTCATGCTTACTTACATAGACTTGTATAGCATTCCGTACAATATTTTGAGAAAAAACTACTTAAAATATTCTTTGATGACTACCAATAGCACCTGTGTTTTGTTTGTTTGTATAACTCAAAGTTTATGCTTAGCTTAACGCTCTATGGAATCAATTCATCACACTTAAGTGCCCCTTTTGCAGAGAGATTTAATTGCAGTAAAACAAACAGTCTTTTCGATAAGAGCTTTTATGAATTCAATGATTTGATATTGATACTTATTATTTTAAATTGTATACCTATTTCTTCTTATTATAGGTACAAATAACAATATCAATTCTAAAGCTTGGTTGTTAAAATCGTATTAAGTTTTTTAATAAAAATGTAATTCATTTTAGCACATTTTAATGAATATTTATCTATTCAATTGAGATTATTGTAGAATACGTACGGTAGGACGTGCGTGTGTTCCGAGTTCGTGACCAGCGAGCATGATAAACAAATTCTTCGACAGTCTCGGCACGTTCATACTGAACTACATACGACATTATATTAATTCATTCTCCATATAATGATTGCTTATGTTACTAGGGGAATACATGCTACCCGTTTTAAAACAACCTACTTTCTTGCACTTTTATATTAATATTAAGCAAACAGGAATGTTCATCTCCACGAGCAACACATCACACAATCGTTTCGTGACGCTGAGAATTCAAAATCATGTACCTATCGTTATAATTTTTCGTGTTCGCTGTCTGGACACGGACGATGAATACCAGAAAAGCATTTGGGTAAAAACTTGTAGCACTACTGCAAAATGAAACTGCTCACTTTTTTACATCTGCTTCGTGAATGACTTGTGGTTTTTTGTAAAAATGTTTCACTTTTTAGGTTTTGCCCAACTCCGATGGAAAAATCAATTTATTAAAGTGGCCCATTGTTGGTCGGTTTACGTTTTATTTGTCTAGTTGTCACGTGTCGTTTGGTTGTTGTTCCCGGGAGACGGTTGTGGTGCAGTGGCGCAACGGGTAACGGAAGACTTCGGTTCTCGCTTCACAATTAGTGCCTTGTCCCGTTACCGACGCATTGTCCGCTTTAATACTCCACCGGTTATATTCCTTTGTGTATTCTTAATGGAAAGTTTCAGGTTGTTTATTTTACGCTGTAGTATTTTACTAGCTAACTGCCTATTGTGAAGGTAAAAATGTTATGTCATACTCCAATATATTTACATCATAAACCTCATTGTTCCATGCAGTAAGCTGAAACTCAAAATCATGCTACCTAAGCATGATTTGGAGTCATGAAATAATTAAAATATTATTAAAATGAGCAGTAAATGGATGAACTGGGACTGAAGTGAATGCCTCAAACACGCATATTCTACCGCCATTAGCAATCTCTCAATCCGATCAGCACTGAAACGTACGGCATCTTTACGTATTATCGTTCGGTATCGTATAATGTTCATATTCCTATCAATTTGTCCTTAAGGGCTCAATTGTATTCTTCTGTTTGAATTTGAATATAATATAATTCAAACAATGCTCAACCGTTAGCAATGGCGTGCGCCCTCGAAAAGGGACCACCGGAAATGTATCACCGTGAAACGCAACGGCTTCCTGAATTCTAATTAAACTAATTTAGCATTAATAATCAATTAGAAAGTTGTACAGAACGTAGTAAGAGGCGTTTATATTTTAATTTATTTATAGGTATCCCTCGTTGGAATTATTTACCCTTTCACGGATTATTTATTGTTCCAATATAATATTATGTATTATCCCGGATTCAATGAGAGTATAAAATATCAAAACCTTCAATCAGCCTTCATAGAAAGCCAAGGACACCAGCCACCCGCCCGGGCGAGACCTTCCTTTTAGCCTTGGACGATAAATGTGCGTCTGTGCGTCATGTCCTTGAGCCTCACTGGGGATTCAGTGTGATTGTGATGGATACCTTTGTACTAATGAGATTGCTATGCTAATCTCTTATCAGAGTCGATTCTTCAAGAAAATCTCCATTTCGTTTGAATATCATACTAAAACCTGACCTTGATTAATGCTTACTATATTCTGCCGGCTACTATAACATTCTGTTAACACGAAAATGTTTATGAATGTCCTCAGTATCATCATCGGTCGACAAACATTTATCTGTTTCTGCTACATTTGTTTTCATGTATTTTGTTAATTATATGTATTTTGTTATTCCACGACACACACATTTTAGCACGGTATTTTTTGTTTAATATTTTATATTTAATAATATAATTCTTTCACAGAAATTTTTGTGGGTAAGTTAAGTAGATCTTCGTTTCAAATACTTTTTCACTATGTCATTCCGGATTTTTTTTAAAATACTTAGTTGTTACTTGCCATAAATTTCTACGCTCAGAGATTTTAGAATTATGTGCTCAATTCTTGGTTACAGTCATCGATTTACCTGCCACAGTGCCTAGGTACAGTATTATAATATAATTGAAATTGTAATGATTTCCTATTCACTTTTCAGTGTCCAGTCTATAAATTATTTCCATCGCATGATCCGCATCATCAATCATACGTCGGACATGGGAACGTTTCATGTCGGATATTTCGACTAGCTTCGGAAGCAGATTCGATATTATACTTTCCTACTAGATTTAAACTCCGTATACCTATTACTGATATCCAATATTTATGTACTATAAATATAAGCTTCTGCCTGCAATTTCATCCGTGTGAAGTTTCGGAACCTTATAATAATCCGAATAACCTTATAACCTTTGTCAAGAATTAGTGGACCAATTCAAAAATAGGTTCTCATATCCAACAGGTAGGTAGTTCCAGATAATAGAGCGTTTCGCGTTCAGGTAGAACGAGACACGAGGATTTTGTTTTATAGTTATGTATGAATTCATACTCTGAATAACAAAGTTATCAGGAATAGAAGTCCTACAAAACTGTATTTCATCAAAGACATCAGACATGACACTATACAGCATTAGTGGTATGTTGAGGAAATGGGATTATTTTCGGGCGGATATTAAATTATAGCCGGTGAGAGCCGGATTACGTGGTGCGGGTCCCATTGTAGTCGAAACTTTACAACCCAATTATCAATGACGAAGAATAAATCATGACATCACTAAAAAGGATAAGCTCAAGTGCCTATAAATTATTCTAGTGGCACTCCGACGCCTTTTAGAGTGTGAACAACGATAAACATTTTCTCTAAATGTATTAACATGACAGTAAAAGGCCCATAACATTTATTTGTAATTAGGTATGTATGGACACAACACGTGGTTGCGCACGCGCCGGAAGCTCGGGATACTCGATACTTGCGTGACATTGTTTAAACTGCCGACACCTGCCGCCTCCGATCATGCGGAGAATTTCAAATAGATAACTCCGAAATAAATTATTACAAACTAAATTGAACTTAATGGCGTAATTACAAATGCAGTTTTGTGTTCGACACTACTTAATTGAATACAGGTCACATAAAAGAATGTGGTGAGTAAACATTGATTTACTCAAGAACTGAGTGTTGAAATGATCTAGCGATTGGCAACTAGCGGAAGACGATGATGATCAGTGATTTATGAGTACAAAACTATTCCATACTTATATGTCAATGTTCTTTGATGTACAAATTCAGAAACCTGGCATCGGTACAGTCTAATAAGTAAAGCTCACTAAGAAGCGTCCGCGCGTGTTCATTTAATTTCCTCGGAGTGACCGCGAGAACCGCTTGTTGGTTCAATGTAAGTAATTAATTTTACCGAGCTTCGTTAATGCGGTCGGGACAACTTAATAACACTGCGCGTTGCAATAGCAACGAGAATATTCGTAGTGCACTAAACACATACATTCTGAAATTGTATTGTTCCATAACATCCCTGAATGTTCCGCCGTTGTGTTGCATATTTGTACCTCATTGTATTCAGCAACTATGTGATGTAATTCAGTTACGATTAAACAATACGTGGTAATTTTTTCATTAATACATACTTAATGTTCAAATTTTATTACTCAAGCCTGTGTTTAAAATAAAAAGCCCTGAAGTAACTTGAATGCTTTAAATATAATATTGCTAAATGAGGTATAACGTGAATTCAAATAATGTAATTTGATTTTATGCTAAACGAATTCAAGGTTTTTCACAACCACGAATTGGATAAATCGAAGTTATACTCCACTCGTATTGAGATGATATATGTGAATAGTAAATATTTGACTTAATCAAGGTTGGCATCCGCAACTAAATACGTCCAAATACCGGAGCCTGCTACGCACGCAGCTCGCTCACAAATCTCGCCAATCGATTGTTCCAGTGGCCATGAACTCGAACCTCGCACTACGCCAGTGTTCACAAAAAGCACTCAGAACATGTAAAATAACATCACGTTCTTACATCCGATTCAAGAACAACAGCCACTTTTGAAATACCAGACGAGTTTATTATTACAATTCTTCGATATGGGGTAAAGTGTAACATAGGTATAAACATACTACACTTGTTATGAAGTTAACCGAAGCCGGGAAATCTAACACTATTCATGAAGGAGAAACTTAGTGGGACTGTCGTGATAGCAAGATGTCGCCAACGTCTGGCGCCGGAGGAAAAAGTTGCACACTTGCAGAATGGGGACTACATGCGTTTCACGTTGCGTCATATATGTTGGATACAGACGCATCTCGACCACTTTTTTCCATTGCTGAGAAACTGTCTCAATCAACTTTCAACGTACTAAGTAGGTAGGTAAAGAAACCCCAGCAAGTAAATGTAACTTGCCTTTTAAATGCATGTATTGCAATTATTGACTTTTATCATCTCCTAGCTCCTTGGCAGCGTTAAATGAAACTGTGCAGTAAACGTATTATGCAGTTTAATCAGAGAAAATACAATTGGCCTCATTTCGCGACCCAGTTACTTCCTTCAGCGAATATTTATAAAAAAAATATGTTTTTAAAGAAAAGGAGCAGCTGCATCTCGGTCCCCTCACTCTACTCTAATCATTGTTCGTCCAAGGGGTCGTCCAAAATGGGGAGCAATGGCCGCGATACAAAAAAAAAAAAACTAATAAAAGAACGCATCCAAGTAACCACGCAGGATCTATTAACGTTATCTTTGAACGGCTGATTCACTAATCATATTTTTTCCCTATATTTGCCCAAATATGCCATTTATATTTTGACCAAATAGATATTATTAAATCAAATTGTATAATATGTCAATTTTCTATTCTATGTTTTCACGTCTCAACTGCTACCATATTTAACATAATTATCTGTCATCTCTTAAACTAGGCAACCTAATTTAAACTTGCACAAATCTCTAATTATAGATGCAAGTCATAGTACATCTGTAAGTGAAAGCATGCAGACAGGCAATAACAACTAACAGCTCGCACTGCGTACAATGTTTAGTGCATTGCGGACTTGCTCAGTTATGACGATGACGTAGCCGCACTCCTGTTCATCTGCTAATTGAAATTCATTGATTCATACTGGCAGCTGTAGTTATGTCTACTCTATCGAGCTAAATTCCGTCATATGATTACTAGTGTCTTCATTACGGACATGAATACTAGAATTTTGATGAATTAGACCGGCGTTAGATACACAAGTATCGTAAGATTCAAACTCTTATTTGGATAATATTATAATTGTGTTTTTTTTTTTTTTTTACAAAAATAATGATCATAGTTTAGTCTGGAATTCTGGAGTAGGTATATGAATATACTTTAAAAATCAGTTTTCAAAAAAATTCAAGATCATTACAGGGATATTATACCCCTATAATGATCTTGAAATTTTTGATGCCGAAATTACAAAATATCTACTTGAAATAACGGATAAAATTGAGTTATACCTAGTTATTTAAAATACTTATTTAAATAACTACACTCAGTGTACATAATATAATCTTCCTATAATATTCCCACTATTGGGACACAGGTCTCCTCTGTGTGAGTTGGAGAAGGCCGTATTATCCCGGTGTGCCATGTCACAAGTCCTTGAATTTTTGGTCTAGCACATATCGGTTTCCTCATGATGTTGTCCTATACCATTAGGTAAAGCTACGTATACCTGTTTAACCCTTTGATTGTCTAAGTTACACAGTTTGACATAAAAAAAAAATGCT
This sequence comes from Sesamia inferens, assembly GCA_037179545.1. Classification (NCBI taxonomy): domain Eukaryota; kingdom Metazoa; phylum Arthropoda; class Insecta; order Lepidoptera; family Noctuidae; genus Sesamia; species Sesamia inferens. The sequence continues at coordinate 23,135,474 of CM073934.1, read as the reverse complement.
CCAAATATCTTAGTCGGACAGTTACACTTAAGGGATTGATTAGTATTGGTCCACAAATATCCCTGGACGACTAAGCCCCTATCATAAAAGACAGTTTTCAAAAAAATTCAAGATTGTTATAGGGATATTATAGCTCTATAATGCTCTTGAATTTTTTTGAAAACTGACATTTAAAGTATATTCATATACCTACTCCAGAATTCCAGACTAAACTATGATCATTTATTAAAATATTTCCTGCAATATGTAAATATACAGAAGCTATAAACCCCAAGATCCCTTCATCGACAGCTCCCCTCAATATACGTCGGACTGCTATTGGAAGTGCATTAAAGCTATTAGTAAGTAGTTAGCGCATTCCGCACATAAAGTGAGACCCCTTATAGGGGAGAGATTCTGAGCTCAAATTCCTTATATTGGGTTTCTGTTTACTATCAAATATTATAATGTTAGGTACCTATGTATAGAAGAATATGGGCGTATACAAAAAATACGTGCTGTTGTAAACTAAACAACCTCGTTTGTTCCTACTCCATGGCATATGGCACTGAACACCCACGCTTTTCTGTGATGTGAATCATTTAATAAGCTAGCTTCACCATTTATGGCGACAAATAAATCACGATTAAGCTACTTCGACTTGTTAACAAGTCATAATAAGATATTAAAGTGGCCGTGACATAAACAGTCATGAAAACATGGATTATTGTATTAAGGTACTTGGTAAAATGCTCATGCGATTCTGTTGGCAGTCCACATCTTACACGGTCACGGAAGGTCATCACTGAGCTTGTTCCGTCAAGATCAGGGCCACGCGGTCACCGGCCGAGCGTGTTCTACGCCTCACTGATCACTTACTTCATGTCAACAGTTTTTTATTCTCTCCCTTGGTCGATCCTGTTGATGATGTCATCTTCTTATCTTTAGAATACTTCGCCCGTCGCACTTTGATGGTTAAATAATTACAATTGCAAATACTCTGTCAAATAAATTTCCATACTTTGTTATCGCTGTCAGAAATACGTTGCTAAACAATTTGTTCACGAAAACGTGTATTTATTTTGAATTCTTGAGTTACACTTAGTGAATATAGTAGTAACGGCTTGAATGATCAAGCAGTTGCAAAGTAGCTCTTCTAGGATATAGCAGCACTTAAAAACAATTATCGCAGTTCTATTTAGCTGAACTGGAAGATTCGGATGCTTGCTAGTGATTGGTGAGTTGTCTTAAAGAAATTTAATAAGCTCAAGTATATTTGTTGTAGCAGACTTGTGGGTCGTATCGCGGGGAGGCGTCGCGCGGGCGCGTATCGATCGCGCCGCCACCGCGCGGCCTGCATACGAATACCAGAATCGCCCTCCGTTGAGCCCCTTATCAACCACTTCTACCTACTAGACCCCAAGCCCTTCGTTAGTGTCGTAACCTGCTTGATTGTTGTGTCAACTCTGCGCTGAATCGCTGACTAAACGGGCTACTAAACACCAACAATAACAAAGCGTTAACATCTAATAACTGCTATTACATTCTAATAAAAAGAGACATGAGACATCAAAAACATCAGCTGTAGCGTGTCTATTCTGACACAATGTTTGTCTCTTAGCTGTAATATTATAAATGTATATGGCGCTAAATTACAAAAAGCTTTCCCTGTATACTACCCTTGGTGCGAAGAATGTGACCTCGTTTCGTGCAAATTGGACGACAACAACATTTACATAGACGTAACGATGAGGTCACACATACAACTCATACAACTATTATCTCTAAATTGTTAGTAAGCATCTATGCCTATAAGTTAATCGAAAAATAGTAATAGCAAAATAAAGTATGATACACCTCTATTCAGATAACGTCGTCGAATTGTTTATAAACATTCTTTCGAACACAATCCATTTAGTAGATGTTGGCGTCATGCATAGTCAGTGAATGTCTGAATTTTAAAAGCGCTAAGAAACGAAACCTGAAATTTAACAAAAAGTTCTCTACTAAGTTGATCCAATTTTCATTTTTGTCCTTTTTGTTTTCAATCTAAAACGCCGTAATGAACAATAACGTTATAAAATGTTAATGAACTTCACACAAAATATCTGTATCAATTTGAATGATACAACAAAATTAGCAGCTGTCTTGACAAAAGTCGGCATACCATTTGTATACTTATCATGATCTGCAATTTAGAAAGTTCCTTGTCTGGGCTATTTAGCTGATTATGTTTCGGGGGTGCGTTCCACCCTAAAAATTGGAGCAATTTTCCAGCCGAAAACTCGCCTACTTATTGCGTCGCAAAATGTCTCCGTGACGCCTGCACACAAGTAAGTGGGGCAGCCAAGCTGTGGGGTCCATGGATTTATACTCGTGTAAATTTCATAACTGGGGTTTCGAATCCAGAATATTAAATTTGTATTAATGTATTCCGTGAACATATTTTAAGTAAAGCTTGCTATAAATTCCAAGTAACTTTAATTTAACTGTTCGTATACATTCCCTCGGCACACTTATTAGGTAAACTAATTTTCAATAGACGATTGTTATTTTCTCATTACACTTTTCGCTAGAAGTTGCCGACACACTTCACGTGAGTAACGATGAGACGGTGAACACTTAATATTTTCATTAGTACCTACATTAAAGTATCTTTAAATGAATAATACTAAGTATCGATGGATAAACAGCAGCTTGATAGAGCAAACGGAAATGGCCAACTAGAAGCGGAGGCGACTCGATGAAAGCAATTTAGCGAGACTTCTCCCGGGGTATCGTCTTATTAACAATCGCTTTATGATAATCTCCGGCTACTAAAATAACTCACGGTTCATTCCAATAATGCACAAGACTATCATAACAATTCGTTAAATATATTAACATAACACTATAATTTTATCGAGTTTTTAAAGATTTTCAGGAGAGTTTATACCCACGGAATTGAGTTTTAGATGTTTAGTTTAGTGTGTTCCGATGACATAGCTGCTAGAATGAACTCGCAGATCGATACGACGGCGCCAATTGGTCGTTGTCGCGACTCGACAACAGAGGGTTCAACAATCGAAACATTAGAATCTGTTGCTATGTTTACAATTGTTTGCATAGCTCGGCCAGAAAGTTTCACTATGAGAATGAAATCTACCAAACGATCTGTGGATTCTATGACAGTGAGTACAATGAAAAAACCCAATCAATTTCTCTACCGGCTCGTCCCAAAAGGTTGGCAAGGTTTTTTTTTGTGAAATATCTTTGCTCGATTTCAACACAATGTGATTTCCAGCAATTGTGTCAGCACATGTTTGTATTGACAGTATACACGTGGAACCGCAGCTGCAGCGTACTTTACGAGGTAGAATAACAACACTCACAATACACCTTCAGTGTCCTCTGCCCCTAGCAGATGTTTGCGCGGTTTTGCATTTCGATAACAAACGCTTATAAAATGCAGTGATGTTATCAAAATGAAACGTATGAAAATAGCAATGAGATCAATTTCTAACAATGTCTTTACACGAATGAAACTGATCTTAGGTCCTATGCTCTTGTGTTATAGGCTCATATGTCTTAAACATACAAATCTATTTTTATGATAATTTTTATGTCAAAGAATCTCATTACACTCGAATAGCAATTGGCATTCCTACATATTTTCTTCTCATATCTTTTTTTACTGATCAACTTACCTATATTAGAAACACATATTTGAAGTCCCAAATTTTAGATTTAGTCTAAAAAGTATGTGATGTAACAGATTAATGAAATTACAACCAGTAACCCTAGTACACTCGTGTTGATATTACATATAATACAAGTTAAAACATTTATTCGATAACATTGCAATATAATATGTGAAGCCTCTAACCTGAACCTCAGACTATACTTTCAAACATATTTTGGACATTGTTCATTCGATTAGAGTTACGATTGCATAAGTCGTGTATCCGAGTGAACCGGTTTATAAGAAACGTGTCAGGAGATTCTCTTCTGAGTGCTCACGTTCCAGAGAATGCTTGGAGCGCTTGAGACCTCCTATAGTGTTCCTCGGTTGATATAATCTAACTGTTCAATGTCGATAACGTTGAATCTTGAATCTAATATTACCCACGGAAAGATAGATATAAAACTAATTTCTTACCAGGCATAACGAAAATAAATTACAGGAAGGTAGAAACAAAACGGGATAAGGTCCATCAAAAATCACAATACATATTAATTTAGGAGTAGTTAGTTCTGCCAATTAAATTAAGTAATAATTAACACAATGAATAAAAAATAATGTAAACAATAAATAAGACTTCGCAATTAAACTTGTATAAAAACACATTGTTATTAAGTAAATGTTTTATTGAAATTCCAATTAATTAGACTCTTGTCTTACCTGTCAGAACGATACCAATCGGAGTTAATATAGCCAGGAAAAGCAGCGAAGCCTCTAAGAAAACTCACAGAATTCGCGGTTTTTCATACACAGCACTGTAACAATGTATCAATCACTTTGCAGTTAATAATTGGATATGTATCCGCGGTTACTTGTAGTTGACGATTACAAAAAGAACGCTTCGGATAGATGTAGCACGGTGATAATACTGAGCTTAGCGATAGGGCACACCGCCGCAGTGCGGAGTCTCGGGCAGACTAATAGCGCGACAAGCGGGAGGAGGCCGGCCAGAGAGACCATGCTCGAATGACGCTCGGCGCCCCGCGACCGCGCCGCCTGCCATGCGCTGCTGTGCTGCTCGCTGCATTGACAACCTAGTGTCCGTCCACTCTCCACCATCGGACCTGACGCACTTAAGTTATAAATATCTCTAAATTGACTGATTTATATTTATAAAACACAATGTTGGATGCTACTTCTTCACATTTATTGTTTAAACTTGCGCAAGATATTTGGTCAAATCGTCATTAGGAATGAGACAGTCCATGGTATTCAAGTCCCGAGCCAATTCAGGCTGTGCTAGCTTGAACGGGTAGAAAATGTCTCTTATCTGTTTTATCTTTTATCTGTTCCATTCCATCACTATAAGTTTCTCACTTGCCTATTTAACTGTTTGCTTAGGTACTTTTCAAATACTTAACTAAAGTTATGGTTTCCAAAATAGACTTTTGCAGAAAGTGTAGTCTCATTTGCTTCTTATTGACTTTATTCTATTTGTTTTTGTTTACAAACAAGTCATTCATTTTAACTTTTAGGCATCCCATTAAGCTGAAACTTGGCATAATTGTTTAATATTTAACGGAATATAGTTGTATTTGAATTTCCATCGATACGCTAGTTGCTAAGGAAAATTAACTTTGGTCAGCTTATAAAAACGCAGTATACCTACATATAGTTATGGTAGGTGTGTACGTTGGCGCCAGTCTATGAGTGAGCAGAATACAAACATTCTTAATTTTATTTTACTATAATATTTGACAAGTGGGCGATGTTTGTCGTTTATATTTGTTTTGAAGTTTTATCTACCAAAGTGTTAGATATGGTCAATGTAGCCAATGAAATTCATTTCTGAAGAGCAAAGCGTAGTTGACCTGGTAAGGTTTCACAGAAAAGCGGCTTAACCTTTTCATGTGAAACCTTCATTGTCGGCGTCGGATAGTTTAGTGTCGACTCTGATTAAACTATTGCGAAATTAAACTACCAAACGTTGGTGTGTACTTTACTTTCGATACAATAATAACTGTGTTTTGAATGTATGTACAAGTCGGTTTATACAATACAATTTTACAGCTATGCATAAAATTATAAATAATATTTCAAGGGAGCAAAAAAATACGAGTACACATTGTAGTACCGACGTCAGTATACTACTATCTGTTTCCTAACTATAATCAATTAAATAGCAAACTAATTAATCTTAGGTGCTGTCGATCGATCTTCTTAAAGATATCATAAAGTAATAATAAGAGAGTGTGGTTAGTTAGCTATTATTGATCATGTAGCTTCTCAGAACCGGTCGGTCTCCGAATTTGCATGGTCATGTGACCATGGCAAATCCATAGCTGTGAAAAAAGTTACGCTCGTATCTAATTGTATAGAAGTATTGGAAATGCGTAGTGACTGACGTCTACCTATGTAGGTAGGCAAGTAATGGAGGCAGTTGGAAAGCTGATTTGATAACTTAAACGAATGAAACATCAATAAATATACAACATGTAAAGAAAACTCTGTCCGACCCATAAGGATAATAAAGTTTAGGTAAACACTTGACCAAATATAATATAAAATTTTACGTAATCATCATAGAAACAATACCTACTAATGAATTTTGAAATAATCTTTTTTTCCCACGAATTAATTCCAACTTCCCCGAAATTGGGTAATTTTTGCGACCACGTGCCACATGCTGCCCGTCACCAGCGGAAGGGTTGCTTACTGCACGTGTATTAAGTTACCTCTTTTTGCGAAATAATATTAATTTTTTTAGGGGGATTTTTTTTAAGTTTAGCCCGACTTTGTATCCATTAGTAGAATCAGTTATTGATACCTAACAATACCTTTACGGATCGGACAGGGTTTTCTTTACATATTGTATAAGTAAGTGCCATATTTACAACATAAATGAATACCTATCACTAGTAAGTGAGCTATTCTTCATCCTACATGCAGTCTACAATTTTACTTGCTAGATTCAAAAAAATAAAACAATCCGCGTAGCTACGTAGCCTACGTCACATAGTAGGCTACGCCGCGTAGACACTCGCTACTGTATTAAAATTAGTATCTGATTAGGAAGAGATTTGACGTCTCAATGGCATCATAACCATGCGTTCTACTACTTACTTTTCGTATTTTTCGTGTTAAATGTCAGTACAGAGATACAACATTACAAATTGATAATCATGAAAATAAAGGCCAAACATTGAATATTTATGGAGCAGTCGGAGTAATTATCTTATTGCACAACAAGGTTTTATTTTAATCGTCCTATCTAATAGAAGGCTAAAATGATTGTAGCGTTTACTTATGAATTTATTAAGTAAAATTTCGGCTAAATTAATTTCGTAAGCCCGTAAGCTGACACTTGACTGCTTCGCGACGGAACCCACAGACACAAATTTGCATGTCGCATGTTTTAGTTAAACGGTCGATTTAAGAACTAAAACTCAAAATAGGTACCTTGTTTACCTATGAAATGCTATTTTTTTATTTGGGGTGGTAGTATTTTTACTATACTGTAACCTATATTTATTTATACTTATGTTATTTCTTTTTGTGTGCCTAATTATGCAAACAAACTGTAAATCTTCTAAAATAAGTCTTTAGGATAAGATCACCTACCTACATGGTGAAATTTATTAAAAATGATTAGAAGTTTTTTTTAAACACCAATCCATTATATTACTTACGCCAAAACTATACTATTTGCAAAAAACAAAATTTAGTATCAGTGTTACGGATAGTGGTACATAAGGTCTTTTTATATATATGATTATAAACTAGTACTTTACTGCAATCCGGCCTGATGGTAAGCAGTGATGCAATCGTTGATTTTAAAGCGCGCTAGTTTATTAAGGGCCTATTCACTCAAAAAACTGAGTGAATAGGAAGGCAGATGGCAGTTGAGCGAGGCGATGAAATGTTGAACCCAACACGACCAATGATGCTGCGCCAGAGGGAGATTGATCGGGATTTTAGTCCTGGAGAGTCCACGACCTAACTCCCGACACAACAACATTTGGCGCATCGTACCCGGCACACAACACAACGACTTCATTCTTCACTTCAACGGCTTCATTAGACATCATGCCGGAACACGGCGAATCGCTTGGCTGCAAGACTTTGTCTGGAGGTTGGTAACTTCTGCCGGCAGCCAATGTTATGGCCTACCACCGAGATCTTGATTACTATCAATCACAAAAAGATAGATACGCACGTTGCTAAAAAGATTCCGCTACTCGACACAAGATGCCGCTCTGATGTCTCTTCTTTCAAAATGCTAAATAAATAATATATAAAATAACTAAAATGATTTTAAAAAATAGCAAACAACTCTCCAGATTTCTTTTCAAAAGCCGACTTTATATACGTGCATTCAATTTCGTTTGTTTTTATTCGTGCAAAATTTTTTTTGTAATAATTAATTTAACGCCATCTGTGCTTGATTATTGGTTATAAGCGTACTGTTTTGCCATGTCGTGTCAGTTGTAGTAACAATAGAATTATCAACAAGTAACGTAATTGTGCTAAAATTTTCGACCCGTAACGTATCGTTATAATTGTTGTATAAAATTCAATAAAACTAAATATATTTTACAAAATCGATAAAGCAAGGGTTGTCGAACTCTCGAACGCACACCGCGCCTCAGACAGAAGACACCGTGGTCGCCATTACATGTCGCTTATTATTATTGCTTTTGAGAAGGAGATTCCTTATGTCAAATAAATAGCGCGCGATTATAATTTTCTTGGAGTATACATTCTTGACTATGTTTTGAAAGTTGATAACTTTGATATTTTAGGAAGGAATCAAGGTATGTAGTAACATGGATAAATATTTTCTATGAAACACTATTTGTTTATTTATAAACACTATTTTGGCAAACTACTTATTTACTTATAAGAAAGTTTTTTATTTTGTATTCATTTTTAGATGGCACCGCCTCGTCGCATTCTAAGGCAACAGTTGGAGATTCTGATGGACTTTTTAGAAGAGAATATTTATATGTCTAAAGGCCTCCTACCTGGTGCTCCTGTTTCTCATCAGAAAACTCGGCACAAATGGGCAGTGCTGGCCAAACAACTGAACGCGGTACAATCAGGGGCACTAAAGACCCCAGATGGCTGGAAGAAGGTAAATTATAAATAATTTTGTCTAAATTTTCTGTTATGAAATACATGACATTGATGTACATTATAATAATATTAAATTAATAAGAAATAAATTAAACTTACCATACATTTAACATTTCAGTATTGGTTTGAATGGAGACACAAGTGTAGAAAAAAAGCAGCAAATGCCCGAAGATTCCAGTCAGACTCTGAGGCAGGACCAAACAGATGCATACCACTCAATGATTTAGAAGTGAGAGTTCTGGAACTAAGTGGAAAAGGTTCTGTTGCAGCTGGTGACTCAACATCTAACCAACTTGATAATTTTCTGGCAGAAGACTCAGATTCAGAACCTTTAGAGAACCTAAAAGTACGGAGTGCACCGGCCAGTGAGAAGATTAGACGGTCTCTCACTAGTGCGCCTAGATCACCTATAAGTATGAAAAACAAAATAAATCAATTGTGACTTTTCTGAAAACAGAATTGCTTTAGCTAATTAATGCTGAACGAACAAAGTACAGTAAAATATTTTTGTATATTTCAGATGATGAACACCGTGGTATTTCTCCACCACCTAAATGGGCAATAGACTTTGAGGAACGAAGAGTAGCTGCTGACGAGAGGATGGCGGATGCACTGGAGTCAATGGCAGCCACAATGAGGAGTCAGGAAGAAAGACAAGTGATATTACAGGAACGGATAGCAGATGCGCTCACAGCCATTGCAGGGACAGTGCAGGACTTGAACAGTGGCATACATGAAGCTTTACAACACTTGCATCCACTGCACACTAACAGAACAGAGTTGAAACAAGATGTTTTTTTATAGTATTTTGGATTAATGTGGTACTGCAAGAGTGTGAAAGCTGTAGATCTTTCTAAATATGATTTATTTTTTTTTATTTTTTTTTTTATTTATTTAGAAACGAACAATTATAGCACTATTACAGAGCATTCCAATTCAGTGCTATAAGTAAGATAAATTATACAAAAAGGAAAAAAAAAACATAAAACAAAAAACATAACATACATAAGGTCAGAATAATTAGTACAGAAACATTTTTAAAATATCATTATACACTAATAGTCTATACCTTGTTCCATTAGGTTCTGTGCTGCTTGTAAGAACTTAGGACAGGATTGTCATGTGCAGCTCATAATGGCTTAAAAGATGCATGAGTTTTGGCAAATGTTATGCAAAATAGCCTCAATTATGAATAAACAGCCATCTATCATGAATTCAATGTAACTTTATTAAAAATAATACTTCAATGCAAGTAAATAATGTAAAGATCTATATTAGATTTATTAAACTATTTATTTTATAAGGTTTTTTTTTATTATATCCAGAAAAACTTTACTCACCGTAATGAATTGTTCACACACACATTAAGCTACTACAATATGTCAATGTTTTTGTTAGATTTTGAACTTTAACGCTATAGCATTAAGGTTTAAGGTTGATTGGGAATATTTAACAGTTTCGGGTAACTTAACCTGCTGTCAGCCGTACATATTCGATATGAAATGGCTATATATGCTACAGCTAATCTGAAATAATGATTTACTTCATATATACAATTATCTGTTCAGGCATGGAAGCGTTAGAGACAAGTATAAACTATTGGGAGGACGCACTGGCTGCGTTCTCACTGGGCGCGCGTGGAGGTGTGTCGGGCACACTTGCGCTCACGTCGCCCGAGGAGGCGGAATTCTGCCGGGAGATACAGGACCTACTGCAAGACGCCTACCTCTTACAGGTACAGGTTACAACCTACCAACACACGTGTAGGTAGTACCTACCTACATATACAGTATGTTAAGAAAACCCTGTTCGACCCATAAGGATAATAAAGGTTAGGTAAACACATGACCAAATATAATATAAAATTTTATGTAATCATCATAGTACCAATACAAATGAATTTTGAAATAATCTTTTTTTCCCGCGAATTAATTCCAACTTCCCCGAAATTTGGTAATTTTTAAAAAAGTGACAACACCGGTATTATTATGAGCGAATAGCGATGCGACCAAGTGCCGCGTGCCCTGCCGCCCGCCGCCCGCGGTAGGGTGCTCAACGCACATTTATTATGTTACCTCTTTTTGCGAAATAATATTTACTTTTTTAGGGGGATTTTTTTTTAAGTTTAGCCCGGTTTTGTATGCATTAGTGGAATCAGTTATCGATACCTAACAACACCTTCACGGGTCGGACAGGGTTTTCTTAACAAACTGTATAATATGATGACTCAACTAGAAATAACTGTGTAGCTACCACCATGAGTTTACATTACAAGACTCGATCGTCGATATCGAGCGCGTTTGGCGCGCTCATATGTTGAGAGTTCTTAGAACCTTGAAGCGGCCCAATCGATGAGTCAAACGCGCTCGATATCGACGATCGAGTCTCGCAATAAAAACTCATGGTAGCTACACTGGTTAAGATAATCATCATCCGCAGCCCAATTTGATCCACTGTAGGAGTTAGGACTATAATATTGTGGGTCTTTAAGTCACTTTGCTTGCACCAAACCCCACGTTTTTGTGCCACCCTTTAAGATAGATGGCACCAATCTAGAAAGAAGAAAGAAATCCCTGATCACGTTAGTTAAGCAGTTAATTTTATGTAAGTATAGGTCTTTTCCTAAACTGTGTCATTGCGCGGCTTCAGGAGCGGTGCGAGCTGCTGTTCCTGGACCAGCGCTCGGTGTTGTTCCGCTCGGAGAGCGGTGGCGGTGCAGGTGGGGAGGGCGCCCCGCCCGGCCCCCGCACACGGCTACTGTCAGCGCACACGGCATCGTCGCACACGCGTCGCGACCACCACTCCAGCGCCGAGTCCTTCGCCTCCGCAGAAGATCAGGTACGAGCCCTTAGGTACCTACAACTTTCTTATTCTACAGCTATAGGGAGTATTTTTGGACAGTAGGGCAAGAACCGTAAAGGCTAACTAACGTAGCTTGAGGCGAGCCGCGTCGCGAAAATCCTCCTAACCTTTGCTTTTTTTTTAAACAACGCACATACATACACATACGCATTACATGTGGGCCACATCATATTTATTTTTTGTATGAAAATACATTGCGCTTCGAGGACCGTCGCAGCTGTAATGTGCGTTTGGTTTAACATTTGTTGTAACAGGAAACTGTTCTTAGCGCAGCGTAATTAAGAACGTTTTCCTGTAGCTACAACGGTTAAAATAGATTTGTTTTTACTACCCTGTGTCAAAAATCCAACCTGTACCTACTTACTATATTCTTACCCTCCTAACACGAGTGCACCACCCAAGCAAAATGAAATTAATATTACCTACCATCGCATCCTCGTCTACAAAACTTGTCAAAGTTTAGAAAATGTTTCATAAAACTACATAATTCCTTTGTTTGTATCAATCGGAAGAGAACATGCTTCACAAGAATAGCGTGGCCTGATAGCCAAAAAAAAAAAAAATCCACACTGTAGTGAACAAAAATGTCAAATAGAAAAATTGTGAGCAATAATGATATTAAACCAACCAATTAAACATTTAAGTATTTTAATTTCAGGTTGCTGACCTACGAGACTTTGACGATCTAACAGAAGCACTGCCAGAATTAGAAAACTTAGAACTATATCAGGCCGCTGTGAAACAGTTTGAAATCGGCATTCCTTACAGGTAACACTTTCTACAGCTTTTTAGAACATATTTTCATATTTACATTTGATTTGTTGCTACTAGGAAACCCAATTAACACTGTGGGTCTTACCAGAAAAACTTCAACACTTCAACGTGTGTCTAGTATAATTATTAGGTACCTACGTCTGAAGTCCATATACTTAATGTGATGTATCATCATCATCAACCTTTTATCGTCCCACTGCTGAGCACAGGTCTCCTCTCATACTCAATCCTTCTTGATTAGGCGTAAGTAATCACCACGCTTGCTCAATGCGGGTTGGCGATTAAAATCCAGGTTTCTTCAAGATGTTTTCCTTCACCTTGTAATCAGCCAATGGTGTCCAAGATATACTTAGAAAGTACCTACATATAACTTAGAAAAGTTGCATTGGTACTTGGCTGAACTGATGTATAATGATATAGAAAACATTTTGAGATAATAAGGTCTTCTTTCTGATTTCCTAAACATGTTTAAGGAATCAGAAAGAAGACGTTCAGCTACACTTACAAACTTCTTAGAAACAGGACAAATTGAGCGGCAAGACGCTCGAGCAGTTGTCATTGGTTAATTTGTGATAAATAGAGTTGAAAATAGTACCTATTCAAAGTATAATTTCTTGCGGCATACACTCGCGAAACGCTCTTGTGCCCAACAAGTTCCCGAGCTTCGACAGAGACCCAGTCAAAAGTCAAAAACATGGTGAACACAATTTTTCGTTCGTTCGTGCGTACACGGTTTTAGAAAGTTTCTGTTTCTTGCATTTGCGATTGCCCACGCATTCAAGAGTAGCAGTAGCGCGGATGTTAGAACATTCGCTGGGTTCCGCCGTCGGCGGGTCTTCGAACTTTGACCTGGCCCTACTTAAAGTTTATTTACTAATGCTATGTATCTGTACTGTGTGTAATCTGTGTGTAGATGGATATTTTGAAATTGTCAGCGAGACGAGAGTAGAATTATGAAAACTTGGTTACATTTAATAGATACTATTGTTTGATTTTAGTTGATTTGATGTCTTTGAAAAATAAATATGTTTTCTTTCTTCTTAGTTATTTTCTTGACCTGCCATAAGGTCTCCTACACACACAGGTTATAAAGAAGTACTTCCTTTACTCTCATGGTCCATCTGGCACAGGACCAACGGCTTTACATGATTGACAAGGCTTAAGCAAATAGATTCTGTGGCTACATCCCACACCGCCCAAATGTATCGCCCTGGTTTTTTGTTTCAATCATTTGGTGTGCAATGAGAATTCTGCCCAGGACGCTACGCACGGAAGTGGTGCAGTGCTCTTCGGACTCGGAGTTCCTGTGCAAGCTGCACTGCCTGCGCGTGGCCTTCACGCAGGTGTTCAAGGACGCGGCAGTGTGGGCGTGGTTCGTGGACGCGGGGAGGCAGGTGCTCACAGACCTACTGCTGTTCGCTGATAAGGTACCAAACATTCTCAACACCAATTAAAAAACTCATTCCAGATGACACTACAATAATTTTTGTGAATTTGCCTGCTACTAGTCACTACCCATATACTTGGTTATTTTTTGTAGATAAGCTACTTACTTCTTTCATGAATGATGAAAGTTATTGACTATGATCCTTAACCTTAGCCAAAATACAAATACAGGGCGAAAATACGGGTATATACTTTTTTACAAATGTATTAATAAAGGAAAACTATTAGAGAAGACTGTAGTAACCCTTTAACCGCCGACAACGTAATATTACGGGCTCTGAAATCTGTGCCCAAACCGCCAACACTCGTATAATTACGTTAATTTATCTAATAAGTTCTTATAATTCACAAATTCCATATAAAATGTGTCAATTATAAGAAGTAGGGTGTAAACATTGAAAAATATCAATAACGTTATTGTTATTGATATTTTTCAATGTTTTGAATGATAAATATTGTGAATTTTGAGATTTTAATACATCGTGATCCCTGGTCTCCTTACCTGTATCGCCAATCACGTAATTTTACGAGTACTAGAGATGGGGCAAATTCGTAAAATATTTTATCTACTCTCATATCAAAAAATTAAAAATATAAAACTAAAAAGGAATTTATATTGACGTACTTTACCCATAGTATATCGAAAGAAAATTAAAAAATTAAATTATAACATTATTTCTCTAACAAAATAATGTTATAATAAAATTCTTTTTCATTACCGTACAGATTACAAACCATAGATAGCACTATTACATTTTTTTTTTATCTGTGGCTGCGCGCGCTTTGGCGCGTGCGCGTTGATGCAGGGTGCAGAATTTTGGCGCCAAATACGTTTCTTTGCATTGCGAGTCGTTGTTGTGTTTCGCTGGACACATATATGATTATTATTGTTTCTTAAAATGTATGAGATTAGATAAAGTAGTGTATGAAATTGTACATAATTAGGTATTACACACTCGTGTGATACTATTAAAAAACTCGCTTCGCTCGTTTTTTAAACTCACACTCGTGCATAATATCCCTCATTATGTAACAGTTTCATAAACTACTATTATAGCTTATCTAAGAATAAACAAGGCAATACTATCACTATTTGCAATGAAAGTGGGTACTTTCACCACAATATAACCATAGTGTTACTCTGATACAAAATTCTGCACACAATAAAATGTATTTAAGTTCAATATTGTTTAATTTTTACGACAAAAATATAAAAATCTCATTACGCGGTACGTCACTAGTGTAGACATTCGCCGGTCGCCGTCACCGTATTATTACGTGCGGCCAAGTAGCTTCACGGTTAAATCGCGCTGTATTGTGAGTTGCGCGCTGTATGTGAAGACGGAGAGTTAATAAATATTTTGCAATCATGAATTGCGAAGCGACGACAGGTCTCAACATAGAAAGTGATGTTGATTTGATAAGTTTAATTTATTTTTTAAATCGATATTTTAATTTGACAAGTAATTGTGTTTGTTTGTAACATAACATGGATACCCAAAATTTAAATAATACATTCATAGGCTGGAATTATTTAATATTAAGAAGGTACCTCGGTAGGTAGGGTAATAACAGATTTTGTAGTGTTATTACGTTTAGGTAGTCCACGACCTCTGGTTCCCGAGATAATCCACGGGGGGGTGAGGTAACTAAAGGGGGGGGTAGATTTCGTGGGGTTGCGGGGGGAGGGGGAGAGGGGGAGTGGATTCCCTCGGGGCCAAAAGGTCGGGCTCCTCCTCCTGATTCAGGGGACCCCAAACTCGGGTAGTCCACGACCTCTGGGTCCCGAGATAATCCACGGGGGTGTGAGGTAACTAAAGGGTGTCGGGGGGGGGGGATTCCACGGGGCCAAAAGGTCGGGCTCTTCCTCGTGAATCAGGGGACCTCAAACTCGGGTAGTCCACGACCTCTGGTTCCCGAGATAATCCACGGGGGGGTGAGGTAACCAATGAGGGGGGTCGGGGGGTGTTCGCAGCGTCATGTTCTCGAAGAAATTCATAGTTCTTAATCAATCAAGGTACTTAGCTTAATAATTGAGCTTATGAGGCTCGAAAGCAATTTGTACTTTGTGTACAATTATCGTATTGTGACGATATCTTTAAGCTTCTATACTTTCAATTATATCAGAAATGTTCAGCAAAAATATATAAAACAATATAAAAGCCAGAACAGAACGAAATTTATAATTTATAAATTTAGGTAATCAATTGTTAACAAATCTTAAAAAGATCCAAAAAATATATATTGCCTTCGGCGAGATGCGAACTCACAACTTCATACTCGAATCAATTGTTAACAAATCTTAAAAAGATCCAAAAAATATATATTGCCTTCGGCGAGATGCGAACTCACAACTTCACACTCGACATGTCATGCAATATTTACATGAGCCAGCTCGTTGTTTGTAGTACAGACGAAATAGGACTATACTCTGCTTCCGTTCGCCTTCATCATTTTTTTTCCTATCATTTTTCGTAACGCTTTCGCCAGTTTACTCCCCAAGTCAAGCGTGCCTAAAGAAGTTTCACTTCAATAAGTACAATTTCAACAGTGCTGCCATCGCACAGACGAGTTTAGTTTCTAACCCCATTAAAGTACCTAATTAACCTTTATGATTTCAATTACTAAAATTGCGTGAACCGTCCTTTCAGTTATTATTCCTCTAATTTTGCATCACTCGAAATACGATGAGGATAGGCAAGGACAAGTCTGTTAAAATAACTGTGATCTTTATCCTTATTGAAATAAGGTTGCTGCTGTCAGAAGTGTAATAGCTATGAAAGGGCAGTAGAAGACTATTCTTGTCGTGTGAACGATTAATGTTGTTTACTAATAATGTATGGTCACCTATCCATGAAAACATTATTTTATTAGGAGCCTAAGGAATTCTTGGTGGCGTACGAAGAAATGGTGTCATGGGCAACAGACGGAGCCAACTGGGCAACGATAGAAAGCGAACTTACAACCAAAGGTGTTAAGGTACAGATTGTTTTTTTTTTGCCATTCTATTCAATAGTAGTTCAACAAACTTCTTCTGTATTATCTTACGTGTTAAGGAACTATACTTTTTATTTGGTTTTATGATGCATAAGTATCTATTTATGACCTGGCACAACTGATTTTAGATAGAAGCAGTAGCACAGACATAAACGAAGTTCTTCAAAGCCAGGAATACAAGCCAGTAACTTATACAAAATTATGAAAGTAACTTGCATGCAATTGCGAATACAAACTTCTTATACTTTTGTGCAAATTGTGCCATGTGTGTTCCTGGTTTAAAGCCAATCTGTCACTTATACCTGTAACTTGCATGATGAGCTACAGTAAGTAACGCCAGAGTAACCCTTGTTTTCTTTCTATAATTATCTACTATCATCAAACTAAAAATATGTTAACAACATGATTGTAATTGCTCAATAATAATTTCAGGCGTTGACTTTCTACGATGTGGTGCTGGACTACATTCTATTGGATGCATTTGAAGACCTCGCATCACCGCCTTCCTCGGTTCTTGCCGTTGTACGCAATCGATGGCTGTCAGATGGATTTAAAGAAAGTGTATGTTGATTTGCTAAATAGAATTACATACTTGAGTGTGAGCCATAAATATTTTATTGTTTTATATATTATATTAATTTTAATTAATTAACTATTATTTCAGGCTTTGACGACAGCAGTGTGGTCTGTTATAAAGGCTAAGCGGCGGTACCTGCAGTATCCAGACGGTTTCATGGCGCATTTCTATTCCATATCAGAGCATTTATTGCCAGTTCTCGTGTGGGGATACCTTGGACCTAACGAGCGTCTTCGTGACGTATGCGAGTCCTTCCAATCAGAAATAGTGGGATTTATTGCAGACTTATTTAACTTCCAGAAATGTCGTTACACAAATGTGGACGATCTTTCCGCTGACATTATGCAACACGCTAGATTACGTTGCGCTAATATTACTGATAAATTAGCTGAAAGAATCTAAAACCACGGTATTATTGGAATGTATTATTTATGATCGATTTTTACATTCAACTTGTATATCTCAAGCATTTGCCTTTTTACCTCAAATTTTCATTTTGTTAAGGGATTTGTTTGTTCTTTAATAAGTCTCATAACAAGGTTATTTATGCTATTTTTTTAAAGGAAGGTAATATTATTATTGTAAGAGAAGCTAGTATATGCTACCTATGTATAATTTAAGCAAATGTTCACTGCTTGTAAAACCAAGGCCTAAGTTTTGATTGACAAGCACATTTCTTAAAAGGAGTTACATGGAATATAACATTCCTAAGGTCATTTGGTTTTGTTTTAAATATTGAAAAATGGCGCATTTTTACAGCTCAAATCAATTCGTATAAGTCTATAAATGCTGTTATTATTATTTTAGTGTAAGCTAAAAGTGTTAATTAATCTTTTTATTTAATAATTGTCTTTAAATACAATATATCCCCATATTGTGAAAGCTGCTGCCTATTTGCATGAAATTTAGGAATTAGGCTCATCTTACCCTTAACATCAAAAGTGAAAATGATCTGAACAACGCCTATTATTTTTAAGGGGTGTAAACAACCCCTTAATGGAAAAATGACATAGAAGTCATTTATAAAAAACATGTCTAATAGTAAGTGGCGAAATTGTAAAGTATTTACAATTTTTTAATTTTAATCATTAACAACCCCTTGAAAATAACCCTTGCAAACAAAAAATACTTTGGTATGATAAAAAAGATGTAAGTATAGAGGGTCATCTGCTCGCCGGTAGACGGCATTGACCACATCGATTAAATTTCAGACAAAATAAAAACGGTTTTGATATTTAATATCTAGCTTAATATTGCACCTAGAATACTTTATAAAAAAACCAAATTGTTCATTGTTTTACCTGGTACAATTTTGTTCTTTATAAAATTTTCGCCAAAACATATATTTTTGGAGATATTTGCAAAAAACCGATGAAAAACGTGAAAAAATTGCGAATTTTCAATTGATCAAACTTTATACATGATTTTTTGCTTAAAATTAGGCTTTTTTATCGATATCCGAAGTTATTTTGAAAAAAAAATATCAACCCCAAGAAGGCGTCGCAACCACCCATAGGGTGGTTGCGGAGTTCAAATCAGTTTCACTTTTGAAGTTAAGGATAAGATGAACCTAATTCCAAAATTGTATGCAATTTGGTTCACAGTAAAAAAAATCGGAGCAATAATGCTTCAATGACTGCACTACTACTAGCATATGCATGTTATAAATTAGCATTCTGTCAATTTCACATAGGTATTGCATTTGCATAATATGTTAATATAAAAAAAAAAAATTGGCCGTTCTATAGTAGTAGCAAACAAGAGAAAATTGTAATGGCCACATAAGTATATTCCATGCTACAAATATTTAGTGAAGATTCCCTGTATCTGCACTTTTATATTTCGGGCATTAATTTTGAAGGGAAAACATCCTTATGCTTATATTACTGTCCGCTTGATTCGTTTTATCCATCCTAAGGTGCTGGACGAAAATATATCTTGGGATCCACAGAATAGGGTGGATAAACTGAATAACCGCTTTGCATTTCGTGCCATAAGCCATAGAGCTTAATCATGCATTCCACTCTGGAAGTATGTATTTATTACTTAACAAGTACTGTTGAGCTTCTATCGATATCATACCAAACTAATGCTTCCATAGGAGCCCAATAAGAATGTAATTAAAATATATTAAGATTAAAATAATTATTTTGCATTTGTGGAGATGGTAGCTGTTGTCGATATAAGTTATTAAATCAAGTGTATTATTATGTATGTAAATATATATTAAATTGGTTAAATAACAAGTTTTATTTGAAGGTTTACTACATATTTGGTATCGTACAAGTACATACCTAGTTAAAATATCAATTTCGAGAATTTTCCACATGTTACTTGATGATCAAATTACATGGTTCATTCATTTAAATGGTTTAGAAATAAAACACTTCCATATTAGAAAATTTAGTATATCAATTTTCACAATTATAGCCATACGTCTATGATATAAAAACAAATGTGTAAACATAAATCTTTAATTACAAATTCAACGATAATACTTCCCCAAGGAGCAAGCACCAATTATTTTTAAGTTTTTTTCAACTGAAGATAAATAAAATTATAAAGATCACTCGCTAGCCTCGTCAAAGTAAATTAAATTAAATAACATAGTCTTTTATAATAATACCTGCAGTTCGATTTTTTTCTATAATATTTTCGTTTTACTTAAGGTGAGCGAGTGATGATTTTATTATTTTACGTCGGCTGAGCCGACGATATAATAACCCCGAATTTTAGCAACACTGAAATAATTCGTATCCTTTAGGATGTTACTTCGGAATTATAGTAGATGTACGAGATAGCTTACTAAAGACATTTACTAGGATAAGAAAGCCTGGCAATCACGAAAATTACGTTAGTGTATAAATATATTTTAGGACTCACTACAGTAATTATTTGGTTTAGTGCACAGCAAGTTTAATTAAAAGCTCTAATAGTACAACAAAAATATAATAACAATATTTTAAATAATACAAAGGAAACCATAATATCTAATCCCTTTTATAATAATATATAGATTGACAGGCTTCCTCAGAATTATAAAAGCTTACTATATAGTGAGAATCGACAACTACTCGTCAGGACTAGACACTAGAAAGTCTGAAAATGAGTATACAAACACACGAAAGAAATGCATGCATTCATCTTATAATAATAAATGGAATCACTATGATATCCGAAACTAACAGAGTCAATATATACAACAAAATAATTAATGAAATATCATTGTTGTTTTTAAGACGAAATGGACATAGTAAAAAATGTTCTGTTCAGAATGTTTTATGCAACGTTGGAAGTAAATAAAAAAATTGAGATGGGAGATCAACGTAATACTGTGGATTTATGCAAATTGTAATATTTGCTTGTCACATGCATTTTGAAGTTTTATCACAATTTTTATCTTTTTCTTAATCAGATCCACAGCTAATTTACGAAATAAAATATTCACAAAAATGAGGTATACTATACCCACCACTAAAAAAAATAAATATTTTGGTGTGCTAATACTTTAAAGATTATCTGCTAAATTAGTTTGAAGAGTGAAGCTCCCTATAATAAAAGTTTTATAGGACGGACACGTCGCGCAGCTCGTGGCAAGGCTCACGTCACTCGCGTCTCCTTCAATGATCAGCGGCGCGTCAACAGCGGCCTCGGATTCTCAGAGCTGCCATATCGTGCGTATCTACCGGTTCGCTCGCGTGAGTGCGTATTGTGTAACAGTTGTTCGTGCCTATGTCACCTACCTATTTCGTTAGAATTTTGTAGTATTATGTGCGATGTGAAGATTGCGTGAGGCGAGCGAACCTGGCGAGGAGAGTTACTCGGGCTCGGGCGAGTCGGGCGCGTCTACGGCGGCCACGGTGGTGCCGCCGGCCGCGCGCACTTTCTTCAAGTAGCTGACGCTGTCGAACTCCAGGCAACTCTGTCGGACACGATAGCACATTTATCGACGGACACCTTCCATGTTGTACATCGAATGAGTTAGTGCTAGAGTGTTTGTGTTAGTTTCTTCTAAAAGCATACAGCCTCTGTGAGGTTAATTACAAGAGAATCCCGATCACCGTAGAGTTAAAAGTTACATATATGTCGATTAGATAGGAGGTAAGCGTAAGAACAGGCAAAAGACGAAAATATTTTGAAATTTTTATATTTTTAAACCATCAATTGACAATCAATAATTGTAAGGAAATATAACACTTATAATTTTAATGCTTACTCAAATTAAAAACAATAACAACAAATGAACACAACAGATAATCAACAGATACAATTTAGAACTTCATTAAAGTTAAAGGCGAACAGTCTACCTGTAGCGATCCCCTCTCGAATACCCATTCTGTCCGAGCAGCATGTACAAAGAAACATCACAAATTTATATTAGTATGTTAATAAACTCTTAATAAACCTTTCAAAACTGTTTACTCGTGTAAATAACGTTGCGTAAAAGATTTATCAATATTATTCTGTCAATAAACACCTTTATATATTAGTAATAAAAAATTCTTCCATTATTTCAATAATGAAAAATATTTTTTTCTCTAAAACGATAAAGAATTTCCAGTGTTCTAATTTTCAGATTCTTATCCTTTATTCAGTCTTCAGTTTGGCTCGACGAGTGGTTAGTCTACGGTGAAACGTTGTCAATAGTGGTATTAGAAATGGTGAGCGAGAAAACTTTTCGTTGTCACCCCAGAACTCTCGAGGCCACTCCCCATATAATACTAGCGTCAGTCTTATTATTAACTTACACCTTACCTTACTGAGATCAACATTTTTCCTACTTTAAGAATCGCTTATAATTTAATCTAGCGTTACGCTTAATCGGCTAATAGTGGGCCGGGGCCTAGAGCCCGGAGACGGATGAGATGCGTGGGACTAGAATTTTTGACTAACCTAACTATAAATAGGAGGTACCTCCAGATACTTAGAACATAGATCCTTTCATGCACCATCATGCGCAAGCAATAGAAGGCGGGTGAGGACAAAAGCAAGTCGGGATGCGTGCGGGTCGCATGTGTCAAGGGCGAGAGATAGTGTGGTAGGGAGATAGGGAGATAGGGAGGTAGGGACAGAGGGGCGGGCTCAGTAGAAGTTGCGGCACAGCAGCGCGGCCAGGTAGTTGGGGTGGTGCAGCGGGGCCCACACGCGGAAGGGCAGCACGCGCGCGGGCGGCCGGCGCGCGCTCAGCGTTACCTTGCGCGCCAGCTCGGGCGGGAAGGCCGCCAGCCCGCTGGGCGGCAGCTTGCTGAGCGGCGAGTCGGCGTACTGCACCAGCGTCTCGTACGTGTACGTCTGCCGCGACCCCGCTCCGCCTGTAACGTGCGCACAGGTCAGCCCCATACCAGCTGAGCCGGCGAGACCCTTCAGACATATTCAAATTTGTAGGTATTGTTCATCTGTGATCAGTATTATGTTCCATTTCAACACAATGTCAAAATTTGTTTTTGAAAGACTAAATAATTTTTAAGGTAAATTCTTTATAAGGTCATCTAGTCATACAAGAAATATTTAAGAGATACACCCATAGATGAAAAACTACAAATTTTTAAATATACTTAAGTATTTATTTATTGTAGTTGCTATGGATTCTTTAATTTCTATTAAAATATGTCGCATATTTGTAGATAGACCTTTTACCATCAATGAGTTTAATTTACAATCATCTGCAAGCTAAAAAACGCATACACATGCAAGTTTTCAATTGTTGCAAACCGTCATGAAGTTAAGGCACATTCGAATGCATTCTCATTATAATTATTTCTTTTTTATGCAATAAACGAATAATTATTAGTACTGACCATATTTGACTGACTGCTGCATTTTAGATATCTTTATGGTACAATGTGGACATGAAAAATATTAGCACTATATGAAATGCGTTAAATGACAAAAAGTCTTACACAATAATATATAAGTATGACTTCTAATGGACATGCACAAGATGCGTTGAATTTACGGAAACAATATAATTATGAATAATTATGTAGGTTAGGTTAACACTACAAAACGGCATTTTGGAAACAGTAAGGATTTATTATTACATATTTCCCATAGGCACTATAGCAACATCGAGTATGAAAAATACGACTTCAAATGAAGAAAGACTTTTGTACAGACGATAGCACATCAATTTACTTCAAACTTCAGATTTATTGCATTTTCAACTTCCAATTCATTCTTCGTTTTCATTTTCAACATTTCTAAATTTTTAAGACTCAAGGTTGATTAGAAATATTTGACAGTTTCGGGTAGCTTGATCTGAGTTTCTACCATGAGTTTTCATTACCGAGACTCGATCGTCGATATCGAGCGCGTTTGACTAATCGATTCTCCCGCTTCAAGTAGGCCTAGTAAGAGTTTTCACTACGAGACTCAATCGTCGATATCGAGCGCGTTTGACTCATCGATTGGCCCGCTTCGAGGTCGTAAGAACTTTCAACCAACCAATGAGAGCGCCAAACGCGCTCGATATCGACGATCTAGTCTCGTAATGAAAACTCATACTAGGCCTACAGGTTATAAGGACTCTCAACAATGAGAGCGCCAAACGCGGTCGATATCGCCGATTAAGTCTCATAATGAAAACTCAGGGTAGCTAGACTGCTGTCGTCCGAACATCGAGTGCACTTGAAAAATTTTGAAATGTACGTGGAACTATTGGTGAAACGCGTGCGTGCAGACAATAGCTCGAAATAGTATGAGAATATGTGTGTGTAATAATTTAAATAAATAATATGATTTTGTTCAATTCAAACTTTTACTAATTCATCAGTTCCTGTTGCATATTCATCATCATTCGTATGACCTTAGAAGGGGATATGAATAGGGTTTAAAACAGGCTCGATCGTGAGATGCAGCATTGCCGAGTGTTCCTTGACAGCTATTATAGTTTCTAATTTATATACCTACTAACATGTTAACCGATAAAAACGTATGCGTTTTGGAGTAAACATATATCACTGGTAAAGAGAGATTTAGTGGAAATTTTTTTGCAGAGCTTTCAAAGTTTTCTTCTTTTTATTTATATGTTTGGGAAGTAAATAATTTTTCCCGGTTTTGCAAACAACAGCTTTGTAGCTAGTTATTCTTTTTACTAATAATGATTGAATACAACCCTTCAATAATTATTAGTAAAAGGAACAGCTAGCTGTTAAATTGACGGAACACTAGTTAGTTGTGACATTTGGAGTGAGCACACAGTGATTTTTATACCCAATGCTAATTGATGTACCAAAATAGTGTGTATTGGGTAGATGTGAGTTACCTTGATTCTTGTCAATGCTGGTGGCGCGCGAGAAGCGTGGACGGCGCGGCGTGTTGTCCGAGTCCCCGGCCGCTGCACACGTCATCACGTCACACATGTCATCACGTGACACATGTCATCACGTCACACACGTCATCACGTCACACACGAGCACGGCCGCCCAACTACTCTATACCGACAACACCCGCACCACGCGCCGCACCATCACCGCACCACGCCCCATTCGCTAATATCTACTATGACCTTCCTCTTTCCACATTTATCCAACTTAAAAGAAGTAATTTTAGAAAGATTTGTTGATTAAAATTTAATTGCATAGTATAATATTTTCAAAAAAGGGAGTGGTACTATTATAATGGGATGATGTTGCTTCAGTATAGAATATTTTAGGTAAGCATTTATGGCAGATAGTAGTGACAACTAATGATTTGTTACGAAATGTTCGATGCTAAATGGTTTGAAAAATACTCTGCCACGACCGTGAATCGAGGTGATTTGAAGATAATTATAAAATATCAGTTACATAAATATACAAATAAATATTTTCTTACACTCCAAAGTACTTGAGAAAATAAATGAGCCTAAACACTGAAAGAAATGATTCAAATTCGATGTAATGAGGATGTTGAATATATATATATTTTTAATATTTTTATTTAAAAAAAAAATTATCATGCTTCAGTCAGTCTAATCCTCCCTGCGTAAACTTTTCTGTCTGTTAAGAAACTGCACACCATCACTAAGTGTGTTCATGC
The DNA here is from genome assembly GCA_037179545.1 of Sesamia inferens. NCBI lineage: Eukaryota > Metazoa > Arthropoda > Insecta > Lepidoptera > Noctuidae > Sesamia > Sesamia inferens. The sequence goes on along the minus strand of CM073934.1, from coordinate 23,110,023 downwards.
TACCAAATTGAACTGAAACTCCTGCACTAACTACAGCTTCATGCTCTTTTAAAACATTAAAATACTTTAAAACGGGTCTTCGTGACATTTGTGTGAATAGAAGGCGGCAAATCATTCAATAGCCATTTTTTTTTCAAAACAAAACTGTTCTGTAAGTTTCATGCGATAGAGAACAAACGCAAGGCTCAGCGTCGACTAAGCAGCTTACTGCTGGAGAAAAAAAACTTATAAAAGCGCCAGAAACTCCTAGAGCAATCTTTGAAACGTTAACATTAGCGCTGCCGTTAACTATGTAGTCGAGTCCGTACTGCGGGCGAGGCCGCCAGTGTCCAGATAGGCTAAAGGGGTGTTACCGGCGTGGTCTTGTTCCGCCACGAACACGTCGTCGTCGGCCCCGTTAAGCGCTGCGTCGTCGCGCAGCAGCAGTGCGGCGGCGGGACGCTGCGACAACGTGAAGAAGTCTCCCGAGCCCGCACCCATCGCCTCCAGCGCGCCTGCGCTCTCGAAGTACTCGTCTAACACTAACTTCGCAGTCTGTAATTTACATACAAAAGTTGTAGCACACATTCATGCAATAACTACAAATAAGCTATTTGACAGATTTATATTTTTTATCTTGAATTACTTTGTTGCGGTTAAGAAGTATTTTTTTTATATTTTAAATACGTACTTCGTACGAAATATGCAAATAAAAATTCAAATAAGCCGCCGAAACGCTCTATTCAGCAATATGGCGTCGCGCTTTATAAGTGACGTCACAAGCGATTTTCGATTCCGCAGTGGTGTTTGTGTTTATCTGTTATTTGTTGTTATTTATCTCATAAAATGGTTTACAGGGGGTTGCTGTACCGGGTTGTACAAATACATCGATAAAAACCCCCGAAAAATGATTTATAACTATGCCAAAAAATCAGAAAATTCGTAAAAAGTGGATGCAGCTTGCCCGCTGAAATCCTAAAGATATTTCGGATAAAACAACTCCTTTTTTCTGTGCAGACCACTTCTGTGTAAGTAAACATGCTATAATTTCGTACAAGAGACAAAAATAATATATTAATTCATGTAATAAAATGCCGAAAGGGTCTTTCGTTGATAATTTCATTATTACGTTGTTAACATACCCATTTTTACAAAATAACATTTACCAATAACATAACTCTACTATTTATTTATTTCTGAAATACATAAGTCGATCTTCAACAGTAAAACAATGAAATAACTTGAAACGCAACTTTTCAACCATCAGCGCCATCTAGTTTGTGCGCTCAACACTAATGTTCTCAACAAAAAGCTGTTATGTTGCTGGACTGTTTTTTTTTTTCAATAGCATTCCACATCTGTGCAGGAAGGCTCCCGGGCTCCCCACTTCTTCTATGAGACCACAAACATGCCGACCGAATAGCATCTACTTAAAATCTACTAAAAATCGGAAAACAAAAAAATACCACAAATCGCTCCAAATATCGTTTAAAAACCTTCTAAAAACGCGAAATCACCTAAGAACACATAGAACGACAACAAGTATTGATGCGCGTATGACGTCATCGTGACATTAGCCAATCTGGATCGTTTCACAATATGTTTATTTTTATTAAAACATGTACACACAAGGAACCCTCATTTTATGCATTTAAAACAAATTATTACAAAACAAAAAACATATTGTCAAATAGCCTATTCTACGCATCTTGGTTAATGAAGGACTCACCTTTACAAGATCCAAATTTTGGCCCGTGATCTTAATGGAATGTTGCCCGAAGGTCACAGTGTACTTATACTCCCCCAATGCGGCGTCATTCGTCGAGAAGCTATGAAGTAGAGCCCGGGCATTATGTGGGGATTTCTAAAATAAAACAAATTATGACAAATTGTAGTCTAACCATTGACTGTTTCGACTTAACCAGTGGAATAAGTACAACTTTGTTTGAATTTAGGATGACAGTAAATATTATACTTCTATAACAAATTATACCAGCTCTATGGGATTAATAATCACTAAATTAGACAAAAATATTGAAGAGAACATCTTCTTAATATATATATCTTATACAAAGTGGTGCTGACAATACGACAATAAATTAAACATAGTGTACCTCAAGACATTCTCAGTCTACCCATAAAAAATCATATATGTCCATTAGTTTAGTCACAGGAAATTGTTATTCATTTTTCACATTTTCTACATGATCTAAATGTTGATAAGGATGCGCTTACAGGTTAATGACCGCCGCATCCTGCGGTACCAAACTTTAATAATATTGGTGCGAAAAAAGAAAGTCGATACAGGATCGCGCTGTCGCTGATCAGAGGTCAGTGAACCAATATTTTTAAAGGATGTTCTATTCCGTTTGCAATTTTATGGGATTTAGATTGTTTGAAATTTTTATTTTTTTATTTTTCATGCTAGGTTTTTTCTATGATTTAGGATTATTCCTATGAACCAGCATTGTTCGTATTTTCATTTATTGTCGTATTGTCAGCAACACTCTGTATAATTTGAAATATCATAAAGATTCATGTCACCACCCAGATCATGTGCCCCAAGTTTGTTTCGATCTTTCTTCTCAAATTAGTTTAGTGTTTTCCTATCACGACTACGTGATAGAAAACAGCAAACTAATCTTAATTTAAACATAACGATTTTTTATGACACAGAAATAGATGATTGACGAGTAACCTCCTGAACGCGCGGCGCGTCGTCGGAGCCGGCAGAGTCCAGCGAGGCGCGCGAGCCGCCCAGCGGCGCGTCCAGTGAGCCCTCCAGGCGCACGGGCGACGCGTTGCGGCGGATCGTGTCGCCGATCAGGTGCTTGGCGTGGCTACGACACACGCGACAAATCACAAGTTAATTCAGAATAGAACAATATTACAGGAAAATCGTGTGGCGTTCTTTGGAAGATAAGTAACTTTCCACCCTATGATCTAGAGAAATTTCCACTTATAACTCTTAGGTACATAAGTACAATCTAAAAATATGTAAATATAACTCACTTTACATTCTCCTCGTTTGGTCCAGTGATCTGGACAAGACGCTCCTTTGCACCAGGACTCACTGAAATCATTAATCAACATCTCTTAACTGACAAACTCATACAAGTCGACATTATTAGTCTTTATTATAATAAATGGAGTTGATAAGCTCATAGCTAGTTGCGATTAATAGGCGGTGATTGTAACTTTATTTTGAATATTAATAACTCATGTAAACCATTCCCAAACAAATTATGCACATGGTGACATTAGTAGGAGAAAAATAATCAAGGGAAAATATGTAACCTACTGTTTAATTCAGTTTCAGACTAATAACATTACAGTTGTTAGGATGATTTATGTGTTGAAATAATGGATAGTAAAGATATTTTGGTAGAGAAAACAGGAAATAGGAAGAGCCCGCCACACCATGCGCAAGCACTTCACAGCACAGCCCGCACCGTGCGTTCATACCTCGCTGAAACGATATAATCGTGTCACTTAGCTCCTCGATCATGTGCACCCTCCTGCCCTTGATACCCATCACTGTAACACCACAACACATCTTCAGATATGCCGCCAAGGGGCTCTCCTCTAGCGACCACCCAAATTCCTTGTTTTCAACTTCAATTTTTAATTAATAACACAATCAAACAATATACATTTGGTATTTAATTGGATGTCGAGACATTGATAGCAAGATCTGAGGGCATCGTAGAAATTGAAATAAAGCACTTAAATCATTTTTATAATGTATACGTAATATACAGTTTCACTTCCTTCTTATCGTCATGCACTATCGAAGTACATATAGAACTATAGAACTGGTCAAGTAATACTAAGAACAGATAAGCATAATATTGACCTCAGTCATGCATCGTTTGCTCCGGATTTATCGACAAATAATTGCAAAATATTCAACATGCAAGTCCCCATTTAGATAATTTCTTAATGTAAAAGAAATTTCACCTTTCCCGGAGTCTGCATTCCTGATAACAACTTCGTCTTTGGAATAATTCTTGCCAGGAATCTTGGTGGGCTTTGGGAACTTGCCCGACGGCTTGATGATCTCGCCGGGCCCGAGCAGAGAGGGCGGCTCGGCGGGCGCAGCCAGCGTCGGAGACACCGAGCCGCCCGAGCCCGAGCCCTCCATCGTCGGTACCAACAGTGGCTGCGCCGCAACAAAAAACGCGCTTACAATATGCGATGAGCAAATCTATTCCGGATGTGTATTATTATTTAACTAGGTCAGCTGTACATTAATACAAGTTGGTTTTAATATATTTGAATACATTACTAATTGTTTGAGCTAAAACACTGCTTAAACATTTTATTATGAATATGAATAAAAATAAAACCAAACCTCGGCATGGGTGCCGCGGTGTCTATAATATTGACTCATATAGTCGGAGCCCTGCCAGAGTTTAGCGCGCAGCTCAATAAGCTCGAGAAGATGAAGTCTAGTTTTCTTATCCAATCGTTCGTCTTGTGACCCATTACGGAACACAACAAAGTATCTGAAATATAAAAATTTCAAACAGTTATCTTCTTTCAAAAAATATAAAAAAAACCATTATAATCAAGATATCCCTCATCACCATAGGTCGGATTAGGTAGTGATTTTTGGTACTTGTATCATAAATGTTCACAGAAAGAATAATGTGGATAAGCCATTTTCCCGGAATGTAATTCCAGATCCAAGTAAATATTGTTAATGTTGGTAGTGACATTATTACTACTCAATTCATTTAAAGGAAGGTAACAAAACTAAACTAATTTATTATGTACTTGTTGAAAAATAAAAACAATCAAATTCCGATCAAAGCATTAATACATTTCAATATTTTATTTTTAGCCTCTAATGAAGGGTATGGCGGTTTTACAACTTAATATAATTTATACATATTTTTTTTTAATAATCATCCAATTCCATAAATCCAGAGGAATGTGTATATTAATACATATGTTTCCAATCAATGACCCTAATTCACTCTACCTATTCTGACCTATGCTCATCACAAGTAAGAAACAAATTTGCGCAAACCTATCAAGAAAGTCCTTGTAAAGAGCTTCGAGCTGAGCGCCGTAAAGCTTCAGATTGGAGTACATGGTGGCCACATTGCTTTGAAGCGCACGATCATAGTTACCCTGCATCATTTGGTACGCCACCGCTTCTGTTAACACTATGAGGTCATCAACTGTAACAATGAACAAATTACATAAGGATATTTTTAATATTGAAGCAACTGTATGATTAGCACTGGGTGGGTGCAAAAGATAGGCCTTTGCTTCACCTCGCCGTCATTAGTTTTAGTGTGTTCTGATAAAAATGCATTTAATAATTAATCCGGTTGCACATACAAAATAATGTGAGACTTGCTTCAGAATCATGTACTGTACCTATGGTAACAGGTTACTCATCATAGTTCAAGCTATGAAAATGAATCAGTGCATTAGGTACAAGTTAGTGATTATTTGAACAGTCTTATGTTTACTAGAAAGGCTGAATATGTTATAAATTAAGAACTTTGAAGGAGCAGACCAGGTTATTTTAAATTGATGAAGCAATACCCTCTATGCACCATTAATTCTTTGCACCTGATCTCTCTCTAGTCGCATCAGAATGCTAACCCATTCTACTGAGAGTGAGGAAATAGGGAAAGCCTATGTATTTTTTTTCTTTGGCAACTCAGTCAACATTGACTACTCTGCCAGTGTTGTTGTAAGTATACCTCCTACTATTTGATTATTCTCAGTTGAGATATGTTTAGATATTATAAATATGTTTTTAATATTATTTAAACCATAATTCTAAAATCATTATTGAAGAGTTTTATACTATGACAGATGGTAGACAACAAGGCTATTAAAGTTGTCACCATTATTTCATACCCTTGCTTTATAAAAATTGTGCAAAGTAATTGGGGTGGGAGTTGATAGATATATAAATAAATGAGACAAATGCTTACTTAAATTTCTGCTAAGGACAAACTATTTAACTATTACTTACTTTGTCATAAGGATCATGATGATAATGATGCTGATAATACTTACAGTTCATATCTGTTGCATGTAATCAAAACAATCAAATTAACAAGACAACAATAAATATCTCAAGAGGGTGCATTCTAAAAGCTGGCAATGTCACAAAATGTTGCCAATAGCTGACAAATAATGTAATAGCTGCCAATAGCTGAGAAATTTGTGGCTTAGCCAACTGTCAGAATATACACCACCCCTCATATCATTCTATTACCAGTTTTTGGAGTGAATGTTATTAGTTTGCAAACAAGGGTGTGATGGGTCCTGCTCAACAAGAACAGCAGGTTTTAAATTCAAAAGGTTCTTAGTATACCAGGCAATGTATGTAAGAAATAGGACATGTAGGTTATCCGGTTCTCAATAACAAAAGAGCTAATGTGTGTAAATATGTTAAGGTATCTGGTATATAGATATTTATTTAGTATTGCAAGGAAAAAAAAATATTTATGTCACATTTTACTAGACATTCACAACAATGCAAGCATAAACATAAACAACTGTAGATTGTTTAAGTACTGAATAACAAAACTTTGTGGTCTAATAACATCCAACTACCTGTGTAAATTCAAAATATCAACATTTATCAAATAATTACCTTGAGTACAAAGTCACAATAACAATACTGAACTTACACTAAATGTCACTCACACTAAATCCAATTGGAAATTGTATTGTAACTTAATAATGAAAATTGGCAAACGGAATGGGAAACGGACTGATCTTATAAAATTCTTACCAGAGTTTATTTTGACATCCAACACAGAGTTGCGGTTGTGAGCGGAACTGGTCGTCGATTTCAAGGGTCTGGGCACCTCCAATTTTTTAACCGTGCGGGTCATTTTCGTTAGGGTCGACATGGTGCTAAAAACAAACAAACAAAACTTACTTTAGGAATATTTTATTACTGTGGAATAATATTAAAATCACGAAAAATGATTGTCACATTTTTGTTTAGAGTGTATGAGTAACCTTGTCATAAATAATCACAATGAAACTACCAAATACAGGGAAAATTATCGGGGAAACTCACTCATCCATGGCGACAGCGCCTCGATGCACACTAGAACCACTATTATAGCAAATCGTGTGAAAAGTGAAAGTGATGACAATGAATGATCCTAGCGAATAAATTCGGAACAAATCCAATACGTGTTCATTACTCGTAATATTGGTTTTTCGTGTAATAAAAACGGATTAGCTGGAAAAATTTTGACTTTATAGAAGATTAAATATTTTGCTCGATGAAAAACATTTAGACAAAACAATTGAAAGCTATGGAACACTATGAAATAAGAAATAAACAAGAAAACTCACCTGGCTACGCCATTAATTCGCAATAAAAATAAATTCAGTCTAGTGGTGAGTAACTGTGATAAAAACCGTATTCAATAAATATATTTTACAAAAATTAATAAAGTTTCAGATACACATATTTTTTTTTAATTTATGTTATAATAATTTAAAATCATTTAAATAAATAAATGAAATATTAAAAACCGATATTTTCCGAAAATACAATATTGCCACTCCACTTCATAAACCACAAAATAAAATTTCTACCAAAATAGTAACGAAAATAGGCCGTCAGCTGATTAGTCTGGGCTAAAGAGTACTATTTTATATGTCTGGCCCAGTGTGTTTTGGCTTTCCCACGGAATTAGGTTAACAAGTAAAAGTTTTGCCCAATCAGCCACGCCTTTATTAAATTTATTCTTTTCAATGGTCTTGTTCCCCCACTGACTTGACAAGTAAATATAAAAATATCGCTTTGAACACTTTTATTTCTTTAAATATTACTCTCCTGCCTCAAAAAGTTCAGTCCTGGCTATCTTTTTGAAGTGAAACTTCTTTAGGCACGCTTGACTTGGGGAGTAAACTCGCGAAAGCGTTACGAAAAATATTACAAAAATGATCGGGCAAGGCGAACGGAAAGCAAAGTATAGTCCTATTTCGTCTGTAATACAACGAAGCAGTTGGCACATGTAAATATTGCATGACATGCCGTGTATAAAGTTGTGGGTTCGCATCTCGCCGAAGATAATGTATATTTTTTGGATCTTTTTAAGATTTGTTAACAATTGAGTCGAGTATGAAGTTGTGAGTTCGCATCTCGCCGAAGGCAATATATATTTTTTGGATCTTTTTAAGATTTGTTAACAATTGATTACCTAAGAGCACAAATAATTTATAAATTTCGTTCTGTTCTGGCCTTTATATTGTTTTATATATTTTTGCTGAACATTTCTGATATAATTGAAAGTATAGAAGTTTGAAGATATCGTCACAATACGATAATTGGACACAAAGTACAAATTGCTTTCGAGCAGGCGCGTGCGCTCCTTAGAAGCAGATAAGCATTGCATACCCTAATAATTTTCTAAAAAAATATATAATAATTACATTAAAATAATTTATATACTACAAACTTAAAACTGAAAGACTGTTGATAACACTGCCATCTATTGGGGCTAATGCAAACTACTAACACACATTACAATGCTGTCCGCGCAACTCAACTTCGTCACGACGCTCGCGCCAGTTCGCGTAGCGACATAAGCAGTTACTAATGTGCCTCTTCCATACGCGTCTGTGAATAAAATTATTTGCTTGTGTGCATAATCTTTGCGTACGTGGGCGTGTAATTTCATTCAAATTTTTAGGCCGAACAAGCACAGCTTCTAATAATGCGGCGAATTTAAGAAGTTCACAAATATAGCATGATTGTTGATGAAATATAATATAAAATTTTACGTAATCATCATAGTAACAATATTAATGTATTTTGAAATAATCTTTTTTTCCCGCGAATTAATTCCAACTTTCCCGAAATTCGGTAATTTGTAAAAAGTGACAACACTATTTTGACGGTATTATTATAAGCGATGCGCCAACATGCCGCGTGCCCTGCCTCCCGCCGCCCGCGTCAGGGTTGCATACCGCACATGTATTACGTTAACTCTTTATGCGAAATAATATTAATTTTTGAAGTGAAACTTCTTTAGGCACGCTTGACTTGGGGAGTAAGCTAGCGAAAGCGTTACGAAAAATGATCGGGCAAGGCGAACGGAAGTTAAGTGGGGGATATAAGCACAGAGGCGCCCGTGGCGCGAGCTTGGTACTACGAGGTCTACGAGTTTTTTTTTTTTCAATAAAAATAGAAGATTATGCAAAAATATTATTTATTTTTTTTTTTAATTTTGAGACACGGGTACACTCATTTATTTATTTATTTACACTTAACACTATACATTAAATTTTATGTTGACTGACAACCATTAAGGGGGTCAGTTAACATAAAATTTGGTACCGCCTACTTCACAGTCCCTCCTGTATCCCCCTCCCCTCCCTTACTCCCCCCCCCTCACCCCTTAATATTCCCACAAAACTACCCCCGACCCCCCTCATTGATTACCTCACCCCCCCGTGGATTATCTCGGGAACCAGAGGTCGTGGACTACCCGAGTTTGGGGTCCCCTGAATCAGGAGGAGGAGCCCGACCTTTTGGCCCCGAGGGAATCCACTCCCCCCTCTCCCCCTCCCCCGCAACCCCACGAAACCTATCCCCCCCCCCGACCCCCTTTAGTTACCTCACCCCCCCGTGGACTATCTCGGGAACCAGAGGTCGTGGACTACCCGAGTTTGGGGTCCCCTGATTCAGGAGGAAGAGCCCGACCTTTTGGCCCCGAGGGAATCCACTTTTTTTTTTCAATAAAAATAGAAGATCTATGCAAAAATATTAATTTACCAATGAAACCATGAAATAAATTTAAATATTTATAGAAAATTAATATATGTATATGTGTATACATGTATATATTGTACACACATATATATATATACATACAGATGGTGCGAAAGAAGTTTTTTCTTTCTTTTCTTTAGAGTGCATACTACAGCTTGGCAAAAAAGAGTCTGACGCGGTGACAGTTGGAACTAAAAATGGATAATTGAGGCAACATTGCTCACTTGTCAATTACTAGTACAATCTGTGTCAACAGTGCGTTTACCATAACAATCTTTTTATAATTTCCAAAAACTATAAATTATTATTGCATAATTGTCCATTTAAAATAAATAGAACTATACATAGAAGTGGCAGAATAGTGATTTACCACGTCTATATGCGGTGTTTATCCGAATCTCAAGCGGGACAAGTTTTATCGATAATCGAGAATGTTTATCCAAAGAACTGCCGATATGACAGGTATTTATGTACTTTAAATAAGTAATTATACATTAAATAAGTTTTTGTAAATGTATTTAATGCATGGTTTTGTGGTTATCCAGATTTATGTAACTTTTAGTCTTGTTTATAGAAATTGAAAATTGAGGTTATGTTTTGTAGTTTAACAAGTCTCGTATACGCTATCCTCCAATATAGATACTTGAATATTATGAAAATAGAATTAATAACAGTGTTGTTATTATGTTTTTCTGTTTTAGGTAAATCTGTCAATACTATAAGAAAAATTGTTCAGGAAGGTGAAAACAATAATGGCATTTTTTCACCACCGGGAAAACATCGCAAAGGTCGTCCGAAGAAAGATTTAGATAATTTCGATTTATGTGCAATACGTTTAGCAAGCCGAGGTTTTTGTGCAAGACAAAAGGTTCATTTCTTTTACACTGTGAAAAAGCAGGTATGGTTTATTCGTACAGTATTGCAGATTTCATGGTTTTAAAAAAAGCAGATTTAATACAAAATACAATGTTTCAGGTACCTACACTGAGAAATTTACTGCCGGTAGTTAGAGAAGACTTGGGTTATGATGGAAGCCGTAAACATCTCAGAAAGATATTAATTACACTCTGGGTTTATAAATATAAGAATATTTTGACAGAGGTGCGATTATACATGAACTGGTGGAACAACTTATAATAAATTTAAGAGATGACAGTAGCAGTGATTTTTCACAACCAGAATATTCCAGTGATTCTGAAGATGCAGGAAGCTTAAGCCAAAATGTGAGCTTTTCTGGAATTTAATATTTAAATGAAAGTGTTTTCGATTTGTCTGATTAAATTGTTATGTATTTACAAAACGTGTTCATTCATTATCCTGTAATATTTGTCAATTCCTAACAATCCCACTGTTAGATTGCCCTCGGGGGCATGATTATCTGTATGTAGGTACTTATTACACAGCCTTCTTACAGGGCTTCGGAGCTTCCCCTATGAATATTGTCAATACTGGACATTGATGTGTCTGAGGGATTGAACCACCCACTTAGATTGGGATCATATCTCCAAAAATAACAAGTATCAAAACTTGTTGACCATAAGTATTCTGGGTTGCCACAGGTGCGATACTAGTGACCTCAATTATTCCACACTCTTTTTTGCCAAGCTGTACTTCAACACTTCAATGGCCTCTGTGGTTAGATACCACAATTTTTCCAATAACACGTGTAACAAATAATAAGAGAAATTCTTTAAAAAAATTATTTCACAATAATGGCGAATATCCCCAATGACAGTTGAAAAAACGGCCGCGTGAGCCGCCTACTGGGAGATTTATGCAAAGCCATGATGTGGTCACTATGCAGCGATATTTCAATGTTCTTTATGAATTAATCACTGAATGCACTTTTTACCACATAAATCACGCGTTTTCATTTAGTAAACGACACTACAAATAATTTTAAAAGTCCAATGAAAAATGTGCGTGACACTTATCTTGGCTTTCCTGTCAAAAACCGTCCTGGCTGTCATTAACAATTTTTTTGGCAGTAATATTGTGGGCAGTTAGAAGCCTGAAAGCATACACAGAGGAAACTTTCTGTGTAGGCCTAAAAGTCTGTTTTTTTTTTTATATGGCTTCTCGTAGTTGACCTTGAGAGGCCGTGACTACTAACAGGACTTTCCTGTGGATGCCTTAAATGAATTTAAAGCCTCCAGCCAGGGCGACTAAAAACTAAGCGACTACACGCTAAGAGCACCCCCTTTGGGTACGAACCTCGGCTTAGGGCGTCGCTGGTGAGAACAGCAAGGGAAGGCTGGATCGAATATTTGTTTACATTCGGTTTGATGACCGCGGCGTTTCCTAGTACTAGCTCTGAGAAGAAACGTCCGAAACAAACTCAGAGGTCATGGTTGGGAAGTTATGTTTACTGGCTCAGCTGCGGCGCGGGCTGGCCTTCATCGGACGAGCCTAAAAGTCTGATAAGTGACACCCAATCTTATTGGATTGTGGAGGTCAAATGCTTCATACACATGGAAGGCAGCAGGTCAACCTACCCAAAACTGTCAAAAAAATCCCAATCAATATTGCCATAATGTTTTGTAGATAAAGTTGAAAATGTAATAAAGAAATCTGACAGATTGTAGTAGCTTGATGTGTTGTCGATATACATACATTGCATGCTGTTTCTAATCATTCTTGCCAAAATGCTTAAAAATGTTTTTATTAAATAAAATAATTATTATACACTGCCAAAAAGATCCTTTGGCGCCGAAATGACAATAAGAAGTTTGTTGGTGAATATTAGGTAATTTAATTTTTTTATTCACAATACCAAGCTTATTGCTTTTACATTGCTCCCTATGTTCGAAAATGTGTCTGCTCAACAACGTAAATAACGCAATGAATGTTGTTGAACTGTCATTGCTGTCGTTATTGCTATGCTATTGCTACTGATAATTTGTTATCCCTAGCAATGTGTTTCATTTCCATGGGAACATACTACTAATCTCTTCACCACCTATGGTTGACTGGTAGAGAATGCCTAAGGCATTAAGTCCGCCATTGTACAATTTATGTGCGAAAGAATAAATAAATAAATAAATAAATAGGGAGCAATGGAAAAGCTATAAGCTTTAAAATGATTCCAACTGGTAGTAATGGTATGTTAAGCAATTAGGGTTCTGCTGTCGTCCGTATATGACCAAGCCAACGCAGTGATTATTGTGTTGTGAATAAAAAAAATAACCTACCAAGCTAGTCAAGCTACCCGAAACTGTCATATATCCCAATCAACCGTGAGCCTTAATGCTTTAGACATAAAGTTAAAAATCTAATAATGACAGTTGTAGTAGCTGTATGTCTAGACTAACACCAGAAAAATAAGATGTTTTTTCGCACAAAGGTATGGCAGCACTTTTGTTTGCACTGAATTTTCAAGTGTCAATTTGAATGTGTCACTGTCAAATTGTCTTTTATTAGTAGTGTCGTGTCAGACTGTCAGTCAACTGTAGTATTGTGTGTGGTCGTGTTTTTGTTTCAAAAAATAAAACGATGTCGTAAAATGTTTGAATGCTCTGATTTTATCGTACAAAGAGTATCGAATCTTGACTTACGTTTAAAGTGGTGTGTTTTTGAAATGACATGATAATTTAGTTCTGAACTCATAGAAAAGGTAAGCAGAAAAAAATTGCGTTTTCATTACTCTGCTACCCAAAATAAAGTTGCTAATAATGCAGTAAATCTTTCTTTTACTTAATCGTATATACATGTGTATAAACATTTTCTGGAAATGTTTGTCTGTCTTCCTATAATAAATTGTCACTATTTACTCTAAGTTCGTTTATGTGAGAATTTCTCATTTAATTTCATGATTATCCTTTGCGAGCTAATTTTATAAAATAAAGTATGTACTTTACTCTTGAACTTGGTTGTATAAAATATATTTAGGTACCATGCTTACAGTTTTTGTTCAATAAGATTTAAATTTAATTTTTAATTCATTTACATAAAGAAGTTTAAATAGCCTGCTATAAAGTCTAATATCTAATCACTTTACACATAGCATTTATATACATCCCTTTAAAAATAAACACTGAATGAAATGTAATGCCTCACATTTTTTAGGTTTATATATTGCATCCCTTTTTTCAGATTATTATCAAAATACACAAAGGATATTCTAGTTGGATATATTTTGGTTAGAGAGGCATTTACTTATTCATTCCTCAGCTGAAAATAAGAAATGAAAACCCATAGATTTTACTTATTATTTTTAGGTTTTTTTTTGTTGGAGTGTAGGACACAAAATCTATTGCTTATTTCAGAATTTTTGATAGTTTTATGTGGCAATTTATCTTATAAATTAGTGATGGGCTCTTTATAATAATATTTGTCATACCTTAATGCACTGATTGTTTATGGTTTGCAGTGATCAACATGGCCACACAATACTTAGCATTAGCACTTGTGCGGCTGGTGCTGCCTATTAGTCTCCTGCTATGTAAGTATAAAATAATTTTATTGTTTACTAGCTGTACCCAGGGATGATAAAAATCATGATTAAAAAAAAAACCAAAATAATCTGATTAATTTAAATCAGGTTTATTTGATTTAAATCAGATTTTTTTTTAAGTGTTTTTACTTTCTTGTCTTTTTTTTTAAATTTAATAGTCAGTTCTAATGAATAAAATATAAGTTTTAATGAATAAAAGGAAAACAACATATTTTGGTTTATTTTTTTTTTAATTCTACTAATAAAATCAACAATTTAAAAAACAGTAGTGTTGAAATAATTACAAGGAAAATAATAACTTACAAACTAAAAAAGAAACATGAACAATTACTTATGGTAAGTAAGTATTAATAAACTTATTACTAAACATTTTTTTAGTATTGAGTTCCTTCAAAAGAAAATAAATAGATATAAATATTTAATTCAAGTGATTTAAATCATATGAACCCTGGCTGTACCCCATGATTTTAGCTATATAAGTATCAATCTTATGGGAATATCAGAATAAAAATCCCCTTTGTGTAAATCCTGGTTATAAATCAACTGTGTGCCAAATTTCATTGAAATTGGTCCAGTCATTTCAGTGTGGAGAACTGACAAACACATACTCATTTAACTTCCGCCTTTTTGATGTTAGTCTGATGTAAAGAAATTAGATGTAACTTATATAAATTTTCAGATCATCTACAGGATAATTCCACCAAACAGTTGTTTTATTTATTTTCATATGGAACAACGTTACATGGTTGCAATTTGCGTGGACATTTCCATTAAATTTATAGATAAATAACCTTATTAACACTTGCGGCTTTCACATCTGGGGGTGTATTTATTGCTCTTCAATGGGTTAGCAGTTCATTAAAAGAGCATAGTATCTATCTAGGTATCTATTTGTAAGCTTAATTTTTTAAGTAAGTGGTTCCTACGCAGGAATTTTCCGCGTGACGGCTTTTACCCCCGACCCACTTTCTCTCGCGTTGTATCGCATCGTGTATATGCTCTATTATTTCATTTTCACTTTTTTAGAATTCTTTTTTACTTAGGTTATTTATCTAGTCTCGTCCTAGGCTTAAATGGCCTTACAGCTGTATTTGAAAAACATATTTTTAGTTTCGATAATAGTGCGTCTTCAGCTTTATTATTAGTATCATCGACATTACCAGCCCAGTCTTCTGCTAGAGATACGCCTCTCTTATTGCACACCATTCCACTATATTTTCGGCTACTCTCATCCAGCTGCGACCATTTATGGCATCCAGTCATATAAATTTCCAGTTAAAAACTATCCCAAACAAATGTTAATCCTGCTTAGGTACGAACCATCTTTGTGCCAAATTTCATCCAAATCCATTCAGTAGTTTTCGCCTGAAAGAGTAACAAACATAAGCAGGTACATTAAAACTTTATATTATTAGTAGGATGATAGATAATAATAACAGATTTTTGTATGATAAATAAGTTAATATTAGACGAAGAAAGCAGTTTAATTTTTAAATTACAATATCTACCTACAGGTTTATTATTTAATGGGAAATACGAAAACAGCTATGAAACTTCAACCGACATTCTTGTCATGGCACGTGTGACGCAATTCTCCGGAACCGGCCGGCCGGCGTGGCGGCACCGCGTGTATCGCCTCGCCTTTAATATTATGTATTTTATTCTCATCACTTCAGTTATGCATACTGTCGAAATAAATCTTACGTCACCGTTGCGCCCGTTAAATAGTAGATTAGAACTAACTGGCGCAGATACAGGTCATAATAAAATGTCCCTTACAGTATTAGGAAGCCTAAGAATGTGTTTGAAATTCAAGTCGGCTAATTTACAATAGCAATTCTAGTTTCGAAGCATGTACTCGCTGAGGTACGCATCGTCGCATTGCGGGAAGGAGTAACGTCCTCATATCCTCCCTCCCGCTGGCTGGGCGCGCCGGCTAGTTCAGGGTGCGTCCTCACGATTCGTACTATGACCCGTTGACCGACTTGTCGTGGCCTTGTTAATGGACCCTTTAATAGGTAGATGTATCACAATATTTACATGAGATTTGCATCATGCAACGCCAAGAAGGCATGCCTACTATCACGGTCCAATGATTTGTCCTCGTTGAGGTTTGTTGAACTGTGCTTACTGAAAACGTAGGATTTTTGGTATAAATGCATTGTTAATTATCATTATATCAGCCCGCATGGACGAGCATAAAAATAAGCCCCCTTTCTCCACTGTTAATGAGTTTTGGACGTCACGTCACGACTACATATTACGTTTTTATCATCAAGCGGTAACATAACAACAGAAAAACTTTTATAATGTCTACTTACCTCAACAATTTGCGACGGCTGCAAAAAAAGTCGTAATAATATTATGGTACTACTTGGAAGTTGTTCGTGTTTTACGTTCGGTACTGATAATGTCCGAGATATTCATACTACCTGCACTTGTCAACATTCCCTACATATGTAGTTACATTTTCGGTATAGTTGCTTTGCTAGTGCATTTTCCGTTGTTTAGGTAAAATCAAGCCGGGCTTACTCCTGATGTCCTGATACATTTAAGTAGCTTCAGTCATTTGTTTTTCTTGGGTTTCTTACAGACTATTTTACTTTACAACAAATACTATAATACTTATTAACCTACGTACCTACTGACCCACCTAATGCAGCCAATGTTATTGGCTTCTAAATAATAATTTATTGTACGTGATTAGGAACAGTAGAGTGCGATCTGTTTTGGGTACTTGCTGGACTGAGATTTCTCATTGGCTTGTTTATTATTTACATGTTAAACTTGATTTAGACGTGTCTATTATACTCTTTATTTTTAGCCCACACATAAAACTTCTACGTGTTCATGAAAATGCGTAAAAGCAAATGCGTGTCATAGTCGTAAAGGATACAAGTCCTGACCCTAATTCCCTCATGGCCTATAAATCCGCCAATGTAGAGCATTACCTGCTCGACCCTCTGTTTGCACCTTCGCCTATTATATCATATTTGCACGCAACAAACGCGCGCTTTTCCTCGAAAAATAGTGATTTTATTAATAAGTTAGGTAAACGTAAAAATTAAGCAAACCGCATAAATTGTAACGGAGTTGAAGGTCGTCGGTTTAACATGACATGTGAATGCTGTTATTGCGCAAGGGCAGCGTTGTTCTCATTAACACCCGCAGTTTACACCAATGAGTAAAACAATATGATAGGGTATAGAGAGGATAGTGACGTGTCATTGTTTGTACCTATAAACAGTAGGTTTATAGGTAACTCTTATTCTTATCCGATAGGTATTTCTTATCCGACTACTCTGAGATAAAACACCGCAACAAACTTAAAGGTCACAGTCTGAGTAATAGTATCGCTCAACACAAAAATTAATAAGCTGAAAAAGTCAACGAAAAATACCAAAGAAAGGTTATTTGGGATAGGCCACAAACTGCCTGACAATAATTATCGTATAATTTAACTAAATAAATAGCATAATTAAGTATCCCACCCTAGGTGGCCTAGGTTTTTAGCGTTCCGTAGTCAACTAAGAACCTTTGTAGTTTCGCCAAGTCTGTCTGTCTGTATTTCCGCGGATAATCTCAGTGACCGTTAGTACTAGAACGCTGAAATTTTGGTGCCAATATCATAGAGTTATTCATATACCTCTATGGCCAATATGTGATATACATATTGGCACCACCAATCACGGCGACAAAGTGCAAAAATGAAAAAAATGTTTTATAAGGGTGTATGCTCCCCACTTTACGTGCATGGGGGGTCCGTACACGTAAAGTGGGGACTGATTATTTTTTGAAAATGAATATGGGTTTACTAAAATCATTTTTTGAATATTTCAATATTTTCGGAAACGATCGCTCCGAAAGAGAAAAAAATGTGTCCCGCCCTCTAACTTTTAAATTATAAGTTAAAAAAAATATTTCTCGGTGGTAGGTCATAAGTCATAACATTGGCTGCCGGCAGAAGTTACCATTCATCATGCAAAGTTTTGCCGCCAAGCGATTCGTCGTGTTCCGGCATGATGTCTGGTGAAGCCGTACGGAGGCCGGGCTGTTGTGTTGCGATGTGTACCGGTTGTACGATGCGCTAAATGCTGTGTTGGGAGTTTGATCGTGGAGGGTCTCCATATCAATCTCCCTCTGGCGCAGCATCGCTGGTCGTGTTGTTGGGTTTAACATAGCATCACTCTTTTTTTTTGTTTCCGGGGTGGAAAATCCTCATGGATGTCCGCCGCCCTGGGGCGGGTGACGGGGTCTGTCAGACTCTTACTGACTAAAAACCACCCCGGTGATACATCTCACACCTACATCGGGGGTTGCGAGAGTGAACACTGCTTCCGCAACCCTCGATTGGTGCTGGCTGAGGTGTATGACTCCCCCCGTGACGTCTGCCACCTTGGGTCCTGATGTTTGGGGGGCGACAGATGCCACTGAGTCTGTCGCCCCTGGACCCATTTAGGGGGACTGGAAGAGGGCGTTATCCACCTTCCGCCGACGCCCGCTGCGCCTGTTGCAGGCCAGGTTCTCACCTGGTCTCGTCCTCTCGGACGAGATCTCCCTCTTCCTTTCCGCAGCCTCTCTGCGAGACTACTGTTTCGCAGAAGGAAACCACCGCTTCCCAGGACTCTTCGCTGCCGACAATCGACTTAATTACGGTCAGCAGCGACAGGTCACTCCCTACTTCAGAGATGCGCCGCAACTCTTCCCAAGCGGCACACTCTGCCAGCGTATGCCGCGTCGTGTCCTCCCGGCAGTCGACGCAGTGGTGACACCGGGCGTCCGGCTCCCTGTTTATGAGAAATAGGTACTTTTTTTTTTTAAATAATTATAAACTAGCGCTTTACCGCAGTCCCGCCTGATGGTAAGCAGTGATGCGATCGTTGATGGTAAAGCGCGCTAGTTTAATAAGAGCCTATTCACTCAGAAAAACTGAGCGAATAGGAAGGAAGACGGCAGTTGAGCGAGGTGATGCAATGTTAAACCCAACAACACGACCAACGATGCTGTGCCAAAGGGATATTGATCTGAAGACTCTCCACGACCAAACTCCCAACACAACAACATTAGGCGCATCGTACCCGGCACACATCGCAACACAACTGCTCGGACCCGTCCTCCGTACGGCTTCACCAGACATCATGCCGGAACACGACAAATCGCTTGGCGGCAAGGCTTTGTCTGTGGGTGGTAACTTCTGCCGGCGGCCGATGGCCTACTTGAAAACTTTTTAAAGCAACTATGCCCGAGAGTACCTGTGCCACCCGAAACGTCAGGGAGCCGTGTCTTCACCCGAGCCAATCCCGCAGTACTGGCTGGATCGCCTCGATGGTGGTGAGGCCTGAAAGTCTGTCCTGCCATTCCGCCACCAGGACTTCACGGAGCTGCGACCGAAGCTGCTCGAGCTGACGCAGCCGGGCCGTTCGCCCCACTCCCGCTCCTCCTCACGCCACCGGTACAGTAAAACGAGGACCTTCGCCACCAGGTCCCAGGGCGGGGATCCAGCCAGTAGGCAAGCACCCATGTATGACTCTGACAGCCATTGCTCTGTGCGGTTGTCGCAGTGCAGCGATGCTGCCAGCCGTCAGGTCAGAGGCCCACACCGGGGACCCATACAGGGCCATCGATCACACGATTCCCATGTAGAGTCGCCTGCAGGCGGCGCTCGTGCCCCCCAGGTTGGGAAGCAACGGTGAAAGTGCCCCAGCCACCCTCAAGAACTTGGGCGCCATCCGCCGGAAGTGGAGGCCGCCCCACCGACTGTCGAACACCAATCCCAGGTACTTCGACAGCGATCCGAATAGTGATGTAAAATGAAAAAAGAAACAAATTGTCTTTTTTCACTTTATAAAAAAAAAAACATGAAAATATACTTAGCGCCATTGCTTTTTTCTTCTTCTAAATTTGTTTTTTTTTCTAGCCTACGTTTTAGTTCAATTAAAAATTAAATTTATAATTTGTGTAATAAATCAACACATTATTTATTCATAATTCACTACATACTTCCAAAATAACAAATTTCGTTGATGTTAGTATCAATGAATGTTGCCAATATTTTTATGAAATTTTGGTACTATTTTATCAGAAAAGTACCGTAGGTTCAAGAATAAATCTAAGACTCTATTATGTACAGTATTAATTATTTAACGGTGAATGCCATAAAAGTTTCAGATTTCATGCTCTTGAAAAAAACATCATCATCATCATCATCATTATCAACCTTTTTATCGTCCCACTGCTGGGCACAGGTCTCCTCTCATACAGAGAAGGATTGAGCGTAATCATCACCCTTGCTCAAAGCGGGTTGGCGATTTCAGACTTAAAGTTCAGGTTTCCTTAAGATGTTTTCCTTCACCTTCAGTCATTGGTGTGCAAGCTATACTTAGAAAGTACATATAACTTTAGAAAAGTTACTTTGGTACTTGCCTGACCTGGAATCGAACCCGCGCATTCATACTTGAGAGGGAAAAAACATGGTCCAGATAAAATAGTTTTTTTTAATTTATTTTATTATTTATGTACACACAATAAAATACATATAGATAGGTATAGGTATTTTTTTGAAAGTTTTTTTTTTCACATTAGAAAAAAGACGGTTGTTATGCAACACTAGATCCGAATAAGCTGAACTAAATAAGCAGCTAACTGAATAAGCTTAATAAACTAGCGCGCTTTACCATCAACGATTGCATCACTGCTTACCATCAGCGGGATTGCGGTCAAGCACTAGTTTATAATTATTACAAAAAAGAGGTAATATCTAGTAAAATTATTTAGAACTTGAGAGGTGGAATAGTTTTTGAAAAATTGTACGAAATAGATTTTTTACATTAACTGCATATGCTAGCACGTTTTTACCTTAGTTTACATATTTTACTATTCTGAACGTATAATCGTTCGAATACAAAAATAATTATTAAAATTGGTTCACGCAATCCAAAATTACCACCGAAAATACTACTCGTCTAGTTTGATTTGCGAGAGATGGCACTATACTTTTGGCTACTTTCAGTTGATGGGATCAAAACGGGTATGAACTATTGTATAGTTCGAATCTATAACTCTTTCTTTAATTATCGCCGTCCTTTATGTGCCCGTTTTTAGATTTCCGTACTTAGTATGTCAACTCAATGTAACAAATAGCCCATTTTTTACCTCTTAATGGACACACTTATTGTGACGTACGGGTAACTACGGAACCCTACACACACTGAGCGTGTCCCGAAATGCTGTTGGTCGGTTTTAAGCCGATTTATATTATTTTACGTAAAAAGATAGATACCTATACATATTTTCATATTGGTCCCGTAGATATTGTATCAAAGTCGGTTCGGTAGTTGAGTTTTTAAACTAAAAATACAATTCAATTGTAGCCTGTTCCCAACTACACACATCAAAAGTGTCTAGGGATTTGCAATAACTTTTCTCCTGATTGATATTAATTAAAATTTTCTTTAAGGATTCATCAAATAAAGTGTTTTCGTTTGTCACAGTAACGATAAACCAAGTCACCTTTGCATTAATAAAGAAATTTGCCATTTTCCTAATAAAGGGATATTTGACATTTGAACCACTAACACAAAAGTTCGAAAAAAAGACTGAAATAACAGTTTTCTCTAAAATTTTATTGGGTAACTTAAACAATTAATAAATAATCAGTGTTTCTACCACGAACACTAACAACACAAGAACATCGGTTTGGCATACTCAAAATGAGTTCATCCAAATCACGCTGTGGAATGGCCGCCCATGTTCGTTGCAACAACAAAAAAAGGTCTTCTTGCGACTGGATACCCTCCATATTCGGCAGAGCTCTTCTCTGTAGCATATCCCATGCATGCTCAATCGGGTTCAAGTCTGGCGACTGAGCAGGCCAGGGCAGGACATTGATGTTAGCTGCGGCGAGAGTCTGTCTTACAACTCTTGCGGTGTGCGGTCGTGCATTATCATGCATTAACTGAAATAAGGGACCGATTTGCACTTGTAGAGGAACGATGACGTCTGATACAATCGTCTCAGCATAAATTTGAGCGTTGAGGTTGCCTCTGATCCAAATCAACTCAGTTCTTCCGCCGATCCAAATACCCGCCCATACCATGATGGTTCCACCACTATAAGGATGGACTTCCTGGCAGAATTTTAATCGCTGTTGGCGTCCAGGGGTTCTCCAGTGTCGTATACGTCTTGTATCCGGTCTCATACCAAAACGAGACTCATCAGAAAAGCACACGAAACGCCATTGTTCTTCTGCCCAATTTCTGTGTTCAAGAGCCCAATGATATCGAATCCTACGATTGTGCATTGCTATAGGTGGTACCCGTAGCGGTCTTCGGGAATGAAGGTTCACTTCATGCAAGCGGTTTCTGACTGTTTGGTCGCTAATTAAGTTCCCTGAAGAGTGATGAAGCCTCACGGCTAACATCATGGCGGCTATTGTTGGAGCTCTTCGAGTTAAGATTTGAATGTATCGGTCTTGTCTCCGTGTGGTGCAGCGATACCGTCCTCCATGGCGCTCAGCCACGGTACCAGTGCTTCGGTAACGTGTCCAAAGTCGACTGATAACACTCTGACTTGTATTCAGAGCTAAAGCCACAGTACGTTGCCGGGAACCAGCTATTCTATCATTCCCACGGCTCTGAGCATTTCTTCCCTGCTTAAATGACGTCGCCGCTCCATAATAACGTTGGTTTTAATCAGTAGTAGGGAAACAGTAGCACTAATAATGTCTTCAATGCGTTGTATGTTTTTATAGGGAAAATATTGACAGCTGATTTTCATCTTTTACTCGAATTTGATTCACAGTTCCTGATTCAAATTATGAAATGCACCAAAAAGGATCCATATAAATTTATAAAATCATAAATTTATTACAAAGCTACATCTCAATCTCAAGAAATCCGCATAAAAATGCTTGATCCCTAGACACTTTTGATGTGTGTATGTTGGGGTCGACTTTTCAAACAGATTCGAACTGATTTTTCAAAAAATATAGACTGACTTACAATAAAGCACTACAAAGTGAAAAAATACTAATTTCGGAAGTTGTTGCCAATAAAGGTAAATACAAAAATCAAAGATACTGACTCCCGATATTAGTTATTCTTCCAAACCTCTCGTCTCTGTCTTGTGCCATCTCTGGCCACATTGGCCCCGCAAATGACATTTAATATACATATCCATGTCAATATGTAAGTATGTATCTTAGGTATAATATTTATTATGAGGAACATCTATTTGCGTGCTATACATTGATCGAAGTTGCGCATAGCCGGGTTTCCTTATTTTAATGTCAAACTGATGATACAATTTACCTCATCAAATTGGTTCCTTTGTCAGCCAATTTATTGCCTATCCCATCACAATATTTAATAGTTAGAATTTTAGCTGAAATCGAAAGGTACAAATCTGGGCCAGACGTGGGCCCAACTATGATTTTATTGCTCCAATGATAAAGGGAGGAAGTGCACAGATAATAAAGTGCTACTAAAACAGTTACATTAAAGTGCATGTTAACGTAAGTGAGTAATGTACAGTGTACATATTAGGGGATGTCGTGAGCCAGCAATGTTTGCACAGCTAATGGGCCACACCCGCCTTCACAAAATGCCATTAATTAAACCTCTCTACCCTTTTGTAAATCAAATTGGTTCCCGGTACCTTTGCGAAAAATACAAGTCGTGATAACCTGCCGTTATCGTCCACGACACGGTTATCAACTGCCGTCGTATGCTGTGATAAATAGACAATGCGTTCTTTCATCACTGTCTTCTTTAATTTCCGTTGTCTATAAACCATAAATTTTACAATATACGTTACTAAATGCTATGAAGTATTATTTAATAAGTCTTGCTCACCTCTAACCTGCTAACACGCCAGGCATTTTTATCATTGACCTCTATCAGGAAATTAATCACCATTGTCCTGTAATGTCGTAGTTTTAAATTTTTAATTCATTTATTACATTATGTTTTATTGTTTTACTTGTAGTGGTTATAGCTGCATACTTCGTCATTGTACCACGATATTTTTTACGTCAGAAGTTAAATCTCATTTAAGTGAACTGTATTATAAATAAATAAAAAAAATAATTCAGATAAATGTCCATAGAAAACACAAAGTTGTTAGTAACAAGAATTTTGCTTATAACTAACAGGTTACATATACATAGATGAAAACTTAACACACACCATCTCTGCTCAGTATGCTCATCGGTCTCGCAACACAAGTGTTCAGTGACCCTATTGAGCTGAACGGTGTCGATTCTCTCGTCGAATGATCCTTTGAACGATATTCGGGCTCCCCCGTCCTCGTACCACCGACGGAACTTTCTCACACGTAATAGCATAGAAGCATTATGTTCTTTTTAGTGAAATAAAGATTCTTTAAACCTTGAATTAGGTTTAAAGTATTACGAGGGCGCCACGGTCAACAACAGACGGCGGCGTCTTTACCACTCAACTGCAGACAGCAGCGACAGTTTTTTAGTTCAGCGGCAGTTTATCCATTTTATCCTAGAAAAATTACTGACAGCAGAATTGCGAACAGTTTACCAGTAGTGTTCTCTGTGGCTATCACTAACAGGACTGAGCGACAAGATCACACATCATGTGATCTTGTAAAATACTTAATGTATCATAGTATGAGTTTTAACTGTAGAAGAGAAGTGCCGCTGATGTCGTAGATGTGACGTCGAGATCGAAATTAAAGTACAGTCTTGCGGTGTCGGTCACACCGCGCGCCGTTTCAGTTTGCGTGCTGCCGCACCGTTCCTGTATCTTAAAGGAAAACTTTGACAATAAGTAGCGAATTTTCCTAAGACCATATAGGTACAAGTATAGGTGCTTTCCAGTACACACCCTGATAGACAATCGCGTTTTAGCACACGCACTGGTCGCCCGCCCTGTCATATCCAGTGCTCTTTTAATTACACGTGATACAAGCTCACCTCGTACAGCACTCAGCCATATTAAAAACAAAATCTAATTCCACGAAACAACAGAACCTAACATTCACAGCATATTATTATGAATTGGGCGGTGGCTTTTAATTAACAGAAACACTAATTAACAGCTTACTATAAATCTGTCCTGATTCACTTTAATTAACTTGAATGGAGAGGATATAAGGTTTTGGTACGTATTTAGATAACGATGAACCCATAGAAAACGTCTGAAATTAAGCACACACACCCACACACCTTCACACTCTCGTACTCATAATTAACAGATGTAATTACATGTTTACTTACCTAATTATAAAAATAAGTAGCATTGGTTATTCTGGTTTAAATAAAGTTAAATATTTACTCCCATAATTTCCTGTCAAATTTGTATCTTCATTGCGATTGCAATTGCAAATCTTCACTTGGGTACTGTGTAATATTGGAGCCCGACCTGCGTTCTTTTGTAGACCGTATGTACTGTTATTATCATTGTCATAAGGAAGGACCACGTCGATCACTGAATAATTCATCTACGTCGGATCTTCATAGAAGTATGGTCTTCTCATTAAATTATTATGTTAGAATTTCATACTTTGTCCACTATCATAAGTATATTAAATAATTTACATTATTAACATTTAGCTATTTATTTATTAACATCAAGTCGTAATAAACAGAACTCCCGTAAATTGTGTACTATATTCGTAGATGATGTCATTTGGGGTTATCGTTTGCACGGCATTCATCACAACAATCAAGGCAATATTTTTTTGAATTTGAGTCGCAGTGGATACTTTTATGAGTTAACGCTTACGCATTGCATTAAGGTAAAAAACGTAGTAAACGGTCTACTTTGCTTATTAACCGGTGTTAGTCAGTAGTTAGGTAGTTGAGCAACATATTCGGCGCCCAGTGTCGACGTCCGCCGGTGCGGTAGGTACCTATAGCATGGCCATATCGGAGCGTCTGATTCACAAGGTCACGCCACAGTTCAACTGGTTAACTGGCAAGTGCCAACCTACATTAACAGTGATCTCATCGAATTTCAACTAATTTTTGATATTTACAAAATGCGAAATTTTAACCTTGTTAGTGGATTCTACCTGGAACCGACTTTCGGTTCGATGTTATTCTCACACAGAAAATACAATTGGTACATAATAAAAAAAACTTTTAAACTCTTGACTGTCTGTCCGTGCTGACCATGAACACAAAATAAATTTTGTGCCATGAACCACTCGACACATTTATTTTCACTAGAGATGTGCCGACTAGTCGCTGACTATTCGGCCGCTTTTGTAGTCGGCGAGTAGTCGGTGGCTAGTCGGCAAAAAACGCCGACTAGTCGGTTTATTACTTTGTATGTATTTCTCATTAATATGTACTATACCAGGGAAACTGAAATGAAATAAAACCTTAATTATTCATTATTATTTGGGTTTCATAATCAATCTTACACTTTTCAACAAGTAAAGCAAACCAGTCTTTTTTTCGGTAATAATTTTCTAAAATATTCTGTCTTAAAAAGAAGATATACATATCTATAACATCAACAAAAGAAAATTGGTGCCGTACCTTCTTAAAACTGGTATTAATTAACAAACAAAATAACATCTTCATAACTTAAATAAACATTTATTAATTGTTAATCAAATAAAAAAGTCGGTACTTTTTTAGTTACCAGCACATTAAAAATAATCATTCAATATTTTAAACACGAACTGTTTCAAGAAAATAAAAAGAAACATAGGAACTTATATGATTTACCGGACACAACCCAAATCAAAATGTCATATTTTTATAATAAAAAATAACAAAATCTCTTTACTACGACTGTAAAGAAGCCGACTAGCCGACTAGTCTGCCTCTTAACAGCCGACTAGTCGGCTAGTCGGTCAAAGTGGTAGTCCGCACATCTCTAATTTTCACCTAATTCTAAACTACATAAAAAACACTGATATTCTACTCCATCGGTTTTAATAATTTAGGTTACCTACTTGGTCAAAGTATTTTTCGTTCATTTTAAATGACGTGTAATTAGTAGGTTGTACTCCAAAAGAATTCTTAAGTTATCATTACACAGGGTGATAGAAACCATTCTGCAGTTCCGCTATAATAGAAAACTTAATTTTATTTATGAATAGCTCAGGAAAATAAAACAAAATTGTGCTATCGACTTTTATGTAATGCGTCCGGCTTAGTGAATACCTATTTAAAATACTCCTATTAAGATAGCGAGTCTGCTCATACTTACATCTGCACTTATATCTTACATCGTGCACAGAAGTACATACCTAATTGTATTTGCATCTGAAATCTGAATGTTGTTCATGTTTATATTTCCAGTCTTATTTTTAACTTGGCTTGTACCTATTTGTGTCAGCAAAACTGTACGTACAGTTGCAAAAACACATTATCGGAGCTTGAGTTTGAGGATTCAATGAAAATACGTTTTGACTGATTTCAGTTAATTTATACAAAAACGAGGTCATAGTCGGAGTGATACACGAATTTCGTTTATGAACTATTTCCATTCATTTGTGTGTAGTAAACTTTCAGGTATAACGTTTATCTATACAGAAGTATGTAAACATATTAAACCTCGTCATCTCCGTTGTGAGTTATTATTAGGAAACACGTTTTTCTCCCATAGCGGCACTCGAGCCGCGACATCGTTTCTTTCACATCATTGTTCCATGGAAACAAATGAATTTCTTGTTTCATTATATCTGCTACTATCAACCTTCAATATTAGCTTGATTTTTAATTCCTCGTTTGATGCCCTGTTTATAAATGGTAACTAGATAGGCAGTAGGTATCATGACAGCAACCAGTTTATTAAATGATTTCACAAAAAATATAGGCTTTTTAAGAATCTATCGAATATATTCTAAAAAATGGGTTCACGTTCTTAGTAATAGACCCCGATGGGCTCTGTTAGTTTTATTACAAAACTGAATATTATTTACCTCCGCTTATATTCCCACTGTTTTACACGGTAGAATCAGGCATATTTTATAGGTTTTTATAACCATGTAAAACAGAGTTCTCAAGGTCTCTGATATTTAGTGGGCAATGAACCGCACGTCTATTAGATGTAGATGTAAGGAATATGGTCCGGTTTCTGAAGCAACAATTAACACAATTTACTAACAAATAGTTAATCACGCGTAACCAGATCTGATAGGTTATTTGAATTATCAACAGCCAATCGAATCACTTGGCTTGCATATAATTTTGATACGGTGATAATTATGGTTCAAAAAACCGGGATTATGTGTGACTTGTTAGGTTCTATGGCTGCCAATAAGAAAATTATGCACTACAATTCAATCAACTATTTTTATATTTATGTGATTAAAATTATCCGCTTCCCTACTTAATATAAAAAGTTGGACTGTAATACCCTAGTCTCTTCCTTCCACCTCCAGACAGTCTAGTTTGATGTCGTCAGTATGTCTAGCCGGAGCGTCCCTACGTATTTATATCTTCATTCAAATGTTAGTCTGGTAAGTGGTCTGGTTAATAGGGCCTGCTCGTGGACAACGGTTCTTCGACACGCCAGACACTGTTGATGCAGCTAGCTAGCCTAGAATCTAAGCTCAGCAAGCTATTCTTCTTGGAATGACTTGTGTTCTTTTTGCAATGACTTATCTAATATTATTTCTTGCTTTAAGCACCTATCCCTAGCCCATGTGCGACCTTGATTTCATGGAAGAACATTTTGTGAAACTTCTTTAATATCATTATTAAAGAATTTAAACAATTTTGACAAAATGAAAGTGATAATATTATTATGTTATAAGGCAACATTAATATTACATTAGTCGTCATTGGGTCAATCGTTATCAAGTGTTAATACAAAAGTATACATTTAGACGCTATCGTCCCCATTTAAATTTATATTTTTAATTCAAAATAGAAGAATGCAGAGAAGCTACAACTAAGCGTGAAATGTGAATTTATACGAATGGATAGAATAAGAAATGAATATAATTATAAGAGGCAATCTAAAAGTTGTGTGGGATGTGATGGAAAATTTCGTGAGGAAAGTTTTGAGTAATTAATTATGAATGTGGGTGGCTATAGGAGTAAGGGAATACCAAATAAACGATGGGTAGGACGGTGTAAAAGTCGATTTAGCTAGAAAGTGGGTGACTATCTATATGACGACTAATGAAAGAAGTATGGAAAAAAAAAGACATGATTCACCGACGTCAAATACGTTGGGGTAAGGGCTAGAGCGAAATAATATATTAATCAGTTCTTTCGAATGGAGCGTCTGTCGCAGGGCTCAGGAGACTTCAACTTATAATTTAGGAATTTTACTTCCCTAAGCTTCTTAGTCCCATGTTGACAACACTCAAATTCCTACAATAGTAATTTGAGTGTTTTCAACTTGCGACTAATAGAATGGACTAGTGAAATGCTATAGAGCATTCCCATGTCTTCACCATCAGCATTAGCCTATAGCATTCCACTACTCGACATATGAGCGCTTATTGCACGCCAATCAACTCGTTTTTCGAAAACTATCATCCAGCTGGTGCGGTCTTGCGAAAATCCACATAGCCTTAAGGCGTTTCACGTTACGTTTACCGATTCTTAGGTCCGTATTACAGAACGTTACTCAAGAGTTCAAGACTCAAGCATTACTTAAAACTAGTTTCAACCAATCAAATGGCTTGAAACGAGACTTAAGTAGAGCTTGAGTTTTGAGTAACGTTCTGTAATACGGACCTTAGTCTTCACACAAGAACACGACAACCCCAACATAGAAACGAAATAAATCGTACTATAATACATTTTGGAGATTATAAATGATATGAAATTCGCGAAATATACGATTGGTGTACTTAGTTATTTTTACCTTAGATAAGATATGTGCTGCAAACTGCAGTCTGCAATCTTTACAAATAAAATTAAAATCATTATTTTTGTAATGTCAAAGTAACAGCTACGAAGCCGGGAGTGAAAGCTAAGCTAGTTAACAATATTTTTATTAATCTTGAATTGAGAAATAGATTTGAAATTTGAAATGCTAGGCGGAACTAAGTTCCACAATCCTACGGCATCAACAGAGACTGTCTAAGAGCTACCTTGTTTTATGAGGATGGAGTATCTAATCTATAATGTGACTATCAAGGGTATTTAAGTACCTACTAAAATATTATACGTATGCAACTATTACCCTTGTTATCTAAGCATGCAACTTAATACTAATTAAAGTATTGAAATAAATTATTTACATGTTTATTTAAATTTTGTTGTCGTAACAAAATAGGTATCCATATGGCATGCATGTCAGTTCGCATTAGGAAATCATTAATAATAATAATATTGCATGTAAACGGTTGGCAGGGTGTGTCTCAAATTGTATAGTTAAGTTAGGTGCATATTGTTGTGGTTAGAAGGTAGCTTGTTATTTTTATTACATTAAGTAATGTTGGCGAAATTATTTTTGCGTCGACAGTATCAAGAATTTATAAAGGGTGCAGAAGTCAAGAGGTCATGCAATCTTTCTCCATTTTTGCGGTTCCGTACCAAAACTAACAAAATAAAGTTAGTTATTAACTACTAGACTAGTGTTTCTTTTTCAGCATATTTTGCTACATGTTACGAAAGTCGTCGTAACATGTAGCAAAATTCGTTCCTTTTTACAAATGATTTTTGCCTAACTCGTAATACTTATCGCCCTCATTAGATTATCTTAAATACCATGGAATACATATATATATACTACATATATCATTTTGTATATGGCTATTAAGATTATGGGCTATGTTAAATACCTATATTTATTTTATAGTCTTCAAGCTCTGCATTACAACAATGGAGCAATAACGTGTTGATAATGTAGGTAAATATTCCAATTTCTGAAATAGATCAATAATAACTAAGTAAAGGAGATGAAAATATCTCCATAGATTTCTTGGCTCAGGTGTTAACCGGATGATTTTTTTTATTTGTAAGAGGATATAATACAAGGCCTCTTTTTCAAAATTTGGTGAAATTGTACTTTTTAGGAACTATGTTACTTAGGTATGTGGATTATAGTTTTGAATTGGTAAAAACTTACAGCCTGAGATGCACGCCACTGATGAATAACTAATAAAATCGCTTCATCTTCCTAGACTCTTCTACCAATAGAGTTATTGCGACTAGTAATAATCGTACAATTTACACAGCGATCCATGTCGTCAATATTCAATCGATTGGTGTAAACACTTATCAAAAATAGACAATTAGGTAATTTAGAAAAGCCCACCAGACAAAGCCTTGCCGCCAAGCGATTTGTCGTGTTCCGGCATGATGTCTGGTGAAGCCGTACGGAGGAGGGGTGTGAGCAGTTTTGTTGCGATGTGTGCCGGGTACGATGCCCCTAATGTTGTTGTGTTGGGAGTTTGGTCGTGGAGGGTCTTCAGATCAATCTCCCTTTGGCGCAGCATCGTTGGTCGTGTTGTTGGGTTTAACATTGCATCACCTCGCTCAACTGCCGTCTTCCTTCCTATTCGCTCAATTTTAGTGAATAGGTTCTTAATAGACTAGCGCGCTTTACCATCAACGATCGCATCACTGCTTACCATCAGGCGGGATTGCGGTCAAGCGCTAGTTTATAATTATAAAAAAAAAAAAAACTCCATTATAATATGCAAAGCCGAGGTTATGGGGTTAAAATACGTGCGCATTCAGAACGAAAGAACACAAACGAGTGCATCTGTTTAATTCACAGAGTTAGTGACAAACGGATGTCAGGCAAGTGAAGGAACACGGGTGGGTAAAACCTACATTTATTATACAGTATGTTAAGAAAACCCTATATAAAATTTTACGTAATCATCATAGTACCAATACAAATGAATTTTGAAATAATCTTTTTTTCCCGCGAATTAATTCCAACTTCTCCGAAAGTTGGTAATTTTAAAAAAAGTGACAACATCGGTTTTATTATGAGCGAATAGCGATGCGACCACGTGCCGCGTGCCCTGCCGCCCGCCGCCCGCGGAAGTGTGGTTAACGCACATTTATTAAGTTACCTCTTTTTGCGAAATAATATTTATTTTTTTAGGGAGAAGTTTAGCCTGGTTTTGTATCCATTAGTAGAATCAGTTATCGATACCTAACAACACCTTCACGGGTCGGACAGGGTTTTCTTAACATACTGTACATCAGTGGCGAAGGGTGAAATTTTGACAAAGGGAAGCCGGTCCAAAAAAATAAACACTTAAACACTTACCTACTGCAGGATATCTTGGAGGAGGTCTTCAGATAAGAATAATATGAAAAGCCCCACCTTCACCTTACAAAAAAGGACTGATGATTTGATAACAATGTCTTTCAAGTATGATAAAAGCGGCTTTGTGAAAAGCCTTTTTCGACGTGCATCTCTATACCACACATGCATGCTTGTTAGTAAGTACTAAGTTAAGTACCTATTGTTAGGGAATAAGAGTCAAGAAAAAATAAAATAAAAAATTATAAAAATAATAAAGTGTTAAAAACCGAACCACACAGACACCGATCCAAAACCAACAAAAATATTAAGCAAAAATAAAGCAAATTATACACAATCACAACGTTATTTATATTCTAATGCAATGCGTCTGTTTTTTTTTTAACAAAATGAGCTAAAATGTTGTTATAAAAATTCGGATTACTTTTAATTTTATTAAGCAAATTTTTTCAATTGACATGATAGCCAAATCGGACAATCTCTGCTCTTTTTGGCAGTTTCGCACATACGTGTGAATGCGTTTTAAAGCAGAAAATGACCGCTCAGCTGAAGCTACTGAAATGGGGAGGGTCAGAATTAAACTGCAAAGAGTCGAAACTTGAGAAAATGCGTCTTTCAAAGACGAATTAACAGTAACAGCACTCTATATGAATTAAAGCCATAATAACAAACAAAATTAACAGTATTTAACCAAATCTGCGATTAAATTACCTTACAGAATCCGTCACAGTTTAAATAACACAAATATTAAAAACAAACGAAAAACTCACGCACCATAGGTAGGTATAGAACGCTATCTCGTAGTAGCGTGGTTTCTGTCTCTTTCTAATAGAGGAGAGGAGAGAAATACAAGCCGCTCGCGGGCGGCTTATATTTATCAAGTTTTACCGCGACGGTTAGCGAGAATTAGAAAGAGATGGACTGACACGCTCTCTCTTTTCGCGGCATAGTAAACCGTTGACATAGGTAAGCTGAAATTCGACGGCTTCCTTCAAGAGAACTACGAAAAGAATTACGAAAAATTGAAGCGCTGATTAATTTACGACTATAAAATGAAATGTGATACTTAGGGTATTGCTAAAAATTGCGATTGCTATTGTAAATCGCGCCGGCATTTGATTAATAATACTTTGTTAATGAAATAGAATGTAAATACTTTTGTATGAATATGGAACTGATTTTTGAAAGGTAACCCGGTGGGAATCGGCTTGTATGGACTCTTCGCCACTGCTGTACATACATAATTATTTTTATAGCATCGACCATGCGCGACCTACATTTAATATTTCATTTCATGGAAACTGTGTTGTATAATCAGTGAATTAAAGACACTTGCTAGTAAAGGTCGTTTTCTCTTGTCAACATCCACCACCTTTTTTTTGTATGCTGGCAAAATCTTCATGGACTATCCTCCGCTCGAGTATGCGGAGAGGTTTGCCGGAGTTTTACCGGCCATAAAACCATCTAAGCGTTCGCATTTGCCTTTCCGGGATACCGGGTCCTCCCAATTCTACGGTACAACATCCACCACCTCCGACTAGCTGACATCGTTTCATCTGAATTTCACATTTCGTGTATCGTGGTCATGAAAAATGTAACGGTTTTTTAATACATACACATTTCAACTAGTTAACTGCAGGGCCCAGAAGTGCCATTTTCCTTTACAATAAATAATAATCAATCGAACTGATCACCTGCATAAAAACCATCTCCCAAGTATATGCAATTTTAGTGCGTATCTCTTTCACACTTGTTCTTGCACTTATTCCTATAGGTACATACTGTAACGTATGCGTGCCATTGCGTGCGTAACACAATTTCGTTCAAGTTAAATCTATATTTATTTACTTTACGTTGAGAATGATTTATGATTTATCTTCAGCGTTCATCATATTCTTAACTAATCCGTTTCATCAAATTCAAATGTTTTTGATTGTTTATATAACCTGGCTTAGATTCCTTTTCTATCTCTTGATAGCTCATCCAAGCTTATTCTTATGTAACTTTGGATTATTAAGCATGGTTTTTATGGCAGTGATAGGACGCGAGACGAATTGGGGCAGGGTATAAAACGAACTGGAACAAATTCTAAATGTTACTGTGGCATTTGGGTCCGCCATAACGAACGGGGCCCCACAACAT
Source organism: Sesamia inferens (assembly GCA_037179545.1). Taxonomy (NCBI): domain Eukaryota; kingdom Metazoa; phylum Arthropoda; class Insecta; order Lepidoptera; family Noctuidae; genus Sesamia; species Sesamia inferens. The sequence goes on along the minus strand of CM073934.1, from coordinate 23,075,501 downwards.
TGTGTTCTTTTTCATTATAGCTTTTTACAACTTCAATCCTGTTTTATTTTCCATAAATAAAATGAATTAAGACAGAATTAGTTAACTACTTTTACATTTCTTACGAGACACGCGTCCAAAGTCAATTACGAAATACTCAATTATTAGTGACTGCTATGGACTTACTTATTTAAGTTCGTACACTCGTCACTCGGTATATGTATGGAAAAAGATTGGCAAACAAGACTTTGTACGACATTAAAAACTAGGAAGGCATCTACTTGATATACCTACTCATGTTAATCCCAGAATTTTATGAATAGTAGGCGTTTTCATCCTACACAATGAGCATAGCATAGGTAGGTACTTATAAATATTTCCTGTCCACATAACTCGTGAAACAGTTTTTAAATTAACAAATTGGTGTTAGTCTCAAACACCAATGTCATTATTACTAACGGAAATAGGTACCTTGTCAGATTTTAGAGGTAATGTATATTCATCTAATTTCGGAGTTTAATAAACTACAGGATTAACCTTTTATCACAACACAATATAACACACATACACACATAGTTTCAACATTAGAGACAAAAACAAAAAGAAACTGAATACTGAAACTAAAGATGTATCTTTTAGGAATAAACGACAAATAAACTTGTTTGTCTAATATACTTAATTATTTTTTATTTATACTTTTTAGTTTCACTGAGTATAATGAGGTTAAATTGCGTTTTACGTTACGAACTGAGATCTAAGGCTGGAGAATGAAAAATATCTTAGGTTAATATTATGTTTCGTATTTAAATGTTGCATTCGGTATTTGCCAAGTGTTAACATGTTAGTGCTTGTACATAAAAAAAAAACATTTGAATTAAGCAAATTTTTTAATTTTTAATTGTGTATCACATTTACAAAAGCTAGTATTTCGTTCGAGATTAAAAACGTAACGGAGGCTAAAATAATTCTGGACGTCCTATTGCCAGCCGGCGGCGCCTTGTGCCTGTGATTTATGGTGTCTGCGACTTTCCCTTTATTGACTTTCTTTTCGTGTTACGGCGTTTTCATGTTTTCTTTTTTGTGGATTAACTTTCGTCACATTCAATTTTCTCCACTGTGAAAGGTTTTGTTTTTGTTGATAATATAAGTGATTAATGATTTGTAAACGTTGCCAAAAGTTATGACATAAATACCTTCTAATTTTTTACCTTAGTTTTTGCAATAAATGTCTTCCCTGTGATAATTCAAGTTGTTATTGTTTACAGGTATAGCGCTGCGACCGTTCGGCATCTCAATAGTATACCTCCTGCTATTTTTAATAGCACCACTAACAGGCGTACCAGACAGCAGAACATTCAGAGGTAAGAACTCAGTGCAACTTGTAGTCTTATATTCTAAGTAGATTATGTTACACAAAAATCGGTAAATCTGAGTTATCACAGTTGAAATAGAAGTAATAAAGTTCATCGACTAATGCTACAGTACCGTACAACGGTTACCCGCTTTTTTACATTTTGTAGACGATCAATTTACATAACAATTAAGTTAAAATTTACACATGTAATTTAACGTTTTGGGGACCATTTACATGATTGATCAGATTTGTAGGAATCGGCTAACATGACATTATGACATGGCCTCAAACTTAAAAACTTATAGATTCGTCATGTCTATCTGTCCGTCTGTCCGTCCGTATGTCACAGCCATTTTTTTCCGAAACTATAAGAACTATTCTGTTGAAACTTGGTAGGTATATGTATTCTGTGAACCGCATTAAGATTTTGATGCAAAAATTAAAAGAAAATAATAAATATTGGGGGCTCCCCATACTTAGAACTGAAACTCAAAAATTTTTTTTTTCATCAAACATACGTGTGGGGGGTATCTATATAGGTCTCTAAAAATGATCGAGGTTTCTAAAATATTTTTTTTCTAAACAGAATAGTTTGTGTGACAGACGCTTGCCCCCCCCCCCCCTCTAACTTCTAAAATAAGAAAATGAAAAATCTAAGAAAAACATATGATGTTCATTATTATAAAAAACTACCAACGAAAATTGTTTTGAACGAGATCTAGTAAGTAGTTTTTTTTTAATACCTCGTAAATCGTAAACCGCTTATTACCGCGTAATCTTTCATACAAATAACTTAAATCCTTTAATTTCATAAATAAATGGTACGGAACCCTTTGTGCATGAGTCCGACACGCACTTGGCCGGTTTTTTTTTTTTCTATATGACCACTGTGATATGTATAATAAAGAAAATAACAAAATTCCTTACTTAACATAAATAATGTAGTAATAGCAAACTAAATCAACTATTTTTTTTTTAGGATGGCGCGGCAGATTTTTGTTACTAAATGTGGTGTTATCATTCCTACTGCTGTTGATGCACGTTGCATGGCACACAGCATTAGGATCGGTGGCACCTTACGGCACCTTAATAGGACAATACCCTATCCTAAGTATCATAGGTCACAATCTAGGCTTTGTGGCTTATACCACGATAGATCCACTTATGGCCGTGCATTATATGCTTCCCGAGGTAAATATGAATTTTATTTAAAGTTAATATATAAATTGGAAATATAATTAGGTACTAAGTGTTGATTTTTCAATCGACAGATAATTTTTATTATTCATGGAATAATAATTTGACTTGTGTTAGATTTAGTATGGAACAACTGTCAAAAATTCAAAATTATTATCTGTCGTTGGAAAAATCTGCTTTTTATCGGAGTGGGATATCATCAAACGACTTCTTACGCTCTGAGCGGAGCAGAAGGGCGTGTCAGTCTATAATGTCTGAAAGCCACCCGTGTTCCGTTGTCTTTTGCTGTGTTTTAATTTATTTTGAATACTTTTTCTACCCTACATTGAAAATCAACGAAAAAATATTTGAAAATATCAATTCTTACATTTAATTTCAGATCATAAATAGTTTAACGTCACTGCTAGTGTATATGGTAGTGAAAAGATTACTACTAGGCCCGGCGGCACAACCGGAATCTTCGAAAACGGAAACTAAATATCAGAAGTATCCTCTTGTGACAAGTGCAGGTAAAGTTTTAGGCCTTTTCTGGCTAATTTTCGATATTGACTTTGTCACTGGCCATTGGCATGCCGAGTCTGATAAATCCACCTAAGCACGCAAAAGTATCGCCGATGAAGCCGTGATTGTTGGGTTTCAGAGGATCGGTATAATTGAGTGGAAAGATAGTTTAATTCCCTACATGCAAAATATCCGATTCTTCTTTTACTCAAATCCTTGACGCCTGCCTGCGACGTGGAGGCCCCGGGTTCGATCCCCGGCCCGGTCATGATGGAAAATGATCTTTTCCTGATTGGCCTGGGTCTTGGATGTTTATCTATATATGTATCTATTTAAAATATAGTATCGCTAAGTTAGTGTCCCATAACACAAATCTCGAACTTACTTTGGGGCTAGCTCAATCTGTGTGATTTGTCCGTATATATTTATTTATTTATTATTTAAATCCATGCTAAATTCCTAAGCCTATTTTTTTTTTTTCAGGAAAATATTTATGCTTGATGATGATCATGTTCTCCGGCATAATGCGTCCGAGCGTCACGTCTGGTATCTACTACCTAGTGTTCATGGGTTCAGCGACTGCGTGGGCGCTCGGCCAACCGCTCAACCGAGGCTTCGCAGTGGTTTGCCGCTGCGTTATGGCCATCATGGCCGTCCACGTCGCCGTTGAACTTGCTTACCAGTGCACGATACTAGAAGAACTCTATCCACCGGATAGGGAATTTGCTAGGTAATGGCAATTTTAATATTTTGGTTTTGTGAGACCAAGTTTACATACGATAAATGTGACCTAGCAATAATTATACAAATATTGTAACATAATGGAAGGTTATTATCTCTCAGGTTATTCTTAAGTTACTTTTACACTAGAAGAGGATCTGTTAATCCGATCTGGTATAATAAAAGTAAAATAATAGTATAGTTTACGCGAGAAATGTAAATGCTTGATTATGTGACAAACTTACAAATATGCGTAAGAAAGATGCGTATTTGTAAGAACTTAAATTAATTTTAATATTTGCAGGTACTTTGGTTTAACAAAATTGGTTGCTATCAACGACACAAACCCATCACTGTTTACGTACGAAGTAACAGATGACCACAGGTGGGCATCGTTAGCGAGTCCGTTTGTTATACTGGCAACTTACTTCGTCCTCGCACTTGAGACGCGACAACTCTTCAAGCCTAAGGTATATTATATGCATAAAGAATTAGTTTAGTAAAATATTGTGATTTGATAACAATGATTTTTACTTTGACTAACAACGCATATGTATGTTTCTTAAAATAACATAACATAAGATTGGTATCTTTGACATGCGTTTCTGTTAATGCTAAGATATAGGTAAAGCCTACTAATTTTCTTAAATGCGTCTATGCCTTTTGTAATTCTAATCAAACCTAATTTGGTAATTATTGTAAAAAAAATTACTGATTATGTGGGATATTAGTAAAAACATGGGTGTCTTCGTATAAAATCATATCACTTCAAGCAAAAAAGGGTACAAAAGATCTTAATTAAGATTCAAAATGCAACTATTGTTTTTACTAAAAATTCTATAAGTTGTCATAGAGCCCTTTGAACCATATGAAAATCTTTAGCAACTAATATTATTTGTGCTATCAAACTGGCAACTTAGGCGAAAAAAAAAATCGCCCTTTCCGGCTTAGAAGAAGGCATGCTGAACGGTTCCCTGACGCGGGGCATATCTTTCCATCGCGGCAGCCGGCGTTTGGCACGGGATAAGTGGAAAAGTGCTACTAAAAGAGTTCGAGTAAGCTTAAATCATTCACGGGACGATTTTTATTAATTATTGCACATGTTGTTATTGTCGTAGTCATTTATTGATTTTCACAGCGATTCTGAATACAAGTGTAAAGTTTCTAACACTTTATACTTGAAGTGGTTATACAATATGTAAAGAAAACCCTGTCCGATCCGTGAAGGTACTGTTAGGTATCGATAACTGATTCTGATAATGGATACAAAGCTGCACTAAACTTAAAAAAAAATCCCCCTCGCGGCACGAGGTCGCATCGCTATTCGCTCATACTAATACCGGTGTTGTCACTTTTTTAAAAATTACCAAATTTCGGGGAAGTTGGAATTAATTCGCGGAAAAAAAGATTATATCAAAATTCATTAGTATTGTTTCTATGATGATTACGTAAAATTTTATATTATACTAGCTGACCGGCAAACGTTGTTTTGCCATATAAATAATTTCCTAGAAAAAAAAAAATATATGATGTTGGCCGATTCTCATAGATACCGGATAAGCACAAAAATTTTCATCAAAATCGGTTGAGCCGTTTCGGAGGAGTTTAAGTTCGAACACCGTGACACGAGAATTTTATATATTAGATTTGGTCAAGTGATTACCTAACCTTTATTATCCTTATGGGTCGGACAGGGTTTTCTTAACATATTGTATAAACATTACTTTACATCACTTGTATTTAGTTTCAGGCATTCATGTTTATATTGAAAAAGTTTTACGTGATGTGTAAGATACATATTTTGTTTTATTGTATGTAAGTACATAGTTCTTATCACCTTGTTAGTGCATTTAGAAGTTTGATTACATTGTATATTAGCTTCTCTGCTCAATTTGTTATGTAAGTAATCCACAATGTTCATAATTGCATGGCACGTTCTGGTAGATAATTTGTAAATAATAATTCACTTATTCAAATTATTTTTTCACAACTACCGAAGACAAGGCAATGGGCGCTTCTGCTGATCCCAGGACTGGAATTTAATTTTGGTTTAGTTGGGCACTTCAAATACTCATTTTGATTAAATTTTGTTTTTGCAAATAGCCTTCATTCTTTTATAGGGTGCAATTCCGTACGTTAATTCACAAGCACACCGCAGTGACGCCAGAGAGACTGATCCTGTAGGTATTTTCTTTTGTTTTATTTCTGTTTTGTGTTTACGGGAAACCTTTTATGCATCCAAACCAAGAAATGCCTAGTTTTATTACCTATAAGCGATTAACATTTATTCTTGCTTGTTAATTATTTTAACTAAGTTGATATAAAAACTCGTAGTTGTTTCTTGATTCGGGTACAGATAGCGTAAAAATCCAAATTATGACTGGCAAATTATGCATAAGAGAACATTTTAATGCTTGGTTATCATATTTAACCAGCTCATCGATCTAACACGCGTCTTGACTTGTCGTCGTGCACATCCATTAATACTCTGTGTTGTGTGTTGGCAGTTATAACATAGGTACCTTAGTATGTATGTATTGTTTATTTCATTCGCTTGTGTATGACCATTGATAGAAAGTATCTTATTTTCAATAACTTTTTTCTAAAGTCAAAACAATTTTTCCCATTAAGATTACCTACAGACATTTTTTAAAAGGTAGAAAATATAAAATAATATATTTGACATGAGGCAAAAATGTATGGCAGTTGATCTAAATGTCCATCAATAACGCATTTTTTCCCTAAATAAACAGTAAAAGTTACTCCATGCAATACCAATAAAAATCTATCAGTGCAAATATGAAATTACAGATTTTGTCACAAAGGAAGACACCAGATGTAACATAGGTGAAACGAATTTTGAAAAAAAAAAAAAAAAAACTATGTGGCTAATTTCAGCCCCCATTAACACACATGATAGATTCTATACAATATTTTTGTGACATAAACCTTAAAGAATTGTTTCTTACACTTTTATTAACGTACAGCTAATACGGGCGAATTCATCGAAACAATGGTCAGTTGAAAATCCGTCCGGGTCCGCAGCGAGGCAGATGCGACAAGATTCTACAGGGTCCGTCGTTCTTCAGGAAGCTGGTAATCCTCCTTTATTATTTGTAAAACTAACCTTCTGCCCGCGACTTCATACATTTTTTGCGCTTGACCGCAATTCCGCCTGATGGTAAGCAGTGACGCAACCGTTGATGGTAAAGCGCACTAGTTTATTAATAGCCTATTCACTCTAGCTTTGAAGACACTCAAATTGTAGTTCGACGGAAACACCGCCGCTCGCAAATTGTTCCAGTCCCTCGATGTACGCGGTATAAAGGAGGAGGAGATACGCTTCGTCCGGATCGTAGAGGTGTTAACAACGTAAGGGTGGAAACTCGCCGTAGGACGGGTTGTTCGATGGTGGAACGGAGATGGGGGAATTAAATCATGCAATTCCCTCGCACACTCCCCAAAATGCATCTAATAGAACACCGAAAGGCTGGCAACTCTACGCCTGTGCTCTAGGCTTTGGATACCATCTCGAATTAAAACATGGTCACCAATCAGCCTCTTCGCACGCCTCTCCACTGAATCCAAACTGGCCAGTTGGCACTTAGCAGCACCAGCCCAAATGTGGCTGCAGTACTCCACACACGAACGGACCTGTGCTTTGTACAACATTAGAACCTGCCCTGGCGTGAAGTACTGATGGACCTTTGCGATAACGACAAGTTTCCTTGCAGCCACTTTGGCCTATGTCTCAATAAACCGCCCAAAGTTTAAGTTCGAGGAAAAAAGCTGAAGGCGGTCGGTACAGTCCAAGGATACTTTTCGAAAAGTAGGAGCCAAGGTGAACGGGCTCCTTTTGGCTGTGATAAAGACACGCCTGTGTTTTGGAGGCATTGAATGCTACAAGATTGGCATTGCCCCATTCGGAGACTGCCTGTAGTGCAACACTCGTTCGCTCTACCATAGCCTCTCTTTCGGATCGGATTGATTCCCTGCTAGCCCGAATATCCGGTAGGTATCTCTCCACAACTGTGCTGTCATCTGCATACCCATAGATTTCGGGCATCAGCAGATCGTTAATATGCAACAGGAACAGAGTTGCAGAGAGAACAGACCCCTGAGGAACACCGGCATTAGTCGACATGGGCTCAGATGAGCATCCATCGACAACAACTCTGAGGGACCGTTCAGTCAGGAAGTCTTTTATCCAGCCAGTCAGGCTAGGGGAAATGCCGTTCCGGCCAGTACTCGACGACTGGCTCGGGAGGAGGCACGGCTCCCTGTCGTTCAGGGTGACGCAGGTAATGTCGGGGCACGGCTGCTTCGGCAAGTACCTGCATCGCTTAGGCAGGGAGCCGGACGCTCGGTGCCACCACTGCGTCCAATGCGGGGAGGACACGGCGCAGCACACGCTCTCCGAGTGTGTAGCTTGGGAGGAGCAGCGCCGTGTCCTCACAAATGAAGTAGGAGGCGACCTGACGCTGCCGGCAGTAGTGCGGGGGATGGTCGGCAGCTCAGAGTCGTGGTACGCGGTGGTGTCCTTCTGCGAGGACGTGATGTCGCAGAAGGAAGCTGCGGAACGGGAGAGGGAGATATCAACTCCCTTCCCGGGCCGCAGAAGACGCACCGGGCGCCGAAGAAGGGCGGATAACGCCCTCTTCCGCCCCCCATGAATGGGTCCAGGGGCGAGGGACATGGGGAAGTCCCCGCCCCCCCATTTAATGGACCCCGAGGTGAAGGCGCGCGCGAGTGTCGGCGCGCGCCTTTGAGGTGATGCACGGGGTAGTTTAACACCCCACTACCCCGTGCAGGAGAGGAGGCCCGGACAGACCGGGCCAGCACGAGGGTGGGGCCGTGGAAGAATTTAGACTCCCGCGGCCCCACGTGCGCTCGTGATAGAAGACACACCGGGGTGGTTTTAGTCAGTAAAAGTCTGACATACCCCGTCGCCCACCCCAGGGCGGCGGGCATCCTATGAGGATTTCCAACCCGGAAAAAAAAAAAAAGGGGAAATGCCGTACGCTGGAAGCTTGCTCAAAAGGCCAGCGTGCCATACGCAGTTGAAGGTCTTCGAGACATCAAGGGAGACGGCAATCGCTTCCCCATTTCCCTCGAGGGCCTGGCCCCACAAGTGCGTGGCATACACTAGAAGGTGCCCAGTTGACCGATTGCGGCGAAATCCGTACTGTCCGTCACTGAGGAGATCGTTACCTTCCAGGTATGCCAAGAGGCGCAAGTTCAAACACACGCTCCATAATTTTGCAAAGTATGGAGGTAATCGAAATGTGCCGATAGTTGGTAGGATCGGCACGACTACTCTTTTTGGGCACGGGCGGCACATTGGCAAGCTTACAGGACTTGGGCACTATACCAGTCCTAAATGAGAGGCGATACAGGCGCGTCAATGCAGGAGACAACTCCGGCGCACATGCTTTAAAAACAATCGCTGGTATACCATCCGGACCACTAGCCTTTTTCACGTCCAGACGACACAGTACTCTCAGAACCTCCTTGTTGCTAATGCGAACCTCAGGCATTGAAGTGTGTTTTTTTTTTATACTTTTGTAGCTTCTTATGGGTTGTAATGTGATGTTAAATATAATCTGGCCTTTTATTTTCGAGGTGGAAAATCGTCATGGATGATGACCGGGTGGCGGGGTCTGTCAAACTCTTACTGACTAAAAACGGGGTGGTTTTTAGAAGTCTCAACGACAACACATCGTTGGGGTTTCTCTGTAGGAGAGGTGTGATAGCTACTAGGGACGTAATGGCAGAAAGTAGCGCCACACGTCTTGTGGTGTTCCACGGGTCTTAGTCCTAGGCCCGTGGAAGGTTGTGGGCCGCAGGGCCGGCCTTGACCTGGACGGGGGGGACTCGAACCTCTGTCAATTCTACCGTTAAATACCTGGGTTTAGTAACTAAAAGGCCAAAAGTTGTTGGACGGTGTTGAGGTTTTTAAGACAGTAAAAAACTGTTTTTACTTTTAACAGATTCGGCAGAAGAATCCGAGCCGACCTTGATGGATGATGTTATTACAGCGATCATCGACTTCTTTCAAGTTCTAGTCAGGTCAGTAACAAAGAACAAACTGGTTTCTTGATTTCATTTAAGGCATTTATTATTTAAATATATGATTTTCAAATCTACAAATGCGGGCTACGGAAAAATATATGTTATTCTTTTGCTCTACTTACGCTCTTGCGCGTGGAAATGTTTGCGCTTTGGTTAGATGCTCGGGTCCAGCGACCTGTCACCTGTTGTTAGATTTTCTCAAGGAAACTTTCTGCAGTAGACTGGATTCTGGATGTGTGTCAATAGACATGTTAATTTTCTGTTAGATTTTTATGTCAATAGTCTTCTTCTATTACATGGACATACACACAACTATAATTGTGCCAAGCTCGATAAAGAATACAGGTAAACAAGCCAGTTTAGGGTTATCACAACTCACGTTTTACAGAATCTCCTATTATTTACATGAGTATCGACTTTTACATGCTAACTATTTATTAACAATTCCTATTGCGGCATATTTTAATAGTCACTAAAATATCATGCATTTTTAACTTGTTATTTCGAAAAACCATTAAAAAGTTGACATTAATTTTACGCGATAGCCCTACAAAAAAGTAACATAGATGAAATCCAGGTATTAAACACATCTTGTGAAATTTAAATTAGCTTATATCTGTGTCGTATTTCATTCAAATCGTTTAAGCGTTATATGTAAATCATAAATATTTAAACATTAATAAACTGTTTACATTAGTAGGAAGTAGGATTATTAGTTGTATGAAAATCACCTATTTAGAAAAGTTTCTTAACATTTTCTTTTTAGGTGTGTTGCATAGCAACTATCTGTTTACTTCTATTCTTTATCGAATTTGTCAGATGTCAGTCGAATTTGGCGGGATCTAACGTGTTTAAATTGCTATTTACAGGTCATCGTACATAGCTACGACGATCACGATGATGGCTTGGAGTATAATGTTCCATTCGTGGCTGACATTCGTGTTTTTGATGTGGGCGAACATAGTGTGGCTGTGTCACGATCAGCGTGGATTCATGCTCAAGACTAGTCCTGTGCTGGTCTGCTACGCTATGCTGCTGCTCATCGCACAGTACATCTACGGCATGAACCTTCTCGAGTCTGAGCTGCCTAGTAATATTACGGTTAGTATAACGCAGACACCACTAAGTAATTAAACTCCATTCAGACTAAGATTAATGGAGAAATAAACCTTTTTTAAAAGTCCTGGCAAAACAAAAAAGTTGTTTTATCCAAATTTTTCTTTTTAATCTTCTTTGTGTCTTCGGGGTGGAAGTCAAAATCGGTTGAACAAACTGTTGAAAAATTTTAAATGTCTAATTTTATTCCGAAAGGAGTATAGTTTAAAACCAATTGTTTATCAAGCATGCGGATATCTAATAGGAAAACATGTTGCGGGGAAACTTCATAAAATCGCACTTATTTTAATGCCTACGTAATATAGTAACAACAGCTTGGGCTCAAATAATTCCCAACTATCGTCGTCTAATCACCAATACAAAAAGAAAATTCTAATGTTATTCTAATCTATCAATGGGCAATAAATAATGATTCCATTTTGCAGTTTAGGTCAATTCTCAAGCTAAAACATTTATCTCAATTAAAGTATAATTGAGATAAATGTTGCATATAAATGCTACATTTATCTCTAATAGTAATAGTATAAGTATGGTTCTGTTTTTTTTTTATTATACTTATGTATAAGTAATAAAAAAAAGTTTTAGAATATATGTAGTTTAAACTTTATATTTCACTATAGGCATAAATTGCCATGATTGACACGCACTTGTGTATTGTTACAACTACCTACATACATTATAACAGTAAAAATATATTACAGAGATATGGCCGTGGATTCCGACTAACGGAGATTTTTCATGGAGGCCGTGTTCGACTCTCTCTTACACTGGAATCATGGTGGCATTAAACCATCATAATACGGCACCATTATAAGCTTGGGCGGATATCATCGTCATCTTTGGCAGCCTTACTTACTAATTTCTCCCTTTGTGTCATGCGTCTCTGGTCTGTGCAAATCGCATCCAAACCTTCGTCTGATGTGATGATGTGTTATAGCCAGTGCACCATCCTTTTTCACAACAGAACAGTGATGCCGTAACACTTCATATGTACAATATGTAAAGAAAACCCTGTCCGATCCGTGAAAGTATTGTTAGGTATCGATAACTGATTCTACTAATGGCTACAAAGCAAGGCTAAACTTAAAAAAAACCCCTTAAAAAATAAATATTGTTTCGCAAAAGGAGGTAGCTTAATACATGTTCGGTAGGCAATACATGCGCGGGCGAAGGCGGGCGGGGCACGAGGCATGCCGTCGCATCGCTCATAATAATTCGGTCGAAAATGGTGTTGTTACTTTAAAAAAAATACCAAATTTTGGGGAAGTAGGAATTCATTCGCGGAAAAAAAAGATTATTTCAAAATTCATTAGTATTGTTACTATGATGATTATGTAAAATTTCATATTTTATTTGGGCATGTGTTTACCTTTATTATCCTTATGGGTCGGACGGGGTTTTCTTTAAATTTTGTATAAGTTACGGCGTTACTTTGCGGAAATACATGACAGTATAGTATATAAAAATATTTCATGTTAGTTCCTCCTCCTCTACGAGATACTTACTGGTCAGTCATCAATATCTCATGAGGATGCCCTGTAGAGAGGTAAAATATGTGTTGAGTCTAGGTTTGGGTTGCATGTAGCGCCATATTAAACACCCGCACACGCGCCCGCACAAAATGCACGTGATGTAAAGCTTTAAATGCATTTTTTTTTTTGCGGGCGCTGCATCCAAGCCTCGGTCTAATTATTATTGTGGAATTAGCAATAGATATGTTTACATAAAATTATACTCGAACACTTCATGAAAGGTATTTGGTATTATAATGATTATATTATTTTTTCCAGGAGGTGAACCTCCGACAGATAGGTCTGGGCCGCGTGGAGGGCGAGACGTGTGTGCCGCTGCTGATCAAGTCGCTGTTCACCTGCATGTTCTGGGTGACGCTAAGGCAGCGCGTGCAGGAAATGCGCCAGCGCCGACAGTCCTCCGTCATTGCCGACATGGCAGCGCCTTTGCAACTCACGGCTTCTACTGCAGCCAGTGGTGAATATTAAAACTTTTATGCATAATCTATTACAGGTAGAAAGGAGGAAAAAGAGAAGCGGTACTAACGTAGTTCTTATTTACAACGTGTAAATTAATTAACGCACTTCCTGAAAACTGCTTCTTCAGAATCGTTTACTGAATCGGTTATATCATTTTTAATATAGGTATTTTTTATCCGAAATATAATTAAAACTATGTTATTGTCATATTAACCCTGTTGTTTGTACAGACTTAAATAAAAAAAAACCTTATTCCAAGAACGTTAAGGTCTTCTTTCTCCAAGAAATGTATGTGTAACTAATTTAATAAATAACAATGCATATACAAACCTACATGTTAAATTAAAAATTCAGTGTATGTATTGTGATTATAACATGATATTCCAATTGCATCCCAATTAGAATATCGTGTTATAATCATAGGACGATCATTTTAGGGTGTGCTTTAATTATATTACATGTTGTATATAGCTGACTCTTCATTAATTACATCAATAATTTGAATATTTCCACCATTCATCAGATTTAGAAGAATTTCTAGATTCATTAACAACATTTGGAAACAAAAATATTTTAATCGTTTCTATTTTTTATTACTTAATTATCTTACAAATATAATCATTTGTTTTCTATTTTATCTCTATCCTGGGACAGGTTTGGTTAACGGTAATGTGTTAAAATATTCTACAAGTTGCCTTATAGAATGGAATTACAGATGGCGAGTTAGCCACTGCCTTGACCAAGAACTGTTCTCTATAATAGATACAACATTATTTCAATGAATTCACGGCCATTTTGTATCCCATTTTGTAAGGATTTTCCATATTTATTCAACTTTCCGATACATCTTCTTAATTTCAGCTGAAACTCTTAACCTGCTTGTCACACTAAACTACCTTAAGTCTTAACTTGCAATAATTTACGAACTTATGTCACTTTCTGTTAATAAACAACCAAAACTACAAACCGATTAGTTTCAATTCAAATATCGCTCATGAAGATATGCTCCGTATATGTTGAATTTTTAAGATGGGAGTTCATTTATGTACATATTTATATAAATTCTTTGAAATTATGTAATTTTCATATTAGTTTTCGATACCTGACTTCATCATAATAATGAATTATTTAGGTTTTGGAGTCCTGCCTCAAAAACTCACCATATATTAGATATTTAACATCTCTGCAGATTTTGTAGTGACAATCACAGCAATTCATTTTATTATCGTCTGTTTCTAACACAAGCATTTGCAATACGTAGTAACACTCTACACTCTATTTGACATTCAGACCAAACCTAAACTGTCCAACATATTTATTTCATTGAAAGAGAACTTGAAGAGACATCAAATTATAATAATCACCCTATAGAAGCCTGTTGTTAAGAAAAAGAAAAGCCAATGAAGTGTAACCATGGAGTCAAGTTTAATCAATAACCTTGCTATTCTTGGTAAAAAACAATGTCTTTAGTTCTGACAGCGCGGCGGGAAGAGGAGAACCGCTCTCGTCTCCTGCGCTCGCTCGGCGATGTGCTGCGAGCGTTGTGCGCTCGCTACTGGATCTACGTCGTGGTCATCATGCTGTTTGTTATCGGCATCACTGGCCAACGCATGACTATCTTCCGGATCATTTACATGTTTCTCTTCCTCGCGTTCATACTCATGTTCCAGGTAAGTAATAATAATAATCATTTTATAAGGTTTGTTGAGAACTATAGTGCTGTAGTATTTAGTTGCAGATTTTTATTTATATCATATAGACTACAGGCCCATGTCCAAAAATGGATGGGTCATATGAACCGCCAGGTGACGTATATAGGACGATATAAGAGTATATAATAATAAGATTCAGCTCTATGCCGTCACTTGTAAGCTGTCCAACTGAGTGCTGGTAAGAATTCAAAAGCGCATGTAGAGTGAGTACCTTTTGGGTCATATATTTTTGTACGGCATTTTTACCATCGGTAAATCCATGAAAAATAATAAGAAAGCGCACAGTGCCGTAAAAAATGATGCGCCACAAAGTTGGTAATTTTTTTTTTCATTTTCTGACAATGTCCAGGGTAAATTTGGTCATTTTCTTCTGTACGGCATCAGTTTCATTCTGTTTCAA
The DNA here is from genome assembly GCA_037179545.1 of Sesamia inferens. NCBI lineage: Eukaryota > Metazoa > Arthropoda > Insecta > Lepidoptera > Noctuidae > Sesamia > Sesamia inferens. The sequence goes on along the minus strand of CM073934.1, from coordinate 23,060,459 downwards.
TATAGCTTCTAATCCATTATTCCGCAATGCCGTACAAAAATATATGACCCAAAAGGTACTCACTCTACCTGCGCTTTTGAATTCTCACCAGCACTCAGTTGGGCAGCTTACAAGCGTCACTTGTAAGCTGTCCAACTGAGAGCATAGAGCTGAATCTTATTATTTTATGCTTTTATATCGTCCTATATACGTCACCTGGTGGTTCATATGACCCATTCATTTTTGGACATGGGCCTGTAGTCTAATACACACTACGCGAGCAGTGGTAGCCCAGTGGTAAAAATAAAAAAGTCTGACTTAGGGATTATGTCCGCTAGGTAGTGGGCTCGAATGCAGGTGATTTACTTTGTAAATATCTTCACCGCCACGACTCTCAAAAGGGTGAAGAAAAACATTGTTAGATTAACGGCATGTCAAGGATCAAAAATTCCAAGATATGTCACATATTCCAATTCGTACTAATTACAGCCCACTCCCTCTCAACGAGGTTTGAATCCTTGCATGGGAAAATTTAAGGCTGGTTATTTATATCACACACTTCTTACCTACTAAGTATACTGTTGTTTCTGAGATATTTTTTTCAAGTCATCAGTTTTCTTGCCTCACTTGTATTTGTCTTTTGTTTCCAGATAAGTTGGTATTGGTGCCGAAAATTAATGTACATGTTTTGGATAGTGGTCATCATATACTCCATGATAAATCTTATTCTATTATACATTTACCAATTCGACAATTTTTCAAAGATAATAGAAAAATATTTAATGATCAACGAGAGTTTGTAAGTAAATCCTATTAAAGAATATCGAAGAAAACGAATTTCCTCGATGAAATGTATTTATTACTTATTGTGATTTCATTTCAGACAACAAGATTTGGGATTGGAGCCATACCACCCGGCGGATCTATTCGTTAAACTATTAACACCAACATTATTCTTAATCATAACTATATTGCAAGTTCATTATTTCCATAAGGATTTTATGGCGCTATCTGACTCAAAGACAAGGTTAGTAAGGGGGGGTAAAGGCATGCTGGTTTTAAGTACCTTCAATCGTAAAAAAAATTGTACTTATGTGTTGATATTGTTTCTAACAGATCAAACAGTTTAGCAGCTAATCGGCCAGAGTCGGGTAAGCCAAGTCAAGATGGAGCATCCACAATGAGAGATGATGTAAGTATTTAGAAAAGTATAATGCGGGTATTACATTTCTGCCGTGAAACTGTACCCAAATCACAGTACTCAGACTTGTCCGTTGTACGACAAGCCAAAAAGAATCAAAACTGTCTGTTCTAACACACAGATTTGATTATAATTCTGTCTCTTTCCCACGTTAAATCGCTGGTATCATTTAAAGCTACGCCACTGAACAGACTATTGCATAGAATTTTATATTTGTATTAAAGTATACAAATATATGAATTTTATATTTGTATTAATGACACAGACCAATAGCAACGACCAATGTTACATTGACATCAAACTAAAACCTTTTCGAATAATGAAATAAAAACTGTTTTTCTTGAGTCATATTCAGTTATTGTCACATTTTAAAGATTTCTTCTTCTTTTTTCAAGGTCTAATTCAACCTCAACTCTTGAACAATGACCTCTGTGGAATATATACCACCATTTTGTGAATATCACGTGTAACAAATTATAGAAATTCTTTGAAATTTTTATTTTACAATAATGGCGATAATTGCGGATATCGCCAATGACAGTTGAAAAAGACGGCCGCGTGAACCGGCTATGAGGAAAGTTTAAGGCAAAGTCATTATGTAGCCACTATGCTGCGATATTTCAATGTTCTTTATGAATTATTTACTGAATGCACTTTTTACTACATAAATCACGCCCTTTTATTTAGTAAACGACACTAAATAATTTTAAAAGTCCAATGAAAAATGCGCGTGACACTCATCTTAGCTTTCCCGTCAAAACTACCCATTTTAAAGATGTAAAGAAGATAACTGAATGTCTTTTAACATTATTGAGATGACGACGTCATGAGCGGGTAACAGTTGTTTTACTTCTGACTACAGCAACCTTATTGTAATGAGAATAAAGATCACAATGATTTTGACAAACTTGTCAGTGGCAGCAACCCAACAGCAACTTTATTACAATTAGAATAAAACTCACTGTAATTTGACAGTAGCGCAAAGTCAGAGGTAAAATAACTGAGAGGACTGTACTGTTGAGTCGATATTGGTGACGCTCTGAAGCCGACGAACATTTTGGATGTGACTGCGCTTTTCTTAAATCAATTATAATATTTAAGTATACTTTTTAGTTGCCACAGTTGCCGTCGGAAGATACAAACCCACGTTCACAAGCCGGTACGGAACCGGATCAGTCTATCGAACTATCTTCAATACAGCCAGCACCTACTCATGTGCCTCAAAGGTTGGTAAAAAATGTGTGCTTAATTTAGTAGGAATACAGGACAACCGGAACGATATATTTAAATACGCTTGCATAGACTATACTATCGTACACGCCGAAATTAATTTAATCAATGTATTGCCGAGGCCATGTTTTCCTATTTAACTTGCTTAGTGAACAGATTTATATCATCTGCCTATGTTGTAATAACTATTCACAACTATTTATAACGGAAGCGGAAGGTTTTGATATTTAGAGTGGCTCACTGGTTTTGGGTTTTTATTTAGAAGTTTCTCAGCCATTATTGAAAAATGTGGTTGTACTCTAAGGATCGGAAGTGGAGTGACTTTATTTTTGACCTTTTTTAAATGTATCATTTTCAACACTCATATTCATTTACAACTGATTGATTTCATAAATTAAACTACTAGTGTTACATGGCACGATCTACTGCGTACCGATTTGAATTTAACTAAGGTCACCCCTTGGGTTTACTATAAATACTTAAAATTAATTACATCTTTGTGACCTTTAAAAGATCGTGGTCATGACTCGCTAGCTTGCCAGTTCGAAAGGAAGTGCGTACGCAACCCCGTTCGGTGATCGACGGAAGAACGCGGTTCACTATGGTTGCGTTCCGTTTACTTTAAGTTTTCGGCAGCGTTCACCGCTGATAAACACAAAAATCAGAGGAGATATTCAACTGTATACCTCTAGCTAACCCCTCTTAGAATATTGTCCAGTTCTCAACAAGTATACCCCGGTTGTGTGTTCGCAGACAAGTGTCAATGCAGAACTCGGAGCGCGTACTCCGGCGTGACCAAACGTCTGCGGCGGTGTTGGCGCTGTTGCGACGCACCTACAATGCCTCCCGGCACACGGCGCAGGGAATCATAGACTATGTCTTCATTTACCTCGACTTACACCTCATCAAGATCGTTTTCATTTCCTTGATGCTGCTTTGTGTTATGAACGTTAGTAAACAACATTTCATTTCTAACTATTAAAGTGAAAACTACTTGGTTCTAGCAAGACCAGAAGTACGTATCGCCCATTTACGAAGATCAACATTGCTACAACAAATAATGTACTATCTAAAGGCGTGCCTCCTGCGCGAATATTATTTTTTCTTTTTCTAAATATTCAATGCTTTGTAACTGTATTATATTTAACACGTAAAGTCAAAACTATACTATACTAGCTGCGCTAAGTAGTAGTAATATAAGAAATAGATCATGCCTAACGAATGTACCTATAAACGAAATTTAATTAAAATCGGTTCAGCCGTTTTGGAACAGTTCAAGGACAAATACTGCAACGGTAGAATTTTATATAATAGATTTAACAATTATTTAAAGTTTCCCGCTCTTTGTGTGACCGGACTAGTAATAATTATTATCGTCGTCTATTTCAACAGTTCTCATTGGAGAAGGCTGTATACATTTACAAGCTGATTTTTAATACTTAATGATCCTCATTATTACAGGTGTGTGCGATGCATGTTCCTATCATGTTAATGATCGCGCCAGCGTTGTGGCTTAATGCAGGAAAACAACGAATATGCGTACTACTTATATCCACCCTAATAAGTATCTATTTCATGGCTAAAATGGTCTACCAGATAGATTATATCAAACATTCTACTTTTGATGTCAAGTGTTCGGGAGAATACGTAAGTACTGAACCAACGAGTATAAGATGAAGTATTGAGGTACTTATTTTTTGTAACGTTTTCTTTTTAATTTTTTTTTTTTAAGGATTTTGATAACGGCACCTCTAATAGTACCGTATTTAACAATGCCGAATGGCTTGGATTTGTAAAGGCTACCAAAAAAAAACCGCTGGTGTCTATACTCAAGGGATACATAGGCCTTTTAGCCGTTTTCACTTTTTATTCACTGGTGACATACAGACAAAGCTCGCTCAGGTTTGAAGACTTTCAATGAGTAATTAAAATGTTTTTTCTCGACATAAAATATTGATTTATTTTAAATTTACATTAACAGATTGACCGGAAAGTTACCAAAAGAAAGAACTAAGACAATATTCCCTGAGATAACGCGCAAGGAAGCGGACGTAGACTTGGTGCACTGTATCAAGTATATGATAAACTACGGATTCTATAAGTTTGGCGTAGAGGTTAGTGGTTAAAAATATTTCCATAAAACAACGCCTGACGGGCAATTCTCGTAATTTTTACAAACGTTCCCACTCTCATCTGTCAAAAACACCACAAATTTTTCTATAATATAGGTAGGCCATAACACCGGCCGCCGGCAGAAGTTACCACCCACCAGACAAAGCCTTGCCGCCAAGCGATTTGTCGTGTTCCGGCATGATGTCTGGTGAAGCCGTACGGAGGTCGGGTCTGAGCAGTTGTGTTGCGATGTGTGCCGGGTACGATGCGCCAAATGTTGTTGTGTTGGGAGTTTGGTCGCGGAGGGTCTTCAGATCAATCTCCCTTTATCGCAGCATCGTTGGTCGTGTTGTTGGGTTTAACATTGCATCACCTCGCTCAACTGCCGTCTTCCTTCCTATTCGCTCAATCTGAGTGAATAGGTTCTTAATAAATTAGCGCGCTTTACCATCAACGATCGCATCACTGCTTACCATCAGGCGGGATTGCGGTCAAGCGCTAGTTTATAATTATTAAAAAAAAAATATATATATCACATTGATTGTCGCTGAGAGTTTGCAGCTAAATTCTGAACGGTTTTAATTACGGGAATTGACCATCTGATCTTACATATTACTTTTGGGCAAATCTTTTTATTTATTATATTAAATACTTCTACTCACCCGAGTTAACTGTGCACCTCGCTGGAATACGACCCCTCTCCTGCCTCCCCGCGCGACCCCCCGGATTCGCCGTAAGCGTGTAGTAGGGAGAGAATAGAATAGAATACTCTTTATTATGTACACCATATAGATTACAGAACATAAATATAAAGATTTTACAAAGGGTGACACAATGGGCGGTCTTACAATTTTCTAAATACAGTTTAAATCCCCTGATCTTATTACTGTTTCTGTGGAGTTGTAGCTTTGTTAAGTTTTTTTTATTAAGTTTGTTTTTGTTTTTTACATTTTCGACGCGTTAGTGAAGCCTGTTGGTTTGGCCCATATGATTAGTCCATATTTATCAATTTAACTGCAAAACGTCATGAGTAAAATGACCTAGTATTTTCACTCTTTATTATCAAAACGACCTTTTATTTACATAAAAAAAATTGTAATTTATATTTTTTTTTTTACATAATTCTAATTTTTCGCAAACGATACCGCCTGAATGACGTCACAGAGCGCGGTGCACAGTTAACTCTTTTTCCCAAATACTCCTGCACAGGCGTAGGGTAGTCAGCTTTTCTATGGCATGCATTTTAGAGAGTGTGCGCGGGAGTTACATAACTTAATTCCGCCATTATCGGTCGACCCGTCGTAAGGCTAGTTACCCTTACGTTTCTGACACCGCTACGTTCCGGACGATGCTTTTCTCTTCGTCTTTCATGTCTGATACATTGAAGGACTGGAACAATATGCATGCAGCCTTTTTCCCGTCAGATTACAATTTAGGTACCTATCTTCAAATCTAAAGTGGAGGTGGATAACCTCCACTTTGTTGGTCTATTCTCCCTGAAAGTGGGGTAAGGTAGTCACAGAGTGGTATCCAAGGGATGGCATAAGAAATTGGGGAAGACAGATTACCCGATGCTTGGAGGAAACAAAGGTGACAGTCGTCAATGGAAAGTGTTAGTAGAGTACTATGTCGTGAAGCACACCGAAATTTGAGGAATTTTATTTTTTCTTCGTTTTAACTTCTATTGAAAATTTTATTATCTGATTGGGAATAAGGGCTTTATTATTATGACCATATACTATTCGAGTTTGAGACTCTTTAGACGGGTCGCATCAATAATAGTTTTGCTTTAATTCCTGGACAGAAAGTTTTTTTTTTCATTTTTGTTTTAAATTTATTTTAAAGAAGTTGTCTCATACAACATGTTTCCTTTATTACAGATAACTATGATATGTCTAATGGGCGTGATTGGATCTCGTATGGACCTGTACGCGGTGCTATATGCGGCCTGGCTGCTCATATTGGTATCTCTCAAGCGAGTGGCGCAGGCCAAACTATGGTCCTCGTTCACCGCCTGCATCACCGTCCTGGTTCCCGTGCAGTATATGATAGCAGTGGGTTTCCTCCCGCAGTTCTGCGTTACTTACCCCTGGAATGCCGATGATGCGGTAATTATAATTTCTCGTATTCGAAAAACAGTCCTCTTAAAAAAGTTTTTTTTTAATTGATTTGTCTATGTTAACTATACGGTTTGCTGATTACTTTTTGAATACTTTAGTCACGCAAATGTACAGACTTAGGAAACAGTTTTAATTTTATCGCTTTTTTTTTTTTTTTTTTTTTTAACAAAAACTGCCAGACGTCAATTTTATCTCACGAATAAAAAGTATCTGTTGAAGAAACAGCCCTTTATGATAGGAGATTTTATTTAAACAAAAACGTGCCCCACACTAGGAATTAATGACTCCTGTATCGTGGGTGTGTTTGAAAAACAATTAAACTCATACCCACAGCCAGATCTGGAACAACCTGTAGGCCATACATATATTTGTTCCGTGTAAGAATCGAAACCACGACATGTATTGATCGCTCACCATTGCTCCTACCGTGTCTCCCTCCACCTTTGGGCACAGGGACAAACAGTGGTATGGTAGTGCAATGATGAAAATTGTGTAATAAATATTTTTAAATATAAAAATACGCATAAAGCGTAAAAACGTTATGTGCATAAAGTCATGTAGCTGCCGGAACCCAAAATTTAAAAATAATTTAATGCCGACACGGAAATGGCTTATTTTTTTTTTTTTAAAAAGAGAGAGATAAAATAGAGTTATATTTTTTTTTTACTTTTTGATTTTTGATTTACACCCCTTTAATGTTTCCATCCTTAGGAGTCCTTCAGAGATTTATTCACTATGGTAAGGATATTAACTAACTACATATAAATGTAGATTTGTATTGCAATATTTGTAATCACAACATTAAGCTGTAGTTCGATGTAGTTTGCCGGCGTACTATAGTTTCATTTCCGTAAATTTGGTGACTCTTTAGCTTTATCCCTAGGCTGTCAGCGCTTACGTAATTATTGTTCTTTGATACCGAAGACCATTCAGATAATTTTCATAATTCTGCAAGCTCTAATTTACCAACAACATCTACGTTCTTCATTACCATCTTCCACAGCCCAATTTCAGCCACTGCTGAGCATAAGCCTCACTTTTCAAGTGCCATTCTCCACCAAAATACTCCCCTCTACGTAGTCTAGTCCACTCTACATAGTATTTCTACTTAAAAAGAAACTCTAAATATATTTTTCAAACAGCGTCATCGTTAGAAGATATTTGTTAGAAAAACAAATTAAATATATCTCTTACTAAAGAGCTTACTGGTGACTAGGTACGGGTCGCAGACTTGACTTTGTTGAGAAATCTGGAAACGTTGGGATTCCCCTTGCCGTAGTACCACACTAGAATTCCCAAAAACTTCTTCATCGTGATCTTAAACCTTAAATTTAATTCAGTTTCTGAAGAAGGGAATCGGAACTATTAATAATTTGATTGGCTTTAATAAGTATTGTAATCTAAAAAGTACAAAGTATCATACAGTTGCAATTTCTAAGTAAAACAACACCTAACAATAAATAATGCCCACTGTTAAAAAATACTTTTTGATTGAATATTAAGAGACTTAAAAAAAAAGAACAGCAGGACAACATGGTCTTCATTACCAATTTTCCCATCACATATTACTTTTCAGCAAATGAAACATATCCGAACATGGATGTTCCTTCCTTACGCCGAGTCGCCGCCACACGCGTTCAAACTCATTTTCGATTTCTTCCTACTATTGTTTGCCACTCGACAAATGAAAGTGTTCCGTGTAGAAAACGCTGCGGATCCAAACTATCCCGGAGGATCGAACAGCGAAAATATTGGCAATGATTGGGAGACGCCGAACTTCGTTAATCCTGTACCTGATTTCCTTAGTTACGTTGGGTAAGTTAGTTTAGACAATGGCTCCGATTCTCTTGTCCACAAACTAAATTTAACTTTAGTGCATCTTTTTCTTTCTATTTCATTACGAAAGGGATGAAAAATAAAATGTTAATTTAGACATGTCAAATTAGTCCGCAGCTTACGTAAATCGACGTATTTTTGGTCGCCATGTTTATAATCGCGTCTAAAATGTCTATGGAGTATCTTAATTTGACAGGATTAAACTATTATGTTATCTTCTATCCTTTTCTTAATGAAATAGGAAGAAAAAGATGCACTTATCTTAAAATTAGTTTAGTTTGTGAACAAGAGAATCGGCGCCATTGGTGATATTCCCGTTAAGCCCTTAATTGTTTCAGCTTGATTTGAGCACCCACTTTTTTGCAGTATGATAGTGAACTGACAAGATATAACGTCAATCTTATGAATTATATAATAATATTGTGCGAAGAATAACTGCAATTTGTCTAATTAATCTTCAATCCGGACGAAGCGCTACGCCTCGTTTTTATACCGCGTATCTACGTCGAACGACTTGAACAATTTTCTTGTGGCGTGCTTTCCGTCTGACTATAATAGGGTTTTTGACTAAAAAAAACTAATTAGTCCGTCAGTCAGATTTCCAAAAAAATACTAGACACGTATTTTTCTTTTTCATATAAACAAAAAATTAAGACGACACAGTGCGTTGAAAACTCGTGTGACGTCACTAGACGCTACACTTTTAGCGAGCAGTGACGTCACCAGCCACCACTCCTGATCTTTGATGCCTTTTATATTTGTCAATCTTTATTGATTTTATAAAACAAAATATACGTGTGACGGACGGACTAATTATTTTTTTTTAATCAAATAACCTATTTAAGTGTCTTCAAGGCTAGAGTGAATAGACTTTTAATAAACTAGTGCGCTTTACCGATTGCATCATAGCACAGCCATCAGGCGGGATCGCGGTCAAGCATTAGTTCAAAATGATAAGAAATATAAAATTTTAATTTTGTGTCTTCAATATTAAGAAGGCTCACATGCTAAGGCTCATTCAAAAATAATGTGTTCGTTCCAGGACATGGCTTGATGTGGTCAAGCGCATGGTATTTTTGGGAATGCTTTGGGTAACACTTGCCATCATGTTTATGACGGGCACCAACCGAGTCAACTTATTCTCTATGGGATACCTCATCGGCTCCTTTATATTCTTGTGGCAAGGAACTGACTTCTATTTGCGCCCCAAAAGCGCTATATTAAAATGGTAAGGGAAGCCTTGAACTTATTATTTTTTTTTTTTTAATTTGTGATAATATTATTACGTGTTCACAGGAAGAATTGAAAAGATAAGTGACTGAGAGCTTTTGGACGAGGTTCAGTTTTTTCATAGTCCGTAGTTTGTTTTGTAAAAGTTGGAAGGCCGGTATGGTCATCCGCATATGAATCTATAATATATCTGTTAAGTCAGTCAAAAGAAATCTCTTACGGTTTGATGTATTAACGTGTGCATGGTGTTACATCATCAGGTGGTCGTGGCTGGTGCGCTACAACGTAGTAGTGGTGGTAGTGAAGACCCTGCTTCAGATCCCAGGTTGCATTTTTAGCTCGTTGATGCAAGAACATGCCTGTTGGCTGGTCCAGCTCCTAGGTATAGGGTGCGTCGACAAGTTCGCCGGCGGAAACATAGCGCGGTTCCTTAAGATGCAATATACTAAGGCTAGTAAACTGATTTTTCCTTTATAATGTCAATTGATGATATTCTATATTCAACAATATTTTTGTATATACGAAACCCGAAACACATGTCCAGTATTTTTAAGCAAAGAATCTATGTACAACATTTCAAAAGGATATCATAAAAAACCACAAAGTTATGAGCTTGTTATCCTACTTGGCTGTCCCAACAAAAATATGGTGGACGCTCCGCTCGTGCGGGCGAGCGGTGCATTGATCTCTGACGTCAGCTGTTGCGCGGGCGATGATCTACCGTAAGCTGCGTACCGCGCTCGGTAACCACATTGCAACCATTTCTATATGTATTTGAGAAAAAATATAACATAGTGTAAAAATGATTGGAATCGATTCAGTTACTTATTCTGGACTAACTATATTCAGGTTTTGCATAAACAAAAAATAACGTTGTATGTATACCTATGTATTACCATCCAAACTAAATAAATTTAACTTATGTTATTAATTATACCTATATATAAACCGCATAATTATAGCTGTCGTGGCCAAATATAGGTTACTAATACAACCAATTAAAGGCTATGATGCCTGATGACGATTTTTTTTTATTACTTTGTAGGAGGCAGCCTGTTCTGTTCCTCAAGAAGATATAGGGTTGGCGTGGGACGGAGTTTGCTTCGCCTTCCTTATACTACAACGAAGGCTCTTCCATAGCTTCTATTTTTACAGAGTCATAGACGAAAGCAAAGCTACAACTGTGCTCGCTTCAAGGTAAGATCATTTTGTAGGGAATCTTTAGGTTTATTTTCATTGAGGCAGTTAAAATTTCCAAATGCAGTGAAGCTAAATAATACGTGTGTGTTTTTTAGAGGTGCAGAATTAATAGAGGAGCTCCGTCAGAAACAGATGTATATACAGGAGGAACAAGAGTCGAAAATCTTAGACAAAATCAAAGTAAAAATGGAAAGAATAAAGGCGAACCAGAAAAAAATACAGGGATCCGTGACTAAGGAACCGGGGCACCATGATATAGGTATATTGTCTTTAATTTTATATTGAGTATGGATGCGTTCACACCAAACGTATTATCTGCCGCCGGCTGTGAAGTTGTATGAAAGGCAAAGACAAAGAAGTCAGTTGATGGCTGAAGTAAGTTGTTTTTTTTTTTTACTATATGGTCACAGCCGGCGGCCGACAAGTCTGTCTGAAATCTTATTTTCAGTTGAAGCTATTTCTATTTAACGAAACTCAACTTTATGATAATATAAATTGACTCTATTTTAAATTGAGTAGGACTATTGAAAAAATTATAAAAAAGTCATGTCCAGTATTATTAGGTTGTTTTTATAATAATGCATTTTAGTTTACAAATTTAATTACAATATTGAAACAATTTCGTCATATTCTTCCTTTAATTTGTCGATATAAATGACAATGTTGAATTAATGTGGAAGATGAAAAGTTCGATGAAACAAAATATATCGATTATGTTATGAGAAATTGTGGGACAAGAAGAACGCGTCATTGGCCAGACAGATAGACCAATAGCTCCGTTCTTCAGGATCTAGTGAGGTATAACACTTCCATGATCGTTTCCCTCGCGCACTCTCGGAGCAGACGAGGAGGAGGAGACGATGGCGGGCGAGTCCGAGCACGTGCCGCTGGTGCGCGGCGACTCGGAGTCGCGCGGCTACCACACGCCCGACAGCCCCGCCTCGCCGCGCGGCTTCCACACGCCGCTCAGCGAGCCCTCCGCGCCCCCCTCGCCCGTGCACAGCCCCCCGCGGCCGGTGCTCCCCGCGCTGCCCGCGCCCAGCCTGCCCGCCTCGCAAGGCGGCCCGCCCTCCCCCTCCTCGGCGCTCATGACTGTGTCGCTCGACGCTTACCTGGAGCCGCGCCGCATCTCGTTCGAGTCGCCGCCGTCGTCCGAGCTGATGCCGCGGGCGCCTAGCCCGGAGGAGTCGTACCCGGTGTTCTCGCCGCCGCCCATCCGGCGTCGCCACACGGTGGCCAGCCCCAGCGTGCTGCAGCGCCAGTCCATCGTGTCGCAGTCCAGCCGAGCCGAGCCGCACTCGCATCATACGTGTAACCGCTCCCCGCACGGCTGACGTGTCGCAGCTGGCCTTTATTGTTGAATCACGATCTGATGAACATACACCGACTGTTGCACTTTGTATAAAATGTAAAGCATAATTTGTTCGTTTTGTTTAAACTTCTTTTACATATGTTTTTCCCCTCTAGGGATAGAATCAGGTCCTGAGTCTCTGCGTAGACGCCGCGTGTACACAAAGAGACACGATGGTAAATATCCGTGGCGTTATTCGGGTGTGGGAGGTGTTTGTTATTTTCTTCTACCACACTATGCGCTGGTCGATCAAACTAAACCTGAAGACATAACATTTCTTTTGTAAATGAGTGACTCCCCACATAGTCATTTATTTACATATCAAAAATATTCTTTCTTCTTTCATTTGACTATAGTAAAATGGACGCCGATTATGTTAACTGTGTTACAGGTCTCATGAACTTCGAATTACAACGATAAAGTCATATTTTCAAGTACTTACAAATAGACCTAACTTCGTGGAGGTCAAATTTGGCTATATCTATTATGTCTTGACCGGCTGTGATGTCTATAACTACCAAATATAGCTTTATTAATAATTTCCTGATTTGGGTTGTTAACTGTATAAAATGTTGATATTAATACCCGTTAATGATACTCATGGAAACTGAGATAATTGTGGATGGTGTGCGAACTGCTGTTGAGTAATGCTTTTCTATTGTAGCGCGGGACAGACCAACGTATAGGCCGCCAGCAAGCCATCAGAAGGGTAAAGTTCTTATACCAGGATCGCTATGAAATCGTAATGCGTTACTAACCTTGGCTTGTTGGTGATGGTATTTAGGCAAATTGCATCGTCATGGCGGGGACTGTCTTAATTGTTTTGAATATTTTTTAAAACATGTGCATTTTGTATAACAGTTGAATGTTGTAAATAAAAACCTAAGACAGAATGCGCCGGTTGTCGGCTTAATTGTGTTGTCGCGCCTGATTGTGCCATAGTCGAATGTCTGCATGCTGTGCTATGTTACCTCTTCTTACCTCACTAAGTGCATGTTGCGTGATTATGTTTGCAATAACACTGTCTTGTTTTTACTAATTTGGTACAGTTATTGTTAAAGATACAATCTACTACATAGTATATTATTCATTATTATTTTTTTTAATTTATTTGTATATCTTATTTTTCTTTTTTCCACTAGTTCAAAAAGCACGGATTGCTTATAAATAAATTATGAAAAAAGCTTACGCTAAATACACATTATTAAGTAGCAGCGCTTAATGCAGCTTCTTCAAATAGGCGTAACTAAATATTGTTGCTGTAATTTGGAAAAAAATTTAACATTCAGTAAATTCCCGCTAAAAGTTACGCCTATTTATTTTTAAAACAGTGTTTTCATATATTTTTGTATTCACAGCTATACGTTCCGGGGACTATTACATGTTTGATGAATTCGATGATACGGAGATTCATATGAATGAGGACGATTCAAGCTCCGATGAGGATGCCCCCCGGCAAATGGGAATTGGCAAGGTCAGTTACTTTGTGACAATTGGTGTTTTTTTTGGTGGTAACCAGCAGGATTGTGGAGGGTACCTCTCTTTCACGGGAAAATTCTCATACTTAATAGTACCTATGATATATGGCAAAATTTACTCTATAGTGAAATTTGTGTCCGGTTTATCAATTACAAAAGTTGTTCCTATAGTCCTGCTAGTTACCATTATAAGGAAGTTTTATGGGTGAAGGTATATACGCCTTGTGATTTGTGGGTTATGCTATTATATCTAAGAGAACATTGTCATCAGTATTCGTGCTTTCGCCTATCACAATGCACAAACAAGTGCTTGTACTCAACCGTTCGGTCTTTTCAGTAGCGTTTTAGCCACATTAAAAACACAAAATTATGGGAACACCAGACAGAAATGAAAAATTTAAGGGATACTGAGGAAGACAATGTTTTAAAATGTTGTACTGAGTTTTGGTTATATGCTAAGCATGTTTGATATTAGAAGTATTTATTGGTGACTGTTACTATACATAGTACGTCTTGGGTGTTCCCGCATGATCGCTTACCCTGGATACTTTTAGATAAAGCGGAATGTCAATCCCTTCGATTTAGTATAGAAGTAAAAGGAATATCATTTCTTATAGTACAAAAATACGTCCAGCGCGCTTAAGGTGACTAACTACATATATTGCCTGGTATTAATTATTGCACCACCATGCTACTCGAATTGGCACACGTTGTTAGAATTGCAAATGATATTTTATACCATCACACTTGACTCTGAAAAGGTAGGTATCTAAAGGTATACCTGTAGTGAATATACAAAAAATAATCTCAAGTAAGGCTAGTTAAAGCAATGTGTACTGGATTCGAGTGCATGAGAGCTCACTATTGTGTCGCGTGGGCCGAGCAGCTGCTGTCCACGATGATCAAGACCGACTTGAAGAACGCCGTGAACCTCCGCAGAGCGTCCGCGCCCAACATTCGCTCACCCAGACACTACTCCCTCAGCGACCCGATGTCCTACCCCCAGGTAATGGCCCCCAATGCAATCATCACTCCAATAGTGTTCACAGGTTTTACATTCCTGGTATGTACGGACGACAGCAGGTCAACCTACCCCAAACTGTCAAATATTCCCAATCAACCTTGAGCCTTAATACTTTAGAGATAAAGCTGAAAATCTAATAAAGAAATCTGATTGTAGTAGCTTGATATGCTCTCGTCTGTATGTTGGGATTTCACATTGGATACATTGGAACAGCAAGATACTGGCTCAACGGATTCTGCTAAGACACACGTATTTTGCAAACCATCTCAGATATGCTTTGCAAAATACGTATGCAAACACGATGAGCGTGGCATAAGGAAGCTGAATGCGCAATTACAGTGAATCGGTATTCTGACTTGACTAATCATTCAGACGCTTGACATATTTATTACACTAGAAGCTTGAAAAATTCGTATCTAAAACGAAACTGGCTATCGAAGGTACACGAACTTGCCCCCAGAAAAGCTCGTTCATTTTTTGATCTCTAGCCCGGATCCGGTTACCAGATCCAGTGTAATTGCGCCAATATCGTTCATTTTGGTGTGTAGATATATATTATATTTATTATAGATTGAACTTTTGTGTTTGCTTTTGCATGTATTTTTATGTTTGCATGGTTTTTTTTATGTTTGTTATTCATTGGAACTTTTCTCACACGATTTGAAATCTTAAGCAAAAATTTCAAATTTTCACTTACTTTTATTTTGTATTACAGCTAAGGATCTTAACACGACAGATTACGTAATTTTTCATAAGGGTAGACATTTCAAACAACTGTCAAAGAATGAAGTTCAAACATTTTCTTACAATATTTCAATTAAAAGCTAAAATTTCAATTATTTAACTTAGTTTTTTTTTTTCTAGTATAGCCAGGGAAATTAATAAAAAATCAATTTATTATCAAGTTGATACACTACGTCAATTTGCCTTATTATATTGTTATGCTCTTTGATATGATCATTTCATAGAACAGTCAAAGGTTGAGTGGCAGCTCTGATTTGATTATACTGACAACAACATAAGTTGGTGGACAACTTAGTAAATAATTTCATGACTGAATCACGATTTGGCATTTATGCTTTTTTCTGTTTTTACGTTCTTTCTCGTATTGATATTATAATAAAAGCTGCTGTTATTAGATTCATCGTAAGCCGTCCATGCAACCAGTTGAAACGCAACTGACTGAGCAAGATGAGGGGCAGCTGACGGAGATGGATGAATATGCACCGTTACCAGGTCAGTTCAGTTAATATCTCGGAACCGTGACACGTCACAGGATTTGGTCTTACTGTGTTTTCTGTTTGTAGATATTGATTTCAGGTATCATTTTATACAGAGTGGTGCTGATAATACGACAATAAATGAAAACACGGTCAATGCTGGTTCATAGGAATAAACCTAAACCATAGAAAAAAAAACTAGCATAAAAACATGATAATTTCAAACAAACTAAATCGCACAGATGAATCGAGCGAACGGGCGTGTCAGACTTTTACTGACTAAAACCCATCCGTCTACCTTACTTGCCTGTGCGCCAGGGGCCACGGTATCTCTTTTCAAAATCCCGCGGTCCTGGCATTCATCAGTCCTTGTGGAACCCGTCACACCCGGTTCATCCCTTACCAACAACCAAAACATTCCGAGGATGTGACTGGGCACACAGGATCACTGATAGAAGTTGTAATCGTTTTTTGGAAACTCATTCTCTAAAGGCTCACAAGAACGCCAAAATAACGAATCGGGCGCAGCTTTTTTAACTTTTACATTATTCTTGTACGCAAAAATGATCCTTTTATCGTTTAGCACAAATAGTAAAGCTCTAGAGTGTGACTTATACTCTCGCCCGGACCAAGAAAAGCTCCTAGAAGTCTTTATATTAGTCTATGCCAATAAAACATTTTGCGTATTTTCAATAATACGTAAAGCATAACCATAAAAGCTGGGGTGTCATTAATATTGCTTTGTTGCAGAACAAGAAACACTCGTGGACAAAATAAAGGCATATATAGATACTGCGTGGGCGTTTGTCTCGAGTTTCCTAGTGTCGTTGACGCGACACGTGATGAAGTTTTCCCGGGACTATCGATACGTATCGAAAACACTCTCAATTGAAAAGAAAATACTCAAGGTATGACTGTTGTAGATAGAAACTTATACCTGTTAATAATTGCCACCTTCCGCCCTTTATATCGAACCATGCTCCTGTGTGGCTACCATGAGTTCCATCGACCTTGAAGCGGGCCAATCGGTGAGTCAGACGCGGTCGATATCGATGATCGAGTCTCGTAATGAAAACTCATGGTAGCCCCACTGAACTATTGTCTAAACAAGAGGTCTTCCGAAAAGAAACTATTAACATTTAAGTTGCATTTTTCAGGAAAAAGAGGGCTTCGGAATCGGTTTAAGAGAAGGATCACAAATGATATGGGAACCTCTACCAGAAACACTAGCGAGACAGTGAGTAATGATCTAATCTATTAAAAATTTTAACTTTGCTTCCAGGTTATTACGAATTTGCCAAATGTTCTCATAGGTTGTATGAGTAGTCGTTTGTGATTGGCATGAGTAAACGCCCATGATTTTTGCATGCTTAGTTTATATTTAGTATGTATTTCGTATGTAGATGTTGAGTACTTTTTAACGTTGTTTAAAACAATTAAGAAAAGAAGAAGATCACCCGAATAGGGAAAGCATCATTTCTATAAAACATGTTTTATTGAAGTAAGTTTAAGTTTACTTATTCTTTAAAAGTGATAATTTCTTTAAATTTTATTGTTTAAACCCAAATGTTTATCTCCCAACTTTTTCAACACTTTACAAAGTTTTAGGATCCGCGTAAATATTGAAATTTTATCCTATTTTTTTTTTAAATGTCAAATAGATTTAAACAGCGTTACAAACATCAAGCTTCTAGATTTAGCGAACTAGGTTCGATTAGTAAGTAGTGTTTTATTTGCATGCTGCCTAGTACCCGCGAGATGGAATTGTTAGACGAAAATCTACTCGCACCACCAGTAGAGATGGGGTTTGTATTGTTATGACTAACATTTTAAATGGTTGAGCCGTTGTAATTCGATGTTAGTAAGTTCTTAGACGAATTTTATTTAAGACTCCATAAATCAGTTCAAAATTACGACTAGTTTTCCATAGCTAGTAATAGGACCAGCTATTTCATAATTATGTTATAACCTTAGCATTATTCATATTCATATTAGTGCTTACACAAAGTTTGGATACACATCGAATATGATCTCGATTGCCGGCACCAGGGACTGTTACACTAAGGTACAGTACGTATGACCATGGTGGGTGTTTCCAGCCGTAAGTTAAGCGAGATAAGTGTTCCCGAGATCCGGATATTGGCGCCTAGTATGGAGCGCGGATTGGACGCGTCGCCGCCCCCGCCGCGCCGCCCACCACCGCTGTCGCTGTCCAGTGCGTCTTCGCGCCACCACTCCGTCGACGAAGACGACACGTCCGAACATGAGAGCGCCTTTTCTTTGCAGTCGTCTCCGAGGTGCAGTGGCCCGCTAACAACGTTCACTTGCACTGTCGATCTTGTCGTACTCACAATAACGTATAGAATCGTATGATGCTCTGACCGTCTTGTAAAGACAAGAGAACTTGATCCAATCAGCCATAACATTCTACATTGTGATGAACGATTCGCAGTACAAGTCTCGTTGAATATAATCGTCGCTTGCGATGGGCTTTTGCTATACTTTTTGTCGATTTCTATATCAATTTATAACTTACGTAACAACTTATTTCTCTCACTTAGCAATACATCTCGTTGCGCAGCTTTTATTGTATTTTTTATTAGGTTTTTATCATTGGAAACGGTAAGTGTGATTTAAATGAAATCAATATATGTGTAAAGTGTACTTGAAAATGTAAATACACAGAGCACGTAAAATATTCATATATTAAGTTGCATGAATTTAAATTTCTTTTAAATAAACTTCAGTTTCCTTTTTTTTTTCCAACCGTCTGCATTGTCGTTACGTAATGTACGTGTGTTTTTGCCTATTTATTTGAGTCAAATTTTACCTAAATAATTTTTTTTTAAGTACAATTTATTTTATTTTCATGAAAACGGATTAAAAATTAGTCACAAAAATTAAGAGGGAACTCTAGTGGTGCTTTCTTTATACAAACGTATTCTACCGTGTTCTTGGTGGATAATGCTTGTAGAGCAATTATTTTATATCTACAATTTTACACCGTGATTATACGAGCCCCTATCATTTGATTTTTTCCGAAACTTAATTATTAAAAGAAATACGATACTTCAAAATCGCAAAAAATAACCTATTTTTACCGTGATGTTCAGATGACTATTAGACAAACGTGATAAGTTTTTGACAATAAAGAATATAATAGAAGCATAGGTATAGGTACTTTTCCTCTAAATTTTAAATAATTGAGCTCTGTTGTGCTTTGAAATAGAAAACAGCGGAATACGAAACTTCTTTTGGTGAATGTTTTTGTAGGTAGAATCAGCCTGAGCTGCAACTGTCTTTTTCGCACTTTACCGGGAGAGGTTGGAAGCAGCGCGACGGCAATAGTTTTTTTCAAATACCTATTTTCCAAATTCCTCGGCACTAGAGTGCCGAGGCACTAGACCCCCCTTAAGACACTTTTCTTGACATCTACAGATTTAATCTTATCCTCAATCAACTCAGCCTAACCATTACAGTCCACTGCTGGATAGGCCTCTCCCAAGTCGCGCAGCATAAAGTCTATCCCAGCTTTAAAGTCGTCTAGTTTTCACTCCAGCACTCGTTTACTTCTCGGTTTTTATTCTTTTTTTTTATGAAATTTTCGTACACGTACATTTTAGTTGTAAACATGGTAACTTTTCGGACTATAATTTGTGTGTCTTAATAAACATAAATATAACATAAATATGCTCTTAATAAACTAGTGCGCTTTACCATCTTCGATTGCGTAACTGATTACCATCAGGCGGGTTTACGGTCAAGCGCTAGTTTATAAGTAATTTATATTAAAAAAAAAAAAAATTAAAACTAAAATGAATCGATCCATCTGTTTTATAATAAAGCGTAAGCGCATTAATAAAAAAATATGGATTGCTGTTCATTGATTTTTATTTATATAGATATGACCATCCTACTGCCACTTCAGCTTGTTAACTCTGCAAGCAATATAAGTAACTCCAGTTATTTTCCTGATAATTTAATCTCGAAACTTTTCCTTCAAAGAAACTGATCAAATTCCTTTCTATAGTGCATTCAGTGACCTTGGATTTGTGTACCAACTCGATTGTCAGTGGACCTTTCGGCACCATTTTGTTCGCACCCACCGTCGCGTTACTCCACCTTGATCAGGATTATCGAGACCTCCGGGAACTGAGGCCATTGTTTTAGCACTTTATTTATGCGATGTTTAACGCCCATAGTCACCACACTGGGCAAGCGTACTCTCGACTGCACAGTTAATACTTTCACAATGATGACGAATCCCTTGACGAATGATGTTTTTTAAAAATGTTTATTTACAGCAGCACTGTAACTGCACTGGAGGACCAGGACGATTCGGTGTTCAAACAGGATCGCTCGCCATTCGTGCACCTCGGCTACGCGTTGTGGTACGCCGTGTTGGCCCATACAGACATAGTGTGTTATGTCATGGTTTTTATCAATCAGGTAATGTGGACTAACCATTGATGTAGTTTTAAGTAGTGTGTTGAGTTTGAAATAGGTAAAATTGTTGAAGAATTTTCATAAAACGCAACAGTCAACAGATACGGCCGTGAAATCAGTTCCTATAGTGATTACAATTTCCGGGGTTGAACCTGGAATCCCTTCTTATTTCACTTTGTATTTCTAGTATAGTCATCCTGTACCCAGTGCTGCTGGGCTTACTATACCAAGGGGGCCCAGCGCGGGCTGGTAGATGTAACATATCTTCGAATTTTTGTTTCTAAAATAGACAGATTTCCTCACGGTATTTTCTTTTACCGTTTTGAACCGGTGATGAAAGTATTAACCCAAAGCAATGGGTCATGGTAGGCCACCCACGATCACAATTTTGTAAATTTGGGCCGTTACTAGTGGACCTCCAATGCTCTCTGGTATTGATAGCGTCCCTAATTAATAAATTATAATTTAAATTACAGATACAATCTGCTACAATATTATCAATACCTCTCCCTCTGATGGTGTTTATGTGGGGAACGCTCACCATTCCGCGGCCTACCAAAACCTTTTGGGTAACACTGATCGCATACACCGAGGTAAGTTAAACAAAAAAAACTTTGTATAAACTTTTTTTTTTTCTCTTTAACTTATATCTTGTTATATTCGCAGGTAATCGTCCTCATAAAAAGTATGTTCCAATTCGAGATTCTGCCGTGGAATCAGAAGGTCATACCTGCGAACATGCCGTTCACTGCGCCGCGCATCATTGGTATAGAGAGGAAATTCAATTACGCTCTCTATGACCTACTTTTGCTGCTCATTATATTTTTGCATCGGTAAATATTCAGATCTTTTACAAGTTAGGGCAGGCTATAGAATTTGCAGAGTATCGCTATATAAGAGTGGTAACTAAATACATTGAAACATCACCCCAGCATAAGTAAGCTTTGAAGTGTGAACAAATTTCTTTATAGCGATTCGATTATAGCTATATTCCGATGGGCTTGATCCTTACCATACTTAATACCTAAAATACAGGATGTATCTGACATCGTAACGCAAACTTCGCAAAAAGGCTAGACCGCATGCCACTAATAAAATTATGATAGTCATTTACCTATGTCGTTAATGAACGGTTACAGAATTCACAGTGTTTAAAAAAAGTGTCAACTTGGCCTTTGAACGTTGCAAGCGTGCCGCCGTGCGGGTTTGTGGGTATTATGTTGATCCCTGATGTGAACTCTATTAAATCAGCTGATTAGATAGTTTTTCGAGTTTTGTTTTCATTGCGCTTTTTTGTATAATTAGCGAAATAATTAAATTATTTAAAAGTGAAAAAAGGGCTATTTTTTTTTTAAATTCATCAAAAAGCTGACGATAAATTCCACCACTGGGGGGTTCAGAATCATGTACTGGATCCATGGTACTCGTTTGAGCGTCGATGTCAGATACAACCATTATAATTTAAACACTACCTGGACAGTGGCGCCGTCCCTCTTGTTTATAAACTAAACTAAATTTAAGTTCAGTGCGTCTTTTTCTTTATATTTTATTAAGAAAAGGATAGAAGATAATATGTTAGTTTAAACCTGTCAAATTAGTCCGCGCCTGACGTAAGTTGTATTTTTGATCGCCATGTTTATAATCGCGTCTAAACTGTCTATGAAATATCTTAATTTGACAGGATTATACTATAATAAAATGTTATTTTCTATCCTTAAAGAAATAGAAAGAAAAGAATACACTTTACTTAAAATTAGTTTAGTTTGTGGACGTGGAATAGAAACGGCGCCAATGTGTGACAATAAATCATATTACAAAATATATCGTGTGCTTTTGAATACAGATTTATGCTGAAATCACTGGGGCTATGGAAGGAATCCTCGCCTGAAATTGAGTTAAGAGAAGACATGGAGTATCCACTGAATCCTGAAGACACTCAGTTAGTGGCAGAAGGTCACATCAGTGAAGTAGGACGGAAGTACGTCAAGTTGCACGATCAGTCAGGCCCGTGAGTTACCTTTCATATCTATTTACCCCCCTGAATATTACACAATGCGGGGATCCTATATCCAATAGGATCCAATAAGACTCCTAATAAATTAAAATACTGCCAATAATACAAAACAACTGTACCATGTTGCAGAAATATTCATTATCTATTGAATAAATCTTATGTAGAATCTTATTTTAAGGAGAATATTTAGTGATATCTGTAAGTTGTGTGTATAAACTCGTGTTTGATAAGTTTCAAATTTATTTATATTAAACTCATCAAACACGAGTACCCACCCACGCACTTCAAAAATTTTCGAAAAAATTAACTCAGCAAATTCAATCCTGCTGCTAACTCAAGCAGCAGGTTTGAATTGCAGAGTTAATTTTTACTGATCTACACGATACGATACGATAGAGATCTATTTAATGTTCCTCCCAGCCTAAGATATTCTTGGCTGCGAGTTTTTCATCTCGACGACAAACAAAAGTTAAAAATAAATCAGAATTAGAAGTACTTATATTCCGACCAATTTGGATAAAGAAACAAACCGTTGCTAGGCAACGACTTGTTTACACCTAGAAGGGAGATGATAACAACATTTTCTAGATAAATGTATTATGCAGTTGATTTGAAAAGTGGTTAAAATATGCAAGATTGTATTAACAAATGCCTCAAATTTATTCATATTCTAAATTCCACAAAATGTGTTCAATATAAGGCTATCGCGTAAACTTAATGTCGACTTTTTAATGGTTTTTCGAAATAAGAAGTTAATATGCATGTTATTTTAGTGATTCTATTGGAAAATGCCGCAATAGGAATAGGGTATTTGACTAAAAAAACTAATTAGGCCGTCAGTCAGATTTCCAAAAAATACTAGACACTTATTTTTTGTTTTATCAAAACAATAAAAATTTACAAATACAGTATGTTAAGAAAACCCTGTCCGACCCATAAGGATAATAAAGGTTAGGTAAACACATGACCAAATATAATATAAAATTTTACGTAATCATCATAGTACCAATACAAATGAATTTTGAAATAATCTTTTTTTCCCGCGAATTAATTCCAACTTCCCCGAAATTTGGTAATTTTTAAAAAGTGACAACACTGGTATTATTATGAGCGAATAGCGATGCGACCACGTGCCGCGTGCCCTGCCGCCCGCCGCCTCCGCCGCCGCGCGCGGAAAGGTGGATAGCGCAGATTTATTAAGTTACCTCTTTTTGCGAAATAATATTTATTTTTTTAGGTGGATTTTTTTTTTTTAACTTAGCCCGGTTTTGTATGCATTAGTAGAATCAGTTATCGATACCTAACAACACCTTCACGGGTCGGACAGGGTTTTCTTAACATACTGTATAAAAGGCATCAAAGATCAGGAGTAGTAGCTAGTGACGTCCCTAGTCGCTAAAAAGTGTAGCGTCCAGTGACGCCACACGCGTTTTCAACGCACTGTGTCGTCTTCATTTTTTGTTTGTATGAAAAAAGAAAAAATATGTGTCTAGTATTTTTTGGAAATCTGACCGACGGACTAATTAGTTTTTTTTAGTCAAATACCCTATTGTTAATAAATAGTTAGCATGTGAAGTCGATAATGATGGAAATAATAGATTTATAAAACGTGACTTGTGATAACCCTAAATTGGTTTGTTTACCTGTATTCTTTATCGAGCTTGGCACAAATATAGGTAGGTACTTGTAACAATACCATTGACATAATAATTATTGAACGTCGTTTAAATCCAATTTTAGTAATAAAACAACGATAAGCTTACGCTGTATTCAGAAATAAAGTGGTTCTGCAGAAAAACAGACGGCCGATACATTACTCTTAAACTTGAAGACCACTGGCCAGTTTTCAAATTTAAGAGTAATGTACATACATGTCGCACCTTTAGAACAATAGAGACCTAATTCGAAATTTGAAGATTTCAATGTTGATATATTGAACTTGTTGCAACAATGTTAAAAAATAAATCAGAGACGTCTGTCTCTGTTTTATTAACGGTCGATGAAGATGGTCTTGCAAGGTAATTTTATGAGTAAACATTGAAATCTTCAAATTTCGAATTAGGGCTCTATTGTTCTAAAGGTGCGATGTATATTCAAAATAATAAAAATGGCGTAGTTGTCGTTTCGCACGAGAATTCTCAAATGGGCGTTTTCAATTTTAATCATTTTGGCAAGATAATTCGCACGAACATAAATCTGTGAAACATACATAACTAAATATAAACTCGTGTACAAAATTTAAATTTACATAAATCTCTTTCCAAAAATGATTTAAATTGGACGTGCCGATTCGCCTGAAAAGCCCCTAAAACAAAAAGCCATACGACTACTAAACTGCTACGTAGGTGCCAGCTATTGTAAAATGTAATACAAAGATTCTTAACACTGAACTTAGTGATGACGATGGAGCGAATAATATTGTCATCACTCAGTTTCAATTCCTGTGATTTCGAGAGCTGCCATCTATAGCAAACAGGTAGTAGAAAGAGTTAGTAGTGCGTAGTGGGCGTTCGGATAGTACATAGCGGGGTATGCGGATCAGACAGTCGTCACCGGCTGGTGGACCGGCTGTACCACGTGCAGGCCACCATCACGCAGGCCATGATGGATCTGAAAGCTACGCGCTCGGATCCGCGCGTGACGCGCCTTGTGTGGCAGCGCCTGCACACTCAGCAGCGCCTGCCGCAGCCGCCGCGCAATTCTTCGCGACGCCGATCGCGGCGCCATCGCTCCGTCCTCGTGGCGCTCATGCACAAGATCCGCACGGCGCGTATACAACGAATATCCGAATCCTCTTCGCAGTACGTCATGCACCACTGAACTAGTATAGACATTGCGAAGTGATACTCTAAACATTATGTAGACTCATAGCGTAATTTGTACTTCGTAAAATAAAAGCAGATCCTTCTATTAAGTAAATGAACGTATCCATTATCTTTCTTAGTAGGTATTACGTAAATCAAAAATACGTGTAATATAACTTAGAAAGTTATAAAGCTTTTGGAAGTCAATCTGCCGACATTCATAATAAAGGCGCCTTGCAGAGTATCATAATGGCGCCGATTCTCTGGCTCACAAACTAAACTAATTTTAAGTGCATCTTTTTCTTTCAAAAGGATAGAAGATAACATTTTAGTTTAATACTGTCAAATTAGATAATCCATAGGCAGTTTAGACGCGATTATAGACATGGTGACCAAAAATACTTCAATTTATGTTAGGCGCGGACTAATTTGACAGGTCTAAACTGACATATTATATTCTGTCCTTTTCTTAATCTTCTAATATATAAAATTCTCGTTTCACGGTGTTCGAACTTAAACTCCTCCGAAACGGCTCGACAGATTTTGATGAATTTTTTTGTGCTTATCCGGTATCTATGAGAATCGGCCAACATCTATTTTTCATCCCCCTAAATGTTAGGGGTAGTAAACCCCTAATTTTTTTTTAAATTTTTTAGACAAAATTTTTAATTTCTATTTTTTTATGATACAACATACAAAAATACATACAATCCCCAATTTTCACCCTTCTACGATCAACCCTTATTTTTTAATAGCCATTTTAGTAATTTAATCTATTATTTATATGGCAAAACAACGTTTGCCGGGTCAGCTAGTGAAATATAAAGAAAAAGATGCACTGAACTTAAATTTAGTTTAGTTTGTGAACAAGGGAACCGGAGCTAATGACTTTAGTCCGTATAGATAAGTACCTGTAGACTTTAGTGTTGTTTTAAATTGCGTATTTTGGCAGACTGGCTTTTAATTCCTTTTTATATTTGAAAAGCTATATCAAATTTTGTTAGCTTATGTAAAATTAAAAATTTACTGCTAGTATTGTAAAGTCGAATTAAAATTTAACGAAAGTATGTAAGTAGATAATTAGTGTAATTACTGTAGCCACTTTATGTGACACTAAACGTTCCAACAATGGAACTTCTATTGTGCCTCGTTCAGTGTCCTTCAATCGTTTAACAGTACCTACTAAGTAAGTATATTAAACTGTATATGTAGTTCTGAATACTTTTACTATAAGTACAGTAGGCCTAGTATGAGTTTTCATTACGAAACTCGTTCGTGGATATCGAGCGCGTTTGACTCTGCGATTGGCCCGCTTTAAGGTCGTAAGAACTCTCAACCAATGAGAGCGCCAAACGCGCCTACAGGTCTCCCAAAGTGATAATGCGCATAGAAATCTTCGTCACTGTTCGGCAACGGTCGTATTCCCCGAGCGTTCGGAAGAAGATATGTATATAGAGTGGTTAAGTGCATTTTCATCACGAAGAAAATGCACTTAACCACTCTATATGCTCTCTATACGCTCGGGGAATACGACCGTTGCCGAACAGTGACGACGATTTCTATGCGCATTATCACTTTGGGAGACCTGTATAGCGTATATTCTTATTTTATAGACCTGAAGAAGAAATATCAGATAGTCCTGTTAGAAAAGAAGATGGCTACAACACCAGACATCCAATCCAGCTCGGTGAAAACGAACCAGGTCCTTCGAAAGGAACCGAAGACGATCACTACAAGTATGTACCTACATGTTAATCGCACCAGCTTTTCTATTTCCATGTTCGTGTTAGTTTATGCAATCAGTGGGGTTGGAGTTATGAGAAAATTGTTCTTAGCAAGCAAATCGACAATTATGACTTTATTTTGTTAATTTGACATTTTTTTCTGGTGATTTGATACGTATTTCGTTAGGTACAATTAGTTTTAACACATCCAGGTGAAAGTGATCATTGATGCAGTAATATTGAAAGTATATCACGAGTCGCTGGCAAGCCTAAATTAGACCTTAATCTAAAACCTAATTCGGAGTATCACGAACATTTTAAAAGTAAAATGAATCGATACATCTATTTTACATTGAAGCGTAAGCGCATTAATAAAAAAAATGGAATGCTGTTCGTTGACTTTTATTTTTATAGATACTAGCCTTCCGCCCGCGGTTTCGCCCGCGTGGACTTGGATTATAGCGCGCTTTTTAGATTTCCCTCGAAATATAAAATTTTTCCGGGACAAAAAGTTTTTAAAAGACCTTATTATTTAATCCGGACTTCTAAATTTACGTCTGCAAAAATTCAATGCAATCGGTTCAGTACTTACGGCGTGAGAGCTGAACAAACAAACTCACTTTCCGATTTATAATATTAGTATGGATGGCCATCCTACTGCCACTTCAGCTTGCTAACTCTGCAAGCAATACAAGTAACTCCTCATTAAAACTCTTAATGTCTTTTTAGCGTAAACGACGACCAAGAACCGATTATTGCTGTGTCAACGACCTTAGAGGACCCATACAAGCACTATCCGGAAGTGATGCTTTTGTCGTAAGTACCACATCTAAAGAACAGAACAGTTCAGTAGAACTGCTGTCATAAACAAAATTGATCTGATATTAATGGTAAAAGTTAAAACTAAGCAGAATAATACAGCTAATTTGTAAAATGTTTCATGTTATACAGCATAAAGCGCTACTTGCGTCCGATGCACCGCTTCTTCCAGCGCATGTTAGCGCCGGGAGCGAGAGTCACCGCTGACATATACGCTTATATGTTCCTGTGTGACTTCTTCAACTTCCTTGTCGTCATTTTTGGATTCGCCGCGTTTGGGGTATGTTCTATTATTTATATATCGGTTATAACATCGGCCGCCGCCAGAAGTTACCACCCACCAGACAAAGCCTTGCCGCCAAGCGATTTGTCGTGTTCCGGCATGATGTCTGGTGAAGCCGTACTGAGAACGGGTCTGAGCAGTTGTGCTGCGATGTGTGCCGGGTATGATGCGCCTAATGTTGTTGTGTTGGGAGTTTGGTCGTGGAGGGTCTTCAGATCAATCTCCCTTTGGCGCAGCATCGTTGGTCGTGTTGTTGGGTTTAACATTGCATCACCTCGCTCAACTGCCGTCTTCCTTCCTATTCGCTCAGTTTTTCTGAGTGAATAGGCTCTTAATAAACTAGCGCGCTTTACCATCAACGATCGCATCAATGCTTACCATCAGGCGGGAATGCGGTCAAGTGCTAGTTTATAATTATTAAAAAAAAAAAAAAAATTGTACTGAAACTTTTACCATAAAAAATAAAATTACTACCCTCTATTCCTCTATTCTTGTTTATGTTAAATACTCTCTTAGCATGTATTACCTTTGTTTTTGTCTATTAGGGGTGTTTCCTGGGTAAAAAAAATATTCTGTTTCGTCTGTCATTCAGATTATAGAAAAATATTGGATACGTATATTTATTTTTATCAAATCAATAAAAATTTGCAAATATAAAAGGCATCAAAGATCAGAAGCGGGGCTGGTGACGTCACTCGTTGCTAAAAATTGTAGCAAGGAGTGACGTCACAAGAGTTTTCAACGCACTGTATCGTCTTCATTTTTTGTTAAATATGAAAAAATAAAAAAAACGTGTCATTTCTTTTTTTTTTTTTTTGGACATCTGACTGACGGACTAATTAATTTTTTTAGTCAACTACCCTATTGTTTGCTTCATTCAGCAATGTCATTACGTTTTTTGTAAACATACCACAAATCTTTTTTTTTTTTTTTTGTAGCATGTTTACCTTAAATAAGCTATTTTTTCTTTTTGTTTCTTCTTCTATTCTAGTTGTACAACATCCTAAGTATGTTAATAGATATATTCGACGCACCTTGGTTGTCACTCACTATTCAGAATATGTTCCGAATTCCCCACAGCTAACCTTACAATCTCCTTTTTGTATTTCTCTATGTTTATTTTCCAGTAATCGTTTTTAAGAACAATGTTGCTAATAAATTGAGTCTAGTTGCCAATAGTAAACAAATATTAATTAAAAGATTTTTCCTTTAACGAGTCTTGATATTTGTTCTCCAGACACACCAGGGCGACGGCGGGGTAACAGCGTACTTGGAAGAGAACAAAGTGCCGATTCCCTTCCTCGTGATGTTAATCCTTCAGTTTGCGCTGATCGTCATCGACCGAGCGTTGTACCTGCGCAAGTTCATGCTCGGCAAGATTCTGTTCCAGTATGCGCTTATCATAGGCGTGCATATCTGGATGTTCTTCGTACTCCCTTTCATTACTGAGAGGTAAGACGCGGTATCATGGTGGACAATGCATACAAATTCGATCGCTAAAATTCGTGGCATTAAAGAAACTAAATATGTGATGTGATCCGGCTCGAAGGACCAGAAGATGTTGGGGTTTTTCGCCGTTGACGATACCCCAGAGTTGTTGTAGGTAATTAATGAGTAACACTAAAACCACTAGTTTGAGCCGCACTTGTTTTATTTACACCTGACCGCGTGACGGAGGTATATTTACGACTGAATTACATTGTGTATACAAGTACAAGTTCATTATACAATAGCATTTTGCTGTACGAGCATTATTGGCTCGTACAAAATATTAATGCTAAATAATAATACTGCACAAGACTATGTGTTTTCATTTAGGCGCGGGATTCGTTTTTTTATTAGTTAAAACTTTAAGGGCCGTATTACAGAACCTTACTCAAATTTCAACCAATCAAAAGGCTTCAAAAGAGATTTAAATAAAGATTGAGTTGTGGATGACGTTATGTAACACGGGCCAAAGTATACTAATTTCAAGAGGATGATTTAATGCCATAGGTATTTTATAGTAAGTTGAAATATTAGCCTTAATACTCTTAACAATTTAACCTTCTTTTCAATGAAAAATGTCAATTAATTGAATACCTACCTATTTTCTATTCTACTTATATATAGTATAAAAGTTAACTAATAAAGATAACTAATCACTAGTTAACTTTCAGCAACCTTTATGAATAGAGGGGATTACAAACAATATTCGTGTTTAGGACATTCAACGCCCTGCTGCCGCCTCCGATGTGGTACATGCTGAAGTGCATCTACCTGCTGCTATCAGCGTACCAGATCCGCTGCGGATACCCGCGTCGCATCATCGGCAACTTCCTCTGCAAATCCTACCGCTTCCTCAACATGGTCTTCTTTAGAGGGTACCACAAGCTCGTATATTTATATAAAAAATATGCGATAATGTATAAAGTAAAAATGACGAGGCAACTGCGGGTTCGATTCCCAGGTCGGACAGTGAATATTTAAAGCAGTTTCCAGAAGAATTCCTTCATAAGGGCCCGAAGTTTAGATTTGTGTTCAAGTAGTAGCAATAAGGAAAAGAAGGAAAAACATCTTGAGGAAACCTGGACTTTAAGTCTGAAATCGCCAACCCGCATTCAGCAAGTGTGGTTATTACGCTCAATCCTTCTCTGTATGAGAGGAGACCTGTGCCCAGCAGTGGGACGATAAAAAGTTTGATGATGATGATGATGAAGTAGCAATAGGCTCACCACCATTTATTTTCACCAGATGTGCCCTTCGGTTTCACTCGCATAAAACTCGGTGTAATAGGAATATATTATAGATATAAATAAAAAGTATTCCATCTTCTAATATGCAAGAAATGGTCTACCCATGTGCTTAATTTCATCCAAATCGGTTCAACCGTTTGGCGTAAAAGCATAAGAAACGTACAGAAAATCCATTCAAATTTTTGAATTCTAAATTATAAAAAAGGTTTAAAAGAGTAAAAAAAAAGTTCTCAGACAGAATTTTTAAAACTTTCTTGGACTTTTATCTTGACATAAAAAATGGACACCGACTTCCGAAATCTGTTGTGTTTTACTTTGTAGTGTTTTTGGAAGTCTGTTGTTTTTTTTTTTTTTTTTGTAGTCACTTTAGCATTACTGGCGAAATGTGGCGCATATACTTAACTTACACTTTTAGTGAACCCTTCTAGATTATAGGCGTGATGTTATGTTATGCATGAGATTTATTTAAATTCGCAGGTTTATGGTAGTACCGTTCTTATTCGAGCTACGGACACTCATGGACTGGATATGGACCGACACGTCTATGACCCTCATGGATTGGCTTAAGATGGAGGATATCTTCGCCAGTGTCTTTCTATTGAAGGTATTCAAACAAGGAGTTCAACTTTGCCACTTACCCAGCCGCTAAAGTAGCGGTAGATAACACAGTTTTGTTTCATTCAATAAAATATAAGATTGTAAGTAAGCTTCGTCGCTCCCCAGTGTGGCTACTAGGAGTTTTCATTACGAGACTCGATGGTCGATATCGAGCGCATTTGACGCTCTCATTGGTTGAGAGTTCTTACAACCTTGAAGCGGGTCAATCGATGAGTCAAACGCGCTCGATATAGACGATCGAGTCTCGTAATGTAAACTCATGGTAGCCGGGTCAAAAGAACACAGTCAAGAACAAAAATGTTCACAGTCGAGAAGAAATGACGAATCTCACTCTTATCTGCTGCTTTTCGTTTTTTAACAACCGCTATAATACAGACACGTTATTCCAGTGTTCCCGGTACCTTGAGGACGAGTTCCCTCAGCCACGCGGCTCCAAGAAGTCCAATATGTCCAAGTACTTGATGGGCGGAGGAGTGCTGGCCTTTGTCATCGCTATCATATGGTTCCCGCTTGTTTTCTTCGCATTCGGGAATTCGGTAATTGCAACAATATTGTTACGAATGCACCTTATGTCGACGGCATAAGGTTCAATTAAAATTGCGGGACATGCAATACGTAACTTTTTAGCCCTATATCTTGAGACCGCATTGCTAGACCTAGGATGGCCTATACTATAGGCCATCCTAGGTTGATAAAACCTGTACCATTCTATAGGCCCTATAGAATGGTACAGGTTTTATCAATATAGTCAACGAAGTGTCGACATCGAAATTGCTAGAAACTTGTCTCCGGTGAATTAGCTGTAGGTACCTGCTGAACGCACTCGAAATTATGCGCTATTATTATTGTTTCTGGACGGGTCTGGAATGTTCGATCAGCGGACCTATATTAATCGCCAAAACGCCAGGGCGCAGTCAGTCGGCATTTGACTATCGACGCGATACAAGCGACAGTTAGAAGCGATTTTGAAAACATCTATAGCGAAAACTGTAACGAGAACTTTGAGGACTACGTAAAGTAACTTCAGTAGGCCTAGTAAGAGTTTTCAATAGGAAACTCGATCGTCGATATCGAGCGCGTTTGGCGCTCTCATTGGTTGAGAGTTCTTACGACCTTGAAGGGGGCCAATCGCTGCTATAAACGCGCTCAATATCGACGATCGAGTTTCGTAATGAAAAGGCATACTAGGCCTACTGTAGTGTTGTTGTGTTTGTACGACACCGACTTCGTAGACGTAAGGGAAAACTTCAGTGCGACATCAACTACGTTTAAATATCATTGCCTACTATCAACTGTACGTTCGTTGTCAATAAACTTCGAACTACAAACAATTTTAATACCTCTAGCCCGTAACAATATCATAAAACTGTAATCTCTCATGGTGCAGTTTTTTTTTACAAACCCGTAAAATTTTCGATATTAAAATATTGATTTTATTTTAGGTCGGACAACCCAACCCTCCTACTGATGTGACGGTCAAGATACGTATCGGTCCGTTCTTGCCCGTTTATCAAATGTCGGCGCAATCACACAATATTTATGTGTAAGTATAATACGTAGGCGTACACGCGCGTGCAACGGTTAGTGAACCATGACATTCATGTTAGCGGACACTCTTGCTAATCGCAGCCCCACTACTGGGATTTGTGACTCCGTTTCTATTTGTCACCGTATGACATGTCCTGATCTGCCGTTAGGTGGGAAGTGGCGCATTTCCCTCCTATTTAGATATTGGAGCTTTATTTTGTATACAGCGTTATTTTTTGTTTATGCAAACCTAAATATACTTTGTTCAGAATGAGCAACTGAATCGATTCCAATAATTTTTACACCATGTTATTTACGCAGCTTGCAATAAATAATAGTACTTGCGCGCGGCTAACAGCTGACGCCAGAGGTCAACGCACCGCGCTCGCTCGCCCGACCGGAGCTTTGACCATGTTTTTGTTGGGACAACCAAGTAGAATAGCAAACTCATAACTTTGTGGTTTTTCATTAAATCTTTTTGAAATTTTGTAGGTACAAAGATTCTTTACTTAAAAATACTGGACATGTGTTTCGGGTTTCGCATAAACCAAAAATTATGTTGAATAATGTTCAGTATCTTTTATTGAACTAATTTTCTTTTTTATTCTATCTAGTCTAAGAGGCTTAAATTATAAGCTGGTTAATTATTTTCCAGTTTCAAAGAACAAGACTACACTCAGCTCAGCAATATGTACGCACGGGACCGCACCGCGCAGACGTTCCTGTCCAACTACATGTATAATGACGTAGCCGTCATCAGTATCAACCCGAACTCCACGCTCAAGTGGGAGATCTCTCCGCCGGAACTCGACCGGCTGAAGAGAGAGGCGGCCTCCAGTAAGTACCTACAATATTAGCGAAGTGTTTAAACTAGGGATGTTGCGGAAGCCAATTTTTTCACATCCACGGATGCGATTGCGGATGCCGATTTTTGATGGCTCATATGCGCGGATGCAATTGCGGATCTGGATTTTTGAAGGCTCACATCCACGGATGCAATTGCGGATCTGGATTTTTGAAGGCTCACATCCACGGATGCAATTGCGGATCTGGATTTTTGAAGGCTCACATCCACGGATGCAATTGCGGTTCTGGATTTTTGAAGGCTCACATCCACGGATGCAATTGCGGTTCTGGATTTTTGAAGGCTCACATCCACGGATGCAGATGCGACTGCGAATTGCGTTTGATAGTTGTTTTACATATAAATAAAGTACATATTATAAACTAGCGGCCGCCAGCGACATCGTTCGTGTGGAGTTGATTATGCTCCGCTCTTATTGGTCGCAGCGTGATGTTATATAGCCTAAAGCCTTCCTGGATTAATGGGCTATCCAACGCAAAAAGAATTTTTCAAATCTAACCAGTAGTTCCTGAGATTAGCGCGTTCAAACAAACAAACTCCTCAGCTTTATATACATATTAGTATATAGTATCCTGTGAGATCCTCAGCTTTATATACATATTAGTATATAGTCTCCTGTGAGAGTATGTCCTCGAACTCCCCCGAAACGGGTAAACCGATGTTAATGAAATTTCTGAAAATAGGTTTTTATCTATTTTTTGTATTACTACTACTTACATGGGTGAAACTGCGAGGCGCAGCTAGTTTTACTATAATTTGGTAGTCAACATGTTTGATAAATATTTATAAAGACGTAGCCGTCATCACCTTCAACCCCAAATTCACCAAACACTAGAAAAATGGTTTTGCATGATTCACAAAGTAATTACTTAAAATATTCGTTAAATCTCCAACAGATGCAACATTAGTGGTGAAGTTCACATACGTCATCACACACCCGACCAACGCGGTGCCAAACCCGCCAACTATAGAGAAAGACAACGAGGTCCCCATCGAAGCGTTCATAGACGGCAAGCCGAATCCCCAGAGGGAAGTACTCAGGAAGTTGTTAGACGGCACTACCGATCCAGATACCTGGTAAGCCAATTGTTTATGGTTTCAAACCCTATGCTCCAAACCCGTGTACTGTCAAGACAATAAGAGAAAGTTGTGTTGTAGAATATGTGTGTGAAAAAAGTTGATAAAATCATCTTATCTTGTAAACGATTTGAAATTAAATATTTTTGGGACACATTCACGTCTCAAGCTATTGGTCACGTGACATTAAATGGGCATCTATATCGTACCGATTCTCATAACCAAGTACTATTGTAGGTATATACACTGGTAACTATACAATATGTAAAGGAAACCCCGTCCGACCCATAACGATAATAAAGGTTAGGTAAACACATGACCAAATAAAATATTAAATTTTACATAATCATCATAGTAACAATACTAATGAATTTTGAAATAATCTTTTTTTCCACGAATTAATTCCAATTTCCCCTAAATTTGGTATTTTTTTAAAATCTGACAACACCATTTTTGACGGTACTATTATGAGCGAATAGCGATACGACCGCATGCCGCGTGCCCTGCCCGCTTTTGTCCGCGCTTGTATTGCCTACCGCACATGTATTAATTTACCTCCTTTTGCGAAATAATATTTACTTTTAGGGGAAGTTTTTTTAAGTTTAGGCCTAGCTTTTTTTTGGCATTAGTAGAATCAGTTATCGATACCTAACAATACCTTCTCGGATCGGACAGGGTTTTCTTTACATATTGTATAGGTATAGGTCGACATCCTCCGTGGCGTAGCGGTAACGAACGCGGCCTCTGCGCAAGGAAGCGCGGGTTCGATTCCCGCGCAGGACAAATATTTGTATGCATGAATATGAATATTTGCACTGGTCTGGTCGTGCCTCGGAAAACACGTTAAGTCGTTGGTCCCGGTTGCCATACGAATATCTAGTGGCAGTCGTTACGGGTTGTTGGAGCCCTCAAAAGTCCAACAATTGATCTAGCTGCAATATCGAACATACTTCGATATCGCCTTCGGGTTGTGGAGGTCAGACGGCAGTCGCTTCACGGAAAATGTCGAAGTTTCCCAAAATCAGCAGTTAGCCTGATAAAGCGGACCCCAGACTCCAGAGCTGCAAAAAGGCTTCGGATACGACTGAATTTAACGCTGAGATGATGATGATGATGATTGTAGAGGTATAGGTACGACACGCTTGAAGTTTCAGTTGCATTAACAATAGACATACGAAAGGAGTAAATAAAATGAGAAATGTGTGTGTTAATTTTACAACTTTGCTGCAGTATTCCATATTTTTAGGACAATAAGAACATTATAAATTGGCTTCTCAAAAACGGCCACCTAACCAATAAGCTTTTTTACCAATAAGTTAGTATACTTATTCTCAAATGTTCATTTTATTTTTTCAATTTCTAACAATTCGTCAGATGTTGCTTTTACCCAATAAAACCGTATTATTACGTCCTTATTAATATGATATAATAATTAATCGACAGGTTAAACGTACCAGACTTGTTCCCGAAATTTCTGAAAGTATTCAATAAAGGTACCACAAAACCAGCCTACCAACTAATTCCGTCGTCCTCAGAAACAACACCATTAAGTAAGTTCTTGTCTAGTTTATTTAGCTTTATATATTTTCTCGATGGTAGGCCATGACATTGGATACCGGCAGAAGTTACTACCCACTAGACAAAGTCTTACCGCCAAGCGATTCGTCGTGTTCTGATGATGTGATTCGGCATGATGACTGGTGAAGCCGTACGGATTACGGGTCTGAGCAATTGTGTTGCGATGTGTGCAGAGTGCGATGCGCCAAATGTTGTTGTTTTGGACGTTTTTTCGTGGAGGTTCTCCAGATCCATCTCCCTCTGGCGCAGCATCGTTGGTCATGTTTTTGGGTTTAGCATTATATCACCTCGCTCAACTGCCTTCCTATTCACCCATTTTTTTGAGTGAATAGGTCTTTAATAAACTAGCGCGATTTACCATCAACGATTGCATCACTGCTTTTCATCAGGCAGGATTGCTGTCAAGTACTAGTTTATAGTCATTGAAAAAAAAAAAAAAAAAAGCTCAGATTTCATTTAAACATTATGTTATTTCAGATGAGGAATCACTTGTCTTCAGAGACGTACTTATGCGTTTGGAAAGAGATAAAAATGCAGACGTGATGTACTGGCGCGTCCGTGAGTCTTGTTCTGTGCGAGTAAGTTATGATACTTTTCTTACTTAAGTTTGCAACAAAAAACCACCTGTAGGCCTAGTATAAGTTATCATCACGAAACTCGTTCGTCGATATCGAGCGCGTTTGGCTCAGCGATTGGCCCGCTTCAAGGTTGTAAGAACTCTCAACCAATGAGAGCGCCAAACACGCTCGTCATCGACGATCGAGTTTCGTATTGAAAACTCATACTAGGCCTACTGGTCTCCGGATTGTACGCATCTTAAGATCGTTTACTATGCACGAATGTCAACATCGCAATTAAGTGTCATATTTCGTGGTTTACAACTTTTATTATTTAATCGGAGCTTTATTTTAAAAATGTGTTCTACTAACTATTTAGAATTAGTTGAAAGGTTTGTAAAATGTAAAATTACGACACGGTTGGCGCAGTGACTGAATGATCGACTGCTGCATTGCGTACTTCGGAACAAATATTTTTATGGCCTACAAGAGATAGTTTAATTAAACGCACCTACGATACATGAGAAACTCCTAGTGTGAGGCAACGTTTTTATACATCTAAAAAAAACATTCCATTCAAAACAACAATTTAAACTATAATTCAGTTTCTAAAAACCCGATTGTCGAAACGAAGTAATATAATTATTTTTTTTATTTTTCCAGGATCCACTGTTGTCTATCCCGCTCAATAATTGCGATATGCTCGTGATGTATACTTTTAACGATAAACTGTTCCCAGAAACACTTAACTTTATATCTGGTAGTGGGTAAGTCTTAAGCCTTGTTTACAATGCATTAATTTTTACTATGAAATCACTCCATAATGTCTAAAGGTCAGATGGTTGATGATGTGAAGATTTTACTGGCCATACTTATATGATACCTGTTATACTAATTCTAAAAGGTCTGTATAATAACGTGTATTTTAATATTTGTAGCATCATCGGATTGTACACCACATTTGTTTTCTTGGCGTCTCGAGTGTTGCGAGGATTCTTCTCCGGCATTTACACAAGGATTATGTTCGATGATCTGCCGAATGCTGACAGACTGCTGCAACTTTGTCTTGACATATATCTGGTAATTATGGTTCATTTTACGACTACTCATAATAGGGTATTTGACTAAAAAAAAAAAAACTAATTAGTCCGTCAGTTAGATTTCCAAAAAATACACATATTTTTTCTTTTTTCATATAAACAAAAAATGAAGACGACACAGTGCGTTGAAAACTCGTGTGACGTCACTGGACGCTACACTTTTTAGCGAGCAGTGACGTCACCAGCCACCACTCCTGATCTTTGATGCCTTTTATATTTGTCAATTTTTATTGATTTGATAAAACAAAATTTACGTATCCAATATTTTTCTATAATCTGAATGACGGACTAATTACTTTTTTTTAGTCAAATACCCTATTATCTTCTATATTTTTTTTGGGTATATATAACATCCGCAACACAACTTCATCTACTGCTGAATTAATGGCATATCCATACATACCGCCGGCTTTCAGACCACATTGCCTCTGAATTTGCCACCGGCTTTACCGGCGGCCTGCAGATGCGATTGCAATTTTCACAGTAGTGCTGTGACTTGCTCGAAGTTAGTCGTGTACTTAGGATTGGAAGATATTGGACTATAATATACTCGTAGTTGCGTAGATTGCAAGTGTAGCGTTGTATGTAAAATTCATAAAAAGAACCGCAAAATCAAACGAAGATATTGGGTCAGACCAAGGCGCAAGCAAACTGCCGCCGGCAACCAAAATCCACGCGTACCGCAAAGAAAAGAGGCATGTGCCGCCGGGCATGTGTGGATGCACCAATTGGTTTCTCTTTTCAAATGCTATTCCAGATTATTTTCAATGCTAACTTTACCTATCTCAATATCAAAAGCTATTTTGTTATACTTGAATGACTATTACTACTATGCTCCTTTCGCGTTAACTTTAAGACAAAAGAGGTTCATAGTAGCAGAGATTTTTATAATAAATAAATAATGGTTTCAATATAAAATTGTAACAACTTGAAAGATAATGTTAAAGAAATGACACATAACAACTAAATAACGAAAAACGGCAAAATAACATCAAAAAGTATTGCGGAAGTCGGTATTACCCGATAAAATTTAAAAAAGAACCCTACTGCTACAACTTATGATCAGCTTAAGAAACATCAGATTTGGTAGACTTATAGTAAAATGTAAAGAATTCCAAGTACTGACCACCCCTGATATTTTTAAAATTTTCATACTTAAATATATTTAAAACTATTTATATTTATCAAATGAGTTGATTTAAATACTACAGTTGTTCTATAAGTTCCGGACAAAGCGTTTCGAGTGCATTACCACTTTTGAACTTTATTGCACTAATTTTAGTCCGGATGGATGCCTTCGTCATTAGTGAACTTTTTTATTCACGTAATCATTATAGATTGTTGTGACAGGACTCCCACGTCCCCTACCGTCACCTATCCCCCGAAATTTCGCCGATGGGATCTTAAGCGAGGTCGAATCAACGCAAATCTTTTAAACAATGAGAGAGCCTTATTGTTGGGAGAAACTCCGACCTCTGGGCTCGGCGGCAACCCCACTTTTGACCCCTACTGTAAATCGGGGGACTGGAACAATTTGCCAGCGACGGTGTTTCCATCAAACTACAATTTGAGTGTCTTCAAGGCTAGAGTGAATAGGTTCTTAATAAACTAGCGCGCTTTACCATCAATGATCGCATCACTGCTTACCATCAGGCGGGATTGCGGTCAAGCGCTAGTTTATAAATTATATATACAGTATGTTACGAAAACCCTGTCCGACCCGTGAAGGTGTTGTTAGGTATCGATAACTGATTCTACTAATGCATACAAAACCGGGCTTTACTTAAAAAAAAAATAAATATTATTTCGCAAAAGGAGGTAACTTATTAAATGTGCGTTGACCACCCTTCGCCTGCCGACCGCGGGGGGCGGGCGGCAGGACACGCGGCACGTGGTCGCATCGCTATTCGCTCATAATAATACCGGTGTTGTCACTTTTTAAAAATTACCAAATTTCGGGGAAATTGGAATTAATTCGTTGGAAAAAAAGATTATTTCAAAATTCATTTGTATTGGTACTATGATGAATACGTAAAATTTTATATTATATTTGGTCATGTGTTTACCTAACCTCTATTATCCTTATGGGTCGGACAGGGTTTTCGTAACA
Organism: Sesamia inferens; assembly: GCA_037179545.1. Classification (NCBI taxonomy): domain Eukaryota; kingdom Metazoa; phylum Arthropoda; class Insecta; order Lepidoptera; family Noctuidae; genus Sesamia; species Sesamia inferens. The sequence goes on along the minus strand of CM073934.1, from coordinate 23,020,221 downwards.
TACTGTATAAAAAAAGTTGATTATAATAAAGGCAGCATCATAAAATGATTTACAAAAATATAAGTGTTACCTAAATTTTTATTTGGTCAATTATAGGTTTCCCCTCTCTAACTGGAATATTTATTTAAAAGAGGCGAACGGACTAATGCCAAATACTTCCAATTAAAATACTAACTTGTAACAAAGCACCTATATACATATATTATACTTTTATTAAAAAGTGTACCCTATTTTTTCCATACGGCTGGAAAATCCTTATGGATGTCCGCCGCCCCAGGCGCCAGGGTGGGCGGCGGGGTCTGACAAACTTTTACTCACTAAAACCACCCCGGTGTTCCATCTCACACCTACACCGGAGGTTGGAAACAACCCTTTTTAACTTCTGTGTAATGCTATCACGAATGGAGTATAAATATTTTTAATACATTTTCAAATTTCCTTTGCTAAAAAATATTATTTAAATTTTATTAGGTACGTGAAGCGCTCGAGCTGGCCTTAGAAGAAGATCTATTTGCTAAATTAGTATTCCTGTACCGATCACCTGAAACCATGATAAAATGGAGTCGACCGAAGGATGAGGAAAACATGGAACAGCAGGCGCTGCCACCATCGCGCTGAGTTCGTTAATTTCTAGTAGCTTTATAGATAAATATTGTAGGACGTCAAGTCTACTTCTATACAAAAGTAAGGCTAAGCCAGTCATGGCATTTGAATTATCGTCGTCATATATAATGTCGACCACGTAATTCCCCTACAACCCTAAGATCAATATCAGTTGCACGTCAAGGTCTATTGTTGCTTTAAGACCAATGTGGCAGTTAGATCCAACTAGACTTTAATTTACTGAGAGTTTGGCTAAAGTGATAAAGTAATTACGAGATCGACTGTCGCTATACCTACTTAGCCACAACATTCAGCAAGGTTAGTTTTGAAATAGTTTTATTTTTATACTCTAGTACATAAATATGCCAATTTCTGAAGTTAATTTTAGGCTGGTAATCAGATATAGAAATATGTGTATCATAAAACTATTAAAAAATCATAGATCTAACAAGAACATTAAAAGCAGGAAAGTACAAGGTTTTAGCCAATGTTCTGTTTTTAATACTGTCTTGAACGTCCATATATTGTAATTATTTATTATTTAATTACCACTGCATACAGTATGCAAAAATTACATCGATCATAGATACGTAAGTTGTACAGTAAAATAGTTATAATTTAAGAATAATCGTGGTGCATATTTCATTAACTCAATTCGGTTTTATTTTTCTAAAAATTGGCAAGATCTTGCATGATGTTCCTAACCTACCTACCAATAAAATTAGTCTGACAGACAAAAATACCTTGCAGGATGTCTTATTTTCGTTTATTCTAAATTTATTTCCAATGAACTAAATGTTACCTAATGATTATGCTACAAATATGTTTTTGCACTGAATTTATTTCCATCAAGCGCACAAACAGGCTGTCGTTGTACTTAAGAATTTAATTGTGCAGACACGTACAATTAAATGTGTTGGTAAAGTCAAAAGCTCTCTTATCTAAATTTTATAGACAGTGTTACTTTAGTTAGTTATTAACTTCTTATTGCAAGCTCATGAAGTCATAACTATAACATATTGTTGTTTTATTTGCTTGTTAAATTTATAGGTATTTGCTTATAGCCAGATGTTTATGTTAAAATTATTTTAGTCTATGTGAAAGTTACCAGTAAAACAAGGTACAAGATGAAATTATCCACATTGTACTGCAAATTTAAAAATGTTTTATGTGCAATGTTTACATATATGAATTTTGTTATTTATAATAAAAAAAGGGTTGCACTTTATATTGTAGTCTATACATAACTGCACCACATATGTATTATGTAGTACATTCATATAATTAGGTCTTTTTATCGCTTGCGCAGACGACGGAGTTTTCTCCGCGACGGAGAAAAAGTACGTTCCGCGAATAAACAGTTACCGCGCACTTACCGTAAACTCAACGCACACGGTGTGCGGTCATTTGTTGCCCAGAAGTCGTTAATCGTAGTGCCTACGAACGTCACTATCGAGCAAACAACGCGGACTAAAGTTAGCCATGTGCGTTGCTTCGCCGAGCCACAAGAGTTCTATTTTATTAGGGGACACTCCCCCGTGCTTTTGTCCGGTCCGCTCTCTGCATGTCCTCGGCTATTCGGGGGACTTTTAATCCCTCGTTTGCTTTACTCGATGCAGTTGTAAGCGATATATATTAGCGGACATAAATCCCTCGTCTGCGCAGGCTATCAAAGTAACCTCAAATAAACACAAGTTTATTTATAGGTACCTCAATTTATAAAACCTTATTGCATTTTATATTACTTAATTAAATTAATGGAGTAAGAGAATTATACATATTGTACACTTTTGTATTATGGTTGTTGTGTTTAAGCTGCATTTAATGTTGTCTCGATTTTTGTGATAATAAAAGTCATATGAAATGTTGCATGTATTTTTAATAATTGTATGAATAAGTAAATTAAACAAATCCAAAATTGAAGTTTACAACCTTCTTAGCACTTATTTTACTTAAATAAAGGGAACTTTATCGTTAATTCACTACCATTAGTCTTGGTGATATATTCATAGACATCAGTTCCTGGAACAGTAATTTGGCAGCGTATGGCAATCGTATTTGCGAAATTTGTGTCTTGTTCTTGCAACCTTTGCATTCAAAAGTATTATTTCGTAAGTTTGCAATTGCGATCAGTCCGCAGAAATTGCAAACATGAATACGATAGGGATCAGATACTTCAAAAAGCCGCTCACGCAAAAATTGTGCGGCACCATGGGCAATTTGACAATCCCGTTCCATTTCTCCAAAACGTAATCCACCATCTCTAGCTCTGCCCTCCATAGGTTGTCTTACTAAAATTTGCACAGGGCCTCGAGCCCTAGAATGAATTTTGTCATCCACCATGTGCTTCAAACGTTGATAATATGTTGGACCTAAGAAAACTTGGGCATTTATCTTTCGTCCTGTGTGTCCATTATACATGACTTCATTTCCACGAAGATGATAGCCATACTCTTGTAACAGAGAAGAAATTTTCTGCACATTTACAGCATCATTGAATGGTGTAGCATCACCAATTTCTCCTTTGTTAGAAGATACTTTGCCTTGAATGCACTCAATCAAGTGACCAATTGTCATACGAGATGGGATAGCATGTGGATTAATAATAATGTCAGGAGTTAAACCCTCACAAGTAAACGGCATGTCTTCTTGCCTATACTGAATTCCGCAAGTTCCTTTTTGTCCATGACGTGAAGCAAACTTGTCTCCAATTTGCGGAATTCGCACAGATCTGACGCGAATTTTGCAAAATTTGTATCCCTCGCTGTTCAATGTTAACATTACCTGGTCAACGATACCGGTTTCGCTGTTACGTAAAAATGTTGAGGCATCACGTTTCGTGTAACGTTTTGTTGTGCCTTCTAATTCATCATCATTTTCAGGCAATGTAATAGTTTTTCCAATAACAACATCATCACCAGATACTCTTATACCAGGTGCGATAATACCGTCATCATCTAATTTATCATATAATGCATTTCTCATGCCTTGACATGTTTGTCTGGTTGGTTTTTCAAACTGCTCCTCTTGATCACCAATTCTTTTGGACTCGGCATCCTTATAAGACCGATAAAACACCGATCGGAAAAAACCTCTTTCCACCGCAGAAGCATTCAAAATGACACTGTCTTCTTGATTGTAACCAGTATAGCACAGGATTGCAACTATTGAATTAATACCTGCTGGCAATTCTCGAAACCGTAAATATTCCATAGACCTTGTAGTCACCAATGGCTTGTGTGGATAGTATAAGACATGGGCCAGTGTGTCCATTCTTACATGGAAGTTGGTAATGTAAGTTCCCATAGCTTGTTTACCCATGGCACTTTGATAAGTATTCCTAGGACTTTGGTTGTGATCAGGGAATGGGATAATAGAAGCACAAACACCCAGGATCATGGCTGGATGAATTTCACAGTGAGTGTATGTTGTACAGTATGCATATTCTTTTACTTGAGCTAAGTCATCTGGACTCATTGCTATCATAACAGTCTCCTCTTCCAGGGTATCTATATATTCAACAACCCCACTTGCTACCAAATTTTGCCATCCATAATTATTAAAGTCACGCTCTTTAAGGTCATCAATATGCTTCTTCTTCAATAACAAAGCTCCATTTTCTACAATCAGCAAGGGGCGACATATTCTACCAGCATCTGTGTAAATTCTGATTTCTCTGTCTCTGATATCACGGATCATACTCACTTCAGACACAATGATGTCCATTTGACGTCTCAGTTTCCTCAAGGTAGCCATCAACTGTTCTGGATCTCTATGAATACCAACCCAACAACCATTTACAAATATTTTTGTAGCATCAGCTATAGCTGAAGGTGCAATTTCTTCCAAATTTTCCATGGACCATTCTTCCAAGAATTCTAGAATTGGAGATGGCTGACTGCCCACAGAGATATAGGCCATTAAGGCAAGATTTTTGACCAAACCGACAGCAGCACCTTCAGGTGTTTCAGCAGGACAAATCATACCCCACAAAGTATTGTGTAATTGTCGAGGTTTAGCTAGTTTACCATCACGGCCAATTGGCGAGTTGACACGTCTCAAATGGGATAATGTAGAAGCAAAAGTTAACCTATTCAATACTTGTGACACACCAGCTCTTGCCTGATGAGCTTTCTTTTGATCACCCCAATTTCCAGTAGCAAGGGAGTATCTGAGACCATCTGTTATTATTTTAGTCTTAATAGCTAATTCCAAATTAAAGTCCTTTCCTCTGTCAATGAATTTCTGAGCATACATTCTGACTTCTTTCAATAGATTTTTAAATAAACCCCTAAATAAAAATGCTAGAAGAGGGCCAGCTAAATCCAACCGTTTGTTGCCATAGTGATCTCTGTCGTCTAGTTCACGACGACCCAAAGCAGCCAGTAACAATCTATGTACCATATAACCCAAAAAGTAGGCTTTTTTAGTTTCACAAAAATCTGATACTCCAACATGAGGCAACATTTCTTTTTGCAATATTTCTCTAGCATATTTGATACGCTTTTCCTTTGTCACACCAGGGCGAGCTCCACGAGCACCAATGAAATTAAGGGCCACATTTTGTTCCTGAATTACAAAGGCTTCATCAAGGGAGGGTTTAACCATTTCCATCATTTCTGGATCATCAAAATCATATATAATGTGTTCCAGTATATCTCTATCAGCTACAAAACCAAGAGCTCTGAACACAATCATGATTGGAATTTCTTGTTTGATATATGGGACAATTGCAATAATTCTTTGTCCAATTGCAGATTTTTTTATGTTTTGCCCACCACGAGCCATCATGTTAACCCATAAAGTTGAAGTAGGCCTAGAACTATGTTCCAGACATGATCGGATTTCTGTTTTATAAGCAAATTTACCATCTTTCATACTGAATACATATACAGTATTTGTTGCCATTTTTTCCTGAGCAATTAATACTTTTTCAGATCCATTAATAATAAAATAACCACCAGGGTCAAGTGGGCATTCATTCAATTCAGACAGATCTCTGTCAGTCAAATTATTTAAAAGGCAATAGGTAGATCTAAGCATTATAGGAATTTTCCCAATAAATGTTTTTTGGTGCTGTGTTTCAACAGGGTCTTCATGTTCTTTTACAATTGTTTTAGTTATATCTACATACAGTGGTGCAGAGTAGGTCAAGTTTCGAAGACGGGCTTCGTTAGGCATCATAGGCGACGGAGCACCATCTTTTTCCCAATGTGTAGGTTTAGATAAATAAATTTGGTCGAATTTCAAAAGATACCTCGGCGGAGTTTCAATTTCACCTGATGAATGTTGAGCTTCTGCTTGCAATTCTATAGGTGGCGAATCTTCAACGATACGCTGGACAGACATTTGGATGAATTCATCAAAACTGTCCAATTGTTGGCGTACCAAACCTTTTTCATCAAAGTAAGCGTTGATGACAATCCAACAAGCTTCCTGCCACAGTTCAGAGGAAATCTCTTCCACGTCAATTTCTTCATATTGATCTTCTTCAGTATCGTACATAATCAAAGAGGAGAACTAGTTGTTCCCCTCAATCACGTTAGATATTTCCAACAAAAGATGACGATAATTATTTTTTTACAAATAGCACGCACAACATAAATTGCCGTAGTTCGACTAGTTTGCCACCACAGACAAAACGTAGTGATTACTTCAAAGAGTATACTAAGCATAGAGCAAAGAGTATTCAGTATAGTAAGTATAGAGAAAAGAGTGAGGAGTTTTTGCGGGAAAGTCAAGCTGAGTGTCACGCTCATTTACCATTGGACCTTTAAAATTATTTATAGTGTTGTGTACTAAATAAAAGTGTGTGATTTATGTAGTAAAAAGTGCATTCAGTAAATAATTCATAAATAACAGTGAAATATCGCAGCATAGTAGCCACAATATGACTTTGTCTCAAACCTCCATCGTAAGACGGGTCACGCGGCCGTTTTTTTCGACATGAACAATTCATTACGTGACATTGGCTAAATGCGCAAACCGTGCGAAGCCATAAAAGTAAGAAAGAAAAAAGAAAGAAAGAGTGACAACTATGCGGTAAAATTTGCATGTATGGAAAGTGCTGCCCTCTTACATTTGGCGGGTGAACAACTACTAGTGAATGATATACGTAGCTATGCGTATGTAGCTATGTTTATTATAGCTACGTACCTGTGCATACGTAGCTATGTTAATTATAGCTGCGTACCTGTGCATACGTAGTTATATATATTATAGCTAAGTACCTATGCGTACGTAGCTATGTATATTATAGGTCTGGGTTTTCAAATGATTAAAAAAAGTATTTAGTAATTTATTTATTTTATGAATGGAAACTTCACAGCTGACAGTATATAAACAACATTTTTAGATAAAACATTATACCAATATTATGAAGTAAGTACACAGAAATAATATTAAAAGTTAGCCGAAAGTGTCACAAATTAACAGTTTGGGGTTGAAACTTTGCGACTGGGATTAAAGCCGAGATGATGAGTAGTTATGGTTTGTCTCCACAAAGTTACTGATTATTTGTTGAATATCTGTAACAAAACCCATGACGCCTGTCGAGCCAGTCCTTCAGGACCGGCCCGATGGCGTCGAGGGTGCGACGGCCAAACACGGCGGAGGCGAGGTCCCGTGTCCAATGTTGGACGATGGCGTCCCTCGCCTCCCGCCGGACGGCCTCCCTCACTTCTGGGGCCGGGCGCTCGCCCAGCGCCCTGCGTCCCGCCGTCCACTCGTACACTCTGGCGAGCACCCAGGCCTCGAGCTCCCAAGGTGGGGTGCTCGCCATAGCGCATGCCGAAGCGAAGCCTACGGTGCGGTAGGCCCGCGCTGCCCGCTGGGCGATGGCCCTTTGAGCCGAAGGGCGGTGAGGTTCTCCCTCCTGTGGAGGGAGTCCGCCCAAATTGGGGCCCCATAAAGAGGGCGTCCGCGGCTTTCAGCTTCGCGCATCGACAGCCTGCTGAAATGCGGGCCGAAGCGCAGCCTGCTGTCCAACATGAGGCCCACTGACGCCCTCCACAAAAATGTGGGCGTAGGGTGGGGGGCGCTGCCGGGGGCCGTGAAAGAACACGGCCTCCGTTTTGTGCAGCGCCACCCTCAAGCCCAGGCGGCGGATCCTTCCCGCCACTAAGGATCCGCCCGCCGAGGCCAAACTGGCCGCCTCCCTGTAACTGCTCCCGCGGGAAGTGAGGAGAGTGTCATCTGCATAGCAGATGACACTCGTGCCTCGCAGGAGGGTTCCCCGCAGGAGCCAGTCATAACCGACGTTCCACAGAAGAGGCCCTAGAACGGACCCCTGTGGAACGCCGGTTCCCACAGCGTATCTCCGGAGCTGGCCAGCCCCGTCTACGAGGAGGACAGCACGGTCCTCCAGGTAGCTGGCCAGAAGGCCCCGCAAGTACAGGGGCACTCCGTGGAACCGGAGGGCCTCCAGGATGGTGGAGTGGGGGACGGAGTTGAAGGCGTTGGCAATGTCGAATGACACAGCCAACACTCCATCCCCCACTCCTACCGCCTCTGTCACCTGGCCCTTGAGAAGGGCCAGGGCGTCCGACAGGTCCGGTCCCACGCTCCGAAGATGACACTTCAGGCGGCCGGCGATGATCCCCTCGAACATTTTACCGACCTCATCGAGCAAAACGATGGGCCGGTATGCCGAGGGGGAGTCCGCCGGCCGTCCCTCCTTGTGGAGGAGGCACAGTTGGCCTTCCCACCAAGGTTTCGTCCTCCCCGACGCGAAGCATGCGTCGAAGAGGTCCCGAAACCTTCCCTCCATCTCGGTGGCCGCGATGGCCACCACCCTGGCGGGAACGCCGTCGGGGCCAGGAGCCGTCTTTTTGGCGCGGAGACGGAGCGTCGCCGCGCCAAATTCCTCCTCTGAAACCGGAGGAGGAGGAGCTTCCTCCTCCGGTCCTTCCCTTGGCGGGCCCATCGCTGGTGGGGTGAAGTACGGATCCCTGCGCGGAAACAGGGACCGCACCACCCCATCCAGGAGCGCTGGTTCCAGGGTCTCGGCAACCGGGGGACCAATGCGACGCAGTTTGTTCCGCGCCACCTTATATGGTCTCCCGAATGGGTCGTTGTCGAGACCCTCCAGCAGCTCAGCCCTCGCCGCGTCCTTGGCGGCGCCGATGGCCGACTTAAAGGCCGCCCTCGCCCCCACGTATGTGGAGTAGAGGCGGTCCTCTTCGGCCTCGTCCCGTCGGCGCCGCCGACGCGATCGGGTGTAGGCCCGCCGTGCCGCCACGCAGGTGGCCCGCAGCTCCGCCAACTCCTCCGACCACCAGTACACGGCACGTCGGGGAGGTGGACGTCTCGACCGAGGCATGCTGGCGTTGCACACCTCGGTCAATGACCCCCTCAGTCGGGCCGCCGCCGCGTCCACGTCCAGGACGTCCACGCCGAGACCTGGCCAAAGCCAGTCCTGGACGAACGCGGCCTCCCGTGCCGCCTCCCGATCCAGGTGGGTCAGAGCCCACCTTGGAAACGGGGAACGGCCCGTCGATGAGGGGGTGCTGCGGCACCCCCGTGGATTCTGGGGGGAGATCTCGAATCGCACGTAGCGGTGATCCGAGATCGTCTCCCCCAGTTCCACCCTCCAAATCCTAACTTATCCTTTTTTTTCTTTTTTTTTTTGTTCTCGCTGGGGAAAATGACAATTACGCATCCCCACCCGTCGGGGGACGGGCAGGGTATGTGGGACTCCCCGGGAGAGAGCCTCCCGGTATACCCACTAAAAACCCCAGCGCAACTCCGGCATCGCCATAGTGGCGGGGGAGTGGGAAACTAGCACAGCCTCAGCTACCTCTCCCCCGCCGGCGAAACCCGCCTAAGAAGGCGGGCCCTCATTTGCCCCTCTTAAAGAGGGGCCGTGGCTCCCGCGTGGTGAGCGGTGCAGGGCGGGCGCGGGCACCCCCGTGCCTCACGCCCGCCGCTCACCTCAGGGCGGGAGAAAGCGGGCGAAATCCCGCCTTCTCCTGCCCCTACGCCGCCTACGGAGCGCCGGAGCGAGGGGATCCTCCTCTCGCTCCCGCTCCGCGGCCTCCTTCATCCTAACTTATCCTTTTTTTTTTTTTTTTTTTTTTTTTGTTCTCGCTGGGGAAAATGACAATTACGCATCCCCTCCCGTCGGGGGACGGGAAGGGTATGTGGGACTCCCCGGGAGAGAGCCTCCCGGTATACCCACTAAAAACCCCAGCGCAACTCCGGCATCGCCATAGTGGCGGGGGAGTGGGAAACTAGCACAGCCTCAGCTACCTCTCCCCCGCCGGCGAAACCCGCCTAGGAAGGCGGGCCCTCATTTGCCCCTCTTAAAGAAGGGCCGTGGCTCCCGCGTGGTGAGCGGTGCAGGGCGGGCGCGGGCACCCCCGTGCCTCACGCCCGCCGCTCACCTCAGGGCGGGAGAAAGCGGGCGAAATCCCGCCTTCTCCTGCCCCTACGCCGCCTGCGGAGCGCCGGAGCGAGAGGATCCTCCTCCCGCTCCCGCTCCGCGGCCTCCTTCTGCGACATCACGACCTCGCAGAAGGAGGCCATCGCCGCCCAGGCCCCCTCGCTCCCCACCATCGCTCTGACGACGGCGGGCAGCGAGAGGTCCCCTCCTACCGCCGCGACAAGATCGCGGCGCGGCACGGCCCACGACGGGCACACCGCGAGGGTGTGGTCCGCCGTGTCCTCCGCCGCGCCGCAACCGTGGCACGACGGCGTTTCCTCTCGTCCTATCCGGTGCAGGTACCTGCCGAAGCAGCCGTGACCGGAGAGTACCTGCACCAGACGGAAGGAGAGGAACCCGTGACGCCTGTCGAGCCAGACCTTCAGGACTGGCCCGATGGCGTCGAGGGTGCGACGGCCGAACACCGCGGAGGCGAGGTCGCGCGTCCAATGTTGGACGATGGCGTCCCTCGCCTCCCGGCGGACGGCCTCCCTCAACTCCGGGGCCGGACGCTCGCCCAGCGCCCTGCGCCCCGCCGTCCACTCGTACACTCTGGCGAGCACCCAGGCCTCGAGCTCCCAAGGCGGGGTGCTCGCCAGAGCGCATGCCGAAGCGAAACCTACCGTGCGGTAGGCCCGCGCTACCCGCTGAGCGATGGCCCTTTGGGGCGCCCGAAGGGTGGTGAGGTTCTCCCTCCTGTGGAGGGAGTCCGCCCAAATTGGGGCCCCGTAAAGGGCCATGCTCCTCAGTATGCCGGCGTATAACCGCCGGCACCGAGTGCTCGGCCCTCCCATGTTCGGCATGAGCCATGAGAGGGCGCCCGCGGCTTTCAGCAGGCGCGTCGACAGCCCGCTAAAGTGCGGGCCGAAGCGCAGCCTGCTGTCCAGCATGAGGCCCAGATACTTCATCTGGGCCTCAACCCCGACCCTCACCCCCTCCACATAAATGTGGGCGTCGGGTGGGGGGCGCTGCCGGGGGCCGTGAAAGAACACGGCCTCCGTTTTGTGCAGCGCCACCCTCAAGCCCAGGCGGCGGATCCTCCCCGCCACTAAGGATCCGCCCGCCGATGCCAAACTGGCCGCCTCCCGGAAGGTGCTCCCGCGGGAAGTGAGGAGAGTGTCATCCGCGTAGCAGATGACACTCGTGCCTCGTAGGAGGGTTCCCCGCAGGAGCCAGTCATAACCGACGTTCCACAGAAGAGGCCCTAGAACGGACCCCTGTGGAACGCCGGTTTCCACGCCATACCGCCGGACCTGGCCAGCCCCGTCCACGAGGAGGACGGCACGGTCCTCCAAGTAGCTGGCCAGGAGACCCTGCAAGTACAGGGGCACACCGTGGAACCGGAGCGCCTCCAGGATGGTGGAGTGGGGGATGGAGTTGAAGGCGTTGGCAATGTCGAATGACACAGCCAACACTCCATCCCCCACTCCCACCGCCTCTGTCACCTGGCCCTTTAGACGGGCCAGGGCGTCCACTGTCGAACGCCCAGCTCGAAAACCGAACTGGGCGTCCGACAGGTCCGGTCCCACGTCCCGCAGATGGCGCTTCAGGCGGGCGGCGATAATCCCCTCGAACATCTTACCGGCCTCGTCAAGCAAGACGATGGGCCGGTAAGCCGAGGGGGAGTCCGCCGGCCGCCCCTCCTTCCGGAGGAGGCACAGTTGGCCTTCCCGCCAAGGTTTCGGGAACCTCCTCGACGCGAAGCACGCGTCGAAGAGGTCCCGAAACCTTCCCTCCATCTCCGTGGCCGCGATGGCCACCACCCGAGCGGGAACGCCGTCCAGGCCGGGAGCCGTCTTTTTGGCGCGGAGACGAATAGTCGCCGCGCCAAATTCCTCCTCTGAAACCGGAGGAGGAGGAGCTTCCTCCTCCGGTAGAGCCGCTGCTCTTGGCGGGCCCATCGCTGGTGGGGTAAAGTGTGGATCCCTGCGCGGAAACAGGGACCGCACCACCCCATCCAGGAGTGCTGGTTCGAGGGTCTCGGCAACCGGGGGACCAATGCGACGCAGTTTGTTCCGCGCCGCCTTATATGGCCTCCCGAATGGGTCGTTGTCGAGACCCTCCAGCAGCTCAGCCCTCGCCGCGTCCTTGGCGGCGCCGATGGCCGACTTGAAGGCCGCCCTCGCCTCCACGTATCTGGCGTAGAGGCGGTCCTCGTCAGCCAGATCCCGTCGACGCCGCCGACGCGAGCGGGTGTAGGCCCGCCGTGCCGCCACGCAGGAGGCCCGCAGCTCCGCCAACTCCTCCGACCACCAGTACACGGCACGTCGGGGAGGTGGACGTCTCGACCGAGGCATGCTGGCGTTGCACACCTCGGTCAATGACCCCCTCAGTCGGGCCGCCGCCGCGTCCACGTCCAGGACGTCCACGCCGGGACCTGGCCAAAGCCAGTCCTGGACGAACGCGGCCTCCCGTGCCGCCTCCCGATCCAGGTGGGTCAGAGCCCACCTTGGAAACGGGGAACGGCCCGACGATGAGGGGGTGCTGCGGCGCCCCCGTGGATTCTGGGGGGAGATCTCGAATCGCACGTAGCGGTGATCCGAGATCGTCTCCCCCAGTTCCACCCTCCAATTTCGAATGCGGGCGGCCAGTGCGGGCGTGGCAAAGGTGAGGTCCACAATGGACCCACCCTGCCGCCGCACGCACGTCTGGACGCTCCCCCTATTCAAGAGGGAGAGACCAGACGTGGCCGCCCACAATTCGACTGCTCGTCCGCGAGCGTCGGTGGCCGGGTTTCCCCAGACCACCGACTTGGCATTCAGGTCTCCTAGCACGGAGACCTGTCGTGGCGCCGTCCTCCCGATGACCGCCGTCAGGACCCCGAGGAAATCCTCGAAGTCCTGGAGAGGGCGGTTTGGGGAGAAGTAGACCCCCACAAGGGCCAACCCTCCCCACGCGGCGGCCACGTATCCCGGTCCCCTCTCTAAGAGCGAGAGGGGAGGGGAGTCCGAGGAAGACCGCGCCACGATTGCCACCGAGCCGTCACTGTCTCCCAGCCAATTGCTGGGAGTATAGTACGGCTCGGCCACCACTGCCACATCCACCAACCACTCGGCCATTGACTGCACCAGCAGGTCCTGAGCAGCCCGGCAGTGGTTGGTGTTTGCCTGCAGGATGCGATGGTCGGCACCCATTACTCGACCATCGCATCACCCTCAACGGCCACCGCCGCTGGGATCACAGCGGGGGTGGTGGCAGCAGCGGCAGGACGGCTTATAGCCGCCTGCGCCTTGCCCTTCTTTTTGGGAGGTCGGCATGCGCTCCCCCCCATTACGTGGTCCGCAGGGCGGCCACTTTCAGCGCATGCCGCGCAATGCGGCTTGGCGGCCTCGCACAAGGCCACCTTATGCCCCTGTTGCCCGCAGCGGAAGCAAGTGTCCGCCCTATCTACTGTGGACGGACACATGGCTCGGGTGTGGCCGATCCCGAGGCACTTAAAGCAGCGCATCGGCGCGGCCTCAAGCACCCGGATCACGGCCCGGCTGAATCCCACCAGTAGCCGCCCCTGGCATTTAGTCTGGGCGGCCAACACTGCGGCGACTGGGCACACCAGCCGAATAGTGCCCATTCCACCGCGGCCGGGTCTAATATCCCGAGCCTGCACCGCTGCGGGTTCGCACCCTCCTGCCGAGGCGATAGCCGCCACCACCTCCTCCTTGGTGACCGAGTCGTCGAGACCGGTCACCTCAATGGTGGTGGTCTTGGTCGGCCTGGCGACCTTTGCCACATCGGCAAGGACCTCCCGCACCTTGCTGGCAAACAAATCGGCATTTTTGCCGCCGTCCTTCCCCGGAAACTCGAAGAGTCGAGCTCCGGTCTGGGTCCGGCGGCAAGCACCAATCCCCAATTCGGCGGGGTCGGCGACGGCACGAGCCCGTCTCAGGACGGACTCGTACGTGATGCCCCTCTCGGCGGCCTCGGGGACGATGGTCACCGTGACCGCCGCGGTCTTAGGAGGGACCAGCTTCGGGACTTTTTTGGCTGCCGAGGCAGCCGCCGGGGTAGTTGCCGAGACAGCCGGGGCCTGGTTCCCCTTCTTCCTGCCCTTTTTCACCACCTCTGACCACGGCTGGTTGGACGGGGTGGTGGAGGGAAGGAGGGCATCGATCTCCTGAATCTGCGGGGCGGGTGCCGCGATGGCAACCGGCCCCGGTTCGGCGCCCACACTCGTGCCGGGGGGAGGCAGAGCCCCCGGCGACGTCTTCCCTTTGCCTTTGCCCTTATCCTAACTTATCCTAGCTTAACTTAAACTAACCTATCTCCTTTCGTTTCCCACGTGAGGCCGACTAGGAGGGGTTTGGGGTAAAGTCATGATGACTACGCTGTAATATTTCAATGTTCTTTATTAAATTACGCGCTTTTATTTAGTAAACAACACTATAAATAATTTTAAAAGTTCAATGAAAAATGAGCGTGACACTCAGCTTGACTTTCCCGCCCAAAACTCTGATTTCAATATTTTCAATCACATTAACAGGGTTGCTATATGCACGACCGCAGCGTCCTTATTTATTTTCACGACTTTATAGACAGAATGTACCTATACTTTTATGTAAAATATTTTTAATAGCTTACGTATCGTTATAGATAAGTGGCTTTTAGGGCAACGTTAAAGAAAGTTACTAATAGTATGCTAAAATAATCAATTATCGATCTAAAAAAGCGCGGGAAACCTTGAACGTGGCGGGCGAGTTTTTTCTGCTTCTTTAACTTTTTAGTGTAAATAATAGTATCATTTAGGTGGTTGTATATATAAATAAGTTTAATTTTACATATTTAATATAGTAATTTTATATATTTGCTGATTTAGGTAAGTTTTTTTTTCTTTTACTCTTCGTGATGGACGACGACCCAGACGACCCTGGTGGAGGTTCGCCTCCGGAGGTTTCGCTTGTAGTCACGGTTCCACATTCAGAAATGGATACAGAGGGTTCCCTTCTAGATACAGATGCTTCCGAGAGCAAAAGCAACAATAAGAGAAAACGTATCTCCTCTCGCAAAATATGCAGGCACTGTAATAAAAAACGCAGGCGCCATAAATCTTCTGAAACAATATGTGAAAATGACTGTCAATGTCCTTCTAAGAATGCTCAATCTGAATTTATACCCCCTATATCAACTAGCACTTCACAACCACTATCATCCCAACAACCCAATACTCATAAACAATCATCTGACCCAAGCACATTGGTAGGTAGAAAACTATATGAGGCGAATGATGCAGCTCCTTACACAATCCACATCCAAAAGATACAAACAAGTCCAAATGATAATGTTTTTATTCACCCAGTCTCTTTTGGTCATTTTCTAAAAAAGAATTGCATAAAAAATATAGTAAATGGTAGTCTGAAAAAAATAGGCAGAAACAAGGTTTTAATCTCATTTACCAATTTCACAGATGCAAATTCTTTTCTAGAAAATAAAACATTGGAACAATACAACTATAAGGCCTTTATACCCTCCTCATCAGTCACCCGGATGGGTGTGGTTAGAGGAGTCCCTAAGGATTGGTCTGAGGAGGATATACTGAATAACATATCTGTGCCTATTGGATGTGGAAAAATTTTAAAAGTACGACGCATCAATAGAAAACATATTGTGGATGGTAAACCAAACTACATTCCTGTTGAAACTGTTGTAATAACATTTGACGGCCAGGTGTTACCCAAAAGAATATTCTTATGTTACAACTCTCTTCCTGTTGAGCTTTATATCTTCCCAACAGTCCAGTGTTTTAACTGCTGTCGATATGGACACATCAAATCACAGTGCCGCTCAGCTCCACGGTGTTTTAAATGCGGTAATAACCATACTGGGGACAGTTGCAATGTAGATGAGGATGAGGCTGTATGCTTTCTTTGTTCCGGATCCCACTTTGCCACAAATAGGAAATGCCCAGAGTTTAGTCGCCAAAAAGCCATTAAGGAAACTATGGCTAACAATTGCATTTCATATGCAGAAGCAGTTAAGTTGCATCCTCCTGTTAACAAAGCATATTCAGAAGTTTTAACTTCTGTTGCAGTTCCTTCACCACCTTTAAGGCAAACATTTGAATCCTCCTCCAAAGGTACTAGAAACAAACAAACAAGTTCATATAAAAAAACTGTATTTTTTAATAAACCCAATAATTCTCCTAAACATAGTACAGGATATGACAAATATACTCATTCTGCCCTAACAAAAGATTATGATATTCCTTTACCATCCATTGGCACAAATATTGACAGTAATAATTCCATAAATAATAAGTCAACTAGAGATTTAATTATCATTTTAATTAATTTGCTAACAAAGAATATGTCTGAACCGTCCAACGCTGCTATACAAAGTATTAGTCAACTTTTTAATAATATCAATAATGGATCAGCTGTCAACAATCCTTCAGTGGAATTGTCGCAGTGTTAACTCTAAAAAAAGCGATTTACTACATCTTATTAATGTGTATAAACCTGTTGTTGTCGCATTGCAAGAAACCTGGTTGAAGCCAGGTTATAACTTTAAAGTCTCCCAATATTTATGTTTAAGAGAAGATAGAACAGATGGCTATGCTGGTGTTGCTCTGTTAATTCATGACACAATACCTTTTCACCACATTCCCATTGCAAATCATAGTGTTGATTTTTCTATAATAGCTGTATCTATCAATAAAATATGTTTTGTATCTGTTTATGTTCCCCACCCTTCATCATCATTATACAACGAAATAGAAACCATAGTAGCAAAATTACCTAAACCATTTTTAATTATGGGTGACTTCAACGCTCAGCACCAGGCTTGGGGTAGCTCCAACTCTAGTTATTACGGGTCAAGGATATTAGACATTTTGGATTCTAATAACCTCTGTATCTTGAATACAGGTCTTGCAACACGTCTCACTAAACCTAATGAAGGGATCAGTGCCCCAGACCTCACGATAGCCAGTCCTAGTCTTGCGCCTACAGTGACCTGGAATACCCTGCCTTCGACTTTTGATAGCGATCATTATCCCGTAATAATAACTATGACAAAATTTATCAAATCTCTATCCAGACGCCGACCAAGATTAGCATACAAAATTAAAACTTCTAATGACAGTATTGACAATGACAGATGGAGAACGTTTAGTGAGCGAGTTGAGCAGAGACTATCCAACCTTCCTGAAAATGCATTAAGTTCATCGACAATTCTGGCTGATTCTTTTGCATCACTCTTGTTGGACGCTGCTAATGAAACATTCCCAACTAAACGATGTAATAATAACATTCCGTCGCCCCCATGGTGGGACAATGAATGTTCTTTAGCAGTGCGCCAACGAAAAGAGGCTGAAGTAAAATATAAACAGTGTACAACATTAGAAAATTTTAATAACCTCACATTAATTATGAACAATACTCGTAAATTATTTAAAAGGAAGAAATGGGATGGTTGGCGTCGTTTCTGCACTTCGCTATCGCCTGACGTTTCTCCGTCATTAATATGGCAAAATATACGACGATTCAGATCAGCATTTAAGGAAACAATACCTCACTATCTGGATGAATCCGTTGCAGATAAATTTTTAGACAAGATAGCTCCTCCTTTTGTTCCTCAAATGTCCATCATTTCATCTCATCTCCCTTTCCAATCTCCTGTAGAGGATGTAACGGGCCTTGACAGTCCTTTTACCCTTAAAGAATTGAAAGGTATTTTATCCTACGTAAAAGATTCTGCTCCAGGTCATGATGGTATTCCTTACTCATTCCTTGCAAATTTAAGCGACTCAAGTCTAATTTACTTTTTAAACATAATCAACTCCACAATAAGTTCTGGTATAATCCCTTCCTCATGGAAAATATACGAAGTCATCCCCATTCTAAAACCAAATAAACCACCGTTAGATCCTAACTCTTACAGACCGATAGCCCTTGCCACTGTGTTTTCAAAACTAGCTGAACATTTAGTTAAAAACCGTTTAGAATGGTATGTAGAAAGTAAAGGTTTACTATCTCTGAGTCAGTATGGATTTAGGAAAGGAAAAAGTACCATGGACAGTCTAGGGATTTTCATTACAGATGCGAGATTGGCTTTTTCAAATAATGAATCCATGCTTGCTGTTTTCCTAGATATTTCTTCTGCATACGACAATGTTGATTTAAATGTTTTGAATACTAAACTTTATAAACTAAAAGTACCTCCCATATTCTGCAATTTCATTCTTAATCTTCTCTCAGGCAGACAATTACAAGTTGACATAGGTGAATCTGAAATGAAAACAAGATTAACCTGGAAAGGACTGCCTCAGGGTTCGGTGTTGAGCCCACTTCTTTATAATATATATACCTCTGATTTAGAATTCCATATTTCTGGTAAAGCCAATATTTTACAGTATGCAGACGATCTAGTTCTTTATGTATCAGGACGCTCTGTTGAAAAACTAAGTTCCTCTCTAAACGTCGCTCTAAAATTTCTTAAATCATGGTTGGACAATAATTCTTTGTGTCTTAGTGTTAACAAAAGTAGCGCTGTTTTATTTTCTAGAATGCGTTTTCCTCCTCCATATTCAGTTGTGTATGATAATCAACAAATACCTGAAAATAGCGAAGTAAAATTTTTGGGTATCCTTCTAGACGGTAAACTTACAGGTTTACCACACTGTTATTATGTATTGGCTAGATGTGAACGTTTATTAAATATTATGCGCTGTCTTTCTGGAGTTTGGTGGGGTTCCCATCCATTCGTGTTAAAATTATTGTATAACGCTATTATTAGAAGTATCTTAGACTATGGGACATATTTCTTAGAACCTTGTAGTGCTGTAGGTCTGACAAAGTTAGACTCAATTCAATCAAAAGCGTTGCGTATTATAACTGGTGCCATGAGGTCTAGCCCAATTAACGCACTCCAAGTGGAATCTTTGGACCCTCCTTTAAAACTTCGTAGACAGTACTTATGTGATAAATTCATTCTCAGAACTCTTCAATTTTCCAACCACCCACTTTATCAAAAACTTTTGTATCTTTCAGAAAAAATTGAATGTTCGTCTTATTGGTCAAATAAATCTCTTCCATGCTCTATTATAAGTTTCCGTAAATTTACTTCACTTCAAGCTCCCACACACCGCTCTCAGTATCTTCCAATTTTTTCTGTCTGTTACGAAGCTCTTATTTTTTCCCCTCAAATAAACTATAACTTTATATCGCTAAAGAATGATCGTTATGCTAACTCTAACTTAAACTTCATAGTCGAAAGAGACTGGGCTGATAGGCATTACATTTACTGTGATGCTTCCAAGCACCCAGTTTCAGGCACGATTGGGGTAGCTGTATATCATGAACAATATAACATTCATCAAAAAATAAAATTACCTTCTGAAACATCAGTTTTTTCTGGAGAATGTTTTGGAATTTTAAAGTCCCTAGAATACGTACTTCTTGCGAAACTCAGCAAGTCTATTATTTTCACTGACTCGAAGTGTGCTTTACAAGCACTGCAAAAGTTTCCTTGGTCAGGTTCAAATCATCCCTATGTTATAGAGGCCAGACAGCTCCTACTAAATTGCAAATTTAAAAATCTTGATGTTTTTTTGGTGTGGATACCTGGCCATCACAATATTCGCGGCAATGAGATAGCAGACAAATTTGCTAAAGACGCTGTAGATGATGGTGATAAGTTTCCATATAATAATGTTGTATCTGACCTTCACTGTCTTCCTAAAGATCATCTGTATGATGCCTGGGAAAATTTATGGAATATTTCAAGTAGTCGTAAAGGTCAATATTATAAACGTATACAACAAAGAATACCTCTCAAAGTATGGTTTTCCAAATTAAAACTTTCCAAGCTTGCAACCTCCAGTTTGATACGAATGCGCTTGGGTCATGTTTGCACAGCCTCTCACCTTGCTAGACTTGGGATTATTCACAATAATTTATGTTGTTGTGGTTGTGAGGAAGATTTGAATCATATATTTTTTGCATGCCCCAACCGTGACTCTTCTTCATTCATTAACTCCCTTATTGAACTCTCTGTCCCTCTTCCTACATCAATCCCTACATTGTTAAGCTCCTTAAATTTTGATATTTATAATTTAATATCTACCTTTATAACTATTAATAATATTAAAGTATAAGTTTTTTTATTTCCCAACTCCCAATTTTAATTTCTATTTAATATATATGTTTGGTATATCATTATTTATTTATTATATTACCACCAAACCTGATCCTATTATCCTTTGTTCCAAAATTCCGTAATCCGTTCCTACGCATTTCAATGAATTTATTTGGTTTCCCTACCTTTATACTTGTAGTGGCAAATGCACAAACCGTGCGAGCCAAATTAAAAAAAAAAAAAAAAAAAAAAAAAAAAAATTATCGATCTGTCTCGTTAGATCATCCCTAGTGGATGTTTTGTTTGAGAACACAGTTTGAGAGTCCAATTTGACGATTTTTGAGATGATTCATTCGAACTCGGGTTGGAGTGCATATGACTAAAGTTTACTTTAATTTCAATTATTCAGTAGTTGCATTTATACTAAACATAACATAGTGGTTAGAGACTTTCTGTAACATAACATGGATTCATCACGCAGAAGTAACTCAGATGAACAACGGTGTATTATTGGTCTTCAAGATTTAAAACTATCCAATAAAGTTGAAGATGTTACTGAGCAAGCGCACGGCGCCGTAACATCGAACACAAGTTCTCTTGCCAAAACCCGGCCTGTGGGCGCAATAGAGAGCTTTGTACTGGATAATAGCCAAAACAGTCGTCAAGATTATAGTTTTTACGAGCGATCGAATGTCATAGCCGCCTCAAAGTTTGCTACGCCTAAACGAGTTGAAACTATTGCGTCGATCAATAAACGTGATATAAACACTGCTGCTCTGCCTTCAAGTCCTACACGTTCCATCGATTCTATATCGCAAAGGTCGCTCAGTTATCAAACTGACGACCTATACGAAATTCCAGCCGTTCCGAATGCTCAATATCCACCACCAGTTTATGAAAATATAGATTATTACGGTGAGCAGCGGTCGCCACAACCCCCGTATTACCACCAGTTGTACCAGCAAGCGCCGCCACCGCCGCCAGTGTCTGACGGTTATTACGACACTCGCTATAGCAAAGCCCAACCACAAGTGCCCGTTAATTCCAAAACTAAAGTAAATCCAATAGTGTATGAAAATATGTTGTGTTCAGATAACGATAAGAAAAGTGAATTCAAGCCTCAACAAAACCATGATCAGCGATTTATACAGCAGGGCTCAGTTCCTGGTCCACAAGTGCCAAAAACTGGTGTTACTAGGAATTTGGCCCAAATGATAACAAGTGAAAAAGTAAAAATAGACAAGGCCCCACCTCCACCTCCATACAGCTCATCTCACGAGAACCCCGGCAGTGACTACACAGTTATGAAGTCTGCCCCACCTAAATACACAGATGTGAGTGCTCTCTTGAAGAATGATAACAGTATTAGTTTTGATGACAAAATTGTCACTATACCATCTACAGCAATATATGCATCTATAGCCCCAAGTGCCCAAAGACCTAAAGCTAATATTGCTACTGAAGTACAAACAGCTACAGCAAGTCCTAAATTCTTTCATCCCAAACCAAATATTGGAAATAATAATGTGAAAGAGAAACCATTAATCAATGGAGGATTTAATTCAAAGTCCACAGTTGGTAGTAGAATGCAGATAGTGGAAGATACTAATGGTTCAGACTATGTATGTATGACAGGTGGCTCCCCTGCAGCAGTGGTGGCAGCAGCTAACAGAGACAATGTCTCCCTAGCTTCCGAATCTATTGCTTCTAGGAATTTAGTATCAGGACTGACATCAATGTGTTCTCCGGCTCAGTCCCCAGCTCCCAGTCCTACTCCAAGCTCTGTGTCCCAAGTGTCAGGTGGTTCTCGAGGCTCAGGAGGTCGAGGCAAAAGCTTGCTGCCTTACAGCATCACACCACCACGTCCACCTGGTCCCAGTGAAGCTCAGCGTAAGATAGAAGAACTGACTAGGCAACTTGAAGAGGAAATGGAAAGGCAAGATGAGGAGGGTGAATACTTTGGTAAGACAACTTCATAATTATCTAAACCAATGAAATCCCAAGTAACTTGCTTTAAAAATGTGTATATTTAGTTATTTCAATTCAAATTTAATAGAATGTGTGTGTCTATGAATGTTCAATGATTGCAAATATCAGGGTCTGAGATAGTATTGGATAGACTTCAATTAATATAGACATCACAATTGTTCTACTTTAAAATATGGAATTCAGACTTACACTGTCTTGTTCCCTAGGCATCTGCCATACATGCGGTGCAGGAGTTACTGGGGCAGGTCAAGCTTGCCAAGCAATGGGCAACCTATACCACACAAACTGTTTCATCTGTTGTTCATGTGGTCGTGCATTAAGAGGGAAGGCCTTCTACAATGTACATGGCAAGGTTTACTGTGAAGAAGACTATTTGGTGCGTACTCAATTTTATATAGGTATACAACATTATTTTTTGTTTATGCAAATCCCAAAACATGTGTCCAGTATTTTTAAGTAAAGAATCTATGTACAAAATTTAAAAAATATATAATGAAAAACCACAAAGTTATAAGCCTGCTATTCTACTTGGTTGTCCCAACAAAAATATGGTCAAAGCTCCGCTCGGGAGGGCGAGAGTGGTGCGTTGACCTCTGGCATCAACTATTGCGCGCGCAAGTACTATGATCTATCGTAAGCTGCGTGCGCGCAATCGGTATCCACACTGCAACAATTTCTAAATGTATTTGGGAAAAAATATAACATGGTGTAAATATGATTGGAATCAGTTCAGGTTTCAGGTTTCGCACAAACAAAGAATAATGTTGTACATTTGCCATGAATATACATACAAAAACATTGCCATTGTCACTGTTACAAAAAATGAGGTAACCTTTCTGTATCTTAATGTTACAGTACTCTGGATTTCAACAAACTGCTGAAAAGTGTGCAATATGTGGTCACCTTATTATGGAAATGGTAAGGCATTTTTTTTGTTATTCTGTGGCTATATTGGTTTTGTTTTGTATAAAGCATACTGTATTGGTACTTATTGTTTACAGATTTTGCAAGCAATGGGGAAATCATATCACCCAGGGTGTTTCCGTTGCTGTGTCTGTAATGAGTGTCTAGATGGGGTACCCTTTACTGTGGATGTTGACAATAAAATTTATTGTGTCAATGATTACCATCGAATGTTTGCTCCTAAATGTGCTAGCTGTGGAAAGGGTAAGGCCCTCTTCTCATTTCTAAAATTGTACAGTTATATCACAGAAATGATAAATTTTAATGTAAATTTTTGATTCCAGGTATTACACCAGTTGAAGGGACGGATGAGACAGTGAGGGTTGTTTCAATGGACCGGGACTTCCATGTTGACTGTTATATGTGTTGCCTTTGTGGAATGCAACTGACTGATGAACCTGACAAACGCTGCTACCCTCTAGCTGGTAAGTTGTGTTTAGGAATCAGATGGCCCTGAAATAATTCAGGATGAAGTAGGATATGAATCCCCTAGTGCTTTTATGTCTTTACTTTAAAGTTTGCTTTTACTGAAGAGCCATTTCTACTCTCAAAAAAAAAAGTCACCAAGAGTGAGTGGGGCTCAATTGACTTTGAATTAAACATTATTAATAAAAAAGCTCTTAAACTATTCAATGAACGTTATAAAAAAAAAAATACAATTATTTTCAGTAAACATGCATCATATGCACAAGAAAATTGACATAGTGTCAAGGAAAAAAATCATCTACTATATTATCATAGCATTGAAAGGGTTTTTTCGTCATTTTACAGGATAGTATGCCTTATTTCAATCCATATATGTATGAATGTCCACTTATAAACCTGGTGTCCCTTACTATGCCACCCTGGTTTGCTTAGATCTGTAGGAAAAACTCCTGTGATAAATGGACAAAAAAGTTATAAATGTACCTTTTTTAAGTTTGGAACCTAAGCAGTTTTTAAATACAGAATTGGAATGTACAAATATTGCGCTCAAGATATATATCAGTTTTTCATTCTTTAAGGATTCCACACATTTCCACTAATAACTCAAATAAAATTAATGATCCATTTTATGCTTTACAAAAAAGTTACCAGTTACTTTTGCTACCTGTATAACTGGCGAAACCGACTTCTTTTGAGCTACGTACATAGTACATGGTTAAAAAAAAAACTTTTTTGATACACTCAAGTTACTATTTTCAATATTGTATTTATAAATATATTTTTACACTCTGATTATACAAAAATATAATATAATGTGAAATATAAAATACTGTATATATATATATATATGTCAAAAACAATGAAAATATTTCAGGTAAGTTAATGTGTCGCGCTTGTCATTTGGCCACTATCGGAGCAGCTTCGGGGCCAGGCCAGTCTCCAGCGCCTCATCTCTCCCCTGCTTCTTACCAGTACATGGGGTGAACTTCATCCTTTCGGCGGCGTCTAGTGTTAAAACAATTACATTACATCAAGATATGTAGTTGACAGGCTAATATTAATGTTAGATATCCAAGTATGTGCTCAAAATGATTTTGTATAGCCAATGTTGCTGTGCTATCTGTTAGCATTTAAAGTAATTAGCTTTAATATCCATAACATAAGTTGTGATTATAAACTCAAGTAAACCATTTTACATGTTTTGTCACTATTAATAAGACAATCAAAATATATGTGATTAAATGTTATATTACAAAATCTATTCATTTGATGAGCATACAGGAAGAGTTCATTAATATTATATTCAGGTATTTGTTAGAGGTTAAGAAGATGTATGGTTACATTTTATTAGCAACAAATAATAATTATGAAATTAATGAGATATGTGATTTGTTATAGCCAAGAACTGATTTGCCTGTTATATTTTGTGATATCCAATAATTTTATTCATAGTAATAATATTTCAATAATCATATATTACTATTGAAGGAATTGATTTATGGAAAGTGGAATTGGTTTTAAATAAATTATTAGGCTATGTCTGGTTTCATAACGGAATTTGGAGAAGCTATGTATATTAATGTTATTGTACGTAAAGTTGAAGTAGCTATTTGGTATACAGGCAAAAATATTAATCTTTTCCTCTATACTGCCAATATTATTTATTAGTGTGACAGAATAGCTTGTTCAAATGTATATACACAATGTGTATTGGAAAGGCTATTAGACCTAAACTATGAATAGAGATTGTTTACCACATTTCTACACTTAAATCTTTCCATTATGCATTGTATATGAAATAATACATGTTAAAACCCCTAGTATTATGGCTGCTAGTAGTTCTGCCATCAATGTGAAATGCATTTATTAATTTAACAAAGTAGACTGGACAGCACTCCTGGTTGGTGTGTATTCTATTCCCCTAATATTACCAACAATAAATGTATAACAATAACAGTATATATTGTTTTGGTCACAATTTTAGAAATATTTTATCATGAAACATGAAATGAAAACATTCCAGTAATGTGCTGTCTTGTTTTGTACTTAATATAATTAGGTTAAACTGTTTTTATATGTACATTTTGACAAAAATTATGTGATTATTATGTAGCTAGCTATTTTATATGAAATAAACAAGATTTTGTTGTGTAGTTCTTTTATAAATATGTAAGTAATAAATACCACAAAATTTAAAACTGTTTATAATTTATATTACAACCTACCACTTTTTTTCATCATAATTAGCAGATGGTTTAATTCTACAACCTTAGCTATACATGGGATCTTTTAAAACATCACATTTTCTTCACCTTATTTTTCAAATTCCTCATTTCAGATTTGTAACGTTTCATTTCTCTCATGACCTGAGTACGTTTTTCTTTCATCTGCGCTTGACTCTCCTTGAAAGCATCTTGAAGATTGTCTTTTTTCTCTTGGAATATTTCTTTCATTCGTTCCCTGGAAGGGACTGGTTTTATGAAACCTATTCCCTTTAATTTTTTAATAGCAATTGTAGTTCCTCCTGGAATCATATTAAATCTTGTAATCATATTTAATTCAGCATATTAAATATTACAATTCATTTAAGTCTTACAGCTTGGAACTAGGAAAATTTAATACTAAGCAATAATAGCTATGTATTTTTACTTATAAAAATACAATGAGCACATGATATGTCTAACAAAGTAATTATATGAATTGGACTTTAAACCTAGTTGATCTAGCCAAGTTTCTTAAAAACTGTGCCAGAACTACATATTAAGCATGCAGGTATTACCTATTGTGACAGCATACCGTAGAGGTGTTACTAACTTGTACATTGCTAATGCGATAGCAAAATATCCTGCATGTGAATCTCGTAGGGGACCTATTATTGATTCACTGACACCTATATACTGCAATGCAGCTAAAACATCAACACCACTGCAATAAAGTTAAAATACAATTAAAAATAAAATACTATACATTAAAAACTCAATATTATTTATACATAATATTTTCTACATACCTTCTGACAATGTAGTAACAACTTCCAAACCAAACGATAGATGTAGCGACGTGGACTGGTATTAACACATACCAGTAGTCCCTGTACATTAGTTTAAACTTTTGTATAAGGCCCTCCTTCGGAGGATCTTGTGGTGGCGTGGCATTAGGGGAGCCGCTTGGAGTAGAATATAGTCTTAAGTTTTTTGATTGGAGAGATATCACTTTTGAGTCAATCACGGGTCTTTGAGCGTATATATCTTTATAACAAATACTACTTGCCAGAGTTCTTATTTGATATTTATCCCCGACACTCCATTTTACCGACTTGGTTATATGTTGTAAGTAATGATATTTGTTAAACAAAGTCCTATATGTAAGGGCCATTTTTATTTACGTGTTGTTTTTATTGCACAAATATCTTATGGACATTTATAACATTTTGTTTAACTAAGCAGAAAAAAATGTGTAGCGAGTTGAAATTATTGTTGAATGTTGACAGGTTGAGGTGACACTGTGAAAACCTGTGAAAACTGAAAATTTGACAACTAGGGCTGGGGTCACTTATACCGCTGGATTCCACATATTATACAAAATTCATTTTTATTATACAAAAGTACAAATAAATATGATGTTTAACATTTTTATATTTATCAAATAATTATGGCGTTTATGTGGCAGCCAATTTAACGTGAACGTGTTATCGACATGGTGGGGAGAATAAAATAATTCTAGTCATAGTGATGATCCGCAGTGAACTGTAATATGCGATCGGTAACCACACTGCAACATTTTTTAAATATATTTGACTAAAAATATAACATGGTGTAAAAATGATTGGAATCGATTCAGTTGCTTATTCTGAACAAACTATATTCAGGCTAGGTCAGGCATTTTTGATGTTAATATAAATAAATTTATATACAACGTTATTTATAATTTATATATAATTTTTTAGTTTTAAATATATATATCAAAAATTTGAGGTCAAAATAGTGGATAAAAAGTGAGTAACGGTTGTTTCGTAGTTATTTTACTATGAAAATAACGCCTTGCAAGTTTACAATGCATTATTTGCATATAAATAGAACTATAAACGCAATAATTTCTAACATTTTACACACTTTTCACCTAATTCTAAATAGTTAATAGATTTTAACATTTTTTAAATATAGCTCCGATTAAATAACAAAAATTATAAAAAAAGAAAACGAAATATGATATTAAGGGCCTTACTCTCATTAGTAGCGAAAAATGGTCACTTTAGGAAGCTAATTTCTATTTAACGGCTTGGTTTTGAGATTTGAAAAAAAATATATCTTGTCTATTGATTCATGTACAACATTTACTAAAGATGATTTTTTCGTAGGACTTTGCCTTTTGCCTTAAAAAAATATTTACCAAAACGCTATTTTTGACTAATATTCGTTATTACTTCTAAACGGCATTGATGTGTGGAAATATTTTTACACTGGAAAATTCGTCGTTAGAGGTACTACAAATATGTCAAAGCGTATTTAAATCCATCAAAATTTGGCAAGAAAATATCCCTATTTTGAAATACAGGTTTAGAGGTGCTCTGCGCGGGCGCGGGCGGCAGTCGTGCGTTAGCATTCATACGGGAGGGTTGTGTCGTTCGCTGCTCTGCTCCGGCTATCGCCGACTACGCGTGTTTGCCTGTGTGAGTGCAAATATTTACGAGCGAATCGTGTCAGTGTACGTTCATAGATTAGCTCGCAAATGAGAATTGTAGATGCGTCTGGTGGCGTAAGTATCTATCTACCTATACTCTTGTATTTATACCTATATATTACTGTATTTTTCTGTATGATTACTATTAGCTTTTCTATTTTTCTATTACAATTGAATTTAAATAATTACGAATTGTTCCAGGAAATCTGGAAAGAAATCATTAGACCTGAAAGGCAATAATCCGACTACATCCGCTAATAATATAGAAGACTCTATTCAGGTAAGTAAACACTCGCACTTAGATTATAATTAATAGGTTTGTAATTGCCTATATACGTTATAGCAACCAATAGTTCGATAGTTTATATTGACAGTTGCATAAAAGTTCACATAAGTAATTTGTAAGGAGATTTAAAAAAAAAAAATATTAGAAATTTACGTAACTTGAAAATGTTATTTTTTGTTTATGGTGATATAAACCAAAAATTAGAGCTCAATTAAGGGTTTTAGTGTAAAAACAGTTTTACAAAAAATTTTGAGTTGATAGGACTTTTAGTTTTCGAGATATTAGCAAAAATGTGTAATAAAAACTCTTACTTAACTTGGATTATTTTAAATGATTCTTCCTGTAAATATTTTATTTCTATAAGTAATAGTTTAAAGTAGCCGAAGCCGATGGACGCGAGTTGGCGGGCTTGGAATGTCACAGTTATCAGTAAATTTTTTTGACGTCCTCCGTGGCGCAGCGGTCAACACGCCTGCCTGCGATGTGGAGGCCCCGGGTTCGATTCCCGGCCAGGTCATAATGGCAAACGATCTTTTCCTGATTGGCCTGGGTCTTGGATGTTTATCTATATATGTATCTATTATAAATATATTATCGTTGAGTTAGCATCCCATAACACAAGTCTCGAACTTACTTTGGGGCTAGCTCAATCTGTGTGATTTATCCGTATATATTTATTTATTTTCTGTTTTTCACAAATAATATTGTAATAACATTTTTCGACTTACAGATGGAAAGATATATACCTCTTCGCTTTTTATATACGGGTATTGGTCGTCTAGTGTACGCAACCTCTAGTCTTTCTATTCATTCCTTGACAAAAATGTCTAACAATGTTGCCAGGGTTAATTAAAATGTATGTTATATCTTTTTTTAGCTCAAAATATCACCAAAACCTCAACAAATCTCAAGCTGTTTCATCGAAGGGCGACGCATAGTTAATATTGCTTTCTTTTGTTCAAAACTAAAGAAAATTGTCAAGCACGGAGAATTATAGACTGTGGTTTAGAATCTATGGATATTGGTGGAGAACGACAAGTGGGATTCACATACATTCCCTATTTATTTTTAAATGCCGTATGTGTATGGAAACATTTTGCATATCCTACAGAAATCAATATCAGCTGTGCAGTTGTAGGAAGAATAGAAATAGACTGTGGCCATTCTCAACTGCAAGAACTTTCTGCAGCTTTAGATTTGCCTATAATCTCGCATGTAATTTATCGGATCAAAGAATTAAAATTTACAGATTTTAAAATAACTCGTGTTTTATTTGAAACATCATTACGACGGAGTACATTCAATCCGACATCACTGACATAGCATAAGTAAGGTACTATGTCGTCATGGAAAACGGCCGAAACTACGCGCTTTGTAATCTCATGGTATCTATATAAAGCACGGTTAGCGCAGTGGTTAAGCTATTGACTGCTGCGCTGCGTGTCGCGGGTTCGATTCCCGCAAATATTCAGAACATGTCCTACAAGTAGTTGTCCCGGGTCTGGCTGTTTGTGTCTGTGAATTTATATGTTTGTAAACGCACCCACGATAAGAGTAATTCCTAGTGTGAGGCATGTTTTTTTTTAAATAAAAATATCACAAAGTGCCTAGTGCGCGTTTGTTTTACGTTAACGCGATGAACTCGTTTATGTTATTCGCATTAGTAATTAATTCAAGGACACTGCAAAGACATGATACTCATATACTGAAAAGTAGTGAAAAAAAAAAATTCAAATATGTTGAATCGATAGATATTACCATCTACCATTAATTTTTATGTTAATGTTATGATATATTATAATGTGTGGGTACTTGTTTTACAAATGTCTGTCAGTCTGCGATCGGCCATTAAACTGTGTAACGAGCACTCCTTGATTTTATTTAAACATTGATCAAGTATACTAAAAATATATTATAGTACGATATTACCATTTATCAATGCAAAATATACATTTATCGTCTTGCATCCATACCCCCGTCTGAAATCGTAGGCACAAATCGCGACCTACACGCGGCTTGTCTGCATCTCTGGATATTCTTTGATTGTCGTTTTAGTTTAGCGCGCCACCGCGCGCATTTTACGAATTCGCGAGTACGGCGTTTAGCTCCGCCCACATGCACAAGGTCATTGAGGCTACTATAACCGTTAAATTGTGACGTTGGTAGTCGTAAGACGTGCGTAGTAAACGCTCTTAATAAGTCTTCTTTACCATCAACGATTGCGTCACTGCTTACCATCAGGCAGGATTGCGGTCAAGCGCTGGTTTATACTTTAATAAATAAATAAGTCTGTAAGGTACGTTTGTTTAGTTTTTTTTTTTTTTTTATTCTAATTTATTTATGGAGGGTTTTAATCTATATAGATTATGCCACCCTCATCATTACAACTCCACCTTACTGACTAATGTACAACTACAACTTACATTCTTACATTAGATCTGCGAAGGATACCAATATCCACGAGCCTGTACAGCATCCTGGCTGCTTCCGAAGTAGGAGCAGCAAGGACGCTGTTACATACCCCAGTTTCGCACATATTATTAATAGCTATAAATAGATCTTGTCTTTCCGGCTCATTCCGGACACATTCCATGATTATATGGTAGACATCTTCAATCACGTTGCATTCCAAACAATTTGGTGACTCGACTTTACCCATTAAAAAAGCAAATTTATTTAGGGGTATGTGTCCGGAGCGAAGTCGCAGAGCTGTTGTGATTGTCTGCCTTCCCATATTGGCACTGTCTATCCATGTAGTTTTGAGGATGTTCGGTTGTATAGTGGCATACCATATACCTTTACTGCGGCTCCTTTCATTAAAGTATTCCTGCCAGCTGTCATAACCCAGGCATTTTATCTTCCAGTAAAGTTCAGTATAATACGGGAGACAGGAATACTTTTCACCGTCGGTTGATGCCTCTTTAGCGAACTGATCGACCATCTCATTACCTTTAATGCCAATGTGAGAAGGCACCCATTGTATGACAACATTTTTATTCTTGCTTTTGAGTTTGTACATTAAATCTATTATAACATAGGCAATGGACATCCCTCGTATGGGTAAGGTGCATCGTCTTAGTAACTGTAAGGCACTGCGACAGTCCGTTAAAATTAGAAACTCAGAACATGCTATAGAGTCTATATAAGACAGTGCCTCTAAAATTGCTATTAATTCAGCGTGCATTATCGAAATCACAGAATCCACTTTAAGTTTAATCGAGGTGTTTAAATGTGAATCAAAAAACGCAGCCCCAGTTTCATTATTAGACATTGACGCATCAGTATAAATTGTATATAAACCGGTATAATTTGTTTGTAGATATCTAACACACAGGGATTTTAAATGAGTCATGTTATAATATTTTTTGGCTTGATCAATACCCTCAATGGTTGGAATTATATTATTGTCTAGGTCCACGTTGCTGACCCAAGTGGGTAAACTAAACATTTCTATGATATCCGTGCAGTAGATACGTTCGTTTCTAAATGAGTCATGGATCGTAACTAGAACCGGTTTTGTTTTGTTTCTCCAGTAGCGATGCGAACACATCGCTGACAGTTGTTCAAGTATATCAATAGTGACATTATTTTTAAATGATTTGCATTTTAGCCAAAATTTACCTCCAAGATATTGCCGACGGACGTACAAAGGCGCAATACACAATTCATTTTCCATAATATGTATGGGTGTGCTCTTAATGAAACCCCCTATTATACGTAAACACAAATTCTGTATCCTATCTAGTTTTATTAAATGTGTACGACTGCCATTGCCATAAAGAGCACAACCATAATCCATGCGGCTTCTCAGAGTGGCTATATACACGCGTCTTAGGTGGGTAGGGTGCACTCCCCATCCCGAACCGGCTAGCATTCTAAAGATATTGACGAACTTAAGTAGTTTATCTTTTAATTCCGTAATGTGCTTCCTCCAAATAAGTCTGGAATCAAACCATACTCCCAAATATTTTATATTGTCAACTACTTCTAAAGGGGATTCATTAACAAGTAAGTTTACATTTTCTCTTTTGTATCCTCTTTTGAATACACATACCTTACTTTTTGACGGTGAAATGTCTAGACCTAAACCTACAATAATATTATTAAATTTATCCAAAGCCGTCTGTAACTTTAGTGAAGCCGATTGGCAGTTCTTGTCTGCTGTGTATAAAATGAAATCATCAGCATATTGTGCTACATGAACGTTATTTATAATATTACAAATAGGTACAGTAGCAACATTAAACAATAACGGAGACAGAGGGTCACCTTGAGCCAAACCGCGGCCGGTGTTTCTGCTAATTGTAACATCACCCATACGTATACTCAATTGCCTGTCTTGGAGAAAGTTCCACAAATATAAGCAAACTTTTGATCCAATATGTAATGTTTCGCTCATGTACCGTAATAGCGGAATAATTTCGATATTATTATAGGCATTTTCAATATCAATGAAACACCCCACAGTGTGCAGTCCCTCCGAAAATCCCGTCTGTATTCTAGAAGTTAGGTTGGCAAGATTATCTAGACTGGAACGGCACTTTCTAAAACCCACGGTATTATCCGAGAATATCTTATTATGTTCTAGATACCACTCGATTCTGGTCAGTATCATATAGTGAAATGTTTTACAAATACAAGACATCATGGATATAGGCCGAAGTTTCGTAGTTTCAGATGTACTATGTGTGTGTTTAGGTATAGGTATAATATTTATTTGTCGCCACTGTTTAGGTACAAACCCGTGAAGGAAAAATTGGTTAAATAAGGATAGTAGAATATTTTTTGCGTTATCCGGGAGGTACCTTATCATACTATATGTTATTTTATCTTGGCCAGGCGCATTATTTTTAGATTTTATCGATTTTAATAATTCATGTTTGGAAAAGGGTGCATCCAGTAATGTATTACATGACGTGAAATGTGGGCTAGCCATACTGACAAAGTCCGGCGTCAAAGATGTGAGAAGGCACTCAATGTCGGTTTTATTAATGTCGGCCCTAGGTGACACGTATCCCTTTATCCACCGAAGTTTATGCCACAAATCTGAGGCCGTAGTCTGGTTATTTAAAGTCGAGCAGAATTCACGGAAGGACGAACGGCTGGCCGAATTAATTAATTTTTCTGATTCCTTAATTCTCTTTTTTAACTCATCATAGTTTTCGGCAATAGGATTCCGACGGAAATTAGCGAGAGCGCGGCGGCGAGCTGCGACAGATTTAGATAAAGATGGGTTCCAATAGGGTTTCGGACGGAAAACGGAGGTAGGCCCAGTATATACTTTAAAATATGGGATGTGTTTATCTGCGCTTGCGTTAATAAGTTTTTCAAATAAGTCATATGAAATTTGTAAATCTACTGAGTGTGTAAAATTGTTAAATAAGGACTGTGCTAACTCTTTGTATGATTTCCAGTCGGCCGCTTTAAAATTTCGACGTTTTGTTTGGCATCGTCGGGAATCAGCCCCTAAACTAGCTTTAATTTTTATCATTAAGTGGTCGCTGCCTAGGGATTCGTTTGTCACAAACCAGTCCAGCTTAATAGCTATATCTGATGATGCCAGAGATAAGTCGGGTGAGGATTTCTGAACCACTTCATTTACTAATTTTATCCTGGTAGGGCTTCCATCATTTAATACTATGAAGTTATTATCAGATAAGAATTCAAATAATTGACTGCCTCGATGGTCTGTTTTGTAGGACCAATTACTATGGTGACCGTTAAAGTCACCCAGTATCAGAGTATTGCTGTTGTTTTGAGACAATAGGCAGTCCCAGTCATTCGAAGATGTCGTCACCGAAGAAGGACAATAAACAGCTATTATAGTTTTAATGTCGTTGCAATTGAGTAGTTCAATTTTAAGTGTTTGAATTCCTGGATTTTGACAATTGATTACGCAAATACTGGATTTTAAGGAATTGTGAACCATTAATGCTATGCCTCCGTAGCCATCGGATCGATTATTGCGGTAAACATAATAATTTTTTAATCTAAGTTCCGAATCGGGATCTAACCAAGTTTCACTAAGGGCAGCAACGTGGATTTTTTCTAGTAACAATAAGTTTTCGAAATTACGCAATTTAGGTTTAAGACTTTGACAATTCCATTGTATAATATTCAAGCTACTGTTTTTAATTTGATGAGTCATTGTCCGAGGCAAGCGAAAAGTCAAATAACTTTTTGAATAATGACCACTCTGATATATTACCTACCAACCAAATGATTAACCACTCAGTACATAATTTAACAATACTTCGGATTTTAACAGACATTGTGTCTCTTTTGGAAAAAATTACTTCTTTTATTTTTCTAACTAATTCTATAATTGTTACGTTACCCTCCGGAGCTCGCTTTGTAAACCGGTTTCTAGGGTTATTTGTTTCGCTATTTTCGGATTCCGTGTCGGATTGAATGACATTCCAATTTTTTAAACTAGATTCTCTTGTAGTCCGTTTCGGTTTGGCATTTTCTTTTTTCTTAGACGTAGTCTTGGGATGACTTAGGTGTTTACTGTGTGAACCTTCTTTTACAATATCCGCAAAGGTGGGGGTAGGTGGACTTTTATCAATTGGCTTACTTGCCTGGTTGTTTGACAGTATACGCGATGCCGGGCGTGGGGAGTTAGAAGGCGAATCTGGAGTAGGGTACATTGTTAGGGCCTTACGATATGTACAATTAAACTCAGCCATAATAAGACGAATTTTCCTTTCTTTTGATGGGCAATCTTTGGACAGCGCTATGTGTTGTCCTGAGCAATTAGGGCACTTCAATGCCTCAGTACTACAGTTAGCATGATTTCCGCTACATTTTGGGCACACCACTTTGCTTTCACATTTCTTAGATATATGGCCTAGTTTCCAGCAGCGAGAGCATTGTGTCACTGGGAAGACATACTTTTCAATTTTGACTTTGAGATTGCCTACGCTTGCATATGCTGGCAAGTAATGACCCTTAAAGCATAATCGAACTGATTCAGACGGAATCCATCCATCACCGTTATCGTTACGTCGGTTAAGGCGTTTCAGAGAGACAAGTTGCGCTGGACTTGGGCATATAATATCTTTTAGTATTTGCTCCTCACTCAGATCTAAATCAACATTTTTAATTATGCCGTACGAGTAACCAACTTCCATAGACTTAGAAATTCTCCAACCCATAGAAGCGAATTTGTCACAAGTAATGAATTTCTCAGCACTTAATTCATTATTAAATTCTATTCTTATTCTATATGGGTTTATGTATTTAATTTTTAGTGTATCAAATATACCTTGCTCCTTAAATATCTTTGCTAAGCCAAACTGTTTAGGCAGCTTTTCAGAACTAGATATATATACTTCAATTTTATTGTTATCATCCTTAACTTTCTTTCCATTACTACCGACCACCGTCCAGTCCATATCGTCTTCTTCACGCCCACGTTTATTAGGCGTCGGAACTTCCTGGTAATTTAATTGTGCTTCTGTATAAAATTGTCCTTGTGAATTGTTGTATTGAACTATCTCGGACACTCTGATGGCCTCTCTTAAGTTACGATCACTTGTACTTGAATAGGGATCTTCTTTCTCGCTATCAGACATTATCGTGGCAAAAAAGGATTATCTCATAACAATGAAACGCGAGAATCGCGGCGCGCAGTGCGCGTGCACTCAATAGTAGTGTTTCGGTTGTATACGTATGATGCGCGATTAGCTAGTTCGTCACGGACACAACGTCAACACGATCACTCCGTACGAGTGACGCCTCGATACTGTTTGTTTAGTTGTTGCGAATTATTCCACATTCTCGTAACGTACGAAATGACATTATACATGTTTTGTTTACAATCAATTATACTATTTACCAACTCTTACAATGACAACTATGACCTATGACAAGGTCCTAGATGAAATAGGAAATACACTGACGATGTAGGTATAAAGTGATGAAATATGAATAAGAGACAACAGAACCAACAGAATGAGGCAATGCTATGTCAAATTATGAAAGATTACCTGGAAAATATTACCTACTATAGTCTAAGATCCTATTAGGAATGACCTTCACCAAATTTGAAAAATGACTTTGAATGTCGTTTTTTATATTGTACTTATAGGCTTCATACTTTCGGTTGGTATTTTTACTCTGCACTTTTAAATTAAAATTATTTTTGCTTAATAATAGCGATATATTATTGACGTGACAACGTCTTAAATTAGGTTGCGGCTGGGAGTCACTTATGAAAAAGTGTAACGCTCGGTAACGTTACGATGAGTCACCGAACTAAAAAATATATTTCTATAGTTAAAATTTGTGCAATTCTTATTTTCATTCAATTCCTTGTTCCTATTGTGCAATTTAATTATATTCATATCAATAAATATTCTACCGAGAAAAAAACGTTGTCACGTAAAATCTTCGCCCGTAAAACCGACTTTACAGGCAACCATTTTTTAAGTAATTTATTACATTTTATATACAATATGTACGTTTCATTCAATAAACAGATGGGTGAAGTTCGTTCCTTATTATATCCTCTACTACTATTGTACCTAGTTTAAGGCAACTTTATGGTATGTTACAATATTTGCACTATTAGACATATAGTAGGTACAAACTAAGTACCTACAACCTAAGTGTTTTTTTTTGAATTATTATAAACTAGCGCTTGACCGCAATCCCGCCTGATGGTAAGCAGTGATGCGATCGTTGATGGTAAAGCGTGCTAGTTTATTAAGAGCCTATTCACTCAGAAAAACTGAGCGAATAGGAAGGAAGACGGCAGTTGAGCGAGGTGATGCAATGTTAAACTCAACAACACGACCAACGATGCTGCGTCAAAGGGAGATTGATCTGAAAAACCTCCACGAACAAACTCCCAACACAACAACATTAGGCGCATCGTACCCGGCACACATCGCAACACAACTGCTCAGACCCTTCCCTCCGTACGGCTTCACCAGACATCATGCCGGAACACGACAAATCGCTTGGCGGCAAGGCTTTGTCTGGTGGGTGGTAACTTCTGCCGGCGGCCGATGTTATGTACTAACTGATGTTATGTAGTAACTTTTCTAAAGTTATATGTAGGTACTAAGTAGGTACCTATATCTTGGACACCAATGAGGCAATGACTGATTACAAGGTGAAGGAAAACATTTTGAGGAAACCTGGACTTTAAGTCTGAAATCGCCAACCCGCATTCAGCAAGCGTGGTGATTACGCTCAATCCTTTTCTGTATGAGAGGAGACCTGTGCCCAGCAGTGGGACGATAAAAAGGTTGTTGATGATGATGATGATTTTAGTAAACCCCTATTCTATTTTTTAAATAAGTACCTACCTATCTAGCAATATATCACATGTGTTCAAAAGGTTTAAAAGAAAAAACAAATCTCTCCCCAATTTACGTGTATGTCATACCTAACCCCTGTAGCATTGTAGCAAATGCTACACATGTTCTCTTACCCGCTGGGAAAGGTCGGCTATAAATCACACCAGATCACACCAGGACATGGCGCGGGTCGCTGCGACCCTGACCCCCGGGGCGAGGGTTCCCATAAATCTCACCCCGGAAGACATCTGTTGACCAACGGTCAATGTGCGTGAGAACCATAGCGAGTCGTCTAGCACGTGACTGAATTGGCGTGCTTTCTACATTAACCAATCAAACGCCGCGGCCTGCCTCGATCAACGAATCAACATCAAGAACGCACTGTTAGACGGGAAAACGTCGGAGAGGTTTTAAAAAAAACGTTTTTAAATTAAAACACTATATTTAGTATTTAGACACAGACACAACGAACTGATACGTCTAAGAGATGTGCTCGCGATAAAGATTGAACGCAGACTGCCTAATTGATGAACTAGGGTTGTACTTGTGACGAAAGTGCTGATTAAGCACTTTTGTGACGTAGAGAGCTTTATTGCTAATCTTATAGTATTTTGGGTTATTTATGCATTTTAGGGTGCATTTGGCAATCGTAACAGCCCCCCGATTTAGAGTGAACTACACGTTTTAAGGTGAAGTTTACGGGAAGATTAGAATATATTAGGATTACACAATTCGAAGAGCGGGAGCTGGTATAATTTGGGGAATATTAATTTCTTCGTCAAT
Organism: Sesamia inferens; assembly: GCA_037179545.1. Classification (NCBI taxonomy): domain Eukaryota; kingdom Metazoa; phylum Arthropoda; class Insecta; order Lepidoptera; family Noctuidae; genus Sesamia; species Sesamia inferens. Next base: position 22,981,694 of record CM073934.1, on the reverse strand, counting down.
TGGTTTGGGATCGCTATTGTTTCTATTAAAACGATATAGTTTCCTAAACGTATCAGTTTTACAGATTTTGTACAGAAGATAGGTACAGAGTTATTAAAATTAAAGTTACAATAGTTATAGCGGAATAGTAATTACCATATTGGACAATATGAGGTTTTTCTGGTTTTACAATGATTTTGTCTAAGTTTTTTAACATTTCAGGATTATAAGCGACAGAGTCTAAGTTTACATTTTTCAAGGTAATAGAAGGTAAACTAGGTATAATATTATTAAAACTTAATCTATTACAGCATGAATCATTAAGTATGTTTAAATTCGTCTTAACAGGTTTTATTAGGACATTAACATTGTCTCGAGAAACTAATTGTGTATCTTTACAATATGCTATACAACCCTTGGGTAAGTATAATATGCCACTACCACTTATATCTAATTCAGTTAATTGATTCACATTACATTCAATACTTAATTTAGATTTTTCCGACATTACATATAACCATTGTAGTATTTGATTTTTTCGGAGGGTAGCCTTTGAGTGAACACAGTGCTCCGTCAATAATCTTGACAAAAAATATAAAATAAAGTTATTTCGTAGTGTATTCAAGTAAACATTAAAGAATACGTTATATAAAATAAGTGGAAGTGTTATCTAAAATTAACTTTGATTAATAAACTTGTTTTAGTTAAATATTTAATAAACAAGCGAGCCCTGTCAAAGCTACGTAAGTTCAGTGTATTAGTGATCTAAAAACTCAATGAATATTATGATACTACAGTGGAAACACAATAATTAAGTGTAAACAACAGTGATATAAATAATAATAATTAAAAAAAAACAATTTATCAAACTTTTTGAATATTGATTCAATCGTATGAGTCATAACTCATAACGAACTTTCTTAACACATACCACTAGAAACGGATACATCTTTTTACGTCATCTGAATAGGTGCCAAATAGCTCTATATGTGGACGCACAGACTTCTACGCAATCGACCCCTGGTTCGAATCTCACGGGCCCCTTATCTTTTTGTAATTTATTAAATTGTGACTGACATTGTTCCTTTGTATTTGTGCGGCCAGAGTAATACAATCCAATTATGAATTTCTTCGAAAACATTACTTTGCGTCGCACTCGTACTAAATCGGATTCAAATACCGACATTACTCAATCACAAAATGACACTTTCGAAGATACCGTCAGCAGTCTACCCGACTTATCAAATGATGATGTTAATGACGCACAACAACAAAAAATAACTAAATTAAATGAACGAATTGATAAGCTTTTATTGGAATTGAACAGTGCACACCAGGAAATTGAGACCCTGTCTTTGGAGAATCATAACCTTAAACAAACAAATATTGATTTGCAAAGTAAGAATAAACTCCTCAAAGAACTTACACAAAGCCCAGTAAAAAAACACAAAAAGTCAACCCCAATTAAGACATTTCGGAAAAATAACAAACAGACACAAACAGATACCTCGTTGACATCTAATCAGAAAGCAGTTGTGGTAACGTCCTCTGCCAATAAAAAGACAACTAGTAGTATAAAAGCAATTCCAGAACAAGTATTAAAACATAAACAAGACAGTAAAATCTGTATTTTAAGCACTAACAACAAAAATGACATTAGAAATATTGCAGGAAGCACTCTTCACAAACACTCGGAAAACATATGCCATTATATACGGACAAACTGTAAAACAGATCAACTACTGTGCGACATAGAAACTAAATTAGGAGCATTTACTATGAAAGACTTCTGTATAATTCTGTTAGGGGAGGAAGACTTTAAAACTACGAACGACTACATTCAACTGACGCTCCACATTAGAACAACCCTACAAAAAGTAAACCATACGAACATAATAGTCTGCACGCCGACGTATAGATATAATTACAATACAAACATGTATAATTGGAGAATAGAACACTTTAATAATTTACTGTATCTTGACATAATGTCTCACGAGCATGCGTATTTCCTGGATTCGAACAAGAATCTAGCAAATGATTATACAATGTTTAGGAAACAAACAGGAAAACTGAACAATTTGGGAATACAGACAATTTTCAATGATATTAACGATTTTATATGTGGTGTAAAAAAATATGACTTATTGACTATTGACCTTGATTCAAAACCTAATGAGGAACAATCGGACACCCAGTTTTTTCTATGATAACCATATAAATATATTACATCAAAACATTGCAGGACTATTAAATAAATCTGACGCACTTTGTGTATGTTTGGAAGAACTTAGGGTGAAGAATATTAACATTGACGTAATTTGCATAACTGAGCATTTCATGATGGCTGGTTACGAACAGTATCTGTCAATAGCTAACTATGATCTGGCTTCATGTTTCAGTAGAAAAGATATTAAAAGAGGGGGAGCATGTATCTTGTTAAAAAAAGGACACCATTGGAAGGAAATTCCTGAAGTAAGGGACTTAGCAATGAGTAGCACATTTGAATGTTGTGCTATCGAATTAACCCATATTGATATCATTGTGATTTGCCTTTATAGAGTACCAAATGTAAATCATTTAACAACATTTTTTGAGCGGCTTCACAAATTATGCCAGCTTATAACAAAGAAAAACAAACGAAATATTGTAATATGCGGAGATTTTAACATTGACACTTTAAAGCCTAATAATACTACCCTAGATCTAGAATGTATTTTGCTCAATTTCAATTTTAAATTAGTAATTAATCAGCCAACTAGACTTTCCAGTAAAACATGTATAGACCATTTTGCTCATAATCTGGGTAAAAAATGTAAACACGACGTAATCGATTTTGCTTTATCTGATCACACCTGTCAAATCCTCAAGTGTCCGGTGAAAAGAATATATGTTCTAAAGCATTGGTATATTAAACGTCGCGACTACAGTAAGGAAAATATGGAAAAGTTCAGGGAATGCTTGCAAAATATTTCACTTTCGGAAATGTATCATTTAGACGATCCGAACACAGCCTATAATTTATTTCTAGAGACATTCACCTTAATGTATAATTTGTGTTTTCCGTTGAAGCGCATAAAAATAGCCTTACACAAGAGACCTCAGTGGGTTTCGCGGGGAATCAAAACGTGTAGTAAAAAACAAAGGACACTTCTGTGGCGTTATCGACTGGAACGCAATGATCAAAATAAACAAGAATTTAAAAAATATACGGCCATCTATAAAAAAATTATTAAATTAACACAACGTGCTCAGAACAGCTATAAAATTAAAACTTCATATAACAAGTCAAAAGCTACATGGGATATAATTAATCGAACGAAGATAAATATTGCTAATAAAAATTCAATTGGGTGCATTAAAATTGGAAACAAAATAATATCACAACCATACGAGATAGCTAAAGCTTTTAACAACTTTTTTGTCGATAAGATAAAACCAATCTCTAATAGAGGCGTACAAGTGACATCGAATATTTCAAAGTCGAGTAATTCGATGTTTATGGTGCCAAGTAATGAACATGACATCAAAGTTATAATTAAGTCATTAAAAAATACCGGTAGTATAGGCAATGATGGAATTTCTACCAAAGTAGTTAAGTACGTCTCAGACGATATTAGTAGACATTTGAGCTACATTCTCAATCTGTGCATAACATATGGTACATATCCAACTAAACTTAAAACAACCGTGGTTAAACCACTATTTAAAAAAAATAACAAAGATTGCATGGAATCTTATAGGCCCATTGCGCTTGTTCCTATAATATCTAAGGTATTTGAAAAATACATTTATGGGAATATATATAAATACCTTGAAAAACAAAATATTTTGACAGAGGAACAAAAAGGCTTCCGTAAAAGTAAGACGATCAATATGGCCATCTATGACTTTCTAAATAATGTGTATACAAATGTTGACAAAAGAATACCGGTGTGCTCAATATATTGCGACATGACTCAAGCTTTTGACTATGTGGACCATAATATTTTGCTAAATAAGCTAGACGCCTACGGCATTAGAGGTAATGTGTTAAATTTAATAGAATCTTATTTAAAAAACAGAAAACAGTACGTTGAAATATCTGAAATAGATTATAGAACTAAATATCAACGAGTCTATAAGTCTGATCATCGAACAATTGCATATGGTGTACCCCAGGGCAGTGTTTTAGGGCCCCTGCTATTTATAATATACATAAATGATATGCCGAAAGTTACAAGACACCCTATGTCACTATTTGCTGATGACAGTACGGTAACCATTAACAGCGCACACGTTCAAGACTATAACGATGAAATTACCAAGACAATAACCTCCATAGTACGATGGTTAGATAATAATAATCTAAAAATTAATATTGAAAAGACCAAATTGACAATGTTTAGTCAACGTTTATACACAAATATGACCATATACCATGACAGCCAACGCATTGCGCAAGTAAACTCAACGAAATTCTTAGGACTAACAATTGACAATAAATTAGACTGGAAACCACATACGGAGGAACTAATAAAACGAATTAGTAGGTCTGTCTATGCTCTTTACAAACTTACCTCAGTGATGAGTGTGGACACTTTAGTAACAGCGTACCATGGCTTGGTGGGCTCAATACTTAGATACGGTATAATTTTTTGGGGGAATTCAACCAATAGGGAAATAATTTTCAAAGCACAAAAAAAATGTATCAGGACAATGTTTGGAATGCAGCCTATAGATTCATGTAAACCATTGTTTATTAAATATAAAATATTGACTTTTCCATCCTTGTATATTTTTGAGGTAGCTGTATTTGTTAAGACCAATCCAAACTTGTTTAAAAAAATGTCAGAAATTAATAACCGAAGCCGACGGGATAACCATACTCTATGCATACGAAGATCCCAGACGGCGTTAATGTACAAAAGCGTTTTTTGCATGGCTCCAGTCATATTTAACTGCTTGCCGTCGTCAATCAAAGAATTAAACGTAAGCTTATTTAAGAAACGGCTGAAATCATTACTTGTGACCAAAGCATATTACAGTATTTCGGAATTCCTGACAGACAAAAACCTAATGACAGAATGTTGACATGCTAATAAGTACATCTATTGTTGTTCTTGACATAAGTTTATGTATATTGACATTAGAATTGACTATTATTATTGACATCTATTATTATTGACATCTGTATTGTATAATGGCATTGGTATTATTAATATTTTGACATCTGTATTATTTGGTGACATTAGGTTCTATTTTGTTTGACCTTGTTTTTGACTACCTATATGTTTATTGTGTGCATTTAGAATTGCTCTCTTTTTTTTTATTTTGTTTTGTAGTATTGATTTTTTATTTATTGATAATTGTGATATATATACTATACAACATAAATATAATATTAATTTAAATTTAAATTTTGCATGTCGAATCTTTGACAGGATGTATGGCTCAATTTATATTCTTTACGACCTTATTTTTGTATACCTACATTCTAGCAAATAAACGATTATTATTATTATTTCCTTTATTTCATTATAATATACATATAAATTATATTTTTAAATATTTCTACATAAAAAATATATAAAAAAACATTTAAAAATATAAAAAATAGTAACCCACCGGCATCGGGAACAGGGTCCAAGCTACCGGCGGTCAGGGCTCCAGAGAGAGGAACTTCCTAACAATGCGAGCCGTGTCCAGAAGTACAGCTTTCTGAATCAAGCCTTTGATCCAGCTGCCTAACGAGAGCCTCTTGAGGTGTTGGTCGAGGCTCTTGGCTATTAAGCCATTGGCTGTCACGACTATCGGCACAATGATTGCTGAATCCACCTCCCACATGTCGACAACCTCGTGAGCCAAGTCAAGATACTTGATTTGTTTATCTTTCTCGGCTTTCACGAGGTTCTCATCATGCGGGATGGTTATGTCAACAATCATTGCACGCCGCTCTGATCGATCCACCATCACTATATCAGGCTTATTGGCAACAATAGTCCTGTCAGTGATGATGGATCGATCCCAGTACAATGTGATATGACCATTTTCGAGAACTGGGTCGGGCACATACCTGTAGTACGGCACCTCCGATTCCACAAGGTTGTACTTGAGAGCAAGTTGCTGATGAATGATCCTGGCTACAAGGTTGTGTCTATGCAAGTACTCTCCGTTAGCTAGACGAGAACACCCGGAGATAATATGCCTTATTGATTCCCCCGGCCGGTGACATGCCCGACAGATGTCAACTGTGCCGTCTTTCACAATAAATCTCCGGTAATTGTTCGTCATCATAACTTCGTCCATAATTGCACATACAAAACCTTCGGTTTCCCCAAAAAGGTCACCGAATCGTAGCCAGGCTACGGACGCTTGTAAATCTACATCAGGCCCGTGTAGGGCTCTGAAAAAGCGTCCGTGAAGCTCTTTGCTCTTCCATACCTCCATGCGGTCATTGGTGTCAAGCACTACTGGTTTGCGCCAGTTCTCTTTAGCCAAGGAGAGCGGAGTGAGGCCCTTGTCAACCGCGACCACATCTCGATGCATCCCCACGTCGGTTTCTAGAAAATATTCCCTGAGACTGCATATCTCGCGATTGTGGAGGGTCTTAGCGTTTAAAAAGCCACGACCTCCACATTTTCGCGGGATATACAGCCTCATAACCGATGATCGTGGGTGATGCAATCGATTTGCAGTCAGCAGCGTACGAACCCTCTGATCCAGGGCGTCAAGTTCGGTTTGAGTCCATTTGAGTATGCCGAAAGAATACATCAATACCGGCATGACCCAACCGTTGAAAGCTCGCACCTTGTTTCCGCCTGATAGAAGACTATTAAGTACTTTTTTCAGGCGGCCCAAGAAGCGTTCCTTCAACGATTGCTTCATGTCAGTAACATTGATACCCAACGCTTCCGACATACCCAAATACTTATAGGTTTCGGATGCGGAGAGGGGTCTAAGGTTTATGGAACTCGTGAGTTGGGTTCCCACGGATTCCACAATCTCTCCTCGCTTTACATGCATGACCGCACATTTGTCCACACCAAATTCCATCCTGATGGCGCTACTGAAAGTTTCTGTAATTTTCAGTAGCTCCTTCAGTTGTGAATTGTTGGGAGCAAAAAGTTTCAGGTCATCCATGTAAAGGAGGTGCGATATAACCTGACCACCTCTCTTCAACCGATAGCCTAAACCTGAATCCTCTAATAATGTGCTTAGAGGATTCAATGCTAAGCAAAACCAAAGTGGACTCAAACTATCGCCCTGAAATATTCCTCGCTCGATCCTTATCGGTTCGCTATTCCTCAGAATATTTCGACATCCTGGATAGCGAAGGACTGTCCTCCATGTCCTCATACATGTCATCAGGAAGGTGCGTAGAGTCGCATCCACTTTGTACAACTCCAGCACCCGCATGAGCCATGTATGTGGCACTGAGTCATAGGCCTTCTTATAATCTATCCAACATGTCGATAGATCCTTTCGGGAACGACGAACTTGTTGGCTAATGGCCATATCAATGAGGAGTAGCTCCTTAGTACCGCGGGACCCGCTCCTACATCCATTTTGAGAGGCAGACATGATAGCGTTGTTGTCAATATGTTTGTTTTGGCGAACGGAAAGCAAAGTATAGTCCTATTTCGTCTGTAATACAACGAAGCAGTTGGCACATGTAAATATTGCATGACATGCCGTGTATAAAGTTGTGGGTTCGCATCTCGCCGAAGATAATGTATATTTTTTGGATCTTTTTAAGATTTGTTAACAATTGAGTCGAGTATGAAGTTGTGAGTTCGCATCTCGCCGTAGGCAATATATATTTTTTGGATCTTTTTAAGATTTGTTAACAATTGATTACCTAAGAGCACAAATAATTTATAAATTTCGTTCTGTTCTGGCTTTTATATTGTTTTATATATTTTTGCTGAACATTTCTGATATAATTGAAAGTATAGAAGTTTGAAGATATCGTCACAATACGATAATTGGACACAAAGTACAAATTGCTTTCGAGCAGGCGCGTGCGCTCCTTAGAAGCAGATAAGCATTGCATACCCTAATAATTTTCTAAAAAAATATATAATAATTACATTAAAATAATTTATATACTACAAACTTAAAACTGAAAGACTGTTGATAACACTGCCATCTATTGGGGCTAATGCAAACTACTAACACACATTACAATGCTGTCCGCGCAACTCAACTTCGTCACGACGCTCGCGCCACTTCGCGTAGCGACATAAGCAGTTACTAATGTGCCTCTTCCATACGCGTCTGTGAATAAAATTATTTGCTTGTGTGCATAATCTTTGCGTACGTGGGCGTGTAATTTCATTCAAATTTTTAGGCCGAACAAGCACAGCTTCTAATAATGCGGCGAATTTAAGAAGTTCACAAATATAGCATGATTGTTATTCGTTCAAATACCTTTTTATTTTATCAGCTTATGTTGTTTCGTTATTGGTGTATTTGGTTAATAATATGTACCTATATTGATTGTTTTAAGCGGAATTGATTATTCATTTATTTTAGAGTTTTTGGTTTGAACTCAAAAGAAAGGTTGTCTTAATAAAAAGTATTATGTTAATTATATGTAGTAGCAGGCTGTGTAGTGTGTACAAATAAATTGTTTTGTTTCTCGTGTAGGTATATTATTTTAAAACGCGACATTGACAGTTCGTAGTTATAAAAACTTAAAAGACCATAAGTTTTTTAACCTACTTGCTTTTGAATTTCAATACTATCCCAACTAATATTATAAATGCGAAAGTGTGTTTGTTTGTTTGTTTGTTTGTTACCTCTTCACGCTTAAACTACTGCACCGATCATCACGAAAATTTGCATACACATAGTCTAGGGTACGGGGAAGGATATAGGATACATTTTATCCCGGAAGAAAGTAGCTACTGTTCCCGTGGGATCGAAATTAACGCGGACGGAGCAACGACGGGCGGAGCCACGGGCAAGAAATAACAATATAATTATTTAATAAAATATTTAATATTTGCATACACATAGTCTGCGGAACGAGAAAGGACATAGGACACCTTTTATCTGTTCCCGTGGGATCTAAATTAACACGGGCGGGCTACTAACAGTGTAATTATTTATATGTTTGTTACCTCTTTAACTTAGTCTGTGGTACGGAGAAGGATATAGGATACATTTTATCCCGGAAGAAAGTATCTACTGTTCCCGCGGGATCCTCTTTAACTGTTACCTCTTTAACTGTTTTCTTCACGCTTTATCTACTCAATAAATCTTTTTTTCACATGTGTTTGAAATTTTGCAGGCGTAAAGTTAGAAGTCCGGATTAAATAATAGGGTACTTTTTATCCCGAAAAAATTGATTTTCCCGAGAGAAATCTAAAACGCGCGATATAACCGAAGTTAACGCGGGCGAAGCCGCGGGCGGAAAGCTAGTACTTTATATTGTAATAATTTTCCTGATGTTTACAAATTGGCAACATTTAATAGTTATGATTCCATCACGCATATTTATGAAACACACAGGGCGAAAGTAGACTCATAGATTTGTCTATATTTCCATTGAAAAAGAATTTTTAGCGATTTTAAAACTATCTTATATAGGTATATTTAATTTTTACAGAGTTATTTAAAGAATAGGCGCGTTTGTTTTAATTTATAGATAGTAAAATATTTTTTTTAGTTTTTTTGAGAAATAAATTATTACTTATTTACAGTTGAGTTAGTAATAACATTTCATTGTATTTTGACAGCCTCCGTGGCGTAGCGGTAGCTAACGCGGCCGCTGCGCGAGGAGGCGCGGGTTCGATCCTCGCGCAGTGCAAATATTTGTATGCATGAATATGAATATTTGCACTGGTCTAGTCTTGCCTCGGAAAGCACGTTAAGCCGTTGGTCCCGGTTGCTATACGAACATGTAGTGGCAGCAAGTGGTTTAACTGCAATGCTTCGATATCGCCTTCGGGTCGTGGAGGTCAGACGGCAGTCGCTTCACGGAAAACATCAATTCAATGTTGACATGCGAAAAAGTACGCGACTATGCTAAACTAAGTCTACGTTACGTTTTTTTTAAGTTTTACCATATACAATATGTAAAGAAAAGCCTGTCCGACCCATAAGGATAATAAAGGTTAGGTTAGGTAAACACTTGACCAAATATAATATAAAATTTTACGTAATCATCATAGTAACAATATTAATGTATTTTGAAATAATCTTTTTTTCCCGCGAATTAATTCCAACTTTCCCGAAATTCGGTAATTTGTAAAAAGTGACAACACTATTTTGACGGTATTATTATAAGCGATGCGCCAACATGCCGCGTGCCCTGCCTCCCGCCGCCCGCGTCAGGGTTGCATACCGCACATGTATTACGTTAACTCTTTATGCGAAATAATATTAATTTTTTTAGGGGTATTTTTTTTAAGTTTAGCCCGGATTTGTATCCATTAGTAGAATCAGTTATCGATACCTAACAATACGTTCACGGATCGGACAGGGTTTTCTTTACATATTGTATAAGCACAGATATTAGGGTAGTGTATGTATGCCTACCCTCAACAAAATCTCTGTGCACGCCCCTGTATATATATACATACAGATGGTGCGAAAGAAGTTTCACTTCAGTCGTGTGGTCATAAGCACACTCGTTTTTGTCAATATGTTTGTTTTGGAGTTGCGGCGACAGAATAGGATATACTCGTGTCACAGAGATAGTGATCACTGTTTATGATTTTACAATTTCTTAATTCGTCAAGTTTACAATATATTGATTTGTCTATATTATTATTATTATTATTATCATTTGTTATTTAGAAGAGGCTGCCAGATACTAACTTGACCATGAAAAAATTTTGTTTTACATATTTCTGGAATCGAGGTTAGTACCTACTTTACTAATTATTTCTGTTTCACAGCAAGGAGTTGCGGCGACAGAATAGGATATACTCGTGTCACAGAGATAGTGATCACTGTTTATGATTTTACAATTTCTTAATTCGTCAAGTTTACAATATATTGATTTGTCTTTAGTTATTCCAACATATTTAGAGGATGGGATGATAGTTGAATAAGATACAGGGTTGTCAACCTCGTAAGGCACTGGACAAGGTAAGTTATGATACAATGAGAAATGTTGAGGTTTAATCATAGGTATTTCAAGGACAAACACTATTTGGTCCTTGCTATAGTAACTAGATATAGTATATATATTTAGAATAATATGTACATTTTCTAGACTTAGGAGAACAGGTAACTGTCTAGAGTTCGAGATGAATCTGTAGTTATTCACTAATTGAGTATAAAGTTCTATCGGTGAAAGAATAGATGGATATAGAATGTTTGATCTACCAAACATGACTGAGTTCACTATATCCTCGACCTTGAATGATAAAGCTAGAAGGCTATTTTCTATCATAGATGTTAATTCTAAAATACGGGATCGTATTCCTAATTCTTTAGAAATATAAGTTAGGTTTTTAATGTCTTGGAAACGAGTTACTAGAGGTAGGAAAAGATTATTGCATTCTACATAATCAAGAGCTTTACTTTTTTTTTTCGCATAGTGATTTTGAATTATCAAGTATATGATGTAAAGATTTCTAAAGGAATTACTACACTAAGATAACTATCGACTAAACTTAGGGATCCTATGGGATCAAAGTAAATCCCAGAATTATTCGTCAGGGGTTTAACGAATTTTTGACCCGTTGAGGGATTACTGCAAGGAAATAGAACTAATATTAGTGTAATATTATTAATTACTATGCTTATACTACTATTTAAAATAAAGATTTATGTATAAGACCTAGGAGCTAGTTTTACCTCATCGTAGTGATGGGTGACATGTCGTCTATTAATTAATAGGGTTAAAGTGTTGCGGCCATTAATTTTAACCTCTTTATATGGACCTTTCCATATGGGTGATAAGGCTTTTCGCAATCTTACGTGATTCTTTAGGTATACGTAATCCCCTACTTTGTATTGTACGGGACGAGAGTGGTTATCATAATATTCCTTCGACTTTTCTTTTGATTTTTGAATATTTTGAAGGGCTTTTTCCCTCGAGAGTTTTAATCGATGGTGTAGGAATTTAATGTATTCGGGATAAGTCGTTTGGGAATGTAATTCGTAAACAGAATCAGGGATGAAGGCTTTATGGCCGAAGAGTAGTTCGTATGGGGTAAAATTTGTAGAAGCATGGACAGACGTATTGTAGGCAAGCATTGCGGTATATACGTATCTATGCCAGTCTGTATGGTTTTCATTGACATAAGACTTAAGATATTCTTTGAGTGTAGAATGGCTGCGCTCAAGCGCACCTTGAGTTTGGGGATGATAAGGGGATGACCAGATTTGCTTAATCTTTAAGAATTCGCAGGTTTTCTTGAACATATCTGCAGTAAAATTGGTCCCTTGATCTGTAAGGATCATTTTTGGAATTCCAAATAAGGAAATGAAATGGACGAGGCACTCGCATGTGTCCTCTGAAGTAGCATTTGCAATGGGATATGCAAAGGAAAATTTAGTAAGGTCATCTTGCATAGTTAAAATGAACTTAAGTCTTGTTAGGCCTGCCTCCGGAAGTGGGCCTACGAGATCTATGCTAAGCCGCTCAAAGGGTTTCGTGGAAGTAGTAGTTATCTGCATAGGTGAGCGGTTAGTTTGCCTTAGGGCTTTATTCGATTGACATTGCGAACAATTTTTTATATATAATTCGATGTCTGAACGCATGTTTTTCCAATGATATCTTTCTTTTATTCTATTTAGCATACGCGCCGTACCTAGATGTCCAGCGATAGGGATATCGTGATTTTCCTTAAGGATTTTCTTTATTTCCGATGGAGTCGGAAATATTAGTGAATTATGATAGATGTCAATAGACACATTCGAGTTATTGAAGATATAGGAAAACATATTATATATGTCGGAGATCGTCGATATAATGTTAATAGAAGTTGCCGATTTGATTTACGTAGTAGAGGGGCGAACGCTTGTGACGTTATTTTGTGATGGCGTCACATGGACAGAGTCGCTTTGGATAGTGGGGTTCGTCGAACGGTCACTTTGCATCGAGACGCGGACTAAGGCACTTCTCCGAACCGAAACTGTCGGTTTGCCTATTCAAATTGTAATTATGAAGATTGGAGGGTATATCTACACGTCGTGCTTTAATTCAAAACTCACCTACGAAACGGAACCTGTACCACCACACCAAGATGATGTCGACCCTACCGCTCTGCCGTCGCTGTCTCCGACATCAGAAGTTGGATAAAGAACTACACTGCTCACAATCTCGTTATGGATCAAGGAAAAGAATGGCGTGAGGCTGGAAGTGAGCGTTGCGTTGCGGGGTGCGTTCGGTTGCTGACGCGGAGGTGATCGCTCCGCGTGGTGGTGTGCTGCAGGAGTCCGCTGCGGGCGTGCGCGTGCGGCTGGACCTGGCGCTGTCGCGACGGTGCTGGCTGTTGCTTGGCGAGCGGGGTGCGCTTGTAGAGCGCGCTTCTGGCTGCTTGGTGAATCGCATCAGTGGCGTGTGGCGCAGAGTCACAGCTGCTTGCGCCTTGCGGAACGCCCAAGTTTCAAGACTTGAGCATCTACTCTGCAGGCGATGAGAAAATTTCAAAATACCCAAAACGTTTGTGGTAACGTAATGGGGCTTTATGAGAGCTCAGAGATGTCTGGTGTGCAACGGTTGACAACTGCCAAGTGACAGGTGTTTGTGGGACGTTGCCATAATCCGGTGAGTCGTACTATTTTTATTCTGATTTCGGTGCTGAATGTTCTCTTGTCAAGCTATCTGCAATTTCATTGGTATACGTACACACGCAGTAGTACGTATACAGGGTATGGGTAGTACCAGCGTTGTGTAGTGAACCATTTCTTTGCGACATAATAATAAGAGTTATTTTTGCAAATTTTATTTCTTGTACTACCCGATTATTGTTTGTTATAATGGGCTGAGAAATTTTAAATGAGGGTTTTAAAATTATGATGTCTGGTTTGTCTTTATTTCGAAAGTAAAGTTCACTGTGACCTATAGTTACGAGCTCACTTGAGATTCTGATAGTAAGTGTGGCTAGACTATTAAATCTTCTCAAGAGAACAAGCGGTAACGAACATAGAAATGACTGCTATTTACGAAAAATCTAAATTTGATAGAAGTGAACTAAAGTAATGAAATTTAATATTGGTGAGTTGTTTGATGGCGATAATGGCGATCGTTACCTATTGAAATCGTTGATTAGAAACAGAACTTGTAAGTACCCCACGATCGCATAGGTACGAAAGATTTTTCCAAGTTATGTCTGCTGAGTTAGATTTTCAAAAATGTAGAAGATGGTGAGGAGGGTGCCTCCGCCAGCAAATAGAACACGTATCATGGCTATGTGGTCGCGCTGCTCGCACTAGTCTGTAGTCGTAACTGCAACCCAGTGAGGGGTTGTTCAGAGCGCGATGGGCAGCTAGTGGTGTGGCGGGGACACTAGTAGGTATGGTCGCACTGCATGCACTAGTCTGTAGTCGTAACTGCAACTCAGTGAGGAGTTGTTCAGGGGGCGATGGGCAGCTAGTGATGTGGCGGGGACTTTGGTAGATATGGTCGCACTGCATGCACTAGTCTGTAGTCGTAACTGCAACTCAGTGAGGAGTTGTTCAGGGGGCGATGGGCAGCTAGTGATGTGGCGGGGACCTGGGTCTCGGAGGAGACTATTAGTTGTACGGTCATGTGTTGACCTGGGAGTCGTGGACTCTAGAGTTGGTCGTATCACAAGAGGTGGTAGCGGGCGATGATGTGTTTTCTTTTTGATGATTATGATTTTGATTTGATAATTATGAGGCTTGGAGGAACCTTTTGTGTTTTATTTTTGATTTGATAATTATGAGGCTTGGAGGAACCTTTTGTGTTTTCTTTTTAAAATTTGATAATTATGAGGCTTGAAGGAAGCTTTTGCGTTTAAGCTGTTAAAATAATTAAGTTTGTTTGGTTTTCTAATACCTAGTCATTGTAATTAAATATGACGTGTGACGGTCAGGTTGGCCGAGTTCTCAAAAATGCTTCAAAGTCGGTTTTCTGTGTTTTTTTTTTAAATTTGTTACAGACATGCACGAGGATGTGCAAAGGGAAATATCGAAGTTTGACCGGAATCGGCGGTTTGCCTGGTGAACAGGATCCCGAACTCCGGGGCTGAGGGAGCTTCGGATGCGACTTGGATTGGCGCTGGGATGATGATGATGATGCACGAGGACGTGCAAATTGTCAGGCTGGCCGTGTCGGAGATCGTCGATATAATGTTAATAGAAGTTGCCGATTTGATTTACGTAGTAGAGGGGCGAACGCTTGTGACGTTATTTTGTGATGGCGTCACATGGACAGAGTCGCTTTGGATAGTGGGGTTCGTCGAACGGTCACTTTGCATCGAGACGCGGACTAAGGCACTTCTCCGAACCGAAACTGTCGGTTTGCCTATTCAAATTGTAATTATGAAGATTGGAGGGTATATCTACACGTCGTGCTTTAATTCAAAACTCACCTACGAAACGGAACCTGTACCACCACACCAAGATGATGTCGACCCTACCGCTCTGCCGTCGCTGTCTCCGACATATATTTTTAGCCAGTCATGTTTATCGAAAGGATTACGGAAATTAGTAATAGCTAAATTTATGATTTCCTCCCTTGATGTTGAGAGTATTTGATGTTTTAGGTTTATTAGACTTTTATAGATGTCTTCGTAAGAGCAACTATCGAAATGGTAGACTTTTGTAAATAGGAAATAGAAGGTTTTAGATTTGTGTTCAAAGGGTAGGCAAGTAAACAACGTCCTTTCTTTACCTAGGAGATCTGAGGAATTTTCAATTTCACTTAAAATTTCCTCTATATAAGGGTTAGCCGTATCAAGGTCAATAGAAGTAGGTAGAACTATATGCTTACAATTATTTTTGAAAATATTTTCATTATGTTCTATAATTTTGGTATTACTATTAAACTGTTTTCCGGACATTGTTTTCAGGAATTTGGAATAGTTTTCATCGGAACTAGAAGTTAGTGATGGATGCTCCTCAGCATTATCATCAACCGTAGGATTTGGAAGGTTTGGATTTTCAGGTAAGTCATCTCTATTTTCAGGACCAAGAAAGTCTGTGAAGGAATCGTCATTGTCTAACAAGTCTACCGACGGAACTTCGTCAGAATCCAGAGGTATAGAAGGTAATTGTATATCGAGATCTTCTAGAGTTATAGGACTAAAATTAGGCGATTGATTTTCGTTATTCCGCCTGGACGTAGAAGGGATAGAATTATCATCGTTATTTTGAACAGGATTTACGGGGAATCGAGACAACGCATCAGCGTTGCTATTGATTTTACCTTTTTTGTACTCGATCTTGTAGTCGAACTCCTCTAGTTTTAAGCGCCACCTAACTAGTCGGGATCCTGGATCTTTGCAGTTGAATAACCATTTTAATGGTCTATGATCTGTTACTATAGTGAATTTATGTCCATATAGATATGGCCTAAACATTTTGGTACCAAATACTATGGCTAGACACTCCTTTTCTGTGGTGGAGTAATTGGTTTCTGCTTTATTCAACGTTCTTGATGAGTACGCGATTGGGCGATCCTTTCCAATTTCGCCCTGGGATAGAATGGCTGATATTGCATAATTTGATGCATCGCAGGTAAGCACAAAGGGCTCAGAAAAATCAGGATATATAAGTATAGGAGCGGAAATTAGTTTTCCTTTTAGTTCTTCGAAAGCTATTTGTTGCTCATTCAACCAAGAGAAAGGGACATCCTTTTTTAGTAATGTAGTGAGAGGTTTAGCGGATTTAGAAAAATCAGGGATGAAACGGCGGTAATAAGATACTAGACCTAGGAATGATTTAACGTCCTTGGGACATTTAGGAATTGGAAATTGAGACACGGCCTTGACCTTTTCAGGATTAGGGCTTACTCCCTTGTCACTTATGATGTGACCAAGGTAACCGACTTCTTTGCGAAAGAATTCGCACTTGTCGGGTTGTAGTTTAAGGTTATATTTGCGTAGTCTATCGAAAACTTTTAACAATTTATCGCAATGTGATGAGAGATCGTGTGAATATATTACTACGTCATCAAGATAGACATAGCAATGAATGCCTTGAAGTCCGGCGAGAGCGGTATTCATAAGCCGTTGAAAAGTAGCGGGTGCATTTTTTAGTCCAAACGGCATGCGTTTGAATTCAAAATGCCCTTGAGGAACAGTGAACGCGGTTTTAGGAATGTCGTTGCTAGAAACACATATTTGGTGAAAACCTGAGCATAAATCGAGGGTGGAAAAGTATTTACTTTGCCCTAATTGGTCTAGTATTTCATTGATTTGAGGGATAGGATAACTTTCGCCGATTGTGATGTCATTGAGTTTCCTGTAATCAATGACAATGCGCCATTTTTTCTGGCCAGAGGAATCTATTTTCTTAGGGACCACCCAAACTGGAAATGACCAAGGGGAAACAGAGGGTTGAATGATGTCCTGGGACAACATTTTAGAAATTTGCGTTTCAACTTCTTTTTTGTGAACCTCGGGAAATCTGTACGATTTGAAATTGATAGGTTCTGACGGGGACGTATTTATTTCGTGTTTTAAGAGATCGGTGGTTGACAATTTATCGTCGGGTAAATGGAAAATGTCAGAGTATTGAGAACAGATATCGAATAAGCACGACTTTTCTTCGTCGTTGAGATGATTAGCCCGTAACATGTTTAGGACTTCTTCTTTTCTGATTGTCGAAGATTTAGGAGAACCAGAGTTTGGTTGGATTTGAAAAGAGTTCACCTCGAGGGGTTGTATTTCTAATTTTAGATCAGAGTTGATTGTGGCTTGTTTTTCAGAGGTGTTGACAACCGATATATTTATTCGGTTATTATCCTTAACTGTAACGATGCAGTTCGCTATTAACAAGGATTCGGATATATGTTGATCAAGGATAAGTCCTTGTCGATGCTCAGAATTATTAACAGTACATTCTATAATAGTTTCAGTACGGGGTGCGATTTTATATACGGGTTGGCAGTATTCTAATTTTGTTATGATATTACTAATTTGTAATGTGTCGGAATTATAGTCAATAATTCCGTCTAAGTCATTCAGGAGGTCAGTTCCAATTATGCCGTCATAATTTAAATCGATGTTTTCAACTACGTGGAAACGATATGCAATGTCAGAATTTGGAAATAATTGCAATTGAAAATGACCTAAGGTTGGTATGGTTTCGTTAGTGTTGTGGATACCTTTCAGTTGAATGATTTGGTTTTGAAGCACGGGCATTGATTTTATTGAATTTCTTTTTATCAAGCTCACAGCGGATCCGGTATCGACTAAGAAATTTAAACTACGGGTATTTAACGGAATTTTAAGGGTAACATGAGGTACGTATCTTTTCGTAGAATTAGAAGTAATTTCATAAATAATACTTTTTTGTATTTCAGGAGTTGAACAACCCGCAATTGGATTCAGAGTAGACTCAGTAAATTTAGAAGGACTTGGTACTTCAGATACAGAAGATTTAGAGGATTTAGAACAAGCTGACTCCTTGAGTACAGCGGATACAGAGGGCTTAGAATAGGCTGGTTCCTTGGGTACAGCGGATACAGAGGATTTAGAACAAGCTGACTTCTTGGGTACAGCGGATACAGAGGATTTAGAATAAGCTGACTGTTTAGGTGCAGCGGATACAGAGGATTTAGAACAAGCTGGCTTCTTGGGTACAGCGGATACAGAGGATTTAGAATAAGCTGACTGTTTAGGTGCAGCGGATACAGAGGATTTAGAACAAGCTGTCTTCTTGGGTACAGCGGATACAGAGGATTTAGAATAAGCTGACTGTTTAGGTGCAGCGGATACAGAGGATTTAGAACAAGCTGTCTTCTTGGGTACAGCGGATACAGAGGATTTAGAATTAGCTGACTGTTTAGGTGCAGCGGATACAGAGGATTTAGAAAGGGTGTCTTTTAAGCGCGAAGGCGGATATAGAATTTGAGGGCTGGGCCCCACGTGACACCGTCGTGAGCCCACTACTCGTTTAAATGATTTTCGTCGCTTACAGAACCTTGAGGTTCGTTGTCATAATCGATACGGTTGACATGGTTTTGTGTATTACTTTGTCGTGGAGTAGAATCGTCATTTTGATTGAATTTGTATTTTTTATTATTATATTGGCGTTTTTTGCAATTTTCAATGGTGTGACCCTCAAACTTACAATATCGGCATATAGGTGGAGAAGACTGGGGTTTACCTAAGTTATGAGTTGTATTGGGTTTAGATCGATTTTGAGTAGTATTCAGTTTTTGCGGAGGACGATTTAAGTTCCTTCTCTTTGATAGTAGGGCCTGTATTTTCTCCTCCGAGATAGCAAGGTTAATGGCTTCATTCAAGGTGGAAGGATTTTTCATGCGAATTAAATTACAAATTTTGGGTGAAAGCCCCATTAAAAATGAGTGGAGGGCTAGTTCCTCCATAGCCGATATTTTACCGACTAATTCGGTTCTCTTTTTATTGGAAAATGTAATTTCAGTAATTAATTTGGCTAGGCAAGACTCAATTTTGAGAGAATATTGACTTACAGATTCATCTGGCTGCTGTTGGAGTTCCTGTAATTCGGATAATAGATGTGCGTAATGTTTCGTTTCCCCAAATTGGGATTGTAAAAAGGACTTTACCTGTTCCCACTCGTTAAAATCCTTTATGGATGCTGCTGACTCGGCTTTTCCTTCGAGTCGGCTTAGAATATAATTTAATAAAATAGGTTTTTGAGTTGCTGAAGCAAGTTTGTTTGCATTCTCGCAGTTATTGAGAAATGATTGAAGTTTCTCTCGAGACCCGTCAAAGGGTTTAATAAACATGAAAAGAATATTTGTTTCCATTTTTTCTGACAGAGTAACGAGCTCTGTCCTTGATTCAGGTTTTTCGGTTGGCATATAGGCCAGAATATAAATCGAAACAAAGCTAATAAAAATAGAACACAAAATAATAAAGTACAACGGTTACAATGTATGGCTAAGAATGTTAGCGGGCGTCGTCGAGTCGAGCTGATAAGCGCTCCGTTTCGTAGAAGCTCGGATGTTTAGACTACGGATATTATCACTAAGTCTCACTGTAACTTTGCACTGGATTATATTTTATTTATGATTTTGAACACACGGCACTGCACTGGATTTCGAGTTATTATATTGATTTCACTTACAGGATAGCAGCTGCGGTGACGAGAAGAGACAGGAACATGATCACCTGATCTCAGGGATGGTGTAAGTACTTGAACGATTTTCAGGAACACTGGGACTGGATTTGCACTCTGAACTCGCGGTATTTCACAGAAAGTACACACGCGGGTAAGAGTTGAATTTAGTAGGATTTAGAATTAGTAGATAAGATGTGGATATAGAATGAGTCTGGTTCGGCACTTATGATTTGCACACTGAATGTCTGAGGCGTTTTCCAGAATTTTTTTAAAATCCTTTTGCGCTGCCACCAATTGTTAGACGGGAAAACGTCGGAGAGGTTTAAAAAAAAACGTTTTTAAATTAAAACACTATATTTAGTATTTAGACACAGACACAACGAACTGATACGTCTAAGAGATGTGCTCACGATAAAGATTGAACGCAGACTGCCTAATTGATGAACTAGGGTTGTACTTGTGACGAAAGTGCTGATTAAGCACTTTTGTGACGTAGAGAGCTTTATTGCTAATCTTATAGTATTTTGGGTTATTTATGCATTTTAGGGTGCATTTGGCAATCGTAACAGCACGCAACACCGCGTCGACCTCCGCAGGACAGCAAGCTGATTTGCTATTGGTTACCCCACTGTTGTTTAGAGATAGTTAGTATTTAAGTGAGTGCATAGCTTGTAAGACACATCATTATATTCTATTCCACTCTATCATACTCTATTACATTACGGTCCATTCCTGTTCACACTCTTGTATCACGTCATTGTACACGTCAAATACATTGTACCCTTTTACTTTCGTGCAATACACAAAGTTCGATTTAACTGAGTTTTAATTACGCGACACGACCTACGCGCCACACCCCCTAATAAAACATTTTTTTACTCTTATAATGACACAAATTTGTTGGCGTGATTGATTTACATATTCCCAAAACCACCAAATTTCAGCTTTCTAGTGCTATCGGTCACTGAGATTATCCGCGGACGGACAGACAGACAGACAGACAGACATACTTGGCGAAGCTGCAAGCGTTCGAGTCGAATCGAGTTCGAGTTTACTACGGAACCCTAAAAAGGCAAAGTAACTGCAACATTGGCTAGTTTTTATCTCTGGTACGGGGATACCGCACGTGCTCCTTGCTGGATTGCCGCCATTGGATTTAAAAGCCAATGACTTGCCCACATTGTATTAATGGCGAGAGGAGGCATAACTCCGCTGCCGCGAGAAATTGCGGTAAAGCATACAGAGTACTGGTGCGGCGGGGGATCCAATGACGATATGATGAGTGCGATTGTCGCAACCCAGTGCTAGGTACGCCCTTTTTGAGGACTCGCTAGAGAGGCGCCACGGCGCCCTCATCTTCCGCCTGACGCAGGTCCTCACCTAACACGGCCGTTTTAATACAGGACATCGTCCGTCGCCACACATCAAGACTCGAGGTGGCGGCGCAGGACCCTAGTGTTCCAAGTGAGCCCCTCTTGGACTTCGTGAAGGAAGTTAAACATCCCACCTCCTATGGATACCTCTACAAATTCATGCCTGGTTCAATTGCCTTGCTCCGCTGTAGTGACGGAAGAAAGCCTTTTATTAATTATTTAATAATGAGCTAACTAGCTACCCAAATACTATGCTTGTAATTATCATCATTTTCAATGTAGGTAAGTCGGTAACAACCCGTTGCAAACCACATCTAAAATATGAAAAAAAGCAATGTGCCATAAATTTTTATCTTATTAGGTATGCGAGTTGTCTTTTTATATTTGAAAGTAGGTCTCATAGTAAAGTACACTATCATTTCATAAAGTAGGTAGGTACATATATCCTCGTATCGCTCAGCTCCGGGCTATGTAAGGAGTGAACGATACTTTTTTATGTTAAGTATATAATAAAATAATAATTGAACCTATAGACGAGAAAAAGCATTGGCGACTGATCCCGGATGACTCAAAAGCATTCGAAATTCTTGTATCAAAGCACATAAACTGAAAATCGTATTGTTCTCTATATCTCTGCTCCAATTGTGGTTGCATGATCTAATTAAAAAGCAATTCAAATAACTGTATTAAAAAAAACATAGGTAATTCAAAGTGCATTCTATTTAAATTTTATTTCCAACATGATTCAGTCACAATAGCAATACATTTTAACGGAATCGTTACTGACACAATTACTTTGATTTCGATAAAGATTTAGGCGGCTTACTGTTCCAGAGACCACCCAGTGCGATTTGCTGTGTATAAGGGTGCTATCAAAAATACCGCCTCCCGGTCTTGTTTTCACCGTTACCGTATAAATTCGCCATTGATTGTTACTTTCCACTAAATAAACATCGTATATACGGCTAAGGTTTAATTTACGACACTGTGGATAATCGTGTAACAACTTGTTGATTTGCTCAACAAGTTTGTGTGCTACTATCGTTTTGACACTGCTTCCAACATTAATCTTCTGCCCTCGGTGACACGGGCACCAATGTTCTGCAATACCAACTGATGTGCAATTTCTCATTGTAGATATAGGAAGAAAAAGACTTGATTTGCTTCTAACAGAACTTTTCGTTCTCATTCTGATCATATTATCTTCTAATGCAGCCGGATTCAGGAGGTCTATGAGTGTCTCATTGATGTCATAAGGCGTGGTTAGTCGGTGGACATTTTGTTGAATGTTCTCAAAAGCTAGTTTATAACGGCGTCTAAACTCTTCCGGAAAAAGAATTTCCAGTAATGGCAAAACTCCTTCCAGTTGACCTTGTTCAGTACGCACTATGTCCCCCCATCTCATGCCATGATCACTTAGTAATATAACTATTGTTTTACTCAAATAATTATCTTGTGCTAAATTATTCAAAAAATTGAAATAGGACTCATCCATGACGTGTGGATTATTAAGATTCTCGTGACTTATAGATTCCTCCCAAAACATACCAAACAATCTGTTTAATTTTAAATGTTTCGTTAATCCATATATATATTTTAAAAGAACAGTGTAATAATATCGAAAGCTCATGCACTGGTGATATTGGTAATTTTGGTTTTTGAATAATTTTCTCGTTTCAAAAATAAATGGCTGTAAATAGTAATCGGTCGGTAACTTGGATAGGTTGTACTCGTAATTACCTAGTAGGCCAGCAATACTGTCGGAGCCGAGTGCAGTGTGGTATCCTTTCTGTTTGAACTTATCCCAGATAAACACATTTGTACATTTGTCTAAATTAAATATGGTATTACGCATACAGTTTTGTTTTACGTACTTGAAAGAGAGTCCCGTTAATATGGGAAACAAGTTGGGGAAGGAGTTATCTCCTAATTTACCATAACCGAGTAATTCAACCGCACCTCTTTCCTTTAAAAATAAAGACGTTAAAGGCATAGTGCGATGAAAATTGAGCCGTGACATACTTTCTATTCCAAGTACGAGTATATTGAATGATTCTTTGTTAGGAGCCATAACCGGCACAATATCTTCATGGTAATTAAATAAAAAGAAATCACTATAAATTACTTCGTCAAAGTGATAACATTCAATATGCACAAGTTCGTGTTCCACTCTTACCGTTGTTAAAAATTCCTTGCATTCACTATAAACAATTTTATCTAGGTTTTTTGGTGCTGTAAAATATTTATAACAACAATAAAAATTATCTTCGCTCAACACATTGTAAGAGTCGAGAGCTTGACGCTCCACCCAAATATGTGAAGCATTGGTTCTGATGAGAGTCTCGACAGAAGAACAGTTACGTATTTCGGGGGGTGCAGCCACTATCTTTTTTATAATTTCACTAACTTCTGAGAAACCAGCTATGGAACATCCTTCTGTGCGGATCGTGTACAGTCCACCAGTAACAACTGCAAGTGTTTCTTTTAAAACCGCTACTGAAATACAACACAAAACTGCCGCAAAATGCATTGCAATTAAAATGCCTACTTAATTAGGTTCCTATTTTCTGAACATGTGAAAATTATTACAATGCACTGCTAAAAGCCTACTAATCCAATTAAGTGCAAAGCATTCCAAAATATTTATTCAACGCTCTGATAATATTTTAGTGGCGTGAACGTTAAAGTCGCGTGCACATCTATGAAATCACGAAGGCATACTTTTCACTCAATAAAAACTCATTATGAATATACACGATAATCCTCCTTGTCTCTCCTACCCTTACACACATGGCGTAGCAGTGGCCCCGTTTCCATATGCGCAAATCTGCATTATAAGACGTTCTCCAAGTTCGGCTCGTGTGTGATACGGCATAAAAAACGTGCGGCTCGCACGTAGTATAACAAAACGTGACTCTCACGCATAGCACGGCCTATGAAACGTGCGAAACGCACATAGAACGGCCTACGACATGTAGCACGCACGTAGCACGACCTATGGAAAATACGAGTCACGCGTAGCACGGCCTGCGATTCATGCGAGTCTCGCGTAGCATGGCCTACGAAAAGTGTTTAGAGCGTAACTCAGCCTCTTGATTTTGTGATCTATACAGTGGGGTAGATCACAAAAGGCTGAGTTTCCTCAGACCTTGTTTCCTCCCGCGTTATCCGGAACAGGAACCTCCCGAAATAACCGTGTCAGGTGAAGAGCTGACGGAAGGTGAGGGCGTCGTGGCGCCTCTCTGGCTAATTCGCAAATAGGATACTAATGGCCCTACTATTGTAGTGTGCTCAAGCGTAGTACAACTTGTAAAATGGGCGAATGCACGTAGTACGGCCTACGAAACATTAAACAGATGTCAGAACATGGTGACGGGGTCCACGAAGACCTATGCCTCTTGGGTCAGGGTTGCGGATTGGTCAAAAAAGAAACCGTGGCCCTTGCCTTCGCACAGGCAAGTGAAGAAACACGGATGGGTTTTAGTCAGTAAAAGTCTGACACGCCCTTCCGCTCCGGAGCGGGAGAAGTCATTTCATGATTTTCAATCCCAAGAAAAAAAGGGGATAGAAAATACATGTGATCATATGTGGAAGGCACATAACAAATAAATAGAAGTAGACCGCATATAGAAAAACAATCTAATGTCACAAAACGTATTATAGGACTCCACATCTTCAATAAGGCTTTATGAAGATAACTTTCAGAATGCATACACATATTGAACATATCTTGAGTTATAAATATCTTATTACTCAGCTTAGTGTAAAAGAATGTGATAACTCCTTGCGATAAAAAAAATATCTGATATCACTTACAGGCAGCGAATTTTCACACACAACACACTACTTGTTTATACAACTGAGTTCAACCATATTAATTGAGTTATTTACATTGTTGAGCAGACAAATAATTCGAACATGTAAAGCAATCACAACCTAATTCAAAATGATTTAAGTTGTAACTGATTGTGTGTTACGAACCTAGGCTGTAGAAGTCATAATTGGTTGTGTTATGACGCTGAAATGCATATAAAAAGTCATTTGTTGACTTTGTGAATGATGTGATGAAGTTCTACATACTTTCTCGAAGCGTACTGGTCTCGTAACGGTGACTGGAGACATCCTCATGAATATCCTAACCTAACTATTATTTCACCAAAGAAATAGTCCGGTGTTTCTTATTTCTCCTATTAATTAGGTACACTTAGTGCTTATCTGTAGATGTACTATTTGACTAGCCATATTGAATACATAGCCGGAAAAGGAAGATAAAATGATAAACAACAACAAGTTTTAATATATTTAAAAAACAAATAAAAATAAGCTGTTATTTATTCTTATTTTAACAATTTCATTATCCATGTACCATAAAGTTTACAGAATTTTAAAATATTACTAAGTCTTATAACTATTATATCTAGATATGTATACAACAATATGTAATTTTGATAATGGTAACATTTACAGTACCTCTAGTTATAGTTACCTTATTGTTTTAAAACACATAAGCGTTTATTGAATATCGCAGCATTTACTTACAATTTGATATTATTGTGATAAGTGATTATCTATTTTAGGCTTGGTGAAGTCTGAGCAGACAATCGCCGCATAATTTGACGCACGCAGTTCCAGTAATCGTATGAACGAGCAACATCACAGAAGCAAGTTTTTTTTGACTGTGTTGCTGGGGATTTTGTTGCGAATTTTTTTTTTGGCTAGCTGGTTGTGACAGCTGTCTTATGTAACTTTAACGTCGGGAGTTTTGGCGAGAAAGTTAAGCTGAGTGTTATGCTAATTTTTCATTGAACTTTTAATATATTTATAGTGTTGTTTACTAAATAAAAGTGCGTGATTTATGTAGTAAAAAGTGCATTCAGTAAATAATAAATAAAGAACATTGAGATATTACAGCATAGTGGCCTCATCATTACTTTGCCTCAAACCTCCCTCGTAGACGGTTTACGCGGCCGTCTTTTTCGACATGAATGAAAATTTATTACGTGACATTGACTAAATACACAAACCATGCGAAGCCAAAGAAGAAAGAAATAAATAAAAATAAAAACTTTAACGTCGACTGACTCTCAGTAGGTATTATTCCAATAAATAACTTTGGAGTTTGAAAGTCCCGCAGCTGCGTGTTTTTCTCAGTTATGGTACTATATTAACATTTTAACGTACTACCTAGGTAACTTGAAAGTGTTGAAATTAAGAAACGTATTGCAGCGTCTTTCCGCACACATTTTTCCTTAGCTTACAGCCTATCTTTCATAAAATTCGCTTTGGCATCTTGCTTTATTCTTCTGATAAACTTATAAAATATACCAGCATCTAATAGCATCCATTTAGTGTAAATAAACTATTTTTTTAATATCCCTTTCCCTTTTTTCAATGTACCTAAGGATTGCAATTCAATATGCCTATTATTTACATTATTGAAAATATCTATGTACATTATTTATGATTTACAAAACAGACACAAAAACCAACATAGCATTTACATAGAAACAGTCAAACATTTAACTTATCTCTGAATGATGAATTATCGAGGTTAAAATACAACGTTGACTAGGGTATTTGACTAAAAAAAACTAATTAGTCCGTCAGTCAGATTTCCAAAAAAGTACTAGACACGTATTTTTTGTTTTATCAAAACAATAAAACTATAAAAGGCATCAAAGATCAGGAGTAGTGGCTGGTGACGTCACTGGTAGCTAAAAAGTGTAGCGTGCAGTGACGTCACACGGGTTTTCAACGCACTGTCGTCTTAATTTTTTGTTTATATGAAAAAAGAAAAAATACGTGTCTAGTAGTTTTTGGAAATCTGACTGACGGACTAATTAGTTTTTTTTTGTCAAATACCCTATTCTGGCTGGTTGACCCACATCTATTCAAACATCATCTCCACCGAAAATTCCGGTTAATTGGTAAAGATATTCGTCAATTCAACGTTGAGCTTTGCTTCTTATGCAACGATTTGTCTAAATATAAAGTTTTCTTTCTTTTCTTAAAAAAAAAAAAAAACCTTTCCCTAACTAGGAATGTCTCTTGTATCGTGGGTGCGTGAACAAACATTTAAACTGACATAGACAAACAGTCAAACCCGGAACAACCACTTGTAGGTCATAGAAATACTTGTTCCGTGGGGCAATCGAACCCGCGGCACTCAACGCAGCTGCCAATCTTAACCACTGTGCTAGCCGTGCAGTGCCAAAGTGGTTTTTGATGTTAAATACTGGTGATAAATTTCCACTCTCGACTCAGCGTGTACTCAACAAACTACAACTTCGTATCAAAACATTAGAGAGATATGTTATTGTTAGATATCTGATATGTCCTATAGTAAACCAACCATAATGATTTTAAAAGCAAAGTACATATTCAACATTCTACAACATTAGGTTTAAAGATAAGATACTATAATCGCCTAAAAAGTATAACGTTTCAGGTCAACCATATTCTTGGCATCATTGAGCCCGGATATTTCCATCAATACCGTTTACAGTAACTAAAATATTTGATCTCATTCAGCTAAGTTACCTGTCTATTAACATTTCGTAGAAACAACTCTTGATAATATCACAGCTTTTTAACATGATTTGGATTGTCATCACACTTTTAGAACTACCGACAGTAGCAATACAATTTGAGTTGGTAGTGGTGCACGCAGTGACTCTGGTTTCCGTAAAGATTGAGACGGCTGATGGTGCCAGCCAGCTGCCAGTGCTCATTGCGCTGGCGCAGTGTGCCCTCAAACACGCCATTGCCTGGCGTGGTGCGTACCACCGCCATGAACTCGCGCCACCCCACCTCCTTTTCTCTCGGCTCCCCTGCCATCATCTCTGTGACATCTAGTACTTCAGCAAGCGTCAGCACTGCACATTGACGGTGTTCCTTCAAATATTCATTGACATGCTTCACTAGTTGTCCGGCTGCGTCACGAGCGTCAAAGCTCTTTGGTGAAATTTTTATACCTTTATGGCAAGTACACCAGTGGTCGTCAATCCCAGCCATTTTACAAGTTCGATTTCTGGGGATCGGCAGAAACAGACTCAAACTTTTACTTTGAGTGTTAAGTGATTCTGTTCGTTGTATTATATTTTTATTATTTATTACTTCCAAATCGATCAAGTCTGATAATGTAGCATATATGTCGTATGGCGTTGTCAGACGCCTGCTGTTTTCTCGCAAATTATCGTAGGCTAAATTGTAATTCTTATGAAATGAAGGTGGCAGCAATATATGAACAAAAGGGAGACGTTCTTCTAACCGGCCTTGTTTAGTATATCTTATTGCACCCCACCTTATCCCATGATCACTTAATAGTATAAGAATAGTTTTATCGAAATAGTTATCACTATCAAGTCTTTTCAAAAATCTTTCGTAACTATCGTCCATAGCCATCGGGTACGTTAAGTAATCATGACTCATAGACACCTCCCAAAAAAATCCAAACAGTTTGGAAGATTGTAAAGTTGATGTTAAATCTTGAATATAGTCCAGAAGTACCTTGTAAAAGTATTTATTTCCCATACAGATAAAAGAATTAAAATCCTTGGTATTACCCACGTTAATTTCTGCTTCATGTATAAAAGTTCTAATGTAGTAATCTGTTGGTGTTTTAATAAATCCGTATTTTGCAAAATTAAAAGTACCTAATTTTGCACTATCTTCACCCAGAGCTGTATAAAATCCAGCTTCTCTAAACCATTGCCAGATAAAGGGACAGTTGTCAAAATTGGCATCATAACGCGGCCAACAAGTTCTCTTCAAGTCGGTGTCTTTGATGCCGAGTAGCATAGGAGTTAAGTTAGGAAATGTATTGTCACCCACTTTGTTGTAACCTAGTAATTCAATAGCACCTTTCTCTTTCAGGTAAGCCACAGTTTTTGGCATGGTTCTATGAAAATTTAATCTTGAAATAGCATCAATACCCATCACAATCACATTGTAAGATGATTCGTTAGATTTCTTTTTCAGCTTGTGGATTATTTTTTTGTGTGCAAATAGGAAGTACTGTTGGTAGACCTGTTTATAATTATACTCGCAAGTGACCAACACAAATTCATGCTTTGCTTTGATACTATCAGAAAAATTCTGACAATCTTCGTATTGAACTCTATCATCTACATGTTCTGAGTAAACATTTTTGATAGACTTTGGTCTGTAAAATGATTTGTAACAACACGAGATATCTTCATTTTTAGGAACATTATAATATTGTAAAAGTTCAGGATCGACCCAAATATGTGTTTCATTGCGTTGTAGAAGAGAATAGTTGGCGTTGGGGCAACTTTTTAACTTTGTTGGAGGTTGATTGAATTGTTTCATAGTTTCATCTAAGGCTATTAAGCTGGGTATCGTACAACCTTCCGTTTTGATTGTGAAGCTTGCTTCAGGCTCAATATCGTATTGGTGAAATTGTAAGGGCGATATGGGTTGTTCATTGTTGATGAGAAAAATCTCGGTGCGATTAGTGACGGAAATAATAATGAAACTGCTGCCAAACACCATTGCGAGGAGGAAGAGATATTTTAACCGCGCCGGCACCGATGGCAGCCTACTGCTGCCCTTCAAAAGCTGGGCCATTCTGAAAACAAATAAAAAAAAAGAACTTACAAGAAAGATCGTAAATACAATTAGTCTATCCAAAAGTTTCTTTAGTTTAACACTCCAAACAAGTGACGTCAACAAAAATGATTTTAAAAAATATTTTATGAACATATTCATGTACAAAGAAAACACATTTCCTTGTTCGTCTCAACACAGCTCATGCGTTGTGTCACAGATTACAGAATACTACATACGTTGTGTTAAAGTGTTAAAGACGTAGGGGAAAGCGGGGTTGAAAGTTCCCGGGATAAGTTGTTCCGATGCGAATAGATACAAGAGGAAAAAATATAGTAATACGCGTGAAGATTGTAACGAGAGACCTCGATGGTGCGCCATTATAGCCGACGTTTTGGTAACTCCAGCGGCGACGGATGAGTGGGTGTGTGCATAGAGCTTCTAACCTGTCATGTAAGTAAAAATTTTCATGTTCATACTTATTGGTTTATTTTGTCAAATATTGTAGCTATTCATACAACTATTGTAATGATTGTAGTAAATATGGTCAGGAATCATATGCTTAGGTTATTTTTAGCATTATTTTAATATTTTTATCTGATGATGGGTCCATATGGCAGAAGGGAATAAGGGGTTGGATGTTCCGTTATTGCGGGGCTGATTGTTCCTCGGAACAACTTACGTCATTTGAGATTTAGTTCTGTATACAAACGATTTGATTTGTGATCAAACGGTGACGCATCCAAATGCGTACCTAGAAACAAAAAACTGATTGAGGAACTACCGTCCATTATGTGATGCTAAGTCTCGGAGCGCTGTGGAAAGTCTGGAGGTCCAACCAGAGACATCTACAATGTCAAAAGTATCAAGCCAATATGATGATCGAAGAGAAACCTCCAATAGTACAGTCCTAGACTTGGAGCAAAAAGATGAACAGCCAGGTCCGTTCAATTGTACATGGAGACGTAAAGCCAGGACATTATAATGGATATAGACCCAAAACCTCAGCCAACGCCAACAATACGTAGCGTTTTGGACATCGCAGACAAATAGATCGCAGACAGTGATAAAGAGACGTATTAGAAATACAGTAGTGTCAACAGACACACCAAATAAAAATGCGTTTCATATAACTTATTTAATAATATATTATAAATGCATATACCTTTGTTTTATATTTTATGACAAATTATTTTGATTTGTAGTCGTAAACAATGTAATCGGAACAACTTACTTCAATGACGGAACAACCAGCCCCACAACGGGGTTGGTTGTTCCACTCCAGAATTCTAGAAAAAAAAAATGTTTCTAGGAAAAAGACTATTATACTTGTGCAAAAAAACTGAATACATTTTGATATGCCGATAAACGTTACATCTATTTAACTAGTCTTATTTTCCATGAACATATTAGCAATTTTCGAAAAATCTGAACTTTGAACCCCGCTCTCCCCTATGGATATGTAGCTTGTATTTTTACAACTTGTTTACAGCTCGTAGCAAGTGCGGCAGAAGAGTTTGCAAACACGCCAGTAGTGGATAGTTATCATTAACAATTTTTGTTATGAGACAGACTGTAAAGTAATCCAGATTTTTTCCATACTATATCATTTATATAAGTATATATGTACCTACTTATGAAAAAAATCTGCTGTTGCATATATTTTGTAAAAGGAATTTATTTATAAACGATGGTAGATATGTGACGTTAAAAATATACGGTTATTATGATATTGTCGATTTCAATAACTTTTTTTCTGATTTAGAGTTATTTCAAGTTCAACTTGATCTATATTACTTTAAGGAACTAAAAAAAATAAAGGACCTTACCTAGTAGAGCGAGTCAATGTCGATTAAAAAAAAATTCTATTTCGCGGATCTCTGCTAACACTATGAATATACACTTAACACTACGATATACCTAAAGTAAGTCTTATCTTGAGTGTAAATTTTGAATACCTATTTGATATTTTTTGATGATGATGATGATTCTCAGACGTCAACTTTATTTCGTGAATAACAATATCTGATTTTCTTAAATTTTGTTAGAGTACATACTTATAAGTACAAAAATTTGTAAATTTTTTATGTAAAATATACAAAGTGCATACAACTAAAATGTCTATAACATTTAGTTGGCATCTGTAAATTGAGTGCTTAAAGCTTTAAATAATTAACTGAGCATACAAGGTTTACATACTTTCCAGTGCTTTTATCTATTTATGGAGTGGTATTATTTCAGGTAAATAGATACTTGTAATTAATTACTTTTTAGACTAAACATGTAGGTACGTGTATTCTTACACGGTTAAAATAGCTTTCTTATTTTTGTAAACACATACATAAACAGAAATAGTGAGTGTCTATCAATATATTTTCTATCGTTTATATCATTAGCTCTGGAATTTCGACTTTTTAACCGATATTTAAAAAAAAATACTCACTCACCTTGGAAGAAGTTGACTTAACGTCGGATAAACACGGAGTGACAAAAACATTGGAAACTGAAGTTACAACAACACAAGAAGTGTAATCGGTTGATCATTCTTAATTTAAAACAATATTTACGTTCACACCGATTGAAACGAATGTGTTTTGACATTAAGCATCAGCGGGACATGGGTATGTAAGTACATTTTTCATTATAATGTGATTGAGATGTGCAGAGGCTGCGAATGTACTGGAGTGGTCCAGACGCCCGGGGGATGTTGTGCCCGGATTCAATACTGACTGAAAATATCTCAGTATGAAGTTCGTCCTAATGGTCGCCTTATGAAACATGTAAGCAAGATAGCACTAGTCAGCAGAGTATCGCACAGGGAGACGGAACGGAAAGGTCGGAGCGGAGGCTGCGCGCATGCGCTTTCTGGCGCGGTGAGCTTTGAGACTCTCGATAGCACACTCGACGTCCACTTAGTACGGCGATGCCCATGTGTACATCACACATGGGTATATCAGATACCATGTGGACGTGGAAAAAAATATAATACCTAAGCACTACAACTTCTTTTATTTATAAGAGATAATTAAAATTGGTCTGCCGATTGCTTAGGGGCTTAAATGAAATGAAATCGTTTATTAAGCAAGTAGAATCACCGATCACTTTCACACGTCATATGTTTTTTTTTTATTAACTAGATGAAGCCGGCATTTCCTAACTGACTACCTTAGAGAAGAAATAGCCGAAACAAATTCAGGGATCATCGTCTTTTTTCAAGACCAGACATTAAAAATGAAAATGTGTACAATAATTTACCTTATAATTACGCATATTGTTTAATAACAATGCTTAACAGAGCGAGCAGCTCAGTCCCAAGCTTTTATGTCTTCTAAATAATCTGTGATTTTATAATACCCCTTTTTGCAAAGTTTGGCCTTTACCTGCATAGTTTTTAAATCATTTAATGGGTAAGTTTCGAATGTCCATGGGAAGCTTGTTGTAAAAGTGTATACATTGACCCATGAACGAGTTGCCTACTCTGTGGAGACGAGTGTGATGTACAGCAAGACTGTGTTTGTTCCTGGTATTTATATTATGAATATCACTTATTATCTTAAAATCCGATATATTTTTATGTACATACATAAGATTTTCAAATATATACTGTGAAGCTACAGTCAGAATGTCCACCTCTCTGAATTTTTCTCTAAGAGAATCTCTAGGACCAAGGTTGTAAATGTCTCGAACAGCCCTTTTCTGTAAAACAAATATGGTATTGATGTCCGCACAAGTGCCCCAGAGAAGAATCCCATAAGTCATAAGACTATTAAATAACTAAAATAAACAATTCTGGCTGTATCCACATCAGTTATCTGTCTAATTTTCTTAACAGCAAAAGCGGCGGTACTGAGTCTACCCGACAGCTTCTCAACGTGTGGACGCCATTGTAACTTGGCGTCAATAGTCAATCCAAGAAAAACTGTCGACTCGACAGGGATCAACTCTACTCCATTCAGTTGAACATTGGTACTTAGCTGCCTGACATTTGGCGTAGAAAATTTAATGACTATAGTTTTTTTTTTTCATTTAAGAGAAGGTTATTTACATTAAACCAATGGAGAACTTTAGAAAGTGCATTGTTAACTTCGTCAAAATTTGCTAGCTGACGCTTGACTTTAAAAATAAAAGAAGAGTCATCCGCGAACAATACAATGTTGTGATTATCCCTCACGTGATGAGGTAAGTCATAATATAGATTAAAAACAAGAATGGACCTAGAATTGAGCCCTGCGGAACGCCCATGGTGACCACAAATCCTGCAGATCTCTTGCCATTAACATCAACCTTCTGAATTCGATTATTCAGATAAGAAGTCAGAAGGTCGAGAGCTCTGTCCCTCAAACCATAATGGTACAATTTCCTAATAAGAGTATCATGATGTACGCAATCAAAGGCTTTGAACAAATCACAAAAAATACCAAGAGCATCTTGCGATTCCTCCCAGGCCCCAAATATGTTCTTTAGCAACGCCACGCCCGCATCTGTAGTTGAACGACCCTTTGTAAAGCTAAATTGTTTCACGTGCAGTAAATTATATAAGTTATAGTGCCTCAACAATTATTTCAAAATTAATTTTTAAAAAATTTTGCTCAAAGTTGGTAATATCGAAATTGGCCGAAAATTCATGGGATCAGTTGTACTACCAGATTTGAACAGTGGAATTACTTTGCTAAGTTTCATCAAATCAGGAAACATACCAGATGTGACACAAGAATTAAAAACAATTGCTAAGAAAGGTGCGATAACATCTATTATTGAAGCAGGACAGGGACAGGAGGACAGGAGGACAGGGTTTTCTTAACATACTGTATACTGACAAACCCCAATGACCGGCAGTTTTTTTTTTACATCAAGATCCTTAAAAGATTCTATAATGTCTTTAGCAGTCACAGACGTAAATTCAAAGTGTTTGTCACATTCTGGAACACATTCTTTTAGTATGACGTAAACAGAAGTGGAGGAAGAAGACAAAGTTTTTGTTGTTATTATTGGAATATTAGTAAAAAAATTCTCAAACTCAGTTGCTACCTCCAAGTCCGCCTTTATATCTTCATCGTTAATTTTAAGCTGGAAATTGCGATTTTGTACTGTGGTTCTTCCAGTTTCAGAATTTATAATTTGCCAAGTTGTTTTGATTTTATTTCCAGAAGATTTTATTTTATTTTTAATGTGTATGGCTTTTGCTGAAGAACAGGCCCTTTTAAAAGTTTTTGAATAACATTTAACAAATTCTTGAAAAGTTTCATCATGGTTATATGTTTTTTCCTGATACAATTCATAAATTTTTTCCCTGCTTTTATAAATACCCGGGGTTGCCCAGTCACTAAATATAAGGCGGTCGCTAACAGGCAATGTTTTTTTTTGTGAAAACTTTTTATTAAATTCACAATTAATCAGGTTAAATAGTACCTACACTATACGCATGATCCGGGTTGGTGTGATGAGGCAAGCCCGGTAACTTTTCAATTAAATTATTTTTAAAATGTCCTAAACGATTTTCATTTACTGGAACAAAACTCACAAGTTTTCTTTGAGCTCCGACTTCAGTTTTCTGAGGAAAAGTATCTAACTGGCCACAGTGATCAGAGTCTTAACTAATTTATAATTAAATGGTCAGAAGGTCTTAAGTTAGTAAAGATGGTGTCTAAACAGTTGGCACTTGTGGCAGTTATTCTAGTCGGGTCAAAGAATCTTGCGTACAAATTATAAGACTTGAATAATGACATTTTATTAACTGTAGCTGATTTCTCTAGAACATTAATGTTGAAGTCTCCACAGACAACAACTGTTTTGTTACTGTGACAAGTCTTTAATAAAACTTCCTTCATATATTTTTCAAAAATATCATAGGAAGCACATGGGGGCCTGTAGACACTTATTACAATAAACTGCTCAAGCTCGATGCAAGCAATTTCAATAACTCGCTCAACAGAGAGGCTTACAATATCAGCCCGTTCTTTAAATTTGATATTGTTACGAAAAATTATTAGGGAGCCACCCCTTATCATATTCACTCTGCTGAATGAGCTAGCAATCTGATGGTTATTAAAGCTGAACATGAACTGATGGGATTTTAACCAATGTTCAGTAAGACAAACAATATCAATATAACTACAGTTCATGAACAACTCCAATTCTAATTGTTTATTTATCACACCCTGTATATTTTGATGAACAATTTTAAGGTTATTATTACTCATTATGTTTTGATAATTAATATTTAATGGGTGTGATATTAATGGATCTAGGTTTACATTTCTGCTAGAGTTTAACTCTATTGTCTCAATGTCCCTTGATAATGGGTACAAGTCTAATTTATTATTTAAACTAGTGCTAGAGGTTGACTCTATTCTCTCAAGTTGTAATTTAAATAACGTGGAACAAATTCCTAGCTCTGCTCATTACCACTAAGTGTATTACTTATAATTTCATTGCATTGCTCAAAAGAAGCAAGTTGTTTAGCCAAATTCTTGGCTGTAATAGAAAAAAAATATGATAGCGACACAGCTATCATATTTTTATAATAATTAGAAAGATCACGAAACCAACAATATTGAAAACACAATGAAAACTTAATGAAATAGAAAGAAAAATATGTATGTGCTGAACTTAAATTTAGTTTAAGTTTGTGAACAACCGAATCGGGCTCTTTGTGTCATTTAAATAACCGGTGGATTCCATAATGTTTAGTAATGTACCATATGCATTATCCATCTTTACTGGATCATTTAAATTGTCATGATCTACGTATTTTTCTAAAATACGCCGAACCACTTAGTTTTATTCAGAGTTGTAGTGAAGTCTTGAACATTATTCAGTTGAACTTCGTTGATTCGTTATGTTGTAGTTTGGGTGTAGATTGTAGTCTGTAATTAAAACCAAATTTTCCTCTATTGAACATACCAAATCTGGAAGTATCCACCAATGCCATGTCATATCTCACGTCTTTAAATCTTTCCCAAGTAAAAGGGCAGCTGATCAATGATTCGTCCAACAAGTGGTTGTCAGTTTGGAGCTATTCATGCCAGCTAGATCCAGTATCATATTCTTAAATGTGCCGTCTGTTACGGAGTTGTAACCCTATCATTAATTCTATCGCTCTGTTTTTTTCAACAACTCTATATTCGGCATGGTTCGATATAAGTTTAGCCTTGACAAATATCCTATTCCCATTATTTACAACATAATTATGTACAACACAATCAGTATATAACGTGGCGACACAATGGTGACATTTAATTAACACACGAGTAGGGCTAGTGCCTACTAATCATAATAATTTTGATATTTTAAGATAACCCGAAAATTGAAAAAATTTCAAAGAAAATAAATAATATAGTAGGAACCAAAATTGGGATCACCCTTGCAAAAATTCATTCACGCAATTACTTACCTCGGAGGTGCGCGGAAGGGGAACGCGTCACTTCGCGTAGCGAACTTGTTAGCGGGCTGGCAACCACACAAATTTAAATCATACCTACCCATTCGTAATCGACATGATTCTTTGACGGCTTTTTTCAATGAATCCGGGGGGGGGGGGGGGAGGGGCTCTTTGCACTAATGCTACCTTCAGCGGAGCTAGTTATAGTCAAACACTAATCATATCACACTTAACTGTTATTATTTTATAAGCATTTTGATGCCATTCTCCGTAAATTAGAATCATGGACGCATATTCAGCTGCTGTGTAGTTCGGATGTGTACTCGCCATCATAGACACTAGTTTACACAAGCACTAATAAATAAGATAACACAAATAACGTTCGTAACACAAAAGAAGTAAACAGACCAAACTAAAATAAAACAAAGCGTCTTTATCGCGGTACCATAATCTAATTACTATCCTAATTACACAAAAAATCACTTCATATTATAAAACAAAGTCACTTTCCCTATCCCTATGTCCCTGTGTATGATTAAATCTTTAAAGCTCCGCAACGGATTTTGATGCGTTTTTTGTAATAGATAGAGTGATTAAAGAGGAAGATTTATATGTATAATAACATTCATTAAATTGTGAACAAATACTATTATTTTTGAGGTTTCTAATGTGATGTCGTAAATCATTTTTTTTTCGCGTTTACCGTGAAACGCAAACTGAACACTACGAGATTCATCAAAATAATGTACTAAATATTGTACACATTGAAAAAATCTACAAAAAAATCCGCGATGGTATATGTCTATCTCTTATGGATATCCCACAAAAACATTTTTTTGTCATGAACTTACGCCAAATACCATCTAATTTTGGAAGCGATTTTAAAAAATACGGCATTAATCCTTATCCAATTTAATATCTCAAATAAATAGTTCATTTAATATAGATCTGTATTGCCCCTTGCAGTATGTGATTTAAATGAATATTATCGAAGATATTACAGATTTAAAAATTGCGGGCACGACCGACCAGCCGGGGCGGCAGGAGCGGTGGCGGCGCGGACCGCTGTTTTTTATACGTTCACAGTTTTATAGTGTATTTAGTGTATTTAAAGCGCGATATAACCGGACTCCACGCGGGCGAAGCCGCGGGCGGAAAGCTAGTATTTATATAATTTACGGAGGCGCTCTTTGTAACGAACGGGGCCGAGGGGAGGTGGCCTATCTCTTTTCTGTAATATTTTAATTTCATTGATGAAATATCCATGACCCCGGCAAATGACCGCTGCGCGACAGTTCTCTAAATACATGGTAATTAGATAGTAGTTTTTAAAAAAATAAGTAAATTTGCTAATAATAACATTTCATGAAAATAAAATCTCTTTATGAAGCCAAAATGTAACAAAGTAGGTATATGTGTTTTCAGTTAATGTCACCATTGGAGCGCCACGTTGTATAACGTTGACTGACACGTGCTAACAGTGTATGACATATACATAATTATGTATGTTGTAAACTGATTGGCTAGCACGTGTCTTAAAAGGATTATCCCTTGTATGTAAATGGCTTTTTCGGTCGATCTATATACTTACGAATTATTAATCATATTATGAAGTCTCGGTTATCATAATATGTGAAAGGAAATCAAGGTTTGATTCGATAATAATTTTATAAAGTTCATAATTACATTTTATACTTAATCCATATGTGGGTTTCGTTGCTTCCTAACAAACGATTGTTATATTTTTAACGTAAGTTTGTTCGCTTTAAAGGTTCACATAATTTGTACACAATGTAACAAAAACCCCGTTGCTCCTTTCAAACATATACCTACATTTATCTACAAGCACTTCATTATGAAATTATAATTTTAAAAAGTAATCATTGTCTAGTCGAGGGGTCAAAATCAAATAATTATTATAATCGACAAGTTCGAAAAAATGTTTAGAATATAAATATGTAATATAATATGTAGAATATAGATGTAATAAGTTACAGAGATTGGGGTGAACGTTCTACTTACGTCTAGTTTCATCATGCAGAATTGCTGAGATAAGAAAACAGAGAATACAAATATGTACTAATAATTAAATATTTAATTTAATTATTTTTGTTGAACAATTTTTTTATAAATGACTTGCTTTATTACGCCCGAATTTTTGGTACATATTGTAAATCGTCTTAGGACATTGACGACTGGAATAACTAATCCGCACTCAGTGTGAATAAACTTTCATTGCCATATCGCCTATCTAGCGAATCAAAAATAGCAATGTTAGGGTCTTTTTCATCAACTAACAGAACTCCATATGGGATGTCGCATAAAGTTTTCCTTACAAATATAACAACTTGGATAAAAATGAAGACAATTGTTTCTTTTTTCCTTCTTTCTGTTGCGTATCAATGAACCATAACATGGACATTAATCGTGCAATGCAAACTCGCTGTTTTTAAAAACCTTTTAAACCAACTTTGCCAAATTTCGTTTCCGATTTTATGTGGTGGGAACACTATAAAATGTTTAAATAACATTTGAAACTGTTGAAAAAGTAAAGGTGGGGGTTAAGTGGTGAGCATTCCAAATATTGTGATTATATTAAATCTTATATGATACTAGCTGCGCGCCGCGGTTTCACCCGTGTAGGTTTCGATATATTTTTTTTTTATATGCTCCGCTCCTATTGGTTGCAGCATGATGTTATATAGCCTAAAGCCTTCCTTAACTAATGGGCTATCCAACGCAAAAAGAATTTTGAAATTGAACCAGTGGTCCATGAGATTAGCGCGTTCAAATAAACAAACAAACAAACTCTTCAGCTTTATATATTAGTATAGAAGTATAGATTAAGAACTCAAACCATTTAATCTAAATAAATCAAGTATTTAACTGATTTCAACATGATGATGATGAAATCAATTACAGACTTGAATTGTCATTGGGCCGGTCAGTCAGAAATACGAAGCTAGTTGGTTTAAAATTAAACGACTAATATTGTAGCCTTAAGTTTATACAAAAACTAGCTGCGGTACGC
This sequence comes from Sesamia inferens, assembly GCA_037179545.1. Taxonomy (NCBI): domain Eukaryota; kingdom Metazoa; phylum Arthropoda; class Insecta; order Lepidoptera; family Noctuidae; genus Sesamia; species Sesamia inferens. Next base: position 22,941,175 of record CM073934.1, on the reverse strand, counting down.
GGTTTCACCCGCGTAGATTTCGGTATGTTTTTTTGAAGTGAAACTTCTTTAGGCACGCTTGACTTGGGGAGTAAGCTGGCGAAAGCGTTACGAAAAATAATCGGGCAAGGCGAACGGAAGTTAAGTGGGGGATATAAGCACAGAGGCGCCCGTGGCGCGAGCTTGGTACTACAAGGTCTACGAGTTTTTTTTTATTTTTCAATAAAAATAGAAGATCTATTCAATTTTTTTTTTTTTAAATTTGAGACACGGATACACTTATTTATTTATTTAGTCCCTCCTGTATCCCCTTCCCTTACTCCCCCCCTCACCCCTTAATATTCCCACGAAACTACCCCCCTCACCCCTTAATAATCCCACGAAACTACCCCCCCCCCCGACCCCCCTCATTGATTACCTCACCATGGATTATCTCGGGAACCAGAGGTCGTGGACTACCCGAGTTTGGGGTCCCCTGAATCAGGAGGAGGAGCCCGACCTTTTGGCCCCGAGGGAATCCACTCCCCTTCCCCCCCGCAACCCCACGAAACCTACACCCCCCCCCCCGACCCCCTTTAGTTACCTCACCCCCCCGTGGATTATCTCGGGAACCAGAGGTCGTGGACTACCCGAGTTTGGGGTCCCCTGATTCAGGAGGAAGAGCCCGACCTTTTGGCCCCGAGGGAATCCACTTTTTTTTTTTAAATTGGAGGTCTATGCAAAAATATTAATTTATAAATGAAAGCATGAAATAAATTTAAATATTTCTAGAAAATTAATATATGTATATGTGTATACATGTATATATTGTACATATATATATATATATATATATACATACAGATGGTGAGAAAGAAGTTTCACTTCAGTCGTGTGGTCATAAGCACACTCGTTTTTTTTATATGCTCCCCATCTATTTGCCGCAGCGTGATGTTATATAGCCGAAAGCCTTCCTGGATTAACGGGCTATCTAACGCAAAAAGATTTTTCAAATATGACCAGCAGTTCCTGAGATTAGCGCATTCAAACAAACATACTCTTCAGCTTTATTAGTACCTATAGAAGAGCATTACTGAACACGAATTCGTTGTCTTCACTACAATATAGGTACAATATATAAAGAAAACCCTGTCCGATCCGTGAAGGTATTGTTAGGTATCGATAACTGATACTACTAATGGATACAAAGCTGGGCTAAACTTAAAAAAATCCCCTTAAATAAATACCTAAATATTATTTCGCAAAAAGAGGTAACTTAATACATGTGCGGTAGGCAACCCTTCAGCGGGCGACGGGGGGCAGGCCACGCGGCACGTGGTCGCATCGCTTTAAGGATAATTTTCAAATTTGGGGCCAAAAGCGTGGAATTAGAAATATTTTTTTCAATTCTGATATTACTGTAAATCAAAGTATTGTAAATTATATATGTCGGAGATCGTCGATATAATTTTAATAGAAGTTGCCGATTTGATTTACGTAGTAGAGGGGCGAACGCTTGTGACGTTATTTTGTGATGGCGTCACATGGACAGAGTCGCTTTGGGAAGTGGGGTTCGTCGAACGGTCACTTTGCATCGAGACGCGGACCAAGGCACTTCTCCGAACCGAAACTGTCGTTTGCATATTCACATTGTTATTATGAAGATTGGAGGGTATATCTACAGGTCGTGGGTCGTGCTTCAATTCAAAACTCACCTACGAAATGGAACCTGTACTACCACACCAAGATGCTGTCGACCATACCGCTCTGCTGTCGCTGTCTCCGACATCAGAAGTTGGATAAAGAACTACACTGCTCACAATCTCGATATAAATCAAGGAACAGAATAACAGTCACTTTCTACCAATATTTTTATAGTACTTGTGCGATTACTTGTGTGGTAGTTGTTCATTGCCTTTGTATGAGCTTCTGTAAATGCTGGATGTACTGGCAGTGAGGCTGGAAGTAAACGTCACGTTCGAGGTGCGCTTAATTGCTGGCACAGAGATCGCCCGCGCAAGGTGCGCTGCAGGAGTGTGCTGCAGGCGTGTACGTGCGGCTGGACGCGGCGCTGTCACGACAGTGCTGACTGATTCTTGGCGCGCGACAGTGCTGGCTGTTGATTGGCGAGCGAAGTGCGCTTGCGGAGCGCGTAAGGTGGGTTAGCGGAGCGCGCAGGGTGCGCTTGTGGAGCGCGCAAGGTGAGCTTGCGGAGCGTGCAAAGTGCGCTTGCGTAGCGCGCTTCTAGCTGCTTGGTGAATCGCATCAATGGCGTGTGGCGCTGCTGGAGCTGCGTGCGGCGCAGCCAGAGTTGCGTGCGATTTGCGGAACGCCCAAGGTTTCAAGACTTGAGCCTCTACTCTGCAGGCGATGAGAAGATGGCGATCGGCGAATGGCGATCGTTACCTATTGAAATCGTTGATTGGAAACAGAACTTATAAGTACCCCACGATCGCATAAGTACGAAAGATTTTTCCAAGTAATGTCTGCAGAGTTAGATTTTCATAATGTAGAAGATGGTGAGGAGGGTGCCTCCGCCAGCAAATGGAACACGTATCATGGCTATGTGGTCGCGCTGCACGCACTAGTCTGTAGTCGTAACTGCAACCCAGTGAGGGGTTGTTCAGAGCGCGATGGGCAGCTAGTGGTGTGGCGGGGACACTAGTAGGTATGGTCGCACTGCATGCACTAGTCTGTAGTCGTAACTGCAACTCGGTGAGGAGTTGTTCAGGGGGCGATGGGCAGCTAGTGATGTGTCGGGGACTCTGGTAGATATGGTCGCACTGCATGCACTAGTCTGTAGTCGTAACTGTAACTCAGTGAGGAGTGGTTCAGGGGGCGATGGGCAGCTAGTGATGTGGCGGGGACCTGGGTCTCTGAGGAGACTATTAGTTGTACGGTCATGTTGACCTGGGAGTCGTGGACTCTAGAGTTGGTCGTATCACATGAGGTGATGACGATGTGGGTGTCAACTATGAGTTGTCACTAGCTACAGTGGTAGCGAACCATGGTGTGTTTTCTTTTTGATGATTATGATTTTGATTTGATAATTATGAGGCTTGGAGGAACCTTTTTTCTTTTTGAATTTTGATAATTATGAGGCTTGAAGGAAGCTCTTGCGTTTAAGTTCCAAAAATGATTAAGCTTGTTTGGTTTTCTAATAGTCATTGTAACTAAACGTGACGTGTGACGGTCAGGTTGGCCGAGCTATCAAAAATGCTTCAAAGTCGGTTTTCTGTGTTTTTTTTTATTTGTTACAGACGTGCACGAGGACGTGCAACGGGAAATATCGAAATTTGGCCGGAATCGGCGGTTGGCCTGGTGAACCGAATCCCTGTCTCCGGGGCTGAGGGAGCTTCGAATGCGACTGGGATTGGCGCTGGGATGATGATGATGATGCACGAGGACGTGCAACTCGTCAGGCTGGCCGTGTCGGAGATCGTCGATATAATTTTAATAGAAGTTGCCGATTTGATTTACGTAGTAGAGGGGCGAACGCTTGTGACGTTATTTTGTGATGGCGTCACATGGACAGAGTCGCTTTGGGAAGTGGGGTTCGTCGAACGGTCACTTTGCATCGAGACGCGGACCAAGGCACTTCTCCGAACCGAAACTGTCGTTTGCATATTCACATTGTTATTATGAAGATTGGAGGGTATATCTACAGGTCGTGTTTCAATTCAAAACTCACCTGCGAAATGGAACCTGTACTACCACACCAAGATGCTGTCGATCCTACCGCTCTGCCGTCGCTGTCTCCGACATATATATTAACGTCACGCAAGTTGTCCAATCATTTTATCTTCATAAATATTGCAAGATTTTAAGTTATTGCTGTAAAACAAGCTCAAATCTCATTCGTATGACTGTCTCCAAATTCAAATTCTGTAAAACTTTCTTTTTTATTTAAAAATCTGTAATGGAAATTAGAATGTTATCTTTTTATTTTATAATGTAACTATGAAAGAACATTAATAAAAAACTAAGATATTTTTACAAACAAAGGAAGGACGATATACAGGCTTTTAGAAAAAGGACATTTTTGATATTTCATTTGTGTTATCGTCATTTAATCCCCATCCCCCCATATTACGCCATTTTACCGCGCTCAGCAACTCGCAGAAGGGTTCAGGTAGTCACCAACAACTTTAGTGTATAAATGTTTACTTCATTATTTTAAGAAAAAAAAAAAATCGAATATCAGGTAAGGTTTCGCAATGTTAATCAAATTTACATCATTAGTGTCAGGCCAAATATTGTGAATCAGTTATTCGTTGTTTTATTTTCATCACATTTGTTAAGGTAAGTGTCCAGTGCATGCTTCGATTTCAATGTTAGTTAATGTTCTAGGGTCGTTTTCGTTTTCGTCGTGGCCAAAAACGTAGAATTTTCATGAATTTAAACTTTTTTATTTTTTTTTTATTATTTTTGTGTTTAGGTAAATTCCGAATAAGAAATTTATCATAATAATCAAATTAACCACTCATTTATTGCAATCATTCGCTAAAATACAGTAATTTAAGTGACACAAATGAGTCACATTAGTCAAATGATGTTTTGTGTCTAATAAGTTCTGTTTGTCTGATATATTAAAAAAAAACTTCCAAAATTCTCATTCATGTCCCTTTCATTCGTGTCGTTAGACACGTTACACGAATGATACAAAAAGACGCACAACTGATAAATTTAAAAGACTTGTTGAAGTGAAACTTCTTTAGGTACGCTTGACTTGGGGAGTAAACTGGCGAAAGCGTTACGAAAAATGTTACGAAAAATGATCGAGCAAGGCGAACGGAAGCAAAGTATAGTCCTATTTCGTCTGTACTACAACCAAGGAGTTGGCTCATGTAAATATTGCATGACATGCCGAGTATGAAGTTGTGAGTTCGCATCTCGCCGAAGGCAATATATATTTTTCGGATCTTTTTAAGATTTGTTAACAATTGAGTCGAGTATGAAGTTGTGAGTTCGCATCTCGCCGAAGGCAATATATATTTTTTGGATCTTTTTAAGATTTGTTAACAATTGATTACCTAAGAGCACAAATAATTTATAAATTTCGTTCTGTTCTGGCTTTTATATTGTTTTATATATTTTTGCTGAACATTTCTGATATAATTGAAAGTATAGAAGAAGATATCGTCACAATACGATAATTGGACACAAAGTACAAATTGCTTTCGAGCCTCATAAGCTCAATTATTAAGCTAAGTACCTTGATTGATTAAGAACTATGAATTTCTTCGAGAACATGTCGCTGCGAACACCCCCCGACCCCCTTCATTGATTACCTCACCCCCCCGAGGATTATCTCGGGAACCAGAGGTCGTGGACTACCCGAGTTTGGGGTCCCCTGAATCAGGAGGAGGAGCCCGACCTTTTGGCCCCGAGGGAATCCACTCCACCCTCTCCCCTGCCCCCCTTTCCCCCTCCCCCCTTTCCCCCTCCCCCCTACCCCCCGCAACCCCACGAAATCTCCCCCCCCCCTCCGCCCCCTTTAGTTACCTCACCCCCCCGTGGATTATCTCGGGAACCAGAGGTCGTGGACTACCCGAGTTTGGGGTCCCCTGAATCAGGAGGAGGAGCCCGACCTTTTGGCCCTGAGGGAATCCACAGCCCCCTCTACCCCTCCCCCCTCCCTCCCCCGCAACCCCACGAAACCTATCCCCCCCGACCCCCTTTAGTTACCTCACCCCCCCGTGGATTATCTCGGGAACCAGAGGTCGTGGACTACCCGAGTTTGGGGTCCCCTGATTCAGGAGGAAGAGCCCGACCTTTTGGCCCCGAGGGAATCCACTTTTTTTTTTTTTTTTAAATTGGAGGTCTAAGCAAAAATATTAATTTATAAATGAAAGCATGAAATAAATTTAAATATTTATAGAAAATTAATATATGTATATGTGTATACATGTATATATTGTACACACATATATATATATACATACAGATGGTGCGAAAGAAGTTTCACTTCAGTCGTGTGGTCATAAGCACACTCGTTTTTTTTTTTTTTTAAACTTTTTATGGAAAATATTGATTTTTAACAATAACTAAACCAAAGAAACAACTTAACGAAGAAGAATCATAAAGACGAAGAGTACCTAGAAGGGAAAAATACATGCAATTCTCTCGAACACTCTCCAAAATGCATCCTACAGAAACACCGACAGGCTGGCTGCTCTTCGCCTGTGCTTCAGATTTTGGAGAACGTTTTGAATCAAAACTGGGTCGCCAATTAGCCTCTTCACACGCCTCTCCATGGAATCCAAAGTTGAACCTTCCTAACTGGATAGTTTTTCCCAGGTAGACGTAACTGTCTACAACTTCGAGAACCGAGTCTCCAATCTTTATAGGAGTCGGTACAACATGGGCATTAGACATGACTTTCATCAATTATATTAGGTAAAATGTTTTTGATCGATGATTATGTTAATTATTTTATTGACATTTCTATTAAATTCATTATAAATAACTGTCAAGATTATTTTCCAAAATAGTATTATCATTAGTGTAACCAAGTATCTCAATAGTATAATAATAATACCGTCAAAATAGTGTTGTCACTTTTTAAAAATTACCAAATTTCGGGGAAGTTTGATTTAATTCGCGGGAAAAAAGATTAAATAAAAATAAATAAAATAGTTTATTGATACAGTAACCTTTGACTTTGCTTATAACTAGGATACATAGCTTAGTTAACTAAAGGTCGTACTAATAATGTAACCCTGACTCCTAAACTAGGTGTAAAATTTTATATTATATTTGGCATGTGTTTACCTACCCTTTATTATCCTTATGGATCGGACAGGGTTTTCTTAACATATTGTGTAAAACCTTTTAATTTATTTTTGATAGTTGTCTAAAAACAGTAAATATAAAATAATAAGATTTTTTAAATTTAGTGTCAAAAATTTTAATTCATTGTTTAGCGTTCATTTTAGTATTGACATGTGAAAATGCTGTAAATATGGTGTCTCTGCGTTATAAATTTTATTATTTGAAGTCATCATGTCGTTAACACCTAAAGAAGGTACCAGGATTCTGACAATGTTCGAAGACAGACGCAGTTAGCGAAATACAGCGAGAACTGTTGGTGTGACTCTTTCCAAAGTTCAGCGTATAGGTACTCCAGCGTTTCCGTGAAACTGAATCCAATCTTCGAAGACTATGAACAGGTCGAACAAGGAGCATGACTGCGCGTGAGGATTGGTATATGGTTTTTGAGATATTGCTTTCTTACCGTTGTTGAAATAAAGAATTTTCATTTACGAGCTGGGTGATATAATCTAAGTACGGATAAATTAAGAAAGCGTTTGGCTGATGTAAATTTAAGGCCATTGAGATCAATGGCCCATAAATAGAAAGACACCACAGAAACTCAAGGGTGGGTTATGGTAGAGCACACGAGAATTGGATTCCTAATGATTGGTTAAAAATTATTTTTAGACGAATCTAGATTCATTTTATATAAGCACGAAGGGAGGATTATTTTCATTTAAACACATTGAAACATTCTTCAACTTAGTTTTCATTTTATAAAGACTAGTGTTTGATCGAAATTCCACCTGTTGGTAAGCAGTGATGCAATCGTTGATGGTAAAGCGCGCTAGTTTATTAAGAGCTTATTCACTAAATAAAAAACTGAGCGAATAGAAGGGAAGACGGCAGTTGAGCGAGGTGATGCAATATTAAACCCAACAACACGGCCAACGATGCTGCGCCAAAGAGAGATTGATCTGGAGACTCCACTACCAAACTCCCAATACAACAACATTTGGCGCATCGTAACCTACATTGCAACACAACTGCTCAGACCCGTCCTCCCTACGGCTTCACCAGACATCATGCCGGAACCAACGAATCGTTCGAACCGACTTTGTCTGGTGGGTGGTAACTTCTGTCTTCAGCTAATGTCATGACCTACCACCGTATTTTGGAAGATATTAAAGATTTACTAAGTGACTCTTTTCCAGCGGTTCAGTGTACATATTATTTGAGGACCATTACCTTGTAAAGTGAGGAAATGTCGGCGTGCACAGCAGTAGCACTGCTCGGCGGCGGCTTATCGACTGTTATCAAACAAAATCCAATTGTTAATTTCAATTTTAATGGCCTATTAGTATGTACAACTGTAACAGTCCCATACGACTGCTTTTAAAATTAACACAAAACACTTTTGTGTAAAATAAAAATACAGCGCCAGCAACAAAAGTTTGTTATTTAAACGTAGCAGTTTTTGTACTGATAAGCTGTATTTCTTAAGTGCCCCCTTCGAACACGAAAAGCGTCTAATCTACATTTTACCCTAGTATGACGGTGTTGCATGACTCAAATAGTATTTAAATTGTACAGTTTTAAAAAAATATAGTGGCTCCACCGATGTCGGGAGCTAGCAAGCTACCGGTGGTTAGGGCTCCAGAGACAGGTACCTCCTCACGATGCGTGCCGTATCGAGGAGTACTGCCTTTTGAATGAGGCCCTTAATCTAACTGCCTAACGAGAGTCTCCATAGATGTTAGTCGAGGCTCCTGGCTATCAAACCATTGGCCGATACGACAATCGGTACAATGGCATCCGAGTTCACATGTCACATGTCTCGTGTGCCAAGTCTAGATATCTAATTTGTTTCTCATTCTCAGCTTTCACAAGATTCCCTTCATGTGGAATGGTAACATCGACAATCATTGCGAGACACGCTAATCGATCTATCACTACTTTATCAGGCTTATTAGCAATTTATTGTTTTTATTATTAGCTTAGCATCTTATGTCTGCCTAGCGATTCCACAGGTCCAGGGTCTGCAATTCTGCAATAATCTCACCGTGAAAATTTAGTTGAAATGAGTGTGGAGTGAGCTGTTCTGTCATTACAGCGAATGCCCCCAGCATTGACACATTTCATAACTTATGCTGAGCTCAGATCGAGTAGCTTTTCACGATGAGATTTTTACAGAATCGACCAGCTGTAGGTATACAAAATATCGGTCAGAAAATCGTGGTCAGAAGTTATTATTTAAGTCAAGGACAGAACCATTTACCATAATCAAAAGGGCAATGTAGAATGCTATATCACTTTTAATTAATCTGTACAAATGAGTAAAAGCTATAAACCATGTAAGCTGAAGACGTTTCGAATCAGTTAGTTATGCTTGTGTTGTTTCTTCTATCCGTAAATCATATCGTAGTTCTACCTTATCGTGTGCTGTGTAAATTAACTTTTAGGGGCAGTATAAACCTGCCAGGATTGCGGGTTGTTCGAAAAAGATACTGTCGCCCTGGCGCAAGCACAAGTAAAGGAATATGGCTGGGTTTAGTCAGTAAAACTCTGACACGCCATTCCGCTCCACCCAGAGCGGCAGAGACTGACGGGACTGGATAGTTGAGTTTGCAATAGTTGTAGCAGTACCTACAAACGCTACAAAAATTAACAACGCGTCATAGTGACGTCACACGAATTCTACATTTAGTAATCAGAGTATACCGTGCAATTAGCATACATACACTTCCCAATTCCAAGCATTGGGCAAGTGCCCATCAGACATAACACCCGTCTGGTCGGGGGATCCTCCCTTTTCTATGGAGGATGAGTGAACTTTACTCTCTATTCCTCATGCCTCCACATTGGTGATCCCGAACATGGACGTCAGCGCAGCCTTCGTGCAATCGCTTCAGCGTGACGTCATCATCATCACTCCCGCAAGCTTCAACGGCGCCCACGGCTTCAATGGGTATCCTGACCACGAGTATGCAGTGACTGCGCATACCTGGTCATCGTCCTCAGTCTCATCAGCAACCTCGGCACAGGCACAGGCTCAGGCCCAGGCGCAGCACACCCACAAGCATCGCAAGATACAAGACTCAGAACACTATCGACTTCCAATCTTCGGAGGGGAGTAATGTAGCAGTACCTACAAACGCCACAAAATTGGACAACGCGTAATAGTGACGTCACACGAATTCTACATCTCGCTATCAGAGTTTACCGAGCAATTAGCATACATACAACTTCCCTTTTCAAGCATTGGGCAAGTGCCCGCCAGACAGTTAACCCGTCTGGTCGGAAGATCCTCCTTTTCTATGGAGGATGAGTGAACTTTATTCTCTGTTCCTCATAGTTATCGTCGTAAAACAAGTCTATTGAATTATAAAAACCGGTTGAGTGTATGTCGGAGAATGCACAATGAAGGGTGGGCAGTTGCTCCTCCCCTGGAAATTTAACAGAACATGTATGAACTCCCCTAATTACTAAACGAAAGTATAAACGAGGACTTATCTCGTAACTTTTAAATAAACCACGCAGTAGGTAGACACTAACAAAATGTACGGTGTAATTGCCAAAAAACCGCGTGCGGCTATAGCGCACAAAGATTACCCATTCAAAAAATTTGACTTGCCCCCCCCTGGGCCTGGCTTGCCTTCCCCTAGGCCTGACTTGTCCCCTAGGCCAGAAGCTGGGTACACCCTTGCTCCCGTGGGTGTCATAGGAGCCGACTAAGGAAACTCTCACCAGGGAAGGGGGCAGCAGTGCTTCTCCTGTAGAATATCAAATCCTCCCCCCCCCCATATTTGGAGGGGGCCTTTGTCCAGCAGTGGACCTCTATAGGCTGAAGAAGGAGGAGAAAAAATTTAATCTCGTAGTCGAAAAACATGTTCTCCGACGTGACCAATTAGTTAATTCTGCAACTGCAAATATTACTTTGTAATGGCAATCGTGTCATCAAAGTCGTGGTGGCCCAGTGGTTAAAAGACCAGCCTCTCGAGTATGAGTGCGCGGGTTCGATTCCAGGTCAGGCAAGTACCAATGTAACTTTTCTGAAGTTATATGTACTTTCTAAGTACATCTTGGACACCAATGACTGAAGGTGAAGGAAAACATCTTGAGGAAACCTGGACTTTAAGTCTGAAATCGCCAACCCGCATTGAGCAAGCGTGGTGATTACGCTCAATCCTTCTCTGTATGAGAGGAGACCTGTGCCCAGCAGTGGGACGATTAAAAAAAAAAAAAAAAAAAAGGTCGATGAAGAATGGCAATCGCAATTCTTTTATGTGATTAAACTGACTTTCGGGTGGCTATAAATGTCACATAAATGGACGGGACGTGACGTTATTGCGTTGACTTAGAAGTTTGATGGTAGTTTTACAGCTCCAAGGAACGTAGAACTACGAAATTGATATTTAAACTTGTTACTTGTTACTGAAAATATGATTGTCCATATTATTAGCTAGTTTTGTTGTTATTAATATGTAGTAATATTTCATATATCAGGTGTACTCTTGTTATATAAATATAAGAAAAATAATAATAATAATTAAAAAGTAAACAAATAAAAGCAAAAGTAAATTCAAATATCTAGGTATGTCCATGTGTATCATCATCATCATCATCATTTCAGCCGAAAGACGTCCACTGCTGGACATAGGCCTCCCCCAAGGTTCTCCACGACGACCGGTCCTGCGCCTCCCGCATCCAGCGGTTTCCCGCGACCTTCACCAGGTCGTCGGTCCACCTTGTCGGGGGCCTACCCACGCTACGTCTTCCGGTGCGTGGTCGCCACTCGAGAACCCGTCGGCCCCATCGGGCATCGGTCCTACGGGCAATGTGTCCAGCCCATTGCCACTTCCATGTGTCCATGTGTATATTAATACATAAATAAATAAATTGTTACACACACATACACACACAGTCCAATATATAAATACAGATTCTTAATTATTGGTTTCAATTTAATTAAGTTGCTAAGAAATATGTAATCAAGTTAAGGGAGAGCGGCCGCTCCTGGCACAAGTGTTTTCAAACTTAAAAGGAGAGGTCAACCTCAATTTTGTTTGTACCAACCTAGTTTTTGAATAAAATATTTTCCATTTTTCATTATCTTAGAGAAAAAAGGTTTAGATCGCATGACACACAGACAGATGGATGACGAAGTGGCTGTTTTGAGCACAGATACTAAAACGAATAATAAAATGATTTAAATATTATTAAAAATAGAACGTAGATAGCAAGAAATCTGTTTGAAAATAAAGTTATGAACACATAGCTCACCTAGTAAAATATCGACACACCTATGTTTTTCATATTTTACAGAAACGAGGCTTTAAGGTCCTTAGGTATTACAGAACGTCACTCAAAAGTCAAGCATTACTTAAGTCTCGTTTCAAGCCATTTGATTGGTTTAAACTAGTTTTAAGTAATGCTTAAACAGAGATCAATGCTTGAGTTTCCTGCTGGCATACGGACCTAAGTCTTTATAAGTGTTTGAAATTAATTTAGATTCATGTCTGTACTAGTAGCCCAACGTAGTGTTCAACGGGTTCGAGGTACTAATAAATAAGGATATGTAATTAACTCAGTTTCACATTTTATGCAGATGTGCCAATTTTTATTACTAGGTGAGCGACATATAGTAAATAGTAAACACATGCATGTCGTAGCATGCTACGAGAATAGGACTACGGGTCTCGTAGCAGGTTACGGACTACGAGCTTGTTTCTCACGAGGGAATCTGGCTACGATTTCTGTAGTTTTTTTTTTTTAATAATTATAATCTAGCGCTTGACTGCAATCTCGCCTGATGGTAAGCAGTGATGCAATCGTTGATGGTAAAGCGCGCTAGTTTATTAAACCCATTCGCTTAAAAAACTTAGTGAATACGAAGGAAGACGGCAGTTGAGCGAGGTGGTGCAATGTTAAACCCAACAACACGACCAACGATGCTGCGCCAGAGGGAGATTGATGTGGAGACCCTCCACGACCAAACTCCCGACACAACAACACTTGGCGCATTGTACCCGGCACACATCGCAACACAACTGCTCAGACCTTGTCATTGGCTAACACAAAACGTGGAGTGCCAGAACAAGAAAAAAAAAAACTGCTCAGACCCGTCCTCCGTACGGCTTCTTACAAATTGCTGCATTTACCCCTGCACTGAATGTTTAGAAATAAAAAATAAAATTCTGCAAGCATACTGTATTCTAAATACTTATTTAATTAATCATAATACCATGTATTTCCAAATGCAATTATCATTACAACTAGAACCAACTATTCGGTATTGACTGAAGTGCATCGAAAATTAAAAATACAACTTCATCAAATAACAATAAATAAACACCAACTTTTTTAAGGTCGAAGTAATTAGAATTCCAAGTTATGGCGAGAGGGAAGACCGGGCGTTCAGTACGCATGCGCGGAAGAACCGGTGATGGCAACGCAACTAGAGGCTCCCATACTTTGTGCCATAAACTAGCACATTTCACGATTAATATAAACAGTTTCCTTGACCATCTGCCGCATACGAGATATGAATGAGGACCACTTCGTTCTCCCTCGAGGTAAGCCTTCGTTTCTTTGGTGATAAGGTTAACTCCGACGCTCGAAAATCGATAGTTAAATAACACAAGCATAACCTTAATTCCCATTGTGACTTCTAAAGTTCAACGTGTATCGTGCCTATTCAGTGAATTTGTGTATCATATTGTGTTCCCGCGAGTGTTAATAGAAATAAATATTAATTTGTGAAGTGTCTAATGACTTTTACACGAAAAGTGATCCTCCTAATGTCTAGATGAAATTAAGTATTCAGGAAGTCACTTGATCACACTCCTGTCTTGAAGGTTTATATAAACCGTTTTACAAGCCCAGAATGTGATCATTAAACATTGTTTTATAAAAAGCAAAAAAAGGGAGATGATTCCAAAATTCAGGTAGACTTGACCTATTTTTATAGGAATAGGGATGATCGTTTAGAATGCCAGCAGTGTTAATTTGTAACCACCCCATCGTTAAAACTTAGGGGAAGTGGAAAGTGTAGTGTACTGTAATTTTAACTAATACTAAGGGATTGACAGCTCATTCTAAGCTCACTTCATCTAACTTTTTACGGTGAGGTTTTAACAAAATCGATCTGTTGTATGTGAGTATGATGTGGTAGACCCTAACATCGGCTGCCGGCAGAAGTTACCACCCACCAGACAAAGTCTTGCCGCCAAGCGCTTCGTCGTGTTCCGGCATGATGTCTGGCGAAGCCGTACGGTGGAAGGGTCTGTGCAGTTGTGTTGCGATGTGTGCCGATTACGATGCGCCTCATGTTGTTGTGTCGGGAGTTTGGTCGTGGAGGGTCTCCACATCAATCTCCCTCTGGCGCAGCATCGTTGGTCGTGTTGTTGGGTTTAACATTGCATCACTTCGCTTAACTGCTGTCTTCCTTCCTATTCACTCAGTACACGTAGTACACCTACAATATAGACAATTATTGAAGTCTCATTAGTCTACACTTCAGTAATTAATCACAGCTATTATTTTGTCCACAGGTCCTGGCCTTACTTTTCCTCACACTGATCCCTTGGCCGGGGCCGTCAGTCTTCAAAATAACCTGCTCTCGTGACAACTCGAAAATAGTAAGAAAAGTTATAGAGAACAAATGGCTCCCAGTGTTGGAGAGGTTTCAGGTAACTACATACTTCTTCATTTAACCCATAAAGCTTCTTAGTATTAAGTGCAAGGGACGCCTAAAATGTAACACCGTAATATAAGGCAATTTAATTTAAAACGTTTGCTACATGGTGCGAAGAGGCACTACATACACACAGTTTGCTTGACGACAACGCGTCTAGCCTACGTTTTTATACAATATGTTAAACAAAATCTTCAAAAGAAAAAATATCCTACACATCATACATATAGGCACGGAAGAGAGATGGAAGCATTGAAAAGCTTACCTTGTCTTCGGTGTACACCACTTGTTCGGGTCGGAACATTTGATTTGGTAGTATTTGTTGAACAAAAATGTCGACCTAAAGCAATGACCCGATTTTGGCGCCCGGCTACGTCGATTAATGCCGACCTAAACAAGTGAGTATTCTAATCTTATCACTCTGAATTTGAGCGGTTCATTATTTCTCCCATCATACGCACGGTCGTAACACGAAACGGTTAATTTTTAGTTTGACTATGAAATAGGAGAAATTTAGTCGACAACAAATACCTTGAACTTCAGATGATTAAAACGAATTTTTTTTTGTATCGTCGCCCCTCGCCCCCTACATTTAAACGCGCATAGGATTACATTGTCAACTTATACAGAAGTCTGAAAAAATATAAAATAGTAATAATAACCTACCTCCCGGGATTTCGAGGGAGAAGTGTTTCAAGAGTTTGGCACCATATCTACGTTATATTTAGCGCGTGCGAGCATAATTCCTAAACATGATTTCGTCTTGTCAGGGAAATCATAAAAAAAAATATTTGGGGATATTGTGTCCGTCCGGGATCTGGGAAATGAAATGAAATCTTTTATTAAGCAAGTAGGATCACTGATCAATTTATATGTCATATTTTTTTTAACTAGATGGAGCCGGCATTTCCTAACTGACTACCTCTGAGAAGAAATAGCCGAAACAAACTCAGGGATCATCGTCTTTTTAAAGCTCAGACATTAAAAATGAAAACGTTTACAATAATTTACGAGATTTAAAAAAAAAACAGGTGTTTAAAATGTCTGTAAAATGGGACTAAGACACACTAGGGCGCAGCCTTCGCCCCTAATCCGCTATCATTCTTCTGCCCTTATCTCAATTTATATGGGATCGGCGCAATATGTCTTCCTGTTCAATACCAGTATCATCATCATCATCATAGTCATCTCCATAGTCACCCCCTTCTTAGCCATATCATCATTATTACATTCCATGCATCGTTACCTTGGTCTTCCCCTGCTCTTATAGCCATCGACAGTCATACTCAAAACTCTCCTCACAATAGTTTCTTCTTATAACTTTATTCGTAACACATGCCCATACCATGACAATCGATTTCCACACAACTTTTGAATTATCGGAGCCACTTACAGACTTCCTCTTATGTACCTACTCATTTCCTTATTATATCTATTCATGTAAAACCATACATACCTCTGAGCATTCTCATCTCAACTACATGCAATTGACTATCGGAACATTAATCGTTGAATCTACATGGCACAATGTCGACAACCTCGTGAGGCAACCTGCACGAGGTTCTTGTCATTGGTTGCTTCACAGCAGCTACCGACAAATATCTGTTTAATTCTTTTTTAGACAGCTAATGATAAATAATAAAAAATAAATAAAATGGTAAAACACTAACTTACCATTGCAAAATTACGAGGTTATGCTTATGCGCTCTTCGTTAGCTAGATGATAACACTGTAATAATCAGTGGGCGCGGCGGATTAATTTCACCGGATAAGTAGCACGCCAGGACAGAGTCGTTCTTCATATTTATAAGTATTAAAAATCCACACACAACAAATAAGGAAAATCAATTAAAAAAGGGCAAAATACTTACATACTTACTTATCGTCTTAACACAGTTGCAACTTGCAAGGGATTTTGACAAATAATAAATAACTGTACGTAGATACACAAATGCGTACTGAAAGACATAACATTACGAGAATTGATCTTCTGATGTTTCACATCATCATTTTACATCTAGCAGTGCTGCCTTCACGTTCATACCTACAGCTCTGACTGTATTATGACTGAGACTATATACCAAATGGTCGTAAAAGACGCGTATCGCGCCTATTAGGTAGGTGATCATCTGATTTTAATTATGAGCCCACTCATTAAACTCTCAAAGTATGCTCCCACAGAGGTAAATATTGATTTATGTACGTTAATTACGCGGTTGAAAATGTTGTTGCGGACGCCAGTCTGCTCGCTAGCAACCACAATATTGAACTAAGTATATTTAATCCCGAAAACTTAATTATGACAAACGTTTTGTTGTCCACCCCTTCTGGAATATACCCTACCTTATCTGAACAAGATGATAACAGTAATTGTATGTACATGTTATAAGTAGAATCAGTAAAAAGTATTCCAAATTGGCAGGTTTCTTCATAAACAACTGTGTTACAGGTGAAACTACCACTGGAGTGTCCATTCCATCCGGCGCGCGACATATTCGCGCCACAACACGCGGCCAAGTTGCAGCACCGGCCATCCCAGTGGACGTGTGCATTCTGTGGCAAGTCCTTTTACGAGGAACGACACCTCGACACGCACTTCGACCAGCGACACAAGAACCAGATTAATAAGGTGGAGTAGTATGTGGCATTGGCTATAAAAATAAAACGGTACACATGCGCGTCATGTATATGGTATATGACGATGAGAACGTATATTGTCATCGTTTGACAATTGTATGAATTTAATATATAAAATTCTCGTGTCACAGTTTTCGTTGCCATACTCCTCCGAAACGGCTTGACCGATTTCGATGAAATTTTTTGTGCTTATCCGGTATCTATGAGAATCGGCCAACATCTATTTTTCATCCCCCTAAGTGGCGTTTTAGGGGTAGTCTACCCCTAAATTTATTTTTTTATTTTTTAGACAAAATTATTTATATGGCAAAACAACGTTTGCCGGGTCAGTTCATCAACTAGTTGGTTAATAAAAAGATTTAATATAACTTTGGCTAATAACATTACAAAGTGACGTAAGGTATTAAGGTATCTCGTGCGAGGATTTATTTACTTTACTAACAAAAGGCTCTCATACAATATCATTTGACCACAAGTAGGTGTCATCCATCATAGTGCGCTAGTTTTAACTTGTTTGTCCATTTTGTTATATGTGGAGCACAAAAAAGTGTTCAATAAATAATAAATAAATGCAGGCAGAGGATGCAGTGTGCCTGGCGGATTACTGCGATATTATGCGGTGCCAGGTGTTGGTCGCTCACGGGTTACTCAGCGGCGCGGGCGGCCCGAGCACTGACATTGAGGTGAGTCAAAGATCCAAGTGTTTACCTAGTTTACAACTATTTATGTAACTATATATAGAAAAATACGGTTTCATATTAAATAAAGGTTCCGAAATGCCTACGGCAAACGAAATACTGGATTCATTTGTCCAGTAGTAGTATTGAGTATGAGACGAGCACGTTTCGTGCCGCTTTCGCAAAGGTTAACATGCTCCTGATACGCACGTTTACGTTACTAACTTTTATATTAATTAATCAATGTAGGTGTGGCAAGACGTAGAAGCAGTGAAAAAAGCGCTAGCGCCGCCCGCGACACGGAGTGTGGCACGTGTGGCTACGCGGAGACGGCACCGCCCGCGCAGTGCGCCTCCTCCGCCCATTGCCGACTGTCCCAGAACAGATGCCGATGCAAGAGAGGAAGAAACCGGTAGTTACATGTTATATTATATTACCCAGAAGAAGAGAACACTGACTCACATGAATGAATTTCCAAATCCCATTGTAACGACTTACTGGACCTGATCCATCAGCGAGCTTATCCGCAGTCTTGTTGCCTTGCCCGTAAAAGTGCAAAGATGTAACATCGTCAGACCGCGATATTAGGAAGCACGGCGAGCCTCTCCAACTTTACATAAAAACTGTTTCGCCCGTTCGTACTGGAAGATGAGCTGCGACTAAACTCCGGTTTTGTTGATTATGTTTAGGTTTGAGATAGGTAAACGGATTGTCAATAAGTAACAACGGAACACTTCAAGTGATCTTGCGTTGTTTGTTTAAACAACACCGGAGGTATTATCAGTTGAATTGAACTCTTTAAAAATAGATAGTACATATAATTTCAGAGCCAGAGGAGAAAAGAACAGAAGACAGTGAAGGGGACACAAATCAAACGGCAGAGCTTTGCGACGCTGACACTGTAGAGTCGTCTCTTCCTCCCGACAGTCGACAGAAAAGGTTGGCGGACTTGCAGGCTGAGCGAGCGGCGTGTGATCCCACCCGCCTTCAGACACTCAAGGTCATTTGCTTTTATCAAACTCCTTTTTGGTCTTAGAAAACTATGATCATGTTGGTGCATGGTTATTTCGTTTACTGCCTCAAAGAAGCCATTTATTGTGTTTACTTATAATTCAATAACTAAGTATTTCAATGAATATTTCTACTTTTCAGGTTCGCTGCGAAAGGATTGTGCACTCCTGCATAGCGACGCTCCTGTTACACCTTACCCAACATCAGTTCACCGAGCTTGAAGGTTTTATACGTTTTTTTTTTTTATTTCAATAGTTGGTACGCAATTATTTACTACATACTATAGCGAAAGGATATAGTTCAAAATTCTACTAACTTTCTCAATTGCTTCTTGTCGGCGTAATTGTGTCTTCAAAGCCAGACTTGTGATTTCAAACTTCTCGCACACAAGAAAGGTACAAAGGTAGCCTTAATGCCTCAAACCAATTTAAATTTTAATAATTGTTAAACCAAGTATACGTAAAGATAGTAGACGGCACTGACGGCAGGTGATTTGGTTGAGAGGAACTAAAACTTTAGATACAGATAGTGTTGGGGTTAGATTATTTTAATTCTTATCAGTTACTGTTTTAGGGCTGGTATAATGCTGGTGAAGTTCAAGTTTGCTGCAGCTAGATGTAAATGTGCAGCAGACTGGCATTAGACCAGTCGTTATTCAGTGTCAGAAAATATTACACGATGTCATCTATCATAATCTAGTGAATGGTAGCGCCTTAATAAAATTTCCCTATTTGTGTAGTATATCGTCTCACGATCTTTGTGACGTTGTTTGTCAGAGGAGATGCAGCGCGCCGTGTGCTGGTACCTGAGCTGTGACCGGTACTGGGAGGACACGGCGCCTTCGGCTCGTGCCTTTCCCTGGCCTCTTCTCCTGGCTCTCGCCACCGGCCTTGCGCTGGCACTGTGCATGTGCTATTACATCATCTGGATTGTGTTTGAGTAAGTGTTGTCCGGGGGCGAGATAGGCGGACGACATTGTGGCCATCGGGGCCGAATGGTAAGACTGGCACAGGGATGTGGAGATTGGCACTAGCAAAGAGGCTTATGTCCAGGAGTGGGTGAGCGATGGTCATATTGTTAAATGAGTTTTGATGAGCACAATGACTTTTAATAAGAAAACTGATGTCAAATTTTTCTTCGTCGTCGCTTTTAACCAATGTCTTCCTTCAATTGATGCCATAAGAAGCTTAACTATCCTAGAACAGTATAGCGGCTCTGGTTATTCATAAGCCGCGTCTCTAGCGGTACAGTCAGCAACGAAAGTCGGTTACACTTTAGTGTATTTTTAACTGGAGACAAATCGAAATACTTGTGCTTAACATAATAAAAACTTTTGTCATGAGTGCTAAACACAATAATGATAATTTTGTGTCCATTTAAAAGTATTATTAACACTGCAAAGCGAAACCAACTTTCTAACGTTGCTAACCGTACTCACGATGCTCATAGATGACCTATTTTTGTTTTGGAAAGGATGCCTTCTGTACAGACGTTTCTGATTAATTCAATGGTCCAACACCTTTACCGTCAAGACGTCGAGGATGAAGACTTCGCCGAGCCCTTCATACCGCAAACAATTAGGTACACACGTTACTTTACTATCCTATCTCCTTTCTTTTCCAAAATTGAACTTATCAACAACTGTATAGTTCGGAGGAAGGCAGCGTGGCGGGCAGCGCATCGGTGTCCATGACGACGCATTCATCGCCGACACGTGGCGAGCGCTTGGGGGCCGAGGAAGCCCTGCTCGACGACCCCGACCACGACGATCACTACATATACGTCACCTACCCGCCTGAGCTCAAGCGCCGGCTGCTCGAGAGGTACGAAGCGAACAAAGTCACCCTTATCGCCGTTTATAAGACAAACGCGAGTAGATTAGACGGGCTCTGTGTCTATTAAGTATCAGAATCTGGTAAATGATTTTGGTGAGGTTTCATAGTATTTCCATGTTTTTCATCAGTCTGATTAATTGATGACTTTGAACTAAAACTATACAGGGTGGTACGACATCGATGCTCAATCTGTTACCATGGTTTCAGTATACTCGTATTATTCTGAACAACCATGAGCCGAAAATTTAAGTCGGTTTGAAAAAACAATTGCTTTATTGGGATTAAGAGTACTCGTGGTGGCCTAGTGGTTAAAACACCAGTCTCTCAGTATGAGTGCGCGGGTTTGATTCCAGGTCAGGCAAGTACCAATGTAACTTTTCTAAAGTTATATGTACTTTCTAAGTATATCTTGGACACCAATGACTGAAGGTGAAGGAAAACATCTTGAGGAAACCTGGGCTTTATAAGTCTGAAATCGCCAACCCGCATTGAGCAAGCGTGGTGATTACGCTCAATCCTTCTCTGTATGAGAGGAGACCTGTTCCCAGCAGTGGGACGATAAAAAGGTTGTTGATGATGATGATGATGATTGGGATTAACCTTTTGAACGCCAATCACTTCTATACAAGTTCGAGATTTTCGTGCCCTCAGCGCCACTACTTGATTAGAAGTAATCACAGTATAAAATAAATTTACGACTTTTACAAGACCTTTTATTTTGTTTTTATGGAAAATTGTCCTGTTATCAACCATATTTTTAACTTTTTCACGCATAATAAGTTCTTATTAGTTTTATTTTCAATAGATACAAAAACGCCAGAAAATATTTTAATGCCCCCAGCGCCAATTACTTGATATCAAGTAAGCCAGTGATCTAAGTCAGTCGCTATATTTCATCTCGTCGAAATGATCATAAATACTATTATTGCAAGAAAATGACGTGAATTAATAATATTTTATAAATATTGTAAACTATAAACTAGGTTTTATTCACCTTAATCAAGAATAAACAGGTTTTCTAATCATTGTCGATAGTGAAACACCGTTTGAAAAACCCATCCCTACAAAGTTAGTTATTTGTCACCCGGCGTACGCCACCGACGTGTATAGAAGTAACGCTGTGACGTCATAAGCGGACGGGTTTCAAGGTCATAGTGACTTTGTGCATTTTAGTGTAGTGCAATGTTTACATCTTGTTGTTGTATTCAGTTGACGCACGTGTTTTTACAAAAAAAATTGTGACGGTGAATATGACGAATTATTGCGAGTTGTTCAAGTCTGAATCTGAATTTTGAAATAGGCCGTAGTCTTGACATTCCGTTAAGTCGTCAATTTCCGTTTCAGGACTTTTTTCCGTTTTCTATTAGTTTGTACAAACCAGAAAAATAATTGCGAGTATTTTGCGAAACCATTAAAAATAGGTCTGTAACATCTGTGTAAAACAGTAATTTTAATAAAAAGAAATCGGCCAAGTGCGTGTCGGACTCACGTACAAAGGGTTCCGTACCATTGATTTATGAAATTAAAGGATTAAAGTTATTTGTATGAAAGATTACGCGGTAATAAGCGATTTACGAGGTATTAAAAAAAACTACTTACGAGATCTCGTTCAAAACAATTTTCGTTAGTAATTTGTATAGTAATGTATGTACTTGTACATCAAATCTTTTTTTTTAGATTTTTCATTTTCTTATTGTAGAAGTTAGAGGTGGGAGGGGGGGGGGGATCAACTTTTTTCCACTTTGGAAGCGTTTGTCACGCAAACTATTCGGTTTAGAAAAAAACATATTTTAGAAACCTCGATATCATTTTTGAAGACCTATCCATACATACCCCAAACGTACTCGTATGTTTGAAGAAAACAAATTTTTTTTTGGGTTTCAGTTCTAAGTATGGGGAGCCCCCAATCTATATTATTATTATTTTTATTTTTGCATCAATACCTTAATACGGTTCACAGAATACATCTACCTACCAAGTTTCAACAGTACCTATAGATCATATAGTTTCGGAAAAAAATGGCTGTGACATACGGACGGACAGACAGACATGACGAATCTGTAAGGGTTCCGTTTTTTGCCATTTGGCTACGGAACTTTAGAAAATGTAGAAAATCACGAATTTAGCTTCTATTAATTGTATTTGTTGTAACTAAAAGAAATAAATTATGCAGGAATCGGTTGAGTTTATGCACGTGTAACTCGACATACAACAGTGAATATAAAAATAAATACCATAGAAATACATCGACAAGAAATACGTCGACAAGACATCCTTATATCAGAAAGGATTTTGACGTGCCTCGAGCGCCAACTACTTGATATGAAGTAAAAGGATTACATTTGGAGACAAATAGGGATGTGAACTTCTAGAACACACGTCTAATAAATTTACAATTCTTTTTTTTATTATAGGAAATATATCAAAGTTTTTATATTGATTTTTTTATGAAATAAAATAAAATATGAAAATACGGTTACAGTTTTTATTTAGCTTCGTAAATTGGTGAATAAACATTAATTTAAATGTATAATATTATTTGTCGATAGGACATTAAACCCATCCCTACGTTTTACTATAGATACGTTATACATTTGTAGCGTGGCGCTGGAGGACACATCGCGTATTATGTAGATTGGCGTTCAAAAGGTTAAAGCAAAATAAATACACCCTAAACTATAAAACAAATAGTATGTATATTATACGGGTAGGACACTTTTCTATGAAACAGCGGTTTTTTTTTTAAATCTTTCAACGCAGGGTGATAGTTACATATGTAATGAATCCATAGTAACATCTAATTTAATGTCTAATCTCTTTCTCTATTGGAAATTCAAGCTTTACTGGACCAGTTAACGTTAAATGTAAGCCAATAGCAGTTTGATGGATTCGTGGCTTTTCATTTTATACGATGATATCATGAAATAGGTGTAGGTTTTAATTCTTTTGATAGGTAAACATCTGAAACGGTTAATTCGTGAAAGAAATTCAGTTATTATTAGCTCTAGAAATCCATTAGTTACACGTAAAATACACATAGAACTGTTTTATGTCACTTTTGTAGAAAGTTTTTAAATTGCACAGGATGGTTTTTGAAATTTAATTTTTTGGTGTAATCAAAAGGCTAATTCTCAATTCTCGTAATTTAAAACTTTGAAAATGTAGTCGCAGTCTCATCTCGGGACAAATAAATGTCAAATGCTTGGAAAAAAAATGTAAAAAATTAGACTCAGAGATTGAGATAAGGCTGCGAACGTTCTCAAAATTACAAGAATTGCTTCTCAGAGCGGTGACATTCCATGGTCAACTGAGTTCTTTATCACCTGTATGTTCATTCAAGAAAAAAAGTTGTTGACCAAAATGACTACCAACTATTTATCAGTGTTTATAGTCATATGTCACGGCAAGTTTACATGGTTTTTAAACTGCCGAACAATTCATTTCGCTGACTGTATTAGTGTAGATACTATTTACAGGTAAGACATATAAGACAGACATACGGGTTGGGTGGACTTCCGACATGAAAACAATTGAAAAAAATGCCGTTCCATACATTTTGACCGCATACCTACACAGTCAAAATGCATTTTTTTAAGTAGTCGAAATATTCCAACGTGATGCATTCAGAATCATTAACTTAATTCGTGGATATCATTACACCCTGTATATCGATCGTACCTATACTAATTCAAAATGAATGTCATCGCTCAAGTAATTTCTACCAATAAATAGCTAGGTAGGTAGGTAATAAATACAGTAGCCGAGGCACCCTATTATGAAAATAGAAGGTCAGGTAATAGATGTTAGTACTTAAATATCAGTTTTTACCAGATCTTTATAAATTGTTTCTAGTCCCCGTCGTTCTAGTTTGTATGATTCTTATATAATGTATAATATAACTGTATACAAACAGTCCTATACACCTGACTTAAAAAATTGGCAATTGGAAATGTGAGCAGATTTTTTTTAATTGTAATTATTAATCTTACTAATAACGGTTTATTGTTTTAGCTGCTACAATAGAACGACTCGCCTCTGAGATCCGCATCCATGCCATTGCGCCGCGCATGCATACTTTGTACCACTACAGTAGATTTAATACTTAGATTTAGTGGCAACTTTAACATTTTGTTATAGAAAAAACGCGGACATGTTCTGTTCCTTATATAACAACTTTATTCTGAACACTGCTTTATTTAAAATGATTTAAGAGACTGGTGAATTAGCGATGCGGTAAATGGGTTTGATGTTAGTTCAACCGAATACCCTTAACTGTGTAACAAAAAACTGAACGTTTTAAGGTGTCACGTTTGAGCAGCGCCTTAAGGGCTAAACTAGTTTACACCTAACATTGTGTTCAGGAAAAAAAAATACAATAATATAAGGTACACAGAAACACATAAAGACTTAACAAAATTTTCACCAATTTTCAAAGTAGATACTAGATATCAATTTGAAAGAATCTCTTATTTGATATTGTTGTAATATTATTTTATTTCAATTTAGTTGAAAGTATTACTATTCCTTTAGATGTAGTTCGCTTGAAACAATTGGTGCCTAAGCCTTTCCGTTTTATGTTGTCTCTTCTTTAATATTCTATTTTTTCTGTTATAGGTTAATAATACTGATTATAAGAAATATAATGTAAATACGACATATTAACATGTATTAATAATAGAAACCAGCTAATCAAGAGAAATATTTTTGTCCTAACAAACTCATTTTAAACCCCTGATTGCTAACTAGACTCAATATATATATTTAAAAAATATATATGTAAAAATATATATTTATATATAATTAAGTCTCTTCTTAAAAAACCTTCCTGTAAATAGTTTTATAACTCTGTACATTTATTTAAAAACAATACCTATACTCTTCGCTCAACAATAGAACTAGATTAAGGATTTTGAACAAAAAGGCTTAATTCTCCGCGATTGCATATTATAAACTGATTATAAACCTTAACTTTCAAACATAAAGTTTATTATCGTTTGCAATATAAATACTTTGAATTAAAAGTTAAAGATTTTTATTTAATTCAACCTGCATTGTCTTTTCTTAACTCCGTTGGCGCCGGTCTACATTCTCACCGGATGTAGATGTCTAAGACGTATCTGACTTCCACGATACCGCTTTGTAAGACTGGTAGTCAGACTATTGGACTTCTGACGACTCGCAACGATTTTCAAAGATTCAAGAATGACCCTCGTGATCAAAACGTACCCTGCTTTCCGAGGCATGAAGAGATCTCGCTGTCATGGTGGTCACTCATCAATGGACCGACCGTGTCAAGCGAAGCTTCACTTGATCGGCTGTGTGTGATATTATTGCTTAGCCAAACAAGAACAAAAATATTTATGGCAAAGTAAAACATCATTTCAAAGCATGAATCATAAATTGGAAAAACTATGTTGCAAATATTACATTATCTGTGGTCTTGTTTCTTACCTTTTTTGGTGTGTTCATCGAAAATTTACAGAAATATTTAACGACGAATTTGAATTATTTAAAAATAAACCTTAATTCTTACTCAATAAACTTCAATTTACGCTAGAACTTCAAACATTTAGAATTTTTCCAATAGTACTAATCAGTCTGAAATCAACTTAAGTTTCATTAAAATAAAGTTGATATTTGTTTAACTTCAAATAGGATAGAGGTGTGCAGCTCTAGGCCTCGTTCACTCGATCGTATCTCAGTACTATTGTTGATCGATGATAAAGGTATTCTTTTTTTACCCATTGTGATTGTCTATGGCAACTTACATAATTCATATTTTATAGCCTTTATTGTGGTAATAGCCATAGTTACCTATTAACTTTATTGTTTCTTTGTTAAGAATAATAGACTGCCTTGTAGGTGTAGTGGTCGCAAGTATTTGAATAATTTTGAAGGATATTGCTAATCCATTGCTCCATATGTTTGTTAAATGTGTTTGCTCAACAACAAACAAAGTAAATAACGCAATGAATGTTGTGGAACTGTCAAAATGAAATCCTTTGCTATTTATATGTTATTATTTGCGTTTTTGACTCAGGCAAAGGATTAGTGGGCGTTTCCATCTGAGAATTCTCAGTAGCAGGCTGGAGTTTGGATATGTGCCTGGTTGATAACAACAGGCTCGCCACCTATTAAGCGCACTACACACCTAAGCCGGCCCGGCGGTTTATGTTGAACGTAGCATGTCGGCAACCTTGGCCCGCGGTTATTGCCCGCCGACATGTCGGCGGCTAGCGTTAGCAATCACCCGGCGACATTTCAGCTGTAGTGACGTGCCAGTATTTTAATATGTTACTGATGTCGAGCCGCCGACATGCCGCCGGCGTAGTTTTACGACTAGCAATGACTGAAGCCGCCAACCTGGCCCGCCGGCAAAATGTTGCCGACATATGCAGCCGGGTCGGCTTTGGTATGTAGAGCGCTTTACATTGGGCTTCAACATACTGGCGAAACGTTGGCGGTACTATAAGTACCTCCGTGTAGTTCTTCAATACAGGCGTTATGTTATGTTACTTAACAGTATAAGATCTCGCTACGGGTTGTATCCTAAAAAATAATTTAATGTCCATCAGATAGATTTATAAAAAAAATTGAGCACGTATTTTTAATTTTTTCTTTCATTCAAATACTTAGGAAGATATATTGATTTGAAATGTCGCATGACGTCACGCCTTGGTACAAAATATACCACGGCGTGACGTAATTAGCCCCCACTCCGTAACTTTAATACGCTATATCTCAGTAGTTTTTGGTAATTTCGACAAAAGAAAAAATATGGGTCTTAATTTTTTTTATTATCTATACATCCCGAACTTATATATTTACTTACCTAAAATACTAAATCCCTACCTGTATAATATTAACAGCTTCTAAACTTCTTATAAGTAAATGCTCGAAAGAGACTGAAGTAAAGCATTTAAATTATACTTTGAAATATTATACCTACACTCACTCATTTTAAGATACCTAATCAAGAGCACATTTTTGTTTGTATGTTTTAAACAATTTGTAATATAAAAGTTTGTTAAATAAAATTCTTGATAAAAATTGTTTAATTATTATTTATTTCAATGCATTGTATAAAATTGACAGTCTTCATAATTATTTTAACTTCTAACTTACATAAACATCTTATACAACAATGTGTACCGCATATTGTTTTTACGTTATTCGAAATGGTTTACTAGTGTGTACAGGTTATTATGAGGTAAGCCATAGAGCTATGTAGTTTCCAGATTACCATCGGTCTGAAACAGGCCTTAACACTATTACTTGGTTTAAGTGCTCATACACACGAACGGCAAACGAAAAATCAAACACCAAAAATATTTTATTTTATATAAACCATACAAGGGCACCTAAAACTTTAGAAACGTCACGGTCACAATTGCACGTGACCTATGTAGAAGAACTTCGGGGTAACAGTCAATATACGACGTTATTTTTTCTCTATACGGAACCTGACTATAGTTTGCATAAGCAACTGAATCGAATCCACTCATTTTTAAACCATGTTTTATTTTTTTCCAAATACATTTAGAAAATGTTGCAGTGTAGTTACCGTGCGCACAATTCAGTTTACGGTAGATCATAGTACTTGGCGCGCGCAACAGCAAGCGCGGGCGGACGAGCTGTGCGTTGACCATATTTTAGTTGGGACGACCAAGTAAGATAACAAGCTCATAACTTTGTGGTTTTTCATGATATCTTCTTGAAATTTTGTACATAGATTCTTTACATAAAAGTACTGGACACGTGTTTCGGGTTTCGCATATACAAAAAATAACGTTGTATATTCCTATTGCCGACTAAGCAATACTTTTTTTATATTATTTAGAATCTTTTTATAACATTATTGTTTTTTATACGAGGGTGGATTGAAAAGTACTCGGCCTAACACAGATCCATTCAATTCTAAAAATCAAATCTACCCACATTATTTAGTTCAATTCAGACTAGTTCATTGTGTGAAGTTCGAAACGTGTGCTATAATTAGTTGTGATTTTATAAATTTATTAACAAAGTAATCGGAAATAATTTCCGCGAATGGAGCAAATCGAGCAGCGTGCCGTCATTAAGTACCTCCATAAGAAGGGGCTATCATCAAAAGCCATCCATGATGACATGGTCAGTACATTAGGCGATTGTGCTCTGTCATATTCATCCGTCAAAAAATGGATAGCAGAATTTAAGCGTGGTAGAGAGAGTGTGAAAGATGAACCCCGCTCTGGAAGGCCTTCGACGTCAACTACTGACGAAAATATTAAAAAAGTACTTGATTTAATAATGGGAGACCGCAGATTAAAAATTAGAGAGATAGCCGAGATTATAGGCATCTCTTATGAACGAACTCAGAACATCATTGTCAATGAGTTGGGTTTCCACAAAGTGTCTGCGAGGTGGGTTCCGCGACTGCTTTCAGTCGAACAAAAAAGGACACGATTGACTATTTCACGCGACTGTTTGGAGTTATTTGAAGTCGATGCAGATGATTTTTTTAATCGTTTTATTACTATGGACGAAACATAGGTTCATTACTGTACACCAGAAACAAAACAACAATCGAAACAGTGGAGAAGACCTGGTTCACCACCCCCTAAAAAGGCTAAGTCGATTTTGTCGGCAAATAAGGTGATGGCTTCAGTATTCTGGGACTCGAAAGGTGTGATTATGATTGATTATCTTGAAAGGGGTCAGACTATAAACTCTGATTACTACTGCACCTTACTACGTCGTTTACGAGAGGAAATAAAAGAAAAACGTCGAGGAATGCTCAGAAGAAAAGTCCTGTTTCATCAAGATAACGCCCGTGTTCACACGTCAGTACAGTCAATGGCTGAAATTCACAACTGTGGCTTTGAACTGTTACCGCATCCGCCGTATTCACCTGATCTGGCACCATCAGACTTCTTTCTGTTCCCTAACCTAAAAAAGCACTTGGGAGGTCAAAGATTTTCGACAAACGACGAGGTCAAAGCAACTGTAGACGCATATTTTGACTCTAAGGAAGAATCATTTTTTTTCAACGGTCTAAATGCTTGGAAGGGGAGGTGGCAAAAGTGTATTGAACTTGATGGTGATTATGTAGAAAAATAAAAATATAACTGATTTAGTATGTGTTTATTTTCTTGGTTAGGCTGAGTACTTTTCAATCCACCCTCGTATGTTTTCTTTTTTATATTATAAAAATGATATATCATTGTAAAAAAGAATAAAAAATTGCTAAGTTCGAGTCTGTTCGTTTTTATATATATTCAACGAATTAATTAATTTAAAGATTCGGACAGCAATAATTTCTTTACGGCCGTCGATAGCTTCAGTTGACACGTTCTGCTCGTGGGTATGAACACTAAGTTCCTCATACATACTCATAAGTACGAATATAAGATTACAACAGAAATTCACAGTATACACATTAACGTAAAGTAGGTAAATGCATCTGTGGACATTCAAAATTTTACTTTACTATCTCCAATAGATTTATAATTAAACTTCTACTATTTACATTACGCTTAAATATATACATACGTTGTTCGTGGCTCACACGTACTTGACGCCTTTCCACACAGAGTTGCTTTCCATGATGCATTTGCAGCCGCAGCCGGTAGGACACGTGTCGTGTTGGGAGAACCTGGGAAGGTAGGAGGAGTGACTGGTGAGTAATTGATCGAAAACTAGGACACCATTGTAAACCATACGTCGATGTTTTGAAAAATTAAAAAAAAAACAAGTAGGTTTTTTCTTATGTCTTCGCACGGTTTGTGCATTTAGCCAATGTCACTTAATGAATTGTTCAATGTCGAAAAAGACGGCGTGATCCGTCTTACGACGGAGGTTTGAGACAAAGTCATAATGTGGTCACTATTGTCGCCCTCCGTGGCGCAGCGGTCAACATGCCTGCCTGCGACGTGGAGGCCCCGGGTTCGATCCCCGGCCAGGTCATGATGGAAAACGATCTTTTCCTGATTGGTCTGGGTCTTGGATGTTTATCTATATATTTATCTATTATAAATATAGTATGGTTGAGTTAGTATCCCATAACACAAGTTTCGCACTTACTTTGGGGCTAGCTCAATCTGTGTGATTTGTCCGGGTATATTTACTATGCTGCGATATTTCACTGTTCTTTATGAATTATTTACTGAATGCACTTTTTACTACATAAATCACGCACTTTTATTTAGTAAACAAGACTATAAATAAATTTAAAATTCCAATGAAAAACGAGTGTGACACTCAGCTTGACTTTCCCGCCAAAAAACCAAAACAGTAGGTTACCAGTGTAGCATGTGCATGGCGTGTCCGGCGTGTGCGCAGTAGTGGCAGGCGGCCGCCAGCCCGCGCACGGCGCGCGCGCACACGGCACAGCGCAACGCCAGCCGCGAGCACGCCGCGCACGCCGCGCCCCGCACCGCCGTGCCGCACCCCCCGCACTCCGCCGCCAGCTCCGGCCCGCGCGCCGCCGGCCTGCCGCCCCGCTCCACTACCAGCTTCACCACCTACGACAATCAAACGGACCAGTAGGCCTAGTATGAGTTTTCATTACGAAACTCGATCGTCGATATCGAGCGCGTTTGACGATTGGCCCGCTTTAAGGCCGTAAAAACTCTCAACCAATGAGAGCGCCAAACGCGCTCGATATTGACGATCGAGTTTCGTATTGAAAACTCATACCTTATTGAGCATGGTTTACATTTGTTGAGCGTGTTCTTTGTATGTAAGGGATTATTAAATAAAATGTGAATTCATTAAACAAATGTCTATAATTTTAGTTCTACAATATTTCACTATAACTAATTATGTACTAAGTACGTGTAGAGGCAGGGCGGTGTACTGTAGCGACTGGCGAGCCATACGCTCGCGTCCTCCTATATCGCCAAAGATGCGACTCAGCACATTGCGGTTACCAAGCCGCTACACATTTGTGCTAATCTTTTTTTAATAATTATAAACTAGCGCTTGACTGCAATCCCGCCTGATGTTAAGCAGTGATGCAATCGTTGATGGTAAAGCGCGCTAGTTTATTAAACCCATTCACATAAAACGCTTAGTGAATAGGAAGGAAGACGGCAGTTGAGCGAGGTGGTGCAATGTTAAACCCAACAACACGACCAACGATGCTGCGCCAGAGGGAGATTGATGTGGAGACCCTCCACGACCAAACTCCCGACACAACAACACTTGGCGCATCGTACCCGGCACACATCGCAACACAACTGCTCAGACCCGTCCTCAGTACGGCTTCACCAATCATTATGCCGGAACACGACGAATCGCTTGGCGGCAAGACTTTGTCTGATATGGCCTACCACCGAGTAAAATCGCGTGTGTTTAATATGATAACTTAAAAATGAGATCATTATGGATAGGGTTGCCAACTTTTTTTACAAGAAATCTATACTAAAAAGCTGAAGAGTTTGTTTGTTTGTCTGTTTGAACGCGTTAATCTCAGGAACTACTGGACCGATTTGAAAAATTCTTTTGGCGTTGGATAGCCCATTAATCCAGGAAGGCTTTAGGCTATATAACATCACGCTGTGATCAATAGGAGCGGAGCATAACTAATTCCACGCGAACGAAGTCGCTGGCGGCCGCTAGTAAAGTATATTCAGGTCTATCAAGAATATTAAACAGTATTTTAGAAAAACTAATAATTTTTATTTATTTATTGTTTGTATGTGTATTTACATTTTTAGAGCATAACACACAACGCACAACTTACTAATTTATCTAATAATTTACAATCTTTTTTAAAAACTTCATACGTCATCATAATTAAAACTGAAGTTAAAATAAATGAGGACCTGTTTTTATTAAATTGGTAGATACTCTATTTCTATCCGCCACTTAGCATTCATTACTGAAAAAACTCTTTCAGTAAAGGCTGAAGTGGCGGGAACACAAAGTAGATATGAGACAATTTTAGTTTTGTTTTTAAATTCTTCTGAAGTGTTACGCCTCATCATAATTAAAACTGAAGTTAAAATAAATAAAGAGCAATTTTTTTTTGTTAAATTTTTAGATGCTCTATTTCTATCCGCCACTTAGCATTCATTACCGAAAAAACTCTTTCAGTAAAGGCTGAAGTGGCGGGAACACAAAGTAGATATGAGACAATTTTAGTTATGTTTTTAAATTCTTCTGAAGTGTTACGCCTCATCATAATTAAAACTGAAGTTAAAATAAATAAAGAGCAATTTTTTTTTATAAAATTTTTAGATGCTCTATTTCTTTACGCCACTAAGCATTCATTACCGAAAAAACTCTTTCAGTAAAGGCTGAAGTGGCGGGAACACAAAGTAGATATGAGACAATTTTAGTTATGTTTTTAAATTCTTCTGAAGTGTTACGCCTCATCATAATTAAAACTGAAGTTAAAATAAATAAAGAGCAATTTTTTTTTATTAAATTTTTAGATGCTCTATTTCTTTACGCCACTAAGCATTCATTACCGAAAAAACTCTTTCAGTAAAGGCTGAAGTGGCGGGAACACAAAGTAGATATGAGACAATTTTAGTTTTGTTTTTAAATTCTTCTGAAGTGTTTACTAATAAATGGTTCCACTTTTAGCTAGTACTCATTTCAAGAATTTTTATCTTTGTTTTCTGATATATTTTCATAAATTATTTCAAAATTTGTGTGCGTCTAAGTGTAACACATAATAATGTGTCTGCATTTTGATGCTGAAAACAATATTTTGTATTCTTTATTTTTGTTAAACAGTAAAAAGTATAATATAATGAAAAACAGTACAGTTGGCAACCCTAATTATGGACCCAATCGGGCACTGAAATTTAGTAGAAAGCGTTTAAAACTTGAAGTTTTCTTAATCATCTAATGAAATTAGACCAGAAGGAAAATATTATTTCATATAAAAAAAGGGGGGTGATTGGCCAACTCTCAGATGACTAACCATAGTATTGACCCGATTTCTATCGCGTATTTGGCAAAAGCAACAAGAAATATGAACCAGACAACATTAGTAATTATTTTAAAAGGATCCCTATAAAGATTATCACACTGCCACGCATCGCACTGCATGTTGCCTGTCAACACACTTACGCTCGTATTTGCAAGAATGAAAATCTACACCATCGTGCGAGTTTTTAAGCACTCGCATATGTACGTTTTGTAGATTCACAGTGGCTCTGACTCATTTAGTTTAATACCACGTGAAGCCCATCCAAAATCACGCACGGCACTGTGAAACCGGACATATCTTGCGTCTCACCTCGCATCCATGCGGGAGTTTCTCCGCTTGTAGGCGCGTGATCTGCATAATCGCGTGTGGAAGCACTTTCTGTGTTTGACTGTGCGTCTTTTCTTTACAAACGGAGATACAAGCCAGGTTAAAACATACATTGTGTGTGCGCAAGGGTTTATAGCCAATTATGTTAATTGCCTATAAACCCTTTGCCAACTTCACTCACCTCAGTCTTCTTATAAATCAACTGCCATCGGTGTAAGATATCCGCGTACACTCGTTTGAAGCAATGATACAGATGTACTGTGGCCTCATCGAGCACACACGACGAGGCTCGTTCAGACTTGGTGACGGAGGAGTCCGTATAGAAATTCTCGGCTTCTGAACATGAGTTGCTGCGGACGATGGGAAGCGTCCAGCCGTCCGCACTGATCTCGCTGTATTGATTCACTGTACTGTATGGGGATGTGCCGTTACCCTACAATGAATAACAAATTGTTTTATAAAGGTGTGATTTTAATTCAGAAAGAACTATTATGAACATAAATTAAGTTTAGTTTAGTTTATTTATAATTAATAACAACGGCTTGCGCCAATGACAGTAATCAAGGTATACACACATAAAAATAAATATAAAACTAATAAAGTTAAAATTAGAGTATTAGTCTGTTGATAAAATGAATGTTACAAAACGAAACTATAAAGATGAGTTTTGGCGGGAAAGTCAAGCTGAGTGTCACGCTCGTTTTTCATTGGACTTTTAAAATTATTTATAGTGTTTTTTACTAAATAAAAGTGCGTGATTTATGTAGTAAAAAGTGCATTTAGTAAATAGTTTATAAAGAACAGTGAAATATCTCAGCATAGTGGCCACATCATGACTTAGTCCCAAACCTCACACGTAAGACTGGGCACGCTGCAGTCTTTTTCTACATGAATAATTCATAATTACTTGACATTGGCTAAATGCACAGACCGTGCGAAGCCAAAAAATAAAGAAAGAAATAAAGTTAAAATTAAACATATTACATGACCAAACATCATTCAAGAAAAAATAACAAGTTAGAGATCAGACAAAATATTTAACTTAGGAAATTAAAATAAAATACCCAAAATAAAATCACACACAAACACTGTACAGAAGTTACCAGTATTATAGACAAGTTCCTTGACGAGAATACTCACATAACTAGATGTGCTGATTGTGGACTGTGAACTAGAATTGCTGGTATCATTAAAGATGGAGAAGGCACATGCTAACATTGCCGCCATCTGTAGGTTCGACGCCTTAGCATAGTGAGATATTCTGTAACAAAGATTATGTAATACGTTTTTTAAGATGTAAATTAATTTTGAATGATATTCTAACTTATGAATTTTTCACGTACGTACGTTACGAACGAGTGATTTGTGGTGCAAGCAGTTCTAAGGCACTACGTTGAACGGTCACGGATAACAATTAATATAATATTGAAGTAAAAATTTTTGATTTGTAAAACATAGGTGATAATTATGGTGATCTCTATGTTTTACAAATATTAGTAGAAATATGTATACATGTTACAATTAAATTTAACTCAATATTTACATTAGAATGTTTACTAAATTAAATCTGGAAGTAACAAAGTCAAAAATGTCCATTAAATATTAACAATAATTTAAAATTAATTAACTATCTATTGTGGCTCTTTCGAGGATTCTTGGAAGTCTTGAAAGGGTAAAGACAATAATAAACGAGTGAACTCACAGCGACTGCAGCAGGTTGCAGCACAGCGGGTGTCCGACCCAGCCCATGCTCTCCTCGCTGGACGCCAGGTGGTCGTGGACGCGCGCTCGCAGGGACCTTGCGGTCAGCGCCGCGAGGTTCCACGCGTGCGCTATATCGGCCTCACCCTCTTCTGTTGCCAACTTCGCGTTTGTTTCGCACATTTCTGTTGCATAAGTAATTTTTAGCAGCATGGAAACGGCACCCAAAAATATCGCAATTACTAACCGGCATTCCGGTTCCTAATTCTAATTCTAAATATCGAAGTTTAGCCAAAATCAGCAGTTAGACTGGTAAAGCGGACCCCAGACTCCAAAGCTGAAAAGCTACGGATGCGACTGGGATTAACGCTGAGATGATGATGATTCCGGTTCCTAATTCCTAAAAAATATTTTTTTCACCTACTGAAAATGAACACTAAATTAAGTAATCAGTTTAATAAATGTAATAGGTGTAACATACCAACGGGGTTGTCAGCATTGATGACGTATTTTTCAGCGAGGTTGCGATTCCACGGGAACAAGTTAGGGGCAGCGTATAAGACAACGCGCGGCGCCACGCAACCAGATATACTGCCGCGGCTACGCATACTCCCAGCGCGCCGACCTTGTGCTTTCTGCCGGGAGAAGATTTAATATTGCCAATTAAGTAACAGCAATTGAATCATTTGCAATTTAATTTTTTTGGCTACCACTACTCTCCTATATGTATTGTTACGGGTTAGCGGTATTTAAATGTTAAGGGTTGCGAATATTATTAACAACGATGTGATGTACAGTCGATAGTAGGCGATTACAAGTAGAACATAGCTAATGTTGCAACGAAGTATTCTCTTATGTCCCCGAAGTTAGTGTCGTACACACACAATCCCCCTTATTCATAAACACTGCTTAAAGTTAACTAGTGATTAGTGATTTATCCTTTATGAATAAACCCCTAAACTCTGTGGTGTTTATTCATAATGGATAATTAAAGTTAAGTGACATTAAAAGGTCAAAAATGTATGGTTAAAGAATCGCTAATCACTAGTTACCAAGTTCACGTAGTCCTCAAAGTTCTCATTTGGTTGTCGCTGTAGATCTTCTTAATTATCGCTTCTTACTGTCGCTTGTTTCGCTTCGATAGTCAAGACTGACTCATCCGCTGTATCACACCGCTTTTTATTAATTGCAAGCTTATCGAACGTTCCAGATTTGTCTAGACGTAATAATAATAGCGCTTAATTTCGGGTACGTTCAGCAGGTACATGCAAGTACTTCACAAGAGACGAGTTTCTAGTAATTTCGATGTCGGCACTTCGTTGTCAGTAATGATGAAACCTGTACTGTTCGATAGTTCACCAAAGGCCTATGTATAATGCATTTTATATCTTACCTCTACAATGCCTAGGGCTCAAGATATAGGGCTTGCAGGTTACGTAAGACATGTCACGCAATAATGAACCTTATGCCATTGACATAATGTGCATTCGTAACAGTATTATAAAGGAACTATATCATTTAAATCGTGAAATAACGTAGAGTAATTAAACAAGTACCTATACACATCAGGAGTATTTGCGGAACAGATACCAGATATCGACAAGCCTTCCGATTGTCAATAAAAGTGAAATATACCTTGTAACTTATTAAGGCAGAGTATCTAGAGGGATATTTATAAGATAAAAAGGTAATTATTGTAACATACTAACCCATCTATCTTGAAAATAAAACGTAGTAATGGAATTCGACGGATGTCGATGATGCAGCTGCGGAAAACCGGACGCATTCGTCGGAGAAGGCGTCGTTGTCGCGTGGGGTGACACAGAGTTGTACCCGGTAGTGCCAAATAGTCCCGGAGTTAATGACAATGATGACATCGAGCGCGGGGTCCCGGTCTCGTGTTTCAGGGACAGTCGCCGCGCGTTCGGCGGACGGTTGAAGACAACTAGGGTACTAACTCCGCACCACTTGGCCCCGCAAGTTCTAGGGAATGGTATACACGAGTCACCAGCGTTCTCACTCTCTGATTGACTCCTCTGACTTGATTTCATTGAGTCGGTATCGTCACTGGATTTCACTGGTATCTAGAATTTGAATGAATGATGCTTTTTTAATGTTTGAAATGCTGTGTAATTTTGTAATGATAAGTACTTAAATGTTAAACTAACTAAAGAATGTAGGTATTAACATTTCAGGCATGCATATTTTATGACTTTTCTATTTAAAAATGTAGAACTTATTGCACTGAAAGACAAAAGTAAGTAAATAAGTACCTCGTCTATGGATGTAGCTAATGTTTTCAAACAGTGCAAAAGACATCTGTGCCCTTCTTTCTTCTTGCGGTAAGCAGTTCTATTGATAGACTGTAGAATTTTGATTGTAGTGGAGCTATCAACATTTGTTCCTGATAGCCAGGAGAATTTTGGTATGGTTTGTTCGGTAACATTTCTAGGGAATGTAACTTGCAGGTTAGCGACGTATCCGTTACGTTCTGAGTGTATCTGGCATGTTCGCGTTTCAATATTCATGTCCGTCACTTCTATGTTCGCCATCTCGCGAATAGATTCGAACTCCTCGTCGATTGAAGTGTTTATTTTGTGCGAGAGTTTGTTCTGAAATAATTTTTTATGTTATATCTTGGGGGTTCTAAAAATTAAACTCTTAAAGAATTTTGCGTAGTTATACAATTGTTTCGATCGATACTATGAAATAGTAGTAACGCTAATCGAACAAGGTTTGGGCATTATTATGTGTGACACATTGGGCAACA
This sequence comes from Sesamia inferens, assembly GCA_037179545.1. NCBI lineage: Eukaryota > Metazoa > Arthropoda > Insecta > Lepidoptera > Noctuidae > Sesamia > Sesamia inferens. Next base: position 22,902,882 of record CM073934.1, on the reverse strand, counting down.
TGGCAGAAGCTAATGAACTACCTAAAAAACTAACTTGTTCTGGCAAATTTGTATTTTTCTTGAGTAATATATTATCTCTCTATAGAGTTCTCTTTATAGAATGAATTTGGGACTTAAATCTACAGCTGATTAAAACAATAAACTTTATACACAAAACCTTCTGAAATCAGTTCTATGTTAGAGAGTTTGCTTTTTACACTTTGTCCTTCAAGTAGACAACTGAACGCGGGACATGGTGGCCGTCGGTAATTATTCCAACTCGCCAACCATGTCCCTCCAGAAACCTCGGTTATAATATTGACATACTGTAGACAGTAACGTTTTATGATAACTGCTTACCAATGCAATATCTTGGTCTTTGTTATCTCCCATTGAGATATCATTTGTAGATCCTGCTGTAGAAGCATAGCTAACATCTGAAATATAAGCATTTAGTTTTATAGACTCCATTCAGGTTGTAATTGTGATAACAATAAACCCAGGTACGCACGGACGCATTTCCTCGGCGATATATTAGCGCATTGGATTTTCAATGCATTATTTAGCACTAAGAGTTGAAAATTCAATGCACAATAAAAATCCCACTGGCATATTTTTGCATTCGTGCATTTGCTATATGTATAAGCAAAATTTCTTACTATCACTATTATTATCCTCATCATTTTCACCATCATCAGGAAGATAATGATTGCACATCTTTAACAATGATGGGTGCATGGTCCAAACTCTGAGTGATTGATCTCTTGCCCATGTCACCAGTTGATAGTTGGATGGCGAGGTGTTTGGTCTCCAAACCATGGTCTGGACTGTGTCAGTGTGCCCCACCAGTCTGTGCGTTAGTGCCCCGCCTACCCAGATGCCAATGACTCCTGCTTGTTCTACTCTGGGCATCCCTCCCCATCCCACTCCTATGGTTAGTAAACCACTTCCAAAAGGCGTGTATATTGCGCGCCACACAGGGAAGTTTGTCATTATCACATTCTCAGGTCTTCTTGCATTATTAATGTCAAAATATTTGATGCTGCCATCATGACTTGAAGTAACTAGCTGGTATTCATGGTGGGGACTCCAATCAACTCCATGGATTTTGCATAGATGTGCAGAGATGTAGTGGATAGGTGCAGAATGCTTGCGATAATCCCAAATTTTGATGTCCCCATCATGGGCCGTGGCCACTATATGGGTTGCCACCTTGTTCCATTGCACTTGTGAAGCACCAGCTGGAATCATTCAAAGATACATATTACAGCATAATGTTATATAACTTTCTATATAGATATAAATAAACAGTACTTAGGTTTTTGTTACTAAAAGACTTGCTCTAATAATCCACAATGATATCAAACACACTTACCAACAGCACACAATGACACCACAGGTTTCCTTGCATCTCTCAAATCCCACAAATGAGTGAATGTATCAATAGAGCATGTGGCAATCAAATTATGATCCTGTCTGTGGAAGTGTGTGTCACTAACCACTCTAGTGTGTCCGCGGAGGGAACAGATGCAAGTTAAATCATTGCCTCCACGCCATTCATACACGTCAACTCTTTGGTTACTCTGAAATTGTGTTACACAATTATTTACATACATCTGTAGTGTAGAATAGTAGGATAGCCTGCAAAAACTACTATTTCTAATAGTAATAATAATAATTTACTTCAGTAATTACCTACGAATTTAGTTAGCATTTATTTGGCCCTCATTACAGAGATCACAAAGATAACATATATTAGTATGTGAATTTCAAAAAATATTACTTAACATAATATTTTTTCTAATACAAATAAAAATGAAAGAGAGAATTTAAATAATTTGAGGCATTTATATTTAATCTCAACAAAACATTTTCATGCATACCGCAATTGCGCAAAGCTTCTGTCCATGGTACGACTGGCACCACTCGGCGCCGGCCGCATCATATTTGCTATGACGAGGGTACTTCTTCACGATATCTCCCGAGTCATCGTCTTGCGTAAGCTGTTTGATCGCTAGCCATCGTCGTCCCGCTAATAGCACGTTGTTGCCCGAATAATCCACGGACATAGCCGTGGCTTGCAAGTCGCGATACTCCCATTTCATAATTTCTGAACTCCAGTGTATAGACATACTTAAGAATTTCTTTTATTACCGAACTAAGTTATTACACCTATCCACCCATTAAAGTTATTGTATTACTGAAATGATAGTTTATTTATTTTAAGTTTTTGATCCAAATCTTGATATTTGATAATATTGACAATTTGACATTTCACTCACATTTGACAATCAACATTCGGCTGAAGGAGTATAACAATATAATCAGCTGGAGGTACGTTTCGTTCTAGTAGGAAGATATTTTTGGATTGGTATTTTTTAAGATTATGAAAATCATAAAATGACTATTTCAGGAATCCCAGATATTGATCAATTAATTGAAATAAAAGATATCAAAACGGCCAAAAGGATAAAAGATAAATATTTGAAAATTAAAAAGATTTTCGAAATTGAATATAAGAAAAGCTTTTAAAAATTCTGCATACTACAAATTGCATATTACTAGTTACTACTAGGGAAAATAATCTTCTAAATAGTAAAATATTCAATTATAAAGAAGAAAATTTAGCAAGAATCAGCTTCCAATTCAGAACTTGTTAATTTAATGAAATAAATGACAGTAATTTTCAGCTCTACAGCATCTGAACTTATTTATTTTGTAAGTATTTCAATATTTCTACTATACTTAAGCTAAATAGTTTCTTGGAAATATGGTACAAAATGTTACTTTAACCATAAAAAACAACCTTCATGTATATTCAAGATAACAAGACAAGCAATGAGCAATAGTGGCTGTAGTAGTTTATGGTTATTTTAAAAAGAAATCCAGACTGTTGTCATATAATTGATATATGCCAATCTACTAAAAGTATTCGGTTCCATTTTATTAGTTAAATAAAACCTAACATTCGGGGTTACTCATGTATTTATTCAACAATTTATTTAACTAATATTTATACACATTCAATAAACGCAATGGAAAAATTTTTGAAGCCGGAGAGATTGGAAGCGGACCCGCTTGACAACAAAAATTCTGCGCTCTGGTTACACTGGAAGAAAACATTTATTAATTTTTTGGATGCAGTCAATGCAACGGAAGACGAAATACAACTTAAGCTGCTTACAAATCTAATATCGCCAAATATTTACGAACACATAACCCGTGAAGAAACCTTTTCTTCAGCGATCTCTTTATTAGACACTTTATTTATCAAGCCAAAAAGTGAAATATTCGCTCGCCACAATTTGGCTTCACGTAAACAACAGCCGAACGAGACAATTGATCAATACATACAGTCTCTGAAACTTTTATCCAAAGAATGTAGTTTTTCGGCGGTAACTGCAAGTCAATACGAAAATGAATACATACGTGATTCTTTCATCTCCGGCTTAGGTTCTCCTACTATTCGACAGAGACTCCTTGAAAATATGAAACTCACTCTTGACGAAGCCCACAACCAAGCACGCTCTCTCGAATCTGCTCAGATCCAAAGTCAAAGTTTCAACAATTCACAAATTGCTTCTACAACAGATACTCCATCAACCACTACTACTTCGAATCAAAGTCGAAAGTTTGAACCTCCTAAATCACAAAGGAATGATAAATGCTATTTTTGTGGGAATTCACGTCATCCCCGTCGGTCATGTCCAGCATCTCAGGCAACCTGCCTCAAGTGTGGTAAACAAGGTCATTTTGCGAAGGTTTGCAGAAGTAGCAGTGTGAACGCTGCTATCACTTCACTTGAGGAAGATGAAGACATCACCTCTTGTTTACTGTTGGCAGCCAGTGGCATCAACAAATGCAAAACTCAAGTTGCCATCAACGGAATATCACTCCAGGCTTTGATTGACACAGGAAGTACTGGAAGTTTCATTGATGAAAATGTTGTAGAGCAGTATGATTTGAAAACCATGCCTTGGAGACAGGAAGTATCGATGGCATCCTCATCACATACATCACAAATAACTAAAGTATGTTCAGCAACACTGAAGATAAACAATCAAGTTATACCTGCAATACTATTTCGAGTCATGAAAAATCTTTGTTGCCATGTCATACTGGGACACGATGTTCTCGGAAAGTACTCCGCACTAGAAATACAATTTAATGGACACCATCCTCCGCTTAGATTATTTGCAATAGAAGAAGCTAACATTGAGCCTGTAAATTTATTTAAAAATATGTCATCAGAATGTAAACCTATCGTAATAAAATCACGAAGATTTACAGGCGAGGACAGCAAATTTATACAAGAAGAAGTCAAGAAATTACTGCAAGATAATATTATAGAAGAGAGCACTTCGCCCTGGCGTGCCCAGGTCCTGATCACATCAAACACAAATCATAAAAAGAGAATGTGCATTGATTATTCACAGACTGTCAACAGATTTACTTACCTTGATGCATACCCATTACCAAATATCGAAGAAATCGTAGCAAAGGTATCTAAATATAGAGTACTTAGCAAAATTGATTTAAAATCTGCTTACCATCAAATTCCTATTATACCGGAAAATAAACCATTTACTGCTTTCGAAGCCGCTGGAAATTTATACCAATTTCGTCGTATTCCGTTTGGTGTGACCAACGGAGTGGCTTGTTTTCAGCGCGCCATAGATTCTATCATTCGGAAGTCATCTATTGAAGGTATTTATCCATATTTGGACGATATTACCGTCTGCGGAAAAGATCAGAAAGATCACGATGAAAAACTTCAAAAATTCATGGAAATTGCAGATAAATTTAGACTTACAATAAACAAGGACAAAAGTGAATTTTCTATAACTGATTTAAGGATTCTTGGTTACAATATAAACAATGGAGTCATTAAGCCAGATCCAGAACGCCTACGGCCACTACGTGATTTACCAGTACCCACTAATTCAGCATCATTAAGACGAGTAATAGGATTATTCTCTCACTACTCAAAATGGGTTGCTGATTTTTCTTCCAAATTACATCCATTAACACAGGTAGAGACATACCCTTTAAACGCAGAACAAGTGAAGGTTTTTGAAGAAATTAAAATGATCATTTTGAAATCGTCTTTAGCAGCAGTTGACCCCACAGAACCGTTCACTGTAGAAACAGATGCCTCAGATTATTCTATCGCGGCTTCTTTGACACAAAATGGTCGACCGGTAGCATTTTTTTCAAAATCTCTTAATGAAAGCGAGAAGAAATATCCTGTAATTGAAAAGGAAGCATACGCAATTATAGGAAGTCTTAAGAAATGGAGACATTACTTAATAGGTCGTCCATTTTATCTAATAACCGATCAAAAGTCAGTAGCATACATGTTCCAAGGTCATGCAAGTAAAATAAAAAACGACAAGATCCAGCGATGGCGTTTGGAATTATCAAACTATAAATTCGATGTCAAATATCGCCCTGGACATCTTAATGTTGTAGCTGATACACTATCAAGACAAGTATGTGGAGCCACAACAGAAAATCGCCTTCAAGAATTACATAAATCTCTCTGTCACCCTGGTATAACACGACTTACACACTGGATAAGATCTAAAAACCTACCGTTTACCAGTGACGATGTCAGAAAAGTTGTAAACTCTTGTCCAACTTGTGCGGAGATAAAACCAAGGTTTAATAAAAATACTGGTCTATTAATTAAAGCAACTACGCCTTTTGAGAGATTATCTTTGGATTTTAAAGGACCATTGCCATCGACAACGAACAATAAATATATTTTAACAGTAATTGATGAATATTCGAGGTTCCCATTTGCCTATGCATGCCCAGATATGAGCACGGAGACAGTTATTAAACATCTTACTGATATTTTCTCAATTTTTGGAATGCCAGCAACCATTCATACAGACCAAGGGGCGTCTTTCATGTCAGCTGGAATTAAAAAATTTCTACATTCTAAAGGAATATCTACAAGCCGATCTTCCCCTTATAACCCGCACGGTAATGGACAGGTAGAACGCCTTAACGGAACTCTCTGGCAAACAATACGTCTTGCACTAAAAGACAAAAATCTTTCAATAGCTAAGTGGGAGATAGTTATTACTCAAGCACTCCATTGCATTCGGTCACTTCTATGTACGTCAACTAATACTACTCCTCACGAAAGAATGTTTAACCATCCACGACGATCGTCTTGGGGACAATCCATGCCGTCGTGGTTGCAACCAGGAAAGGTTCTCTTAAAGAAATTCATTAGAGCTAGCAAATATGATCCAATGGTAGAAGAAGTTGACCTTCTGGAACCTAATCCATATTACAGTTCCATAAGACTTTCTAATGGTAGAGAATTGACAGTTTCCAATCGTCACCTTGCTCCTAGAGGCCATTTAATTCTGCCGGATCACCGACTTGCTACACCTAATATTATGCCATCTGATAATGATAACAACGCAAGCCATGAAGATAAAGCAGAACAGCAGATAGAATCTACAACTACGACAGATTCGGATACGTACAATACGCCTCCTTCTTCCCCTGTTGCTGATGAATCGTACCACTCAACACCAGTAGTTGAACCGCGTCGTTCTAATCGGTTTAAGCGACCTCCAGCCTACCTGAATGACTATGTTCAAGATTAAGAAAGGGGGGAAGAATGTAGTAGTTTATGGTTATTTTAAAAAGAAATCCAGACTGTTGTCATATAATTGATATATGCCAATCTACTAAAAGTATTCGGTTCCATTTTATTAGTTAAATAAAACCTAACATTCGGGGTTACTCATGTATTTATTCAACAGTGGCCACATCATGTCTTTACGCTAAACCCTTCCTAATCGGCCTCACGCGGGAATTGAAAGGAGTTAGGTGAGATTAAGTTAAGGTAGGGTAAGTTTAGAGTAAATTAGGATAAGTTAGGATATAAACTTACTGAAGAAAATAGTTACTGAAGACTAGGCTGTATGGCGTACTATGTCTTTGCCTTTTCTGTTCAAAAGTACGGAAAGAAGTGAACGAGAAGCGCGGGAAACTTAGAATCTGGCGGTCGTGTTTTTCTGGTTTTCCTTTAATTTAATTAATTATTGTGGATCAGTTAAGTTATTTAGTATATAGTTATATTATCAGTAGTTAGTTACTTATTTGTGTATATAGTGTGCAGATATTTTACTGCTAATTATTTGGTAAGTTCTTTTTTTTTTTTTCTAATATGGGGGCTGATCCCCCGGACGATCCTGGCGGCGGGCCAGGACCTGGTCCACCTGTTGCGTTCAATGTGGTCATCGACGACTCATCTATGGATACTGAGGATGGCCTCATAGGCAAATTTTCTGATAGAAAAAGAATCAGACCACGCAAACCGCGATGCCGTTTATGTAATATGAAAAAACGGAAAAGTAAGGATGGACGATTTTTTGTTCAGGCATGTCAATGTGAAGATTCTGATTCAGCTAATTCTGACATTTCTAGAGCTCTTAAATCTGAAGTTGAAATGCAACCACCCAGCCACCTGAGTAAACCTGCCAATGAAAACCTTTCAATTTCAAAACACAGTGAGACTGGTTTGGGTCTCTCACAGCCGCAACAAACCTATTTTGCCAGAAAATATGTTAGCTTGGACTCGGGTCCTTTTACTGTCCATGTACAAAGAGTAACGACCATTGAAAATGATTCGGTATCTTTACACCCAATTCAATTTGGAAAAGTTTTGAAAAATTTAAAAATTAGTAACATTGTTAATGGTAGTGTTAAACGTATAGGAAGAAACAGAATTTCAATGGCCTTTACGAATTTTGAAGCTGCTAATAAATTCACGGAAAATGTAGAGTTACTGAATCTTTCATATAAAATATTTATACCAAGTTTCAATGTAACAAGAGTGGGTATAGTTAGGGGCGTGCCTCAGGACTGGTCTGAGCAGGAAATTCAGGAAAACATTACTGTTCCTATTGGTTGTGGGCAAATAGTTAAGCTACGGAGAATAAAACGCAAGACTATGAATGATGGTATTTCTTCATTTATTAATACAAATCTTGTAGTTTTAACTTTTGATGGGCAAGTACTTCCTAAACGTGTTTACATGTGCTACACAGCTCTGCCAGTAGAATTATACATATTTCCCACAATCCAGTGTTATAACTGTTGCAAATTTGGGCATACTAAATCACAATGTCGATCTAGGCCCAGATGTTTTAAATGTGGAGATGAACACACTCCAGAAAGTTGTTCAGTGATAGTGGAAAATGGTAAGTGCTTCCATTGCTCTGGTAGACATTTTGCTACTAGCAGGACTTGTCCTGAGTTCACACGGCAACAAAATATTAAAATTTCTATGGCCCAAAATTGCATCTCATATGCTGAAGCAGCCAAGATTCACCCTTCAGTTTCCAAATCTTATGCTGACGTTACAGCATCTCCTCCCTCTCAACCAAGTAATCACCATCTTCCCTCTCCAAACTTTGTTTCTCAGTTACCAAGTACTTCTTATAAAAAAACTACTTTTAGTCAGCGCCGGATTCCTCCTAAACCAAGTGGAGGATATGATCGTGTCATGCATAATTCTATTGCCAATGAATATAATAATTTGTCTACCCAAATGTCCCATAGTCAAGTACTGCAACAATCATTAAATACAATACCTCATAAATCTATTGCTGAAATTATTTTGGAACTTATTACATTACTTACAAATTCTAGTCAACAATTTTCTACTTCTAATTCTTCACCGTCCAACGTTGCCAATATATTACTCACAGCTCTTAATAAACAATTCAATAATGGATCACAAAATCTTACAATGGAATTGTAGAAGTGCCATAAGCAAAAAATCTGACATTATTTATTTACTAAATAAATATAAGCCTATGGCTTTGTGTCTCTCTGAGACATGGTTGAAACCAGAGTTTCCATTTAGGATTTCTGGTTTTGTTACAGTGAGAAATGATAGACCTGATGGGTATGGTGGAGTGGCCATTCTCATTAGTAAAACTTTCTCCTATAAAGTATTCCCACTTCCCCTTCTCAGTAATGGTATTAATGCCATTGCTGTTATTGTAAATAATATCTGTATTATTTCTGTATATATTCCACATCCCTCTTATTCTATATATAATGAGTTTAAACAATTACTATCTGTCTTGCCTTCCCCATTTTTGGTTTTAGGTGATTTTAATTGCCAAAACCAGGCATGGGGCAGCTCTGTTACCAATTACTATGGCAATTTGATGATTGATATCCTAGATTCTTTAAACATATGTATAATGAACAATAGCTCTCCAACTCGACTTACTGGCCCTAATGAATGTTTAAGTGCTCCTGATCTTTCACTCTGTTCTCCAAATTTAGCCTCTTTGTTATCTTGGAATATCCTTGATGACTCTCTTGGCAGTGATCATTTTCCTATTATACTCTCCTTACACATATCTTGCTCCCCTTCCAACTTAAGTTACAGTTCTAAATTAAAACATAAACTGCCAGAATTGAAAGATGATTGGGTAATATTTAAACAGTATGTTGATAGTAAAATTTCATCCTTACCTGCTATTAATGATTCTAATGGATTACTATGTACAGAAGAGTTCTCAAAACTTCTTATGGAGGCTGCCAATACTCTATTTCCATTAAAAGGTTCTAGACAAGGCAAAATTCCCTTTCCACCATGGTGGGACCATGAATGCACTATGGCCATTAAGAAAAGAAAACAGGCTGAGAAAAAATACAGATCCCTAATGACTTCAGAAAATTATGAAAGTTACTCTCTCATAGCTCGATCCACACGCAAGTTCCTAAAACGGAAAAAATTTGAAGGTTGGAGAAGATTTTGTGAGTCCATAAATCCTGATGTATGCTCTTCTGTTGTGTGGAGGAATATTCGTAGATTTAGATCGGCATTCTCTTCTTCTTCATTTGGTGTCCTTTCCATTGAGCTAGCTGATAAATTTATGGATAAACTAGCTCCTTTGTCTGTTCCTGAATTAAATAATATTCATTGTTGCACTTTATATAATAATACAAGCAATCATTCTGATCTCAATGCTCCTTTTTCTTTGTCAGAATTAAAAGGAGTTCTCTCTTATGTTAAAGATTCATCACCCGGCGAGGATGGTATAACATACTCTTTTTTGATAAACTGTACTGATAACTCATTAGAATATTTTTTGAAAACCATCAATGCAGTTATGTTTTCAGGTAATATTCCTCCATCATGGAGAACTCAATCTATAATCCCTATATTAAAACCAAATAAACCTTCTTCAGATGTTTCATCTTTCCGTCCCATAGCCCTTTCATCTGTTCTTGCTAAAATAACTGAACACCTAGTTAAAAATAGGTTAGAATTTTTTATTGAAAACAACAACATTATGACAGTTAATCAGCTGGGTTTCAGGAAAGGTCGGAGCACCATAGATAATATTAGCATTTTTGTTTCGGATATTCGAATAGCATTTTCAAAAAATGAGTCAGTTTTAGCAGCATTTCTGGACATCGATTCGGCATATGATAATGTTCTTATTCCTGTGCTTCATGAGAAACTTCATGACCTACGTATCCCTCAACTTTTAATATCATTTATTATAAACATGTTGTCTGAAAGATGTTTGAAATTAGACCTCCATGATGGATCTCAACTTTCTAGGTTTGTATGGAGAGGCCTCCCCCAGGGCTCGGTTCTTAGTCCATTATTGTACAATGTTTATACTTACGATCTAGAAAAAAACTCGAACTCAGTAGCAAACGTCTTACAGTATGCTGATGATCTTCTTTTTTACGTTGCTGACAAATCTATTAATATTGCTAGTAACTGCTTAACTACCTCTCTTAGTCATTTACATGATTGGTTAGATAATAATGGACTAAATTTATCTGTATCAAAAAGTACCATAGTCTTGTTTGCAAGAGGAAGGATAACTGCCAATCCTATTGTTTCCTACGAAGGTAATCCTATCCCTGTGAAATCAGAAGCAAAATTTTTAGGAGTTATTTTGGATTCGAAATTAACCGGAGTACCACATTGTGATTACATTGTAGCTAAATGTGAAAGAAATTTGAATATGATAAGGTGTTTAACCGGTGTCTGGTGGGGATCCCATTCCTTCTTTTTACGTCTTATATATAACGCCCTTATTCGTAGCCTTCTTGATTATGCCACTTTTGTTCTAGAACCATGTAACTCTGTTGCTATGAAGAAATTTGATAGTATACAGGCAAGGGCATTAAGAATTATTCTTGGAGCTATGAAGTCCAGCCCTATTAATGCTATGCAAATAGAGTGTGTAGAGCCACCTCTCTATTTAAGACGACAATATCTGTCCGATAAGTTCCTTTTCAAATTAATGCAATTTTCTAATCATCCTTTACGATTTAAGCTTCATTTACTTGTAGAATACACAAAAAATAGTCAGTACTGGACTCATAAATCTCTACCTTGCCTTGTTAAGAGTTATCAAAGATTTAGTGCCATACAAGCCCCGACACTTAACTCATACTGTTATCCTACTTTTGACTCTATGTATGGCGCATTAGTTACTTCTCCAGATGTTAGAATCAATGTAAATATCCCTAGAAATCAGCTTGAATCTGTACAATTTGTGGATAATCTATTAAATAACGAATTCTCAAATTTTCATTCTATTTATAGTGATGCTTCTAAACAATCACCCAATGGTATAGTTGGGATTGGAGTTGTCCATTCCCAATACAATATAGTCCAAAAAATAAGACTTCCACCGGAATCATCCGTATTTTCTGGAGAATGTCTAGGACTGCTAAAATCTGTTGAATATATTCTTATTGCAAAACTTAAAAAATGCGTTATATTTTCAGACAGTATGAGTGCCCTACAAGCCTTATCTAAATATCCGTTCAAGTCAGGTATTGTTAACCCTATCATTATTAAAATTCGTAACCTTCTGATGTCATGTTATCAGATGGGTTACACAGTGGTGTTTTCCTGGGTGCCAGCTCATTCTGGTATTTCAGGCAACGAGCGCGCAGATTGTCTTGCTAAAGAGGCTGTTTCTTGTGGTGACTGGTCGGACTATTTCAATTGTGTTCATGATTTGTGTGCTTTGCCTAAATCTACTCTTGATGAAACATGGAGAATTGCTTGGTCTGCTTCAAGCCAATCGAAGGGAAGGGCTTACGCTAAAATTCAAAATTCAATTCCGTCAAAACCCTGGTTCTCTAAATTGAAGTTGAGCAGGAGAGTAACTTGTATTTTGACTCGTATGCGGTTGGGTCATGTTTGCACTCCTGCTCAACTCGCTAGATTTGGTATACTGGACAGTGATTTGTGCGAATGCGGTGAGGTGGGTGACCTAAACCATATCTTTTTGTGCTGCCCTAGATATAATCGAGTCTCATTTTATGAAAGCCTCCTTGAAATTCCCATCCCACTTCCTACTTCAGTAAACATCCTTTTATCCTCTGGTGAACCGTCTGTGTATAAAGTATTTTCTTCGTTTATATTAATTAATAACATTAAATTGTAAATATTATTCAATATATGTTTTTTTTTTTTTTTTATTTCATACTTATATATATCCTATTATTCTGTCCTTTCCTGATCCAATCCTAAATTCCGTTTCAAAATTTTATTTTCCCTTTTGTAAATACAAGTTTCCCCGTTTTATAAATAATAATCTTAAAAAAAAAATACAATATGACTTGTCTTTGGCTCAATCGCTAATCGCGCAGAGCCATTAAAACCAAAAAGAAGAAGAAGAAAGAAGTGAACCAAAAAAAAAAGCAATGAGCAAGCGCTAGTGTCAATGTCAACATTTCAACAATAAGTGTCATTCGTTAAATGATGAATGAACTTTTGATTGATAGCTGTCAGTCGTGCTGGAGAGTTCTATTTTTTTCCATATCGTCTGATTTTAGGAAAGTATTAGCAATTTTATAATATTTCTTTGTGGTTTTGTGCGGTTTTTTGTTCTTTTTATTTATCTATAGTTATCTATAGTTATGGACCCACCTCCTCCTCCGGATCCTCCAGATCCCCCTGATCCTGTTCAGTTGTCTGCAGCTGGTAAGCGACGCCTCATTATTGACCGGGAGACGATCGAAATCGTCCCCAAAAAGACTATTATAAATAAAGAAATGGCTGTTGCGGCCATTCAAACTCTGTTTGTTCATCCCTCTCTTAAAGAGGGTCTAACCTATTCCGAAATAGATAAAGGGCCTTTTCTGGTCCACGTTTCGCGAACTGAACCGGATCCCTCATCCGGAACTATCATCCGCCCCATTAAGTTTGGCCAATTTTTAACTATTAATAAAATTAAAAATATCTGCAGGGATGGCATTAAGAGAGTGGGCAGAAATAAAATTTCTGTCCAATTTACTACTGCTGAGGCGGCCAACAATTTTTTAACCAACCCAATTTTGGACAAAAAATATTCTGCAACCATTCCCTCCTACAATATTACGAAAATGGGGGTCGTCCGTCAGGTGCCGGTCGACATGTCCATGGACGAATTTGTTGAAACGGTGTCCCTTCCTGATGGGTGCGGGATCATTGTAAAGGCTCGTAGGTTGAACCGAAAAGATAAACAGGAGGGCATCTTCTCTTGGATCCCAACTCAAACAATCGTCATCACTTTTAAGGGTCAGACTCTTCCTAATCGTATTTTTCTATACCACACTTCCCTTCCAGTGGAGGTATATCAATACCCCACTATTCAGTGCCAAAATTGCTGCCGCTTTGGGCACGTCAAGGCACAGTGCCGGTCCAAGGCAAGGTGCTTCAAGTGCTCTCAACCCCATTCTGGGGATAGTTGTGATGTCGACGAGTCCAGAGCCTCATGCATCCATTGCCTGGGCCGGCACTTTGCCTTTTATGGTAGCTGTCCCGAGCAAGGGAGACAAAAATCTATTAAATTATTAATGTCTCAGGATAGTATATCGTACGAAGAGGCATCCCGCTCCATTCCTAGCGTCAAAAAATCCTACTCTCAAGTAGCCCAAATTGTAATTCCATCTCAGTCTTCTTATTCTTCCTCCCAACCCGCTAGTCTCTCCTCTCCCGTCTCTTACAAAAAAATTTTATCTTCTACTCCTAAACCTAGAGCTCCTCTAGGCAAGTCTTATGACAGGGCCTCGCATAATGCTATCATTGCTGAGGTTCCTTCTTCATTACCAAATGGTTTCTCCCTTAGTTCGCAAAATTCTGTTCCCTCAAAATCTCCACAAGAAGACAGCCTCTTAGAGTTACTTCTATCGCTTATTATTAATTTAGTTTCCCGTGATAATTCCTCGTTACCGCCCCACGTTGCCCATAAACTTTCCCTGCTCCTTTCTCTTAATAATAATTATGGATCTAGTCTCCACACTTCAGTGGAACTCACTAAGCATTCGGCCGAAGAAGCCTGAACTTTTATTTTTAATAAATAAATTTCACCCCTCTGTCATCGCCATTTCGGAGACTTGGTTGGTGCCTGGTTCTCGCTTTCGGGTCCCAGGTTACTCCTGTCTTCGTGATGATCGAGCTGACGGATATGCGGGTAGCGCCCTTCTTGTGAGGCGCTCCCTGCCTTTCTCTCTAATATCTCTTCCCCCTTCTTCTCCTGATATTAACATTGTTGCTGTCAGGGCTTTTAATATAACTTTTCTCTCCGCATACATTCCTCACCCTCATTCCAGATTAATTCCTGACCTACTTTGTATTTTTTCTTCACTTCCATCTCCAATCATTTTTATGGGTGATTTAAATGCTCACCATCGTTCATGGGGTTCGAGCCATGACGATAACTTTGGTCGTGCCCTCCTTGAAATTTTTGATGAAGTTAACCTATGTGTCATTAACAATGGTTCGCCCACTAGGAGGGTTCGCCCTTCACAAAATCCAATCTCGGCTGTGGATATTACTGCATGTTCTGCCTCTCTTGCCCCCATTCTTTCCTGGAATATCTTGCCTCATTCTTATGGTAGTGATCACTTTCCTATTATTGTGTCTATTACCGATAGAGTAGTACCTGCCCGTAATTTTAATCCCACTCTTAAATATAGATTAAATAATGCAAAATGGTCTTCTTACTCCGATTCCCTTGAAAACAACTTACTTTCTCTTCCCCCCCCTAACCGTAACAATCTTGTTGAATGTTATTCAAAATTTATAGACTCAATTATTTCGAGTGCTGATGACAATTTTCCTCATAAAAAACCTCACAGGTTTAAAGTCTCAACTCCTTGGTGGGACTCAGACTGTACTTCCGTTGTCAAGGAAAGAAAATTAGCAGAAGTGCAGTATTCCAATTGTATGACTCTCCAAAATTTTTTAGTGTACCAAAGAAAAGCAGCCTTTGCTAAAAGGACTCTTTCTAAAAAGAAAAAAGAAGGTTGGCTTCGCTATTGCCATAGCCTATCTCCCTGTTCCCCTTCTTCCCTAGTATGGAAGCAAATTAAAAGATACCGAGGCTCCTTCAATTCTGTTGATATATCAGCCAATGATCCTTCGTCCTGGATTGAAGCTTTCTCGGACAAACTGTCTCCTCCTTCAGTTCCTAGTTTGAACTCCTTTCCCTCTTCTCCGTGTTTCCTTGCTTCCGAAACTAATTTCGATGCTCCCTTCTCTTTTTCTGAACTCCGATTGGCACTTGATGGTCTTGTTGATTCCTCTCCTGGTGCAGATGGGATCCCTTACTCTTTACTGAAAAATGCTTCAAATAGTACAAAGCAATATTACCTCGATCTCTTTAATAACTTTTTTGAATTCGGTTTGGTTCCTCAACAGTGGAAACACCAATTAATTATCCCGATCATTAAACCAGGCAAAAACCCGTCAGACCCAAACAGCTACAGGCCTATTGCTTTATCGTCTGTTTTGTGCAAGGTTGCAGAACATATGATGAAGCATAGACTTGAGTGGTTGGTGGAGAATAGGAACTTGTTGCCAACATCCCAGTTTGGGTTCAGAAAAGGAATGAGCACAATGGATAGTCTCAGCATATTAATTTCCGATATTCGTATTTCTTCTCTACGTAAAGAGTTTTTAGTAGGAGCCTTTTTGGATATTACTTCAGCATATGACAATGTTTTGCTCCCAGTGCTCAAGGATAAACTTATCCATCAGTTAAATATTCCCATAAAATTGGTTCGCTTCATTTGCAACTTATTAATGGAGAGAACCATCTCCATTAAAACTCGAGACTCCTCTCTTCCTCCAAAGACTATCTGGAAAGGCTTACCGCAAGGTTCAGTTTTGAGCCCTCTCCTATTCAGCCTTTATACTTTCGATTTACACCTTTCTGTAGATTCATTTTGTCAAATATTGCAATATGCTGATGATTTAGCTTTATACTTTTCTGGTAAATCTCTAGATGAGGCTAGTTCCCGTCTAAACTCCGCTCTGGGTTATCTATCCGATTGGCTCTCACAGCATGGCTTATCCTTAGCAGCCTCTAAGAGCTCTGTGGTAGTGTTTACAAAAAAAAAGATTATTCCTCCTGTTGACATTAAAGTTAATGGCGAAAATATCTCTCGGGTGGATAATGTTAAATTTTTAGGAGTTTGGTTAGATACAAAATTATCCGGTATTCCCCACACTGACTTTGTTTCTCAAAAATGCGAAAGAAACGTTAATGTTCTTCGTTCACTCTCTGGGGTTTGGTGGGGTGCTCACCCATATACTCAAAAATTGATCTATAATGCTATAGTTCGTAGTCATTTTGACTATGGCATGTTTCTATTAGACCCCTGTAACAAATCTGGACTCCAAAAATTCGATAAAATTCAGGCAAAGTGTTTACGTATTATTCTAGGGGCGATGAAGTCGTCCCCAATTAATGCCATGCAAGTTGAGTGTGTTGAACCTCCGCTCTCAATTCGAAGACAATTTTTGGCAAATAGATTTATTTTTAAACTTGTGCAAAATTCTAATCATCCTCTTCTTGGTAAACTGGACCAATTATCATCCATCTTTGACTCGTGTCCTCGTCGTTCTAATATTGAACTTCCTTGTCTTGTTCGTGCCTACCTTCAAGTTACGCGTCTTCCTAGTCCACTTTTTCAAAACCCTATTTTATATCTGTACTCGGTGCCTTATAATGCCTTGGTATTCCAACCGGAGGTCGTTTTAGACTTTGGAATTAGCAAAAATACCCCCGAACCGTATAAGACATTTGTGCAAAAAGTGTCCTCTAATTATAAGAACTGGACTACTTTATTCACTGACGCCTCCAAATCCTCTGTTGATAGCCCGGTAGGAGTTGCTGTTTGGATCCCTCATACAAAAATTATTCTAAATTATAAGTGTCCTTCAGTTACATCCGTCTTTACAGGTGAATCAATTGCCATTTTTGAAGCCATTTCTTTTGTTATGTCTCATAAATTGAATAACTCCATAATTTTCTCTGACTCAAAAAGTTGCCTTCAAGCCATTCTATCTAATCCTTTTAGATCTAAGTCAAGATTCCCTATCATTCTTAAAATCAGAGATTTGCTGTTCAAATGTCATGAACTTGGCATTCACGTCGTCATAGCCTGGATTCCTGGTCATGTCGGTATTCTTGGTAATGAGTCAGCTGATTCTTGCGCCAAAAATGCTGTTCTCACTGGCGCTCTTTCCCACTCTGAAATTTATTCCCATGATATTTGTAGTACTCTTCCTCTAAGTTTGTTTAAATCTTGGTCCAAACTTTGGCAAATCTCTAAGACCGTAAAGGGTAAATTTTATGGAGATATTCAACCTGAAATACCCCACAAACCTTGGTTTTTTAAGTATCAATTAGGCAAAAAATCCACAACCTCAACTATCTGTCGTATACGGTTAAATCATTGTTGCTCTCCCCATTTCTTGGCCAAACTTAGGATAAAGGATAACTCTCTTTGTGAATGCGGTTTGGATGAAGGAAACGTGGACCATTTATTTTTCTCCTGTCCTAAATTACACTTCTCCTTTCATGAAATCATTCCCCCTCATATTCCTCGTCCTACCTCTGTCAAATGTCTACTTCCTTTTGTGTTTACACGTTTTATATTCAAACTATGCAAATTTATTGAAATTAATAAAATTAAGCTGTAACTTTTTTTTTTTTTTTTTTTTTTCTCTCACTGTTCCTTCACTGTCCGTCGTGATATAGTCATTAGTCATTTTCGTATCCATAATCTGTGATGTTACTATACTGTCAATCTGCGAAGAAATATTTTTTTTATTTTTTAACATAACAAGAAATACATTATTATTATTTTAATTCGCGCTAAATACTCTCCAGCGTTTGATGGTTTATTAATCGTTCGTACGTGATATTGGCAAAATTGTGGCGTCTCTCTCACAAAGGCCATTAATCAAGAATTGAATTGAATTGAATGAACTTTGTTTGCATACAAACCGGGTATTTGTGAATAGTTTCGACATTTCATGATATTCTGAATTGAATCTATATATTTGAGCTATTATGAGAGAAACAATCGAATATGTAATCGGATTAGAAGACTAAAAAACCATGGCATTCATGTTACGAAGATTGCGACGAAGTTATATTAGTAATTTAATTCCGCGCTTGTTTCTCGGTCTAATTGTGATTTACGTTTATTGTGAATACCTAATTTATTATGTTACACAAATTCAGGTAAACCTTTGACATTGAAAATACAGAAATACGGATTTGACTAACAAATAAGAAGTATAATATTTATTCCAGTGTGGCTGGTCAATGTTAAGTAAAGAACCAACTGACGGGGTGGAGCCAGTGTATGCGATGGTTATAGCTGATACACACCTCCTTGGGTCCCGGAATGGACACTGGTTTGATAAGTGGAGGCGAGAGTGGCAGATGCATCGTGCATTTCAGTCAGCTATTACTCTTCATAGCCCAGATGTTGTGTTTGTTTTAGGTATTTATAGTTATCTATCCAATAAAACATGTGTAGTTAAATTGCATGTATTATACACTTAGGATGGGCTTTGTCCCATTATTACATAACATGCCTATTTGTTGAGTGGTGAGTTTAAATGATCATGCCTGTAGAGTAGTGTAGAAGCTTTTAAATATTGTGTTTTTTTAAGGTGATCTCTTTGATGAGGGCCTATGGTGTCCCGAAAAAGAATTCAATGATTATGTTGAAAGATTTTATAAACTATTCAAAGTCCCTGATGGCACAGCAATGTACTCTGTTGTTGGCAACCATGACATTGGCCTCCATTACAGGTAACAATTTTAATATGCATGATAACAGAGAAATGCTATATATAACTTTTTCCAATCAATTTATAATTAGAATTTTATAAGACTTGTTAAATGGGAGTATACAACATGTAATGTAATTAACGCACACACTCAAACACCCCAATTAGAAAATTGTGTTATAATCATAATGCATACACCGCATTTTTAATGTAACATGTATATGCATTGTTATTTATTAAAATAGTTATACCAATTCTTGGAGAACGAAGACTACAATGTTCCTGGAATAAGGTTTATTTTTCTTTATATTCTATTAAATGATTAAATTTGTGTGAATACAAGTAAAACTGTGATGTTAAAAGTCTTTACAAACAACAGGATTAGTGAAATGATTTCTATAGGTTTAATTATTTTTGGGAAAATTCAGGAAGTGCATTAAGGAATTTACATGTTGTATATTCTTCATTATACTAGTCTAACCAAGGGTTACTTACCCACAAGCAGAACATGTATGAACTCTCCTAATTAATAAACAAAATATAAATGAGGACTTATCTCTAACTTTTAAAATAAACCATGCAGTAGACACTGACAAAATGTATGGTGAAATTAAAAAAAAAAAAACGCATGTGACTATAGTGCAAAAAATATTACCCACTCTAAAACTTTTCCTTTTCTTTAGAGTGAATACTACTTCAACTTTTCAATGGCCTCTGTGGTTAGATACCACAATTTTGCCAATAACACATGTAACAAATTATAGAAATTCTTTAAAAAAATTATTTCACAATAATGGCGGATATTACCAATGACAGTTGAAAAAACGGCCGCGTGAGCCGCCTACTAGGAGATTTGATGCAAAGCCATGATGTGGCCACTATGCTGTGATATTTCAATGTTCTTTATGAATTATTCACTGAATGCACTTTTTACTACATAAATCACGCGCTTTTATTTAGTAAACGACACTATAAATAATTTTAAAAGTCCAATGAAAAATGCGCGTGATACTCATCTTGGCTTTCCTGTCGAAACTCCCACTCTAAAACTTTGACTTGTGAAAATCAACTCCTGTCATAGCTAAAAGCAGGTTTGTTTGTGTAAGTGATCTAATTTTTCCTCTTATAAACTTCAGACCTGGTGAATAGAAGTATTTCTTTAGGCAAATAGTAAAACATATTACTTAGTAGATTTTACTATTTCTACATTACTCTTTCTTCAGTGCACTTACCTACAACACTGCAGTCGATTTACCATTATAAATGAACTTCAGTATGTTCAAAGGATCACGCCGCAGCTGGTGAAAAGGTTTGAGACTCAGCTGAAGTCGCCGCCTGTGCAGTTAGTCAGCATCAGGGGGAATCACTTTGTCCTTATCAATTCTATGGCAATGGAAGGAGACGGCTGCACACTGTGTGCTCGCACTGTTGCCCAAATAGCCAATATATCAAGTGAGTTGTGATTTTACGACCTTTTCAGTTACGGTTTTTATTTTGCTGTGTCGATTTTATTCTGAAATTGTGCTTTCTCGTGCGGCTGTTGGTATTACTTAGCCGTAATGCCAAGGCACGCCCCGTGTGGTGCCGGGCTTAGAATAGTACCAACCAGTGGCGAAGGGTGAAATTTTGACAAAGGGAAGCCGGTCCAAAAAAATAAACACTTAAACACTTACCTACTGCAGGATATCTTGGAGGAGGTCTTCAGATAAGAATAATATGAAAAGCCCCACCTTCACCTTACAAAAAAGGACTGATGATTTGATAACAATGTCTTTCAAGTATGATAAAAGCGGCTTTGTGAAAAGCCTTTTTCGACGTGCATCTCTATACCACACATGCATGCTTGTTAGTAAGTACTAAGTTAAGTACCTGTTGTTAGGGAATAAGAGTCAAGAAAAAATAAAATAAAAAATTATAAAAATAATAAAGTGTTAAAAACCGAACCACACAGACACCGATCCAAAACCAACAAAAATATTAAGCAAAAATAAAGCAAATTATACACAATCACAACGTTATTTATATTCTAATGCAATGCGTCTGTTTTTTTTTAACAAAATGAGCTAAAATGTTGTTATAAAAATTCGGATTACTTTTAATTTTATTAAGCAAATTTTTTTCAATTGACATGATAGCCAAATCGGACAATCTCTGCTCTTTTTGGCAGTTTCGCACATACGTGTGAATGCGTTTTAAAGCAGAAAATGACCGCTCAGCTGAAGCTACTGAAATGGGGAGGGTCAGAATTAAACTGCAAAGAGTCGAAACTTGAGAAAATGCGTCTTTCAAAGACGAATTAACAGTAACAGCACTCTATATGAATTAAAGCCATAATAACAAACAAAATTAACAGTATTTAACCAAATCTGCGATTAAATTACCTTACAGAATCCGTCACAGTTTAAATAACACAAATATTAAAAACAAACGAAAAACTCACGCACCATAGGTATAGAACGCTATCTCGTAGTAGCGTGGTTTCTGTCTCTTTCTAATAGAGGAGAGGAGAGAAATACAAGCCGCTCGCGGGCGGCTTATATTTATCAAGTTTTACCGCGACGGTTAGCGAGAATTAGAAAGAGATGGTCTGACACGCTCTCTCTTTTCGCGGCATAGTAAACCGTTGACATAGGTAAGCTGAAATTCGACGGCTTCCTTCAAGAGAACTACGAAAAGAATTACGAAAAATTGAAGCGCTGATTAATTTACGACTATAAAATGAAATGTGATACTTAGGGTATTGCTAAAAATTGCGATTGCTATTGTAAATCGCGCCGGCATTTGATTAATAATACTTTGTTAATGAAATAGAATGTAAATACTTTTGTATGAATATGGAACTGATTTTTGAAAGGTAACCCGGTGGGAATCGGCTTGTATGGACTCTTCGCCACTGGTACCAACCCATATCCTCCCGTGGGTGTCGTAAGAGGCGACTAAGGGAACTCACCAGGGAAGCGGGCAGCAACGCTTCTTCTGTGTAATATCAAATCTGTGTAATAGTGGGGATTATGGCAACCCCCCCCCCCCCCCCAAATGATGCACACGACAAAGCCCAGGCCCCTGGTCCCCGGCAGCTCCGCTATTCCAGTCTACGGTAGCGGCCTCGGTTACGGCGGAGCAAGGGGTGCTAAGAATGTCCGGCAGAGATCCGGCTACCATCACCAACGACGACCTTTGGCTCTGGCAACATTTAACACGCGCACACTACGGACCGATGAGAGGATTGTCGAACTGGAGGAAGAACTGAGCCGGTTGCGCTGGGACATCGTGGGGTTATCTGAAGTCCGAAGACAGGGAGAGGACTCGATAATCCTGAAGTCTGGCAACCTGCTCTATTTCCGGGAAGGCGACCAGCTGTCCCAGGGTGGCGTCGGGTTTATTGTCCACAAGTCCCTCGTGAACAACGTTGTTAAAGTCGGGAGCTTTTCGACTCGGCTGGCGTACCTTGTACTCAGAATAACCAAACGATATTCGTTAAAGGTTATACAGGTTTACGCTCCGACG
The DNA here is from genome assembly GCA_037179545.1 of Sesamia inferens. Classification (NCBI taxonomy): domain Eukaryota; kingdom Metazoa; phylum Arthropoda; class Insecta; order Lepidoptera; family Noctuidae; genus Sesamia; species Sesamia inferens. Next base: position 22,880,288 of record CM073934.1, on the reverse strand, counting down.
TCTAAACACTCCGACGATGAGGTGGAGGCTATGTATGAGGACGTCAGTAGAGCCATACATTCCTCCAAAACCCACTACACTGTTGTCATGGGGGACTTTAACGCAAAACTGGGCATGCGAGAGGCGGACGAGACGAAAGTGGGGCAATTTGGAGTTGGAAATCGGAATCCCCGAGGTCAGATGCTAATCGATTTCATGGAAAAGGAAGGACTCTTTGTGATGAATTCTTTTTTCAGGAAACCATTGCATCGCAAGTGGACCTGGATTAGCCCCGATGGTCAGATAAAAAATGACATAGTCAACGAGAAGGCAAGTGTTCAATGATGTCTCCGTGATCCATGCGGTTAAAACCGGGAGTGACCACCGTATTGTTAGAGGCATCTTGAACCTCAACATTAGGCTCGAACGCTCTCGACTTATGAAGTCTACGCTCCGTCCAGCGTCAACCCAACTCCAAAACCCCGAAAGCTTTCAGATCGAACTGCAAAATCGCTTCGAATGCCTCGGTGAATGCGTAGATGTGGACGATTATAACAACAGGTTTGTGGAAACTCTCCAAACGGAAGGGTTCAAGTTTTACAAAACCCTCCGTTCAAAAGGACAGAAGAAGATCTCCGGTCCCACCCGTCGGCTAATGGAAGAAAGACAGGAGGTGGTCTTAAAATCCCCTGATGACGCTTCGCGTATCAGATGCCTTAACAGACAAATCTCAAAGTCTCTGACTCGCGATATACGCCAATTTAATACAAATTGTATTAAAGAGGCTATCGAGCGGAACAAAGGCTCCAAAGTGTTCGCACGAGATTTGTCTGTTGGACAGCCTACTTGTGAAGCTGAAGACTGGGGATGGTAGGATCGTCACTTCCAAGCCCGAAATTTTGGGTGAGATTGAGAAATTCTACGGAGAGTTATACACATCAACACACGCACCTGTTGTTAGCCTGGCTAATGATCCTAGAGCCAGACTAACCCGACACTACACCGACGATATCCCGGACGTCAGCCTGTACGAGATTAGTATGGCCCTGAAACAGCTCAAGAACGACAAGGCGGCTGGAGATGATGGAATTACGGCTGAGCTTCTGAAAGCGGGTGGCAAACCGGTTCTTAAAGCGCTTCAGAAGCTATTTAATTCCGTCATTATTAAAGGCGAAACGCCTAAGGCGTGGCACAGGAGCGTGGTGGTGTTGTTTTTCAAAAAAGGTGACCATACCCTCCTGAAAAACTACAGACCGATATCCCTCCTGAGCCATGTCTATAAGCTGTTTTCTAGGGTCATCACGAATCGTCTCGCTCGCAGGTTCGACGACTTCCAGCCTCCCGAACAAGCAGGCTTCCGAAAAGGCTTTAGCACCATAGACCACATACATACGCTGCGGCAAGTTATACAGAAGTCCGAGGAGTATAACAAACCACTATGTTTGGCGTTTGTGGACTATGAGAAGGCCTTCGATTCGATCGAGACTTGGGCGGTGCTACAGTCTCTCCAGCGGTGCCAAATTGACCATCGATACATTGAGGTGATAAAGTGTTTGTACAAAAACGCCACCATGTCAGTCCGTCTCCAGGATCAGGATTCGAAACCGATCCAACTCCAGCGTGGAGTGAGACAAGGAGATGTCATATCTCCTAAATTGTTCACTGCTGCGTTGGAAGATGTCTTCAAGCTCCTGGACTGGAGAGGACTTGGCATCCACGTCAATGGCGAGTACATCACTAATCTCCGTTTTGCAGATGATATCGTGGTCATGGCTGAGACCCTGGAAGACTTGGGCAAAATGCTCAATGACCTCAGCAGAGCTTCCCAACAAGGGTCTGAAGATGAACATGGATAAGACGAAGATCATGTCAAACTCTCATGTCGCACCCACTCCAATTCTAGTTGGTTGCTCTGCACTCGAAGTTGTTGACGAGTATATATACCTGGGACAAACGGTCCAACTAGGTAGGTCCAACTTCGAGAAAGAGGTGTCTCGTCGAATCCAGCTCGGCTGGGCAGCGTTCGGGAAGCTACGATACATCTTCTCGTCGTCCAAGATACCACAGTGTCTCAAGACTAAAGTCTTTGACCAGTGTGTGTTGCCAGTGATGACTTACGGAACTGAAACGTGGTCGCTCACAATGGGCCTCATACGAAGGCTCAGAGTCACGCAAAGGGCAATGGAAAGAGCTATGCTCGGAGTTTCTCTGCGTGGTCGAATCAGAAATGAGGAGATCCGCAGAAGAACCAAAGTCACCGACATAGCTCTGCAAGTCGCTAAACTTAAGTGGCAGTGGGCAGGGCACATTGCTCGTAGAACCGATGGCCGATGGGGCAGTAAGGTTCTGGAGTGGCGACCACGTACTGGAAGGCGCAGCGTAGGGAGGCCCCCAACAAGGTGGACCGATGACCTGGTGAAGGTCGCGGGAAGCCGATGGATGCGGGCAGCACAAGACCGGTCAGCGTGGAAAGCCTTGGGGGAGGCCTTTGTCCAGCAGTGGACATCCATAGGCTGAAGATGAAGAAGAATGCCAAGGGAGTCACGCTACGTTTCCCGCGGTTGTTTTGTGGATGTTTTTACATACGCATTCAGCATTCGGGAAGTATGTTAAGCATTTGTCCCCGGCTATCATTTAAGGATTATTGTTAGTCGTTGCGGGTCGTCAGAAGCCCGAACTCTGACAACCAGTTTTACCAAGGAGTGTTGTATTGCCCAATAACTGGGTTGAGTAGGTTAGATAGGTAGCCACAGGGCCCGATCTAGCTATTTAGCCGCTCCGGGCAAAGATAATTTTTGCCGCCCTTTACATACACAAAATCATATAAGTCATGAGCTAGTGTTGTTGGGGGATGTTAAGTATACAGAAGGCCCATCCCAATAGACTGACGTGAATATTTATTATTCACGTGTTCACATCAGTCTATTGGGCCTTTGAAGAAGTACCTGTACGAAAGTTGATGAGTGTTTCTATGTTAGTAACTATACAATGTATATCTTTAAACGAATTTCACAGTAACTACTGAATGGATTGATATGTTTTACCGACATAGTTATGTACCTTTCCACTTTATCATCATTATACACCTATTGCGACTCATTACTTCATATGGGCCTCTTTTTTCTTGTGCTATTTCTTACTGTTTCGGTATAATCTTGCTTATGTACCTATAATGGTCCTTTAACTAAGGGAATAATAAACATTGTTTATTAAAATCGTTTCAGAAGTTAAAAAGCTTAGGTCCAAGCATTTAGTTTGTCGAGTTAATCGGTTCATAATGTATTTAAGTTGAGGTTCATATGGTAGGTACCTACGTTTATAAAAGACACAACAAAAGATTTGTTTTAAAATTTAATAGGTAATAAAAAAACAATTATGTTACAACATAACAAAACAGTTATTTTTTTAAATAATGAAATTGTGTAAATTAAACAGTTTTTCGGAGAATAAGTATTAAATCCTATCTTAATTAGAATAATTTTCTTCGCACTTTTTGTTCTGCAAAATCTTTAACAATATTTGATAAATTTATACTGTCGCAAACCTTATGTTCTATTGAAATCATAGCCAATCCAGACAATCTATTTTGTGTCATGGTGGATCGCAAAATTTTTTTTATTATTTTTAATTTAGAAAAGCTTCTTTCACCACTTGCAACTGTTACCGGTAAAGTTAAAAGAATCCTGAGCGCAATACTGATATTTGGACCAAATCTTAAATCTGTTACAAATTTCAAAACATCTTGAGGAGATAAATTACTATTTAAAAACATACTAAGGACTGACAATTCCTCATAAAGTTCTAATGCATTTATATCGCTCGAGTTCTCATGAGTTAATATAGCCTCGAGGTTCTTACAATGTTCTAACAATTTATCTTTTGGGAGTTCTCTTAAAGCATATATGTTATACAAAAAAGCAAAATGCTTACTATGCTCAGAAATCTGAGAAAATTTTAATTCTAAGGAATTTATAGCTGTGTCCATAATGTGAAAAAATACTTCAATTTTATATTTTTGACGAGGCTCAATGATTGGTTCGTCAATACACTCATAAGTAAATTGTTTTTTCTTGGATCGTGCACGAGGTCTAGCTACATTTTCAAAGTCTAACACCTCGCAATCAATTTCAGAAGCTAAGGCTTTGGCATCTTCAAGAACTTGAGTAAAATACTCATCTGAACGCGAGTTTTCAAAGAAATCTTTTGTATTTTTAAGTAATTTAATGACGGAAACTAAGTCAAAATCTTTACTTTGCATTAATTTACTAACAGGGTTTATGCGATTCAAAGTTTCGTACCAAATTATAATGGAACATAAGAATTTAAACTGTTTAATTTGGTTCAACAAACTCGAAGCTTCATCTCGTGTAGAGGAATCCATATCTGTGTCTTGGTAAACACTAAACAATGCATCATAAACTTGTCCTACTTGATGTCTTAGTGGTTTCATTGCTTCGATTCGACTTTCCCATCTCGTGGCACTAAGTGGTTTTAGAGTAAGACCTTTTACATTATTCAAAAGAATCGACCACCTTAATGTTGAAGAGGAAAAAAAGACATATATTTTTTGCACGGTATTAAAAAAAATTGTAGCTTCCAGTGAGGACTTTGCCATGTCGTTTACCACTAAGTTTAAAGAATGACTACTGCAAGGAACGTAAAATGCCCGTGGATTAATGTTTCTAATCCTGGCTTGAACACCACTTTGAATACCTTTCATATTAGATCCATTATCGTACCCTTGCCTTCTTATGTTTTCTAAAGACAATCCAAGTGCTGATAATTGTTCCAGGATAATTTCTGTTAGTGCCAGACCTGTAGATTTCTCTATTGGTATAAATCCTAAAAAGCTTTCATTTATCACAATCTCTGACGTTCTTGAATGGTTTTGGGATCGAATAATAGAAATATACCTAATTATCATGGTCATTTGCTCTGTTTTGCTTGCATCTGGAGTACAATCTAAAATAATAGAATAATATTTCGATGTATTGATAGCTTCCACAATATGTTTTTTTATGCCGTCTGAAATTGTTTTAATGAACTCGTTTTGAATTGTTTTACTTAAGTAGGTTGCTTGTTTTTCGTCTTTTTTCAAAACTCTACGTACATGTTCCTGCATAACGGGATCAAATTCGGCTAACAACTCTATTAGTTTTAAAAAATTACCATTGTTATGTTGATACAGATTATCAGAAGTATCTTGAAAAGCCAAGCCATTTTTAGCCAACATTTTGATGATTGAGACAATTCGTAGCAATACTCCATTCCAGTGTTCTATTTCTGATTTAATTATTCTCTGTGAATCGGCATCTATCGTACGACACGATTTGAGCCTAAGTAAAAGTTCTACCCAAGATTTTACAGCTTCTACATGGTTTCGTGATGTTTCATGAGATTTAAGCATATCACCTACATGCTTCCAATTTTTGTAGCCATCTTCAGATAGACCGGAAGTTGTAGTTGTATTGAAGATTTTACAGCAAAAGCAATACAATGAATTTTTTGCCACAGAATATACAAGCCAATCTCTCAAAATTTCTTCACTGTTATTAAGCTTTCTCTTGTAGTATCTCGAAGTAAACCCCCGCCCATTGATATCTTGCGGAAATTCAAATTCATGCAGTGGGTCTGGAGGACCTCTATTTACCAAATATATTCTTTCTGCATCTGTTAATCTATTGGGCCACGTAGCTGGGTCGAAATCTAAAATAGATTTTAATTGTATAGAAACACTTGGAGTTGCAATAGCACCTTCACCAACAATAACAGCTTCACCTGCCATAGCGCTTGACCCAGAAGTAGAAGCGCCAGGTTCACAAATTGTATTGGAATCGGATGTATGTTCTTCTCGAGGTTTAAGCGGAATCTCAGCTATAGCATTGGTTTCTGGTATGGGTGTCGATGGTTTGTTAAGCTCACCTTTCTTCAAAAAGGACTAATGCCCCCGCTTGCTTTTGTCGTTCTGCATCTTTTTCCAGCCTTCGTTTTTTATATTGGTGTCCCGACAAGCGTGATCTACCGTCAGCCATTCTGTATGGTAAATAAAATAAAAATATGTAATAAATTTAAATAGACGTACCTAATAATATTGCTAATGTTTAAAATTCGAGAGTTATTCTGTTTATCTGACTCTGACTGCTACGTTTTTTTTTATTAAACCAATGAATCAATTTGGATAAATTTTGGTATCTAGATATAAAGGACACTGACATAGGCTACTTTAATTACGCATTCTCACAAAAATAATAATTATGGTGGGCGAGTGGAATTTAACAAGCCGGAAGAGGAGCAATGTTAATTTTCATATTATTTACATACCATTTAGAACATTTTAAACATATCTTGCAGTCAATGTTAAATTAAGAGCTCTTATTAAAGACCCGAATAGCCTATAAGAACTGTCAAACTCATACAAGAACTGTCAAAAAACTGAAAATTTAATTGACGAATAGGCTAACCGGAGATGGTGAAATCGGCACTAAAACTAATAGTTAACTATTTACCAAGCAACAAAAAGTAAGTAAGTACACTTTTTAGCAAGGTGTGTTCAATATTACGTATTTTTTCCTACAATTTACTTAATATAATAGATAAGTACTTACGTAGTAAATTCTTCTTCACTTCAATATTTATATGATTAATCTGTACCACAAAAATCACGTCACTTTTAAGAATAGAACCGACTTGTAGACTTAGCATATATTTCACATAAATGGATAAAACATTTTAATTATGTATCACTTATTAACCACTACATTACTCATGAATATGACGAAAATTTGCCTCTTTGGCAGAACGTTTTTACTAGGTGGCTTCAAAATCAGTAATGGACAAATAGTTAAATCTTTTACTTATAGTTAATATATAGGGATTCCCCTAAAATGTCACGTTGTACGACTGTAGATAAAGGGTATTCCCCCGAAAATCTGAGGGAAATTCCCATCAAACGTAAGCAGACTGTGTTGACTCTACGATTGTTTTATCGTAGAGTAGAGGAGCTGATTATGTGGAAAGGTCGGTGAACGAACGGTATAAAGAGACTAAATAATTTGAGATACGTTTATTGCAAGAGAACAATTCTGTTTACTTTGATAGAAGGGTAATTGTCTAGATAAGAATAATTCAAGTCAATTTTGCCGCCCTACAATTTCGCCGCTCTGGGCAAATGCCCGCCTGCCCCCCCTCTAGATCGGGCCCTGGGTAGCCATTCCTTGTAAAATATTGGTATTGAGTTGCATTCGCTAAGATTAGAAGCTGACCCCAACATGTTGAGAAATAGCTAGGCAGCTAGGCTAGGTGCGTCAGACTATTTGGATATCAGTTTGTCTAGGCGTTACATCCCACTGACTAATACTAAGCGTTGATTCCGCTGCATGGCGAAACTGTACTATTTTATGATAAAAATCCAAATAACTATTTATTAAAATAATAATTTTTATTCACCCTAACAGATATATTAAAGTGCAGCAGTGGCTCTAGTCTATGCAAAGGCAAGAAGAAATTGGAAAGATATAGTAGGCCAATTATTATGCAGGTGAGTGTTTTCATAATAATTACCAATGTCACAATATTGCAGATATTCCTTATCTTTAATTTGGTCCGAAATCGAATAAATATTTGTGCAAATGGACCAAATAATGATAAACTCTTTGCAGTTTAAACTCGTATAAGGTGATTTTCGTCGCATAAAAAACATTGGCTCTCGGCAAACAAAAGGGTGAAGGTGGCGTTGGGTGGCCCCCAACGCCATCTTCATAAACGTCTCTAATAATATTTGATCGTTAAACAGACCTTTGCTATTTATCATTAAAAAAAACAATAAATAAACTTTTCAGCACTACCCACTATACAGGGAATCGGATAGCGGTTGTACTGAGCCAGACGCGGCCCCTTTGCCTGAAAGGAACAGTTTGTTCGAAGAGCGTTGGGATTGCCTTTCCAAAGAGTCTACTGAGTATTTAGTGGAGAGCCTTCGCCCGCGCACCGCATTTGGTGCTCACACACATCACAGCTGCGTCGTCAGACATAGCTTTGTGCCCACTCCTAACCATAAAATCGAGTTCGTTGAATACACAGTACCTTCATTCTCGTGGAGAAATAGACTAGACCCCAAGTATTATTTGGTAAGTGTTGTGCTTAGTAAGTTAATGTTTTTTGAAACTTATGTATTTCTATAAATATGATACTGCATAAGCATTTCGAAGTCCAAGAATCTAAACACATGCCAGCGGTCGGCAGCGTCTTGGTAGGCAAAGGCCACAAGGTAGCAAAATAAACTAAAGGCGGCCGCGGTCATACTCGTAATATTAATAACAGAAGCTAAATATACGGAAAAAACTTATCAGTTCAGTGTGTGGGTATAATATAAATGTATTGAAGTATTATCTTTGTAATTCCTCTGTTGTCTGATATCCTTAACACGCTTGAGCTACTTAATACGGATTCAAATCAATGTATGAGGTGTTGTATGTGAACCGGGTTTTAAAGGATTTCGTGAATAAAACCCAAAAATGCAGAAGGGATGATACGCATTATTTAATGGCGGAAATCGGCGTCAACTTCTTTCTTTCTTTCTTTTATGGCTTTGCACGGTTTCTGCATTTAGCCAATGTCACGTAATGAATTGTTCAATGTCGAAAAAAACGGCCGCGTGACCCGTCTTACGATGGAGGTTTGAGACAAAGTCATGATGTGGCCACTATGCTGCGATATTTCACTGTTCTTTATGAATTATTTACTGAATGTACTTTTTACTACATAAATCACGCACTTTTATTTAGTAAACAACACTATAAATAATTTTAAAAGTCCAATGAAAAATGAGAGTGACACTCAGCTTGACTTTCCCGCCAAAACCCATGTTCTGTGTAAGGGTGCTTACATAAAGAAACGGGTTTCCGGGACAGATAAATCTGAGGGTCAGTACCGACCGGTGCAGGTATAATATTTACTTGTTTACTTATGCGCTCACTTATAAAGAAACAGGTTTAAACTTACCTGTTTCTTTATGCAAGTTGAGCCTGCACCGGTCGGTACTGACCCGCACAGATTTATCTGTCCCGGAAACCTGTTTCTTTATGTAAGCACCCTTACTCCGGCGTCAACTTAACGACACCACAGTTTTACATCTGACAGTTGACACATCTTTTTTAAATTAAGGGAAAATATTCATACAGCCAATTTCATATTCTAACAGGATGGATGTATTATTTATTATTATATCTACGTATAATTGGTCATATTTCGTAGAAAAAATAAAAATGCTATTAAAATTGTTAAAAGAAACAGAATTTAATTCGTACTTGGAGGGACCGTGGAAGTAGAAGTATACCCCGTGCCTCCAGCGCGTCGTCCTCGTTAGTTCGTACGCAGGATGAGCGAAGAGCGTTTTTAAAAGGCGCGCTTATTTGTACTTATCAATTCATGCGTTTATTTTGGTAAATATAACTTATTTACAAAACATTCACGGGCTGCAAGTAAACCATCCGCGGGCCACGTGTTGCCGAGCGCTGGTTTATGCAATTCGATTATACGAATTCCCTCGGCACTTATCCTTTTCGATGATACTATGTATACATAGATATCTTTCTATAAAATAGTAATAAATCACTTGCTTGTGCTGTCTCTCTACTAGGCGATGGTTTTTCTCCAATGTTTCCGTATTTGGATGGGACGCCATTACTACGTCCAATTTTTGCCTTTCAGCGGAATCATGACTTACAAGATAGCCGCTAAACGCAGCATGCGTGCTATTATTCTGCATAACATGCAATGTCATTTCAATGTCGCATCACTTAAAAAAACAACCTAAGTACCTTCAGTTGGTATACATTTTTGTTGTTTTTTTTTTTCCAGTTGACGATAACGCCGGAAGAAGTAAAAGTTTCTAAATGCGGTGTGCCTCGGGAGTGGACGCTGCAGATAACGGCTATACTGATGACCCTCGCACTCCTGGTATACTTGAGATATGCTACTACAAACAACCAGCTCAGCTACAAGCAATTGTGAGTACTTACTTATAATCAGTCTTATCCTTCGTAACTCACGTTACGAAGGATAAGACTGATTCAAGTGTTCAGTTCAAGTTTGAAGAGTCATGTCATGACCCATGAACATTCGGTTCATGGGTTATTCAGTTCATGACATGGCAAAGCCACTGTGACTAGCCAGTTATACCAACCTTATTGTCAACAGCGGCTAAGTGTGCCAAAGAAAGAAGACTCATTTCCATTTCTCAAAATTATATAACTGATATTTCTGATTCCTTTGTGATTGTGAGAACTAGTTCGATCCAGAAAATGTGATTCGATATCAAATGCAATATTCTCGGAGCAAATGATGATAAACTCTTATTCAGTTTAAACTCGAACTATCCAACTATAAGAAGATTTTCATCGCATTGAAAATATTGGCTCTCGGCAAACAAAACTAAATTAAATAAAAGTTTAGGTTTTAAAAAAGTAATAAAAGGTGACGTGGTGTACACCACGTCACCTTTTATTACTTTTTTAAAACCTAAACTTTTATTTAATTTTGTCACGACTGTATAAACATTTCTCTGGAAACAACGTTGCAGGGCATTTCTACCCTAATGAACAACGTTGCTACACATGATGCAGCCTATAAAGTAGACTACCGAGTGTTTCTTTATGTAAAAAGTACAGCAGTCGTGTTTCAGAGCACTAGACCAGCGTTGCAAACGACTATAGTTCAAATTTATTAATGATTAAGTAGTTGTTGCCTGCGATACCGCTGAGCCGGCGATCGGCGGCGGTCTTTTGAATCTGGCTCTGGTCCAGGGCATGGTCCGGAGCGAGAGTGCATGGCAGACGGTCACCTCCTTTTGCGAAGCAATGATGCTGGCAAAGGAGGAGGCGGAGCGCGTGAAGGAGCGGGAATCTCGGCTCCGTCACGCCTCTAGCCACCGCAGGAGACGCCCTGGTCGGGAGACAACTTCAAACTCCCGGCCACTGTAAACGCGGGCTTGCGCGCTTACGGGCGGCGAGCAGTGGGCAACTCGCAGTTTTTTTAATAATCTTAAACTAGCGCTTAACCGCAATCCCGCCTGATGGTAAGCAGTGATGCTATCGTTGATGGTAAAGCGCGCTAGTTTATTAAACCCATTCACCTTAAAAAACTGAGTGAATAGGAAGGAAGACGGCAGTTGAGCGAGGTGGTGCAATGTTAAACCCAACAACACGACCAACGATGCTGCGCCAGAGGGAGATTGATGTGGAAACCCTCCACGACCAAACTCCCGACACAAAAACACTTGGCGCATCGTACCCGGCACACATCGCAACACAACTGCTCAGACCCGTCCTCCGTACTGCTTCATGACATCATGTCAGACATCATGCCGGAACACGACGAATCGCTTGGCGGCAAGACTTTGTCTGGTGGGTGGTAACTTCTGCCGGCAGCCGATGTGGCCTACTACCTACTACCGCGGTTCAGTAATACAATACAATACAGCGCATAGTGTTTCACGCGCGCCTCAAAGAGATGTCTTGTGTGATGTGATGTTGTCTGATGATGGATGAGCACATCGTGACGGAACCCACGAAGACCGATGCCTGCCAGAGCTGCGAGTTGGTTAATAGGGAAACCGTGGCTCTGGCGCACAGGCAAGAGAAGCAACACGCGTGGGTTTTAGTCAGTAAAAGTCTGACACGGCCTTCCACTCCGCCCAGAGAGGGAGAGGTCATTTGATGATTTCCCATCCACACAAAAAAAGTGCAACAAACTTAAATTCCCATTTATTATACTTAGGAATTCAATTAATAAGAAAAAGCATTTTAGATATTATTTGAAGCTCAAGTAGGAGTTTGCGAACTGCTTTATACGTAATTACTAGAGATGCGCAAACATTGAAAAATCTCTTTATTACCACTGTAAAGACCGACCGAACCGACTAGTCGGCTAGTTGGTTAGTCGGTCAAAGTGGTAGTCGGCACATCTCTTACACATTTGCACTCGTGACTCGTGACTTTGGTCAGACAGATAACTGTGTTATTAACAGGCTCCGAGTATCAACTCTCACATATAGATAGATATACTTTTACTTAAAGTAGGGATGTATTACACACAAAAAAGTTTAACAGTAAAACATTTTATAAAATAATTTGTTAAAACATAAATATGTGAAATTCAAATTTATTTTTGGTTTATGCTTGCATATACAGTATGTTACGAAAACCCTGTCCGACCCACAAGGATAATAAGGGTTAGGTAAACAAATGACCAAATAAAATATAAAATTTTGCATAATCATCATAGTAACAATACTAATGAATTTTGAAATAATCTTTTTTACCCTGTAACTTCCCCAAAATTCGGGAAATTTAAAAAAGTGTAAACACCATTTTAGACCTTATAATTGTCGGCTTTCTTTTGATTATTTTTTTAGGTTCTTTAGCGGCGTCAGTGTGTCTAGCCGCCGACGGCGGCAAAGGAATAATTAGAGCTGTACTAATTTTTGCGTAATAACGTTTTGTTTTTGTCGCTATTATTCGAAACTGTACCTGGCCGAATGATTTGTTGTAAAAACACAGATTACCTAATGGTAAAAGTACTTTTTTTGATTATCGATTAATTACTCATAACAATATTGTAACACAAGTACCTATTATTAGTAAATAGGAACTAGAAAGGTCTTATGAAATACGATTTTAGGAGAATATTATAAACAATATAAAGCATTTAAGTTCACCTGATTTAAGTTATGTGAAAGTTCTAAAATCTAAAGAATGCCATGCGATGTTGAATCGATGCGTGAAATTCTGAAATACAAAATTGATATCAAAAATCGATACGAGAAATATTTTGAATACTTTCACACCTCTAGTCAAAGGGCACCGCCGTGCAGTTAGAGTACCTATTTTTATGAAATAAAAATCATTTTTATTTTAAATTTATTAGTTTCGCGTAGACATGGCGTCCGTGTAGACGTATCGTTTATTGTGTGATCACATAGTTTTCTAACGTAATGTAACCTGCTGATGGAAGGTACCTAGTGAAACTGCAATTGTGTTGTGTTGTGATCAGGTGTTGAACGATTCGGATGTGACTACTTCTTGGTCAATGTGGTTCCAGCATGACGGTGCCCCACCATATTTTTGCCGACCTGGACGTGAGTACCTCCACTATCAGTTCGGCGAGCAGTGGATTGGTAGGAGTGGACTAACGTTGTGAAACACCGTGCTAATCTCGTGGGACGGTGCCAGGCCGGTATCGTTCTTAGTGAACGAAATATGGAACAACATCTCCGCCACAGCCATTGTGCTCATCGAATGAAATTCGAAGATACATTCGGAGGGTCAGACGACCTTTCTACTTAAAAAAAAGTTCTTTTCACGAGCTGCCTAAGTAGGTATCATTGTTTCTTTCTAGAGTCGATAAACGTGGTTAGACTACCAATACCTACATGCATGAGGTCAACTGAGGTCATGACCTGTGCCTGTGTTGCCATGAAATTACCTATTTATTTTATTTAAGTTATTTATTTTTAAGGGGGTATTTTTTTTTTAGTTTAGCCAGGTTATGTACGCATTAGTAGAATCAGCTAACGATACCTAACAACACCTTCACGGGTCGGACAGGGTTTTTGTAACATACTGTATAAAAAAAGATGCATCAAAGATTTTTAATAATTTTTTTGTAGTTTTAGTTTTGGGTGTGATTTTTACTTTGTACATTTTATATAGGGAATTATAAAAATTAAACTCAAAAATAACAAAAAAGGTTGTTAATTAAATTTAGTAATCACTATTTCCTCCCTTAACATTAATAAGAGTTCGGTATCGGTTATTCATGCTCAAAATTAAATTATCCAAATCGAGCTGCGGTATCGCGTTCTTTTCAAGTGCAGGAAAAGTTGATCTTCTGTCATCAGAGTTGGAGAAAAATTAACCATAGTTCTTCGTTGAAACATGTCCCATGCGTGTTCAATGGGATTCATTTCGGGTGACTGAGCAGGCCAGTCCATAACCCTGACTTCATGTTCCCTAACACAGTTGATATCAGATCAGCCGTATGGGCGCGGGCATTATCGTCCATGAGTTGCAATGCCTGACCTATTTGTAATCTGTGAGAGATGTTAGACAGATAACTGATGTGGATACAGCCAGAATTGTTTATTTTAGTTATTTTCAGAGTCTTATGACTTATGGGATTCTTCTCTGGGGAACTTGTGCGGACATCAATACCATCCTTTTTTTACAGAAAAGGGCTGTTCGAGCCATTTACAACCTTGGTCCTAGAGATTCTCTTAGAGAAAAATTCAGAGAGGTGAACATTCTGACTGTAGCTTCACAGTATATATTTGAAAATCTTATGTATGTACATAAAAATATATCGGATTTTAAGAAAATAAGCGATGTTCATAATGTAAATACCAGGAACAAACACAATCTTGCTGTACATCACACTCGTCTCCACAGAGTAGGCAACTCGTTCCTGGGGTCAATGTATACTATACACTTTTACAACAAGCTTCCCATGGACATTCGAAACTTACCCATTAAACGATTTAAAAACTATATAAAGGCCAAACTTTGCAAAAAGGGGTATTATAAAATCACAGATTATTTAGAAGACAAAAAAGCTTGGGACTGAACTGCTCGCTCTGTTAAGCATTGTTATTAAGCAATATGCGTAATTATAAGGTAAATTATTGTAAACATTCTCATTTTTAATGTCTGGACTTAAAAAAAGACGATGATCCCTGAGTTTGTTTCGGCTATTTTTTCTCAGAGGTAGTCAGTTAGGAAATGACGGCTTCATCTACTTAAAAAAAAAAAAAAAAATATATGACGTGTAAAAGTGATCGGTGATCCTACTTGCTTAGTGAACGATTTCATTTCATTTCATCATTTATTTTTCGTATACCAGAAATTCGCCAAAACCCTTAACCTTTTGAACGCCCATCTATATAATACGCGATGTGACCTCCAGCGCCATAGATACGTGGTTTTCTAAGTACCTTTTTTTATTAAAATGATGGTAAGTGACCGTTTTACGTAGATGTTACAGATCTTTTTTAATGGTGTCACAAAAAACTCGCAATGATTTTTCTTGTTTGTAGAAACTAATAGAAAACGGAAGTACATTCCTGAAACAGAAATTGACGACTTAACGGAATGTCAAAGCGACGAAATATTTCAAAATTCTGATTCACACTCCACACCTTGTAAAACTCAGGTCATATTCACCGTCACTTATTTTTTTGTAAGAACACGTGCGTCAACTCAAGATGTATACATTGCACTACACTAAAATGCACAAAGTCCTTGAACCCGTCCGCTTATGACGTCACAGATTTACTTCTATACAAGTTCGTGGCGTGTGCGCACTGACAACTAACTAACTTTGTAGCAATGGGTTTTTCAAACGGTATTTCACTATCGACAATGATAAGAAAACACAATATTTATAAAATATTATTTATTCACGTAATTTTCTTTAATTTATGATCATTTCGACGAGATGAAATTAATATAGCGAGGTCTTCATCGTGTCCCATCACTGGCTTACTTTCTATCAAGTACTTTGCGCTGGGGGCATAAAAATATTTTCTGGCGTTTTTGTTTCTATTGAAAATAAACAAGAACTTATGTGTGAAAAAGTAAAAAATATGGCTTATAAATTTTCCATAAAAACAAAATAAAAGGTCTAGTAAAAGTCGTAAATTTATTTTATACTATTATTACTTCTAATCAAGTATTGGCGCTGAGGGTACTAAAATTTCGAACATGTATACAAGTGAAATCTCGAACTTGTATACAAGTGATTGGCGTTCAAAAGGTTAATGAAATTCAAACCGAGACTCGTCAGAAAAAAAAAACACCATAGATCATTGTTCATCACTCCATGCGAAATGTTCTCGAACACACAATAGTCTCCGTCTGCGATTGCCACACCACAAAGGGAACCTGAAGTGATTTGTAAGAATGAAGACCAGCTTCATGTAATTTTCTTCTTACAGTTTCGTCACTAACCAACAATTGGTAGCCAGATTTTGGCCTTTGTATAGCCCTATCATTGGGTTGTCTCTTAGCGATATTTTGAAGAAAACGACCCGTTCTATTAGTGGTGATGCGATTTCTGCCTGAATGCCGTACAGCAATATAGCACTACTATAGCACGATAACGGGACCATAACCTGGAGATTACATTTTGACCGGTTTGAAGAGTTTCAGCAACCACGCGTTGTATAGCGCTAGCTTCCAATGTTGATGTGACATAACAATAAATGTTTAAATAAGAAAGTGTGTGATCGCTTCTAATTTTTTAAAACTTCACTTGACCGCCAAATTCGAGTAATCGATATATTCTTTTGTTTCACAGTGAGTTTTTATTTTTTTTTAATTTCGAAAGAAGTGATGGACAAGAAAATATTGTATAAAGGGTGTATCTGACATCGACGCACAAACGAGTACTATAGATCCAGTACATGATTCTGAATCCCCCAGTCGTGGAATTTTTCGTCGGCTTTTTCATGATTAAAAAAAATGTATATTTTTTCACTTTAGACCGTTCATAATTAATTGCTATACTCTTAGAACCCAATAAGATTTTAAAGTAAAAAATAATTAATTCGCTAATTACACATAAACGCGCAATGAAAACAAAACTCGAAAAGCTATCTTGTCAGCTGATTTAATAGAGTTCACATCAGGGATCAACGTCATACCTACAAACCCGCACGGCGGCACGCTTGCAAAGATCAAAGGCCGAGCCGACACTTTTTTTTAAACATTGTTATTTCTGTAACCGTTCATTAACGACATAAATGACTATCATAATTTTATTAGTGGTATACGGTCTAGCTTTTTCGCGAAGTTTGCGTTACGATGTCAGATACAGCCTGTATACATTTTTTTTATACTGTAAATAGTTTTTAAGAAGTCTTTCATGTCTATCTTTCACCTTCATTTATTTTAGCTTTCTAGTGCGTCAACATTTGGTATCAACATGTATGTATATCAATCACGCCGATAAAGTGGTAAAATAAAAAGTGGAAAAAGTGTTCTATTAGGTTACCCCCCTTTTTTGGTGTGGATGGGAAATCCCATCCAATCCATCTCCCGCTCTGGGCGGAGCGGAAGGGACTGTCAGACTTTTACTGACTAAAACCCACCCGTCTTCCTTCACTTGCCTGTGCGCCAGGGACACGGTTTCCCTTCCAACCAATCCGCAAGCTCGACTCAAGCATCGGTCTTCGTGGTCCCCGTCACGGTGCGCTGGAATCTCTTTGAGGCGAGCGTAAAACACACCGCGCCGCCCGAGCCTGGTCCTTACCGGGCGGCGATTTGCCCACTGCTCGCCGCAAACCCTCGCCTACGGTGGCCGGGAGTTCGATGTTACCTCCCGATCTGGGCGAGGCTACCCCCTTACACGTAAAAAGGAGTGATTTTTTTTATTTCCTCCTATCGTGTGATATATTAAAATGACGAAATTAAAATTGCCGTCCGTTTTCGCCATTCGGCTAAGGAAACCTAAAAAGTAGTAAAATGATTATAAATTCTAAACATAGTACAATTTTCTTTCGTCACTCCTCTCACATTCTTATAATATGTAATTAAATCGATTAAGACATTCTGGTTTGGAAACCATCCAACCATAGGGTGCTCACAAACAGACAGAGAGATAATGCGTTTCATGAAATTTTCTGTGATTAAAAAAAAATGTTTTCTTTTACAGATCCGGAAAGAAAGTTTGAGGCTGTAAAATAGGGTATTAATCATAATTAACCTATAATCTCAATGCTGGGAAACAGGCCTCTCTTGTGGGCTATATTCGACTAAGTGGGCCCCGTGTGGGCTTATAAGATGGTACTTACTCATTACAAAATTTTGATGTATTATAAAATTGCTAAGTAATTATTGTTCTAATTGTTTATTAAAATGAGACTGTATTAACTAGCTGTTTCTATTTAATATCGGCTTTAACTAATTACTGGAAGCGAGGTCGGGAGTTCGAGACCCTTAGTACTAATTATCAGGGTATACGATAGACGATTAACACTTTTGTTTTCGAAATCTTAATTACTGAGCAAAATATTTTAATAACATTGAAATCGGAGTGACGTTTAAGTAAAGAATAGCACTCTGATTCTTTGTCTCTCTTCTTAGCTTGTGTCAGAAAATGCCAAAATCGAAAAATATCATGTTAACGACTTTTGTTACTGACCGTACGTACGTATTGTATACGTAACCTTGATCATAAGGCACTAGACACGCGCAGGCACATGTTATCAAGAATGCAATACAAATTTACGGTGTTGTTACCAAAGCGTCACAAATTATGTTTAATATTGTTAAATACTCAAAAGCAGGCCAAGTGCGAGTCTGACTCGCGTACGAGGGGTTCCGTACCCTTATCTTTAAAAAATGGCAAATCACCTTTGTTGTATGTTAGCCCCCTTAAATATTTATTTTTTTTATTTTTAGTGTTTGTTGTTATAGCGGCAACAGAAATACATAAACTCTGAAAATTTCAACTATCTAGCTATTACGGTTCATGAGATACAGCCTAGTGACATACGGACGGTCGGTCAGATGGACAGACTGACAGCGAAGTCTCATGAATAGGGTTCCGTTTTGCCTTTTAGTTACGGAACCCTAAAAACGGGTACCACGGCTAGAACGTTAATTGTTTTTATTTTTTTAAATGTGTATGTACACCTAAAGTAGAATAAGTCTTTAAAATTAATGTTTTGAAATGACGTGTGGTAAAAACTGTACAAAGCAGGGTCGATTTTTTTGCGACGTTGAGCACTTTTTTGATTGGGGGAAGGAATTCTGGTGAGCGAAACCGACACGACACCGTGATCGCTACAGCGAGATATAAGTAGATATGCTGTGTATGTATAGTGTATATGTTGCAGTCAGAACTCTTAACCAGTCAAAAGTACTTTTGACTAACAAAATGAGTCAAAAGTACTTTTGACTGAACAGGTTGGTCAATAATACTTTTGACTAAAATAACAGTTAAAAGTCCTTTTGCCCAATACAGCTGGTCAAAAGTACTTTTGACTGGTTAAGAGTTTTGACTGCAACATATACATTTCCTAAATAGCTAACGGAAATGTATTACTTTAAAGATGTCCATTAGTATGCGGGGATTATAACAAAACAAACCTAACCTAACCTAATTACAGTACAGAAGATTAAAACGCTTTAACATCATTGAAATAAAGTAGTTTTAACTGCAAATTTGCAGTTAAAACTACTTTTGACGAAGAGCGTCAGTCAAAAGTACTTTTAACTGCAAATTTGCAGTCATAATTACTAATAACCAATAATTTTCAGTCAAAACAACTTTTGACCAACCTGTTCAGTCAAAAGTACTTTTGACTAATTTTGCTAGTCAAAAGTACTTTTGACTGGTTAAGAGTTTTGACTGCAGCATATACACTGCTATAGATTGCGTCATCGCTATAACTTTTTTGTTCTTTTTTTGTTAACTTAATAATGATTTCAGTTATCAATTCTGTCGGTCAGTCCCAGGACTGCCCTTTTTTGCAAAGAATGTTTTATTAATAACTAGTTGCGCCTCGCGGTTTCTGCCACGTAGATTTCGATGAGTTTTTTTTTATATGCTCTGCTCCTATTGGTCGCAGCGTGATGTTATAAAGCCTTCCTGGACCAATGAGCTATCCAACGCAAAAAGAATTTTTCATATCGGACCAGTAGTCCCTGAGATTAGCGCGTTCAAACAAACAAACTCTTCAACTTTATATATTAGTATAGATTAAGAGTTAAAGTTTTTGTTGGTGCACTTTTTTATTCAAACATAATATAACGCTTGTATGTAGTTCCAGAAAGGTTAAGCAGAGGTGTACGGACGACAGCAGGTCAAACTACCCGAAACTGTCAGATATTCCCAACCAACCTTGAGCCTTAATGCTTTGGAGATAAAGTTGAAAATCGGGTAAAGAAATCTGGCAGATTGTAGTAGCTTAATGTGCTGTCGTCTGTACCTACCTGTAGTACAGTCAGCCAAAAAGTCGATTAATACTTGTTTTCGAACTCTCAATTACTGAGCAACATATTTTATTAAAATCGAAACCGAAGTGACATTTAATTAAAGAACAGTATTCGGATTTTTTGTCTTTTAGCTTGTATGATATTTGTATGACCTAAATCATCATCATCATCATTATCTCAGGGTTAATCCCAGTCGCATCCGAAGCCTTTTCAGCTTTGGAGTCTGGGGTCCGCTTTACCAGTCTAACTGCAGATTTTGGCTAAACTTCGATATTTTCCGTGAAGCGACTACCGTCGGACCTCCACAACCCGAAGGCGATATCGAAACATTGCAGTTAGACTAATTGTTGGATTTTGAGGGTTCCAACAACCCGTAACGACTGCCACTAGATGTTCGTATGGCAAATGGGACCAACGGCTTAACGTGCTTTCCGAGGCACGACCATACCAGTGCAAATATTCATATTCATGAATACAAATATTTGCACTGATCGAACCCGCGCCTCCTTGCTCAGCGGCCGCGTTCGCTACCGTTATGCCACGTAGGCTGTATTGTATTGTATGGCCTACATGTAGTAGCCTAAATTTTTGTAAACATACCCACGAAACAGAAGTAATTTCTAGGGTAAGGAAAAGAATTTATTAAAAAAAAAAAAAATGTTCAGTGTGCCTATTGCCATGACCCGGGTACAAAACCAGATACAGCTGGTTACTGTGGATTTTATTATATTATTAACGTGGATATCATAAAATAGGTTTTAATATCTGTTAATAATTGACTTGACGTAATACATAGGTTATCAAAGAGGAAAATATTTGCGTAGTGCGATTTGCAGAGGGGAAAACCGCCATTTTACCAGAATTAATATTGATTTTAGTGAATGTGGTGTATACAAAAAATGTGGCTAACTCTGCTTTACCCTTTGCGAATTACAGGCTTGATATTATGTTTTGTGTGAACTTCACACTTTTTTTTTTAAATTTACATTTTTATTTCTATTCATGAGACTTCGCTGTCCGTCTGTCCGTCAGTCCGTCCGTCTGTCACCAGGCTGTATCTCATGAACCGTAATAGCTAGACAGTTGAAATTGTATTTCTGTTGTCTCTATAACAACAAATACCAAAAATAAAAAAAAAACATTTAAGGGAGGCTCCTATACAATAAACGTGAGTTTAGCCTTTTTTTTTTAAAGATAAGCGTACGGTACCCTACGTACGCGAGTCCGATTTGAAAAATTTAAAAAAAAAAATCCATAAAAACCAGTCCTTGACTGGTTTTTATGGAACTGTTTTGATATGAAACATGGTTTGTGTTGGTAAATAAAATTGAGAAAGTAAGTGGAAAAAATTATATTTTTTAATTAAAAATAATAGGAACATAAGAGAAAGCTCAATTTGCTAAGCGAATAATTACAATACATCTCTTTTAGAATTAATACTGAGTTATATCTAAAGTAACTAATACAAACAAAGGATGTCAGTTTCGTTTTCTAACGAATTTTATTGTTCTCATTTGGCAACAAGTTTGGCCAAATTTGGTCAACATGATAATATTATCAATATCCAGACAATATCACGTACAACAAAGAACATAAAAAATAAATATCAAAATCACTTCACTACTGACCATCAATATCAAAAACTTTATAATAATATCTGCCTCTTGGCAACAGAATGATAAACAGTGGAAAAAGCAAACTTGACGAGTTCGTTTTCACAAGAATGCGCTTATCGAAATTGACATTATTGGCAGAAGGTTAACAGTGACAATAATTATTATAAAGTACAAATTCTTGGATAAGCAAGTCATGGTTAGCGAAATAAATTATTATCAATTACATACATATCTACATAAAGCCTACGCCTGCTATCTCACTTTAAGAAACTGTGAATGTGACAACATTTATTCTCAACATATCTATGTAATATTCTATTATAAAACTGATTGTTTGATAAAAGTTACACTAAATTCTAGCTACAGAAAATAACACGTACAATGACGTGTCAACTATATCGGTTGAAAGAAATTAAGGCATTTTAAAGGCCACATTTTTTACTCCTTTGCCCTTGAATACTAATTTTAATTTGCCTATTAGACCGGTCACTATCAGAGGGCTATTGGAATTTAACATAGACGGGAGGGAAACAGGTTTAGTAGGCAGGCCTATACCACTTCATCTTCGTTTCTTTTTCTGCTGCTACTCCACTTGATGTAATTGGCTGTCTCATTCTGGTAGATCACTGAGACGGAAACCCCCTGGTCGTCGGTACATTCGCTCGTGCATGGGTAGTTCTCCGACGAGGAATCGCTCCAGGGCTTTGTTAGCCATGCGAGAGTGGCCGGAGCTACGGAACGCGGTGCTGGCATCGTGACCGGCGTACTCGAACATTATGTCCGCTCCACCAGGGTGCTGTAACAACAGAAAATATCATTATAGCGACATGTTTATATGAAAAAGTAGATAGTAGGTGAAAGTAGTAGTAAGTAAACAGAATATCTTGTTTGAGAATGTTTACAAGGGGATTAAATTTTCAAGTCTTGAACTCACCTCATCAAAGAAAGTAGTGATGTCATATACTCGGTCGTAGATGACCACCCAACAATCTTGCGGCGAGTCGTGAAGCCTCACTTCAGCGAGGGTGATCGTGCGATCTTTAGACTCCGGTGCTCCTGGAACTATCTGGTCTTCCCATTTGCTCGGTTTGGTTTCCACCGACCAAGGGTTAACGAAGCGCAGCGCCGCCATGGTTAACGTCACCAGATCTATTTCAGATCGCTCCTGTTGTACCGGCAGAGATGTCGAAAGGCTCATCTCGGGAGCAGTCTGTACAGTCGCCATCTTAATTCTTCTTAAACTTAATTCTTCTCAATGTTTTTCTTCTTCTAGGCTTGTACGGTCTAACAGACGTTAGCTCGTTCAGGTGATCTAGACTCGATTGATTGATCGACCGCTTGTCACTCTGTAAAGTAATTATACAACCATATTAGTGGCTTCATTTCATTCATTGTTAGGGGTGTCAAACATTTCATGTCAATTGGAAATTGATTTCACTTTTTGGGTCAGAAATATTGAAGGACAGGGAGTCGCCATGTGTTTCTAAGTATCATTAAGATTATCTGTATATTTTTTCACATGTTCTGGATTTCAGACTAAATTATTGCAGGATTTGTGTTATCCCTGAGTTAAAGCAGCAGAGCGTGAATGGTTAAAATACGATACTGTTAACTCGGATCGGTTTACATGTCTAGACAACCCACCACCGATGGATTTGCAACACTTTCCTATATAAAGTGAAACACTAAGAACGGAGGCAGTTGGCTGCGTCATTGTTATACGACAGTATCTTCAAAGAAGTTATCGACATTAAGGTGACCCCGAATTTTTAAACCGGCTGAAATCTTTATCAGCAGTTTTTAGTTTGCTTAGAACTTTTATCAATACAAGTTTTGGCAATAACATCAGTGGCAAGTTATCTCCCACATTTGACGCAAATGTAAAGTTCATTGGTAAAAAAACTGACTGTCGTTGACCTCTACGTATTAAAAAGTATATATTTTACAATTTAGACGATTGAAAAAAAATTGTAACATGTGTAGTTTTACAGTGACGATTCGATTCCAGAAGTATATCTCGGAAAATTATTTCTCGATTTTTTAAAAAAAAAAAAGTAAAAAAATAACAGAAGTGTTTTAAAACTTTTTATTTTTACGGTGATAATTCGATTCTAAAACAATTTTTATGTCGGAAAATTAGTTCTGAAATTTTTTGAAACGTCTGTATTATTATGAAAACAAGTAAGATTTTGAAAATAAATAATATTTACCTTTTAATCACTGCACTGGACCTGATGAACTCTGGGCTATCTCTGCTGATCTTCGAATCGAGGAGGATGACTGTTACACCAATTGTCACTATGCCACAGTTGTTCGTATTTCAGATTATTGTTAATCACGATAGTAGGATAATGCATGCGAGCGTAGAACATTGCCACAAAACTAATATACTCTTGTCATCTATTACTTGCGATTAATGAATGAGTAGCTCCTCGAAGCTCCGTAACTTATATACCGGCTTCGCACGCGCCGCTTCTATTCAATCTTGTCTGATGTAACTCGGCGCTATCTTGCACGCGCACTGGCACGGGCCGCGCACCGCACGCCTCCAGCGTTCTCGTATGCTGCCAATACATCTGCGCAGGTTATCAGCACCAACAGACGGTGACGGGATTGCTCAGATAATCTGACCTTAAGTAATCAATGAAATTGAACCCTAATATTGAGGTGTTAGGTGTGTTTTTTTGCATGATTGTTTTTGTAAACATTGGTTTTTCTAGCCTTAAAACCCTCGGTTATTTCTGTAAATAACTTACCTTACTCTTACTTTACTTGTTGTCTTGGCGAACTTCGTACTTCCTCAGAATCGTAGACTTTTCATTGGAATCCATTTTATATGGAACGTAAAATATATGGGGAAAAGAATTATCCTCATTATTACTTCTTTTTTGTGATTTTTTTTCCCATGTTTTAGTTGTCATTTTGGACGCAGACAAACCCAACAAATCAAATATCGTAAAAATGGGTCCAGCCGTCCTTGAGTTATAAATGGTGTAAACTACTCTACTTTATTTCAATTAGGTATATGAATTTATTTCTTCTAATAAGAACGTAGTAGAACTCTACAGTGTAAATTTTAATAACTATTACTCATATTGAAACTCTATTTGGGATCTCAATAGGTAGGTACTTATTATTGCTATTTCGTTGAGAGATGACGTAGGTGAAGGGCGGTGAACGATCCTTCCGTCACCCGTCGTACGACACCCACAAACAACCGAATTCACGTCATTCCGTTATCAACTGTCAGATATTGCAGCGTATTTCTTTGACAAAACAAATGTGTGACCTAATTTCCGCGAAATTTATCTTTTTGATATAATTCATGACGTGAGCGCTTCTTTCCGTCCCGCCCGCTCTCCTCAGGCTTCTTAATATTACCTATACAAAGATATTTAGGTATAGGTACCGATACGGCGGAGTTACCCCTGAGGCCCTGAAGGAGCTGGCCGCAAGATTGATTACAGGACAGTAGACTGGCTTCCATCTGCAGATGGGTAGAGAGGCTCTCTTGAGATTTTTCAAAGATATGTTGGATATGGACAATCATGATGAATGAATGAAGGTCAGTAGTGCGTGATCCTTTCTGTGAAATGAACTTTTTATTGGTTGTTTTAAATAACGGAAGCGTTTATAGATACAGACCTAATAAAAAGCATTAGCGAAAAGCCAAGTAAAAAGAATACCCTCATAGTTATTTGATATCATATTCACTTAAGTCCGGTTTCTGCATTAAGCAGATATTTTTAGATTCATTTCTGGTAAGGTAGGTGTCATTCTTAAGATTGTGATTTTGTGCCTACGCCAGATGACTGACGCACGAAAACGTGTGCGTTCGCGCAGCGGAATGTTGTTGAATTTAAAGATTTTAGATATGCAGATATTTAGTGTATGACGTCGTATAATTGTGTATGGTAAAAAAAAATTTGTGCACGCAGCCATTGTGGAGAAATTCACAAAATACTGATTCCGCTGGGCGAACGTTGTCCTGGCGGAACTTTTTTTAATCCTTTGACTTTAGAAAAAAGAGATGTGTCCAAAAATTAGTGTGTATTTGTGTGCAATTGTGTATGTATGAATAAAATTTGTGCATGCATAAACTTCGGAGATATTCAAGTTTCCGCTGCGCGAACGTTTGGCCATTAGCTAGTTTTCATATAAAGCGCTTACATAGAGAGCTGTAGATTTTTACATACTTTGTTTTGAATTTGTGTATATTTGTTTAAAAAACAGATTTAGAAAAAAACGTAAGGCTTAAAAGATAAAAATATAAACGTAAAATACGCTTATTTGGTCTTAGTTCTTAAAGTATGCACTTTGGGGTCTAGATTTTCACGTTTATACAAACCTTGTAAGTGTCTGCAATATATTGCCAAGTATCAATGATGTTACTTTAGTAATTAAAGAGTTATAAGACAATTTACCATGACATAATCACTGTTTACAAAGCAGTCAAATATCACGACATTCTAAAGGAATTGTATGGTAAAATGTATGCCAATAATTAGTGTATTCATTCAACTATTCACATGCAAAATTTCATGTCATTAAATTCAGTAATTAAAGAAATACAATTATAAAACTGACGAAGCATCGAAAACCTACATAACCCGACCAAGTTCGGATAGCTATAAAAAAGCGGCCGTGCAATATATTTAGGTAACATCCCAAAATTTACAGTATAATACCGGTATGAATTGGTATAGGTGATAACACAATTGTTTCGATATAATATAAAGGTCATTTATTTTTGTACACCTATTTTTTTAAATGTATTTGACTATGACCAAGTAGGTACTATTTACGTAGTTATTTTATTTAAGTATGCGCTTGAGACTTGAGATATAATCTAGATATATTAATTTAGGCAAATAAAATTGATACAGCTAATTTCTATTGAAGATTTCACGCATCAGGATTCTTACTATAGACCCCCCAGGGATATAAAATAATTATCACAAGTAAGTACTACTGTTTAGGTAAATATTTATCATATTGTAGCTTATAACACTTCTTAACCAATGCACTAGACGAGCGTTCCCCTTTGCAAATTTAGTGGATCAAACAATCTAATAACTTAAAAAAAACTACTTCTTCAATCGATTTTTTAATTGATGGTCTATACTGTTGTACTGGTTGTGACTTATTTAAGTGAGCGTGTTCCCCCGCACCCCACCAAAATATGCAGAATTATTTTGATTGAAGCGGTACGCTTAAGGCTAGTCTTTTGGTTAAATAGTATAAGGTCCGTATTACAGAACGTTACTCAAAACTCAAGCTTTATTTACTAGTTTTAAGTAATACTTGAGCATTACTTAAAACTAGTTTTAACCTATCAAAAGGCTTCAAACGAGACTTAAGTAAAGCTGGAGTTTTGAGTGACGTTCTGTAATGGACCTTACTATTGTAGTTATGAATTGATCAAAAATATTCTAGTGTGAAACAATAGACAACGCGCTGCGCGCAACGAGCGGTAGGCGGTTTCCCGCTTGAAACAGTACTTCCATCCTTGAAGAAAAGAGAGGGCAATATGTTTTCATTAGCCGCGGCCCGCGCGTATTAATTTGCTGTTGTATTTGAACCTGATTAATATATCTAGATTATATCTCAAGTCTCAAGCGCATACTTAAATAAAATAACTACGTAAATAGTACCTACTTTGTCATAGTCAAATACATTTAAAAAAATAGGTGTACAAAAATAAATGACCTTTATATTATATCGAAACAATTGTGTTATCACCTATACCAATTCAATACCGGTATTATACTGTAAATTTTGGGATGTTACCTAAATATATTGCACGGCCGCTTTTTTATAGCTATCCGAACTTGGTCGGGTTATGTAGGTTTTCGATGCTTCGTCAGTTTTATAATTGTATTTCTTTAATTACTGAATTTAATGACATGAAATTTTGCATGTGAATAGTTGAATGAATACACTAATTATTGGCATACATTTTACCATACAATTCCTTTAGAATGTCGTGATATTTGACTGCTTTGTAAACAGTGATTATGTCATGGTAAATTGTCCTATAACTCTTTAATTACTAAAGGAACATCATTGATACTTGGCAATATATTGCAGACACTTACAAGGTTTGTATAAACGTGAAAATCTAGACCCCAAAGTGCATACTTTAAGAACTAAGACCAAATAAGCGTATTTTACGTTTATATTTTTATCTTTTAAGCCTTACGTTTTTTTCTAAATCTGTTTTTTAAACAAATATACACAAATTCAAAACAAAGTATGTAAAAATCTACAGCTCTCTATGTAAGCGCTTTATATGAAAACTAGCTAATGGCCAAACGTTCGCGCAGCGGAAACTTGAATATCTCCGAAGTTTATGCATGCACAAATTTTATTCATACATACACAATTACACACAAATACACACTAATTTTTGGACACATCTCTTTTTACTAAAGTCAAAGGATTAAAAAAAGTTCCGCCAGGACAACGTTCGCCCAGCGGAATCAGTATTTTGTGAATTTCTCCACAATGGCTGCGTGCACAAATTTTTTTTTACCATACACAATTATACGACGTCATACACTAAATATCTGCATATCTAAAATCTTTAAATTCAACAACATTCCGCTGCGCGAACGCACACCACGAAAACTAGCTATGAGAATATAAAGAAATTATTTAACACTAATAAATGCACATAACTAAAATTACAGGTGATCTAACATTCACAACTAAAACCTGAATTATATTAATCGGCCAGTTGTTGAAGAAAACCAACATATTAGTTGATTATTATTTTTTAACAACGTAGCGCCACACTATGAATATTTTTTATGCATGTTCAGTGCGCTTACAAACACACACATACACAAACAGCCAGACCCGGAACAGCTGCGCTGCGTGTCGCGGGTTCGATCCCCGCACGGAACAAATATTTAATATAAACATGTATTTCTACAAGTAGTAGTTCCGGGTCTGAATGATTGTGTATGTGAATTATATGTTTGTAAACGCACCCACGATACAGGAGAAATTCCAAGTGTGGGACAACGTTAAAAAAAAAACTACTTTAGGCCATACAAATATTTGTTCTGTGCAGGAATCTTACCCGGAACGTAGCAGTCAATCGCTTAACCATTGTGCCAACCGTGCCGTCTAAACTCATGAATAACATACTAGGTAACGTCTGATGAAAACCGTTTTCGCGATTGCGTTTGCGCATACGTTGACAAAAACATCACCTCACCATCGATTTGTACCTAATTAATTTTGTTCCTTACAAACAATGACGCAATGTGTCTAAACTCTAACGTCTTGCTTATTTATTTACGCTCTTTCAGCACGTGTTAATCAGGTGAAAAGTATTAAATTCCAAGAATGTATAATACATACGTAATATTATATTATTTTGCTTTCCGTTTTCTTGCGTTGGGGTTTCGGGTCAAAACCTTTTTCAGTCAATTTTGATAGTGTCTTGGTGAAGAATATAAGTATCAAGCGATCTACATTACCCGTTCATATAGGTCTCGCTTTGTATAGGTTTTTTATAAAGGGAAAAGTTTGATTACACTAGGTTTATATAGTTTGTCTTGGCGTGCGTACCTGGTCTGCTAAA
The DNA here is from genome assembly GCA_037179545.1 of Sesamia inferens. Lineage (NCBI taxonomy): Eukaryota > Metazoa > Arthropoda > Insecta > Lepidoptera > Noctuidae > Sesamia > Sesamia inferens. The sequence goes on along the minus strand of CM073934.1, from coordinate 22,851,105 downwards.
ACTGTCCTCGTAGACAGAAAAAGAACTTTGAAAATCGCAACTTTAGTTTTGGATGAACTAAAACTACGGAGTCAGTGTAAACTTGTCGTCCTTGAGATACGTGTAGTTTTATAAATTACCCAGGAATGCAACACGTGTAAGGAAACATTATTACATAATACATCTCGGCTGTCTGATATGGGCATGTGTTACGGAGAAATAAGGAAAATATTTTGAAGACAGTTTTGAGCATGAATATCAATGACTATAAGAGTATGGGAAGACCAAAGAAACGATGGATAGAATGTGTAAATGATGATATGGTTAAGACGGGGGGGGGGGGGGGGGGCTAAAGAGATGTCGTCTAATAGAGATATGAAACAATAACACCTAAATTGAAACTCTCACACTCACACTATACAAACACACACCCTCACATCACACATCAACAGATACACATCTGTTTAATTGTTTAAATAAGAAATGGACTTAGATTAAGAAAATTCGTAAGAACGTGTCTTGTATTTTATGTTATCACTAGCGACCCGCCCCGCCTTCGCACGTGAACAAATGATATAAGTACATAAATAAGCCTTCCTCAACAAACGGTGGCCCTTCAATAAAAATAATGTCTACTGTGCCGCCCATCAGCCAATATCTGACTCTGCAAGATACATCGACCTTATTGTCCATGGATAGCCAGTTCCACCACCTTCAAACAGAATGAAAGCCTACTGTAGGCCTACTATGAGTTTTCAATACGAAACTCGATCGTCGATATCGAGCGCGTTTGGCGCTCTCATTGGTTGAGAGTTCTTACGACCTTGAAGCGGGCCAATCGCTGAGTCAAACGCGCTCGATATCGACGAACTAGTTTCGTAATGAAAACTCATATCTACTAGGCCTACAGGTGTAGCAAGTTTGTTTAGGCAGAAAAACACTCAAGTAGCAGGCGGCCGTCAGGGGCGCGAGCAGCACGCGGATTTTTTCTGGTGTTTAGTTTTGAACAAATCGTGATATCTCCTGAATGAAACAACCAATTCCAATAATTTAAAAAGAGATCTGCTGATACTAAAATTACCTTTGATATGACGTAATTTGTTTGGATAAGGATTAATAATAAGGAACAAATAGTGGGCTCTGATTTCGACTGGCATTTTCATTAACTTTTCAAACATAAAAAAGTAGTCATAATGAAGAAACTATAGTAGGTAGACATATATAAGGTCTACAATACTGTAGTACATTATTTTGATCTATCTCATAGGGTTCAGCCAGCGTTTGCAATGTAAGCTCAAAAAATGGGTTTATTTTGCGACATGTGTTAGAAACCTCAAAAATTATCAGTGCTCCTCTTATTTATTATGCATGTTATACAGGTGTATCTGACATCGTAACGCAAACTTCGCGAAAAGGCTAGACCGCATGCCACTAATAAAATTATGATAGTCATTTATGTCGTTAATGAACGGTTACAGAAATAACAATGTTTAAAAAAAAGTGTTCTGCTCGGCCTTTGAACGTTGCATGCGAGCCGCCGTGCGGTTTGTAGGTATGACGTTGATCCCTGATGTGAACTCTATTAAATCAGCTGATAAGATAGTTTTTCGAGTTTTGTTTTCATTGCGCTTTTTTGTGTAATTAGCGAATGAATTAATTTTTACTTTAAAATCTTATTGGGTTATAAAAGTATAGCAATTATGAACGGTCTAAAGGGAAAAAAACTACATATATTTTTTCAAGTCATGAAAAAGCCGACGAAAAATTCCACCACTGGGGGATTCAGAATCATGTACTGGATCCATGGTACTCGTTTGTGCGTCGATGTCAGATACACCCTTTATACATAAAAACCTTCCTTCCTCATCAATCACTCTATCTACTAAAAAAAAACTATCAAAATCCGTTGCATAGTTTTAAAGATTGAATCATACAAAGCGACATAGGGAAAGTAAAAGTGACTTTGTTTTATGATGTGTAGTGATATGTCTTCGTATTTATGATGGGATACTGCCCGCGGCGGAACGCTGTGACCCAAAATACAAGCTGTGGCTTAGTTTGGGTAACAGTAGTCTATAAAGGAATGTAATTTACTGGCGACGATAAAGATTTTTTTTTTATATGAAAGAAAAAGATATATTGCGCCGACCACAAATAATTTGGCATAAGGGCAGTACAATGATGAATGACATCTCGTCTACTTACTCTAGACAATCGAGGGAACTCCTCAACGCACAATTCACAGCAGCTACCTTGCGTTTCTGCTTGATTAATTTGTATTGATAAGGACGTTCCACCTAGATGGGTTGTGACTGCCATTAAGGCTCTGATGATGAAAACAAAGGCCAGTTCAGGGAACTCTTCTACGGTTTACAGTAGTTGCCTTGTGTTTGGACTTAATTCATTTATATTCATGAGAACTTTGCATCTATATGGGTTATAATGAAGGTCTACAGTAAATTTGATGATGGAGCCGAGAGACAGTGCAGGGAACTCCTCAACGATTCAGAGCAGCTACCTTGTGCTTGCTTGATTAATTTGTATTGATAAGAGCTTTACACATAGATGTATTGTGATTGTTATTAGGAGTCTTATGATGAAGACGAAGGACAGTTAAGGGAACTCCTCAACAGTCAACGGATTACAGTAGCTACTTTGTGTGTGGACTTAATTCATTTATATTGATGAACTTTGCTCCTATATGGGTTAAAATGATGATCTGCAGTAAATCTGATGATGATTACCATCGGCAGTCGAGGGTATTCCTCAAAAATTTACAGCATTGAAGTTTAACATAGGACACCTAATTTCGGAAGTTCGTGTCAAAAACGAATATACAAAAACCAAAGACACCGACTTCCGAAATTAGTTATTTTTCACTTTGTAGTGTTTTTGGAGACGGCCATATTCCCCTTGAACTTAAGGGGATAATAAAACCATGATCAGACCTGCTTCCCAGCCCTTCTTGTATTGATCAAAGCAGTTGAGATGAGAAAACTAAGAGCTAAGAGGGAGGTGTGGTGTTACAAGATTGGGTAGGTACACAATGAAAGTGGTTCCGATAGTTGTGAAAAGTTATGTGGAAATCGGTTCTCACGGTATTGGCATCTATTACGGAGAAATCAGGAAAATATTGTGAGGAGAGTTTTGAGTATGACTGTCGATGGCTATAAGAGCAGGGGAAGACCAAGGTAACGATGGAATGTGATAATGATAATATGGTTAAGATGGCGGTGACTAAGGACATGACGTCTAATAGAGAAGTATGGAAGAAAAAGACATTGCACCGACCACAAATAAATTGGGATAAGGGCGGTATAATGATGAATGACATCTCGTCTGAAGGAGTATTCCCTAAACGAGTAGACAGAAAATGCAATAATACTTATTAGACTCAATACTTACGCCCTTTATCTTCTTTTTTTTATATAAAACATCATCATCATCATCATCATTTCAGCCGAAAGACGTCCACTGCTGGACATAGGCCTCCCCCAAGGTTCTCCACGACGACCGCTCCTGCGCCTCGCGGTTTCCCGCGATCTTCACCAGATCGTCAGTCCACCTTGTCGGGGGCCTACCCACGCTACGTCTTTCGGTGCGTGGTCGCCACTCGAGAACCCGTCGGCCCCATCGGGCATCGGTCCTACGGGCAATGTGTCCAGCCCACTGCCACTTTAGTGTTGCAATTCTTCGGGCTATGTCGGTTACTCTCGTTCTTCTGCGGATCTCCTCATTCCTGATTCGATGGCGCAGTGAAACCCCAAGCATAGCCCTCTCCATTGCCCTTTGAGTGACTTTGAGCCTTCTTATATAAAACGTCGCTAGGAATTTCGCCCTCACGCTAGGAATTTTTCTCACTCTTGTGAGTGCCTTTATATAGTTTGAACTCGCATACAAAAACAGCCAGACCTGCCGGCTAACTAACTGTAGGCCATCCCAATATTTGGTCCGTGCGGGAATATAATCCACGACACGCAGCGCAGTAGTTATGTTCTAGAATTTCTACACCCAAGTACGGGGGCAAGCCTATGACACTATTCGGACTGAGACACTCAGAACCACCATACTCGGGTACCAAAATGTAACTTTAACTTTGGGCGGTTCAATGGATCCAAGGCCAAAGTGGCCAGGAAACTTGGCGTTATAAAATGTCCGGCGGTACTTCACACCAGGACAGCTTCTAATGTTATACCTACAAAGCACAGGTCCGTTCGTGTGTGGAGTAGGTACTGCAGCCACATTTGGGCTGGTGCTGCAAAATGCCACCTGGCTACTTTGGATTCAGTTGCGGGCGTGCGAAGAGGCTAATTGGAGACCCTGATTTAGCTCTAACCGGTCTCCAAAGCCTGGCGAAGAGTAGCCAGCCTGTCGGTGGTCTATAGGATGCATTTTGAAGTGTGCGAGGGAATTGAATGATTTAATTTCCCCATCTCCGTTCCATCATCGGACGACCCGTTGTACGTCGAGTTTCCACCCTTACGTCGTTTCGCCTCGTCTATACCGCGTACATTGAGCGACTGGAACAATTTGCCAGCGGCGGTGTTCGGATTACAATTTCAGTGTCTTCAAGGCTAGAGCGAATTGGCTCTTAATAAACTGGCGCGCTTTACCATCAACGATTGCATCACTGCTTACCATCAGGCGCGATTGCGGTCAAGCACTCGTTTATCCTTACTATCCTTACTAATATTATAAATCGGAAAGTGAGTTTGTTTGTTTGTTCTTCTTTCACGCCGTAACTACTGAACCGATTGCTTTGAAATTTTGCAAACAAACCCTGTATTCATTAACGCTGCTTAAAGTTATCAAGTGATTAGCGATTCTTTAACCATACATTTTAACGTCACTTAATTTTAATCATCCTTTATGAAGAAACACCATAGAGTTTAAGGGATTTATTCACAAACGATGATTAAAGTTAAGTGACGTGCAAACGTCTAAAATGTATGGTTAAAGAATCGCTAATCGCTAGTTAACTTTAAGCAAAGTTGACGAATAATGGGGATAAACATAGAAGACCGGATTAAATAATAGGATACTTTTTATCCCGGAAAAATTTGATATTCTTGAGGGAAATCTAAAAAGCGCTATATAACCGAATTCTACGCGGGCGAAAAGCTAGTAATTTATATTAAAAAAAACCGGAATTAAAGTTCTCGTCGCACATCTTTATCTATGTATTGTTTTAGTTTCTCTATACACATAGGTATTATCAAAGTCGCTTTTTGTGTCTATCTATGCAAAGACGTTAATCTGTGGTTTTCAACATAATTTAGAAATGATATTCCTAAGGGTTTATGTGTTTATTATATTGATATTAAACTTACATTATGTAGGGGAGAGTTGGATATTACCGAGCCCCTAAGGACTTGGGCCTATAATTAGGAAACTGATTGACATAAAAAGAAATAAATTTGAGTAATTAGTAGGACATTTATTCAGGTACGCATACCATATAACAAAAACTTCCAGAATCTAAACAAAAAGTAATTATTGCCAATTAACAAAATAATATATAGTCGCGATATTGTCAAACTGGTCTGATAATATCGTGCCCAAGGTTGACAAAATCGTGCCCGCATTAATTGCACCCAAATGGGTGAATAATAAAAGTAAAAAAATAAAAATAAATGAATACCATAAGTAATTTTCTTGTGCGAAGATAGCGAGACCCAAAACTTAAACTTTTCTAGAGTTTAATCAGTAAATTAAGTATCACGCAATAAGTATTAACAAAAACAAATGTTTACATATATTTTATAACAAGAATTCTTAGTAAAGATTTGAATAGGTTTTTTCAGATTAGTTCATAGATACCTAATGGACTAATCAGTCTTAAAAATACCTAATATCTATTAAATATCAGACATCAAGTTATATTAATCACAGCATAAAACACAAAAAAAAATCGGCAGAATCTTTTCCGCTACATTCCTTGTGTATCCAATTCGAGCATCTACAACAACGCAACCAGTTCTCCATAACGACCAAACTCTTGACATACGGCACAAATATCCCGATTCTCTATGTCATCATGAGTTAGGGGCGCATCATCCATACGATATCATCACTGCGGCTGTCGATACGTTTCTTAGACTCCCCTTACCTTGCTGTTTTCCTTTCCTGGCCTTATTTATCTTCTTGCTTTTCATATTATTATCTTTATCCTCAGTATTTTCGCTACTGTTGAAAACTTTTCTCTTGACAGACTTTCCTTTAATTTTTTTCCTTTCTTTAACTTTCTTTTCTGCAACGTTATTTTCTTTTGCTATCTTCATTTGTCTTTTTCGTTCTTTTTCCTCCAACTGCTCCTTTAAAGATGATGTGAGAACAATAGAATGCAGTTTTTTAACACGTCTCTGTATTTTCATTTTCTTTTGTGGTATAGAGCTCAAGTATTCTAAAATACGACGCGAAGTGCTCGGCTCGGAGATATCTTTACCCAAAGCAGCGGAAAGCGTGTTTTCATTTCTATTGCTGTTAAATGATAAGGGTCATAATTGTCTCCCAACTTATGTCGATCTCTAATTGTTGATTCAGGAATACTGAAATTCCTAGCAGCTGTCTTTATTTTACTTCCGCTTCGTATAGCCTCAAATGCAGCTTTCAAATTTTGGAGATCCCATAACTTTTTCTTTGGAATAGATTGGTCCATCTAAAACGGAAATTATTAAAGCTTTGATTTGTATGTAGGTATTAAATGCCACTAACAGACGTACATACAGACACATGAATCTTTAATCTTTTGTTGAAGTAAAATCAAGTTAATGTAAATAAAATATTATTTACATAGTTTATAAATTCGCGTCCTGGGCTGATAATACCGCGCCCCCAGCACGGAATTATCAAACTTGACCATTTTATTTTTGAACCTCAAAAATATACGGAAAATATTATAGTACGTAAAAACGTATTCTGACATGAATTCTACAGAATACAAGCATTAAAATGTATAGTATCAAAGTATTACAATATTAATACAGTATTGCTTACCTCTTTCCGAAAGTACACGAAAAATTATAAGGAGTAACGAAAAAAACTACTATGGCGTGTGCTATCTCCGTCGTTGCGCGAACTGTAAAGGCGTTGCTCTGGAAGGGGTGTAGGCATGTCCGGCTTCGAAGTATATGCACTGATTCGCGGAACTAGTGGATAGTTTTTGAACTACTCATACGCTCGGAATTATCAACCGCGCGGTAATATCCAACTCTCCCCTAATAAGTATAAAGATATCTTGATTTTTGCCTTCTTGTAAAAACTGAGTTAAACAGTTGGTCGCTAGTCTAAAATAAATTGTCGTAAATGGTGATCCTTATTTGTAAAAGATAATTCCTTTAGTTCATGATTGACAGAAAATTTCAGTATTTTTTTGCGGTAGTATTAAGAAAATTATTCCAAAGAATTGATATCTACTTAAGATCAAGTGGTACGGTTAGCAACAAAGGCCAAACTTTAATTACGATGTTGAAGTACCTATTTACATTCAAATATCGGTAATTATCCGGGTATTACCATTTTGTATTAATAATATCTTGTATCTTATTAATTAATATTAATATTTATGTAATCTGTATTCATTCAAATTTCTTATATTCTTATCAGTAGAATCATGGAGTGTTAGTATGAACGTATCCTTTTTTTGTGTGAATGGGAAATCATCAAATAACCTCTCCCGCTCTGGGTGAAGAGGGAGGACGTGTCAGACTTCTATTGACTAAAACCCATCTGTATTGCTTCACTTGCTTGTGCGCCAGGGCCACGGTTTCTCTTTCAACCAACTCGCAGCCCTGGCTACGGTCTTTGTGGACCCCGTCACGATGTGCTGATACCTCTTTGAGGCGCGCGTGAAACAATGCGCTGTCGACCCGGGCCTGGTCCTTACCGGACGGTGAGCTGCCCACTACTCGCCGCCCGCAAGCCCAAGTAACAACTTGTTACTTACATCCCTTTTATGATTGTGGTATCTTAAAGTTCATCTTATTGTATTTATTTGTATTTCAATGTATTATAGATTTATTTTCTTATTCCCCAATGCCTAATATACACAAACGAACGACTGATAGAGGCTTAGTCACTTAAAAAATAATGGATTTGGCCGCGGAAGAAGAACTTCTTCTAAAAGTACCGTTTCGAGACGCTGCGAAGTCATATCAGCTATGTCAAGTGACTTTATATAGATATGTACAAAAGAACAAAAAAAAATGCAAGAAGAAGGTTCTACTGGTCTTCCAAAAGTAGTCTACGTATCAAAGAGACGAGTTTTAATGCTAAGGAAGAAAAAATACTGGCTGAGAATTTACATCATTGTTCCCAAATTAATTACGGGTTGTCTTATCTGTATAATGTGTTCTTGCCCAGCTTCGTTACTGATAGACCATTGGAAGGTATTACAGTCCCCAGTAACGCAGAACCGATTCCATCAACAAGCCCTCAGGTTGAAGCGACGCTCACATCATCATCACCGTCCATTAAAACAATGTCTACAGAAGATTTGCTACCTTTACCATGTGATCTAAACACATCAACACCACCAAACACCCTTGTTAGCTTTTCCGGCGTTACCTGTTATGCCAATACCGCCGAGAAATCCTGAATTAATCATGGCAACAATGGCTTTGCCATCAACAACGGTTTCGGAAGCGGATGTGGTTATTCCGTCGACATCGTCTAATAATTATCAGATGATTTATAATTTACCCATTCTATCTACCTCTTCAGCCAGTATTTAGGACGTCACAACAACGTCGTTTAGCCCCTACGTAGTTAAGCCTTTGCCAAAGGCAGGACCCAGGAAGAATAATGGAACGGGAAGAAAAGGTAGAATAACAGCACTAATGATTGACATACCAAATAAACTAGAGATTCAAGACGAAGAAGAAGGAAAGGATAGATGTAAAGTGGTTAAGAAATAAATTTTTCAGATTCCTAAAGAGACAAGAAAGGGTAAGCCTTCAGTTGTCCAGAAAGCTATCAAAAAGAAAGCACAAAAGAAAAAAAAAACAGGGCTATGATTGCCACAAAAAGTGATGATTTAGACAATGAAGATTGCTTTTGTTTCGTTTGTGTGGAATCTTTTTCAAACACCAGGCCAAACTAAAAATGGGTGCAATGCCTAGAGTGTAAACGATGGGCCCATGTAGACTGTACTAAAAACGAATTAAGTTATGTGTGCCATAATTGTTTGTCCGATTAGATCTCATTTTCAAACTATGTTGATTAATTAAGAAGATTGTTATTTTTTGTTACAAATAATTAATATTTTTATTGATTTTGATATTAATGTAAGTCCTAAAAGGATGATAATATATAAATATGTTAATTATGAAAGTATATTTAGTTTTATTTGCAGTGTTACAATCATCCCTTTGTACTGTTACAACCAACCCTAGGGGTAGGGATGGTTGTAACAGATTCTACTCTTTTTCTATAATCGTTTTTATCAAAATATATAATAATTGCCGCATTTATTATAAAGCTAAAATATAGCTGAAAGACCAACTTATACGGTATATTAATTGAGATTTCGAAATTCCGAAAGGTATGTGAGATATTAGGTAAAATATGAAAATTGTTACGTTCATCCCTAGTCTCCCCTACTTATCTCGAAAAAAATCAATTTTGTTGTATTGCATAATTGAATTCAGAAAAAAATCAGTTCAGGATCACGCGATTTAGAAGGTTAGTTAACACCGCGAGGAGCCATCACCTTCCAGGCCTCAATAGGGACTCCGTCAGCTTCGACAGCTTACCGATTCGCTATGCGACGAAGAGCCGTTTGGACTTCCTCAGGCGTTATCGGTGGCACTAATACAAGATTTGGAGGGAGTTTCGGTGCCTGCACCTCTTGGTGCTGCTTGATATATTAAATATTTTACACATTGAAAAGGTCTACAGAAAAGTCCGCGATGGTATATGACTATCTCTTATGGATATCCCACAATAACTTTTTACCACAAATATTGGCTAATTTTCGAAGCGATTTTAACCAATACAGCATTAATCCATATCCAAATTAATACCTTAAATACATTTTTGATTTAATGTAGATCACCTTTTACAGGATATGATTTAAATGAATATTTTCGAAGATATTACAGATTTAAAAATTGCGGGGCATCGCGTTTACGGCGGTATCGACCGACCGGGTGAATCCGGGGAGGGTCGCTACTACATTATAAATGCGAAAGTAACTCGTGTCTGTATCGCTTTCACCCTAAAACAGCTTAACGCATTTGGAAGAAATTTGGCACACAGATAGTCTTTGACTCTAGCAAGGACAAAGGCTTCTTTTCAACCTGGGTTGCAGACGACGTCGCGGGCAACAACTAGTATTAGTATAAAACTCATGCATTTATTTCATTTTCACTTTTGAATTTTCAAAATTAGAAGCAGCCAGTTAGAATGTTGAAGGTTGCCCAATCCAAAACGTGCCTAGGCCTATATTGTGAAGAATGGGCAACAAACTCCAAGGAGACTCTTCTAAACTAAGATAATATTATCTATAAAATCCTGGGCACATTAGTTTTGTTGCTTCTATTTATGAGAAGACTGTTAAAAAAATAAAGAAACTATACAAAATAGACCTGCACCCTAATAGGGTATTTGACTAAAAAAAACTAATTAGTGCGTCAGTCAGATTTCCAATTAATATACCTACTAGACTATTACTATTACTACTACTATTTTTTGTTTTATCAAATCAATAAAAATTTACAAATATAAAAGGCATCAAAGATAAGGAGTGGTGGCTGGTGACGTCACTGGTCGTTAAAGAGTGTAGCGTGCAGTGACGTCACACGAGTTTCTACGTCGTCTTCATTTTTTGTTTATATGAAAAAAGAAAAAATACGTGTTTAGTATTTTTTGGAAATCTAACTGACGGACTAATTACTTTTTTTTAGTCAAATATTCTATTGTGTATTACTATAAATTGGAATTATTCTGTTAAACCATTGCTCCACATGTTCAGAAAGTGTGTCTGCTCAACAACGTAAATAACGGAATTAATGTTGTTGAACTGTCAAAATAAAACGCCTTGCTACTGACAGTGTGTTATAACGCGATTACCCTGCTGGCAGTTAAGAAATACCACTCTCAGCCGACGGCGCCCGTTCATGAATATCACACTTGGATCGGCAGCATATAGCTCGACCATTTTATTTATTAAACACTATTTCTATATTTAAAAGTCCTTTAAAAGACTAACCTTTCTTTAACCTTTCTTTAACCTTTCTTCTAATTCTTCTATACTGTGAGAATTTGTTTATTATATATTTATGTATTTTAGTAGGTATTATGTATTTATTTAAGTAGGTATATCTACTTAAGTAATTATGTTTGGATTATATGTTTAGGTATATTTAATATTATTACTTTATTATTTCGTTTATTTATTTTACTTACATATAATTTTCATTTATAATTTTTTATATACATAAAAAAACATTTAAAAAGAATTTTTTTTTTATAACTTTTATTCTTATCATATTCATATTTTATTTCGTTCTTGTTCTTACACACTATTGTCTACATTTCTGTTTTAGGTCTTTCGCAGGTCTGCTAGGAGAAATTTCTTATAAAATAAGCAGCACCTTTGTACTCAGATCTTAATTTTGCCTTATCCTTGTGTATTTTGCTGTGTGTACATAAATAATAAAATAAAAAATAAATGGGGGTTCCCAAAAAAGGTGGGCTTTTTTTTGCTGCGGGCTGTATCTCCTTATTCGTACATAGTAAATAAGATGGATAGTTAAAATTTTCAGTGTGTATTCTATTGCCGTTTTAATAATAAAAAAATAAATATAAATTGATACAAATTAAAGGGGAACCTTTATAGAAGAAATGTGTTTTTTTTTAGCCGTTTGCCTTGTGGTACGGAATCTCCGCGTGCAAGTCAGCCTCACACTTGGCTGGATTTTTTATTAATAAACAACGATATGGTGTGATGTGCCCTGTGCTGGTGTGTGTGTGATCTGTTTTCGTTTAACTTTTTAAAACAATCTGCTATCATTTTGTTTGGAAAGGGTATTGATACAACTAGATACTTCTATCAAATAAATGGCATGACTAGCAAAATTTTGTAAAAACAAATTTGAAATATAAACTAAAATAATTAAATAGAAACAGAGGCGGGTTTCCAACCATCCTCAGTTTCTCACTAGTGTAACGCCGATATGTCAAAACATCGAAATGAGATGAGCGCCCTGTATGTCTGACTCAAAAGTTAATGTGGCGTTGTGTATAGACGACAGCACATCAAGCTACTACAATCTGTCAGATTTCCTTATTAGATTTTCAACTTTATCTCTAAGGCATTAAGGCTCAAGGTTGATTGGGAATATCTGATAGTTTGGGGTAGCTCGAGGCAGAAGAGATTGCAAAATCGCATTAAAATTGGTACAGTAGCTTCTAAGCTACAAAGTCGTTTTTCGTTTGCCAAATCTTAGAAGATTTAGAATAGAATACTCTTTATTATGTACACCATATAGATTACAGAATATAAATAAAATATTTTACAAAGGGCGATGCCCCACTGCAAGGCAAAGGCCTACTCTCCTTATAGTTCTAAGCTTCTGAGCAACAGTTTTTGAAGAAGTTCAGCTCATGTAAGTAGTATTTATAATACTTACTGTATAACTCTTCAACCCATTCGATGAAACTTTTATTTAATTTCACAAAATACAAGAAAGTGTACCTAAAAGCTATACCTAACTGAAACATAAACATTATCATTTTATTTCATAATACCTTTTTTCAGCGGCTTGGATGTCGCAAATCATCCCAAGGCAACATAGGTACCTACTACCGGAATGAAAATAATAAATGTCCCAAATGTTTATCCAGGTTATAAACTATCTGTGTGCCAAATTTCATCCTAATCCGTTCAAGAGTTTTAACGTCAAAGAGCAACAGACCCAAGCATCTTATAAAGTTTCAATAATATTAGTAGGATAGGAAATTAGTGAGAAGTAGGTTATTAAGATGTCGAACCCGTCATTTCGGAGTTTCACTAGCCAATTTAATTTAGTCCTTTTTAGAATAACTGTATAGGAGGCCAATGCTCAGTTTTGAAGGCTGTGCGTATCCTGCTCGAAGGACCATTTAATGTAGGTATCCGGAGTTGGTGGAAATAAGTGAGGCTTCAGTGTGTTGACTTCCAATTGTTGTATTCTTTAAAATATCAGCGGGAACACTTCTTAACTTGTTTTACTATTAATTCTTGACTGTTATACATGACTGTTGATCTTGCTGTTGATTTTTAAATGTCGAAAAAGAATATGTTTTGAATGCTCAAATGTTGGGATTATTTTGCCACGGGTGGGTCCAGAGCGCGTCGGTTCGCTCCGGCCATTGTCTTACTCACTTTTTTAGGTCGCTTTCGGGTTGCAACCTCTAAACAATCAGTGCCTGCATTTTATTCTATATGCGCCATGTGCGCCTAGACTTTGACACTCCAAAATCACGTTTAGAGCCAGATGTGTACAAAAAATCCTATCACAAAAAACTTTCGCTAACGCTTTGTTATTTCTTGCAATGAATTCTATTTCCTATTCACAATGATTGTATTTCTATTCACTTTCAGGGGCTAACACTGTTACAATTTATTTATAGTCTATTCTGTTTTATTTATATAATATCTATGTTAACGGAAATGTATGTAATGCGTCATTGTATACAATTCCTAGGAAATTTATATAATTCCTAAATTTGCTCGGAAATGTGTGAAATAAATTTTATAACACACATTTCCTAGTAAATCTATACATTTCCTAAATAGCTAACGGAAATGTATTAATTTAAAGATGTCCATTAGTATGCGGGGATTATAACAAAAGTAACCTAACCTAACCTAACCTAATTGTTTCAACCGGAGTCTTAATAATAAATCTGTTTCTAAATTTAACAACGTGTTTTATTAATTTTATTCATAGAAAGCATGGTTTTATACATTTCCTAATACGATATAGGAATTTTATACAATTTCTAGGAAATGTATACATTTCCCAGGATATGTGTGTGTTAACGGAAATGTATGTAATGCGTCATTGTATACAATTCCTAGGAAATTTATATAATTCCTAAATTTGCTCGGAAATGTGTGAAATAAATTTTATAACACACATTTCCTAGTAAATCTATACATTTCCTAAATAGCTAACGGAAATGTATTACTTTAAAGATGTCCATTAGTATGCGGGGATTATAACAAAACTAACCTAACCTAACCTAATTGTTTCAACCGGAGTCTTAATAATAAATCTGTTTCTGAGTTTAACAACGTGTTATATTAATTTTATTCATAGAAAGCATGGTTTTATACATTTCCTAATACGATATAGGAATTTTATACAATTTCTAGGAAATGTATACATTTCCCAGGATATGTGTGTATTAAATAATGTTTGGAACAATATTTTACACATTTCCTATATACCTAGCTTCGGAATTGTATACATTTCCTAGTAATTGTATATAATTCCTAGGTTTCATACATTTCCGGTAACATTTATACTATTCAGACTAAGTATTAATATATTTCTACTGTCTATTTCTGTTTACTATTTATAAGTATAGGTGTCTGTTTTTATTTATTAACTGTTTCTATAAACTATAACTATTCTTATGTTTCTATAATGTGTCTTATTGCTATTCATCCGCGTCCCGCACAAAGGTTCACTGGCCATCCAGCTCTGACGACAATAGTACCAAAGTTACGAAGCTAAGATTACAATCAGATAACGTAATGACGCTGATATCTCTACTTTATCACAATAATACCATATGGACACTATGTTCTAATAATTCGTAATTTTATGATGCTTTAAACGTACGTCGAACTGTCATTCATTCATTAGAATAAACATATCTTCAACATAATAATATTATATGACGTATCCTTATAGGCATTTACTATTGACGTCACAGATGTTTTTCATTTTATAAGTATGTAAATAGATTTTGAGATAATATTGTCTTATGTGCAGAACAGATCCTTTTATTTTCCTTGAATACTAATTAATAAGCGATAATGGCCTATTCTGTATAAATCTCACCGTAAACGTTTAGATGAAGTGAATTTAGAGATTGTCATTCCACGTAGTGTTAGGGATTGACACTATTGACAGCTACTTTACCTAACCACGGTAAAATTCATCTATACTAATATATAAATCTGAAGAATTTGTTTGTTTGAACGCGCTAATCTCAGGAACTACTGGTCCGATTTGAAAAATTATTTTTGCTATATAACATCACGCTGCGCCAAATAGCAGCGGGGCATATAAAATAAACGCGGGTGAAACCGTGTAGCGCAGCTAGTACAGATTAAGTCGTAGTGTTGTCGTAAATGTGTAGAATTCATACATAGGTATATTACCACCAATTAGCCTCTTCGCACGCCTCTCCATCGAGTTTAAAGTTAAACATAAAAGGGGCCCACAATAAAGTTTTAAAGATATAGGTACATATGTGTTAAACATTTTATTATAAGTTATTACAAAACCCTTTAAACTACATTTAAACGGAACCCTTTATGTGCGAGTCCGCTTTTTTCCATCACAAGTCCAGCCATAACTCGTTCGTTCACTCTTCACCCTTTGAGTTTATATTCTAAAAAACATAAATACCTACATAGTAATCAAGTAGGTACCCAATAACAGAGATGTTTACTAAACGGACTATCCATTAATATCGAAGTGTCGAGCCTTCTCGAAGACGTTGAACTGTTGGGCATAATATTATGTTCTTGACATTGACATACGCAAGATCAAGGCTGATATGAATGTTTATGCTTTTATGACTCTTCGTAACACCTAACCTCTTATTAGTGTTTTATCTCTTGATTATGACGGAGGAGAAAATATACATTATAGAATTTGGTAATAGATTCGATGTTTCTAAGTAGATTTAGCATCGAAGATGTGACTATAGAATTTATTGATATATTAAATTTTCTAAGTAGATGTCGTCTCAAAGAGGTGTCTCTATACCTAAGATGACCCTAGCAAAACTTGGCTTTGGTCGGCCGAGTTATTCTGGAACAAACCCATAGTGAAATTTGGTACCTACAGTGAGCTGTCATTTTTTCAATCCCTACGAATCCGCATCGGATGTAATGTTGGCTTACTTCATCTAAGTTTGGTGTGATGTTTACAGAATCAACCTAATGATTTACGTTAATACGTTTTGACTGTATGATTTTTTTTATAATTAAATTGTATTTTATGATAATTTAACTGTGAATATTTGTACGCCTTCGACGACAAGACATAGTGTTCATTTTATATTGACATCACCATATGTATTACCTACCTATGTTCTACAAATAAAATATCTGATTCTGATTCTGATTAATGATGCGCAGCAAAGCTTTGGTTTTCTAATAAGTCTGGTGGTCGCACAATAACTGCTATCCAATTTTGACACCTTATTGTCAAATACTGGTAAAATAAAATTCTACCTACTATTAAATGCGATTCATTGCAATCATTTACGATTACGATGTGATAGTGTTTGTATAGATTTTGGTTGAAATTTTTGACCTTGGGGCTATCCCTAAGGTCAAAAATTTCAGCTTCATTATAGGTAAGTATTAATTACGTATTAGAATGTAACTAAAGAGTTTGATTAAATATTGGCGTACAGACTTCATGCGACAGCCTTATTTCCAATTTAGCTGACTAATCAAGATTTTTAGTATAGTAAGTAGATACCTACTTAGGTAGGTACTTACGAATTTTTTTTTTGTATTTCTTGCTAAAAAGACCTATATGGAAAAGTGAAGAACCATTAAGGTAGGTCCAATGACATACATTTATATATACCTATCACTATTTATTGGTTACAATAATTGTTTTTCTTGGAGATATGCAAGACGTGCAAGTACTCGGCTTTTTTCAATAGCTCTTATCTGTATGTTTATAAATATTACGAGTTACATACATCATAATATATTGCGCAAATGCACAATGATCTTGAATTAAAATAAAAATAATGTTCGGAGCAGGAAGTACGTCAATCTTTTTGTTTTTTTCCTTCGTCAGTAATTTTGTGGAAAACGTGGAATGTCTTAGCAAATTTTGATGTAATTAAAACGCATGATCTTGGCTTTTTATGTTGATATGAAATTCTTCATGTTTGCTTATTTATTTTAACTGAAATTACTCGTAGTAATTAAATGTTTATAAGGCGCAAAGATTAGGTATATTTGTATAAGTACATACCTACTAACTACTATGTTCCAACTTTCCGAACACTTTTACGGGACAATATGTCAAATTCCTTTAATAGTTTTTAACTTTATTGCTAAATCATTAGGCTCAAGATTAATCGGGTAGTAGGTAGTGAATGTAAAATGAATGAAAATTTTACGCCATACCTAGTAACTGCGAAGGTTGTTGATACTCTAATTCAAAATCATACTTCCTTACATTTAACGTAGTAAAAATACGTGTAAAATGTTTATTTATGGAGGAAGAATCTATACAGGAGGATATAATTCTATGTCACTGAAAAAAGAAATGGGACTACGAGAAGCTGTTGTCTCTCGTGGTCCCATTAATGGGACAAAATTCTGGGACCACGGTGCCATCGAAAGCAGAGAAGGTCTACGTTTACGTCAATGTAAATCATCATCTTATCGATACTGCGCCAGCTTTGTTCAATAACAGGCGATGCGATACGCAATTGATAAGGCAAGCTTGATTTTTTACTAATTTTCTTTTAAGTTAGTACTACGGCTTCTCAAGATAATGATAATTTATCGGTCTCCGTGGCGCAGCGGTCAACACGCCTGCCTGCGACGTAGAGGCCCCGGGTTCGATCCCCGGCCAGGTCATGATAGAAAACGATCTTTTCCTGATTGGCCTGGGTCTTGGGTGTTTATCTATATATGTATCTATTATAAAATATAGTATCGTTGAGTTAGTATCCAATAACACAAGTCTCGAACTTACTTTGGGGCTAGCTCAATCTGTGTGATTTGTCCGTATATATTTATTTATTTATTTATTATTATTTATTTATTATTATAATTTTTAAATGTTTTCTACCTAGTTACTACCTATCAATGACATTAATTAAATATCTATTCACAGGATAATGAAAAATTTTCAGACATAATTTACGGCCCCTTTAGAATTAGTAATATCTATGTACCTATATCAAAGGTTTCACGTAAAATATTAACTGGATAAATTTATTGTGTCTATTATTAGCATCTGTCCATCCCAAGGTTGCCTGGGAGAGATAGCAGAAAGCGATACTGCCGCCCATTACCTACCTATTGTAGTGTTAATTGCATTTTGCTATATATTGTCTGGTGTATAATAAAGTATACAACGTAATTTTTTGCATATGCGAAACCCGAAACACGTGTCCAGTATTTTTAAGTACCTAAAGAATCTTATGTATAAAAGTTCAAAAGATATCATGAAAAACCACAAAGTTATGAGCTTGTTATCTTACCTGGTCGTCCCAGCAAAAATATGGGGTACCCTGTCTCACGCGCCTATTATTATGATCTAACGTCAGTTGAGTTGTGCGCTCGGTAACTACACTTCAACAATTTCTAAATGTATTTGGGACAAAAAATAACATGATGTAATAAAGATTTTTTTTTCTATAAGTTATAAACTAGCGTTTGACCAAACAAGCAATTCTTAAAAACTACCAGGTCACTCAGAAAGTATTGCGACAAAAAGTTTTTATGTATGAGAAACTGGCCAGTTATAATTTATTTAAAAAATATGATTATTAATAACAGAATAATAATAATAGGTACGTTCGAAAAGCGCGGGAAACGTTCGAACTTGGCGGGCGCGTCCTTTAAGTGTTTATAAAATAAAATAATTTTTAAGTATATATAAGATCAGTAGCGGTAGTGTATTGTATATATTCTGTTAATTAGTATAAATTTAGTTTAGTTTTGTACATTTCATCGCTTGGTAAGTCAAACTTTTAACAATATATAGAAAGTAAGTATGAATGAGCCGCCCGATCCGGGGGACTTTGTCCCACCGGCAGGGAAATTCGTAACAATACAGTCCAATGAGTCTGGCATGGACACCGATGGGTCTACTTCGACCCGTTCTTTGAAAAGAAGCCGCATTTCTGTATGCAAACACTGCAACAAACGTCGTCGTCGACATCATGGCTCTGATACGGTTAGTTGTGGTTGTCAGGATGCTCAGTTAAATGAAACTGAACAAAAAGTTAACACAAATACTACAAACAAAATTATCACAGTCCAAACTGTTACCTCTCAGAGTCCCTCCACCCCTGTAGGACGAAACACCTATGATAAAACCGATTGTGCACCTTATATTATTCATGTGCAAAAACAAACTTTGTCACAAAACGATGGCACCACCTTGCACCCCATTACATTTGGGAAATTTCTGAAAAAAAACAATATTCCCAATATCATCAACGGAAGTGTGAAGCGCATAGGGCGTAACAAAATTTCGTTAGCTTTTTCAAATTTTGTTGACGCCAATTCTTTTATAAATAATGGCAATCTTAAAGCAGAACAATTCAAAGCTTATATTCCGACATTCAACATTACTCGTATGGGGTTAGTTAGAGGGGTTCCGGCAGAATGGTCTCCGGAGGAGATTGTCAGTAACATCTCAGTACCTATTGGCTGCGGCCCTATTTTGAAAGTGAGACGACTGAACTTTAAAACTGTAATTGAAGGCTCTGTTGTTTGGAAACCTACACAGTCAATTGTCATTACTTTTGATGGCCAGGTCCTGCCAAAAAGAATATTTATGTGCTACAATGCCCTTCCAGTAGACTTGTATATTTTCCCTACGATTCAATGTTTCCATTGCTGTAGATATGGTCACACAAAGGTACAGTGTAGGTCTAAGCCTAGGTGCTTTAAGTGTGGTCAGAATCACACAGGGGATACCTGTAATAGAGATAATGACCCTTCTTGCTGCATGTGTTCAGGTTATCATTTTGCCACAAATAAATCTTGCCCTGAATTTTCTAGGCAAAAACAAATCAAGACATACATGGCTCAAAATTCTGTGTCCTACGCTGAAGCCCTGAAAGTTCACCCTCCAGTAAGCAGAACTTATGCAGAGACGCTTCTTTCTTCCCCCTCCAATAACTTCCCCAGTAAACCCGCTATTCCACCATTTAACAGAATACCCAAAAATATAGATTCCCCCACTACTAGCCACAAAAAGACAATATTTTCAAAACCTAGATCCCCCCCAAAACCTTCATTTGGGTATGATAAAGACTCTCATAATGCTTTAATCCAGGAATATAGTGCACCACAGCCAGCTAATGGTTATGCCTTAAGAAAAGTAGAAGATAGTGAAACAAATAATTTGTCAACTAATGATTTTATTACAGCACTAATTCAACTTCTTTCACAGTTTAATATTTCACCGTCCAACGTTGCCTCTTATTTAAACCTTTTCTCTCTTCCCATTAACAATGGACAGACTCTCCAAAATAATGCAGTGGAACTGCCGCAGCCTGATAAGCAAAAAAAGTGATTTAATTCATTTACTCAATAAATATGAACCTTCAGTTTTTGCATTTGCAGAAACTTGGCTCAAGCCAAATCATGTTTTTAAAATAAATAATTACTATACCATTAGAGATGATAGATCTGATGGGTATGGTGGAGTAGCTATTCTCATAAAGAATTCTATTCCTTTCTCTATTATCCCTTTACCTCCTCATAGTGAGGATATCTCAATCGTAGCTATTAATGTATTTAACATTTGTATTGTTTCCTTATATATTCCTCATCCATCTTCTTCTTTACTTCTTGAGATTAACCATATTTTTTCTCTTCTTCCAACACCCCTACTAATATTGGGAGATTTCAATTGCCACCACCAATTATGGGGTTGTTCAATTTCCAGTAACCATGGGGATGAATTATTAGATATAATAGACCATCTAAACCTATGTATCCTGAATACAGGTTCTCCTACACGACGTTCTGCTCCTAATCATAGTACAAGTGCAATTGACCTATCTATCTGTTCTCCTAACTTAGCCTCTTCACTAACTTGGTATACACTATCCTCTACTTATGGTAGTGACCATTTCCCAATAGTTATGTCCACTCCATTCCCTAAACCAACCCTTTCTAGAAAAACATCAAACCTTAAACATAAAGTCCCTGATAGGAATAACATCAATTGGGAAAAATATAAAACCACTACTGACTCGAACTTTTCTTCTCTACCGCCTATTTCTAATGGTAATGAAAATGCGTGTGCTAGGTCTTTAACAAAGTTACTAATGGCAGCAGCCGATGAAGTGTTCCCTGCTAAAAATAATAGCTCTCATTCAATACCTAGGCCTCCATGGTGGGATTCAGAGTGTACAGATGCTATTAAAAAACGTAAAGAAGCAGAATTCAATTATAATCTTGACATGTCCGATGCTAACTTTGATGCCCTAATCACTATTAATACAGAAACTAAGAAACTTTTGAAAAAGAAAAAATATGCAGGTTGGCAGAGTTTCTGCACAACAATATCTCCCAATACTCACCCGACTATAGTCTGGCAAAACATACGTAGATATAGGTCTGCATTTACACAACCATATCCTCCTATTCCCAATTCCCTAGCTGCCGAATTCCTAGATAAACTTGCTCCACCGTGGGTTCCTCAAGGTATTAACATCACATCATGTGAATCTGTTACGGCCGATTCTCCTATGACTTTGCATCTCTCATTCACCTTAAATGAGCTGAAAGGCGTAGTACTAAATACAGTAGATTCTGCTCCAGGTCTTGATGGCATTCCATACTCGTTTTTTGCCAATCTAAGTGATAATATTCTTAATTATTATTTAAAACTAGTCAATTCTATAATGAAAACGGGAAACATTCCATCCGAATGGAAATGTCAAATGGTGTTGCCATTTTTAAAACCGAGTAAAAAACCTTCGGACGTTTCTTCTTATCGACCCATAGTTCTATCTTCAGTGTTAATTAAATTAGCAGAACATTTAATAAAAAACCGTCTGGAATGGTACATCGAAAGCGAAGGCCTACTGAGCAGTTCGCAATACGGTTTTCGAAAAGGGAAAAGTACCACTGACTGTATAAGTATTTTAACCACAGATATCCGTTCCTCATTTTCCAAAAATCAGTCTACAATTGCAGCTTTCTTAGATATAAATGCGGCCTATGATAACGTGTTACTTTCCGTATTAAAAAACAAATTAGACGTTTTAAAAGTACCACACAATCTTTCCAACTTTATAATTAACATATTAACAGACCGTACATTATATATGCCATTTGAAGATCATCACTTATCTCGCAAGGTATGGAGAGGCCTCCCCCAGGGATCTGTGCTTAGTCCCCTCTTATATAACATTTACACATTTGATTTAGATTTTTCCATAAACAATGAAGTAAAAATACTGCAGTATGCCGATGATCTACTGTTTTATTGTTCAAGTAATTCCATAGAACAAGCTTGCTCTGTTGTTACTTCTGCTTTATCGTCATTATCGTCATGGTTACATGTGAATGGTTTAGAATTATCCATATCTAAATGCGCAACTGTTGTATTTACCCGCAAAAGAAATATTCCTCAAGTAAACCTTACTTATAAAGACGTCCCGATCCCTATTAAAGACAACTTTAAATACCTGGGAGTTATTTTAGACTCCAAACTGAGTAGTATCCCACATTGCGATTATATAGCCAATAAATGTGAAAAACACCTAAATATGTTGAGGTGCCTCTCAGGTGTTTGGTGGGGCGCACATCCTTCTTCCTTAAAGTTGATTTACAATGCAATTATTAGAAGCCTTTTAGACTACGGTTTATTTATTGTAGAACCTGGTAGTGTCAAGGCCTTCAAGAAATTAGACATAATACAATCTAAAGCGCTACGTATTATTTCGGGTGCAATGAAGTCTAGCCCAGTGAATGCACTCCAAGTGGAGTGCGGCGAAGCCCCATTACATCTTAGGAGACAGTTTCTCTCAGACAAGTATTTCTTCAGAATTCTACAGTTCTCTAGTCATCCTCTGATCCCTAAATTGCAACTTTTACTGTCTGAAATTGAATCTTCAAGCTACTGGTCCAACAAATCTCCACCCTGTTTAGTTGTTAGTTATAAGAAGTTCATTTCCCTTTGTTCCCCCACACACCGTTCAAATAAACTCCCATTATTTTGCGTCAGTTATGACAGTTTACACTTTTCTCCCAGTATAATATATAATTTTGTTAGTAAATCTGATCCCCGTGTTCAATTAAAATTTAACCGATTAATATCTGAGCAGTTTATTGATTTCCATTACATTTACACTGATGCTTCTAAACCTGCTGCGATTGACTGTGTAGGTGTTGGGGTTTACCATACACAATATGATGTAGTTCAAAAAATTAAATTTCCTCCCGAGACTTCTGTTTATACGGGTGAGTGCTTCGGAATACTTAGGGCTGTCGAATATGTTCGTATGTGTAAACTTAAAAAAGCTATAATTTTCACAGATTCTTTAAGCGCTCTTCAAGCAATTGCCAAATTTCCATTTAAACAAAAATCGCAATTAGATATTATTTTTAAAATAAGGGAAATAGCATTCACACTTCAGTTGCAGGGGTTTGATTTACAGTTTATTTGGATACCAAGTCACAGTGGCATCCAGGGTAATAATGTGGCGGATAAATTAGCAAGTGATGCAGTGCAATGCGGTGATTTGTTTCCATACAAAAACTACTGTCAAGATCTTGTGGCTTTACCAAAATCTTTTTTAAAGAATGCCTGGCAGGAGGAATGGCACTCTGGCAGTAAATCAAAGGGACAAAATTATGCCCGTATTCAACCAGAACTTCCTGCAAAGCCATGGTTCTTAAGAGCAAAACTCAGTAAGATTGAGACGTCAACTTTGACGCGCATGAGATTAGGACACGTTTGTTCCCCAGCCCATCTCGCCAGGCTGAGAATTGTTGACGATTCCGTTTGTGAGTGTGGCACAGATGTTGGTGATCTAAATCATATCATCCTCTCCTGTCCTCTTTATGATCGCACTTCCTTTATAGATAGTCTTTTATCTCTTGATATTCCTTTTCCAACTTCCATTATTGCCTTACTTCACACTAACGACATCAATGTATATAAGAGTATAGCTAAATTCATCTCGTTAAATAAAATAAAACTGTAAATATCCATCCAATTCATATCCTCATCCTCTTTTCTAATAGGTGTAAATATTTTTTCCTTATACTGATCTTATATCTTCCAGATAAATATCCAAATTTTCGTTCCGTTTTTACCTTTATTCCTTTTCCCTACCTTTTACTCGTCATTGGCTAACACAAAACATGGAGTGCCAGAACAAAAAAAAAAAAAAAAAAAAATAGGTACGTTCCAAATTCAAAACTTCCCTCCACATTTTTTGGGAGGTAATTAAAATTATCGTGTCTCTTTGAAAAACGGATTTGCGTTGAGACTTTCCAAGTCCAATTGTTGCCTGATACCAGACGATTCGTACGATAGACTTTAAATCGCATTCATGGATGAAGGCCCTTCTAAGGCAACCGTGTATCGGTGGAACAACGAATTTAAGCGCTTTCGATTAACTTTGGAGCTGTCTTTGACGGCTGTTACAGAAGAAAATGTGCTAGCAGTGAAAAGCTTGATCCAAGACAATAGATGAATTACATACCAAGAAATTTACCATAAACTGCAGATTGGATCATGAATTCTTCACGAGATTCTACACGTGCAACTTCGGTTGCGGAGGATAGTTTCAGGTGCCGCACAATCTCACCGATGTTCAGAAGCAGGCACGGGAGGAATGATGCCATGATATGATAGACAAATTTGAAGCAGGGTTGTCTCGGCGTGTTTACGACATCGTTACAGGTGATGAATCTTGGATTTATCAATACGATCCAGAAACGAAGCGTCAGTGAAATCAAGTCAAATCTTATCCCCGCTTCTAGACCGCTTAACTTTAGTTCGTTTTGAAACACCCAAACCGTCGGGTTTGGGTGTTTCAAAACGAACTAAAGTTAAGCGGTCTAGAAGCGGGGATAAGATTTTGATCGCGAACTTTTTCAGTTTGACTGGCTAGTTGGTGTCAATTCCTTTACGAAACCAAAGAAGCATTAACGCTGAATGGTATACTACCAAATGCTTGACAGAAGTTTTCTCTGTTGTGAGTAACAAGCGACCAAATACAGAGCGGGTTACTGCTTCACCACGACAATGCGCCCGCCCACACCGCACTCAAAACAAGGGACTTCCTGGATAGTACACTGGTCAAACTTCTGGGTCACCCTCTTTACAGACCTGACCTAGCACAGTGTGACTTCTTCTTATTCCCAAAAATAAAAGATCAGCTCAAAGGGATACACTTTCCGTCGCCGGATGATGCTCTGCTAGCGTTCGAGCAGGCTGTAAACGAGGTGTGTGCGCCGGACTGGAAAAAGTGTTTCGAAAACTGGTTCATACGCATAAAATTTGGTGTAGAGGCTGGTAGAGAGTACTTTGATAAGATGTAATAAAACTATGTACCTATAACACATTTTTTTTACTATCGCAAAACTTTCTGAGTGTCCTACGTTTGGTCCTGTCGCCAATCAGCCTCTTCGCACGCCTCTCCACCGAATCCAAAGTGGCAAGGTGACATTTCGCAGCACCAGCCCAAATGTGGCTGCAGTACTCCACACACGAGCGGACCTGTGCTTTGTATAAAATTAGAAGCTTCCTTGGTGTGAAGTACCGCCGGACCTTCGCGATGACGCCTAGTTTTCTGGCAGCCACCCTGGCCTTGGACTCAATGAACCGCCCAAAGTTAAGGTTCGAGGAAATCTCAACTCCCAAAAGCTGAAGGCGGTCGGTACACTCCAAGGACACATTCTGAAAAGTAGGAGCCAAGGTGAATGGGCTCCTTTTGGCGGTGAAAAGACACGCCTGTGTAAAACTACTGTTACTAAGTTTTAGTATTACATAACAGTTATTGTACATACAAGCCGTCTGCTACGTTCTGTCCCAAATCCAGAGATCAGGCGCGATCCGGATGAAATTGGAGCAAATATCACCGGGTGATCATAGGTCAGAAATCAAACGATGACCATACGTTGAGGCCGTGACAATGCGTGGGATATTAACATTATTATACGTCTTAATAAAAATGGAATAACGACCTAAGGTTACATAGCACTTTTTTAAAATCTAATTTAAGAGCTCTATTTAAAGTACAATTTTGGGTCACACGTAAAAGTTATTGAATATTTGGAAAACAAGGCTACCTATAATCAAACAAATTGTCGTGCGCTGTCCCATAATTCAGGTCTAAATATGATAAATAAATGTTCCTATGGTATAAAGTTTCTTAGCTATGCTATAAGTAATAACTGGTTTTATGTTGTCCTGTTTCTGGGAGTCATCAATTCCGTTAAATATTCGCACCAGTGATTGTGTGTCACAGTTATGTGGACATGTGATATCGTACGTGACGCCTGTATCAGTGGTTTCACTCAAACTAGTATGTTCTAAATTAAACAAAAGAGGGTTTTATTTATGCTCGAATTTAATGGCGCTCCCACACTGTAATACTGCAGGTGAATAACAAGTCGCCTGAAATAGCCTTCAACCAATTATAATTTTAAGTATCATACATAAGCTATAGGTACTAGCATTATATTGTATACTACATGGGTTAGGATCCAGTTAGAATGTAATGCAGTCATTTTGTGTGCTCCGCATGAAGCTAAGTATAGTCTCATGCTGGAGATGTATACCTACATACAGTATTATTTCGGGATCTATTTATCCTTTTTATGCATTAATGTATCCAGCCATATTTAATTTAGGTATCTAAGTACCTACATATAACGGCTCACAATGAACTTAGGATTAGGAAGGATCTTGCACTCCCTTCATAATTTACATAATTATGTATATATTTTAGTTACTGAGAGCAAAGGTATGCAGGTATTTTAAGGCAGGTGAGTCTGTGTGTTCCAGACAGACATTTGTGACGCGATGACAACAGCCAATGCTAGTGGAACCGCGCTCTCGGACCAATCTTTTGACTGAGTCAGTACCGATGAAGCGTGCACTCCGCGGGCTCAGCCGCAGCAAGTGAGACAGAATTACTCTATGGTTCTATAAATGAATTTATAAGTTTTTTTACACTAGGAATTTCATCTGTATCGTGGGAGCGTTAACAAAGATATAAACTGACATACACAAACATCTAGACCCGGAACAACTACTTGTAAGTCATACAAATATTTGTTCCGTGCGGGAATCGAACGCGCGACACGCAGCGTAGTAGTCAATAGCTTGACGACTGCGCTAACCGTGAAGTAATGCGTTATATGTAATTTGTTATTCTCAGATACTTTATAGTTAGTATAACCGCATCTATCGCCTTGGAAAAATCAGTAATGGTAGATGTAAGAAAATAAATGAATAAATAAATATGTTCTTCATTCCGTTTAAAACAGGTGCTTAATTAAAAAATCAATACCACGAAAAAGCTGATTAAAAAAATACATTTGCATAAATTTGTCGTTGCAGAGCAGACATTTGTTTGGCTTAGCAATAGATCGTAAAAGTTACAACTGTGCTAAATTTATAAGGTGTGAACCGAAGACCTCGCACGCCCCATGTGTCGGCTGATGTAATGTTTTTATTGAATGTCGCGAACCGCGGCTTACGCGCGCTTCCGATCTAATGACAACAAACAAATCAATTGCGAGTCTACTATGTCAACAAAAATGTCAATTCTCCGATTTGTGACATTTGATTTTTAAGTACTAATAAATGGTAACAGGATATAATAATATAAATTAAATTAAAATTAAACAACCTTACCGGAAAAGGGCTGAGAAAAGGGTCACACATCATGCTTCCTGTATTCTCAGTTTATTGCTCTATTTAGAGACAAATCTATCGTGATATCGTGATACTACGATGATTTGTCTCTTTAATTCTCTTCTAAAGATTTCAAACTAAAACTTATTTGTTATTTTATTACTAGCTTTCCGTCCGCGGTTTCGCCCGCGTGGAATTCGATTATGTCGCGCTTTTTAGATTCCTCATTTTCGGGGATTTACTATCGATCATTTGGCTTCTAAGTTCACATGTGCATATTCGTTTGCAATATACATATTATATTGTTTTAAACGACACACAATGGCATCTATCACCGAACTGGTATGAAGCTAACAATATTTTTGTTTTCTCTTCTTCTTTGGATAAAAAGTACTCTATTATTTAACTTTACGTCTGCAAAATTTCAAAGCAATCGGTTCAGTAGTTACGGCGTAAAACCGGAACAAACAAACAAACAAATAAACTCACTTTCCGATTTATAATATTAGTACTTAAGTATTTATGCACACAAGTATCCGACCCCAACATAGTTGAGAAAAGGCTAGACAGGTGATGACACCTGTCTAGCCTTTTCTTAACTATGTTGGGGTCGGCTTCTAGTCTAACCGTATTCACATATTTTACATGGCGCGACTGCTTATC
Organism: Sesamia inferens; assembly: GCA_037179545.1. NCBI lineage: Eukaryota > Metazoa > Arthropoda > Insecta > Lepidoptera > Noctuidae > Sesamia > Sesamia inferens. The sequence goes on along the minus strand of CM073934.1, from coordinate 22,822,630 downwards.
TGACCTCCACATTCCCATCCGCAAATCAACCGCGGCAAGTGTAACTTAACCAGATCGATCGGACTGTGCGGCTGTTATTATTTTAGCCACGAGTCCGTCACACACAGTTAAGTATATGACATAATTATGACATAGTTTCTTTTGTTTTGTCTGCTAACCTAATAATTTTTATACACACTAGTCTAAGCCTAGAAATATTTTTGCATTCAATTTACAAACAAGCAAACATAATGCTTAATTTGGAATCATCATTCATGTAAATCACAATACTGGACACATGCCCAGTATGATAATAGGCATTGATTGATTTTAATAAATTATTTATAGAGAGATAAGCTGTAAAGATGATAGTCTTAGGCAGCGTCCTAATTGGGAGTGATCGTACGATGGCGCGATGCGTTTTTCATCTCACGATCAAAGTGGTCGTGCGCTAATAGGTGTCCTAATAGATCGCGCGATGTCCATCGCGTGATGCCGTCGCTCGATGGCTGGCGTCGCGCTCACTCCACTTTAACGACGGCTCTTTGCAGAGATGCACAGTTCTTGCTGTCGGGCAATATTGCTTTAAAAATTGCAAATGACATTGAAAAAGGAAACGTAGACAACAAAAGAGATCTGTTGATTTGATTACATGATCTCACAATCAAACACATCGTACGATCGTTATTAAGCATTTCATGTGCTCGCACGATTAGTTGCGAGGTTGAAATGGGACACTCAGATGAAATCTGTATGTTTGAACTCATTGCACGACGAGAACGCATCGTGTCATCGAGCGATTTACGTTAATTAGGACAACGCCTCATACCGTACACTCATACATTCATAGTGACTAGTGACCCTTAGATAGGCCGGTCGTAGCTAGAATATAAAAAAAATCGACCAAGAGCGTGTCGGGTTCCGATCCGTAGTTTCCCGTACGGTACGACAAGTGCCTTCAATTAAGAGTGCCTTGAATAAGCTATTTGTTACATTGAGTTGACATACTAAGTACGGAATTCTATAAACGGGCCCACAAAGTATGGTGATAACTTTAGCAAGAGTTATAGATTCCAACTATTCTGCAGCTCATACCCGTTTCGACCCCACCGGAACGATTAAAATCTCAGGAAAAATCTTAATAGCGCGAAGGAGCCAAGAGTACAGCGCCATCTCTCGTGAATTTGGATTACTAATTTATTCAAACTAGACGGGTTATGTATGTTGGATTTTCGGCGGTAATTTTGGATTGCGTGAACCGATTTTAATAATTCTTTTTTATTTGAAAGAATATACGTTCAGGATGATAAAATATTTACACTTAGGTAGCAAATATGCTTGCATATACGGTTAAATTACAAACTTACTTTCGAAAATATTTTGCAAAATTTTGCAAAAACTGTTCATCCTATCAAGTTCAAAATATTTTTTCTAAAAAGTCATTATGAAGTTCTACTTTTGTGATCGTTTTCATATAAACTCAGAAGTAAGAGGAGACTCTTTTTTTTACTTCTGGTGTGATTATTTCCGAATATATTAACAATATCGAAAAATGATTACACACACACACAAGACAAACAATTTATTACAAGGTAGGGTGGAAATGAAAAAATAAACACTCCCCCCACTTTACGTGTATGGGAGTAACCTAATAAACTACACACATCAAAAGTGTCTAGGGATCAAGCATTTTTATGCGGATTTCTTGAGATTGAGATGTGGCTTTGTAATAAATTTATGATTTTATAAATTTATATGGATCCTTTTTGGTGCATTTCATAATTTGAATCAGGAACTGTGAATCAAATTCGAGTAAAAGATGAAAATCAGCTGTCAATATTTTCCCTATAAAAACATACAACGCATTGAAGACATTATTAGTGCTACTGTTTCCCTACTACTGATTAAAACCAACGTTATTATGGAGAGGCGACGTCATTTAAGCAGGGAAGAAATGCTCAGAGCCGTGGGAATGATAGAAGCTGGTTCCCGGCAACGTACTGTGGCTTTAGCTCTGAATACAAGTCAGAGTGTTATCAGTCGACTTTGGACACGTTACCGAAGCACTGGTACCGTGGCTGAGCGCCATGGAGGACGGTATCGCTGCACCACACGGAGACAAGACCGATACATTCAAATCTTAACTCGAAGAGCTCCAACAATAACCGCCATGATGTTAGCCGTGAGGCTTCATCGCTCTTCAGGGAACTTAATTAGCGACCAAACAGTCAGAAACCGCTTGCATGAAGTGAACCTTCATTCCCGAAGACCGCTACGGGTACCACCTATAGCAATGCACAATCGTAGGATTCGATATCAATGGGCTCTTGAACATAAAAATTGGGCAGAAGAACAATGGCGTTTCGTGTGCTTTTCTGATGAGTCTCGTTTTGGTATGACACCGGATACAAGACGTATACGACACTGGAGAACCCCTGGACGCCAACAGCGATTAAAATCCTGCCAGGAAGTCCATCCTTATAGTGGTGGAACCATCATGGTATGGGCGGGTATTTGGATCGGCGGAAGAACTGAGTTGATTTGGATCAGAGGCAACCTCAACGCTCAAATTTATGCTGAGACGATTGTATCAGACGTCATCGTTCCTCTACAAGTGCAAATCGGTCTCTTATTTCAGTTAATGCATGATAATGCACGACCGCACACCGCAAGAGTTGTAAGACAGACTCTCGCCGCAGCTAACATCAATGTCCTGCCCTGGCCTGCTCAGTCGCCAGACTTGAACCCGATTGAGCATGCATGGGATATGCTACAGAGAAGAGCTCTGCCGAATATGGAGGGTATCCAGTCGCAAGAAGACCTTTTTTTGTTGTTGCAACGAACATGGGCGGCCATTCCACAGCGTGATTTGGATGAACTCATTTTGAGTATGCCAAACCGATGTTCTTGTGTTGTTAGTGTTCGCGGTAGAAACACGGATTATTAATTGTTTAAGTTACCCAATAAAATTTAAAAAAAAAACTGTTATTTCAGTATTTTTTTCGAACTTTTGTGTTAGTGGTTCAAATGTCAAATATCCCTTTATTAGCAAAATGGCAAATTTCTTTATTAATGCAAAGGTGACTTGGTTTATCGTTACTGTGACAAACGAAAACACTTTATTTGATGAATCCTTAAAGAAAATTTTAATTAATATCAGGAGAAAAGTTATTGCAAAAATATATGTTGATCCCTAGACACTTTTGATGTGTGTATTTTCTTCCACTTTTTCTTTTCACTTTGACGGCGTGATTGATATACATATTGGTACCAAATTTCAGCTCTCTAGTGCAAGCGGCCAGTAAGATTATCTGCAGACGGAAAGACAGACCCTAAAAAGGTTATCATTTGGAGTGCTCACAGATCACCTTATTACAGGTTGTTAATAGTTTGTAAACATATCAATTGATATGTAAGTATTGAACGCTGATGTCATCCCACCACAGAAATCTTAATAACATGGTAATTAATGTTAAGATTAACCACGTATTAATTCGGAGGGTAGGTACCTAAATTATTTTTGATACGACGGCCGTTAAATTATTTTACATGCTGTGTATGTATCTTACTATTTATAAAGATGTTTTATTAGTTACTGGCGCCGAGTCTGTTGTTCACAAGCTGAAGTTCACTGCATCTCTTTTTCTTTCTTCTTCATCTAGAAAAATACAGAAGATAAATATTAGTAGGTACTTATACTATCGGGGCATCTTTGTTCAGCTTGGATCTCCTTGAGTAGTTTTAATCATTATTTTTTTTGTACGTTGACCTAAAAGTTCAGCAACAATCCGAACACTTCCTCTATTGTTATACAAAATTTAATGTTTACGGAAACAATTTTGTAAGGCAAAGTGCATGCTAAGAAAGCAATGTACAACAAATTTCCGACACTGCATTGATTGTATAACCAACGATTATTTTGTGTATAACCACGTGTGGCGGCTGATGCAAGTTACTACGGTTGTAACGTGATTTTGGCATAAGACACGCGGCTGTGCGCGTACCTGCGCGTGAGTTTCGCGTTGCCGGTGCGTCGCGGCGCGGATGCACGCTGACCGTGACTTAGCCCTGACGCGGCCAGCAACATACATAGAGGGCAAGCGACAAGCGAAACATTGATTTTAAAACAACACGCTGTTTCAGATATCCTCCCCAAATTATTGCATCAGAATTATATTTAGACTATGATAGTTACCTACTCGTACTGGTAGGTATATAAAAAATATTTAACGCTAGATTACCAAACTTTAGTCTCACCGGCGACACGACCCTTACGGATTCCCTTTTTGGTATGTTGTATTGTTTTGGTAAAGTATGTTCCTGGAAATTCCCCGCCTCGCCGCAATCAATACCATCCTAATTCATTGTTTTAGGAACCCTTGCATCCGCGTGCATGATGTTTCCGAAATTTCGGTGAAATATTTGTCTCACGGTCTAATACATTAGTGTGTAAAGTAAGCTTGGAGTAGCTTTGTTATTTATTTTATTCTCGTTTATATTAAATTTTATTTGTCAAGTCAGATTTTTAGGGTCGACTCGTCAAATAAAATAAATGCTAATTGCTCGCAACCTCAGCTCGCAATTTCGCCCCGAAGATTACTGGTTACTGCCGAGCAGAAGCGTTAAAACGCTCGGATATATTCGGTTATCTTTGTGCGCTATAGTCACACGCGGGTTTTTGACAACTACACCGTACATTTTGGCAATGTCTATTGCGTGGTTTATTTAAAAGTTAGAGATAAGTCCTCGTTTATACTTTGATTAGTAATTAGGAGAGTTCATACATGCTCTGTGAGAATTTCAAGGAGGGGCAGCTACCCCAGGCTACGCCCATTAGGCCTAGTATGAGTTTTCATTACGAAACTCGTTCGACGATATCGAGCGCGTTTGACTCAGCGATTGGCCCACTTCAAGGTCGTAAGAACTCTCAACCAATGAGAGCGCCAAACGCGCTCGATACCAACGATCGAGTTTCGTATTGAAAACTCATACTAGGCCTACAGGAATGTGTTAATAGTATCAATCTTTATATACAATATGTAAAGAAAACCCAGTCCGACCCATATGATTAATAAGGGTTAGGTAACACACATGACCAAATATAATATAAAATTTTACGTAATCATCATAGTAACAATAGTAACGAAGTTTGAAATAATATTTTTTTCCCGCGAATTAATTCCAACTTCCCCGAAATGTGGTAAATTTTAAAAGTGACAACACCATTTTGACGGTATTATTATAAGCGATGCGACCACGTGCCGCGTGCCTTACCCCCCCGTCGCGCGCGGAAGGGTTGCCTACCGCACATCAGCACATGTGTTAAGTTACCTCTTTTTGCGAAATAATATTTATTTTTTTAGGGGATTTTTTTTTTAAGTTTACCCCGGCTTTGTATCCATTAATAGAATCAGTTATTTAAACCTAACATTACCTTCACGAATCGGACAGGGTTTTCTTTACATATTGTATATAATAGATTACTTAAATATCTCTTAACATTTTAATAGATTAAATATCTATTAAAATTTTCAAACTAAGAAAGTAAATTAGGCACTTAAATCTCGCGACAAGTTTTTATATCATATAAATCGTGTCAAATGTGAGTTATAGATTAATAGTAAAAGTTTTAAGTATAAAAGTTTGTGTGTTTTCTTTTTATATAAAATTAAATAAAAACTCGTTTTGTAAAAGATTTGTTTACTTTTAATTTATTTATCCTATAGGTAAGGTGTTCCTTTCGATGGATTCTAATGGTTAGCTGCAATTATTAGCTACTGTTAACTAAAATTTTATTATAAGTAAGTAAATAAATAATTAATCCCAGGTACGCATGAGCGAGTTTTTCTTGCGGTGGGTTTTTCGCGCACTCGATTTTCAGCATCGAGCACATATCCAATAGAGTAGTAATATGAGCCGTCAAATTCCGAAACATGTCAGTGATTTTGCCATTATAAATAACAACTCACGATTGCACTAAAATAGTACGGCACCAAGTAGTGACCTGTGCGTACGTCTCCCGATACTATTGAAAATATTCAAAGTTTGGTATTGTACCCCATAATGTCGTGTTGTTCTATTCGATGGTGTGGTAAAAACAGCAGAACATCGAATTATAAAACAGACGGAATCTCGTTTCATCGCCAAGTATCAATAAACTATGATTTAATACACTTGGCGTCCATTTATCATGGCTCAAGTTTAACTGGTCAAGAAAAACCAAACAATAGGTACTTGTCTATGCGTCTTGCTCTTACTAAGTGTAACCGATATTATGTCAACCTTTTCTATCCATTACTGCTTTTATTAGTGTTGCACTGTGTTACTCACATTGTGTATCGATACTAACCAAAAAGGGTAAACAAACAAATTACCTAGTAAATGTAATAAATTGAATACATTTCAATGCAAATTTTAAATATGTTAATTATATTATTATTATTACTTTATAATTTTTAAGAATCGCGAAATAATATATAGATATGAGACTAACATTCCTCATGAAAAGAAAAAAATATGATGAGAAACAAGCTTTGAGAAGATTTTTTACTAAATTAATTCACTTTAAAAATCAGGAACAGTAAAGCATAACTAAGATTATAATTTTTCCTTTATTTTTAAAAGAAATCATGATAAAAAAAGTTTGATTTACTTAATACAAAAGTGTTATTTAGTTTCAAAACCATAAATGTTCTTATTAAAAGAAAATATTGTTATTTACGAATCCTCGCCTTTCCTAGTAGAGCATCGCTCCATATTTCTTACGTGACAGCACCTGACTAGACCACATATAATATAAATCTGTTATGATATGATATAAATATCTGTTATTAGGTCTTCTAGTACAGAAACTAGCTATTTATTTAAATTTTGTCAAATGGACTATGTAGTACTATGAAAAATAAAATATAATATTTTATTTCTCATAGTACTACATACATACATTTTAATACGCTAAACAAACATTGTAACATTATCGATATCGATATAAACAATTATATTTCTGTTGCCCTACCCTAGTGCAATACGTGACCTTGAGTCGGCCAATCAGAGTGCAGTGGCCGGCACAGGGATTTTGCGTAATTTGTTTTCGAACAAAACTAGTGGCATTACCACTCTATTGGATATGTGCTCGATGATTTTCAGCGTACTTCTGAAAAAGCGACGACATGATTGGTGCAGTGGCTGCTGTCGCGGGTTCGATTCCCGCACTGTCTCGTCGAAATCGGCCCAGCTGTTTCGAATATTAGCCGCTACAAAAGACAACAAATCTATATAACAAATAAATATAAGTACGAACCTGTATAAAACAAGAAAGGGGATTCTAGCTGCGCCCCGCTGTTTCAAGGGCGTAAGTTTGATCCCGTGAGAATATCGAGATAAAAAGTATCCTATGTGTTATTCCTGGTTATAAGCTACCTGTGGACCAAATTTTAACTAAATCTGTTCAGTACTTTTGAAAGTAACAAATATCCTTTGTTACATTTTCACGCATCATACGCATCATCAGCAAAAGCACTAGGAAATGGCGAAGGGCGGGTGTTTTTGAGGGAATGTCTTATGTAATATTGATGTTCAAAAAGTGCTGATTGTCAACCTAATTTCAATAAATTACTTTTGATTTTGATAAATCATACATCCATCCATACTTCTTAACAAACTTTCGTATTTATATTATTAGTAGGATAAAAAGGATTAGCATTAAAATATACTATTACATTTTGTTTATTTCTATGGATGTATGGAAACAATACTTACTTATCTATCTAGGTAATAACGAATTGATGAAAATCTGGTAAACTGACGTAAGTTTGCGAGATAAAGCAATCATCACACAAAACAGTTTGCAAGTTGCTAAAAATACCTACATATAAAAATTAATTATGTATCTTTTGTGATCATGTCATGATCAGGTTTACTAAAAATAAATAAATATATACGGACAAATCACACAGATTGATCTAGCCCCAAAGTAAGTTCGAGACTTGTGTTATGGGATACTAACTCAACGATACTATATTTATAATAGATATATATATAGATAAACATCCAAGACCCAGGCCAATCAGGAAAAGATCTTTTTCCATCATGACCTGGCCGGGGATCGAACCCGGGGCCTTCACGTCGCAGGCAGACGTGTTGACCGCTGCGCCACGAAAAAAGCGAAAAAAGTTAAAGAGAATGCTGGGTTAGGCACGGTCCCTACATAATAGTAAACTATAAATATAGTGAACTTATACATCATAGTATACTAGTTAATATATTAAAACTAGTACGTATACATATAAGCTAATTCCTCTTCTTCTATTGAAACACCGTACTACATACGCTGGGCAGAACGCTAACTTACGAGATTACGAGACGTAAATCGTAGTTTCGAACCCAGAAGCTTTCAATCAACTCATCTTACCATAGTGAGGGGCGTGCACAAAGATTTTGGGTAGGGTATGCATACATACGCTACGGAAATCTCTGTGCTTATACAACATTATTTTTTGTTTATGCAAAACCTGAATATAGTTTGTTCATAATAAGCAACAGAATCGTTTCCAATCATTATTACACCATGTTATATTTTTTCCCAAATACATTTAGAAATTATTGCAGTGTGGTTACCGAGCCCATGACACAGCTGGTGGTAGAACACAGTGAGAGGGGTGCGTTTAAAAACATATAAAGTCACATATACAAACAGCCAGACCCGGAACAACTAGTTATAGGCCATACAAATATTTGTCCCGTGCGGGAATCGAATCCGCGAAACGCAGCGCAGTAGTCGATCACTCAGCCATTGCGTCAATAGTGACGTCTTTTATCTTTATTTGTCTTCTGTCCTTTTCTTAATGAAATAGAAAGAAAAAGATCCAATGAACCCAGTCGAATCGGCCCCAATATCTAGTTATTTCCGCTTGTAACCTGACCGCTATTTCATTTACTGATTTCCTTGACATGTGCTTAGCTCAATATCTACATAGATAATGTTTGATTGTTGAAACGTTATACGTAGACACAGCTAACGTCATCAAAACCATTTTAATGGGTCGCCCATACAAATGATACATTTTACTGGGTCGCCGATACATTTTGTGTCATTGTAGCACAAAGAACTTTTTTGTGTGATATAGTTAATAAAGTTATTCGATAAAAAAAGATAACTTCTTCAGTGATTCAGAAATAAATGTATTGAGCACGGGTGGTCACTGGTGGCCTAGTAGCAAGGGCGTACTTATGAGTTGTAGCTCGTAGATTCGACAGACGGGCTCTACTTTGTGTAAATTATTTCAAAATCACTGCTCCCATACCGGCGAACTCCCAAATGGACAGCCTCCGTGGCGTATTCGCAGTGTAATGCGGCATTACCTATTGCGAGGCTACGAGCGGCAGGTCTTTGCGAGGCCCTTTGTCCTTCATTAAAAGTATGTGTTACGCAAGTAGGTCCGGTTGTTTGATTTAAGTAAATCTTATGTTTGAGGAGAAATGCTAAAGTTACCTATACAAATGAATAAAAAATTAATTTTCAAACTATTTTATGTTTAAAAAATCACAAAATTAACAAATATAGATATGTTAAATTTTATAACTGGTGTTTGCGGTTTTTCTTTGGACCAAAATCTTTAATTATAGCACAATAATCTACCGAATAAGCAACGTCATTTTCGATTAAAAGAATATCAAGGGCTGAAAGCCGATCTTGTGTCATTGAATTCCTTAAATATGTTTTAATATTTTTAAGACTCAAAAACTCCTTTCAGCAGACGCAACTGTCACAGGGGTGGTGCCAATAATTCTCAGGAAACTAAACGTCAGTTAATTTATTATCTGTTATGTATTTAATTTCCGAAATAATGTCGTCCTTTCCTACATACATGGGATGAACATATTCAGTTCTTGGTGTAATTCATGTCCGTCAATATCACATGATTCGCGTACTGTCATAGATTTTTGCAAGTCGCTGCATTGCTTCAAAAGTTCTCTCTCACTAATTTCCCTTAATCTTTTTATATTATACTTACATGAAACCAAATGTGTTCTCATGTTGTTTGAGTGCCTCAAACCTAGGGCGGCAGGTTGCGCGCACAGTGTTGACAATGTCATAAAAATAGTTTATTTTGAAAATCTCTTTCGAATTCAATTCAAGGGCTTCATCTTCCCCTTCAAAATGCCTTTTTGTACGGCGTCTTCTGACTTCTTTGAACTGTCTGTCAATATCATTTTTCTCGGCTATTTCTCTCCCTGTTAGAAAGGGTGACTGAAAACCATTTTCTCCACAATTATCGAGCCAATTTGTGAATGTTTCTAGGTGTTGTATAGTCACATCTAAGTTCATGGTTTCGCTTTGCCACATTTTGCATGTAAGTAATATTTATCTTTGTCAGAATGTAATATCATATGACAAGTCCTCATCTTCATCTCAGCGTTTATCCCAGTCGCTTTTACAGTTTGAAGTCTGGGATCCGCTTTACCAGCCTAACTGTGCTGTAGCTGTTACCGTATTACTACTAATTGTAAAGGATTCTTAATTTATTTCGAAAGTCAAAGAATAACGAGTACTCTATATTCAACATTGAAAGATCAAGTGGTTTATAGCTAATATTTACTTGAATAATCACTCCACTTATTTCTTTTGTTGACCTTATATATATATACGCATTTTCTAAGCACCGCCATTTTGACCGGTTTTGTTTCCCGCATCCAGCGGATTCCTGCAGTTTTCACAAAATCACTAGTCGAACATGAAACGTCTTCTAACTTCGTCTCGTCGTTCTCAGAGCAATGTACCTTGCCCAGTGTCACTTAAGTTTAGCAATTCTTCAAGCTATGTCGAGTACTTTGATTCTCCTGCAGATTACATCATTTCTGATTCGATCACGTAGGGAAAGACGTGTACCAAGCCTATCCTTCTCCATTGGCCTTCTCGCTTTCTTTATTTTAGTTCGTACTGTTCATACTTGGGTATTTTTTTTAATTTTGTTAATATTTTATTATATATTAATGTTATGTATCTATTTAATCTATATCTATACTAATATATAAAGCTGAAAAGTTTGTTTGTTTGAACGCGCTGATCTCAGGAACTGCTGGTCGGATTTAATAAATTATTTTTGCGTTAGATAGACCATTAATCCAGGAAGGCTTTAGGCTATATAACATTACGCTGCGACCAATAAATAACGGAGCATATAAAAAAAATATATCGAAACTTACGAGGGTGAAACCGCGCGGCGCAGCTAGTCTATCTATACTAATATATAAAGCCAAAGAGTTTGTTTGTTTGAACGCGCTAATCTCAGGAACTACAACACCGATTTGAAAAATTCTTGTTGTGTTAGATAGCCCATTAATCCAGGAAGGCTTTAGGCTATATAACATACTGCGACTAAAAGAAGCAAGGCATATAAAAATAACGTGGGTGAAACCGCGTGGCGCAGCTAGTATACATATAAAGCTGAAGAGTTCGTTTGTTTGAACGCGCTAATCTTTGGAACTACTGATCCATTTAAAAAAAATCTTTTTGTGTTGGATAGCCCATTAGTCCAGGAAGGAAGGCTTTAGCCTATACAAGGTGTGTCAGACATCGTAACGCAAACTTCGCGAAAAGGCTAGACTGTATGCCACTAGTAAAATTATGATAGTCATTTATGTCGTTAATGAACGGTTACAGAATTCAGTGTTTAAAAAAAAGTGTCGGCTCGGCCTTTGCACGTTGCAAGCATGCCACCGTGCGGGTTTGTAGGTACGACATTGACCCCTGATGTGAACTCTATTAAATCAGCTGATAAGATAGTTTCCGAGTTTTGTTTCCATTGCGCTTTTTTGTGTAATTAGCGAATTAATTAATTTCTACTTTAAAATCTTATTAGGTTATAAAAGTATAGCAATTATGAAGGGTCTAAAGTGAAAAAAACTACAAATTAGTTTGTTTTTTATGATAAAGCCGACGAAATATTCCACCACTGGGGGTTCAGAATCATGTACTGGATCTATGTTACTCGTTTATGCGTCGATGTGACATACACCTTTTATAACATCACGTTGCGATCAATAGGAGCGGAGCATATAAAAAAACGTGAACGAAGTCGCTGACGGCCGCTAATATTAAATACGTTGACGGCACGGTTGGCGTAATGTTTAAATGTTTGACTGCTGCACTGCGTGTCGCGGGTTCGATTCCCGCACGGAACAAACATTTGCATGACCTACAAGTAGTTGTTCCGGGTCTGGATGTTTGTGTATGTGAGTTTATATGTTTGTAAACGCACCCATGATACAGGAGAAATTCCTAGTGTGAACCACACTTAAAAACAAATATCCTGCTAATAAGCAGGTTAAATAAATATTAGAGTATAACACTAGGCCTTATCAAATATTTCAGTTTTTTTTTTTTATTTTATTTAACAGAGCAAAAAGTGTAGAGATTCCTTTTATTAATACTATTGACTGACCATTTTAAGTTTTAATAACGCACATTCATCATTTCCTGAAGGTTTTTACAGAGCAATAAGTATTCTATGAGTTTCTTTGCCCGCAAGATAGTTTGAGTGACCTATTTACTAACAATTTTTTACATATTATAGAATTTTGAGCAATTTAGGTACAGGCAAAACAAAACTCTGCGAATATTAAGTTAGAATCGGCCTTAACTTGAACTAACACCATGTCTGTCGATCAATTCTGTAAAAATCTCACCGTGAAAAGTTAGGTGATGTGAGATTAGAGTGAGCTGTCAATATTGACAATTGTTATAATTAACTGAAATAATCACTTCACTTAAGTTTTCACAGTGATATGGTTGCAGAACTGCACAGGGGCCCAAGGGCCCTAGTCTGCTATTGTTATAAATTTGTCATTCCAACACGATTCAATTGTCATTGTGATTATTTTTCATTTATTTCATTCATAAAAACAATTTACATTGTGTTGAATATCTACATATGCGACCCACACACGACTACACACAATATAAAGAACTAAGAATTATTCATTTACATACATTATAAGCGAAATTTATACAGTATGTTACGAAAACCCTGTCCGACCCGTGAAGGTGTTGTTAGGTATCGATAACTGATTCTACTAATGCATACAAAACCGGGCTTTACTTAAAAAAAAAATCCCCCTAAAAAAATAAATATTATTTCGCAAAAGGAGGTAACTTATTAAATGTGCGTTGACCACCCTTCGCCTGCCGACCGCGGGGGGCGGGCGGCAGGACACGCGGCACGTGGCCGCATCGCTATTCGCTCATAATAATACCGGTGTTGTCACTTTTTAAAAATTACCAAATTTCGGGGAAATTGGAATTAATTCGTTGGAAAAAAAGATTATTTCAAAATTCATTTGTATTGGTACTATGATGAATACGTAAAATTTTATATTATATTTGGTCATGTGTTTACCTAACCTCTATTATCCTTATGGGTCGGACAGGGTTTTCGTAACATACTGTATATAGTGCCAAATAGTTTCAAGTATAATGTCCACCTGCAAACCAAAATCAAATACAATTATACAATTCAAAAACAGTTACTAATTGAATGTCAAAAGTTGTAAATATCCTATGTAATAATGTCTAAAATATAATGTCAAATAGTTTTCAAATGAATGTCAAACCAATTTACAATATAACGTCAAACAATTTTATGTCAAAAATACTAAAAACAAAAAAAAAATATTATTTATTATTTTGTGACATTAGTTCCGATACATTGTACAAACATTTTTCTATTAAAAAGGCTTTTAAATTTATTTTAAACAAGTGAGTGTTGTAAATCAAGATCTTTAGCTCAGAAGGCAACGCATTAAATATTTCCACAGCTTGATACTTCCAGCAATGCTCTACTATATTAAATTTTGGTGCTATTTGTTGTATGAAAGTTTTTCTTCGCGTCTTCTCTCTAATATTACGTTCTTCTAGTGATTCAAACTCGTGTAGATATTTAGTAAAATAACTTAAGAGAACCAGTACATATAAGCTAGGCACCGTTAAAATACCCAATTTTTTAAAATAGTTCCTGCATGATTCACGTTGTGAAATTTTAACTATTGTCCTTATGGCTCGTTTCTGTAGAATAAACGCTCTTTGCCAGTTATAACTGTAGCTGTTTCCCCAGAGCGTGATGCTATACCTTATCCTAGACTCTACCAGCGCAAAATATATAACCTTAAACTGTTCCAAATTTAAATCATCCCTAAGGCTCCTGAGTGCGTAACAAGCGGACGATATGGATGATTCAATAACAGCAAGCTCCGGTTTCCAATTTAAAAGGGAATCTATATTAATCCCTAAGAATTTAACATTGTCCACTAATTTAATCTTGTCTCCATTTATGTTTACATTTAAGTTGTCATTATGACGAGTCGTGGTCTTAAATAATACAAGGTTCGTCTTATCCGTATTTAGCAATAATTTGTTCGCTGTAAACCATTTGCAAAGTTTTTCTATAGTTATAATCGTATTTAATGTCAATTTTTCTATGTCTTTAGCCCCAACTATTATGTTTGTGTCATCTGCAAAAACTTTGGATTCAGTGGAGAGGCGTGCGAAGAGGCTGATTGGTGACCCTGATTTAACTCGAGTTGGTCTCCAAAGCCTAGAGCACAGGCGTAGAGTAGCCAGCCTTTCGGTGTTCTATAGGATACATTCTGGGGAGTGTGCGAGGGAATTGCACGATTTAATTCCCCCATCTCCGTTCCACCATCGGACGACCCGTCGTACGGCGAGTTTCCACCCTTATGTTGTTAACACCTCTACGATCCGGACGAAGCGTTTCGCCTCCTCCTTTATACCGTGTACATCGAGGGACTGGAACAATCTGCCGGCGGCGGTGTTTCCGTCGGACTACAATTTGAGTGTCTTCAAGGCTAGAGTGAATAGGCTCTTAATAAACTAGTGCGCTTTACCATCAACGATTGCGTCACTGCTTACCATCAGGCAGGATTGCGGTCAAGCGCTGGTTTATACTTTAATAAAAAAAAAAAAAAAAAAAAAACAACAAGTTTGTCGTTCGACTGAGTTTTATTCATGAAGTTGAGTAAGTCATTTGTAAAATTTTTATATAATATAGGTCCTAAAATTGAGCCCTGGGGTACACCACGTTATGAATATACCATTTTAGACTTGCTTGTACATATATCACCTCGTAATTGCTCTCATCTAAGCTTTTGATTTCAACATACATTCGTCTATTTTGTAAGTAGGATGTCATAAGTTGTAATGGCTTACCTCTTATACCATAATGTTCGAGTTTAGTAAGTAGGAGTTCATATTCTATGGTGTCAAAAGCGGAACTGAGGCCAACAAACAATCCAGCTACTTTAATTTTTTTCATTTAATTTACTAAGGATGTCACTTGTTAAAGTGTTCATAGCATCTAAGGTACCAACGCCCTTCTGATATCCAAATTGTCTTAGATTGATAATTTTGTTACTACCTAAATGTACCATTAGTCTAGCTTTAATAATTTGTTCAAAGAGTTTTGATAGGGTGGGTAATAAGGAAATGGGGCGATAATTTTTCGGATCGGTCTTAATGCCTTTCACCAAGTTCTGTAGTAAGTCTCTAATTCCATATCCGGTCTGCTCAGCGAGGATAGCGATTTTCCCCCTTATTCATAAACGCTGCTTAAAGTTAACTAGCGATTAGCGATTTTTTAAACATACATTTTAGACGCTTGCAGGTCACTTAACTTTAAAAATCGATTATGAATAAACCCCTTAACCACTGTGGTGTTTATACATAAAGGATGATTTAAGTTAAGTGACGTTAAAAGGTCAAAAATGTATGGTTAAAGAATCGCTAATCACTCGTTAACTTTAAGTAGTTTTTATGAATAAGGCGGTTTATGCTTAGGTGTCAGTACTTGTTGTGGTAATTGTTTACAGGGTCTATTCTGTGTCAGGTTTTCAACGCTTACCTTCGTACCCCTATTTTGTTTAGGTGTTGGCAGTGATATGTTTATCCCTGTTCCCTGTACTTCCCTGTCCGTCGATGATGTGGGTATGCCTTCATTTTCTTGTTCCTGCGCGTTGAATGTAGACGAGTGTTGGATAAAACTCACTTGTAGTTAGTTCCTTGTAACTGTTTGTAGGTGACAAGTTCTCTGTCCCGGTGGCTGAAGGCTTATCTATATTGTATGTTCTTGGTGACTTATGTATAGGTGCCTCGGTCTTAGTACTGTTTTGATTCATTAAAGTTATGGCATGTATAGTAAAATCTCTAGAGGAGGTTCTGGGTAATCCTTTTTTTATAGTTAGTGCCTTAAATCGACGTTGATATTGAGGTGATAAGAACCTTATTGGTGTTGTCGCTGTATCAGAGGAAGTGCTCGAATCCTGTAATCCTACCTACGATTTTATTAAACATTTTTACTTTGCTTTCATACTTCCTAATTTTGTCCTTTAGTGAATTATTTTCCAAGTTTAAAATATCAATTTCTGAGTTGGCAGACTGTAGCTCCAATTTAAGTTTGTTGATTTCATCATTCTTTGCGATATTTCTATATTTTCAGTGTTATTATTGCTGGGTAAGCTTTGATATGAGATATCCATGTCGAATTCAAACTCACTTACATTTAAATTCTAATACATTTATATTCATCTGTTTTCTTTGCGTGACATACTCGTACATATTTTCATCCTCCATGTTTTAGAATAACTAGTTACAGTGACTGATAACAGTAACAGTACACAATAAATAATAAAAAAAATATGAGGGAATGTCTAGATATTTCTTTGCTTTTTATGATGATGCTTTTAAATTACTTTTGAACACTGTTAAGACCGTTCTTAATAGATCAAAATATCTATCAGGCACTAAATTCCAAACTAAACACTACACTCACTTTCAATGCACACTTTTTTTTTACGAGATTTTAATTTATTTCCGGGAGCTATCAAAATGACATGCAATGTTGACTTTCATTTTGATCAAATCGATTAAAGGTTCGTAATCTGCTAAATCCATTATGCTCGATCAATTATCAGTCGTCTCAGTCGTCTCGTAATGGAATGGTGATAGAATGACATCACCGTATTGTCGCTATTATAAAACCAGTTACTAGAAATTATTTTCTAAAAACCATTACTCAATTTGAACATTTATTCATATGGAACTGATTGTCAGTGATTGACCACTGGAAAGTCACAATGACGCCATTTCATTAGTAGATTACGAAATTTGTCATTCTGACAAAAAAAAAACTGATCTCATAATGACCGATTTTAGCAAAAGCCGTAATCTACTAAAAAATTACATCATTATGGTCAATCGCTGACACTCTACTGAACTAAATGGCATTATGATATAACGGTAATCTCCTCCACATTGACAAATCAATGACTGACATATGTGGTAATCTGCTAAAATTGTGACAGTTCTTTTGATCAGTGAACAGCAATGAAATCCTAAATCTATCCAATGAACTGCTATTTATTACCTTTGGCGTCTTTGTACAATCATTGCTTTTCGAAGCGAGGCAGGTCGGTGGTGGTGGTGGTTTTGTACAAAAAGTGTGTTATCTATTGCTGTTAAACCGTGTGGTAAAGCGGACCCCAGACTCCGGTGCTGAATAAACTTCGGATGTGACTGGGATTAACGCCTATTGCTGTTGTATCAAACGACGACAGCTTTAAACCAAAACACTAACATTCACTACAATAGTACTCTGGAAATTTATATTTACAACTAGCTTTCCGCCCGCGGCTTCGCCCGCGTTAACTTCGGTTATATCGCGCGTTTTAGATTTCTCTCGGGAATATCAATTTTTTTCGGGATAAAAAGTACCCTATTATTTAATCCGGACTTCTAGCTTTACGTCTGCAAAATTTCAAAGCAAGCGGTTCAGGAGTTACGGCGTGAAAGTGGTAAAAACAAACTCACTTTCCGATGTATAATATTAGTAAGGATATAATTATTTGGTGTACACATACAAATATTCCAGTAATCTCCCTTGGGAACTTGATGTTTTTTTAGGACCAAAAGTAGCCTATGTTACTCTCCATCTTTTTAACTAACTGTATGCCAAAAATCAGGTCGATTGATTGCTTAGCTACGGCGTGAAGGAAGGACAAACAAACAAACAAACACACTTTCACGTTTATAATATTAGTATGGATATCAGTCAAAAGATTAATGTAAGAGTATTGTATTGTGTGTGTAATAAATTATTTTATTTGTATATGGAACTTTCCAGAATAGCTGAAAAACTGAAGTCACTTCAGACCCGTCCGTGAGATTAGGCAATAGGTCATACAACTTTGAGACAATGACGCTTGACATATAGATATGTTTTTCATCATTTATTTAACGTATGTACCTATCAGCGATTTATATAGAATAAGTTTGTAAACAAACGATAAATGAAGAAACTTTATTGTATTATGGAAATATCTTTATTTATTGAAGAAAGCTCAAGGTAACTCAAAGGTCAATAGAGAGGGCTATGCTTGGGGTTTTACTGCCTGATGAAATCAGAAATGACGGGATCCGCAGAAGAACGAGAGTAACCGACATAGCCCGAAGAATTGCAACACTTGACGTGGGCCGGGCACATTGCCCGTAGGACCGATGGCCGACGGGTTCTCGAATGGCGACCATGCACGCCGGAAAACGCAGCCCCGACGACCTGGTGAAGGTCGCGGGAAACCGCTCAATGCGGGAGGCGAACGACCGGTCGTCGTGGAGATTCTTGGGGTAGGCCTATGTCCAGCAAGGACGTTATGTGGACGTTTTTCGGCTGAAACGATGAACGAACGACGATTATTGACGCATTTCTTTAATAACAACACCTTTCTAGTACTGATCAGTCATCCAAAGGTTTTTAGTGTTAAAGGTGTGTACCTACAGCCTGATCGTAACGATTTCTCGTTACGTCCTTGGCAACCATAACGCTTAATATTTTGTCATAGTGTTATAAATAATTGTTTTATTATTGATTAATAATCTTTGAACTGTTCCAAAATATTAGTCTAGATTTATTTGGTGTAAAATTTAATTTATTTTTTATATTTTGTGGCATTATTTCTAACGTGAAACGAAACTATGATTTAAAAAGTTAGAGAGCTGTCAGTGCGGGTTTTTTCGGAGGTTTTGAAAAAAAAAAACTAAAATACTGAAAAATTGTGAAATATATTTGGAAAAGTGGTTAAAGGGGGATTTTCTGGGTGTTATTTTGTGGTGGCCACGTTGTAGGTTATTGGAAGTTGAGTCTAATGTTTTGTTCGTATTTTTATGTATTCTTTCTAAAAAATGTAGCTTCACTACCGAGTGCAATTTCTTTGTAAGACAAACTATGATAAATTGTTCTATTACTGTTGGAAGGTTGCTAAATACTCTTCAATATGATAAAACCTTGTGATAGTGCCTAACAACATAATGGTTGTGAGATTTTATAGCTGATAAATATAACTTGACTGTCAATCATTATCATGGCTTTTATTTACTACTTAGTTTACTATTTCCAGGTATCTAATACGGTTAATTTCTATCAATAGACAAGTATATTGACGAGGCACCGTCAAGATTTTTAAACAGTTTAGCAGCTGCCTAAGAAGACCATATGTCTTTTCTGCAGCAAAAAAATAGACTGCATATCTTTTACCCATACTAAAATATCGTGAGACTTGATAGGTACTATCTAAGTAAGAGAAATAGACTAGCCTCGTGGTAACGTAACAAGCTGTAAGTAATCAGCCACATTATAATGTCTGTTTAACCTGAAGATAATTGAAATTGAAATCGTTTTCAATTCTATCAAAAAATCATTTCAAAATTCTCTTTCTCATTTAATAATTAGGTACTCCTTGGGAACTCAGCCGAAATGCAGCAGTAATAATAGCAGTAGGAACAGCCTAAACCTACATTGCTACATAAACATCACGTAATTGCACATTTATTACAAATCTATTACGACATGCATCGGTCTGTATGAAAGTGAGACAGATGACCCACACGCCCTGCCTGACAGCGAGTATTTACTTGCAATGCAATATCGTCACGATCTGTACCCTTATCGGATTGCAATAACTTCAGGTGGAGTCAATAAGATCTGCAAATCGTAAACCAGGCCGTATCTACACGGCGTACGTCGTAAAGACCGTATCAGATTTAAGCATTGTAAGTACCTACCCGAATTATTATAGCAGATATTCGTACCTAGCAACAAATACCAGGTCACTCAGAAAGTCTTCATCATCATTCCAGCGTTAGTCCCAGTCGCATCCGACATGCTTTCCGAGGCACGACCAGACCAGGTCACTCAGAAGGTAGGTATTGCGACAAAAAGTTTTTATGTATGAGAAACTGGCCAGTTATAATTTATTTAAAAAATATGGTGATTTATACTTATAACGTACCTATTATTATAACTAATAATAGGTACGTTCCGAGGGTTTTGGCGGGAAAGTCAAGCTGAGTGTCACGCTCATTTTTCATCGGCCTTTTAAAATTATTTATAGTGTTGTTTACTAAATAAAAGTGCGTGATTTATGTAGTAAAAAAGTGCATTCAGTAAATAATTCATAAAGAACAGTGAAATATCGCAGCATAGTGGCCACATCATGACTTTGTCTCAAACCTCCATCGTAAGACGTATCACGTCGTCTTTTTCGACATGAACAATTCATTACGTGGCATTGGCTAAATGCACAAACCGTGCGAAGCCATAAGAGAAAGAAAGAAAAGGTACGTTCCAAAGTCAAAACCTCCACTTTTTTTGCGAGCTAATTAAAAATATTATCCTGTTTCTTTGAAAAATGGATTTGCGTCGAGACCATTTTCGCGCTAAGATTTTATTCAAATTTCAAATTTCAAATGTCGCCTGAAACCAGACGAATCGTACGATAGACTTCAAATGACATTCATGAATGAAGGCCTTTCTAAGGCAACCGTGTATTGGTGATATAATGAATTTAAGCGTGGTCGACTAACTTTGGGGGATGAAGAACGAAGTGGTCACCCTTTGACGGCTCTTACAGCAAAAAATGTGCTAGCAGTGAAAAGTTTGATCCAAGACAATAGACGAATTATATACCAAGAAATTCAGCATAAACTGCAGATTGGATCAGGGAGCCACAGGGAGCCTTCACGATATTCTACACATGCATCTTTGATTGCGGACTATAGTTTCACTCTGGTTTCCGCACAATCTTACCGATGCTCAGAAGCAGGCACGGGTGGAATGGTGCCATGATATGATAGACAAATTTGAAGCAGGCTTGTCTCGGCGTGTTTACGATATCGTTACAGGTGATGAATCTTGGATTTATCAATACGATCCAGAAACGAAGCGCCAGTCGATGGTTTGGGTGTTACAAAACGAATGAACGCCTACCAAACTGAAGCGATCGAGCGGCGGGGGCAAGATTTTGATCGCGAGCTTTTTCAGTTTGACTGGCTACTTGGTGTCAATTCCTTTACAAAACCAAAAAAGCATTAACGTTGAATGGCGTAGGTACTACCAAATGTTTAACAGAAGTTTTCTCAGTTCAGCAACAAGAGACCAAACACAGGGCACCGCGAGTTAATGCTTCACAACGACAATGCGCCCGCCCAAACTGCAATCAAAACGAGGGTCTTCCTGGACAGTAAACCGGTCAAACTTCTGGGTCACTTTCCTTACAGACCTGACCTAGCACCAGGTGACTTGTGACTTCTTTCATTCCCAAAAATAAAAGATTAGCTCAAAAGTCGACCTTTGTGGCGCAGCGGTCAATACGCCTGCCTGCGACGTGGAGGCCCCGGGTTCGATGCCCGACCGACCAGGTCATGATGGGAAACGATATCTTTTCCTGATTGGCCTGGATCTTGGATGTTTATTTATATATCTATGTATCTACTATAAATATAGTATCGTTGAGTTAGTATCCCATAACATCTAGAGGCGAAAGTACTCGCGTCATTGTACCGATGGCGCGAGGAAGAGCGGACACGGGGCTCCAGTCCGGTGCAGCGGCAGATCGAGCTGCGCCGAGAGGAGCTCCGTCAGGTCCTGGTGGCGGACTGGCGGCAGAGGCTTATGCGCCCTACCGCCGGCCTCGTAACAATAACAATTAACTTATCTGAATAATTTATTGGTAATATACATTGGCATATAATATACGTTTGACGCCTTAGTTTCGGCTACATTAATAGTGAGCTACACATGTATTTGCTCAGCTCTCGACGTCAGGCGTACCTACCCGTTTAATCAAAGACTACAGCTATGCATAACAAAACATCACTTTGTGTTGGAGTTCATGTATTATATTCGTACGATGTTATGGTCCCCTAATCCTAATATTAAATAATTTGTGAAGTCAAGTATGACGACGATTATCCGAATTTATTGGGATCGGGGTCGATTCGGATAATGTAAAATTCGGGTAATCGGACAATAAACAAACTGTCACACATAGAGTAAAATTAAGTTTAACAGTTCTACAATAAAGCTCACTTGAACATCTCCATCAGAATAAGTTGCAATCCCATCAACGATAGGACGTCACGTCTTGCTTTACACTCATTTTGGTTATTCGCTTACATAGGTATACAGCGATGCGCACAATGAATGAGGAAAGAGCTCACTGACAGTAACCCATGTTATTGAGTTAGTTGAAAAAAAAAACGTTCTGTATTCTGTTGCTTTCAACCATAACAGTTGAAATAGGTCTATCTAGACTCAAGCGATTCTTATTTCGTGCTGATATGTAGGTTTGTCATCAGTCATTGTAACATCTACACTGCAATTGTCATTTGTGTTCTTAGGTCCCCACAAAACTTTGTTTTTATTGAAAATACTTGATTTTGTAGTTTTATTAGTACTATTAGGACCGATTCGAATAATTGGTGATTCGCTAAATCAGCGCTTGGATAATACTATATCTCTACTTGGTTAACGAGATTGTCAACATGTTGGATATGGAGTCAGCTATCATTGTGCTGGTAGTCGTGACAGCCAAGAGCTTCGACCATCACCTGGGGACGCTCTCGTTGAGCAGCTGGATCAGGTGTTTGATTCGCATTGTCAGGAGGTTCTTCTCGACAGGGCCGTAATCTACCGCGGTCACCAAGGAGTGTGGAACCGGCGAGAGATGTCGTGCGGTGTTCCACAGGGATCGGTCCTGGGACCGCATCTGTGGAACATCGGGTACGACTGGGTGCTGCGAGCCGACCTCCCTATCGGCGTCAGCGTAGTTTGTTACGTTGACGACACCCTAGTTCTGACACAAGAGAGATCGCACTAGGCGGCGGCTGACGCAGCGACCCTCGGGATTGCGACAATCGGTAACAAGATCCGGCAATTGGGACTCGAGGTGGCCCTGTAGAAGTCCGCTGCCATGTGCTTATGATGGTCGTCGGAATGCGCCACCTTCGGATTCCCATATAACGGTAGGAAGGGTTCACATCGGCGTCGGGTCGACGATGAAGTACCTGGGACTCGTCCTCGACAGCAGGTGGAACTTCGAGGAGCACTTCCGACGTTTGGCACCCAGACTGGAACAGGCCGGGGCTGCCCTGAGGCGGCTCCCCCCCAATCTAGGGGGACCAAACGCCTCCTTGCCGGATTACCGCCATGGGATCTAGAAATCAAAGCCCTCGCCTGCATGTGGGAGTGGCGAGAGGAGGCAAAACGCCGGGGTATAACTCCGCTGCCGCGAGAAATCGCGGTGCGGCGGACTGAGCTCCTGCGAGATCTCATGGCGACATAGAGAGTGCGATTGTCGCAACCCAGTGCTGGGCACGCCACAATAGCGGCGGTAAGTCCCCTCTTTGAGGAGTGGCTAGAGAGACGCCACGGCGCCCTCACCTTCCGCCTGACGCAGGTCCTCACCGAACACGGTTATTTCGGGAGGTTCCTGTTCCGCATAAGGCGGGAGGAAACGCCAGGGTGTCACCATTGTGTGGATCGCCCCGAGGACACGGTGGAGCATACGGTGGAGGTCTACCCGGCTTAGGTAGAGCACCAACGTGTCCTCGTAGCGGCGATCGGCGGCGATCTCTCGCGTTCGACCCTGTTCCAGGCCATGAACCGGAACGAGAGTGCATGGCAGGCCGTCACCTCCTTCTGCGAAGCAGTGATGCTGGCAAAGGAGGAGGCGGAGCGCGTGAGGCAACGGGAATCCCAGCGCCCTCATGCCACTAGCCGCCGCAGGAGACGCCCTGGTCAGGAGACGACACCAAACTACCAGCCACCGTAGCCTGCGGGCGGTAGGTAGCTCGCCTCTCGGTAAGGACCAAGCCCAAGTCGACGGCGCGTCGTGTTTCACGCGCGCCTCAAAGAGATGTCAGCACATCATGACGGGGTCTACGAAGACCGATGCCTCCTGGGTCAGGGTTGCGGGTTGGTTAAACAAGAAACCGTGGCCCTGGCCGTCGCACAGGCAACTGAAGAAACATGAATGGGTTTTAGTCAGTAAAAGTCTGACACGCCCTTCCGCTCGTCCAGAGCGGGAGAAATCATTTGATGATTTCCCATCCCACCAAAAAAAAAAAGTTCTTCTCTATGGAGCCCTGATAATCAGTAGCATGGACCCTGTTTCCGATGTCAATAGGCTACTGTTCACCTCGAAATATACTATATATTATGATGCTCATAGGATAACATATATTTCAGGGAAACCCCTATACAGTCTCCCCAGAGATGTGCCTTAATAGGCGTTGCACAGAGGGCGGGGCTCCGGATCTCCTCTTCTATGTGCAGATGGTGACCTTCGGGGTGGTTTTAGTGAGGTAAGAATCCCCTGGTTCTATCCCCGAGAGGGGATGGGACCCGGTTAGACCCAGGGGCCTTTAAGTTTCCCCCCGAAAAGAAAAAAAAAAAGCAGAAAAAAAGATAATATATATTTATACAATTTGGAATAGTTTCTCTTGATAAGTTCAGTCCTTATTATTTGGTATAGCATACCGTAGCTCTACCTACACCGTAGAATGAATATATCTAAACGATATTATTTATTAAAATAAAATGATCATTCGCTATCATATTTTTCAGACAAAGAAACGGTTATTGGTGTGATAGATTGCAGCTACTGTGCGAGAATGACAACATAATCTGATCATCTATCTATGCGGTTTATACGGATTATGTCAACACCTCACGTTTGTTATAGACTGAGTTGATTGTTAGGCCATACAAATTCCATAAGTTCAGCAGGTAAGGTACGCATCATTCAGATCTAGAGGCCGTAATTCACTATTCACTATATCATGCTACTTCCTTCGAAACCAAGTCAATCGCTTAGTTAATTAATCCCATGTTCATAAACTAAAGTTTTCTTTTTATTTCTTGAGAAATAGAAAGAAAAACTTAAAATCAGTTCCGTAGCACTGATTAGCCATTGTTTTAATCGCGTTTAAAATGTGTATGATGTATCTTAATTTGACAAGCTTAAACTAACATTTTATCTTCTGTCCCTTTCTTAATGAAATAGAAATAGGTACAAAGATGCACTGTACTTACATTTAGTTCAGTTGATGAAAAGGCAATCTGGGCCACTGGCGTGGTTAGACTGCCAAAATATATGTGGTTGGTACGGTTGACAGAAACGATATTGGCGAGGTTCACACTTGGTGAGATTTTGGGGGGAATAATACAGAATTACGGCCCTGGTATAACTAACCAGGAGCAATAAAAATAAAACAATATGAATTATCTAGATAACAATATATTTTTGTCATCAACGACAAACTTAACAACAGACTACAACATAGATCTTCTCAACGAAACACCTGCGCAAAGTTTAAACATCACCTGAACACCTGAAATGTTTACCAACACATTGAGATTAGCTAAGGTCCATTATACATATATAAATCCACGTTCACCTCACAGCATCCGAGGTCGAAATAAATGCAACATAAATGGACGGCTTACAATATTTAGGATAAATTGGTTGCCAATACGAGAGGCACTGCGGGATTCAAAGCGTAGTACTGGAGACATCTAAACAACGACTGCAAGCTGTTGGTAAACAAATCTATCAATAAAACAATCTGCAGGTTTGCAAACTCATTAAGTCATTACCACAAAAACACATTAAGTAACCTAAAATAGTTTGTTGTTAAAATAATTTCTTAATTCTACTTACATTGCTTTTGGTTTGACGTGTTTAATACGTACGTAAATGATGAATTGACTCAAATAGAAGGCTGGCTGGTCAGACGAGCCTGCCATACATGAACGCTTAGATGTAATCATAAAAACTTATAGGTACTTAAATACAATTAGGTATAAGTTTAAAATTAACTATAATTACTCGTACAAAATATATTTGTTTCAGTGCACTTTTGCTCATTGTTATTTTTGTGGATAAAACAGGAAAGGCGGATGTCTAATGTCTGTGACACAATTTGAACTATTCACAAGTGTTATTAAAAGGAACTGAAATATGTAATCTTGCCGCCATATTGTGTAAAACGTGAAAGTATACAATTTTAATAGATATTTTCTCGAATACGCTATGTATTGAAATGAACTAATGATATAATTAAAGTATAAGTCAATCATGATCAAATCCTAATATTAGAAGCGTATTAAGTGAGATTAGCAATCGATAAACTGTAGTAAGTAAGATATACCTCGATGTCAGCGGATGCCTCCACGGACACGCCGAAGAGTCTGCAATACATATACTGTACACGCCTAGTGGGGGAATGTAAAATGCTTTTGGCACTAACTTCAATGAATATTTATAATAATTTATATTACAATACATTCAAATTCATATTTACAGCTTATGAGTAGATACAGATATATATATTTACAACGGTCGCATGTTGAGATAATAGGGGTAATGAGGTTCAGTTATAGCATGTTACATTTATACAAATACAAGTTATTATTGTGGGAACGTGTACAATATCTACAGCGGTAGCTGTACGTTATAGTAGAAGCTCTAGCAAAACTCACATCGATACCCGAGGTCGGGAACAGAGTGGACATCCCACGGCGCATTTCCCGCACGCCGCGAGCTCACGCCGCATGATCGCCTATTATATCGACGCCGAACACTGTTTATTGATTCTAACATCTAACATTTGATTATATTGCACACATTCACTTATTTCTACGTAAATATCCATAAAGAGTGGGCTAAAATCCCTCTCCGCCAAATTTTCGTAAACTCACCGCTTAACTACCAGATGGAATGACATGTTTGACGCACCTTCTATGTGACACTCTCTAAGCAAACTAAACGAAGCGATACCGAGGACGAACCGAATGTATAACTTTTTGCGTTTCAAGAGATTAGCTGAACGTATTCAGAACATGGATTTTACGAAATGCTATTTAATTTTGATTGAACCGAATGTTTTCTGATTGGAATTAAATTGTCGGTTTCATTTCTATTAGAAAATGTATGGATACTTTAAAGCTGACATAATGACAGTACAAGCAATGACGGAACCGACAAAACGATAAATGAGCTTGCTTAGGAGCGCGCCGACCAGGCCGCGCTGGGGCCGAACTTGCGATCCTTGCGATGTGCCGACCGGAAGCACTCTACACGAACACTAGTGACAACTACTGATGGGGACATGACTCTGAACTCGAGGACGATACTTTACTTGAAACATGATATCTTCTCGTAGCACCGTTACCGATCCATTGAATTTTAGCACGATTCAAAATGAAATTTGAAAGATCTATGTTATCGTCATTTCTTTACAACTCTAGTTCTATTAAATTAGTCGCGGAATTGATCTCTCTAATTTTAAAAAATTGTGATTTTAAAATTTTGTGATTTTAGTTTTTAAGATGAACTTATAGTAAACGGTAAAAGTAGGAGATTCTTTTTATAAAATTCAGTCGCCGCCTACTGTTAAAATCGGATTAATAGCTACTCTCCTAGAAAACTTTTTAAAAAATTTCATCACTCCCGTAGCGTCCATCGTGAGACGGTCGCATCGCGGTCTCGAGAGATTTCATTCAAAACCCGTCGGGCGGTGCATGTAAGGTTCGTAGTGTTGTTCCGTCACTCCGGACGGCTCGTCGTCAGCGCGTGGTACATCGCCTCCCTGTGCCAAGTGGACAGCCCTCGTCCTGCGGCCGGTCACGTCACGTCATGTCACGTGTCACGCCGGCACTGCCGCTCAGAAGAGCATGTGGCAGCGCAGGTTGGAGTTGGCTATTCCGTGGTGTGCGCGGTGAGGGCGACCCGCACCGCCGCGCTGCCCTGCGCGGCCGGCGGGTCGCTGGCGGGGAGGGACAGTAGATGTTAGGCCTCCAAAAAAATCAGCGCGGTTGGCTTCGGCTCCAAGTTGGACTTCTTTGCTTCCACAACTAGAAACTCGATCTCCTACGGACGTCAGTTACGTTGCTTAAACTTGTCTGTTACAGACAATGTACAGGGCATTTAGCATCGGTAAACATGATTATTAAATGATTCATTTAAGCCGATTCTTGTTCAGAAGTGGTTAATTAAAAACGCTTTTTTATGCAATTATGTTAATCTACTTTGAAGTATGACTGATCATCATCAACCTTTTTATCGTCCCACTGCTGGGCACAGGTCTCCTCTCATACAGAGAAGGATTGAGCTTAATCACCACACTTGCTCAATGCGGGTTGGCGATTTTAGACTTAAAGTCCAGGTTTCCTCAAGATGTTTTCCAGTTAGTGTTGAAAAAAAAACGTTTTTTTCTTCTAAAGTGAAAAAAAAACCTTAAAAAAAAACTATCTTTTTTTTTCTGGACCATTATTTTTTTCAAGAGCATGAAATCTGAAACTGTTATGGCATTTACCGTTATTATAATTAATACTTAAGAGTACATAATATAGTCTTAGGTTTATTCTTGAACCTGTGGTACTTTTCTGATAAAATAGAACCATAATTTCATAAAAATAATATGAAAAACAAAAATTGTTTTTTGGTATGAAATGACAAAACAATATGAAAAAAAAAATTGAGTTGTGATTTATTGTTGGAAGTAGTGAATTATTAATAAATAATATGTTGATTTATGTAAATTACAAATTTTAATTATGATTGAACTAAAACGTAGGCTAGAAAGAAAAACAAATTTAGAAAAAAAAAAAAACAACGACGCTAAGTTTTTTTCAAAAGAGTGAAAAAAAAACATTTTTTTTTTTTTCATTTTACATCACTAGTTTTCCTTCACCTTCAGTCAGTGGTGTCCAAGATATACTTAGGAAGTACATATAACTTTAGAAAAGTTACATTGGTACTTGCCTGACCTGGAATCGAACCCGCGGTCTCATACTTGAGAGGCTGGTGTGATGTCTATTATTAATGAAATATTCATTGATCTTAATTAAGTTGGTATCTTATTGATTGAGTAATTTTGTGACAACAAGTGGATGGCTCACCGGTTTGTCCCTCTGTGCGAATGATTCTGCGATCAACCGCGCCACGTCTTGGTGCTGTAGGCCTTCCACGCGGTGTCCGTCCACCGCGAGGATCAACTGGCCTACCTCCAACCCGCCAGCTTCATAAGCAGCCCCGTGCTCCTGGAATCATATTTTTATGAATAAAGCAACAGTCTGTAATTGGATTATTGGGATAACCAGTACCTACTTATGTAGTTACTGGTGGTGGTGGCAATTATACAGATTTTGATGTAATCGTAATAATAAGCTATTGCCACCTCTTGATTTGATGCTCTTGTCTACCAAATGAAGTGCGACAGATTGTTCAAATGTCGTAAAGGAGTAACTTACATGAATATTGATAATCCTGGGCAGCGGGTGCTTGGTGTTGGCGCCCCCCTCGATGGCGATGCCGAGGATGGGTTTGGTCTTCTTGACGGTGATGTGCAGGTTGCCGTGGTGGTCAGACACGACGCGCGCGGCGCGGGCCTCGTCGGGCGCGTCGTGCTGCAGCCGCTGCATGGACTGGTGCCGCCGGATACCGCCCCGCTCCTCCAACAACGCACCACTATCCTCTTTCATGTCGAAACTTCGTGACAAATTGTGTGCTAACTCCTATAAAAAGTTACCACTTTTCCATAATGTTTGCTTTTATTGTATTGCTAGCTAAACAATAAGTCACTTTCGATTCTCGTGTGTTAAATTGACATTATGAATACGGATACAAATTACTGGTATGCCTCCAATTCCTAAGTCCTAGTAACTAATTTACACATACCACACTAAAATTGTTACTCTACTATGCTAATAAATAGCAAATTTTATTCAGCCTCTAAGTACAAGTTAGTGCTCTAAGAATATTGAGGAGACGTGTAGCTGGGCGGCAGAGGGCAGTAACTCAGCGACGTGCTGCAGCCGCGGCGGGCGACTGGTGGGTACAGATACAGGTAGACTTGATTTACGACCTTGTGCCTCTCAGTTACATAATGTACAGTGAGTATAATACGTCGAATGTATTGAGAAGCTGTAAGTGAGATGTGTGCTAGAGGCTTGGATTCATGCGTTTCGATCACTCGGTGGCGTGGTTCAAAGTGGGTATATTTTACAAGTGTTAGAATGTATTATGGAGAGAGTTCTTATCCCGTTTACCTACCTGAGTAGGCGAATTTTGTTACAGCAAGAATTATAGCAGACACGAACTGAATAAGAAAATAACAGAAATGCAATAAATAAATGAAGAAAGTCTAGAAAACAAAATAAAAAGTTTTGAACGCATTTTAGTCCTGATATGCTTTTACGCCACCATGCTCTAGTAGTAAATAAATAAAACTTGATTTAATAAATTGAAAAATAAAGGAATTAGAAATTGAATTTATAATGCACTATTTAGGTACTTTATTATGTTGAGGATTTGTGACATGATCATTATTTTATACTATATTTTCATGCAGCACGTTAGCTCGATCCATTCAAGACAATAGTACCTCTACAGCTAATGAAATAACCGGAATGAAAAATTAAATCACTGAGATATGTGTCACTACTTCAAAATAAATTCATGGGTCAAATAAAATGTATTACTAACAAAATAAACACCGAAATGAAGTGCAACGATAAGAGAAGTGAAAACATACAATAATTGAATAATTCACTAACACCAAGCAATCGTTTTAAATTCGAAGCAAGAACTTCCAATAAAAATAAAGTTTTTTTTTTTAATTTCGTGCAAATGTAAGAATCTTTAATGTGCTAGGACATTTCGCTGGTCATTCCGGCGGCGAGAGGCCGGGCCACTTACTAGAGGTCGTCCCCAGTACCATGATTTTACTTTCTGCGTCCAGCCACCGAGTGATGAGCGCAGCCCCTCGAGATAGCCGCACTGAAACATCACACTCACTCAGGACCAGATCGTTCTCCTTCCGATACTCATCTATCTCGCGAGTCCTAACAACCTGAGTTTTGCCACACAGCACCCGCTTGTGTTCTTTGTCATGTTCAATGTTCAAGTGACTGTTAAGCATCTAGCATAAATCTAGCTGAAGACAGGTATACTATAGGATTCAATAGGATATATCCTACTTAATAGATTAAAAATTCAGTCCGATGCGATTATGCTACAAAGTAGGTCCACAAAACACGTAATCTGTATACCTACTCGTACAAAGTGTAAGGGTAACATCATAACATCTATATTGTATAAGTAGTTGTTCTATCAAAAACTGTATAAGATGCTAGAAAAATTAGCAAATACTACAAATTGCTAGCTATCTACAAAACATTACATATTATGTAAAGGTGAAATTAGTTGCCAAGCCTTAATTAACATTACTTACTAACCCTTTACTTGTTTTTCGGACTGTTACGGGGTTTTTAAACCGCACACTGTCATAATAAAAAATAATCTTAACATGTCTTGAATATAAATAAAAATACATACCTGATCCTACATATGAGATTAGTCAGATAGCATGAAACAAAAATGGTAAGATTGTATCATTGTTCCTCTAGCGCCAGCCGAGCTAGAACGAAGTTTGTAACTTTCCAGTCATGCAACAATTTTATCCTATTGTATATATATTGTGCGCAACGTCGTCGCGTTAACTTTCCATCAATTGTGTTATGTCTTGGATGTGTCAAGAAATTCAGCGTTTGTTCAAAAAAATATTTCGCATTATTCAGAAAAGAATACTTCTTTTGTTTGTTTTTTGAGGCACTGTATAATAGTTAGTTATCTTTGTAAAAAGATAATAATTTTGTTTAACCTCTTGGTACATAAGTATTTTCACATACCCCGTTATAGATTACAGTAAAGGGTACTTTATTTTAGTTATGCCAATTATCAATATGTATTCAATTTCTTTAAAAACTTTAAAAAACACGCACAGTACATGGCATTACATGACATTACACAAAACCTGAGTTTGTATATATTCTTATATTCGTAGGAAACGATTATTCACAAATCTTGTAAAAACAAGGGTTGGGCGAAAGCTTGTTGGATCTCGATAGTGATTGTTACTACTTGTTTACCTAATATTGGCGTTGAACTTGTTGAATATCTTAGTAAGAACAATCTGAAGCACATGTAGAAAATAAAAAGTGCTAGATTTGTCATAACGAGACTGTTTCTTACAAATCTAGCGTGTATCTAGTGGCCGTATCTAGAAGCAGGCGCGACATGCTACGTCTCGTTAACGTCTTCTATAAATAATGAGATAACATCGGCAGATGTCGTCCGACACGCGCCGATCCGATGCGATGTACGACGCGCACCGGCCGCCGATACAAGCACCCGAAGCACTACTATCTACCTACATTAAATTATCGGCGACTGACATCCCCATTTCACATAGTTAAATATTTGCCGTTAGGTATGCTTGATATAAATAAATATTTCAGAGATAAATTGGAAAGTGAAAAGGTGTCTCTGAAAATAGAACTGACATTTGAACTTTGAAAGGCTGCAAAGTTTATTTGCGGCCTTTCAAAGCTCGAATGTCAGTTGGTGGAGGGTGTTAATTCGGATAATGAAAGATAAAATATGTTATTACGAAAACACGTCTTAGGCTTACCCTATATCAGTAACTAGCGGCTGCCAGGCACTTCGTTCGCGTGGCTTAGTTATGCTTCGTTCCTATTGGTCGCAGCGTGATGTTATAATTATAGCCTAAAACCTTCTTGGATTAATGGGCTATCCAATGCAAAAATAATTTTTAAATCGGGCCAGTAGTTCCTGAGATTAGCGCGTTCAAACAAAAAACTCTTCAGCTAAACAAACAAACTCTTCAGCTTTATATATTAATTAGTATGGAAGAGGCTTTCTTTTTTTTTGGGATGGAAAATCATCATATGACCTCTCCCGCTCTGGGCGGAGCGGAAGGGCATGTCAGACTTTTACTGACTAAAACCCACCCGTGTTTCTTCATTTTTCTTTTTTAAACGCCCGCAACCCTGACTCAGACCCGACCCGACCCGGGCCTGGTCCTTACCGGGCCTCGAGCTGCCCACTGCTCACCGCCCGCAGACCCGCGGCTTACCGCCCGCAGGCCCGCGATCAGTAAAGAGGCTTGATCGAGTTTACTCTGCCCTACTGAGGTGTATATTAACTTTTTTTTGGTTCCTTCAAATTAAGAAACAGACATAAACTTCGTTAAAGCGTGTCTGGCGTCAGATAATAAACTCACCTTGTACATTATGTATAATGATTAGCACTTGATTCAGTTGTCATTACTGCACGCATGGACAAATACTTTATTAAATACTTTTGTAATTTGCGTTGACCTTTCCCGTAGTTTTATTGTAAGTGCACACTTACATTATGTATAATCTTAATTCGTAATCATACGTAACACACATAATTATGGAGTAAATGTATGAAGTCCGTTACAATGGAGGCTACACACGTTACTGCTTGAAAGTTTTTAGGACGTGACGTTTACGGCTATTTTGGAGTTATTAAGTAAATACGCGTTATCTGACTTCTCTTACCATTACAAGAATAGAGTTCTCATACATAAGACGTATTAACTATATTATGCATTGTAGACATTTATAACATCAAGCAAGAACAGATACGCGCTTTAACCGCTTCCGTGACAATAGAGGATTGTTAGTTAACCTGTTATTATAAACTTCAAGCACCGTTAGCTTATAAATTGTAAAGATAACCTAGTATCGTCTCATCGAATAACGATGCGCACTCATTGTCAGTCGTAATTACAAACGAAACTTCTCCATTATCTATGTTCCAAATCTCAATATCCGTTAGATACTTTATGATTTCAGCAAAATTTAATTTAGCAATTGGATAACGTATTATATGAAAGCTTGGTACCGTTGGATACGTGCCAGCAACTAACATCTCTATTCGTATTTAGCTCTAACTATTTATCTACTAACATGAATAGTAATTGCCAATTAAATCGTAATTACACGTAATTGCCACATAAAGTACTGTATAAATCTGTGTTAGATTCAGTTACCTAAACAAAGTAACAAGTTAAAACTGTAATCTATGTCACGGCAGACTAATCATATCAACTTTCAGATAAATGAAAATATAGCATTCCCTTTCATGGCTCAGTTTTCTTCTATGTTGGATTCAAGATTTTCAACTCTATTGAAAATTATCAATAATAAACCTGGAACCGTTGAATGGATCGACATAAAAATATTATGAGAAGGTTTCACTTGACTTAAGCAAAAGTTGAGTGAAATTCTGAGACTGTGAAACAGCTCTGTCGACTATAAATCATCTATTATGACTGTGTTGTGAAAACCAATAATATCGTTGACGAATGAATAGTAATCAGCGTGATGATTGTGATGAATAACAGCATCCATCTTATGTACAAAATGATTGTGTTAAGAAATAAAAGGTTTTTTTTATTAAACTTCTAATTTAAACCTATTGAAACTACTAATAGTAATT
Source organism: Sesamia inferens (assembly GCA_037179545.1). Classification (NCBI taxonomy): domain Eukaryota; kingdom Metazoa; phylum Arthropoda; class Insecta; order Lepidoptera; family Noctuidae; genus Sesamia; species Sesamia inferens. The sequence goes on along the minus strand of CM073934.1, from coordinate 22,787,914 downwards.
GGATTTCAAAGAGAGTGTGCTGCACTCTAATATCTTAATAATATTTTATCACTTCAAAGGATTGTTCTCTGTATGGCTCGGATATCTACTGGATGAGAAATTGATAAACGCTAAAAGCGCGTTAGAGGATTCGAGTAACACTTATTTAATATACATAGCTATAGATCATTCGCACCTTCTAAGCGCTAACACTAAAACATAATCTCACAAATAGCTCACTAAACCAAATACCTACACTTAATGTTACATTACTCTCGCAGTTAAAAGTACCTACCTATTTTTATTGGAGTAGTAAGTAAATATAATTTCAGTTAAACGATTCCTCTATGTCCACATAAAGAATACTAACATACATTGCAACAAAACCTTTTCGCACTTATTGATTTCGATTCCATCATATCAGGCGACAAGTCTATCGCGTTCGATTCGTTTTCTATTTACACAGCGGAATAAGCCAGATTACACCACGGGTTTAATACGCTTAAGTCAACAACTATTGGTAAGCTATGTATAGTGAAGCGTAAAAGCTTCTGGAGACAAAGCCACGTCCTGTGAGTGAAACCCGCTCTAATACTCTAACCGTATCGAACAAAGCCGTCATTAATTTCACTTTTGCCAACAACCGAGCACGCTTCGCTAATCGGCGTAAACACCTCGATTGATTGAATTACAGACTTTCTTCGCTTGAAATATGATAAGTATGTGATAGGCACGTTTGTGATCAATTGAGTGGTGTCCGATAACCAGCAGTATAAGTATAATCTACCAAGTCAGATAGTTGACGGTACGAAAAATAACAGGACAAAATGCTATAATGTATTTGTATTCAAAAGCAGCACAGAACAGACAAATAGCAGCCTTAAAAATTACATTTGCAGGGGACTGTATTTGCCCGCTGCATAGAAATTTTTTTCATTGAAAACGTAATCGTGATTAGAAATAAGTGATTTGCTACAATGGACAAAAGAAAGAAATCTTTGACAATTGAATTAGAAACTGGAACACGTAGATTTGGCAATGCATTCGTGGAGCGTAACCCTGAACATTAGGGATGTATCCAAGGTATGAAAATCAAAAAAATAATTAGTCCGTCTTACAGAAAATAAAAAAAATTGAAGACCCGTATTTTTTATTTTGTCGTAATTACCAAATATTACTGAGATATAGCGTATTAAAGTTACAGAGTGGGGGCTAATTACGTCACGCCGTTCTATATTCTGCACCATGGCGTGACGTCGTGCGACATTTCAAATCAATATATCTTCTTAAGTATTTGAATAAAAGAAAAAATACGTGTTCAATATTTTTTATAAAGCTATCTGACGGACATTAAATTATTTTTTAGGATACAAGCCATTTATAAAAAATAATCCTTTTATAAAAGGAAAGTTTATGAATCTCACTGGCTATTTGAATAGGTGTGTTATCTCGTACAGCCCGAAATTTTTAACTTATTGATTTTTTTTTATTTACTGAACTGATTTTCCGGAAATTAAATATGGTGAACACTGAACGAATGAATTGCGAATTTCATACGAAACTAATTTTCCTATTTGAAATTATAGCCGTGGCCGCTTTGTGTCGCCCAACATAAATAAGAAGTATGACAGGTACCTCTGAGGGAATTACGTAACACACAATAACAATACCTCCAATTGTGACAGTTCAATAACATTCAACCAGTTATTTACGTTCTTGAACAGGCGAATTTTTTAAACATATGTAGATATGATGCAGTGATGTAGGTATTAGCAAAATGTTTACGATTGTGATTGAAGCACTATTACCTAATTAGGGTGCAGCATCCTAATAGGGTAGTTGATTTAAAAGAATAATTAGTTCGTCAGTCAGATTTTAAAAAAAGACTAGACACGTATTTTTTCTTTTTTCAAATAAACAAGAAATGCAGACGATACAGTGCGTTGAAAACTCGTGTGACGTCACTCCGTGCTAAACTTATTAGCAACGAGTGACGTCAACAGCCCCACTCCTGATATTTGATGCCTTTTATATTTGTCAATTTTTATTGATTTGATAAAACAAAATATACGTATCCAATATTTTTCTATAATCAGAATGAAGGGCTAAATAGAATTATTTTTTTTTTACCCAGGAAACATGCCTATTGCGTAGGTAACACACTATTACTATCAATTGGAATTATTTTGAAGCATACTGCTAGATCATTGCTTCGGTCAAGGTCGAAAAAATGGTTAGCTCAACAACGTAAACAACGAAATGAATGCTCTTGAACTGTCAAAATGAAACCCATTGCTAGTGATAGTTTGTTACGTAATTACCTTGCTGGTTTACCTTTTACAACGGCGACATGATTACAGAATTATACTTATTTTATTTAATGCGTTTAGTACTTTTGCTGCTAATCCAATCTATACCTAATTTTACATAACAAACAAAGTTACCAGCCACCAGACAAAGCCTTGCCGCCAAGCGATTTGTCGTGTTCCGGCATGATGTCTGGTGAAGCCGTACGGAGGACGGGTCTGAGCAGTTGTGTTGCGATGTGTGCCGGGTACGATGCGCCTAATGTTGTTGTGTTGAGAGTTTGGTCGTGGAGGATCTTCAGATCAGTCTCCCTTTGGCGCAGCATCGTTGGTCGTGTTGTTGGGTTTAACATTGCATCACCTCGCTCAACTGCCATCTTCCTTCCTATTCGCTCAGTTTTTCTGAGTGCGGTCAAGCGCTAGTTTATAATTATTAAAAAAAAAGCGTAATGAATGAAGCGTAGGTACTTTTAACAAAGATGTTTAATTAACTTCAAATTGTTATACATTTCCTGATTAATTTTCAAAGGATTTATTATTTATTCGGAGCTTTACTCGTTATGGCAGTCAACTGTCAAATATTCCCACTAAACCATAAACTTATTTATTTGTAGTTTATTAAAACGGTACAACATGAATGATATAGAAACTAACATATAATTTAAGAAGTACTGCTAAAACTTAACATGAAACAGTGGACTCTCGCATACTTTTTCTCACAGAAAAGACCAAACGGCGCAGCGGTCAATACGCCTACCTGCGACGTGGAGGCCCCGGGTTCGATTCCCGGCCAGGTCATGATAGAAAACGATCTTTTCCTGATTGGCCTGGGTCTTGGATGTTTATCTATATATGTATCTATTGTAAAATATAGTATCGTTGAGTTAGTATCCCATAACACATGTCTCGAACTTACTTCGGGGCTAGCTCAATCTGTGTGATTTGTCCGTATATATCTATATATATAAAAGAAAGTCGTGTTAGTTACATCATTTATAACTGAAGAACGGCTATACCAATTTGGCTAAAAATTGGTAAGGAGGTAGCTAAGAACTGGGAGAAGGACATAGGATACTTTCTATGCCGCTCCCCTTCGTTCCTGTGGGAATAAATGAGCTTCTTTGTTTCGACTTCTCCCACGCTTTTATGCTACCCTGGTACCTTGAACGTCAAAAAAATATGCACAATAAACCTTCTTTCATGTATTATGATTATTTGATAATGATGAATGAATGACGTTTATTGTTTCGACTTCTCCTACAGTTTTGTGATACCCTGGTACCTTCCACGTCAAAAAAATATGCACAATAAACCTTCTTTCATGTAATTATGATTATTTGATAATGATGAACGAATGACGTTTATTGTTTCGACTTCTGCTACAGTTTTGTGATACCCTGGTACTTTGCACGTCCACAAACTATGCACAATAAAACCTCTTTCATGTATTATGGTGATTTGATAATGATGAATGAGCTTTTTATTGTTTCGATTTCTCCTACACTTTTATGCTACCCTGGTACCTTGCACGTCAAAAAAAAATGCACAATAAACCTTCTTTCATGTATTACGATTATTTGATAATGATGAATGAATGAGGTTTATTGTTTCGACTTCTCCTAAACTTTTGTGCTACCCTGGTACCCTGCACCTCCACAAAGTAGGAAACACGTGTCCAGTATTTTTAAATTGATAATATTATGTACAAAATTTCAAAAAGATATAATGAAAAACCACAAAGTTATAATAAGCTTGCTACGAGTATTCTACTTGGTTGTCCCAACATAAATATGGTCAAAAATCCGCGCGCGAGCGAGCGCGGTGCGTTGACCTCTAGCGTCAGCTGTTGCGCGCGCACAATACCTATGATGATGTATCGTAAGCTGCGTGACGCACTCGGTAACTACACTGTAACAATTTCTACATGTGTTTATTGTTTCGACTTCTCCTACAGTTTTGTGCTACCCTGGTACCTTGCACCTCCACAAAGTAGGAAACACGTGTCCAGTATTTTTAAGTTAATAATATTATGTACAAAATTTCAAAAAGATATAATGAAAAACCACAAAGTTATAATAAGCTTGCTACGTGTATTCTACTTCGTTGTCCCAACATAAATATGGTCAAAGATCCGCGGGCGAGCAAGCGCGGTGCATTGACCTCTAGCGTCAGCTGTTGCGCGCGCACAATACTATGATGATGTATCGTAAGCTGCGTGACGCGTCCCAATAAAAAAAAAAAAAAAAAAAAAATGCTGCGTGACGCACTCGGTAACTACACTGTAACAATTTCTAAATGTATTTGGGACAAAATATAACATGGTGCAAAAATTATTGGAATCGATTCAGTTGCTTATTCACTATTTATATATAACTCAAGAACGGCTGAACCGATTTAGCTGAATATTGGTGGGAGGTAGTTAAGAAACCGTCCCCGTCGTTCCCGTGTTCGTGTCACGTGACATAAGACATGGTCCAACTCATTCAAAATGTAAGTCAGCAATTCATATACCAAAAATGGTATAACAAAAAGCAAATGACAGCTGAGCATATTTAAAAAAAAGTCTAACCGGTTGAAGCAATCGTTTAAAGCAAAGAATATAAATACTCTCTGCTGGTTTAAAGTTTCTAATAAAAAACCACAAAGCCAACTTCAACTTCAAAATTTCTAATATTGTATTGCTGTGCCATTTATCATCAATAAAAATATCATGCCGTGACCAAGACCATCAAATCTTTCTCGACAAAGCGGTAATGCAAGAGTAAATCGAAACATTCTGAATGAAAGCACTGAAGAAGAGCAAGAAATTGCACGTGCAGAGAGCCGCCTTACTATGACTCGACTTCGTGCTTCTCACTCACAAGAGCAAAGGGAGGCGGCAGTCCGTGAAACTGTTCCGTTGACAATGCGAAATCGGCGAACAAACCTCAGAGATCATCATCATCATCTTTTTATCGTCCCACTGCTGGAGACAGGTCTCCTCTCATGCAGAGAAGGATTGAGTGTAATCACCACGCTTGCTCAATGCGGGGTGGCGATTTCAGACTTATAAAGTCCAGGTTTCCTCAAGATTTTTTCTTTCACGTTCAGTCATTGGTGTCCTAGATATTGTACTTAGAGAGTACATATCACTTTAGAAAAGTTACATCGATACTTGCCTGACCTGGAATCGAACCCGCGCAATCATACAAGAGAGGCTGGTGTTTTAACCACTAGGCCACCACGACATCTCAGAGATCAATAGCTAGATAATTTACGAAGCACAAGTAGAAATTCATTTCTTTCACATGGTGCTACACTAAATAAATGACAAATAAAAAAAACATGGAATACTTTTTTTTTTATATTTACAGTGTTCCTAATTTAAAAAGTAAAAAATGTGATCATGTGATATTTATTGCCTTTAAGGCGGAACAAAGTCCGCCGGGTCAGCTAGTATATATATATATATAAACATATGTACACTCATAAGCTTGTTCCATTCATCCGCAAACACGTCATGTTCAGGGTTGGCCATCAGAACGAAATTCAGCGCCTTTAGACTACGACAGACCGGGGAATCGGCTCTCTCTCTCTCAACCTTAATGCTTTTACGATAAAGTTGAAAATCTATTAAAGAAATTTGACAGTTTGTAGTAGCTTGGTGTGCTGTCGTCAGTTCCATGCCATGATAATATCGGACTCGAGTGGTAAATCAACAGGTGCCTATAAAATATACCTAGTGTGAGAAATATTAATTTTTGATTTTATAGATGAATAATATAAAATGCTTGTGGGAAAAATCTATATAAAACAGCGAAGTATACGACACGTTGTATGTTTTGTTTTTTTTTTTTTTATTCGTGGCAAAGGACAATTGGGTTGTATCCCAAAAAATAATTTAATGTCCATCAGATAGACTTATAAAAAATATTGAACACGTATTTTTTATTTTTTCTTTCATTCAAATACTTGGGAAGATATATTGATTTGAAATGTCGCATGACGTCACGCCGCGGTACAAAATATACCACGGCGTGACGTAATTTGCCCCCACTCCGTAACTTTAATACGCTATATCTCAGTAGTTTTTGATAATTTCGACAAAATAAAAAATACGGGTCTTAATTTTTTTTTATTATCTATAAGACGGACTAATTATTTTTTCGATTTTCATACCTTGGATACATCCCTATTGACTGAGCTTTAAAATTCTGAAAAATACTGAGTTAGAACAAGTACTTCAAATTAATGTAAAGAAAAAATCATAGAGCATCTAAGCGTGTAAATAATTCAAGCATCCAAATTATAGGAATAACTTTTAAATTAAACAAGATTAATAGTCTACTAAGATGCGAACATAGATCTTATTCTAATAATTACAAAAATGGCGAATATGTATGTTAATCGTAAGTTTAATTAGGTTTGATCGGGCGGCGTGATTGAAGTGGTAAAAAAATAAATAGTGTTCACGAGACATGGGAATCGCAGGTGGTTGGCTCGGTTGTTTCCGGTTTGTCCAGTTTTGGATGATGTCCGCGTGGGAACTAACGGTGCGGCTGGCACGAAGATTTGTTCATAACCATTGTGTTTGATTAAGACAAGAACATGAATCTTTTAGTTATGCACGAATACGACGCTGTTGGTGTTTGGCATCTCCATCAAAAGTCTCATATTAATATCTAATTATTATGCATAGGATGAAAATGATTTTTAATTTTTGTATTATATATTTTTATTTCAAAAATATACATTATGTAGATAAGATACTCTACCACCTACATTTTTATTTCTTTACCTTCAGCTAAAGATCATTAATATTATACTAAAATCTACTTCGGCGACCACATTGTTTACGTAACCTTCGCTTTCACACCGAATGTCGCACTTTATTCATAAATCCATTTCAAAAATATTCGCTTTGGCCGGTTTAGTACCAAAGCAATTTATTTTGAGTGCCTTTCCTACATGAAGTTCGATTATTCTGCCGAAACTGGGATGTTATTGACTACAAATCGACAATGGTTCGCGTGGGTGGCCATAGCCATTGCCTGTGGCATACAACCAATTCTACCTCAAAGCGACGCGACACGGCTTGCGTAGCCAGTTGAGTATCAAGTGAACTCGATTCGCACAGCAGCCGCGTCAGGCGCTCGCTTTGCTCTTGCGGTCAGTTTCGCTCCAAGCGTCGACACATGTGCACGTTCGACTAACATCACAACTGCTCGCTTGTTTACAAATAGAAGGTAGTGCAATCTTGCTGTCAACAGGATAACCGTGTCAGGTAAGTTAAATGTTCAATGGAGGCAAGTGTGCCAAACACAGTTTTATAAATCGGTACTCGAGAATGATCCGCTTACAACACCACAATTAGTTTACTAGGGTGTAAACAAAACAATACGATTGTGTACCTTTTGTTTTTTGGACATAATAAAGTGCTGTGTGCAAATACCTGGTGCGAAGTTATTGGATTGTGTTTTTGTGTATCTTGCCCACATTTTATTTCATAAATTCTAATGACTGAGATAATGCAGTTTTAGTAGAAACACTATTTGATAGGTAAAAATTGATTTTTTATAAATATTGTAAAAAAAACATACAAAATATTGGAGTGCCCGTGTCACTTAATTGTTACAAGTAGTTCATGGCTATAGCCCATATATTTATGTTAACATTTACCATAAGTAGGTACGGTCATGTGGTTTTACTTAATTCGTTATTCAGAACACATTCATCAAAGCAAGTTTAGCTTGCATTCGGCCGGTTCTTTTCGGGCCATGGACAGAAAAAAATGGTCCTTGTCTCACTTCGTTGTATAATATTATGTGCCAAGCAATTTTTCTAAAAATTAAAGTATAATTTTTACAATAAAAACTGAGTCAATAGTATGCTCGATGTGTTTTTATCTTGTTTCATTATAATTTTGGTTACCGTGCAGGTCACGACTCGAGTTCCTTGACATATAAAGTACCCAATGCATTTAACTTATTTTCAAGAACTTTATCAAAGGTTACGTCTATCTATCAATCATTCCGTTATAAAAATTACCTACTTTATTAAGGTAAAAAGTATATTTTACATTTCCTGCTTGACGACTTTGATAAGAGTATAAATGCTTATTAGTTTCGATATTATATGTATTTAGATTAACAGTCGCAGAGAAAGTGGATTATGTAACCAATTTATCTCACTCAATGCAAATATTATGAAGCAATGGATGCAAGAACCAATCCAACCACAACCCTTTAGTTTATCTGTTAACACACTTTCTATTTTTTGCGTTTGGGGGCACCTACTAAATATTAATGCTTGCTGTTTCAACTGTCAAAGATAAAGCATCTGATTCCGATTTAGCAATATAACTAATATGGAAGGTTGGCTAAGCCTTAGCATTTAGTAAAATATTATTTTTCCTGCCTTTTATGGCGCCACGTGTAACTGACTTGTTGGATGCAACAAGGACAGCACAACTCGACAGAAGGCCTTCAAGAGATGTCAGTATTGCTATTGTATTATCGTAAATTATGCACTTTTTTATCTATCCACAACACAGTCGGCGAATCTCCATGACACGCTTTCTACGATTGGAACGGAAAGGTAGACTATTGCAATACATCATTTGCTAGGAAAGATTTAGAACCAGTGGAAAAGGCATCTGATAGCAGGCGAGGTGGCGAGCACTACTGAGATTGGTTTAGTGCATTAGAGTATCAAAAATATCAAGGCTCGATATATTTTAGCTGTCCGTTTCTATTTTTAAATGTAATGTTCGTATCAATATGAAACATGCATTGGACATTTAAGGTAAACGATGGTAATAAAAATGCAATGCTTGACTTCAGTTTTTATCATGTTCTTGATTTTATATAATACCACAATCAACTTGCCGCTTTGATCAATTTTATGATAACAGCATGTGTTTTAGTGATAGATTAAAATAAAACCGTTTCTACATAATTTTGTGTTATCGTGCTGAATCGACAAGTCTTGATTTTCTATTGTATCGTCGCTCACGAGATAACACTACACGAGAAATATTGTTGAGATCACGAACCGGAGCCGTGCCGTGCAAAGGGGTTAATGTTACAGTAGACCTACCTTATACAGTTTGTTGGGACGGCGGACCGATAACTTTCCGGCTAATTGAAAATAACAGTTCTCTCGTTTACTTGATGAACATTAGCGAATTATATACTAACGTAGTAGTTTACTGGCGTACTTATTAGTCGTTTACATAAACGCGTTATTATTATAGTACAGTACGGAAATATTTTCCACGACCCGGTCCCATTATTAATGCAGTGTACGGATGGGGAGAGAAACATTGATTGGGCGAATGTATTAGGGTTACGGTACGCGAAAGCTGTGTAGGTAGAGATTAATGTCGACCCGCAGGTCACAATAGCGCACGAACAACTTGGTGAGATTGCAGCGAGCCCTAGAAACACAAAACCTTACAACTCGGTTATTTAATACAGATAAAACTTTTATAGTGTTCAAAACCGTTGGAATAAAAGACTTTCTTTTGTAAAACAGCCTAGCTCGTAAAATATTGATAAAGATAAATACTATTCGGTTAAACTTGATTAGATAAACCACATGATATTAACATAATATGATTTAAAGTCAGTTTTTAGTCTAAACTCGTCCCATTTCATTCGAATTCACAATACTGCTAATCTTGTTGTGAGCCAAAGACAATCCAATAGGGCAAACCTTGTCAATGCTATTGTATTTCCGTGGACAGAATTAATGAATCACACACGATAGCGGGTAAATAATAAATAGGCGGTATAGGCAAATGAGCATGCACCGCTAAGGCTCGTGAGCTCTTGAGCAGGTTTGTATGGACAAACAAGACTGGCAATTAGCGAGGTGGCGTGGGAGAGCGCTTGTGATAGCATAACGTCGCAGTCCCGCTAGCCAAACAAAGCGGACGTTCATCGACTGACACTGGGCCGTCATAAAACCTTTGCACTATGTTACCATCGAACAACAAAAAAAGAAAAAAATATTTTCAATAGATCCTCTTTTCTCGACCTACTTAATGTCAATTCGTGTTTCTGGACTCAATACATGAGCTACAGGCGCTCCTTCTAAAATACATTTTCTAGCTTAAATATAGCTTAAATATGTATTACTGTGATCGCTGTCAGTGTCTTCAATTTTGTGCATTTTTGTAGCAAACTCAACTATATTTTATATTACATCGTGAGGTAATATATCAGTTTTGTGTCAAATTTTATGACTGACAGTATCTACTATATCATTCATGCCTAGACATTTATGTTTTGCGTTATATATGGGATCGTCTTTAAACTCTAGAGTATGTAGGTACACGAAACTGTGTTTTTTTTTAAAGTAAGGAACTGGCATATTACTTTTTAATAGATTAAGTTAGATTGCACAATATATTTAAGTATACAGTATGTTAAGAAAACCCTGTCCGACCCATAAGGATAATAATGGTTAGGTAAACACATGATCAAATATAATATAAAATTTTACGTATTCATCATAGTACCAATACAAATGAATTTTGAAATAATCTTTTTATCCCGCGAAATAATTCCAATTTCCCCGAAATTTGGTAATTTTTAAAAAGTGACAACACCGGTATTATTATGAGCGAATAGCGATGCGACCACGTGCCGCGTGCCCTGCCGCCCGGCCCCCGCGGGGGGCAGGCGAAGGGTGGTTACCGCGCATTTTTTAAGTTACCTCTTTTTGCGAAATAATATTTATTTTTTAGGGGGATTTTTTTTTTAAGTTTAGCCCGGTTTTGTATGCATTAGTAGAATCAGTTATCGATACCTAACAACACCTTCACGGGTCGGACAGGGTTTTCTTAACATACTGTATACATATAATCCGTGGAGATCACCAGTATTATTTATAATTCTAAAACATATGTTGGTATAAGAGGTTCTATATTAGGTTACTGTTGATGACTCATTTTCATTTTATTTTGTTTTTTTTTTTTTGGTGTTGGAAAGATTAATCGGAAGTAATAACCGCCTGGTCAGAAGTAGCTGGCAGCAAGTTTCGAAACCAGTTAATCTCCTTTATACAAAAAAGTTAACCAATGTAAATAAAGTAACAACTTTTTATACTTAGTATTTTTAAACAACTTGTTTGGCTCAAGTACAAACACTTGAACATAAATCGACAAGTTAAAACATTTCGAGAAACACGAAGTAGAAAGTGGCACGAGTTTACGGGAAATGGCAGGTAATTGCAGGAAATATTGGGTCAGCCATACAAGTACCCCTGCTCTTCCTGTTTAGACGCTTAATCTTTTCAATTTCCTGCGTTTAATTGGTCAACATAATGCAAATAACGTTTACAATGTAATTCTTCCGCTACAAGAACTGCTGTTCTATTGGTTCATAACACTTTACAAAAACAAGAAGGCGTTGCGTTTTAGTTATATAATTGGCTTTTAGCAAACGGCATTGTACTATATTTGGTAAATGTCACGCGATAAGCCAGTGCACGTAATGCACCCAGATAGTTATGTATGTAAAACTTACAAGATTACCAAATTCTCCGCAAATTTGTTGATCTTGTCATTTTTGCATGCAAGTTATTTTCGAGGAAAACAAAAATCGAAAAGTGTACACATAAATAAAATTCTGTCTTGCAAGAGTAGTTCCTAATTGTAATAAGCGATTGACATCGACATACCAAAGTCCACTTGCACAGATGCGGCGACCGTCGACGCTAAGGAATTGCTAAGTGGAACGTCGGTGTATTATCACTAATATCGTCAAAGCAACGGTATCAAATTGTCATGACAGGTACATTAAGTACAATAGCCGTAGACGTACCTAACGCACTCACCTAAATGTGCGACACTATATAATAATCTTGTTTTCTAGCGAAAGTTTCCTACTTGTTGGCACCTTATGATTTATTTGGTCGACTGACTTCAACTAATTGAGAATAAAAGTCAATAAGTGAGAATCTCAAAACGTAAATCACTTATTAATTTACCGTTTTGAGATTCTCACTTATTGACTAGTTGAATATTTTATTATAATTGGATAAGTATTATTTAAATATCGTATAGTTTTTATTAAACCGTTTTCTTAAATTTAGGTTAATGATTGATATTGCAACTTAAGTATGTATATATATTTTTTAGATCCCTAAAGAATTTAGGATATGAAATCCAATCTTATCCGAAACCTATCAGCTACGCTCGAAATAGAGAAAGTACCATAATAAAGGCCCCATGAGTTACTTACGGTGTCACGTACCAAAGCAATTTAGAACATCGTAAAAGTGTCACTATCTCTCCATTACACCATGGTTAACTTAACATTCCTTGAAGACATTATGACATATTTTCCCAATGAGCGATAAAAAGTCTAAGTAGAAAATGCGACACTTGAGTTAGTAAGTCAACTGCAGTGTTATTCTCATAATGTTTCACTATTGATGTACTTTCCTCTATTTACATGCACAAATTAATATGGACAAACGACAAAAGGCGTGTGCGATGCGCACGCGACGTCCCGCTTCCGGCAAGTCTGAGCTCCTCTCAAGCGAAACATGTACCTACTCGTATTGTTATTAATGCAGTTTGTTGCTATTTAACAATTTATTATGAATAGAATTTACCTGATTATTACTGAAAGGAATAGCCAAAATAGCTTGATATTATAATCTAGTTATAGAAAACTAAAACGTTCTATTTCCTACAAAATTTTGCTCCAATACTATAATATTACTTTCCAATAAAATTGGTGGCCAATCACCAATTTCATTCACAATTATTGTTTAAAAATAATTGCATAAAACTTATATCAGTGTTAGTCGTTTTCGTAAGACTTCAAATGTTTATCGCACCCCAATATCTTATCTTATTTTTTCCGATATTTTACTATCATCGTTGCTGAATCAGAATTTTCTGAGAATTTGTTCTCAGTGCTTCCTTTAGGTGTCCGCTTGTCGTGTCAGATCTCACCCACGGTAGGTTACAGTGAGTCACGATTTGTACGAACTACCGGACCTGTAAATGCATTTGATTCTGTTGGCCCGCTTTCTCAGATATTACGTGTATACAGCACCTTAGGACTAAAATGAAATAATCGGTATCCCATAAGATAGCGAAATGTTTCGATAAATCATTTCCCAAATTGTTTTGATGTGACAATTCATAATCACAACAATGGAGAGCCCGTAAATCAAGTGCCTATTAATAACGAAGCAAATTATGTTTGAAAGCGTCACAGAGAAATAATGCCACCGCGTTTAGTAACACTTTCGCTAGAGAAAGCTATTCGTGCAATAAAATATCTTTGTCTTACGCTTAAGATGCACGGAACAACTGACTAGTTATTAATAACTTTTTTATGTTACCCAGTGAGCGAGCACGACTTAGATGCGATTACCATACAACTATATCAGTTAACAAAATCTTCTCATAGTAATATGTATGTGAAGATACGTGTTTACTCAAGACAAACTAAAGTTGATTTGGTTTTATTGCGTATAATGTTGTATTCGTATGTAATCAAATTTGCATTTGGTATAACTCTTTTTAAACGCGGTTTGACTAGTATTTGTGGCAAATGAAATTATATCAATTAATTATTATTATTATCAGATTCTATATCAGTCGACCTGTCTTCCGAGATAAATGATTGATCCCGAGGGGTCCTTAATCACTTCAAACAGCAGCTATAATTGAGATTGATAAGGTCATTAGATGTTGAGATATATTTTGATTTAATCATTCTTTAATAAATTGTACACCAAATGAACCACTACTTCACTTTTTGCCAGCGCCGTTTTCTCTTGGATCAACTGAGATTACTTGTGTAATCATTTCAAAATGGTTCTGTGTTGCCTTACCATAAATGTCTCGACACTACCTGACAGCGGCACCCACGCCTGGCGCCAAGATGAAACCGCGCTTATTTAGGATTTCACCACTCCCAAATGACCATCGTTACTTACACAACTATTTACCAACGGCGCTGCGCCAAAGGCAGCTGCTGGCGCGTGTTGCCACTTTTTGCGCGGCCTATACTTACCCGATCAGATATGATTGAATCTGTTTCAATTAATGAATACTAACAGTTTCCTAGTTAGGCAATAGATATTGTATCAAACAAGCTACACAACTAGGTACTAAACTGTTCCGTTGTTCATGAATTATTTTGCGGTATATTGTTCTTGCGACAACAATATTTTAATGCAACGAACTAGAACTAATAGAATAATAAAGTTGGCATTAGCGAGATTGCTTGTGAACAATCATATATTTAAAAATAATGTCTTAATTTTTCAGAACAGAACATTCAAACATCAAAAATGGAGAGCTGGCTGGGTGATGTGAAACGCGTCAGAATCCCGCGGCCGAAATTCGGCAGCAAATACCCCGTAGAACCGCCGAAGGATTACTTAGAAGATTGTGGAGGGGATCTTGGCAAGCAACGCCGCCATGACAAAGACCTGACTAAGGCAACAGAAGAGCTACGCAGATCGCTGCAAGAAAAACTATGACCTCCCATCAGAGCATTAGGTCTAAATTAGCTTTAACCTTAGCCAATGGCATAATGACCCCATACGCACCCGTAAGTGATTACCACAAGCACTTTGACGAACATTGTTCGATACAAATGAACGTGATTTGCTAAATTTACGAAGTGTTACGGATACGTGTTACGCGTGTTAATCGTCCGGGTTATTGTTATCATAGCTATTAGTGATTAGTGTTGTTACTATGTTAAACATTTAGTGATCGACTTCATTATTGCCGGGATAAAATCAAATGGTAGGTGTAACGCTGAAAAGACATATTCAAATCACACAATGAGATTTCATGGTATAAAATATTAAACCACAAATCGTACCCATTTCATCCGTGATATAATGCCAGATGTAATTTTCATTATAACAGAAATGGCAGGTACGACGTGCTTTGTTACAATATTTGTGTTATTAAGTTACTATGGTATGAAAGACATTAGTATTCTTACGAAGAAGCATTAATTTACATAAATTTGTTCTCTTGTTACTAAAAATAACAATTTTAAAATTTGTTTCACTTGCCATAAATCAGAAAAATCTGAATTGTTGAATTGAATTACTGAATCACGACTACTGAATCAGCTACGATTAGACTTAGTTATTTAGACTGACATTATTTTAGAATAAGGTTATTGAATCTCCATAAATATTAAAATATACTTTTAAAAATAAATTAATTAAAATGTATGTACCGTTTATTGTAATTTTATGTATTAGTAATGGTGTTATTGTATCTACCGCACCGAAGGGATGTAATGCTTGCTGATTTGAGAGAAACATGGGAAAATCAAGGGCGGATCCGGGGGGGGGGGGGGTGTCACGGCCGTCAAGACCCCCCCTCCCCCTCTGGGGTTATATAGGTAATCATTATAATAACAATACTAATGAATTTTAAAATAATCTTTTTTCCTTGAATTTATTCCAACTTCTTGAGATATTCAGATTTACCCTAATATAAGGTTTTTTTATGTATTATGGCTACACTACCTGTTAGTTAAGTGATAGCGGGACGATCTTTCGCTACGTTACGAAAAATCAAATCATGGCTAAGAGCTTCAATGGTTGAAGAACGTCTAACCGGACTAGCACTTCTCCACGTCCATCAAAATGTACCCGTTGAAGTACATAGATGAAGTTACAACAAGTTTCGGAAGATGTAAAAGAAAAATTGATTTTGTTATTGAATTAGATATTTTAAGGACTTACTACTTAATAATAAAATACTTTCTTTTTAATTATATCTATTATTATCTAAATATAATTAAAACTTCTTATGACTTGACCACGACTATTTGACCCCTCCCCGGCGCCAAAGCTGGATCCGCCCTTGGGGAAAATCTACATCTAAAGAAATGTTCCTAAAATATTGCTTAGGCGTCCTTCCTTTCTATATCTATTATAGACATATATGCTACTGTAGTGATATTTCATACAACTTTTTACATGGATCTGTGAGATCAAGATGGCCGTGTCAGAGGCCTGGCACAGTGCCAAACTATTCAGTTACAAATGAGTTTTGGGGGTATCCACTGTGTTCCAACAAGCATACATATAAACATGAGCTCCTGCTTATTCCAACGAAATTGTTAGATAACTTAAGTTATACGTACAGTTATGTGCACTACATTTTATTCTTT
Source organism: Sesamia inferens (assembly GCA_037179545.1). Taxonomy (NCBI): domain Eukaryota; kingdom Metazoa; phylum Arthropoda; class Insecta; order Lepidoptera; family Noctuidae; genus Sesamia; species Sesamia inferens. The sequence goes on along the minus strand of CM073934.1, from coordinate 22,771,470 downwards.
CTTATTATTCTATACTTTTGTAGCGATAAATCAGAACGGGCATATACCGATGTGATCTTTAAAAGTCAGTAATTCCTACATAAAAAGTTCCTTTTAAATGGTAACAGCAAGATTGGTGTGAAATGTCAAAACGTTTATTGTTAAATACCATCGTTTAAGTTTTTTCTGTGCTATTATTACCCAGCGGATTCAGGTACCTACATAAAGCATTATTATCGTATCAAAGAGATCTGAAATTTCTTATTTTGTCCGGAGTAACAAGAAATATATTGACCGATATTGTTGTTCGAAGTTTCAAGAGTTCGTGATTGGATAAGATAAAATTCAATTCAATAGAACTTTAAGTAGCCCACCCCAATTTTGTAAATCGCAATTTATTGTTGTCTATTTAAACGTCTACCTAACGTCTACACGTGGAAGTCCAGTCCTAGTTACATAGCTGCATGTTTCACAAAACGTTTATCTCATAAACAAACCACGTGTAAGAAACAGTGTTGATTGCTCATGAGTTAAACACATCATTCTTCTGACAAAAACCTATAGAACGAAATACAAATCAATGGGTTACTTACGGAATCATCGTAGTGTTGTGTGTGTAGGGCGGTGGTGCTGCCCTCTCGCGAGTTGCACGGGGACGAGTGTCGCCTCGAACGCCGCCCCTCCTCCTCGTACTCCTGCACATGAACGTGCGTTATATCCCTACATGCCAAACAATATGCAAGCTTACATTACACGTCACAGACCAACTAATGTGAAACGCGTAGAATTATAAGTACAAAACACTAGACAGGACCGTGTCACAAATCATAACATGCATCACACTTTACACGCAAGAAAGTAATACAAGCAAACTACGTAACTCTATTAAGCACTCGATAAAGTTCCGTTTAGACTACAATCTACATACAAATTTGTAGTAGTAGTGTTGTTGGTTTAGTGTTTAAAAAATTCTAAGACAAAAGGAGAAAAATAAGAGGGATGTGAAACAGCGAAGACTCGCAGTTAAACTGCACGGCGAGGGATGACCAACTAACTGTCTCGACGATTCAATTGATTTTTCACGCTATTTTTGCATGTTGGCACAATTTCAACAAGCGCCGATGCCGCACGGAAGTGCTACGCTGTATTGTTATCGCTTTAGCAGCACCTAAACTATGTCTGTTCAAAAAAAAAAAAAAAACAAAAAGTCACACAACGCACATACATATGATAATTTTACTGGCAGAGCTTTGTTCTATGCTTGACATGTACTTCAGCAAATAAAAACTTACAACTGACAATATTATTTTTGCAAAAGACATTGGTGCCGTTTCTCTCGATCACAATCTAAACTAAATTTTACAGTTACATATTTTTCTTACTACTTCACCATGGAAAGATCAAAATATAAATATAATTTAATCCTGTCAAACTAGGATAAACAGTTCAAACGTTATTGCTGCTAAAAATACCTCGATTTATGATAGAACTTAAGTAACTAACATATCCTAACTTCCTCCTTTTCCTTCATCCTATTTTCGCTAAAATCTTGAAAAAAATAATATATAAACACCTTTATGCTTGTCTTAAATTAAGCATCAACGACTGCCAACATAGTTTCCTGCCAGGTCGATCCACAACCACCAATTTTATCTTTGTAATGACTATTTGGCTGAATGTATGACCCACCACACAAAAGTAGATGTAATTTACACAGATTACAGCAAGTGTTTTAATGGTTTGGATCATGTTATACTTTTGCGCAAGCTGCTGGCTGTGGGTATCAGTGGAAATCTTTTCAGGTGGTTCTCATCTTATGTGGCCAAAGATGTCAAACTGTTGTGCTTAATGGATATACATCGAGAACTATGACTGGTTAGTCATAGTTCCTCAGTTTCCTCAGGAATTCCACAAGGATCGCTTTCGGGACCCAGGTTATTTATTCAACATCTTCGTAAATGACGTATCTTCATGTTTCTCTAACTCAACAGTCCTTTTATTTGCGAACGACATGAAGATTCTGAGTGAAATCAGGCCTTATGAAGATGCTGAACATCTCCAATACGATCTGGACAAATTTGTAGGGTACTGCACGGCCAACCGGAATTAAGAGTCACTTTCGACTCGAAACTGGCACAAAATTGCTGACATGGTCCTCTTGTTCTATTTGGCTTATGGTTCAACCGACTGTTCGGAGTTACAGAGCGAATTTCGGCTGTGTGTTCCATCCTTCACTTTAAGGAATCATCGGCCTCTGTATGTTCCTTCAGTGCAGTACGTATATCAACAAAACTCTTATATAATAACAGCTAGCAGAGCATGCAACTTGGGTCAAAGGATTGATGATCTCGATTTGTTCTCTAGCTGTATCCCTAAGCTAAAAGAAGTCTCTGTGATAACTTCTTTGAAAATCACTACAACATGATCAGTCGTCAATTCTCTCCGAGTGAATGCTTATTCTTGATTTCACTTTCCTGTCATGTGCCTGTTTGGCTGTTTCTTGTGTTAATACTGTATGTGGAAACTTTTAATTGGCCATCTTTCAGTATCTGTCTTCTACCTGTTCATATGCTATAAGTTTCCTTAAGATAAAAAAATAAAAATAAATTATATTTATCTATTGTCATTTTTTTTAAATGAAACCGTAAGAAGAAAAAGACGCACTTCTTAAATTTTTTGTAGTTCTGTGAAGGAAATGGCGCCAAAATCTTCATCTATTCTATTTTTACTTATACTAACATAATATGATATATCTAGCCTGAAATATTAATAAATTAAAGATGCTCCATCGGCGTCATACAAAATGGCAGATCAAGTGTGGAAACTCATTTGAACTAGCTTTGTTTTCAATACCAAAATGTAAATTAATGAAAATATACATTCCCATTAAACTTATTAATGTATTATTTACTTTCATATTATTTGCATAGCAAAAGTGTAACATACATAATGGCTGTCTCTTCAAAGATAAGCTTTCGTGTAAACTCTTTATCTGCTAATGTATAAGTGCCTGCGGACACCTTAATTTTGATAGCCATATTGCGAAACAGGGGCAGTAGTACTTTTGGCAAGATGGATACTTATCCTTCTATACTGACTATTCCAAACACAAAAGGTTATATAATTTGAAACTGTACGTGAAACTTTTACTTTTAAATGAGCTGAGAGTGTGTGAGGTTATAGTTGGTCACTTGCGTGTTTAATATCGAACTCGTTCGCTATTATCGCTTAACCGGAGCCATTGAACGCAATACATTTATGTGTTACTACAATAAATAGTCACGCAATGTATAAAGGTTAAATAACCCTATAATACGAAATTAAGTCGACCCAAATCCTAGTTCAATTTGAGTAAACAACCTTATAGTATTTTCGTTTTCATGTAAAGGCTCTTAGCCAGATTGCTCTTGTGTCTGGTTCGTTTTGTTTTTGAATTCACTATAGATTCTCCGTTTTACATATATTCCTACTTTTCTTATAAATTACGCAGGAATTGAAATATGTCAACTTCTGTTCACATAAGAAGAGCTTATGTAAATACATGATATAGTACTGCATAGTAGTAATATACAATATCTTTTCATAAATCATAATACGCACCGTGTACGTAACCTATCAGCAGCGGCATGTTCCCGCGTAAATCCTAACTGTCAACACAGGAAAATAGGCCAAACCCACTCTCGTAGCAGTCGTAGCAAACTGTCTCCTCATGTCTCTTAACTAGTTACTATTTTTAAAAGAGGACTTTATCTCAACACCTGACTGCTACACATCCTAGATAATGTCTAGTTTTTCTTCGACGGTTCGACTGTTTCAAAAAGCTATCCTTGATACTACGAGTCTACGAAACGCTACGCTTGCTACAGGCTACGAAAGGTACATTGTAGGAATTGAATTCAATTGTTGATTAGTAAAGTATGCCAGATATTCAGTTATCTCTTAACATTTGTTTCAATTAATTAAAACGCCACATATAACACTATAATGGATGGCATGATAACGGTTGAATGCACTGCACCGACGACTCCCCAAAGAAGACATCAACGACCTGGTTAGCATGATTCTAATTTAATTAGCTCTATTGATCGGTTGTACGTTGTTGGGTTTGAAGAGATATAAGAGAGATATGAAACGAACGTATCAGAGTCGCTGTAAGCTTTAACCTAACTTAAAAAAATGAAGAAAAAAGTACGTTTTTGTTCTTTTAATCCACCGCCGCGTAGAAACAGTGGGAGTGGAAGGCTATAAATAACAATCCTGTTAATTATACAAGACAAACACTGGATTGCGTAGAATTTGCTTGCAATAACATTACAACCAAAGGGAAAGACCATACGAGATTTTATGTATAATGTTTAAATTATTAATTATAAGCGCACAATGGAACGTCTTTGAGCGGCAAGATGTTAAAACAACGGCTCATTAAAACAATAATATTATAGATATAAAACGAATTTGAAAGCTTTAAGTTCAATATTAATTCTTAATAGTTAAAATTGCAAGTTCTGCTACTGTTGCAGTTTAAAGAAAATCAGGCGCTTTAACAATAATTTATTTTTATAAAATTACAAAAGTCAAATGCATATACCCAACAACTAACTGAATATTAATGTTTGTTTTAATGTGCTCCCTAATTAGATATTAACGTCCATTACATTCCTGTTAACTTTTAATCACATTGCTTGTCTATGTAGGAACACGAACTATCCATTAAAGAACGGATACCTGTCTTTACACAATGAATTACACATAAAATAACCAACATATTATGAACTTAATTTCTCATATTAAGCTGAAAAATATTTTTACATATTTCTAACGTTTCGAACTACTTAAATAACAAAATCCCGAAACTAAATCAAAACTGTAAACTAGACCTGAATCTTCAAATCGAAAATAGAAAGCAATCGCATTACATGTCTATTGTTATATCACGGAGAGGGTGAGAATGTTACCGAACTGTGTATGAAAGAAAGTGGAGAGTACCTTGGCCATGGCGCGCACGTCCATAGGTACGTAGTCACGAAAGGCGACGCGGCGCCGCCGCCGCGACGTCATGCCGAGCGGCCGGCGCGCCGCGCACTGCTAAAGTCAACCGCCTGAAGCCACCCTTGCCGCCATTACCGCCCTTACCGCCCTTACTGCCCTTGGGACCGCCCGTCCTACGGTTTACTTAAGAGGCTGTTAACTTTACATTTTACAGCGCACCCACGGCAAGTACGCGCCGAAAATATTTTTAATTTTCTACCCTCTTAGTATTGTGAGTTCAAAAAAATTGTCGCTTTAAACCCGTAATATGAATGACATTTAGGAGCTTAACTAACAACAGTTCATGTTGAAAAGTTGTATACGGAACAAAAAGGATTTTTGTTTATTTTTCCTCACTAGCAGATTAGTTGGGTGGTTGTTACTGATAAATAGAACAGAAAACCCTAGCGCTGAGCACCTTTTGCTTAGGTAAACATAAAATAAGCATTTTGTTGTGGAAAAGGGCCTGTACATTTATCTATCTCTATTTCGGCCACAAAAGTACCTGCGGTTGAACGTTGACAAACACGATAAGCTTTCATAACAAACTTCTATTGGACTCAGTACAGCTACTCTATGTACAGTTACTTATATTACCCAATTAATTACACTGGGGGAGGATAAAGCACACAGCCGACAAAGAGGCCTCCCTTACTCCCTCTTATTGAGTCTCATTTATAAAAGATGTCCTGTATTAATTAATGAATGTCTTCTTGATTAATGCGTTAACTTATAATTAGATTTCTCAACAGTTCCGCTGCAGACCGCGACGGGTATACTAGCATGTCTCATCACCATTTTTTACAAAGATATGTTTTAACTAAGAGAATTGATTTGACACAAATTCGTTATCCTAAGTACAAACACACCTTGCCGTTATAATGCATCGAAACAGCGCTTTTTTTTTTTTTGTTCCGGGGGGAAAATCCTCAATGGATGTCCGCCGCCCTGGGGTGGGCGACGGGGTCTGTCAGGCTCCTACTGACTAAAAACCACCCCGGTGTCTCTCCGGTCACGTGCGCACGTGAGCCGCGGGAGTCCCTGATTCTGCCGCGGCCCCACACTCTCGTGTCGGCCCGGTCAGTCCGGGCCTCGCCTTCTGCACGGGATAGTGAGGTGTTAAACTACCCCGAGCATCGCCTCTGAGGCGTGCGCCGACATTCGCGCGCGCCTCCGCCACGGGGTCAAACTAATAGAGGGCGGGAACTTCCTCATGTCCCTCGCCCCTGGAGCCATTCATGGGGGCCGGAAGAGGGCGTTATCCGCCCTTCTTCGGCGCCCGGTGCGTCTTCTGCGGCCCGGAAAAGGAGTTGAGATCTCTCTCTCCCGTTCCGCAGCTTCCTACTGCGACATCACGTCCTCGCAGAAGGACACCACCGCGTCCCACGACTGTGCACTACCGACCATCCTCCGCACTACTGCCAGCAGCGTCAGGTCGCCTCCTACTTCGTTTGTGAGGACACGGCGCTGCTCCTCCCAAGCCACACACTCGGAGAGCGTGTGCTGCGCCGTGTCCTCCCCGCATTGGATCGAAACAGCGCTTGCCGCAACTTACTGACGTCACTAAGTATATTAGATGGTTTAGCGTTTAGCCTTTAGAACTCATTAATGTTAACAAGAGAAGTCGCGGTGAAAATTACCTCTTTAATTAAATCGATACTAGCGTCGTCGAAGGTTATTTAAAGTTATGGAAACGGCAACGCTTTTAAGAATTTTTTTTTTTTCAGTAAATCTGTTTTCTTTTGGTGTTTATTCTTCCAATTAATATTTTTCCTACAAATTAAGACAGAAATGTGTGTAGTCCATATCCTTCCTGATTACCTGCTACTTAATATATCCAAATGAAGAACAAGACGAAACAATACTTTCTCGATATCGTAGGACATGATATAAGAAACTTCTGATAAATGAAATCAGAAAACCTTGGCTCTTATAAATAAACCATTCCCACAACATAACGTATATTTATGTTACGCAGTACGTCATCTGAATTTCATACATACAATCAACATCCCAAGAGATATGAAAACGACATAGAAAAGGGAATTCTCAAATAGAGGCAATTTATTAATACGTGAATGTACGATGTAGGTATGTATGTTGTACAGCTAGTAAAAGAAAAAAATATTTACTATTGCATAATAATAACAATAATGGAGTTTAGTCCTAGTGGTTAAAACGCCAGCCTCTCAGCTATGAATGTGCGGGTTCGATTCCAGGTCAGACAAGTACCAATGTAACTTTTCTAAGTTATATGTACTTTCTAACTATATCTTGGACATCAATGACTGATTAGAAGGTGAAGGAAAATATCTTGAGGAAACCTGGAAGACTGAAATCGCCAACCCGCATTGATTAAGCGTGGTGATTACGCTCAATCCTTCTCTGTATGAGAGGAGACCTGTGCCCAGCAGTGGGACGATAAAAGAAGGTTGATGATAAAATAATAATAATCATAATCTCTAATAATAATAATTTTTGTTTAAATGTAAGTAAAAATATGATTTACGTTAATTACAGGTAAATGCAAATATCTTTTACAACCAACCACAACCCATAGTGCGAGTACTTACAGAGTAGGAAATGTTCGAGTTTTTCATAAATAAACACACTCAGACGTACCATACGTCTGAGTGTGTTTATTCATGAAAAACTAAAAATTATAGTAGAGAAAATGTGTTTGTTTTTGCCTGCATTAGTGCGATCACCAAAAGTAATAAGTTACCAATATAATACATATACCTAATATAAGTTTAGTACGAAACCAATAGATAAAATTAATTTAATTAATAGATAAAAAATAATGAATTTATGGAATAATAAATACCTTTGTTGTCGACTTTATAAAAAGAACCTTATTTCGTACCTTATAATATAATAGTCATCATCATCATCTCAGCGTTAATCCCAGTCGCATCCGTAGCTTTTCAGCTTCGGAGTCTGAGGTCCGCTTTACCAGTCTAACTGCTGATTTTGGCTAAACTTCGATATTTTCCGTGAAGCGACTGCCGTCTGACCTCCACAACCCGAAGGCGATATCTAAGCATTGCAGTTAGACCAATTGTAGGACTTTTGAGTGCTGTTGCACTGTGCGGGAATCGAACCCGCGCCTCCCTGCGCAACGGCCGCGTTCGCTACCGCTACGCCACGGAGGCTGTCTTATAATATAATAGTATAAGGTAGAATACAGAATTTATTATAGCGTTTATTCTATATTTTTGTCTGAGTATTAGTAGAAAATAAGACCTCGTAAGTATTAATTTAATGATCACTTGCCTGGCTTCTAAGTAAACAACTATCCTAAAAACCTTGATATTTTGAATAACTTTTAGTTCGTCGTAAATGTAATTGAAGATGTCAAAAAACCTGTATTTATTTATTGCTTTTTTGTGATTATGAGTTATGTTACTAAAAGTATTAAACTAGATGATTGAAACTACATTCATCTAAAATTTCAGCGCTATGACGGACGAATTGACACACCAACGGACATGACGTACATGTAACGTTTCCGTTTTTGCCATCCAGGCAGAATATGCCACGCTAAAAATAGCTTTAGCGCAAAAATTGGGTAACATTCGAAATGGCGTGGTTATTTAAGGGTTATATCTTTTTTAGACGGGCGGACAAAGGTCCGCCCTAATAGGACTCTATTGGTACCTTTTTGGCATGGACTCAGACTTTTTTTTTAATAATTATAAACTAGGGCTTGACCGCAATCCCGCCTGATGGTAAGCAGTGATGCGATCGTTGATGGTAAAGCGCGCTAGTTTATTAAGAGTGAATAGGTCACTCAGAAAAACTGAGCGAATAGGAAGGAAGACGGCAGTTGAGCGAGGTAATGTAATGTTAAACCCAACAACACGACCAACGATGCTGCGCCAAAGGGAGATTGATCTGAAGACCCTCCACGACCAAACTCCCAACACAACAACATTAGGCGCATCGTACCCGGCACACATCGCAACACAACTGCTCAAACCCGTCCTCCGTACGGCTTCACCAGACATCATGCCGGAACACGACAAATCGCTTGGCGGCAAGGCTTTGTCTGGTGGGTGGTAACTTCTTTAAACTTTCTATAAGTATACTAAATAAGGTTATTTATTTAATTACTTGATCAACTAGAGTGCCGTACCTATAGCTAAACTTAGCTCACAAGAAATTTTCACACGCATCCATTATTTATAAAACGTTGCCACAAATACATATAGGTATGCAAAAAAACGATTATTTTTGTAGAATGGTAGAATTTTATGACTGTCATTTCGTACAGATGCCACCAATAAATATTTTATTAATTTATTTTCTTAGCTGTAAAAACTTACATTAAACTAAATAAAACCTGTCACATCAAATATTAACTAATAATAGGCGGTAAGTAGTATTTCATGTTTCGTAATTAAGCTAATTAAATGTAATATTTTTGGTTCCTTAAATAGTTAATAATTAATAAAAATATTGATTAAAATAACGCACGGAAAGTCTCATAATAGGTTATAAAAGAACCTCTACACGTTTATCATAAAACCATGTTGTTGTGTAAAGTTATCGTTATGCGTGATTTAGTTAACATAAATATTTTTAAAACAATTAAATAGACACACTGGTAAACATATAAAAAACCACAAAATAAATAAATTATCTCAAAAAGAAATCACTTTGGGCTCGTCCGGGATTTGAACCCGGGACCTCTCGCACCCGAAGCGAGAATCATACCCCTAGACCAACGAGCCGATGCTTCTAAGAGTTAAAATAGTACTCTAAAGAGACGCCCTATATAACTGTGTTATCAATGACGTCATAATGTTTTAAATTACATTCATCATTTAGATTTCATTCGAGTTGGAACGAATCAGTAACTTCAAAACTATTTCTTTTTTCATGAACCACAAGTGAGGTTTAATTTTAAATGGTGATCTCCCAAACCGGGATATTGTCAGTTTTTTAAGCATCGCACACACATTGGCAAATAAATGAAAACATTGTCCAAGAGAAAAGTGCTACTTGAATCTATTCTATACTAACAGAGTCAAAAGAAAACACAGTTATAGGCCGCTATTGCCGAATAGATATTTTCACATATGTTGTTAAAATGCCAATGTTCCCCAAATAAGAGCCTCTTTGCGAGGTGAAAAAATATTTACGTAACCGAATTTTGCCAGATTTACCCATGGAATGTAATATACAGGAAATAACGGCCATAATAGTGAGCTGTTTTAGTTCTACTCGCTAGCCGTTATCGACTCATGCAAGAAAATGTGAGATAGTTATAATAGTGGTGGTGCCGAGGTGCCACTCCAGCTACGCTACTCAATTAATTAGCAAATTGCAGTAATGCAAAAAATGTTCGTTATTTTTGCTATGAAAAGAACAGATGCAATGAAAGCGATGCAGCATCACCTGCTTCATTAATTGTTCAGTGTTCAATTTATTATGACTATAGTTTTAAGACCATGCTTAAAGTGAAACTTGAGCATGAGCAAGAACAGCTGTTGTTAAAGATCAGTTGAAAATATCTATAGTAGGTAAGTGTGGATGGTCGGTGAGGAGAACGCGAGTGACACCCGGGACACTGCTATAGACAAGGCGCAGAGAAGTGAATGTGGTTGACAAGGTAAGTGTAGAAGGTAATTCTGGCAAAATCACCTCGTGCGGGGGCTCCAGTTCGTCGTCCGGGGCCGCCGCGTCGCTGGGCCGCCACGCGCGCCCGCTCCTGCCCCAGACAACACCACCGTCACATAACGCCAACACAGAGCTACACCAACTAGTTCACACATAACACCATACGGAACACACAAACTCACCCATCAACAGATTTGAACGAGCAAAAATTTTACAGGGATGCATTGGCAAGTCCGGGGGCCTAATTTAAATGATGTGTTTTAATCGGTCAATGTAGTTTCCTACTCCTAATGCTTTTTTTAAAATTTTATTTAGAGGCTCATATAAAATATTGTATGTCATAGGTAACAGACAATTTTCGCTAATTTTAAATTACTCTGGATAGTGTTACGTCAATTTTAGTTACACTTGTGCAGGTGTAACTAATTAATTATTCGGACCTCTTTATTATATAAGATATTACAATTTTTGATCTTCACATTATTATCATAATAACACCATGCAACGAAACCGGTAAATAACTTTTCCAAGTGAATATGAACAGCAATAATAAATTTGAATTGTTTGTCTTGAAACAATTTGACAAAATTGATCTTCAATAAAAGTTTAAACGGCGCTGTCGCATCAAGTTTAGTGGCAGTAAATTGAAAGCAACCCTTACTTACGGATGCAGGACAATGGCACTAAACCACCGGTGACAATAAATGGGAACGTTTATGCCGTCATAAACCAATCGATTCTAATACTGAATAAAAGTGGAAGTGTTTGGCGAGCAGCCAATGAGATGCTCGGTTCGCAAGAGTGAGCGCTGACAAGGGCTAGTGGAAAACTGTGGGTTATTTTCGCTGTGAGATGTAAAAGAGCGGACGAAAGCGAATGCTCGACGAGGACTCAGCCTTTGCTTTCGCACTTTAATGGTACTTTAGCATTTAAGCGCCTTTAAAAGAGGCCCCGCCGGCGATGAGGGATTTACGCCTCGCTCATTAGAGAGGTGCGGTCTCTCGCGCTGGCGTCTCTCTGATGTCGCAAGGCCTCAGCTGAATGACAAATCATTTTTATATCCTCTCGCTTTTCATGAAAACCGCTACATCGTATTTAATCCTAGTGTAAAGAGCTCTAACTATGTTAATGTAAGTGTGGTCAGTCATATAATGAGGTCACCTGTAAGCATGGTCATGCGGTGGCAGGCCCAGGCCGGAGTCCTCGGAGGGCGAGCGATGGTCGGCTACGAGAGGTGCCTCCGCCGGTCCCTCCTATAACAATAACCCGCAACCTGACCCGAAAGCCCCAACACTTTCAACCACTTCACACGTAAGTTTACTTACGTGGAAGAGTTACTAACTTTTAGTTGATTAAGGACTTTGAAGTGTAAAGTGCTCTATAAAGTCCATAAACTGAGATACACAGATTTGCGAAAGACATTGAAGGCGTTGTAGTTGACATAAGGTTTAGAAAAGTAGGTACGCGTAAATTCATGGGTCACATTAAGTTTGCCACACTGAAACTCTTACATTTGTCAGGCCTGACCTTATGGGTGTATCATTGATGTTTTATGATGCCTACGTGTTATTAAAATAATACATTTATCAACCATTTATAAACAAGCTCAATCTACTATAGAAAGCAATCAAACTATGACATCGATGGAACATGCAGAGACAGGGGCGTACTCGGCGATGCTTAATCCTTCAATTGTTTAATTATATTGTTGTGATCATTTGTACATTGATAGAAGATGGCACTATTGTTTGAAGCAGCTGTGTACGTCCTTGTGTACAGTCAAGTGAATAAGTAAAGCGTGTGCACTTACCGGGTCGTGCAACTCATGCATCGTCGAGGAGGGTAGCATGTGTCGCTCGGGACCCCGCTACCAACAAATCGTAAGCATCAACTAAGTTTTGTGCAAATGATTTTGCACTGAAGTGTATTCTATATATGACGTTTTGTGTATTAATACATGTTACGTATTTTCGCAGAACGGGTGTGTACTCTAAGAAGTACCTACTCTAGTGATGTGGATGTAGCTTGCACCATGAAAGTATACTAGATAATTACTGAACTAAAGTCAAGTTTTCACTTTAACTGAAGTAATCACAACAACTTTCGTTCATTTCTTAAGTTAACCAAAAACTTTATTTATTAAACTAAGTTATATTGTAGCAACAGAAAAACATCGTACAAATTTAGTTCAAGTAATCTTGCAAAGAGAGCGGCATCCTAATTTGGTACTACAGGTAGAGCACAGATTACAACGTTGTAAGATGAAAACCTGCTAAATTCAGAGAAAATATACCTTTTAGCTTTATGTTTCGCTGAAGAGTGGATTCATTTCGAACACCTTGCGAATTACTTTGTATTAACATATATGAATAATTTGCTGTACAATTTGCAAAGTTTCTAATGTTGTGTTTGTGATAGGTACGCTGTGTGCAGACGTGGTTTGGGTACAGTGATACAATCCTAAATATCAACTAGGTTCCTATAGGTCAACACTTTATCAGATCATCAAAAGTGTTGGTTTGCACCTTTTTATTAACACCCCGTAAGAATAAGTAAATTATGCGCTTTTTAAATTCCGTGAGTGGAAATTACACGTTAGGATTTGAACTTCTTTTTCGTAGTATAGATGGTACTACGCTTACTTTACTTGTATTAGAAAAAAATGTTAGTTGTATTATTTTCTTTGTTATAATAACGTTATTTACCTTAATATGATGGTCGCCGGGTTCCTCCCCTCTTCTATAAACTAGCTCGTCGAACCTCGCCCTGTCCTCCGGCACCATAAACTCTCGTATCTCCGTCAGAAGTGTGTACTGAAAACGAAATATTCGTTTATTATTTATATAAAGAAATAGCACAAGAAAACTAGCATTGGACCGAAATTATCGAGGTTACGAGAGGAATGTAAGAAAATAAAGGATACGATCTTATATGGAATCTTCCATATAAGACCGTATCCTTTATTTTCCTACCTACATGTAGATATATATGCTAGTATACGGAATAATTTGACAATGGCGCTGATTCCCTTGTTCACAACTAAATTAAATTTAACTTCAGTCTATCTTTTTCTTTCTATTTCATTAAGAAAAGGACAGAATATAAAATGTCAGTTTAGACCTATCAAATTACTGCGCTCCTGACGTAAACTGGCGTAGTTTTAGTCGCCATGTTTATAATCGCATCTAAACTATCTGTGGAGTATCTTAATTTGACAGGATTAAACTAAAATGTTATCTTCTATCATTTTTTTTACGAAATGAAAAGAAAAATATGCACTTAACTTAAAATTAGTTAAGTTTGTGAACAACAGAATCGCCGCCAGTATCTTGAATAGGTTCAGGGATACATTTCAAGTATCCCTGAAAACAAATTTCAATTAAATGGAAACAGCTAGACGGGATAAGGGATAAATAAAAACTATAATGTAACGTACTCATAAGCACACATAATTAACCGAATGTAAAGTCTCGCACGCACGGTCTGCTCCAAAAAATAAATTCCTGTTTGGTAATGTGTCGAGCGGCACCCTAATACGGTATTTGACAAAAAAAAAACTAATTATGTAGTCTGTCAGTCAGATTTCCAAAAAATACTAAACACATATTTTTTCTTTTATCAAAACAATAAAAATTGACAAATATAGAAGGCATCAAAAATGTGGTGTGTGTGAGACGTGTGTGGTGGTGGCTGGTGACATCACTGGTCGCTAAGACTGTAGCGTGCAGTGACGTCACACGAGTTTTCAACGCACTGTGTCGTTTTCATTTTTTGTTTATATGAAAAAAGAAAAAATACGTGTCTAGTATTTTTTGGAAATCTGACTGACGGACTAATTAGTTTTTTTTAGTCAAATACCCTATGTTACAATATGTTAAGAAAACCCTGTCCGACCCATAAAGATAATAAAGGTTAGGTAAACACTTGACCAAATATAAAATAAAAATTTACGTAATCATCATAGAAACAATAGTAATGAATTTTTAAATAATCTTTTTTCCCACGAATTAATTCCAACTTCCCCGAAATTTGGTAATTTTGAAAAAGTGACAACACCGGTATTATTATGAGCGAATAGCAATGCGACCACGTGCCGCGTGCCCTGCCGCCCGCCGCCTGCGGAAGGGTGCTTAACGCAGATGTATTAAGTTACCTCTTTTTGCGAAATAATATTAATTTTTTTAAAGGGATTTTTTTTAGTTTAGCCCGGTTTTTAATCCATAGTAGAATCAGCCTTAGCTTTACGGATCGGACAGGGTTTTCTTTACATATTGTATACTATCAGTTGGAATTATTTAGAAGCTATTCCTTTGCTCCCTATGTGCGAAAGTGTGCTGCCCAACAACAAAAGTAATGATGAAACCCATTGCTACTGATAGTGGGTTACATAATTACTCTGCTGGACTCACTACACATAAGTCATACGCATTATGATTGATGACAATGTATTGAATATAGCTTGTACACGCGCGCTACGCGGCGAGACATAAAATACCAATAGAAAGAGATGTCCCAGTGAACAAAATTGGGAGGATATTGAATAATGCAATACGAGACGTCGAATTAAAGCCATGTCTACGTGCCTGGTCTGAGTCGATATAACCCGCACAATGAGCGTATATTACGATCTTCTGTGATCTACAATAATGCTCTCTGAAATATGTTTAAAAATATTCTATACCTAACTAAATACATACAGCTGAAATGTATTAAAATAAAACCTTATTAGTTTCAGCTAGACTATATGAATATGTATTTCATGAAGATTTTTTTTAATATATATACGGACAAATCACACAGATTGAGCTAGCCCCAAAGTAAGTTCGAGACTTGTGTTATGGGATACTAACTCAACGATACTATAATTATAATAGATCCATATATAGATAAACATCCAAGACCCAGGCCAATCAGGAAAAGATCGTTTTCCATCATGACCTGGCCGGGGATCGAACCCGTGGCCTCCACGTCGCAGGCAGGCGTGTTGACCGCTGCGCTACAGAGGACGTCATGTACGTCAAGATAATTAAATAAATGTAACATTGAGCAAACCGCATGTTGCAAGTAGACATTCTTAATCAACTGAGTGGCCTGTATTCAAACCCTACGCCTATCTAGAGATTGAAATCTAAATAAATTGGAATTCTATTTATCAATAAAATCCACTTTCACGTAGAGCTCAACTTCGCGATCAATATCGCGATAAAATAGAATAAGTTTCCACGGAAAGTAAAACGTTCCAGCCGCTGTAAAAGAAAATACTTAAGTAACTAACTTTAATGAAACAATTCGTACAAAATTGTGCGATAAGATAGACATTATTGTCATTCTACACATTGATCTTATTTAGAATCAATTGATGGCAGTAAACAACATATTAATTGTGCTGAAACGATGAAGTTAAGTAATTTTGGCATATATTAAATTAGTCTGTTGGAATACTTGTAATTAGAAACTTCTCTCTATCTAGTTACTGTCTCGATTACTAACACGGGAAAACCCAAGCTACACATATAAACTTTCATTAGTAAATATAGGTAAGTAGGTATTAATGCGGAATGTCTCAAAATAGGGATCAAAGGGGCCGAGGAACTCAATCTTGAATTCGGCAAAAGAAGAAAGAAGTCTTTGAAAGTATCCGAAATCGGTTAACATACATTACACTTATATGAGGCACTTTGGATGGTATTATTTGGAGAGTATATTTTATGTCTTACATATATTCATATAAACGAGAAATTTTCTAGCCTTTTGAATAAGTAACATGTAACAGTCTTTCAAATTGTTGATCAACGTCGATCAATTGGTATTGTTTATTTGTAACACTCTAATTGAATAGATAGGACGTTATACAACCTAATTATTTATGTTTAGAAGTAGATATGTGGGATATTCTTGTGATGTGACCTAGATGCCGCGGATGGTGAAACTATCGCACTGCCTGCAGTAGACGGATTGGGATCGACTCTTGTAATAGTACATGTTTGTACCCATATGGATAGACATAAGTTTACAGTTGTTACTCAGTTCTAGGCTCACATAACCTAGATTGAGATAGACATGCTAAGAAGAGGAAGAAGCTTACAGTATTATGTACTGTGAATCTATTCTATACATTCTTTCACTATCTACCGTCAAATGAACATTTTCTTAGACCATACTTTAGAACACAGGCTAACGTTAATACAAATAATCCCGACGTACCTTCTGCGGCGTATCGAGAAGGTCCCTGACGACGGTGAGGAATGAGTCGGGCGTGAGTCTCCTGGCAGCATACTCCTCCATGTAGTATGCGATGGCGGGCAGGTCGCACTGCGGCAGCAGCGAGCGTGCTTTCTGCTCTACCGCCGTCGACGCCGCGCCCCGTCGCTTGCCCCAACCGCTTATTCTAAAGCAAATTATAATCTACATCATACAGCTGAAACTCGACTACGGTTACAAATAGGTAGTTTTTCCGCAAGCATAACCATAATGGACGGTCGTGGTAGAGTTATTTGTAGGAGGCCTATTAGCCGCTGGACACGGAGGACTGTCCCCTCCGTGTCCAGCGGCTAATAGGCCTCCTCGAGTATGCACGGGAATTGCATGACTTAATTCTCCCATCTCCGGTACTTCATCGGACGACCCGTCGTTGTACGCCGAGTATCCACTCTTACATTCTTCATTCAACGTAAAAGGAGAGGTCAACCTCAATTTTGTTTGTACCAACTTAGTTTTTAAATAAAATATTTTTCATTTTTTTTTCATTCTTGATACCACTACGATCCGGACAAAGCGTTTCGCCTCGACTTTTATACCGCGTACATCGACGGACTGGAACAAATTACCAGCGGCGGTGTTCCCATCTGACTACAATTTAAGTGTCTTTAAGGCTAGAGTGAATATGCTCTTAATAAACTAGCTTCACGCAAGCATCATTGCTTACCATCAGGACTGACTGTGGTCAAGCACTATTTTATAATTATATATATATAAAAATCCATTTATTGCATAGATTTGTCAGTTAAACATGAATCGGGGTTAAAGATCTTAAAATAAAATGAAACGATTCGAAAACAGTAAACATAGTAGTTGCATCGATACTGAGAATTCTTCCATAATGTCAGAACCAGTACTGCATTACACAAAATGAAAATGATCCCTATTTAACATATTATGATAATGAGAATGCGTTACACAAAGTCTCTCATTATGAATAAGGGCCCTGAATAGATTCTAGGTCGTCGTGTGATAACGAGCGAGAGAATCTGGTTGAATAAAGTTACACAAAGTCGTATTCGTGGGTATTTTCCGTATGTAATCCCTAGTATTATTAATGTTACTATGAAGGTGATATTTGTTTACACAGATTTAAAATAACCCTTGGCTTTGTAAAAAACCTTAATGTAAAGTTTGGGAGTTTCTAATACGTTTGATATAATTTAAAAATCTGAAATATTACCCGTATCACTTCCCGTAAAAAAAAAATGTAGTTATCTGAGGTTACCAGACAGACGTTTCCTAAGCGTCAAAATCAATATTATAATGGTTTTGGAGAAACCATTGTTCTCAGTCTGAATCTATTACATTGTTTTTTTTTAAATCTTTCAACCAGTTAGACAAGTCATGTAGTTAATTTCATTTGATGTTTTAGTGACTATACTATTCCAGAAAAAAGTTAAATGAAAATTATTTCACGTAAGCAAAATGGCTTTGTTTTTCTACTCAAACGAGACACATTTTAATTAACACTAATGAAACTATGCACATAAAGCTATCTAGTAAAGATTAGGCACAAGTCGAGTGCTGATTAAGGGTTAATCGTACTTACAGCATTACCTACTTGGTTCAGCGATTACTTTAGATTATCGAGCGGCTATTTGCCGCTCCCTCGCTGAGACAGCGCTTGCTAATTTGCGGTCAAGCTCGATGAGTTTCCTATACACCTTACAAAATATGACGTCATTCGTGAAAGTGAGTTTCGTGATCAGCATAATATGATTACAATATTTTACAGTTACCTTGGTGTCGCGTCCCGTTCTCCGTACGCTGTGCACGCATGAGGAACCTTCCCGACGTCCTTTACCACCAAAGACATTCGTTTGTGGTACTTGAGCTGTGCGACTGCCTCGTCGTGCGTCACGTCGATGAACGACTGGTTATTCACCTCCAATATCTGGTCTCCAACCTAACAAACAAATGAGAACAGTTAGTGATAACTTAGCTCATCTTTTACAAAAGTATTCACAAGTTATAAATAATATAATTATTGTTTCAACAAAAAATCCAACCTTTCATCTATAGAATTTATCGAAGCCTTTCATAATACAAATAGGTTCATCGAATGGTATCTTCATCTTTGAGATTTGAGAAGGAAATTTTTTGGAAAATTGTTACTGTTAGAAGTTTCAAATGTGCTTTGCGAGGTTCGGATATAGCTAGGTGACGTGCAGAAAACGTGGGAGGGGTAGAATGAAGTTCAAAAGGTAAACATTTGCCAACACATATCCGCGTCATGAATATTTCAGGATATTTGTTCAATTCAGTAAGCAACAACAATGTTGTAAAGTCAAGCTACTCGTACAACAAGTTCTGAATACACCGGTTCCAAAACTAGGACTTCATTTAATAGCAGCTATGCAAAATGTCAATTCCATAGCGCTGCAAGTTTAATGGGAAACAAACTAGTAATTTAGCCGACTATGAAGCGCCCTCGGCACAAACTTTGGTGCAATTCAGTCTTGGAGGCCTCTTGCCTGCCGCCTCCGCAAGTTTCCCAGAGTTGGGTGTCGCGTTAATTAACAACGAATTGCAGCAAACCAAGCGCACTAAATTGAGATTTATATTCACAGTAAATTTTCTCTGCATTCCTTCTATATCGCACGGAAATTATTTTAGGTGGATTTTATTAAAACATAGTTCTCTTTTATTTATAACTATATGTGAAAATATACATTCTCTATCTATTAATAAAACATTTTCTGACAGGAAAGTTAAGTAACCTACCGCCTATACGAGTATAACATTATTGAAAGACTAAAATTTATTTAATATATACTTACAAAAGCTTTTCGATATTTAACACAAATAACTATTTGCACTAGGTACTAAATTAAATGACTTACTATATAAACACATAAAAACAAAAGGATATATTGGGCTATACACCCACGAGCAGGAAATGTTTAAATACTAATAAATATTTGACCACAACGACTCTTACACTTTTAACGGCATACATTAAAAGCATACGTAACATAGATATAGTACAAGTGCGACCACATGACACAATCAACAAATATTATGAAAAGAACTTGTATCTGAAAGCCAATACCCGAAATTAAAAATGTTCAAAATCTAATCACAATCTCATTCTCAGTAAAAAACAATTTTAAAACTTGTCAAAAATGCAGGGAAATTAGAGGCATTTTGACAGATTAAGACTGAAATCTGACTATGAAAATTCTTAATATAACAAGAACTGCCCCTCTTGTATTTTTCAACCTCTATATATAATAAAGGTTAATAGGTACATACCTACAAGAAAAGCCATAACTTTATTAGAATTTCCAATTTTGTGTTCCGAGCGCCATTAGTTATCAAGAGCTGAACATGAAAGCATAATTACCATAAGTCCTGCTCTATCTGCTACTGAATCCTTGTCGACCCCTGTGATATAGATGCCGAGGTTGTACTCCAGCCCTCCTCTTATCATTAGTCCTAATGACTGTCCCGGCTCTATACAAAGGTCAACCTGCGCACAAATTCATAAGATTAGCTATTTAATTTGATACATTAAGAGAGCTTCGCTACATATATTATACTACGAAAATTCATGGCATTGCGGATATAGCATTTCGGTAATTGCTATTAAGGAAAGCTTGTGCACCGTACGTGATTATAATACATAAAGGCCCATAAACACGTAATCTGTGCTCACAACGGCTTCAGAATGGCCTCATTCGCCGAAATGTATTTTATTATGATCGGGCTCATCGCGCGGTGATGTCACAAAGATCGATGAGCGCTGCGGCCCACGTCATTACAACCGCTAACGACAAAATTCTGTGGTTAGTTGACTGCGATTAGCATACCACAAAGCGCTCCAACCTATAACCCCAATATGCAATGACATAACATATTTACGCGTAACGGCATTGAGCATAAAAATATTTATGATGTCATAAGTTAAACGTACATACATATAAGTAACTTTCGTTATCATTGGCGACTATTTTTTGTATATGACGTCTGCGTAGGCCGTAGATTGACATGCGACATAGACGAATGGGGTGTTATAATAAATTGCATGCTATATATTGGCAGTCGTTCAACAAAAATAGCTACTGTTTAATTTACTCACCCTCCGTATGGAGCGGTCTTTGCTATTGGATCGTGAGGAGCGCTGCGGCGGCGGCGAGGCGGGCCGACCGTAGCGGTCCATCCACGAGCACGACGCTCGGCCCACAAGCGCGCCCGCCGTCCGTACCGTCATCGTTAGTTGACGACATGACTTTAACATCTAAAAGAATAGGTGGTATATATTTATTTGTCCATATATATTTATTTATTTATAGTAAGCAGTGATGCAATCGATGATGGTAAAGCGCGCTGGTTTATTAAGCTTATTCAATTAAAAAGCTTCGTGAATAGGAAGGAAGACGGCAGTTGAGCGAGGTGATGCAATGTTAAATCCAACGAACACGACCAATGATGCTGAGCCAGAGGGAGATTAATCTGGAGACCCTTCACGACCAAACTCTCAACACAACAACATTTGTCGCATCGTACCCGGCACACATCGCAACACAACTGCTCAGACCCGTCCTCCGTGCGGCTTGACCAGACATCATGCCGGAACACGACGAATCGCTTGGCAGCAAGACTTTGTCTGGTGGGTGGTAACTTCTGCCGGCAGCCGATATTATGGCCTACCACCGAGAAGAAACATAAAAGTTTCATCTATCCAAACTAGATTCTGTTTTCAATAAGCGTCCCAAGTTTTCAATGATTTAAAGACATAATTCCTGTATTGGATATTCGTAACCACAATAAAATTCAATATCAAAACATATTAGACTTTTTCTCCATGCTCATAAGTATTCAAGAAGAAAATATTATTTTCTGTTACATAAAAGTTTATGCTTCACATAAATGTATTTATGCTATCCAATACTCTTAAAACTTAATGTTCCATCAATCCTACCAGCACACACATTAGAAAAATAATCGTATTCGGGCTCTGAAATTTAGCCAGGAAGTATTTAAACCTGCACTAACACTGTTGAGTAATTATAGGTATATTAAAAACTCAGTGAATGTATTTAGTAACTTGAGATAATAATCCACGGCTCAACATATAAACAGGAAGTAGAAATCTATAATGTAAGTATAGTTAGGTAGTCCCTTCTCATATCTCTCGTCCTTGCTTATGAAGGGTAGGGTTTGAAGGTTTACACAGTCGGCCGAGCAAAAATAGTGGATTTATATCCACAGGGGTACTTCTTAGAGAAGACAAAAGGCTACAGAACTGGAAGGACTTGAAACAATTCGACGCGGAATATCTTTGGAAATAGGCTGTATATCTGGAATAGGCGACGGCGCATATCCAATGAAGGGTGAAACGACTATGCTACCCTTTCATCACCCTTTCATCTTTCGAGAATCAATAGTAAATAATAATCCATGAATAAGTAGCAAACGAAGTTATTGAAAGATAGACAACGCCCAAATCTTTTTACGACAAAAGTTATCCGCAAAGACACTAAAATGACTTGGCTCCATTTCTACATAGATTTTAACTTACAAAGTAGGTAACAGTCTAGTTTAAGGAGAATTTATTTTATAACAAGAATGAAAACGACCATCCGCGCCACTGCTTTTATTTGTATGTGATAAAATCACGTCAGCTGATCGGCAGGGGGACGGTCGGCTGCTCGGGACAGCCCGGCGACATGTAGCCAGCCAGCGCGGCGCTACTGCCCACCCTATCCGACATTTGTATAACTACTTAAACAAATATACTAACCACGTGCTTTTACGCAATGTGTTTAATGAGTTAAGAAATTAGATCTGAGTGAGAAGAATATTTTTACACATTAAGCTCTTCTTTTTGATCAAAAGCTCCTTCGTGCCAAATTTCTGTTGTAAGTTCATAATGTATACAGATATATTACAAAAACGGAAGATTTTTACAGACAAAATTTGATAGAGTACAACTAAGTCGTGTTTTACAAAAAGGTCTCGGTAAATGTCAGGAAGCGACATCGTAAATCAAGCGATATCGTCAAGTGCGGAAGGAAAAGTCCAACAACGTTTGCAAAAATAGTACCGTTTACCTGGCCCACCCACTATCCACTTTACTAACCTAACCTAACCGCTACAACAAAAATATTTATTACATACCTATTTATTGTCTCACCCGCATGAGTTTCGCTCCAGTGGGAATATTCGGATAAAAAGTCTCCTATATTTTATTCCATGGTTATAAACCATCTATGAGCCAAATGTCATCTAAATCTGTTCATCAGTTTTTGCTTGAAAGAGTAATATAAATACATAATTATGAATAAATCTATATAAACTTTCACATTTACAATATTATTAGGATACTTCATAGCACTCGCATACTATCTATAATGTCCATACCATTCATCCAAATACCAAAAAGAATAGATAAATAGTAAAACTTTCGTCCAAGGCTTTTGATATAGGCAGGTCGCCGCCCGGTAAGGATCAGGCCCGGGTCAACGGCGTGTTGTGTTTCACGCGCGCCTCAAAGAGATGTAAGCACATCAGGTCAGGGTTGCGGGTTGGTAAAAAATAGTAACCGAGGTCCTGGCGCACAGGCAAGTGCAGAAACACGTTTGGGTTTTAATCAGTAAAAGTCTGACACACCCTGCCGTTCCGCCCAGAGTGGGAGAGTTCATTTGATGATTTCCCATTCAGAACAAAAAAAAAAGGCTTTCGATACAAACAAATAAGTACTAACATAAATAATAAGTATAGAAGATTGGTACTTGCTAAATTAGTGCCATAAAAACTCGGAGACAACTCAAATATAACTGATAGCCAATATCATTCCAAGTCTAATACTGGCTTGTACTTTCAGAAGAATAAAAGGAATACAAACTTTCCCGAAAAGAAAACAAAACTTGATGAAGACTTGGAACTTTCTCCACGCTTCTCTTAGAAATGTATACGAGCTACCTTTATTTTCAAAGTCAATATTGTTTACTTATTGAAGTTATATACGCAACCCATTTGAATATAAATTTGGATGTAATTTTGAAATTTCTCAGTAACAGTCCAGAGCCGGATTTTGTGCACGGTTGAATGCTCGACCCTTGTTAAATGGGCCTTAAACGTGAAATGTGGGTATTCTATAGGTACCACCCCTGCGTAACCCTTCGGAGACTTTAGGCAAGAGCTTATTATATGTAATTTCGAAAATTACTTAAAACTGTATTGTTTTTTTTTTAACTTTATTAACTAATACATGATACGTTGATGGCAAAGCGCGCTAGTTTATTAAAAGCCTACACTCTGGCACATACATTTATATTGTTCCGATTAAAAAATAAACGTCCAATTTTGTTTAGTATCATCTATTACGATAAAATAATAAAAGAAAATCGTAATTCAACTGGGTTTATAGCCTGAAAGTATGTGGTTTTATCACATTTATATATAAATTTAATTCATGACCATGGATACAAGTCCTTCAGTCGCATACTTAAATAGATTTTAACTTAGTAACTTATCCTAACTTAAATTAACCTAATCTATCTCTTATCCTAGCTTAACCTAACCTAAACTTATCTCCTTTCGTTTCCCGCGTGAACGGACACTTGGAGGAAGATTTGGGAGAAAGCTATGATGTGACCACTATGCTACAATATTTCACTGTTCTTTATGAATTAATCACTGAATGCACGCATTTTTATTTAGTAAACGACACTATAAATAATTTAAAAGTTCAATGAAAAATGAGCGTGGCACTCATCTTAGCCTTCCCGCCAAAAACTCGGTTTTATCACACACGCGTATCAAATGCATAGGGAGGGCCAGCGACGTGCCAACTGTCATTAGCCTTCCAATTATAAAAAAAATCAAACAGAAAAGCGCCTTCCGATTCTTGTTAACTCTAAACCAACTTTAAACGCTTTCAGTCACGATAAACTGAATCAACGATTAATGAGTAAATGGGTACTTTCTCTTCTGAAAGGAAATTATACCTATATATAGTTATTATGCTTTAATATTTCAAACAAGCTGAGTTGGAATATATTACAGATCATAATATCGTCTGAAAATATAAAAATAACCATTACAATAACAGCTCATCGATTCCTAGATGAGGGCAGCTAAGGTCATAAAAATGCTTTCGATATGTTGGTCAACCAATAAAACTAAAGAAATATGGTTTCCCATACACGAAAACGAGTTTCATAGCAATAAAATATGTTTAAGGTTGGAAAAATTTCTGTATTATTAGTTGCGTAGGTGCCCGTGGTTAGCATTAGCACGGAAATAGAAAACGTCTCCCTGTCGTGTCCGCCTGTCATTTCCAAACCCACAGTAATGCCGTTTGCATGTCGAATATTCAGGTTAGAGTAGAATGAAAATAATGTGCTTAAATAAAACCAGAATATTATAGAAAATTAACGTGTTTTAAAAAAAAAATTACTGAAAGCTTTAGTTTTTACCTATAATGTAAGATATGTATAAATGTATGAAACTTAGCTTTTGAATTATATACCTACTTATAATGTATTTTCAAGTTTTTGTTCAGCTTGTAATCTAGAGTTATAGATATATTAATAAAGAATATAAAACAATGGTGGGCCATAACATCGGCCGCTGGCAGAAGTTACCACCCACCAGACAAAGCCTTGCCGCCAAGCGATTTGTCGTGTTCCGGCATGATGTCTGGTGAAGCCGTTCGGAGGACGGGTCTGAGCAGTTGTGCTGCGATGTGTGCCGAGTACGATGCGCCTAAGGTTGTTGTGTTGGGAGTTTGGTCGTGGAGGGTCTTCAGATCAATCTCCCTTTGGGGCAGCATCGTTGGTCGTGTTGTTGGGTTTAACATTGCATCACCTCGCTCAACTGCCGTCTTCCTTCCTATTCGCTCAGTTTTTCTGAGTGAATAGGCTCTTAATAAACTAGCGCGCTTTACCATCAACGATCGCATCACTGCTTACCATCAGGCGGGAATGCGGTCAAGTCCTAGTTTATAATTATTAAAAAAAAAAAACATTATTCTGTTCCATGTCATTGTTGTAGGGTAATTCCGTAACACACTATCAGCAATGGGTTTCATTTTGACAGTACAACAACATTCATTGCCTTATTTACTTTGTTGAGCAAACACATTTTCGTTGACATGGGCAATGAATTAGCATTATGCTTCGAAATGATTCCAACTGATAGTAATAGTGTGCAGGTTTTACAATCCCATTGTGACAAGTACCTAATGTAAAGCGCAGTTTTCTTTGGGTGTTTGAATACGTAATTGAAATTTATGCAGAACCCTCCCAATGTCTCAGTGGCAGTCCATAACATCGGCTGTAGGCAATAGTTACCACCCACCAGACAAGGCCTTGCCGCCAAGCGATTCGGTGTGTTCCGACATAATGTCTGGTGAAGTCGTACGGAGGACGTGTCTGAGCAGTTGTGTTGCGATGCATGCCGGTTACGATGTGCCAAATGTTGTTGTGGCGGGAGTTTGGTCGTGGAGGGTCCCAGATCAATCTCCCTCTGCCGCAGCATCGTTGGTCGTGTCGGGTTTAACATTATATCACCTCGCTCAACTGTCGTTTTTCTTCCTATCCACTCAGTTTTTTTGAGTGACCTATTCACTCAAAAAAACTGAGTAACTCTTAATAAACTTAACTCGCTTTACCATTCGCAATTGCTGCTTACCACAGGACGGAATTGAGGTCAAGCACAAGTTTTTTATTGCAAAAAAAAAAAGTATGAATAGTCAAGTCCCTTCGTCAGACCAGCTACTAGCAAAGATACAATAACTTAATAAACGTTCCTAATAAGGTGGTTATACCAAACATACATATATATAAATTGGTTTTGATTTATTATCTGTAACATGGGACTTCAGGATTAGAACTTGCGGTACTTTCTACTCACTTTAAATATAAATACGGTCTCTATTTCACGATGTCACACACTGCAAAGTCGATATTAAACACGTCCGCTCCAAGATGGCTGTGACAGTTGTATAATATACAACCTAGGATCTGTCTCATGGGAGACATTTCTTTCTCAGAAATGCTAGAACATAAACAATAACACGGTTGGTGCAGTGGCTGAGCTATCGACTGCTGCGTTGCTTGACGTGGGTTCCATTCCCGCACGGAAAAAATATTTTTAAGCTTTTTTTATTGTTTGGACGGGAAATCATCAAATGACTTCTCCCGCTCTGGGCGGAGTGGAAGGGGGTATCAGACTTTTACGCGCCGCCGACTCAGACCTGGTCCTCACCAGGCGGCGAGCTGCCCACTGCTCAAAGCCCGCCGGGCCTACGGTGGCAGGCAGCTCGATGTTGCCTCCCGACCAGGGCAAGGAGGCGGCGTGGAGGCGCTGGGATTCCCGCTCCCACACGCGCTCCGCCTCCTCCTTTGCCAGCTTTACTACTTCGCAGAAGGAGGTGACGGCCTGCCATGCACTCTCGCTCCGGACCATGGCCCATGACCAGGGGCGGACGCGAGAGATCGCCGCCGATCGCCGCCACGAGGACACGGCGGTGCTCTACCCAAGCCGGGCAGACGTCCACCGTGTGCTCCACCGTGTCCTTAGAGCGATCCACACAATGTTGACACCCTGGCGTTTCCTCCCGCCCTATCTGGAACAGGAACCTCCCGAAACAACCGTGTCCGGTGACGACCTGCGTCAGACGGAAAGTGAGGGCGCTGTAGCGCCTCTCTAGCCACTCCTCCAAGAGGGGACTTACCGCCGCTATTGTGGCGTGCCCAGCACTGGGTTGCGACAATCGCACTCTCCATGTCGCCACAAGATCCCGCCGGAGCTCTGTCCGCGGTACCACGATTTCACGCGACAGCGGAGTTTTGAATCGTCTGGCCACTCCCATATGTGAGCGAGGAAACATTTGTATGTCTACAGCTATTTGTTCCGGGTCTGTTTATGTACCAGTTTAAGTGTTTGTAAACGCACCCGTTATAGAAGAGTAATTCTTAATGTTAGGCAAAGTTCTGTTAAAAAAAATAGACAAGTCTATAAATTGCACTACAAAGCATGAAAATGTTATCTTAATATCGCTGCTTAAAAATAACCGCTAAACTATGAAAGATAAAGATGTTAAAAAGCATTTAACGCAGAAGTAGTAGGTACTTGAAATATGCATAATGTTAGTTTCCTAGCCAGCCTGGCATATAAATCACATGATTATCATCCGTTAAGAGGTGCCACCGCGTGTGAGCCGACGAGCTCGTCTGCAATTACGGACACTTTGTTTAATGCTAAAACCATCACTATAATTTTGCAGCCATCGTATTTAATGTTTCTAATTGGTTTTTCCTCAGTTTTACAAATATGTAGCCATAGTTCTTTAGGCACTAATCGTCAGTAACTTTAACTGGAATGTGGAGAGAGAGTCAAATAGGAAGTTGTTCCATGTAAATTACTAACAATCAGCTGAATTCGGTAAGGCTGGAAACCGACCCCAATATAGTTGGGAAAAGGTCAGGGATATGATACTGATGAGTTCTTTAGGTACAGACGACAGCACATCTAGCTACTACAATTTGTCAGATTTCTTTATTAGATTTTCAACTTTTTGAAGTGAAACTTCTTTACGCACGCTTGACTTGGGGAGTAAGCTGGCGAACGCGTGACGTAAGCGTTACGAAAAGTGATCGGGCAAGGCGAACGGAAGTTAAGTGGGGGATATAAGCACAGAGGCGCCCGTGGCGCGAGCTTGGTACTACAAGGTCTACAACGTTTTTTTTTTTTTTATAATTAAAAATAGAAGATCTATGCAAAAATATTAATTTACCAATGAAACCATGAAATAAATTTAAATATTTATAGAAAATTAATATATGTATATGTGTATACATGTATATATTGTACACACATATATATATATATATATATATATATATATACAGATGGAGCGAAAGAAGTTTCACTTCAGTCGTGTGGTCATAAGCACACTCGTTTTTTATCTAAAGCATTAACGCACATGTTTCATTGGGGATATTTGATAGTATCGGGTAGCTAAACCTGCTATCTTCTGTACTATTTAATATCAAATAGGCACGTTTATAACTTTCCCACTTCGTGGACAGGCCCCCTCTCTGTAATAGGGAATGTATAAAGCTAAACAGCTGGCCCAGTACGGGTTAATAGATGTCACATAATCACATGTCTTTGAATGTTTGGTTCAAAGACATGTCGGTTTCCTCACGACGTTTTCCTTCACCGTTTTAAAGAGCATTGATGAAGAAATATTTTACTGAAAATAAAGCATCTGTTTGGGTTCAAACCTCCTCCTCCAAAAGGGATGAATGAACAGCAATTTCATACAGCTGATATAAAAGGGATATGTGGCGTTACGCGAATGGATAGAATAAGAAATGAGTCAGTATAAAAGAGAAAGTTTAAAAGTCACTAAAAACTGTGGAAACCGGGAATGTGACGCGGATGAATGAAGTAAAGTTTCGAGTATGCATATGAGCAGGGGAAGACCAAAGATAAAGATGCATGGACAGTGTGGAGATAACATGGCTAGAGGATAGACAATAGAAAAAGTGTTTTAAAAATTGAATCATAAAACGAAACCGAATTTCTTTTGAATTTTGGCAGGTGACGCCAACATTGTCCGTTTAAAATATTCTTAACAGGGAGACTGTTTGGTAGTGAAGACATTTGGCGCGCGTCACTTAGGGGTCATTTGGCTTACCGTCAGAACAGGCTGCCAGCGGCTACGACAGCAACAGGTCAGACTGCAGCCCTCATCATGTATAATATAATCACGGAGTAATTCACAGATTTCAACATCTCGTCATCATTGTGTAAATCAAGGTTCAAAATAGCCGAGCGACAGATAGAAAATTTTCGAGGCACTTATTTATCTAAACTGTCTGGCTTAACGACTTTACATTTATAATTACAGAGGAATAATTAATGAAATCGAGGAATCAAAATTAAAAAGTACTAGCGGGCCGATACGTGCTTTGCTACGAATAAAGTGAAATAATAAAAACAAATTTATTGGATCATCAAAATTATTTTTTCAAACATATTTTTTTTTTAATGTTAGCAATTTTAAAACTTAATCCAAAACATTAAGATAAACAATATTCTTTGTTTTGCCATTTCTAGCATGTATAAACAAACGACTGGGGGTACCGACTCTCGAACAGGCAACATAAAGTTGGCCATGTGAAAAACATGATTCCTCCAAATTCACACCACAAACGTGAAATGTTTGCCCTTGGGCTTTGTTGATGGACATAGCAAATGATAAATGCACAGGATATTGTAATCGTCTGAACTAAAATGGCATATCAGTTGGGATCATAGGGATACTCGGTATCAAAAAAACTTCTGCTTTAGATTTACCAGTTAAGATCGTAGTTTCAATTAAACTTGGCAATAAGTTTTTTACTGCCAATCTGATGCCATTACACAGTTTTGGTGGTGTATAAAATTACGAAGAAAGTGGCATTGATCCACCGTTCATTGAATTCTTTTGTTACAATAAATGTGGTAACTGAAGAACCGCTCGACCAATCTTGTTTAAACTTCACATAAACCATCTACTAATTAGTCAAAACAAAGCCTAAATATTTGGTCAGGATAGGTGAGTCCGTTCTTGAGTTATAAAATTACAATGAAAGTGGCATTGATTTTTATATAAATATATAGATGAGATGATGATCCACCGTTCATTGAATTCATTTGTTACAAAAAATGTGATAAATGAAGAACCGCTCAACCGATCCTGTTCAAACTACACATAAACCATCTACTAATTAGTCTAAACAAAGCCTAAATATTTGGTTTGTATAAGTGAGTCTGTTCTTGAGTTATGAAATCACAACGAAAGAAACATTGATTTTTATATATATAGATACGTAGGTAACCTACAGAATTTATGTGAATGCAAAACGAATAGAATATAATATCCTTGCGTATTTCAGGCAATATATATTAGTAGTTATGGTGCATATGACATTACTCAGACAAAGCCTTGCCGCCAAGCGATTTGTCGTGTTCCGGCATGATGTCTGGTGTAGCCGTACGGAGGACAGGTCTGAGCAGTTGTGTTGCGATGTGTGCCGGGTACGATGCGCCTAATGTTACTGTGTTGGGAGTTTAGTCGTGGAGGGTCTTCAGATCAATCTCTCTTTGGCGCAGCATCGTTGGTCGTGTTGTTGGGTTTAACATTGCATCACCTCACTCAACTGCCATCTTCCTTCCTATTCCCTCAGTTTTTCTGAGTGAATAGGCCCTTAATAAACTAGCGCGCTTTACCATCAACGATCGCATCACTGCTTACCATCAGGCGGGATTGCGGTCAAGCGCTAGTTTATAATTAATAATAATAAAAAAAAACTCAGTTTCTTTCATTACGTTCTTTACATAAATATTATACTAGAATATCAAGGCCATCTTACGAGGCAAAATATCTTACCTTAAGAGCATCTTCGTGAGAAATCCCAGAGAACGGAGTGCCATTGACTTGCAGAATGGAGTCCCCAGGGCGAAGGCCCGCGCGCTCCGCCACCGAACCCTCCTCCACTCTCGATATGTACACACCTACGCCTAAATATTATTAAATTAACTAAAATTTATACACCTACAGTACAACTAGCCAACTGAATAAAATGCAAAACAAAATTAGAAAATTAATAAAAGCATTTTGAAGTCCGTCTTCAATTTTGGCGCCACAAAATCCATAGACAAACGTTGGATTTTCCACATCTTCTCGCTTACCGTAGTACGTACTTATTATGGCTACTGAAAACAGTAATATTAAAATGTCAGAATATTAAATGAGTGACTTTTTCCAAATTCACATAATCTAAGTAACAAAAGTACTCCAGACATTTCTCTTGTTTTAATTAAACATACAATGCATGAATACACTCAAATTATCTGTCGGAAGCTTCTGTTTGGCCAAACTTTTACAGAATATTAATTTAGCCCGAATAAATCGTGAAGGCAATGTAAACTGACAAAGAAGACTAGACTATGCAATATAAACCAAGAGGAATCTTATCTTGTATTTGTGGGTAAATATTAAACGTTTTTAATTTTTACAATATACGAACTTAGCTACACGTAAATGCAGCTTCATTCAAGTACTTCCGAAGTAGACATTTTAGTCCGTACATTGCAATCTGAGTAGTATAATAAGAATAATCTCTCGTGTACCCGGTGTCCCCCAGGAGTTTATCATTTTCTACGTCGCAAACAGTCAAGAGAAATATATTTTCTTTTTTTCCGGCTACGTTATGTATTCTCTTACTTTGTGTATTGCAACTTATTTTCCTGTGTAGCTCCTGTACAATAGGCGTACTTTCTCGTAACAGATTTTATGCAATTTAAATAACCCACCGCGCCGTACCGTCTGCTGGGTTCATTCAAGAGGGATTATCATTTAATATTGCCACAAGCGACCGTCTATCCTACTGAACAAGACAGAATATAATCTTGTGAAATTAAAAAAAAAGCCTAGTGGTTACGCACGACCAGTGAAGTTAAATCGTAGGTATTTGTACTACTGATCGGCCGTTATAAATACTTAAAACGATCTACTGTTTGATTATAAAACAAGTTTCTTTTATAGTTTGCTAAACCTAACATGATTTTCATAAAGGCATACACAATAGAAACTAAGTAAGCTATAATTACAAACCTCGACGTGCTTATTCAGAAAGTACTTTATGAAATCTAAACCCCATATTATTTAGTAATTAATTACAGATTAACAGTTACGCTAAGACTGCTATTTATCACGATAGTACACACGATTGTGTTCTACACACAAAGGGTTGCCAATAAAGAAAATTGTTATAACACAAATAGAACATGTGAAGCGTGTATCACAAATAGCAACGGCTCATTGTTTAGGTACTGACCGCTCTCGGCACTATTTGCGTACCTCCCACGCTTTTGCTCATAATCGATAGAACAGCCTCGTTTGCTCTGTAGCTTACGGCTATCGGCTAATGGTAATGCGTACCTAATCATTTTAGCTACTCTAGTTACTGCGAGGTAATGGTGGTTTTTAACAAATCTATTAATTGTATTTTTAGACTATGTAGATTTGTCTAAGGCGCCAGTTCATTACTAAAAAAGCTCTACAATGGGATGATACAACTTGAATACGGCGAAACGACATTTAATGATTCCATGTATTCTATGAAGTATGTTCTAAATATATGAACAGACAGCGAACATAGACGTGGTAGATTATGAATGTATTTTATATAACCAAGCAAGAGTTAGGGTCTTTATCATGACTAAGAGATTTAACCTGAATTTGAATACAAAAACAAATGACCGCAAAGAACGTCAACAGTGTATTACAGTATTAACTGACTAATAAGTAGTTCTTTTCTACTCTCTCACAACAAAACTAACAGTTGTGTATTCTTACTTTTCCACTCATCCTCTTACCGAGAGGAGGCCTGTATTCCAACAGCGAGAACATAAAAGGCTGATTATATATGTTAGGTACGTATGTGCTCTTCCACTGCAGATTGTTACTAGGTACAGCTTTAGTGAAATAGTATATATCTATAAATTAATGAGCACACTTCGCTACGCATTTCTGTTCATGCTGTGTCTAGCAATTTAGTAACGTTTCGTCACGTGTTCGCTGTCTGTGTGACAAGGGTAACTAGTACATACACTACACTAACATGTTTTTAGAAATATACAAGGAAGGTTCCCACCTGCCTCCTTCCCGCCTTTGACACAGATGCCAAAGCCATGCGAGTCAGCGGGGTCCCGGCTCATGGTGACGGTACGCGTGGCAGGCTCCGCCGGCGGCGGCGGCGCCCCGCCCGACGAGTACGGCCTCTCCCGCTCACCCCCTCTGTATATTGCCTGCCAACAAATAATTCAGTTAATAGAGAAAATGAAGCATTAATCATTCTGACGTGGACATTTGTCAGTATCAAAATAAGAGATAGTAAAGTTATCTTCCGAAGGAAAGATAAATATATCTAACCATTACTTTCTTATTTATTATGGAAAACTCATTACATTGATGAATAGTGACTATTTATTAATAAGCTTATAATTTTGTTGATGAAGGGCGTGGGTAATGCACTGCTCAATAACTTAGGAGTACGCATAGATATTTTGAAGAGCGGGATCAATACGAACGCCACTTCGGCTTTGGTTGCCGTAGAATTTTGGCGCTGGAATCATGACTAGTACGTTTTGAAAATGTTTAAAAATAGTAGCTGTATAAGACTTATGTCCATTTTGTCTGCAATCTCGAGATATAAAGGCAACGTGCATGAAAAGATTAACCCTATTATATGCACGATAAATTTTCAAAAGCTAATGTACCTACTAAAACACAGAGTGGTACTTAGAATGTAGAAATATGTATGTAGAGATTGTAGCTAATGTCACTTTGCTACAACTCAGGTCTTTGAACTCTGGCGCTACTAAAATGAATTATTTTAAGTAAAATTCTTCAATGTTATTTCGTTTACGTTATAAAAGTTTTTTCTCTGCCGCCATGCCTTAGAACAAACAACATTCTGAGTTTTTAACTCGTAATTTTTGTTACGTTTAAATATATTTAAGGGATGAAATGCGTGAGCGATGTGCCTTAGCTCCTTAAACAAAATGATGTTTGTATAAAAAATGAGTGGCGCGTCCCCTCTGTTGTTCAACAGAAGCTTGTCAAATTATGCTCGATGAATTATCGTTGTGCTCCTTATTGTTTTTTCTGACACCTTTTAGTTGGTGGTTTAGAGACTCGATCTCAATCACTCATTATATTATCATGCTAGAAAGTAAACAACGTCTGATTTGAATAAAAAGCAATCAAGTTTGGTACTTTCTGCCTATGAATATTTAATTATGTAATCTGCCTTGATGTTCCTTGTCGATAAAATAAATAGCCAAGTTTTGAAATTAAATTAGGGTTACTCGGGTAGCTTCTGCTTCGGAAAGTTTCTGTTCGAATATATTCCGAAATTCTTTCCACGAAGCATAAACTTTACATTCGCCACACGCTCGAAGGCTTTGAAAAGTACATGTACCTATGTAGGTACCATTATTGGGTTAGTAACAGTCGTCGCCTTTCGCATTTATTAATTTTTCACTAAGTGACGTGTTTTCTTTACATTACAGCGTGACATGGCATGTTTGTCGGCGTTTTCCGAAATAATAATACAAACACATACTCACCCTGCGTGCTTGTCAGCAATAAAATTTTAATTCTTTATACTTCAATAAGGTGCAACACAAAAGTGAAGTTTGAACCAAATATAACGAAAGAAAATGATTACTAGAAACGCGAACTACAACTCAAGCAATTGTTTCCCTCAATATTATACTCGACGCAGTCTTCATAAGCAATAAAACGCGCGCCCCTCTTTTGCGTAAACAATGTTTCTCGAGGCAAACATTTAACATCTCAAAGAAGTTGTATTTGCCGTCCGCCCACGCGCGCTCAGCGGCGCCACCCCGCGCTTACCCGCCCGCCGAGCCGCCGAAAGCGATCCAAGCAGCGAATTCTTTCATCCGATCTCGCCTGAGATATACTTGGAAACTATGCTTTCGCTTGCATTGTACAATGTTCATGCATATTTTATTCTTCGTTTATTTAAGTGTCAGTTACAGAACATAAATTATTGATGTATCCAAGGTACGAAAATCAAAAAAATTATTAGTCCATCTTATAATTAATAATACAAATTAAGACCCGTATTTTTTATTTTGTCGAAATTACCAAAAGCTACTGAGATATAGCGTATTAAAGTTACGGAGTGGGGGCTAATTACGTCACGTTGTGGTATATTTTGTACCACGGCGTGACGTCATGCGACATTTCAAATCAATATATCTTCCTAAGTATTTGAATGAAAGAAAAAATAAAAAATACGTGTACAATATTTTTAATAAATCTATCTGATGGACATTAAATTATTTTTTAGGTTACAACTCAATTCCCAAACGCTCGGTGGGAATGAAATAATTTGCTATTTTTAGCTTGACGCCTTTGTTGTTACTATACAATTATTTTTGGTTTTGTTTAGCAACCGTCTTTAGGGCTAGGGTATGTTCAATAATTGCATAAGTATAATACAATTCGAACCCTTTATGAGAGCCTCGCGGAACCGCAGGATGGGGCCGCTTTTTCAAAAGCAAATAAAGAAATCAAAAATTGAACCTGCTGTTTTTTCAAACCAAATGGAAAAATATTTTCATCATACAATTTACGTTAATAATAACCTTGCTTACATGCAGATTTAAATCAACAAGTGTATTCCAGCAGTCATCGCTCACTCGCTCAGTGGGGAATATGCCGCGCGCCGCTCATACAACTTTACTGAAGATACCTTACACTTTCCAACAGTGATTAACTGCTCGCTTTCAGTTTGTGATGTTAATAGCCCCTAAGAACACTTTAATTGATTAAAACCGAAAGTTCAAATTCAGCTATTGCACGCAAGTATTCAGCTTTAACTTATTCGTTTGAAAAAAGTAATTCCTGATGGCTGTTGAGTATTATCGTAGAGGATGTGTGATTGATGTGTAACACTTTGAAACAGGTAGGTAACCTCGGTGGTAGGCCATAACATCGGCCGCCGGCAGAAGCGATTCGTCGTGTTCCGGCATGATGTCTGGTGAAGCCGTACATAGAACGGGTCTGAACAGTTGTGTTGCGATGTGTGCCGGATACGATGCGCCAAATGTTGTTGTGGCGGGAGTTTGGTCGTGGAGAGTCTCCAGATCAATCTCCCTCTGGTGCAGCATCGTTGGTCGTGTTGGTCTTGGGTTTAACATTGCATCAACTCGCTCAACTGCCGTCATGTTTCACATTCCTAAGTTTTTTAAGTGGATAGGCTTTATAAACTAGTGCGCTTTACCATCCACGATTGCATCACTTCTTACCATCAGGCGGGATTGTAGCCAAGCACTAGTTTATAATTATTAAAAAAAACAAAAGTAATGTAATAATGTTATATGTTGGTTGTAATCATGCATCATAAATCATCATCAAACCTAAGTTAAGAGGTCCTCATTTTTATTTTTAAACGCACCGCACTAGGAATTTTTCCTGTATCGTGGGTGCGTTTACAAGCATATAAACTCACATACACAAACATTCAGACTCAGAACAATTACTTGTAGGTCATATAAATATTTTTTTCCTTGAGATTTAAAATTGCCAAGTATTCAAAAATCTCCATCAAACAATAAGGCATAAAAAATGCACCGATGGATATTTATATGTACCTATCGCCCGATTGCATTGTCAACTAATTAAATAAATTCAAAAAATGACATTATAACGCCATTAGTAAATTTTTAACACGTTCAACATTATGACACTATGGTACTAATTGCTCTACCTTGTACTTATATAGTCGTTGGTAATCTAGCAAACAAAGCTTCCTAGAATTGTATGAAATTATAAATTACCTCATTATTCTCGGTGGAATCCAATTTGGAACGTCGGTTAAGAATTTGATGACACTAAACCAGCTTACACTGAGACACATCACGCACTGTTTGAAGACTATTTAAGAACTCATTCTTTAGCTCTTTTTATGTTCCAGAAATTACAACAACCATCAAATAACCGAGGGTGTGTTCTATAGATAACTTGTAAGCAAATGTTTTCAAACTTTATACACCCTTTTCTATCTATTTACTGTTATTAAATTTGATGTCTCCCAACTAACCACATCAGTTACGAGGAAATGAGACCTTCGCTATCGTCGGCGGGTCGTCCGTCGTTCACAAATTGAAATATTTATCGTTGCCGCCTTGGCAAAAATACAGTGTAATTGGGTCAAAAGGCAAGACACCGCCCCAACGATTTTACGATTAATTTACGAAAAGTTTGCTTTGTTGTATTTTACTTTTACAATAAATACTGGTTAAATAAAGTGTGAGCTGGGTTGTCGGGGCTGTTTCCTGACAGCGACTGAACGTGACGATGACAGCCGCACCGCTATGGAATGGTGACCATGACACCATAATCGTTGTATGGACACTCCCACACCGACCGATAACAATATTTTTCATTGTACATTAAGTTATTTTCAGTCATTCTAACCAATACTCTCGAGTCAGACCTATAAATTTTTGACTGGGTCTAGTAATTTATTAGATAAGTGCGGCGGTTAAAGCAAAACCCATTCATTTCTGTGTAGTCATGTCCATACTGTCGGCACCTAAACGGTCGCCGCTGTGGTCATGAATAAAGTAGTGGTATCGAGCGCGGCCTCACCTTAGAATAATTTACACACATGACACCCCCTGCCCCGCTGTGCCTCATATCTAGCTATTTTTGGAACTTCAGTTCACCCACTGACATCCTTGACTATACTAGTATTGATTCAGTAATTGCTGCACCGCAATTTCCACAGCTGTTGAAATTCAAGGTTCCATTACTAAGAATACGAAAAATATGGATGATTAATCGGTATTGTTGTCTTAATCTCGAATAATAACTAACATCATACATATTAAACATAAACAGCCCAAGTATCGATGGCCTAGTGGTATTCGCCAAACCCCATCAGGCGCATTACTTTGTGTAAATAATTTCATCACCACTGATCACAAAACCATCTACCATTCCGCAGTGGGCCAGCGTAGTAGATTACGGCCCATTCCCTCTCACAGAAAGGAGGCCTCTATCCCAATAGTGGGAACATTAAAGGCTGTCCATGTAATAACTAACAACTTTTGCTAATTACTTACATCTGAAGTGAGCAGGTGCAAGTTATCAATAACTAAGAAAAGAAGGTTATACGACGATAGAACTTTAATTAATCACGAATTTTCTCGGAATTAACCTGAATTACTGGCTTGCATTGTAGCAGGCTATTTTATTTGTGCCCCAGTTATATCACGGAGTCGTGGCATAATCTAATTTCAATTTGGATTTGCATCTTGGCCACTTACATGATGCGTAGTGCTGCTGGGACTACTGGCAGGCGAGTGCCTGCGCGCGGGCAGTGGGGCGGGCAGCGGCGCGGGCGGGTGTGAGGGGGGCAGCGCCTTGCCCAAAGCGGCCGCCCCGCCCTGCCCGAATAGGCGCAGCACCTGCTCCGGCGAGATCGGCCGCTTCTTTCCGTTGGCACTCAGGTGGTTCGTACTATTCCTCAAGCTCGTTGCTCCGGCTACACATAAAACAATACGGTTAAGACAGTTCTGCAAAAGAAAATTTCCCACTTCTGTTCTCCAAAGAAGAAGAGCAAATTTCTATTTTTCTGAAGCCTCCAAAGTAATGGCAACAAGGGCTTCTAATCATTACCATAAGAATCACCTGCACTATTCGCAATGGTTGTGGACCCGAGGTAAGGTGTCCGAGACAGCTTGCCCGCGTAGTGATGTGAGTACGAGGTGTGGTGGCCATGCGAGGAAGCCGGGCGTTCCACGATGGTGTACGAGGTACCCGGAGGCGAGTAATACACCCCGCCCCGCGCCCTCCCCCGCGCGTCCTCCGCCTCGTAACTTGTGTGTCGGTTGTCCTGCAACCACTGCTTACTTACATCGAAAACCAAGATTCTATAGAAAGACTGGTTCATATTGTACATCTTCAAGGCAAATAAACAAGACAAATTGATCGATGGCATCCTTCTAAATCAACAATACATATATTGATCGACTATCGATTATGCTTTGATCCGATCAATCGAATCTGTTTTAAAAAAAACATTAAAATAAGCATACTATTGAGTAGATTATATTCTAGAGCAAAATCATCAAGTTAAAAAAATATAATTGACTTGAAAAAGGGTTTATACAAACCTAAATACAGAAAATAAATCATTTATCAAAACTGGATCGTGGATATCATATCATCATCGATATCATAATGTCAATCGACAGTTGCAATCTAAGTAGTTACAATTTAACTTCAAATAAAGCGACCAAGAATTTTTCTTGAGACAAGTTTACAAATATTTTAAAAGTCACTTAAGTTTGTAAACTTATAGTGTTAAATTGAAATTCTTTAAGACGTTGTTCTTTTATCTTTCCCAGTAACCATGCAATTTGAAAGTTTAGTGGTTGTTGCAATTATTGGTACCCATTTTACTGGACTGGGTGTTAAAGTGGTCTTTAAATATTAAAATGGTGGAAAGGAGCCAAGAACCTCCCTCAGAAATTAAAGTTCGGAAAAAGTTCACAAACTAGATAGTGGCTACGCTGGCGACTATGTATGTAGAAGGTCAAATTACTTCCTAAGTTGCGTTGCTTGGTACTTCAGAAATACAACTAGAAAATCAAGATTATCTTTTCAGTCAATAATGCGTGTAGTGTTGTAAGTATTTCGCCAACTCTAAAGGGCGCAATGGATAGTGATCTACTTTTTTGTCGCCTGGGTTATTAATGAATGACCCTACATGAATGCTTCAATTAAAAATAAGACATTTTTTTTTTTTTACTTTTTCATCAAGTGGCACTCCCTGAAGGTAGTTTAACATTTTCGATATAAGGCTCCGTAAAATTTAAATAATATCGTTAAGTTTCTTCATAAGCTTATCTTGAATATAAACGTATTATTTTGTATTTAAATATCAAAAATTTGCCCTGAAAATAATTTACTTCCAGAACTAAATGTCGATGCGTCATGCTATTATAATTGATGAATAGATTAGACAAAATAAAAGACAATTGATCCCCCAATATCAATGAAATACACGAAAATTTAAGAATATTTTTTTCTACAGGATATCTATTTGAAATAGAAAGGTATTCTTGCCACACTCAGGTGACTCGGGCCGTAGAGAAGTGCGTAAAGCTCGTAACTGAGGCTTCATTATATGTTTGCGGTGTATAAGCAAGAGATTGTTTCATCCGTACAAGGATAAAAGCCAGGCAAGAGATACCAGTTTTCGTCATGAAATCTCAATATTTTCGCAAAAAAAATATAGTGTAGTAGTAGACGTATGATTCTGATCAGTGAAAAAACAATTCCTGGTGTTTTTTTTTTTTGCACATTTCTCATAGTACTTTATTGCTTTTACAATTTTGAATATTAATATTATATAATACTATTATAATGATAATAAAATAAAAAATAACAGCTACCTGATTGCACAAAGCTTTCTCCCTGGAACTACAGATACATACATTGGATAGAAGATTTTTACGCCACGTACAGCACTACGATTATGTAATGATCTCACTTCACTTAGAATCTAAGTTAACTAAACACGCACACTTAGATGACTAAGTGTTAGATGAAGTGTGCGTGGAGTAAGTAAACTGTCAATTGAGCTAGGGCTTAAGATTGACACCATTGACAGTTCACTCTAAGCACACTATTTTTTATTTTTTTTTAATAATTATAAACTAGCGCTTGACTGCAATCCCGCCTGATGTTAAGCAGTGATGCAATCGTTGATGGTAAAGCACACTAGTTTATTAAACCCATTCACTTAAAAAACTTAGTGAATAGGAAGGAAGACGGCAGTTGAGCGAGGTGATGCAATGTTAAACCCAACAACACGACCAACGATGCTGCGCCAGAGGGAGATTGATGTGGAGACCCTCCACGACCAAACTCCCGACACAACAACACTTGGCTCATCGTACCCGGCACACATCGCAACACAACTGCTCAGACCCGTCCTCCGTAGGGCTTCACCAGACATCATGCCGGAACACGACGAATCGCTTGGCGGCAAGACTTTGTCTGGTGGGTTTCACGGTAAGATTCTTAGTTTCAATGGCAACCGGTTTTTCACAAGTTTTCATCAATATACAGGGTGTATCCGACATCGTAACGCAAACTCCGCCAAAAGGCTAGACCGCATGCCACTAATAAAATTATGATAGTCATTTATGTCGTTAATGAACGGTTACAGAATTCACAGTGTTTAAAAAAAAGTGTCGGCTCGGCCTTTGAATGTTGCAAGCGTGCCGCCGTGCGGGTTTGTAGGTATGACGTTGATCCCTGATGTGAACTCTATTAAATCAGCTGATAAGATAGTTTTCGAGTTTTGTTTTCATTGTGCTTTTTTGTGTAATTAGCGAATTAATTAATGTTTACTTTAAAATATTATGGGGTTATAAAAGTATAGCATTTATGAACGGTCAAATCATGAAAAAGTCGACGAAAACTTCCACCACTAGGGGGTTCAGAATCATGTACTGGATCCATGGTACTCGTTTGTGCGTCGATGTCAGATACACCCTTTATTTTTAGCATTATTCTACAGACGACAGCACATCAAGATACTACAATCTATAAGATTTCTTTATTAGATTTTCAACTTTATCACTACAGCATTAAGGCTCAAGGTAGATTGGGAATATTTGACAGTTTCGGGTAGCTAGACCTGCTGTCGTCATTAATATGTCATTTTTGTCATAATTTGACAAAATACAATATATTAAATGGGGCCTAGGTTATACATATTATATGTATATACAATATGTAAAGAAAACCCTGTCCGATCCGTGAAGGTATTATTAATTTATTAGGTATCGATAACTGATTCTACTAATAGATACAAAGCAGGGCTTAACTTAAAAAAAAAATCTTCCTAATAAATATTATTTCGAAAAAGCGAGGTAACTTAATACATGTGCGGTAGGCAATACGGTAGGCATACATGCACGGGCGAAGGGGAGCAGGGCACACGACAGCTGGTCGCAACACTCATAATAATACTGTCTAAAATGGTGTTGTCACTTTTTAAAAATTACCAAATTTTGGGGAAGTTGGAATTAATTCGCGGGAAAAAAAGATTATTTCAAAATTCATTATGTAAAATTTCATATTTTATTTGGTCATGTGTATACCTAAGCTTTATTGTCCTTTTGGGTCGGACGGGGTTTTCTTTGTATATTGTTTATACGTATAGGACCTAATCTTTCTTTGTCTTTAAAGCTATTTGTTGCAAAATATCCCTAGGTAGAGGTGTACCTGGTGGCTCCTGGAGTGCCGGGCGAGGTGATGCGCGGGCGGGTGCTGCGGCGTGGCGGAGCGTGTCCAGCCGTAGCCCTGATTGTAGGGCGGGGGCCAGC
The DNA here is from genome assembly GCA_037179545.1 of Sesamia inferens. Lineage (NCBI taxonomy): Eukaryota > Metazoa > Arthropoda > Insecta > Lepidoptera > Noctuidae > Sesamia > Sesamia inferens. The sequence goes on along the minus strand of CM073934.1, from coordinate 22,728,624 downwards.
GCGCGCCGAACTCGGCCAGCTCTGAGCCCTCGCCCGCCTCCCCCGACCTCATGCCGGGGGTCAGGATGCTTTCTGGAACAACAAAAGACAAATTATTACGTGTGTCGCTCAAGGAAAACGTTCACATGAAATTATCATAACTAAGGGCGTATTTCACTTATGACACAGAACACGATCAGCATATCTAACCTGTTCTCATCAAGAACATAACAATTACGTCACTGACAGCTTTTGAACGAAGTTTAAAAACTGGTAATTCGCGTTCAGTTTACCGGGAAAATATCTTATTTAGTTAATTAATCACGATATTTGCTTATTTTAACAAAATATAATATTTTAACAGTAAAAATTACAGATCATACAACTAAGATGTTAATCGGATCCATAACGGCTTGGAAATATTTCTCAAGAAGACACAAACATAATCCAGGTAACTTTAAAGAATATATAAAATATATGCCTTATAAAATATGACTGTTTACTTTGGGAAAAGAACGCACTAGATATCCAAAGAGTTGTTGGAACTGAAGCTAGTTACTCGCAAGGTGGAAAAAATGGTTGGTAGGGAGCATAATTCGCAGTACCACATCGATTTAGTGAAGGAAGTTGTAGTAAGCATACCTGGGAGCGGTCCAATTTACGAGACCGACGACTCTAGCTTCAATCGTGAACCACGACATACATTTTTCATGGATACTCCAGTTCATTCTATGTTTTAAATTTTTTACAAGCCGTTGCCAAGAGTAGTTTTGCATTTTAGAGGCAGAAAAGTCTTAAATGAATAAAATTCGCTCTCGAAGAAGTTCTTCTGAAGATTTATTAAAGTGAGCTCAAAAACAGTGAAATCAAAGAAGCTTTATTAATATGAAGCTTTGTTTATAGGACACGTACAGTCACCAAAGGAAATAAGTACCAGAGTCCTCAGATATGGTTGAAGTTTAGTTTTACATATTTCTCATTCATTGGTCAAGTACCTAGGAATGAAGGTTTCTTTAGTATAATCAACCTATAATGTTCTTACTGCTGGACTGGATGGGCCATAATCCACCTCACGGATGTCACATATCTTCATATTTTTTCTGATTCTAGTCGATCCCGGTCCCTTCGCGATGTTTTCCATCACAGTTTTTGAGAGTGGTGATGAAATCGAATAAACTAAATAAAGTACCCACCTGGATACTGCCTCACGACCTACACTTCTACTTAAAAATCAGAGCCTATACCACTAAGCCATCACGGCAGTTTATCAAACTGCTTCTAGTTCTGTTTAAGACAACTAATGATTTTCTACGCCACATGTGACAGCAACTTCTAGACATTTCTTAGTACATTAAATCACTGCAGCGCCAGTAAACTTTCACAACTGTCATTAGTTCCTCATTTACAGGACACTTTCTTCAGCCATCAAGTGAGCGAAACATAAAACTTTATGTGGCTCTTAAAGTTTACCACACCATAATGAGTCGCAGCAGCACTTTTATTTGAAAGCGATTGCAATACTATCCTTTGAGTAGACCCGGTCCGCTGTCGAGTTTAAAAACTGTGAGTTCTAGAATATTACCTCGACGCTTTTATGCATCACCCAGTGTTTTTGAAGGCACTGACTCATGTAACAGAGTTACCACCCAGCACGGGAGCCAGAGCTTCAATTTTTTTTTTAATATGTATAAACTAGCGCTTGACCGCAATCCCGCCTGATGGTAAGCAGTGATGCGATCGTTGATGTGGTAAAGCGCGCTAGTTTATTAAGAGCCTATTCTCTCAGAAAAACTGAGCGAATAGGAAGGAAGACGGCAGTTGAGCGAGGTGATGCAATGTTAAACCCAACAACACGACCAACGATACTGCGCTAAAGGGAGATTGATCTGAAGACCCTCCACAACCAAAACTCAAAACACAACAACATTTGGCGCATCGTACCCGGCACACATTGCAACACAACACAACTAAAACTACTACTACTACTATTATTATAGTATTTGTGTTGTTTTTGACTATCTTCTATTATATCTAACTTTCATAATATTATTGATTTAATGGATTTTTAAAATAAATGTATACTAATATATAAAGCTTAAGAGTTTGTTTATTTGAATCCCCCAATCTCAGGAACTACTGGTCCGATATGAAAAAATCTTTTTGCGTTGGATAGCCCATTAATCCATGAAGGCTTTATATTACATCACGCTGCGACCAATAGGAGCGGAGCTTATAAAAAAACATATCGAAACTTACGTGAATGAAACCGCGCGGCGCAACTAGTAAAAAATAAAAAAGGATTTTTGTTGTTCACCGTACTACCTAGATAAAACTAAGCGTTATCATAAAAGTACCTACAGTATATCATTCTTTGTCGTAAACTGTCATAAAGTCCATAATGAGAGCTTAAGTACAAAATAAGCTTCCGGCCATTGGGCGCGATATCCGGTGGCGTGGCGGTCCACTTCCGGTCACCCCGGCCCTTTCATCGCACGCTTGTTTATAAAGCCATTTATACACAATTCTAGATACCTAAATACCCTGTCTAGAAGTCAAACCGATTACAATATAATTTATAACGATTAATTTAAGTATTGTTCTTATATTTTCTTCCCCTATTACCTACTTGGTTCCTAAACATGAAAACAAGCATAATTTATTACCTGGATTATATTCAAGAGCGAGCTCATAGAGTTAAAATAAAATATAATTGACTTGTAAAAGTGTTCATACAAACCTACTTACAGAAAAAAATATTTATCGTCACTACATAGTATAAAACAATGTCGCTTTCTCTTTCCCTATGTCCCTATGTATGAATAAATCTTTAAAACTACGCAACGGATTTTGATGCGTTTTATTTAAGTAGATAGAGTGGTTAAAGAGGAAGGTTTAAATGTACAATAACATCCAATAGATAGTACCTAAGCTATACTATTATTTTTGAGATTTCTAATATGAAGTCGTAAATAATTAATTTTTTTCCGCGTTTGCAGTGAAAGGCAGGCCCTACGAGATTTGTCAAAATAATGTACTAAATATTGTACTCATTGAAAAGGTCTACAGAGAAGTCCGCAATGGTATATGTCTATCTCTTTTGGATATCCCACAAAAACATTTTTTTCTCATTTACTTTTTACGACAAATAGGTGCTGACTATGTTCGAAGCGATTTCAACCAATAGAGCATTAATCCTTATCCAATTTCATACCTTAAATACATCTTTGATTGAATATAGATCTATATCGAATTTAACAGCATATAATTTAAATGAATATTTTTGATAGTCGCGTTTGCGGCGGTACCGACCGGCCAGGGCGGCACTGCGGGAACGTTAGCAGGAGCGTATTTAGCATCAGCATTGCACCCATTGTGCAAAGCCGGGGTGGGTCGCTAGTTTTTTTTTTTTTTTATTAATTATAAACTAGCGCTTGACCGCAATCCCGCCTGGTGGTAAGCAGTGACGCGATCGTTGATAGTAAAGCGCACTAGTTTATTAAGAGCCTATTCACTCAGAAAAACTGAGCTAATAGGAAGGAAGACGGCAGTTGAGCGAGGTGATGCAATGTTAAACCCAACAACACGACCAACGATGCTGCGCCAAAGGGAGATTGATCTGAAGACCCTCCACGACCAAACTCCCAACAAAACAACATTTGGCGCATCGTACCCGGTACACATCGCAACACACCTGCTCAGACCCGTCCTCCGTACGGCTTCACCAGACATCATGCCGGAACACGACAAATCGCTTGGCGGCAAGACTTTGTCTGGTGGGTGGTAACTTCTGCCGGCGGCCGATGTTATGGCCTACCACCGAGAAAAGTTTAAGATAAATGATTTTGGTCTGCTTCATATGACAATCTAGAGTCTAGACAAAATCAAATTTATTCTTTTCTGACATCGATTTTTATTCTGTAATTAACTGCGCCCCGCAGTTTCACACACGTAATTTTCGATCCTGTTAAAATACCAGGAAAAAAGTATCCTATTTATTACTGGTTTTAAACTATCTGTATGCCAAATTTCATCCATATCAGTTTTGATTTTAATTTTGAAATACACTTTCACATATTATAATAACTACCTATTAGTAAAGATTACTATAACTCACACAATGGGCCACTCACTTATTACTTTTTATGTTTTTGAAAAGTTTTCTACTTATGAAATGCTCGTAAATATGTGAGGTATGTACCACATAATTAATGTGTAGGTATGTCATGGTTTCGCTTTTAATTATTTTAACTATTGTGGTACAGTAATATTTGTACATCGTCTTCATATATCCTACGATATACTTATAATAAGTTTATGTAAAAGAGTAACGGTATTTCACGCGCATTCTTCTCCACACGAAAACTTTTTTTTTGATCTTTTGGAAGGGGCGACTAAAATTTATTTTATTTTATTATATTTTTACTTTCAAACGTAAAGTTTATTTAGTGCCTATTTGAAATAAATGTCTTGACATGACTAACCAAACCAACCTTAATACTATAAAAGCAAAAGTTGTGAGGATGTAAGTATGTACGTATGTATGTATGGATGGGTGTTGTTACTCTTTTACGCAAAAACTACTGAACGGATTTGAATTAAATTTGGCAGTTAGATGTTTTATAACCTCTATTAACACATAAGATACTGATACATTATGTTACCGAAATGCCCACAGAATCTAAACTTACGCGGGTGAAACCGCGGGGCGCACCTAGGGCCTTGTATAATATACACATCTGCCTAACTCTTCAAGGAGTATAGGTGGAAATTGGTAAAATTTTTAAGTTCGGGCGAAGGAATCTCTGAAATTGCTCAACGGTTCTTAAAAATTCTTCGACTTTGAAAATATGAACTTTTTATAAGGTTTTCTTTGTGGTAGTAAGATATATTATATAGAATAGTTGGCTTTCACAAGGACAGAGTTGTGACTAGAAAGTAATGTTAAATAATTCTTTGCAGTGCGCAAATGCACTGCTACATTAGTCCAGGTTCAACTTTCTCACTAAGTGGCCCACTTTTTAACAATTCAAAAGTGCCTGGCTTACGTTAAATTAATACTATGAGTTTTAGGGAACTTATGCACGACTGGTAAGCATCATAAGTGGCATGATAATTTAGCAGCCTGAATTTGCCCCATAGAACCTTACTCACATAACTGCTGAAACGTGGAGGTTGTATACACCTGAGCCGAAGCTTTTAAGGAATACAAGTACAGGCTTACTAAATACAGTTGAGTGGCCTTAGCAAGTCTGATAAATGAGCTGGTCACCCGGGCCGCAGATTAGGAAAGAAGGTGTGTCTGACGGCGGCAGGTCAATGAGGCATTCATTATCAGCCTAGGGTTCACAGTAGCCAGTCAATTTACATTAACAAAACACAACTTATTTTAACTTGCAACGAAAATAGGAACCATCTGGTTTATCGATTCAATTTCTGAATCAACTTCACAGATGTTTAGATGAACGTTAACGTCATTCCTTTCAATGGCATTTAGGCACCAAAATATCCTTGTAGTGCTGTTAGTCCCCTAAAACAACATGGTCTAAAATTGTGTAGGTACTTACGTAAATCTACATCTATGCTATATTAATATTACTAGCTTTCCGCCCGCGGCTTCGCCCGCGTTAACTTCGGTTTTATCGCGCTTTTTAGATTTCTCTCGGGAATATCAATTTTTTTCGGGACAAAAACCCTATTATTTAATCCGGACTTCTAACTTTACGTCTGCAAAATTTCAAAGCAATCGGTTCAGGAGTTACGGCGTGAAAGTGGTACAAACAAACTCACTTTCCGATGTATAATATTAGTAAGGATATATTTGGTGTACACATACAAATATTCCAGTAATCTCCCTTGGGAACTTGGTGTTTTTTTAGGACCAAAAGTAGCCTATGTTACTCTCCATCTTTTCAACTAACTATATGCCAAAAATCAAGTCGATTCGTTGCTTTATTAGGTTATATATATGGACGATATTAGGTGTACACATGCAAATATTCCAGTAACCTCCCTTGGGAACGTGATGTTTTTTGGGGACCAAAAGTAGCCTATGTTACTCTCCATCTTTTCAACTAACTGTATGCGAAAAATCAGGTCGATTGATTGCTTAGCTACGACGTGAAGGAAGGACAAACAAACAAACAAACACACTTTCACATTTATAATATTAGTATGGATAAAGAGGAAAGATTTGTATTTTTGTATGTAACGAGTAAACTCAAAAAGTACTGGACCGATTTTAATAATTCTTTTTTCGTTAGAAACTACATTATCTACGAGTTATTTTGAAAAAAAATAGGGTTCCGTAAGATATTTGGGTTTTTGAACACAAGGTGTAAAAAATCAACCAGAAAAGTTTCTTATTTAGCGTGCGCTGCCCAAAGTATAAAAGTTAGAACCATAAAGTGTCCTTATTAATTGTAGATCTTATCAATGTCTACAAAACATTCCGCGACATACTATACCTATCTATGTCGAGTGAGGCACAACAACCATTTTTTTATTTAAAAATCTTGAATTTTTTTGGACTATATTTAAACGCATTTATTTTACTCGTGCTATTAATCCTTATCAAAATAAATTATTAATAATCAAACACTAAGTACAGTTTATGTAGATAATATTTGGTGTTCTAATGATTAAAATTGGACGTTTGGTTTTGAAGTTATGGCGAAATTAATATATTACGATTTCTGCTGCACGGCCCGTTGTAAAGCGGGCGTCACTAAGGGACGCAGTGCACTACCTCCTGGATTTTTTAAATTCTCTGAACCCCGCTAGGCTACCACCTCATGAACTGCCGTTAAAAGTTGGCACGCCGATAATGCTTCTTAGAAATTTAAGCCCCAACATGTGTAATGGCACGAGACTTCTTATAAAGCAGCTAAAAGATAATTTAATAGTAGCGAAGATTATCACCGGCCCTGCAGCTGGTGAATTGACTCATATACCAAGAATACTCATGATTCCTACTGATTTGCCTATACCCGTTAAAAGGTTAAAATATCCAGTAAAAATTTCTTTCGCTCTAACGATTAACAAATCCCATAGTCAAACATTCAAATTAGTAGGAATTGATTTACTAAAATAATGTTTTACGATGGGCAACTTTACGTTGCCCTATCATTGGTCGAGGCTTCCGATCATCAGTATATGTTGTTACCTGAAAATAATTTTACGTCAAATGTTGTTTATAGAGAAGATCTACAATAATCGCTTTAGTTATCTATCCTAAAACAACGGGTTACACTCCGGGATCGGCAGAAGTGAATACTTAGAATTAATTACATTTAAATATTTTCATCATTAACAACTTTAACATCCTCATAAAGACAATCTATACGGCCTGCGGATAATGAATGCGTCGTCGATGTTAGTGTCGGTGTCTGTGAATTGACTGGGGAATCATTTTGCTGACCGTGTCTTTCCTGGGTAGGTGTTTTGCAGCGGTAACCGACATCCACGCGGGCGGAGCTGCGGGCGACCGCTATGTAGTATAAAACAAAGTCACTTTCTCTGTCCCTATATCCCTATGTATGCTTATTTATATCTTTGAAACTTTTATCTCTTTCCCTATGTCCCTTTATATGATTAAATCTTTAAAACTACGCAACGGATTTTGATGCGATTTTTGAAGTGAAACTTCTTTAGGCACGCTTGACTTGGGGAGTAAGCTGGCGAAAGCGTTACGAAAAATCATCGAGCAAGGGGAAAGGAAGTTAAGTGGGGTCCTATTTCGTCTGTACTACAAACAAGGAGTTGGCTCATGTAAATATTGCATGACAAGTCGAGTATGAAGTTGTGAGTTCGCATCTCGCCGAAGGCAATATATATTTTTTGGATCTTTTTAAGATTTGTTAACAATTGGCTTGTATCCTAAAAAATAATTTAATGCCCGTCAGATAGCTTTATAAAAAATATTGAACACATTATATTGATTTGAAATGTCGCATGACGTCACGCCATGGTGCAAAATATAGAACGGCGTGACGTAATTAGCCCCCACTCTGTAACTTTAATACGCTATATCTCAGTAATTTTTGGTAATTACGACAAAATAAAAAATACGGGTCTTCATTTTTTTTATTATCTGTAAGATGGACTAATTATTTTTTTGATTTTCATACCTTGGATACATCCCTATTGATTACCTAAGAGCACAAATAATTTATAAATTTCGTTCTGTTCTGGCCTTTATATTGTTTTATATATTTTTGCTGAACATTTCTGATATAATTGAAAGTATAGAAGCTTGAAGATATCGTCACAATACGATAATTGGACACAAAGTACAAATTGCTTTCGAGCCTCATAAGCTCAATTATTAAGCTAAGTACCTTGATTGATTAAGAACTATGAATTTCTTCGAGAACATGACGTTGGCTCATGTAAATATTGCATGACATGTCGAGTATGAAGTTGTGAGTTCGCATCTCGCCGAAGGCAATATATATTTTTTGGATCTTTTTAAGATTTGTTAACAATTGATTACCTAAGAGCACAAATAATTTATAAATTTCGTTCTGTTCTGGCCTTTATATTGTTTTATATATTTTTGCTGAACATTTCTGATATAATTGAAAGTATAGAAGCTTGAAGATATCGTCACAATACGATAATTGGTCACAAAGTACAAATTGCTTTCGAGCCTCATAAGCTCAATTATTAAGCTAAGTACCTTGATTGATTAAGAACTATGAATTTCTTCGAGAACATGACGCTGCGAACACCCCCCGACCCCCTCATTGATTAGCTCACCCCCCCGTGGATTATCTCGGGAACCAGAGGTCGTGGACTACCCGAGTTTGGGGTCCCCTGATTCACGAGGAAGAGCCCGACCTTTTGGCCCCGTGGGAATCCACTCCCCCCCTCTCGCCCTCCCCCCGCAACCCCACGAAACCTATGCCCCCCCCCCGACCCCCTTTAGTTACCTCACCCCCCCGTGGATTATCTCGGGAACCAGAGGTTGTGGACTACCCGAGTTTGGGGTCCCATGAATCAGGAGGAAGAGCCCGACCTTTTGGCCCCGAGGAAATCCACTTGCCCTATCCCACTGACTCACCTGGTGCTGCGCACTCAATCGTTGGCGAGCAGGCCGTGTCTTATAGGTTAGTTAGGTTAGGAATTGTGTGTGTTGTGCTGTTATCGTCCCCCTATTGGGACGCATAATTTTAATTCTAGTTTAAGTAAGTCTTTAATTTGAAAAGCAACCTCCCGTAGTGCCGATGTACTTTATCACAGAGATAAAAGACTATCAATTAAATTTTTCAAAAAGAGGGCGTTGTATGAATTAAATATTGTTATAAATTCATATTCTATTCAGTAATAATTGAAATTTTTGAAGTGAAACTTCTTTACGCACGCTTGACTTGGGGAGTAAGCTGGCGAACGCGTGACGTAAGCGTTACGAAAAGTGATCGGGCAAGGCGAACGGAAGTTAAGTGGGGGATATAAGCACAGAGGCGCCACCCCGTGGCGCGAGCTTGGTACTACAAGGTCTACAACGAGTTTTTTCAATAAAAATAGAAGATCTATGCAAAAATATTAATTTACCAATGAAACCATGAAATAAATTTAAATATTTATAGAAAATTAATATATGTATATGTGTATACATGTATATATTGTACACACACACACATATATATATATATATATATATATATATATATATATATATATATATATATATATATATATATATATATATACATACAGATGGAGCGAAACAAGTTTCACTTCAGTCGTGTGATCATAAGCACACTCGTTTTTTTTTTTAAATAGATAGAGTGATTCAAGAGGAAGGTTTATTTGTATAATACATGCACCCGTGCGAAGCCGGGACGAGTTGCTAGTATAATATAAAAATAATACTCACACCAAAAAAAGGACGCCTCGAATAATATGGTCAATGTCAAACAAGTCTACCGTTGCATGTTTCTAGGAAATTTATTTTATTTCTCCCGTATATGTAACAAAAGAAAAAAAAAATTCGGGTCGTTTACTTGCGGAGCTAATTAGGGAAATGAATTTTTTTATTGTTCCTTCCACAACAAGCGTTGTGTCGTTGTCATTTCATATACGAAAGTCAGCAAAATACATAAAATTATTCTTCGTGCGGTAGAAATTAGCTGAGATCATCTCTTCACAATAAGTATTATTGCGAATTTGGAAAAGTTTTAATCCTAACAAACTTAAGAAGAAAGACTTTATTTATAATTTAATATAACACCGGCCAGTCCTACACAAAACATAGTGTCATCATATCATGAAAATACATATTTTATAGCTTTTCACAAATAATTTGAATTAAAACCTACTATATTATACTCCTTGCTTAAAACTGGCAGTACCTACTACTGCACTGTACCCAATTTAGTTAAAACTGGTAGTACCTACTACTGCACTGTACCCGATTTACTTAAAACTGGCAATACCTACTACTGCACTATACCCAATTTCCTTAAAAGGTTTCAGTAAAATAGAACCTTCTTTGGTTTTCATAACAGTTAATACTTCCACCTAAGAATTGGCAACTCACACGGCTCCTATTTACAATTGCCCACTTTGGCCCATTTTCAATTGCAACTGAATTACAAGCTACTTTCTGGTAAAAAAAAAATTAAATTCCACATAGAAAGAAATAAAAAGTATTTATTTTCTCTCTCTCTCTCTCCCTCTCTCTTCCCCTGTCACTAGCATTCTGACATTTAGATACGTATTTCCGGTTATTTCTATATCAATAATAGTCTGTATGCCATAGAATAACACTTATCTAAAGGATTGAATGGTTATTATAATAAATTTATATATTGATTATGGAGTATTGTCCATAACATAAATGTTCATTTTCCTGCTAATGAGTAATTTTTTTGATCGAGAAATGCTCTCTTCTTCTTAGCCAATAGATTGCCTGGTTGGGATTACAGCGCCAAAGATAAACCCTCTTATTCATAAGCGTTGCTTAAAGTTAACTAGTAATTAGCAATTCTTTAACCATACATTTTTGACCTTTTAACGTCCATTAACTTTAATCATCGTTTATGAATAAACACCACAGTGTTTAAGGGGTTTATTCGTAAACGATGATCAAAGTTAAGTGACGTGCAAACGTCTAAAATGTATGGTTAAACAATCTCTAATCACTACTTAAGTTTAAGCAACGTTTATGAATAAGGGGGAAAATGTAAGTTGAAGACTGGTGACTAAATGCTGGCCTGTTGCATAACGTCTGCACTGCAGTCACATGATACATATCTAATTGAATAATATAAAAGGCACGATATGTTAAAATGGTAGTAAGTTTATAACGCACCTTTTTACGGATTGCATAAAAAATACTAAAAACATTTTAAGACATTTATTATAGTAAAGCGAGTTTTTCTATACTGTCAATGCCTAAGAAGCAAATAGTATACGCATATAATACCTATATAATTATGTACTCTCCCTTGTGTGACCTTTCCTTAATCAGCCTGTCTACTATATTATAAAAAAGAACCTTGAGAAAAATAAGAATGACCCATAAATAACCAAGTTACGAATAATCGAAGCTCCGGCTATGGCTTTGACTGCCTACACAAAGGTTATGAGTTCAAAACCCCATTGAACTTGTAGTGTACTTAAACAAGAACAATTTGTTTGTAGAGGGTAGACTCGTAGCACTAGTGCTACGAGAGCTACAAGTGCTACGAATAATTGTGTTATCTTTGATCATAGGAACTTTGTTTACTTAATAGTATTATGTACATAAGCGTCTAGAAGTAACATACATATAAATTGTACTGCGTTAGCTAACAAAACCAATAAGAAACTCCCAAAACTAAGTAAAAACAGTAACAAATCAATGCAACAGTTGACAGTAAATTATTTAGTTTTAAATATTATTGAAAGAAATTGGCCAAACGGATGCAATTTGTTTGTGATCATTTATCTCAGCAACTTCGAAGGATGGACGAATGAGTCCTTGGCTCGGGGCCAACCCCGGCGACAGCCAACTGACTCGCGTCTAACAACTTTATATCACTTTTACGTCGTGCCACTTCATGTCTCATGCATTTTTACTGCCGGTGGAATATTTCTAGAAACCTTTCTTAAAACATTCCGTCGTCAATAAAATGTATAGGTATACAACAGAATTCATTATACTTTATTAGCTTTCTCGAAGCATTATGAATAAAAATTTGCAAATTCTTTTACCTTCAATGCTGTGTCCACTATGGCAGAAAACTTTTCGTTTAAAATAAACAATCTTTGAAACATTAATCTTTTTTACGGGTAGTACCATAGTGGCTTCTTTTGTTTTTATTTATTTATTGTTGGACAAATCCACAATATTAAAGAAAACATTTCAGTATGTTTTAAAAACATGGGTAAGTATTACCATCTGCTCACAAAATCCACATATATATACAAAAACCCTCACATTTCTTACAGCCTCGTCAACGAAACTGCTCACACCGTAATTGTGTGTCACGTCTATGCGCCATAACTAAATAAAAACCTTTTAGGCCTGTCGAAAGTACCACGGCATTTCTTTTTTAAGTTCATCCCCTCCTTTAGGAGTTGGATACTGTGTGTCCTGGCCTTATAAATTAAATTCTGCAGTCACTAGACCGAAAATAGCTTCGCAGATTTAATAAAATTTGCCTACAACGGTCAACTAAGGCGGTAATTCAGTTACTAAAGAAATACAGAATACAATAAAAAATATTCTTATGTGAACTGAGAATAACAAATGACCTTATTCGTAAAACTTTTTACTTTGGACTGTTTTGTTGTGAGAACTTTTTAACTTACAGTCGCAAAAGAAGATAAGTAACCAATTTCGCCAAATATACTTGATGTTTACTAAGAAATGGCTAGATGTTTTCGAATGAAAATTAATTTGATAAATAAACAAACATATAGTATTATTGTAATTGATTTTTATTCGAAAATAACCATCCGTTTCTTACATTTTTTTTTTTTATAAATTATAAACTATCACTTGGCCGCAAACCCGCCTGATCGTAAGCAGTGATGCAATCGTTGATAGTAAAAAGCACTTTATTAAGAGCCTAATTCACTCTTGCCTTGATGATACTCAAATTGTAGTCCGACGGAAACACCGCCGCTGGCAAATTGTTCTAGTCCCTCGATGTACGCGGTAAAAGAGAGGAGGCGAAACGCTTCGTCCGCATCGTAGTGATGTTAACAACGAAAGTGTGGAAACTCGCCGTACAACGGGTCGTCCGATGGTGGAACGGAGATGGGGGAATTAAATCATGCAATTCCCTCGCACACTCACCAAAATGCATCCTATAGAACACCGATGGGCTGTCTACTCTGCGCCTGTGCTTGGAGACCGTTTTGAGTTAAATCAGGGTTGCCAATCACCCTTTTTAATAATAATATAATAATAATAATATATTTTATTTGCATTATTAGTAGGTACACAATGAAGATGTTCAGTTATACAAGATCCCTTACTAACTACCATAAATTAGGCATGCAAAAACAGATTTTAAATGAATGTCGTAAGATACAAAAATAATGTCATTAAAATTAAGAAAATGTCATTAAAAAAATAAAAAAGTATCATGTCAGGTTAAATAAAATTACAAATAAAATAGTAAATAAAAAATTAATAACAAAAGTAAAAATAAAACGAAATATCAATAAAAATAAAATTCAATCAGGATTACATATTCTCATCATTTATGAATTCGTCAATTGAATAGTAACATTTATTAATCAATAAATTAGACAATCTCTTTTTAAAAAGTGGAATTGTCTCATTTTTTATCTCATTGGGTATTTTGTTATATATTGTCGGACCCATACATACAACACTTTTCTTTAATAGGGCCCTTTGCAGCATCAGCCCAATGTTCCGTCTTTATCGTATTTTGTTGAGTCAGGTGTGCTACGACACCCCATGCGAACAACGCGTCATCTGCATCACGCAAGCAGAGTTTAACGAGCAACTTTCTCGTATACAACTTCCCGACATCAACCGGTTGGTAAGTGCCCGCCAGACATTGTCAGTCTGGCCGGAGGATCCTCCCTTTTTATGGAGGATGAGTGAACTTTACAAACTATTAAGACCCGTCTACACGCTCCGTCTTGCCTGCGCAGTCCAGGCCTGTGCAGTCATGACTGTACAAAAAGACGGAACATTCGGGACCGCGTGCGCTACCGTCTTGCCGTCCACATACATGCGCTTACAGGCATGCTCGCAGGTAAGACGGAGCGTGTAGATGGGCCATTACTCATATCTCTAGATTGGAGTGCTGCTGTTGAATAGTCTGTCCAAATTACAATGATCCTTATTTTCACTATAATAGAGTTGTAGTTGGACCGCTGCTGTCAAATCTAATGCCCCGTTACAGTTAGTTTAATCAGATAAAATTTTACACATATATTATTGATATTCAGTTATCACTTGAAAACAGAGAGTTTAAAGAATTTTTTCGCAGTTATGGCAACTGCAAAAAATTTCTTTAAACTCTTGGAGTTTCAATTTTACCGCCCTGACTGCTTCACACACCTGCACCCTTTTTTATCGCGGGTAGTCCTCATAGAAAACCCCCCTGACGAAATCAACGTAGGAACGGAGACAAAAATCCTTTTTTTTAAAACGTTATCCCATACTAGGAATTTCTCCTGTATCGTGGGTGCGTTTACAAACATATAAAAGTCACATACACAAAGAGCCAGACCCGGAACAACTAATTGTAGGCCATACAAATACACACATCAAAAGTGTCTAGGGATCAAGCATTTTTATGCGGATTTCTTGAGATTGAGATGTGGCTTTGTAATAAATTTATGATTTTATAAATTTATATGGATCCTTTTTGGTGCATTTCATAATTTGAATCAGGAACTGTGAATCAAATTCGAGTAAAAGATGAAAATCAGCTGTCAATATTTTCCCTATAAAAACATACAACGCATTGAAGACATTATTAGTGCTACTGTTTCCCTACTACTGATTAAAACCAACGTTATTATGGAGCGGCGACGTCATTTAAGCAGGGAAGAAATGCTCAGAGCCGTGGGAATGATAGAAGCTGGTTCCCGGCAACGTACTGTAGCTTTAGCTCTGAATACAAGTCAGAGTGTTATCAGTCGACTTTGGACACGTTACCGAAGCACTGGTACCGTGGCTGAGCGCCATGGAGGACGGTATCGCTGCACCACACGGAGACAAGACCGATACATTCAAATCTTAACTCGAAGAGTTCCAACAATAACCGCCATGATGTTAGCCGTGAGGCTTCATCACTCTTCAGGGAACTTAATTAGCGACCAAACAGTCAGAAACCGCTTGCATGAAGTGAACCTTCATTCCCGAAGACCGCTACGGGTACCACCTATAGCAATGCACAATCGTAGGATTCGATATCAATGGGCTCTTGAACACAGAAATTGGGCAGAAGAACAATGGCGTTTCGTGTGCTTTTCTGATGAGTCTCGTTTTGGTATGAGACCGGATACAAGACGTATACGACACTGGAGAACCCCTGGACGCCAACAGCGATTAAAATCCTGCCAGGAAGTCCATCCTTATAGTGGTGGAACCATCATGGTATGGGCGGGTATTTGGATCGGCGGAAGAACTGAGTTGATTTGGATCAGAGGCAACCTCAACGCTCAAATTTATGCTGAGACGATTGTATCAGACGTCATCGTTCCTCTACAAGTGCAAATCGGTCCCTTATTTCAGTTAATGCATGATAATGCACGACCGCACACCGCAAGAGTTGTAAGACAGACTCTCGCCGCAGCTAACATCAATGTCCTGCCCTAGCCTGCTCAGTCGCCAGACTTGAACCCGATTGAGCATGCATTGGATATGCTACAGAGAAGAGCTCTGCCGAATATGGAGGGTATCCAGTCGCAAGAAGACCTTTTTTTGTTGTTGCAACGAACATGGGCGGCCATTCCACAGCGTGATTTGGATGAACTCATTTTGAGTATGCCAAACCGATGTTCTTGTGTTGTTAGTGTTCGCGGTAGAAACACGGATTATTAATTGTTTAAGTTACCCAATAAAATTTTAGAGAAAACTGTTATTTCAGTCTTTTTTTCGAACTTTTGTGTTAGTGGTTCAAATGTCAAATATCCCTTTATTAGGAAAATGGCAAATTTCTTTATTAATGCAAAGGTGACTTGGTTTATCGTTACTGTGACAAACGAAAACACTTTATTTGATGAATCCTTAAAGAAAATTTTAATTAATATCAATCAGGAGAAAAGTTATTGCAAAAATATATGTTGATCCCTAGACACTTTTGATGTGTGTATTTGTTCCGTGCGGGAATCGAATCCGCGACATGTAGCGCAGCAGTCGATCGCTCAGCCACTGCGTCAATCGTGTTGTCAATTTTGTGTTAGTAGAGACACAAAAATATGTACTGCTGAGATCTATAGTGTCAAAATAGGTGTTAACACACCTATTTTGATCCTATAGATCTCAGCCTCCCAATAAAGCACTTGATTTCAGTTTTTATATTTACTGGGCGCCTAGTTACCCACAGGGGTTTTTGGGAGTCATACAGGACAACTAACGGATTGCACTGAACGGATACCTACAGTGTCCAGATATATGTAGGTAGGTATAGTAATAACTTCATACTGCAATATATGAGCCCAGTTGTGAACCAAGCATGTGATTATGGCAATAAATAGCTCTCTGGGAGAAAGACTTGTAGCAGAAATGTATTACGAGAATTTACCGCCTTATTACAAAACATGGATTTTATGTAGATCAAGTTTAAACCACCTAAATGATTATTGAATTATGCACCTAATGTTAACAACGTGAGGCGCATAATTCAACAGCTTCTAATGATAAAGCAAGTGTTCGTGTGTGGAATACTGCAGCCACATTTGGGCTGGTGCTGCAAAATGCCACCTGGCAACGACAATAATTACAGTCTCAGATTTGGTTCAAAACGGTCTCCTGGAGCACGGACGAGGAGTCACCAGCCTCTCGGTGTTCTATGTGATGCATATTAGAGATTGTGAGAGGGAATTGCATGGCATAATTCCTCTTCTCCGTTCCATCATCGGACGACCCGTCGTACGGCGAGTATCCACCCTTACGTTGTTGACACCATTGCGGTCTGGACGAAACTATTCGCCTCGTCTTTTATACCGCGTGCATCAATGGACTGGAACAATTATTCTGCGACGGTGTTTCCGTCTCACTACAATTTAAGCATCTTCAAGTCTAGAGTGAATAAGGCTCTTAATAAACTAGCACGCTTTACCCTTAACGATTGCATCACTGCTTACCATGCGGCCATCACCAGACGGGATTGCACTCAAGCACTAGTTTATATTAAAAAAAGGCGACCGCAGTACAGTAGGGAAAAAACTGGACAAATGATGAGCAAGTATACCCATACCACCACTGGGTTATGTTTATCACAATATAATAATAATATTTATTTATTTTCAAAACTTATACAGACAGGCTTATACTTAAGATAGTTGTTTAAATAGCTATTACATTATAGGTTCCTTTTATAATATGTTGATCCAGATTCTGCACACAGAATATACAGACAGAATCTCACTGAAGTCTTGAGCATTACTAAAACTGTGTAATTTCAACCAATCTTCGTTATAAACGGCGCACAAATTAAATAGACAATTCGGTGACCCTGTATGTATAATTTTGAACACTTCTAAGTCTTATTAATATACCTACTATGCAAAATAGCTCACTATGTAAATTTTAGAAGACATTTGATTCGAAACGACCGAATTTCCAGTCATATCGCTGAACACAGGAACAAGCGCCAAATGGTTCCGAAATATGTAATTGTAAAAATGGGACCGCTGAAAGCAGCCTAATAACAGTTAACAGAAAATATACTTGAAGTGTGAATAGCTAAGTAATGTGATGACGACTGCAGGTACATTTGAGGTCCTTCACCTATATTCTTTGCCTTTATCGACTACTTATAGCCATTTGCGAAAGCCCAACTAAACACGGGTACCTAAGTAAGATTTAAGCTATGTGTTATCTAATGATATAATATTATTGCTATGGTCAAATAATTAACTGTTAGTTAGAAAATAACCATTGGCGACCATTAGATAAATTAAAAAGTCATCAAAAATATGTATTGCTAAAATTTAACCATTATCTATAAGTTAACAATTGATCGAGTTTAAGTGTGGATCAAAGATCGTCACTTACTGGTGTCATGATACTGTTAGCGTATGTAGACAACCAGCTTTACTTTGAGTTACGTACCTACACACACGTATAGGTACATATTATGTTTATTTTTTATTATGTAAATGTCTTCACAACAATATAGGTTTGAGCGACCCACTGACTCGGAAAACACAGACAACCAAATGGAAAATTTGCTTACAACCGCCACGAGGTGCCAGTGAACTGAACTGAGCCACTAGCCAGAATTTGCCACTAAATTATTCCCATAAAATATAAATTCAATATACTCTACAGTTTTCTATAGTTAGTACAATATCTATAGGTTGAATGCAAACTATAGATATTAGAGATAGTACCCACAAAAAATAACGAATAGAAATTCGGCATTCATATGACAATACATTTTTGGCAAACACAAAGAAGATATTTATCATCCATAGTTCCATTTTTACCCAATAAAATATTAAAACATCTATTTTCTAATGGACCAATAATAGTCAATAAGACAGCGATAAATTTTGCGTATAAATTGTTTTTAAAAACCAAATATGTTACAAAAGTGTACGCATCTCGTTTATGTATACATATATGCAGATGCACATCATTAATTTCTTCCAAGGATTTGGCCTTGGAAGCTTTCATAAGATATTTTGAATGTTGGTAATTCCTATATTCCCGGTACTTATGTGCCTATATAACAAGTAAGCTTAATTAGCTACGATGTGGGTACAAAGAAT
Organism: Sesamia inferens; assembly: GCA_037179545.1. Taxonomy (NCBI): domain Eukaryota; kingdom Metazoa; phylum Arthropoda; class Insecta; order Lepidoptera; family Noctuidae; genus Sesamia; species Sesamia inferens. The sequence goes on along the minus strand of CM073934.1, from coordinate 22,709,727 downwards.
AGATCCTTTAAACAGTAGCAAAACAAATGTGTGTAACAAAGAACCTTTTTCAAGCCCTTCCTCGGCTACAATAAGTATTATTAACTTTATTTGGGTACCATAAAGATTAATAAGTTGGGTACCATAAAAATAATATAAAAAGTAATTAAACAATATCACTAATATGTAGGCAGGTAAAGCACTTCATTATACACTGCTGTAAAGTAACCTGCATTTAATAAATTGCAGTCATTCACTGAAGTGTAAATATCAAACATGCAATTTACTTGGCTTGAAACTTTATTCGTTGATTGGCATTGTTGAACATGTTTACAACGTATAAACAAGCATTCATGAGTACTACTGCAGAAAGGTACTGCAGCATTCTGAAAATATCATTATTTGCTTTAATAGAAATAGTGTTATTTTATGAATAACTATTACCTTTATGCGTCTTTTCTTCAGCTCAAATTATTTGATATGGTAGCAAGAATAACTTTTCATGTATCTTAAAAATTCTAACCTACAACAGCTGCTGCTATCTACTATCCCTGTGACCTACTAAAAGAGAAGCTTCAAATCAATAAAATCCTATACAAACAACAAGCAGATGACGATAACATAGCACTTTGTTCCATTGTGTCATATTCCAAACAATTAAATAGATTTGTTGACTTACTGTACAGCTATCTTTTTTTAGAACAAAACAATATGCTTAAAAGACAATGCTTGCGGAGGGCATTTATGACGTCACGGGAGCGTATGGGTGTCGGAGCGGGGAGCAGGGGGGTCGGGGTTCAAGGGCGCGAATCTAGGTTAATGGGACACGGACGAAGTTGGGCTACCGGATTTACTACGAACACTGGCTCACGGCAGACTAACTTCCTGATTGATTCTGCCATATTACATAATGAGCCTATAATGTTTCCACTATTGGGCCACAGGTCTTACGGTGTGAGGGAATGAGCCGTAATCTACCACGGTGGAGGAGTATGGATTGATAGATGTTACATATCTTCAAAGATTTTGGCTCTAGGACATGCCAGTTTCCTTCACCGTTTTGAGAGCAGTGGTGATGAAATTACTACACAAAGAATAGCGCCTGATGGGGTTCGAACGTACGACCTGTAACTTGTAAGTCGTGGCCAATACCACTAGGCGACCGCTACTCCTCTGCCATATTATTGCATACCTATATGCGGTCTATCAAAGATATAAAAAGTCATCAAAAGTAATCTTTTATTGCTAAAGATATTAGGTGTAGATACCTAATCCGTTTAGATATTATTCATCAGTTACTTAATTTCTTAGCATAAAATAAGGGTGTATATACATACAGGTTTAATTATAAAGGAGCCTGTAATTTACGGCCCAGTGGCGTCTATACAAATTATCCGGTTCAAAGCACAATCTGTGAATATTTTCCACCTGGCCGATAACTGGCCGAAACTCGACACATCAAAAGAACCATTCAGTTAGATCAAGAATGCTTCGACATAGAATTTACGTTTAATTTTGCACGAATAATTCAGTCATTAAGTCTTGGAAAGGAAAGAAAAAGAAGCCCTTGAAGAACAAAGCGTCCTTCGATTTGATAACAAAATACCGGTAATGAAATCATTTGATACGAATTTATATCAGACGGTAAAAGAATTTTATAAATAAACATACATGAGCCCATAATGGAAATAAGAGTTGACTCTTATTAAAAATAAGAAATAAGGCTCAACAAAAAATCGAAACATTAAATTATTAGACTCTAAAAGCAAGTTAAGCTGAACATTAGACCATTGTTATTTGGCTAATCGACACGTGATCTTTGGCTAGCGTGTCCGATATTTCCACAAAGCATGTTATTACTTGAGGGAAAGCGGCGGCATACCCTTTCTTTATGCAATTCCACCAATCACAATAAATCTGATGAAAACACGAACTTCAACTTTTTTGTATTCAGAATTTACACAATGTCAAGTAACTATCTAGTCGCCATTATGTAACGCCATATTCGATTTCATTATCAACCATTTTATCGTCCCACTGCTGGGTACAAGTCTCCTCTCATTCTGAGAAGGATTGAGCGTAATCACCACGCTTGCTCAATGCAGGTTGGCGATTTCAGACTTAAAGTCCAGGTTTCCTCAAGATGTTTTCCTTCATCTTCAGTCATTGGTGTCCAAGATATACTTGACTACTTTCTGCTTTTTTTTTTAATAATTATAAACTAGCGCTTCACCGCTATCCCGCCTGATGGTAAGCAGTGATGCGATCGTTTATGGTAAAGCGCGCTAGTTTATTAAGAGCCTATTCACTCGGAAAAACTTAGCGAATAGGAAGGAAGACGGCAGTTGAGTGAGGTGATGCAATGTTAAGCCCAACAACACGACCAACGATGCTGCGCCAAAGGGAGATTGATCTGAAGACCCTCCACGACCAAACTCCCTACACAGCAACATTAGGCGCATCGTACCCGGCACACTTCGCAACACAACTGCTCAGACCCGTCCTTCGTACGGCTTCACCAGACATCATGCCGGAACACGACAAATCGCTTGGCGGCAAGGCTTTGTCTGGTGGGTGGTAACTTCTGCCGGCGGCCGATCTTATGCTCTCTGTAATGTCATGCATGTCCTAGAATCCACAATTCCAAACCATGTGGATTTAGGCCTACTCTCTCTCTCTCTCACTCTCTCTCCAAGAGCAGGCCTGTGTCCCAACAGTAGGAACATTACAAGCAACACCCTAATTGCGTAACACACTATTACTATAAAGTGGAATCATTTCGAAGCATTTGCTAATCTATTGCTCCATATCTTCGAAAAATTGTCTCTCAAAAACGTAAATGATGCAATGAATGTTGTTCAACTGTCAAAATGAAACCCATTGCTACTGATAGTGTGTTACGCAATTGCCACACCATGAAGATCTTTGGGAGGATTATAGACTCCAGGATCGGTCTCGGAGTGCCGGTTTCGTGGCCGGCTGCGTGACACCAGTCAGCGAAACACGACGCCGATGATCCGCGTACAGTAGTTTTAGTTGTTATGTTATATGTATTTATAGTATTTTTAAGTTTTTATAGTATAGTATTGTATTTGTTGTGAAATTTCTTATATATTAGTTTACAAGTATTTTTATGTTATAGTTTGTGTTGTATTTTCTATGGACCCTAGTGGCTTGAATTAAATTAATAAATAAATAATATGGGTTTTGCCCAGGGTACGGAACCATGGACCCTATCTTCGCACTGAGGATCACTATGAAGAGATACAGATCGAAGAATACACCTAGGCATATGCTCTTTCTAGATATGCAGAAGGCCTTCGAATGTGTCCCTCGCGGGGTGATCTGGTGGGCGCTGAGGTAAAAAGGGGTACCAGCAGCCTATGTTGACATAATAAGAGTACCTCAATTCCGATTCCGTTGTTAGGACCGCTGTTGGCGATACTAAACCCTTCCCCATCACCGTCGGAGTCCACTAGGGATCCGTCCTCAGTCCGATTCTGTTCAGCGTGATATTAGACGTCTTGTCGGACAGCATCAAGGATTCACATGAGCAACCTCCCTGGCTACTCATGTATGCTGACGATATCGCGCTGGTGGACGCGGACAGGGAACGGTTGGTGCGGTGTTTGAATGCGTGGAAGGACTCGCTCGAGAACTGAGGTCTGAAACTCAACGTGGCGAAGACCGTGTACTTTGCCAGTAACACGACAGACCCCATGTAGCACATACATGGGGTCACAGGCATAGGCGGAGACATGGTCGAGAGCACAGACCAGTTTAAATACTTGGGGTCTGTTCTTCACGCATCCGGCGACATTAATTTCGACGTCAGGGCACGTATTTCCGCAGCTTGGGCAAAATGGCGTGAGGTGACAGGTGTCATTTTTATCCCCAAAATGCCGGTTAAGCTTAAGGGACAGGTCTATAAGACCATCACTAGATCTGTTCTTCTTTAAGACAGTGAGGCGTGGCCTGTGCTTGGGCGACACAAGTAGGAGCTGCGTCTCACGCAGATGAATTTGCTGCGGTGGATGTGTGGAATTACGATGAAAGACCACATCAGGAACTCCCGCATCCGTGGCGGTCTTCGTGTCCGTGAGATATCAGACAAACAGCATGAGGGTCGCCTACGCTGGTACGGCCACGTCTTACGCAAAGCGGCATGTTACGTGGGTAACAAATGTCTTGCCATGGCGCCTCTGCCGAGCCGGGGTAGACCAAAGAAATGCTGGCTTGATGTTATAAGAGATGACATGCGTGCCAACAATCTCTTACCACAGGATGCTAAAGATCGCGCGAAATGGATGAGAATGTGCAGGAAACCGAACCGCGGGCTCCAAAGCGAAAGCCGCAGATGCAACCGGGATAAACGCTGAGATGATGATGAAGATGATGAGTGTGTTACGCAATTATCCGGCTCATATTAAGTACAAATATTATATATAATAACATAATAATTAATAAGTACAAATATTATATATAATAATATAATAATTAATAAGTACAAATATTATATAATAATAATAATAGATATAATAATTAATATTGTATATTACATTCATTCATATCATTTCTTTTCTTCAAAAACAATTCACACAAACAAATCGAAATAGAATCCAGCCTTCAATCAACATAATATGACATATTATTATGATGATTGAAAATGTCTTATTTGTTGTTTGTTCTAATAATATCTTCCGTTAAAACGTATATCTCTAGTTGCTAGCATCTGCAATTTTCATAAGAAGTAGATCCAGCCTTGCGACCGGCTGAGAAGCCTTTTATTACGGATAGTGTTCGGTTATTTATAGCTTCAAGGTTTTATATTATTTCCTATAGAGTCCAACTACTTCTATCTAGTGGTAGGTAAAAGTTATTTCAGAACGTAAATAGGACTGCTGAATGTGCAAACTGCGAGTTTCGCGCAAGTTATTACAGCTAACTGGGGAGAAATTACAACTTTGAAGTATTTATTCGCAAACTCTTACTGTGAAGTAAGAGTACATTATGTATATTACGTTTTAGCTCCCCGCGAAGTGCAAATATTTGTATGCATGATTATGAATATTTGCACTGGTCTGGTCGTGCCTCGGAAAGCACGTTAAACCGTTGGACCCGGTTGCCATACGAGCATCTAATGGCAGTCGTTAGGGGTGTTGGAGCCCTCAAAAGTCCAACAATTGGTTCAACTGAAATGCTTTGATTTCGCCTTCGGGTTGTGGAGGTCAGACGGCAGTCGCTTCATGGAAAATATCGAAATTTAGCCAATATCGGCAGTTTGACAGCTAAAGCTGAAAAAGCTTCGGATACGACTGGGATTAAAACTGAGATGATGAATGTCGTAAATATCGAGCTCGTTTATCGTTTAAAGTTTTGCTTATAGTGTCCTACCTATCTTGAAAACTAGTAATCAAATCAGATAAGAACAGGCAGAATTTAGGCTACTTAAATGATGTTTAAATAAAAAAATCTCTCCTACCACCACTTCTAAACCTGCCTCCGGTTCCGATTCCGGTTCGGACTCCGACTCCTTTTCCGGTTCCGATATAACTACCTCCGTTACATCCCTACTTCCAACTAAGCTGTGAGTTACATGCATTTTATTTTAATATTTCTGTCACACATATTCCAAAAGAAATAACGCATTGTGACAGTAATAGCGGCACATAAAGGATATGCCGATTCGCCAACTACAAAACAAAACGTTGGCGACAATAAATACATTTTTACCAAAATTCACATCGCAATCGGAAAGTCCGTTGGCACATAAATGGACTAATTTGCTTCGAGCCGATGAAACAGTCGAAAATAATGGAACAATTCTGTTCTACGGAGATAGGGCGTGATACAGACTACGGACGACTTAACACGGTACGCTTGCGAAATACTGACAAGAAAATATCTCTCCACATCTCATTACATATTTTAGTAATACCATACCATGAACAATAATCATCAAATTCTTTAAAAGTAGGTATTCATTACCAGTACCTTTTTCTGAAATAATAATATTTACCAGCTGTCACATAATATGTTTTTGTTTTTGTGGACTGGGAAATCATCAAAGGACCTCCATAGTATGCTCCACCGTGTCCTCAGGGCGATCTACACAGTGGTGACACTCTGGCATTTCCTCCCGCCTTATACGGAACAGGAACCGAAACAGGTGTGTCCGTGGACCTGCGTCAGGCGGAAGGTGATGGCGCCGCCGTGGCGCCTCTCTAGCTACTCCTGAAAGAGGGGACTTACCGTCGCTACATAATATGTTCATGCCTAAGTGAAGTTAAATGTGGTATCGTGTTGTATTGCACGCTTAGCGCGGTTGCAATATATTTGAAAAAAGCAAGCATGAAAAAAAAATTGGCTGTAAGAAGAGAATGTAATGACTCGTCATCGTTCAAACAGCTTCCGAGTGCTGCGCAAACAACTACGCCTTCATTTTAGTTCATCGTTAAAGAGTGAAAAACAACCTCTCAATGAGAACTGGAGCGAGAGTGGGCGGAAACTGACAGCAAACGAGAGAAGTTGAGCGAGAATTTCCTTAGAGCAGGCGCGCAGGCATTGTCTATGGGCGCTAAATGCACCCTGTCACCTAACACATTCATCAAGAGATCATTCAGCTTACGAAGGTATATAACTATAAAAATACACACACTGACATTTAATACGGTGCAGGTATTCTCATCGCAATTAAGTATTTATGTATATTATGATGTCATTTAGCAAAGAAAATTTTTTGTAAGTTCCCGTGAAGACTTAAACGTACCAATTAGATCCTACCCACACCACAATACACAAAGACACAACTAACATACTCGTAGTAGACAGAACATTCAGCCGACGTTACATAATATACGAAATAAGTAACCTATCTCAAATATTATTATAGAGGGTGTATCTGACATCGACGCACAAACGAGTACCATGGATCCAATACATGATTCTGAACCCCCCGAAGTGGTGGAATATTGCGTCGGCTTTTTCATGATTTAAAAAAAAATATATGTAGTTTTTTTCACTTTAGACCGTTCATAATTGCTATACTTTTATAACCCAATAAGATTTTAAAGTAAAAATTAATTAATTCGCTAACTACACAAAAAAGCACAATGAAAACAAAACTCGAAAAACTATCTTATCAGCTGATTTAATAGAGTTCACATCAGAATCAACGTCATACCTACAAACCCGCACGGCGGCACGCTTGCAACGTTCAAGGCCCGAGCCGACACATTTTTTTAAACACTGTTATTTTTGTAACCGTTCACTAACGACTTAAATGATTATCATAATTTTATTAGTGGCATGCGATCTAGCCTTTCCACGAAGTTTGCGTTACGATGTTAGATACACCCTGTATATACACACGTAGTGGGTAATTGCGATGGTTTCTATTCTACCTACAACAATAGCTAAGTTTTCACCAAATCTGTGTCAGACTTCCAAAACGCAAGTATACTTAGTTTTCGTATACCTACTTTAGTCTGTGGCAAAAACTAAATACACCGAAGTAAAGTACTTTACCTACGTTGTACTGTTTTTTACGAAATCGTTTATTTTTTTTGGTTTTCATGTTTTATGTGATCCAGGATTGTTGAAAAATATCCATGAAGGTACATAAAAAATACATAAAGACGAAGAACGTCCTTTTTGAAATATGTTAAAGTAAATTGGAACTAAAGCTACCTGAATTATTGATTGAAACGTCAATACTTCGCTATTACAAAATATAGTGAACCGCTTACGCTTACAAAAGGTATTTTTATTTCAATGCTTGTCGATGCAAACTGAATGTAGGTTATTGTTAGTTTATGGAAGGCACAAAGGCTTTCGATCAAATAAGCGTGTCTCCTGTGATTTACGAGCCCGAACCCTTCACTGAAAAGCTATTGTTTATTCAATTAAAGGCGCGTTACAGGTTTAACGGCACTCATTGTTAGACTAGAAATGACTGTATATTAAGCTTTAATTTTGTTTCAACTGTTCCTTCCGTCATTCGACATTCGTATGTCACAGTTAAAATACCTACACATTTTGCCATATAAGCTAAATAATTAACTAAATGAATATAAAGCAATAATTTCTGCCCTGACATCGTTCGTGTATTTTCTTGTTCCTCGATTCATTTTTGTTTCGCTTAGTGCTCTTTCTTATTTCTTTCATTTTGCTCAGCTCCAAAGGGTTAACGTAAGTAGCCTTCCTCAAGAAATGCGCTTTCAAATGCAAAAAGATCGTTTTAAGCACAACTGGTGCCTACTTTCGGAGATTAACTGGTCCAAAACTCTTTAGCTGTATAGATATATGCCTTTTTTTCTGTTTTTTTAGCCTGCTGTGCCTGCAGTGAGTACACTGGGCCATGTTCGCCCTGCGAGCGTTAGATAGTCGCAATGTCTTCGCCATGGATAATCGGCATAGCGAAGAAATTCCTCAGGCGTCCAGTGAGTGACGGTCTTTGCTCTGTTGATTTGTAATACAACATAATCCATTATTTAAGTTAGCCATATCTGCTAATCTAAATAATGAAAGTATTATCTATATTAAATGTCATATTCTCTTGTGATAACATCGTACGATAACGCTCACATACAACGCTCATTTACAACTCAGTCATCGAAAATGGAACTTTTATTTCCAATTGAACTTACATTATCTCATTCGAGGAAACTCATTGAATATTCCTTTCACAATCAAATATTCCATCTACGTGCTGAATTCACTTACAGGCATATAGGAGCATTGAGGAATGTCAAATACCTTCTACCTTCTATTCTTAGCTGCAGGTTCACGTAATGTCGGTGAGATGGTTCAGAGACAAAGAATTTCTTCGAATATAATTAAGTGATAGTGCTTAATATGTGCCAACTTGCCCGTCATTGCGTGTCAAGGTCTTTGCTGTTTTTGTGGAAAAAGAATGTAGGTTGTATGAGAAATATGTCGTTTTTTCAGTGAAGTTTTTGTAACTAAAAAATAATAATTTACTCTTTTATGATACGTTGTATGTTTTTTTTACAAGTAAATAAATTCAAAACAAACACGTATGGATTCTAATGAGACTGTTTAAATAAGTAAATCACCTCTTAACTGAAAGAGTGAGTACGCAATTTCAAAGTCAAATCGTTTATTTCAAATAATAAGATAATTGAAAGACTAATAATAGTAGAGATGTTCAAAACTTCGTGCACGAAGTTTTGAACATCTCTACTGTTTTATTAGTCTAAGTCGTATGAACATCGAAATTAATTATTAAATATAATTTAATTATATGTACTAAGTACATGCATTCCGATCACAGTACTAGAATTTAAAAAAAACTAATGTACATGTATGTATATGAACCAAAGTGCCAGTGTATGTACCAATGTAGGTACCCCATATGTGGGGGTACATTATTATATATGTATGTAGTATGTAGGTATTGTACATGTATGTATAGTTAGACAAAACATACCAGTATGTGGGCATAAAATTACATGAAGACCCACAGAAAGGTTGATTTTACATTTACTTAATACATAAGAAATAAAACCAACGTGAAACTGAATACGAAACGAGTTCGCGTGTCAAATGACCTTTAAACATTTCCGCTTAAAGAGTTCGAGTTATGTTTTTGTTATTCGGTATACACCCGAATAACAAAAACATAACTTTAAATATTTTAGTAAATGCAAAATTGCTCATGGTTTTATGTATGTAACTGTTACACGTTATTTTCTTTTGCCTTAATGCTGGGATGAGGTCTTCCCATACTTACTTACCAGTTTTCTTTGTAAAACATGTAATGGAAACGGTATATATTCCAAGGACTTACTTACACTGATACCAAAAACCGAACTCTTCAAATTGAAATGTGTTTAACATCACTTTGTGACCACCACCACGTGAAAACTTAGCTAGATATGTACATATTAAATCTAGGCTGCGTGCTGACATGTTTGTTATAATTTTTAATTTAAGAAACATCTAATTGAGTTAAAACTTTTCTCAAAAGCCTAGAGGCTTTAAAGAATGGTCTTAAAAAATTGCTGGTCTTGAAAGGCCAGCCTTTCGGTATTCTATAAGTCCCATTTTAGAGAGTGTGCGTGGTAATCACATGACTTATTCTGAAACCTTTTTTTTTAGGTGTGGATGGGAAATCATCAAATGAAGGGCATGTCAGACTTTTACTGACTAAAACCCACCCGTGTTCCTTCACTTGCCTGTGCACCAGGGCCACGGTTTCTCTTTCAAGCAACCCGCAACTCTGACCCCGGCATCACTTTCGTAGACCCCGTCACGATGTGCTGACATCTCTTCCACCATCATATTATATTCTGCCACCATCATTCCGTCATCGGCCGACCCGTCTTACGACATGCATCCAACCAACATACGTTGTTGACACGGACGAAACATTTCGCATCGTCTTTTATACCGCGCACATCGAAGAACTGGAGAAATTTGTCTGCGCAGTTCTTCCCGTCTGGTGTCTTCAAGAATGAATAGGCTCTTAACAAACTAATGCGCTTTATTATCAACGCTTGCATCACTTACCATCAGGCGGGAGCGCGGTCAAGCTATTGATTGCTGCGCTGCGTGTTGTGGGTTTATTTATTGCACGTAACAAATACCTATGTATTTGTATGACTTATAAGTAGTTGTTCCGGATCTGGCTGTTGTATGCGTGAATTTGTATATTTGTAATCGCACCCCCAATAGTAGAGAAATTTCTAGCGTGGGTCAAAGTTTATAAAACAAAAGAAAAGTGACCTAGATATTTTTTCTCGCATATTCCACCAAATAGTGGTGGGTATCATTTAAAGCGGTTCCTAAGACAATTTTTTTTAGGTACCCGTTTGTGAGACATTCAACTTCAAAGCACTTTTTTTTTGTTATAGAAAGCATTTTTCCAGATTCAACGCAGCTACTTCTATATAATTTAGTTGCAACCAGTATTATACATTAATAATTGTTTTATTTAGGTAAGATCTATGTCTATAATCTTACCGTATGTATATAAGATATATCATCTATCTAGTCACCAAGGCCGGAGTCATCCATGTACTTACCGTACCTACACGTATATGGAGGTGGAGAACCCTTGAGCAAACATGAAAATCCTCTTTGGCTCGCTCAGCAAGCGAATGTGTCCCAGTTTACAACGGGTGCACATCCCACGGGCATCGTAAAGGAGCCTGAGGGTAATGGCCAGTAAATTTTTACTACTCGAACACAAATCGCATAAAAAAGTCAAATAAGCCTGTCTAGAGAGTTTATGAGATAAGGAACGACACTAAAATCCTAATTTATTTTCAATTAAACAATTACAGCATTCCGTTTATTGTTTTTCATTTATTACTAGCTGCGTCCGAATTTTCTGGTTCGGTTTCCCTTGGGCAGTATCGAGGCATAAATGTGTTATTCCTGATTATAAACCACTAGCTACGCCAAGCGGTTTCACCCGCATAGGTTTCGATATGCTCAGCTCCTATTGGTCGCAGCATGATGTTATATAGCCTATAGCCTTCCTGGATTAAGGGGCTATCCAACGCTAAAAGAATTTTTCAAATCGGACCAGTAGTTCCTGAGATTAGCGCGTTCAAACAAACAAATATATTAATATTTATCTAACGTATTTGTTTATAAAATTATTGTAAATTGAATACTTATTTTTTATTTGATTAATTACAATACAGGTATTTAACATATATACACACATACACACACATTTATGCATGTCCCAACATTTTTATGTGATTCTGTTTAAGTTTTTCTATCATTTGGATTACTATTATTATATCATTTATATTATTGCGGACTGTGTTTTTGTAATTCTAGCGTATGGCACTCGTGGGTTGCAACTGAAAATCAGCGTCAGATGGTACACTTCGTGTTGTCATCTGACATTATGCTGAGCTGAGGCCCTTTTGGCATTTCAAGCCAAGTGTTATAGTTTTAAATTTATGTATCTTGCTGTAATGTCAATAAATGCATTTTTCTTTCTTTCTTTCCTTCAAACAAACTCTTCAGCTTTATATATTAGTATAGATTTGTGTGCCAATTATCGTCCAAATCCGTTCAGCAATTATTGCGAGAAAGCGAAACAAACAAAACTCACTATCACATTTATCACATTAGAAAGGATTCGGTCAAGACGCAGAGTAGGGAAGCCACCAACAAGGTGGACTGATGTCTTGGTGAAGGTCAAAACCAATGGATACGGGCAGCACAAACCCAAGGCTTTCTACAATGTACCGGCATTGTGAAAAGCCTTCGAGGAGTCCTTTAGCCAGCAATGGAGGTTCATTGCCGGACAAAGGCCTCCCCAAGGTTTCAGGGCTTTCTTCTCAGCCTAAAGAGGTCTATAGGCTGAGCAGAAGAAAGATCCTCATAATATATTATGTGTATAGTAAAAGCTTCTATGGTTCGATAAACGTTAAGGAACGCTGACAAGCTGAATCGAAGTCGAAAAAGAAGACTTTCAGTTGGCACAAATTAATAGTAATCCCACGCCACTCTATGTACCTACGTCCGTATAATATGTACAAAAGAAAACCTGCCTTTTCTTATAAACACAGACGAACGTGAAGAGTTCTTAGTCAATATGATTTCTGAGATATTTCAGAAGTTTTCTTAACCTATATCTGGAATCGTAACCCTTGGGACATTAAAAGCATGTCCAAATCTAGTTTATGAAATAATATTTAAGTTTTAAAATATATGCTGTATATGAACTTAATGTGAGGGGGTCGTCGCTCAGGCGGCGAGCCTACAGGGAGCGGCCGCCGCAGGAGACCGCCGCCACCTAAGACGCGGGCTGACCCGGACCTAATCCTTACCGGGCGGCGAGCTGCCCACTGCTCGCCACCCGGTAAGAACCAGGCCCGGGTCGACGGCGCGTTGTATTTCACGTGCGCCTCATAGAGAGGCCAGCACATCGTGACGGGGTCCACGAAGACCGATGCCTCTTGGATCAGGTTGCGGGTTGGTGTGGTGAAGAAACACGGGTGGATTTTAGTCAGTAAAAGTCTGACACGCCCTTCCGCTCCGCCCAGTGCGGGAGAGGTCATCTGATCTCCCTCAAGTGCTCCGCCTTCTCCTTTGCCAGCATCATTGCATCACAGAAGAAGGTGACGGCCTGCCATGCACTCGGGACCATGGTCTGACGCGAGAGATCACCGCCGATCACCACCACGAGGACATGGCGGTGCCCTACCCAAGACAGGCAGACCTCCACCGTATGCTCCACCGTGTCCTCAGCTACTGGTCAAACTTTAAATCAATTTGTATTCAAATCTCTGTTATTCACCGAGCCATTACCGAATTTTCCTTTATACGGCTTTGTTTCGAACAATAAAAGTGACACGACTTATGTACATAAGTACAGAATTAATGCGGAAAATGCGTGAGTTTATGTACAATAGAAGAAGAAGAAATAAACAAAGATAACATGTTTATTTGCGTTAAACATGAAGTAAAAAACAAAAAGTATAAGAAAGAGATGGAGAAACATACCTCACATCCACGCGAAACGGCATTATGCTGCGCTATCGCTCAGCATTATGCTGCGATCCTAAGCAACACAGAGCCCAGTTCTATTTTTTCAGAGGCAACCGGCGCCAGTATGTATGTAAAGATATCAAGTAAATAAAATCATGACAATTCGGTAATATTTACTGCTGAACAGGGTTTCCTAATAAACCGAAATATAGCTTGTCTATGAAGTCGTGAAAATGGATGTTTCTTGAACTAACAATTTTAAAAGTAGGGCAACACTAAATCTTAGTAAGTAATTACAAGTATATCGAATGTCATCGGCAGTCATCGATTTGTTTTGTGACTTGTTATTTACTGAAATTTGTATTAATTTTTAATTCTATTTAGACAAAACATCGAAGAATGTGTTAAATATGAGAAAAACAAACCGGAGTGGAGCTCGGGAAATTATTTTTAAAGTTTATCATCAATGTTTGTTAGTACACCGCGCTGGACAAATTTTATCAAATATGGATGATATTTATGCTTGAACAGTTTTAAGACTAAAATAAGGATTATTTACATTGCGCATTTATAGGTTAGACTGCAAGTAAAAGCAGACCATATTGTAGTGCGTTTTGATATTTTAGGTTATTTAATTTACCGCTGATTTTAAAAATGAATTATATCATGTTGGGAATTAAAATAGTGCTATCCATCTTCTGATAGAAATTACATATTATTATTTTTAATCTTTCAGGAAAATGTGAGAGTAAACCCTTTATCAAGATATAATGAGTTAGTTATTCGCTTAACTGAAGATATCAGGCTGATGACAGCAATAGCGGAGACTTTGTTAGTGACGCAGCTGACAATGAAAATACTTTTTAACGAAGAATATTTGGAATCAGATGATGTAAGAAATTATTATGTTTTGGAATACTTTTCATTGGTAAAATCACGGTAAAATGTATAATAATAAATAGATATGTATGATTTTATTTTTTGTTTTACTCATATTATTTAAACGCCAGAGACCATAGATTTGTGTTTTCATTAAAACCAGTTTTGCTTCTAGTACAAAATAATGTGCTAGTATCAAAATGATTTCAATCACATTAACAGGGTTGCTATATGCACGACCGCAGCGCCCTCATTTATTTTCACGATTTTATAGACAGACTATACCTAACGAACGGTCGCTATAGGGAAAATTGCCATAATCAATTCGCTTGACAAACATTGTGCTCACAATATACCTACTATGTTTATTGGTGTTTAGGGGAAGCTTCTACCCATCGTCTCAACATTATCCCTTAGTCACCTTTAACGACACCCACGGTAACCTCACTCTTTGCCAGAAAAGACACGCCAAATTAAATGAAACGAAGTTATTTCAGCGTCACTTCGCCCAAATAAAAGGTATATAATTATTTTTTCTTCAAATCTCTTTATGCTTTCTGTAGAAAAAAAATACAACAGAAAGCTAATACTTCTTGGATTGACCTGTGTCTTAACTATCAATAGGGTATTAAAAAGTTCTACCTCATAATGCTTTAAATATTAAATACGTCTAGACCTTGTCTATTTCAAACGACAAAATGAATAAAAAGGGCTATTGTC
This sequence comes from Sesamia inferens, assembly GCA_037179545.1. NCBI lineage: Eukaryota > Metazoa > Arthropoda > Insecta > Lepidoptera > Noctuidae > Sesamia > Sesamia inferens. The sequence goes on along the minus strand of CM073934.1, from coordinate 22,694,670 downwards.
CTACATAACACTGCTATTTATTTAAAAGACGTATGAATAAGGTGAGAATGCTTGCTGAATACCTTGCTGTAAATAACCTACTATTATACTATTAACACTCCCTGCGGTAAGGTAATGAGCTTATATTACACATGTACCGACTCTTACTTTATACTGCGTTTATGGTATTACGAGATATGTACATATGTAAGCATTTATTCCGAAACTGACCTAAGTCCATATGAATATTACGATGTAAAAAAAATTGTTTAGTTTGTTTTTAAATTGGTATGGACGGAGCAATGTTTGGAACTTTGCATTTGATAGCCAAATAAATCCTCGAGGTTCGCTTTAGCCAATTTAATGCTGTTAGACCCATAGGAGCCGATTAAAATATCAGTCACAACTTTCGAGTCAACAACAAAAGCAAGTATTAAATATAAGTATTGGTGACCTGCTAAAGCCTGCCTGGTAAAGCGGACCCCAGACTCCAAAGCTGAAAAAACTTCTGATAAGACCAGTCTTATTAGAAGTTACCAATCATCGTCATCATCATCTCAGCGTTAATCCCAGGATTAACGCTGAGATGACAATGATGATTAAACGACTTCATTATTTTTAATCACATTTAATTTAATAAAGAACACATAATTGAAACGTTCAGCCTCATACCCGGGATTTGACTCGCACAACTGTGAGCCAAAAAAGCGGATAATTTATATCCCTGTTTAATTAACGTAGCTCACGAAGTACAGACGAAATTAAATAAATCTGCACGATATTTTACTGTTACCGTATTTCTGAGTAAAAACGTCGTAAAAACTGAAAGTGTTGACTCGTTTTATAATGAAATAGGTACTTATCATTGTTGGTCCAGCATCGATAATGAATAATGTATACCATTATACAACGTTATAATGTTATATTTTTTCCCCAATACATTTAGAAATTGTTGCAGTGTGGTAACCGAGCGCACAACACTGCTGACGGTAGATCATAGTAGGTACTAGACCATCTGGTACGGTCGTATGGTCTTTTTGAAATTTTGTACATACAGAGTGGTGCTGAAAATACGACAATACATGAAAACACGAAAAATGCTGGTTCATAGGAATAATCCTAAAGCATAGAAAAAAACCTAGCATCAAAAATAAAAAAGTGAAAATTTCAAACAAACTAAATCGCATAAAATTGCAAACGGAATAGAACATCCTTTCAAAAATATTGCTTCACTGACCTCCGATCGGCGACAGCGCGATCCTGTATCCACTTGCTTTTTTCGCGCCATTATTATTAAAGTTTGGTACCGCAGGATGTGGCGGTCATTAACCTATAAGCACTTCCTTATTAACATGTACATCATGTAGAAAATGTGAAAAATGAAAAATAATTTTCTGTGACTAAACTAATGGACATATTTATATGATTTTTTATGAGTAGACTGAGCACTGAGAATGTGTTGAGGTACAGGATGTTTAATTTATTGTCGTATTGTCAGCACCACTCTGTAGATTCTTTACTTAAAAATACTGGGCATTTTCGGGTTTCGCATAAACAAAACATTACGTTGTATATGAAGACAACAATAGATTTCACCAAGCTCACATTCTACGCAATGTTGCTAGTTACGAGAATATTCATGACATTTTTTTTTTTAGTAATTTTAAATTAGTGCTTGATGCTTGCTTGTTTGCTACATGTACAACTCGGTACTTTTATACTGGTTCTCTTAGCAGCTAGGTATATATGTATATGTATATCGTTATAAAATCTCGAACTAGATATAAGTTAGGTCGTTACCGAAGGCAGTCTTTCGATTTGCAAATATTGTTCCATCTTAGGGCACCGGAGGAAAGTACATTAAAAGTTCTGTAACATTAACAATTTAAAAAGCAAACTTTTAAAAGACTATTTCATATTTGCTGCTGTATTAATCATTCCGTTGTAGTAATAAATTTTAATATTCTGGTGCTGGCTTACAAAATGTACCAACTTATAGACGCGAAAGTACATAATGTACCTATAAAATGTTTAAAGAAGAACCTTTTATAATGTAAATAACAGTGGTTTAACATACGAATACTTTACATGAAACAACTCTTTGAATAACCCTGAGCAGTCGACAAAAAGGCTAAAGAAAATAAATATAAGAATGAAAACATGCTGACAGAAATACTTCTTTTCATTTCATATTATTCAAGATGGCGAAATAACTATGCAAACTTTGCATGCTTTTGAAGCTTTACTTTGACGGCAGATAAAATGTCAAAATAAGTATCTAGTTTAGTCACAAATCTCGTAGTTTTTTACATCGTGTTGCACTATGGTTTCCAAAAACAATTTGATTATAAGCAGGTACCGTAAAACGGGGTGAATAGATAGATTTTCGATCTTTGGTAACGATTTTCGTAATGTTCCAGTCTTGATACCCTTTTTTCTAGGCATGTATTTATCGAGTCTTAGACCAAACTATTGAAATATATTTGTTTTTATTCAGATATGCTTGTAGTTAATAAAAAAATTCACAAAATATACCTGATATCTACTTAATTCTCTTTTGGAGTGAATAGACACGCCTGAGGGGCGATTAAAAAAAAGTCGTAAGGCTGCCTCAAAGTAGTTTCCCTGATAAAGGTAAGCAAATGAAACTCTAGAAAGTAGCTTTAAAAAACATATTTACTAAAGATGTTTTATTGGTATAAATGCCAAAAATAAACTAAAGTGAAACAAAACTAAAAGTTTTGCGCGAACTGTACCTACTTAGGTACATATAACAATTAAATAGAATAATGCATATTCCTCCCTTAATAATTACTGCACCATATATTTAGAACAAAATGCACTGACTGTAATTTGACGATAGTTTCACCAGTTCTAACCAAAACCGAAATACGGACGTTCAAAGTTACGCATGCCTACCGACAATGTTTTATTGACAACTTTGAGATTATATTTTGACGGTTTTAGCGACTTTGCCACAAATCAGAGGCTTACAAAAGACTACGAAAAATATTATCAAAAAAAATTGGTAAAGTTTCGGGTTTTTTTTAATGGAGACACCAGGCACCGTTATTGGGCAGAGGCATTTTGGAACATATGCTGCCATGGAATAGCAATAAAGCTAATTGCGTAACACACCATTATTATCAATTAGAATCATTTTGAAGCCTATTGTAAAACCATTGCTCCATATGTTCGAAAAATGTACCTGCTCAACAAGGTACCTAAATAACGCAAAGAACGTTGTTGAACTGTCAAAATAAAACCCATTGCTACTGATAGTGTTTTACGCAATTACTGTGCGTAATAAGTTTATTTCTCATCAATAACACACAATTTAAAAACTAAATATAAGAAACTTAACTAAAACCATATCGAAAGCAATAAACATGTAACCTTGTTCGAAATATCGAGCACAAAATGAGCAATGATTTGTTATTGTAGGTTATTCAAATGCAGCTTTAAATTATTTTTAAAAATTGTTTACCGGTGAGGTGATGAAATCCTTTTTCTTCTTTCTATAAATCATTAAAAAGCTGCGCTTCCTTAAACTGACTTAAATAAAAATACCTAGCTGTTCTCCTTCCGTACAAAGTCCGAAGGCAGTTCGATATTATCTCTATTACGAATACATATACTAGTATTAGTGGTGAGCTTTGAGGTTGAAAGTGATTTGTGAAAGTATTTTGTTCGTAAAATTTTCTTTACAGAACCCATGTGTAATAAGAAGGTTTTAGAAGGTTAACTAGTTGTTGTTAAGAATAAACCATTATAGAATCTACTTAAGTGGTAGTTACGTGCACCGCCGTGTCCTCGTGGCGGCGATCGGCGGCGATCTCTCGCGTTCGACCCTTTTTTTTTTTTTTTTTTGCCGGGGTGGAAATCCTCATAGGATGCCCGCCGCCCTGGGGAGGGCGACGGGGTATGTCAGACTTTTACTGACTAAAACCACCCCGGTGTGTCTTCTATCACGAGCGCGCGTGGGGCCGCGGGAGTCTAAATTCTTCCACGGCCCCACCCTCGTGCTGGCCCGGTCTGCCCGGGCCTCCTCTCCTGCACGGGGTAGTGGGGTGTTAAACTACCCCGTGCATCACCTCAAAGGCGCGCGCCGACACTCGCGCGCGCCTCCGCCTCGGGGTCCATCAATAGGGGGGCGGGGACTTCCCCATGTCCCTCGCCCCTGGACCCATTCATGGGGGGCGGAAGAGGGCGTTATCCGCCCTTCCTCGGCGCCCGGTGCGTCTTCTGCGGCCCGGGAAGGGAGTTGATATCTCCCTCTCCCGTTCCGCAGCTTCCTTCTGCGACATCACGTCCTCGCAGAAGGACACCACCGCGTCCCACGACTCTGAGCTGCCGACCATCCTCCGCACTACTTCCGGCAGCGTCAGGTCGCCTCCTACTTCATTTGTGAGGACACGGCGCTGCTCCTCCCAAGCTACACACTCGGAGAGCGTGTGCTGCGCCGTGTCCTCCCCGCATTGGACGCAGTGGTCCAGGCCATGGTCCGGAGCGAGAGTGCATGGCAGGCCGTCACCTCCTTCTGCGAAGCAGTGATGCTGGCAAAGGAGGAGGCGGAGCGTGTGAGGGAGTCGAAATCCCAACGCCCTCACGCCTCTACGCGCCGCAGGAGACGCCCTGGTCGGGAGACAACATCGAACTCCCGGCCACCGTAGGCGCGGGCTTGCGGGCGGTGAGCAGTGGGCAGCTCGCCGCCCGGTAAGGACCAGGCCCGAGTCGACGGCGCGTTATGTTTCACGCGCGCCTCAAAGAGATGTCAGCACATCGTGACGGGGTCCACGAAGACCGATGCCTCCTGGGTCAAGGTTGCGGGTTGGTTAAAAAAGGAATCGTGGGTTTGGCCTCCAGGCAAGTGAAGGAGCACGGGTGGATTTTATTTAGTAAAAGTCTGACACCCCCTTCCGCTCCGCCCAGGGCTGGCGAGGCCATTTGATGATTTCCCATCAAAAACAAAAATAGTCGTAGTGTACGTGCAGGGGTTTTAAAAGGAACAAAACTCGCTCAACTGCCGTCTTCCTTCCTATTCGCTCAGTTTTTCTGAGTGGATAGGCTCTTTATAAACTAGCGCTGCTTACCATCAGGCGGGATTGCGGTCAAGCGCTAGTTTATAATTATTAAAAAAAAAAAAATGTTGTCTTCTACTACCTTTGCAACTATTTCATCCAAAGAATGTAAGGAAATTAAAGAGTCTTACAGCCCACCTTCCGGTGAAACTCGTTGGAATCGTCTCTGAGAATGCATTTTGTATGCACGAGTATGCACGGTCGTAACCGCTGAGCACTTGGCCTGTTATTACCGAGGGTACAATTGCAAAATTCTTGCTCTTGCAAAATCATTTCCACGCTTTACGTTTACCAATAAAAGGTGTGACCCCGCGCTTTATCGTTAGCTGGATAGTATCTAAAACTGGATATTGAGAGGGTTCGTAATAGTAAGATCTTAGAATACAAACGTTTGACGGATTTAAGATCTATCATCATCATCTCAGCGTTAATCCCAGTCGCATCCAAAGCTTTTTTCAGCTTTGAAGTCTGGGTTCCGTTTTACCAGTCTACCTGCTAATTTTGGTTAAACTTCGATATTTGTTTTTTGAAGTGAAACTTCTTTAGGCACGCTTGACTTGGGGAGTAAACTCGCGAAAGCGTTACGAAAAATATTACAAAAATGATCGGGCAAGGCGAACGGAAAGCAAAGTATAGTCCTATTTCGTCTGTAATACAACGAAGCAGTTGGCACATGTAAATATTGCATGACATGCCGTGTATAAAGTTGTGGGTTCGCATCTCGCCGAAGATAATGTATATTTTTTGGATCTTTTTAAGATTTGTTAACAATTGAGTCGAGTATGAAGTTGTGAGTTCGCATCTCGCCGAAGGCAATATATATTTTTTGGATCTTTTTAAGATTTGTTAACAATTGATTACCTAAGAGCACAAATAATTTATAAATTTCGTTCTGTTCTGGCCTTTATATTGTTTTATATATTTTTGCTGAACATTTCTGATATAATTGAAAGTATAGAAGTTTGAAGATATCGTCACAATACGATAATTGGACACAAAGTACAAATTGCTTTCGAGCAGGCGCGTGCGCTCCTTAGAAGCAGATAAGCATTGCATACCCTAATAATTTTCTAAAAAAATATATAATAATTACATTAAAATAATTTATATACTACAAACTTAAAACTGAAAGACTGTTGATAACACTGCCATCTATTGGGGCTAATGCAAACTACTAACACACATTACAATGCTGTCCGCGCAACTCAACTTCGTCACGACGCTCGCGCCAGTTCGCGTAGCGACATAAGCAGTTACTAATGTGCCTCTTCCATACGCGTCTGTGAATAAAATTATTTGCTTGTGTGCATAATCTTTGCGTACGTGGGCGTGTAATTTCATTCAAATTTTTAGGCCGAACAAGCACAGCTTCTAATAATGCGGCGAATTTAAGAAGTTCACAAATATAGCATGATTGTTGATGAAATATAATATAAAATTTTACGTAATCATCATAGTAACAATATTAATGTATTTTGAAATAATCTTTTTTTCCCGCGAATTAATTCCAACTTTCCCGAAATTCGGTAATTTGTAAAAAGTGACAACACTATTTTGACGGTATTATTATAAGCGATGCGCCAACATGCCGCGTGCCCTGCCTCCCGCCGCCCGCGTCAGGGTTGCATACCGCACATGTATTACGTTAACTCTTTATGCGAAATAATATTAATTTTTTGAAGTGAAACTTCTTTGCGCACGCTTGACTTGCGGAGTAAGCTGGCGAACGCGTGACGTAAGCGTTACGAAAAGTGATCGGGCAAGGCGAACGGAAGTTAAGTGGGGGATATAAGCACAGAGGCGCCCGTGGCGCGAGCTTAGTACTACAAGGTCTACAACGAGTTATTTTTTTTTTTCAATAAAAATAGAAGATCTATGCAAAAATATTAATTTACCAATGAAACCATGAAATAAATTTAAATATTTATAGAAAATTAATATATGTATATGTGTATACATGTATATATTGTACACACATATATATATATATATATATATATATATAGATATCCCTTTGGGCACTTTGTGGCTCAGACGTGCCGTATAGGTAGTAATTTGTTGATCCATTTTCACTTGTTGATCCGGGGGCCTTTTGTTGATCCGATGCCATTTGTCCATAAATATGTAGCTCCGTTCGGAGCCACATGTGTCACGTTCAATAATAATAACCAATAACAATAATTAAGGGCTGTTTTATACAAATCCACCTTTTTGGCGTCTGGGCAGTTGTTGATCCAATTCAAATGGGCCAATCAGGGCGCAGCATTTGCCAAGGGCGCGAAGCGATTGGTTAAGCAGCCGTTTTGTTTTTTATGTATGTTCACTTTATTAATCTTAGATATTAATCTCAGACACCTGGACTGATTTGCTAAATTCTTTTTTTGTTTGAAAAGGTAAACTTTCTAAATGGTCCCTTAGTCAAGATCTGATGATGAAAGACTAGAAAAATCAAGAGGACATTCCAAAAATCGTAGGGGCGACTAGTGTATTTCTAAGTATCTTCATTAAGTATTTCAAAGAACTATAATTTGATAAAGGTCTGATGTAGCTGATGATGGAGCCGGGAGACAGTCGAAGGAAGTCCACAACGATTGATAGCAGTTACCTTGAGTTTGTGCTTGATTAATTTGTATTAATTAGTACTTTACACCAAGATGAGTTGTGACTGTCATTAAGGCTCTGATGATGAAAACAAAGGCCAGTTCCAGAAACTCCTCAAGGTTTACAGTAGCTACTTTGTTTTTGGACTTAATTCCAATACCCATATAGCACATACAATCCGAGATTCCAGTGTCCTGTCCCCTCCCACTCTCCCCTCATGTTGTGACCCCAGGTGGACAGGATCCTCCCAACACTTAGACAAACCCCCCTCACCTACCCCTCCCCCTAAACTCAACCTAGCCTCCCCACCCCTCTCCTCTACACTCCCTTACCCCCCCCCCCCCCCCGCCACTTGCTCCTCAGGCCACCTCACCCCCCCGCGGCCTATCTCGGGATCCGGAGGTCCTAGACTAGCTGAGTTTGGGCTCTACGGAATCGGGAGGAAGAGCCCAACATTCTGGCCCCGGGGGATTCCGCATCCCGCACCCCGCATTTCGCTTTCCACACTGACTCACCTGGTGCTGGCGCGTGCAATTGTTGGGACATACACGCTGTATCTTTAGGATAGTTTAGTTTTAAATTTGGTGTTGTATTTAGTCGTGGACCGTCCCCCTATTGGGGACGCTAAGTTTTAATCTTTATTAATGTTATTTTATTGAAGTAAAACTTCTTCGCCATCTTTTTCTAAGAAGTTTCACTTCTTACGTGTGTACACTAGTACACGCACACATTTTTTTTGTGTTTCTAAAAACGAATATACTAATACCAAAGACATACCCGACTTCGGAAATTAGTTATTTTTTACTTTGTAGTGTTTTCTGGAAGACGGTTGTTTTTTTTTACACTTTTGTGTTATGAAAAGTACTGTGCAGCTGCATCCGGTCAGAATGAACGCTGATTCTAATATAGTTGGGAAAAGGCCTGTAAACAAACGACGTAATTTTAAATAATGTTATTTTTACCGGTAATTTTGGTTTAAAAACGAAACCACTAAACCGATTTCTATAAAATTCCTACGAGGTCAAAATGAATGTATGAACAATGCTAGACATGTCGCGATTACGCAACTTAAATTCAGTTTCTTGATTATAATTGATTGTTGCTTAAGCAGGACATGCAGGTACTGGTTCTTCAGTGATAAACTTCAATGCTGTAAGTTTTTTAGGAGTTTCCTCGACTCCTGTTGGTCTTCATCATCAGATTTACGGACACGACCGACAGACCTACATTTTAACCCACATAGGTGCAAAGTTCTAATCAATACAAATTATTCAAGCACAAACGCAAGGTGGCTGCAGGGGATCGTTGAGGAGTTCCCTCGTCTGTCTATGTTCTTCATCATCAAATCTACTGCAGATTTTCATAGTAATCCATATGGGTGAAAATCGCTCATCAATATACATTAATTAAATTCAAATATAAGGAAACTATTGTAAACCGTTGAGGAGTTCCCTGAAGTGGCCTTTTTATTTATCATCAGAGCCCTAATGACAATTAAAACCGATCTATGTGTAAAGTTCTTATTAATACAAATTAATCAAGCTCAAATACAAGGTAGCTGCTATGAATTCCCGAGGAGTTCCCTCAACTGTCTCCCGGCTTCATATCTACTCCAACATCAAATCTACTCCAGATCATTAGTAAATTGTAGTGCTTTAAAATACCTAATGAAAATATTTAAAAATGTACCTAGAAATGTACAAGTTGCCTCTAAAAATTTTGAAAGTTTCCTTGTTTTCTCTAGTCTTTCATCATCAGAGCCTGGTGACTATGGGACCACCCTTTTAAATAAAAAAGAATTTTGCAAACGGATCCAGGCTTCTTACAGTAATCGGTGAACATACATAAAAAAAAAGTTGCGACTAATTGAGAACCTCCTACTTTTTTTGAAGTCGGTTAATAACTTAAATTGCCAAAAGAAAATAATTTTTCTGTTGACAATTTAAATTTTATAGGATTTTGACATTGATTACTAACTTTTTCCAATATAAGTTCATTCCCGGTATTAGAAAAAATGCCTGGGGTCGAATCCTCTCGTCTCAATGCCCGCGCTGCTGCCGATGATAATAGTATCATACTAAGCAATATACGGTCAAATCACGCAGGCTCCTACTTACTACTTTTCTCAAACAGTCCGAGGAAATAAAAAACATAATTTTATTTTTTAAGTTCAATGACGAATAATGAACAATAATTATTTTTCCCACGCTATGGCGCTATTATGATGTTCCTTTGTTTTTTTTTTCAATAAAGCGTCCACTATTTATCATTTCAATATTGTGTCTATTTGCAAGACAGTCCGAAATTTAAATAAAACCTTTTATTAGTTACCTCCTTGGTGTTCCGTGTTTCGAATTTAGTTTTTTTTTTTTCGAAAGAAATTCAAACTAGGACGCTGGAACGAAACGCAAACTACCTAATTCGAAATTACGGTCGCTTAAATTTACATTCCATGTGTCTAATGCGTTTATGTACCTTTTATTTATTTATTTTATTTTTTATTAAAATTATAAACTAGCGCTTGACCGCAATCCCGCCTGATGGTAAGCAGTGACGCAGTCGTTGATGGTAAAGCGCACTAGTTTATTAAGAGCTTATTCACTCAAGCCTTGAAGACACTAAAATTGTAGTCCGACGGAAACACCGCCCCTGGCAAATTGTTCCAGTCCCTCGATGTACGCGGTATAAAGGAGGAAGCGAAACGCTTCGTCCGTATCGTAATGGTGTTCGCTAAAATATAACGCGACTAAGTGAAATAATTTTTATAATACACGTAGGAATGTAACTATGAGTAAATTGAGAAAACATCTACCAGAATGTCAAACGCACTTCGGCGGATATATGTACTCGTACTTAGATCTTTATTACCTTTATTACTAAGTAGTAAATATGATTTTATGTCCACTAACGTGCGGTTGAGTTTATCTTTCTTAATTTACAAAAATATTTTTAATGAGGTACACATGTTTAATTTACACACTACGCTGCGATATCTCAATATTCTTTATGAATTATTTAGTGAATGCACTTTTTACGACATAAATCAGGCACTTTTATTTAGTAAACAACACTATGCATAATTTAAAATTCCAATGAAAAATTAACGTGACGCTCGGCTTAACTTTCCCGCCAAAACTCCAGACACGGGTTATGACATCAAGATAACATTGTTTTATTTTGAGTACTAGGCTTTTTAGTAAATTATATTTCTTTACCTTTTTTTTTCTTTTTCTTCATTATGTGTTTATTATTGTTTTAGTGTATTATTATTATAATGTGCGTTCTGTTTGGGCCGAATAAAGAATTTTTCTTTCTAGATCAGGAATCATTCAGGATCGGTTTTTTTAGGAATTATTCAGATGATTAATTCCTAAAAAAACAGCTACGGAAACTTCAACCCTTAAAAATTAACATTAAAATTTAATAATAATATGTATTCGCATACAAATACCAAAGGAGTCTATACAAGCAGTGTCAATTGCATTGAATGTTACAGAGGCCGTCCACACAATATTTTCGGCACAAAACATACAGCGGCGATATCATGTTTAGACCCATTAGATTGGTTTCGATGAATAGAGTTTAAAAACTTAAAATTAATGGTAAATTAGAAATAAAGTATAAAAACCCTAGACATAAAATTCAACCTCTTTAAATATTAATAACAATTCATATTAAAAATAATTACCTATTCAGATCAAAATAAGTATTACGAAGTATGAGTAGCTAAATGGATCAACAAAGTATATGATTTTTGGAATATATTTCGAGCCAAAAAGTCTTCGAGCATTTAAAAAAAATTGACGTTATGGATCCACTAATGCATGAAATGTTAACAAATATATATAGATCTTACAATGTATGGAGCATTGCGAATATAAAATTTCTAGATCAGGTTTAAAAAATTCATAATTGATCAACCGTTACGGTATAGGTATCGGATCAAAAGAAGTATTACTGGAAGTGCGAGTATATAAATGGATCAACACAAGTTATTGATTTTTGAAATATATTCAGAGCTAAAAAGTCCTGGTGGGTTCAAAAAATATAGCCGTTAGGATCCACTAATGCATGAAATTGCTGAAAAATTTTTGTCGAGTATATGTCCTAATTGACGAATATATTTGGCCACATCCCTAAATAGAATACGAAGTTGCCACTCCCCCCAAGAAATATGCAACTGGAGTAAAGTTATTCCGTGCTAAAGGTGGAGTCTATAATGAACGGCATCGTGGCTGGATCAACTAAGTGCCCAAAGAGGTGTTTATATATATATATATATATACATAATTACATACAGATGGAGCGAAAGAAGTTTCACTTCAGTCGTGTGGTCATAAGCACACTCGTATTTTTTTTTTTTTTCGATATTTCGGTGAAGCGACTGCCGTCTGACCTCCACAATCCGAAGGTAATATCGAAGCATTGCAGCTAGACCAACTGTTGAACTTTTGAGGGCTCCAACAACCCGTAACGACCGGCCACTAGATGTTCGTTTGGCAACCGGGACCAACAGCTTTAACGTGCTTTCCGAGGCACGACCAGACCAGTGCAAATATTCATATATTCATGCATACAAATATTTGCACTAAGCGGGGATCGAACCCGCGCCTCCTTGCGTGGCGGCCGCTACCGCTACGCCACAGAGGCTGTTAAAAATTAAGCCAAATTTTTCTACTGACTTTTTATAGGGTAGGTTCTTTTTACCTCGTACATTCTCGGATCGCCAGTCACCAGATAAATGAAAGAAACACTTTTTCGAAGTACTACCTAATATTTGAAATAACGACATGGCAAGAATGTATTTTCTGTACCCAAATAAATAACGGTGTACTCCTACGAACATCCCGGGGGTGTAGTAAGATAAGATTCTAAAATTGCTTCAGAGAATAGGTACCCAGCTTACTAACGATATGCAACTGCCGTCACCATCGTGCTATTTAAATCCGTGTGTTATTGTTAATGATCATGGTACTGCCATAAAAAAAAACATTCAGTTTAACTTTAAATTGAAGAACTTGAGCCGGAGGGTTATACAAAAATAAAAAAAAAAAATATTGTGTGCATTACAAAAGGTACAATACATAGATTTAAACTAGGCTAGGCCTGTATCTTAGGGAGCAGTACAGGGTTATTTCTCCTGCATGATTAATAAAAAAAGCTGTTATGTATTTGTAGTTGAATATGAATCAATAGCATCAGCACAATGTAATGTTATGTACATATACACATATACTCACACTTATTATTTGTACTTATACTTATATTTCAATCATTCATAAAGGCCTTGGACTTGTTCCAGTACTATGAGGCGCTACTCTGATCATATTCAACTACACCAGGACTCATTCAGCAGTCTTCTTAACTTAACTTTAACCCTAAGTTTCGACGACTTACTGACAATTCCTGCCGCTAAGCGATTCGTCGTATTCCAGCATGATGTCTGGAGAAGCCGTACGGAGGACGGGTCTGAGCAGTCCTTGCGATGTGTGCCGGGTACGATGCGCCAAATGTTGTTGTGTCGGGAGTTTAGTCGTAGAAGGTGTCCAGATCAATCTCCCTCTGGCGCAGCATCGTTGGTCGTGTTGCTGGGTTTAGCATTGCGTCATCCCGCTCAACTACCATCTTCCTTTCTATTCACTCAATTTTTTTTTTGAGTGATTAGGCTAAATAAACTAGCAAGAAATCCTAAGAAATACTTGAATAGCATTGGGCAGTTGAGGTCTGGCTTCCCACTATGCAGCTTAAAATAATTAAGTCTTCGTTCTATATTGCCTCCAGTCCCATCCAGGGGTACCCTGCCTGTAAGGACGCTGATCAGCTTCTATTACCTGGGCCTCTTCTGTGCCTGATAGCGGGCCAACGTTGCCGAAACTTAAGGTTAAAGTTGAGGACTGTGTCTGTGAGCTGAATAACGAGTCCTGGTGTCGTGGAATATGATCAGAACAGCGCGTCAGTACTGGAATGTGTACCATAATCTGCTGGAATAATTGAAATATGAGTACAAATAATAAGTGTGACTATGTGTGTAGGTATATAAGATTGTACATAACATTACAATAAGTAGGTACAAGTGTTAGCTTATAATGTTCAGTATGAGCCCAAGAAGATAACAGAAAATTGCTTAATAAGAATATTTTATATATTCAAAGAGCACGAACCCACAAGAAAATTACACAAGTTTCAAAGATTCTGTTAATCTACTTACTTGGTCCGCGTAAACAGGGATCCGCAAGTAAATAGCACATTTTAAGGTGCTCGGCGCTCTAAATAACATAATTACGAGTCTGCGTGAATGAGATAATTGTAGATACAATTAGCTGATAACTTGCTGCTTAGAGTTTCGTTATGATGATTTAATGCTGGACATAAATTCTTTGTTTTGAATTTGACGAGTTTTATCTATACAGCATTTTTTTACTGTTTTGTTGTAATTTTAATGTCGACTACTTGGTCCACCCCTTGGTAAACACTACACTGGATAGGCAAACAGAGAAATGAACTCTTCGCTCGATCGCAGTTTTTGAAATACGAGTAACGAAAAACGATGCGTAAGCAGACGCAGCAATATTTATCTCTATTTATCAGTGCCATGCTAGGCATTTTCTCTTTTGGAATTAAACGAAATAATCAAAAACCGTTATTTTGTACTATTTAACAGTCCTATTCCATGCCCAAACCCTGATTGCCAGGATCGATGAAAGCAAAACGTTAGGGGGCTGAGTTATTGCATCGTTCTGAGTGACTTGCGTGCACGCCGCACCCACGACACGCGATCTTGCGACACGCTAAACTGTATCTAATGCTGATAAAATAAGCTTATTAAAAACAAATATTCATAATTTAACATAAATTATGATGACAATTACAATTCGGATTCAAAATTGTAGGTTGATCTATAAAAAATAGCTTTATGCTTATGCAAATGAACACCATACATAGCCTTTAGTTATGAGATTCATGAAAAACCTGAATAGAAATATCTATAAACCGTTTCTATGGTTAATTACTGAATCCAAAATTCAGCTAACTTAATAAACAAACACACAAGCTGCTACGAAAGCGCTACGAAAACACATTACTGACAGGAATAGAGCAATAGGTCATAAATATATTTCCTGTATGGCAGCACTTAATATGTAGGTTATTACTAAAATATCGTTGAATAAATATCTTGTAACTTAGTGGGTGTGCCATAATCAGATTGCGGCAGTCGTAGAGCTTCGTTGTACGAACGGACTTCGGCCGCTCCCACCACACAACTAGCTCAGTAGTATTCATTTAAAGGTACGTCCTATAATAATAATCTGGACAACTGTCTTATGACATAAATTAATTGACCTTGATCATGCAATATGATACATACACCTAGGTTAAAGTACGTCTTTGACCTAATGAATACGTTAGGCTTTTGAAAGGAAGTTACGTCAAAAAATTAAGATAATTTTTAATTGTAAGCATAAGTTCTCAGTCACGAATGCAAGAGATGAACCGGCCTCGTCGAATAAGGATTTAAGTCAAAATAACGCTGATTTAGCTCACCTTATTATTTCATTTTGTGCGTAACTCTGGTACACCACATACCGCTGGCCGGCGCTGTCACAATGGCTTTGTTTTTCACATATCGGGTCGCGAGGCCCGGGTTCTGGTCACTAAGCACGACCACTGCACACCCGGCACTAGAGGAATCGACTCTCGTGTGAAGACGGTAGTGTGGAGGTCGCGCGTGTTATTGTTGTGAGCCGGGGTCGGAACGGCAAGGTTGTCACAGAGCGAGTGTCGAGCAGCAGCGTGCGAGGCGCTCGGGCGGGCGGCGCGGCGCGACTGCGCGGCCGGAGCGCGCGTATCCGCTCGATACGCTGGCCATGAAATTTTCAGCCGAGCTGCTGTCAACCGGTGGCGGCACACAGGTGCGCCACCGCCACCAAGCCCTCATCCTCTGCTACATAGACCTAGATTCTTGCGAACTTGCGGTTGTCGCTCTAAAAGCATAAACACTATATCTTTTAGTGCCCCGAATGACCTGCTAGCATTTCAGTATTACATATGCAAACCCTAAAACAGTACTTATCAAAGTTTTATTTGTGAATAATTTATATTCGCAAAAAATATATATGAATATCTATGTCTACGCAATTTGACTAGATAATAGAGAAGAAAATAGATTGCTGATCAGCAGCCTACTTTTTGAACTGACAATATGTGCATGCTCTAATATTAGGGAAATATATCCTTATAATCACCCGTGTGCCCATTAGTGAATAGGTCAAAGTTCAGAGAGGTAGAAAAGTATATGAGGACGCTATCTAAGAGAACACCCTCAAATTACAAACCTCAGAAGCGAAGCACTTTATTCCAGAAACTCATGTTCGGACGAATCTAAACAGCCGCCATAGGTGGCACCACTAGGATTGATATTAATTAAAACTATTCATAAAAGGTTGCGTTAACTTTTATTGTACGAATATAAACAGGTTACAGCGACACTGGTGGAAAACTACAAAATTACACTTTCTTAGATACAGATATTTACAAAAACAAAGTATTACTAATGTCATTCTGAGCTTAATAAATAGGATAGGTAACAACATATAGTTACAATATAATGCAGAATAAGATACACGAGTTAAATACATTAAGACCGATATTATTTAAATAATAATTTATATTAGGCACACCGTGAATCCTAAATTTATCGTATTTATATATTTAATACCACGGCGTATAATGCAGTAGATAGATAATGTTATATTGTCTTTAATTATACGATACTCGTGAATATTGGTACTTTTGATGTAAGTATGGCAGTAAGTACAAAGAGCTTACGATCTATACATTGATTACTTGTGTGCAAATAATGGACTTGATATAATTTTCTATTATTTTCATAAAATGGCCTTTGATGACATACCATTTCGAACAATGAACACATACCTAAAGCGACAGTTACTTCTACTGAAACTATAAGACCACTTCAAGGTGAAATAGTTCTGGGATAAAACAGTTAAGTACAATATTATTTAACATTAGGTAAAACATTACTAAAGGGGAATCAACACGAAATAAAATTTAGAAACATTTTAAATGGATCCAAACAATATTGCCATCATTAAGTGTATATTTATCAAAAGACGACTTAAACGACTGGCGTAGTGACCATCTTTTGAATCACTTTTGATCCCGCTTTTTAACCCTTAATTTTTTAAACACATACATTCTATATGTTAGAAATACAATATGAAATTCAATTTATAAAACATGTTCACATTAAAGCTTCTAAAACGTTATACAAAAAGGGTACAGCACCTTGCTATTAGACGAATATTGCCTTTGGCTCAGAATTATACTACAGTATTATTTCATGAGATTCTTATTTACAAGACATTATATACAAACAACAATCCACATATACATACACAGTTAAATTCACATTACTATGCTAGGGTTGACATTACATCAAGTTATTTACATGAGTATACATTACAAATATTACACCGAAGACACCGTGAAATGCACGTTAGGAAAATACTGGAACACAGTAGGTTGTAAGAAACGCTTCGGACCGCGTAAACGTTAGGTAGTCGCATAATGACCAAAGGAACTTGCAAATACAAGGCTAGGTGTAGCTTCGAAACGATATGTGATTAGATTATGCGTGGGACTTTGGTTGGATAACGAAGCTAAAATGGAAATATTTATGAAGCAGAAGTCTTTCTAATGAAACAGAAATAAAATTTTTGGATGAACAAAAACGTAGAAAATACGTGTAGGTACAATGTCTAACAATAAATGCGAAATTCTTGAAGTCTTAGTGTAAAATAACGCAAATACACCGAGCTGTCGTCGCACTCCATATAATGCCTGTAGAAGTCCTATAACACAACTGTCTATTCAATCATCACTATGTGCGATCAAGGGCGCTTACCGCGCGATTTTCCATTAACCATCGGTTCTAGCTGCTGCGTTTTACGCGGGCGCAATATAAAGTTCAGGTTGTAGGCAGTATTTACTGCATAGTACACGTTTGCGTTAGCAGGTAGCAGCATTTCTGTAACAATATAGTTATTGGTTGTTATGGTAATTAATTTCATACTAGGGATGGTGGTGGCGAGGTGTGGTTCATTACATTCCTGTTCCTTTTTAACGTTATGCCGGGGCAACATTAGCGGGCGAAGAATCGTACCGCGTTGGCGTGCAAAATATCCGTTGTCGGACCTACACTATGTTCTTGTCTACATTGGCGGGCGAAGATTCAGAACGCGGCCTACGGCGAATATTCGTTGTTTAGTTATGCGGGCGAGACGTTGGAGGAAGCACTGGCTTTGCATTATATGTCAGTAAATTATTATTTAATAAAATATGTGTACAAAACAAAAACAATGTAAAAAAATATGCAAAAAGAACATCAGTCCCGCTTCAAAGTCTGGATGACACTGAAGTGACGTAGGTGTGGCTACTCCAGCGAATATTGTGGCGACAAATCCTTTGAAGCGCGCCACTTTACCGACAGTGCCCCGACGCTACTCTGTCCCGGTCACATACATCGCCGTAGCCCGCTAATGTAGCCACGGCATTAAAGATAGTGCACTAACCCACTATCAGCGAAACCAACTACCATCTATAAAGACAACAAAAGAGAATAGTAATATGAAGCAATTTCTTTGTAAAATCATAAGAATAATCCTATATCTAGGAGAGTTTACATACAATGAAATTACATACAATACAGCGCTAGTTTATAAATTAATAAAAAAAAAAAATACAATATATAAAGAAAACCCCGTCCGACCCATAAGGATAATAAAGGTTAGATAAACACATGATCAAATAAAATATAAAATTTTACATAATCATCATAGCAACAATACTAATGAATTTTGAAATAATCTTCTTTTTCCGGGAATTAATATCAAGTTACCCAAAATTAAGTATTTAAAAAAAAAGGGACAGCACTAGTTTTGAAGGTATTAATATGAGCGATGCAACCACGTGCCACGTGCCCTGCCCCCCTTCGCCCGCGCATGTTTTGCCTACCGCACATATATTAAGTTATCCCCTTTTGCGAAATAATATTTATTTTTTTAGGGTTTTTTTTAAGTTTAGCTCGGCTTTGTAGGCATTAGTAGAATCAGTTAACGATACCTAACAATACCTTAACGGATCGGAAAGAGTATTTTTAAATTATTGTATAAATCGTTTACCTTTCTCGGGGAGAACTTGCGCCAAGGTGTATCCATCAGGATCTCCATCGAGGTTGAGTTTGAGCATCGCGTTGCGGATGACCTGCGGCGTGCGCTCGTTGTTGCACAGCATGATGGATTTGTACAGTACCACTCCCTCGGTCTCCGCGCAGTCCGACTCGTACGTCACGCGGATAATGTAGAAGTCCGGGCCAGCGCGCACGCCCGGGGCCGCCGGGCTGGCGCCACCTGCCTTGCCGTTGGCGGGTTTCTGACCACTATTCGCACTCGAAAGCGAGACATCCAACGAAGGTAGCGACGACGATGAAGAGCCGTGCGACAGTCGCGTCGGCGACACCCGCCTCTCTAGACTGTCTCTCTTCCACGCTGTCGCCGTACCGTCAGTCTCGCAATAGAACTGCGAGCTGTTACTCGAACTGGTACTAGCGATCGAGTCGTTCTTTCTGTGCCCATGGCTATTTGAATCGTTTATTTTCTTCGGACGCCTCTCCTTGGGAGGGTTTGTCGGCGGTTCGATCTGGCAAGATAACTGGTACGACTCCCGGTCATCCAGCACAATAACCGAGTCGAACCACCTATCGAACATCGAGTCCTGAGGCAAGTGATAGGCGTTCGCAGCTCCCTGCAATAACTTAATCTGCGCAAGAACTTCGAATTCTTTGCGTCGCTTATCGAAATTAATTAAGCCATCAGCTACCGTGTCCGGAATAGCGGTATCGATCATAGTGAGATCGGTTAAAAAAGTTCCAAGGTATGGGATGGTCCCGTGACTGACCCCAGGGGAACCCCGTTCGTGTAATAGTTTTTGTAATTGACGATCGTTTTCGCCCACTGTGTCTGCAAACTTCGCGGTACCCTCGCGCATCAGTAACTCTCGCTGAGCCCACCTATTATTGTCTTCACTAAAAATACGCGCAAGTTCATCGAACAATTCAGCTTTTTCTTTGGCAAGTATCGCCCACGTCTTTCTCAGTCTATAAACAGGGTTGCTCTGTAGTCCGGAGATGATAGCTTTTAAGGACGAAAAGTTTTTGAGCACTCTCAGTTCTCGGGCAATATCGAGCCAGGCCGCTAAGATTTCGGCACGCTCGAGTGGCCTAAGGTTCGGTTCAACCAGGACCGTCGAAATGACTCGAAACGATACAGCGTTGAATTGGTTAACGGTTGCTAGAACGGTAGCTGCGTCGTGGTTGCGGTCTTTGTCTCGGCGGGACCAAACGGCGCCGAGGCACTGGTGCGGCACGAGCTTTTTGAACAGCTCCATGTCCATGCGCGTTAGCTGCTCGGCGAAGTGCCGGTGTGGCACGTGCGGCAGGCGGTAGGCACTGGTGTGGTGCGCCGGCACGCGCATGCCGGCCGCTAGGCACATCCCGCCCACGCCGCATCCGCCGTTACGCTCTGCACTGAATACAGCTAACTTCTGTAATACCTATAAATAAACACACCCAAATTGCACATTAATACATAATATTAAATTTATCAACTAATAATTATTCTAGTTAAGTATTTCAAGAACCTTCAATGCATACCTTCGTGTGTAGTTCCGTTCCAGGTAGATGAACCTGTGTGAAGGCGAGTAGCTGTTGCAGTGCGGGGTGGTGCGGGGGCTGGCGGAAGTCTTCTGGGTACGTGTCCAGCCACACGTGGAGACATGCCACCAGAGTCCTGAAACAAAACTATATGTTTCAGGATATTTGGCACATTAAAGTGATTCTAGGAAATCCACTACTTTGAAGAAAAATTAAGTGCAATGAGTAAATCTGCATGTCGTAACAAAAAGTGTGTAAAAAACTCTTTTTAAGTTTTTACTCCTCTGCTAAATAAGACTGACATTATGATGCACCAGAGCTAGAAAAAATAGCATAACTTCCCTAAGGGAAAAGTTTATTTTTCATTTTTGTCTTTGTAATAAAGGCCTACAAAAACGAAGTCTTTATTCATAAGTAAAACAATCATGAATAAAGACTCGACTTATTATTTTTAAAATGGAACTAATTGCGGCGATTTCTTATGATACGTGTATAGTGATGCAGCTACCAATGGCGTGAAATCTTTAGAATTTATCTTTTATTGCAACATAACATAAATAGCCTATAATGTTCCCGCAGTTGGGACACAGGTCTCCTCTCGGTGAGTGGGCTCTAATCTACCACACTGGCCCAGTGCGCGTTGGTAAATTGCTTACTGCATTATAATTAATTAGAAACTAGTGCTTGACCGCAATCCCGCTTGATGGTAAGTAGTAATGCAATCGTTGATGGTAAAGCGTGCTAGTTTATTAAAAGCATATTCACTCCAAAAAAAAAAACTGAGTGAATAGAAAGGAAGACGGCAGTTGAGCAAGGTGATGCAATGTTAAACGCAACAACATGACCAACGATGCTGCGCCAAAGGGAGATTGATCTGGAGACCCTCCACGTCCTCCCGACGCAACAACATTTGGCGCAACGTACCCAGCACACATTGCAACAAAACTGGTCAGACCCACCCTCCGTACGACTTCACCAGTCATCATGCCGGAACACGATGAATCGTTTGGCGGCAAGACTTTGTCTGGTGGGTGGTAACTTCTGCCAGCAGCCGATGTTATGGTCTTCCACCGATACCTCAAATATAATGTCATATCATTCCCTTGTATAAATAGCACTCTACTGTAACGAAGTCGTCAGGAACCTGACCTCCACGACATTATGAGAATAGTTTGTACTAGCTAGACAGAAGAAGTGAGCTGTAATATTATACAATACTAGTTGCGCCCCACAGACAGAAGACAGCCACCGTGGCGTAGCGGTAGCGAACGCGACCGCTACGCAAGGAGGAGCGGGTTCGATCCCCGCGCAGTGCAAATATTTATATGCATGAATTTGAATATTTGCACTAGTCTGGTCGTGTCTCGAAAGCACGTTAAGCCGTTGGTCCCGGTTGCCATACGAACATCTAATAGCAGACGTTACGGGTTGTTGGAACCCTCAAAAGTCCTACAATTGGTCTAACTGCAATGCTTCGATGTCGCCTTCGGGTTGTGGAGGTCACACGACAGTCGCTTCATGGAAAATATCGAAGTTTAGCCAAAATGAGCAGTTAGACTGGTAAAGCGGACCCTAGACTCCAAAACTGAAAAGCTTTGGATACGACTGGGATTAACGCTGAGATGAAGAGGACTAGTTGCGCCCCACGGTTTCACCCGCGTAGGTTTCGATATGTTATTTTCTATATACTCCACTTTAGGCTAAATAACATAACGGTGCGACCAGTGAGCCGCCTAAAGCCTTCATTGATTAATGGGCTATCCAACGCAAAAAGCTTTTTTCAAATCGGACCAGAGGTTTCTGAGATTAGCGCGTGCAAACAAACAAACTCCATAAGGATAATAAAGGTTAGGTAAACACTTGACCAAATATAATATAAAATTTTATGTTATCATCATAGAAACAATACTAATGAATTTTGAAATAATCTTTTTTCCCACGAATTAATTCAATCTTCCCCGAAATTTGGTAATTTTTAAAAAAGTGACAACACCGGTATTATTATGAGCGAATAGCGATGCGACCACGTGCAGAGTGCCCTGCCGCCCGCCGCCCGCGGAAGTGTTGCTTACCGCACATGTATTAAGTTACCTCTTTTTGCGAAATAATATTTATTTTTTTAGGGAGGATTTTTTTTTAAGTTTAGCGCGGTTTTGTATCCATTGGTAGAACCAGTGATTGATACCTAACAATACCTTTACGGATCGGAGAGGGTTTTCTTTACATATATTGTATATTAGTATAGATTAGTTTAGATAGATGTAAAGAAAACCCCGTCCGACCCATAAGGATAATAAAGGTTAGGTAAACACATGACCACATAAAATGTGAAATTTTGCATAATCAGCATAATAACAATACTAATGAATTTTGAAATAATCTTTTTTTTTTCGCAAATTAATTCCAACTCCCCCAAAATTTGGCAATTTTTAAAAAAGTGACAATACCATTTTTGACGATATTATGAACGATGCGACCACGTGCCCTGTGCCCTGGCCCCCTTCGTCCGCTCATGTATTGCCTACCGCACATGTATTAGGTTACCGCCTTTTGCGAAATAATATTTATTTTTTGGGGGATTTTTTTTTTAAGTTTAGCCCGGCTTTGTAGGCATTAGTAGAATCTGCAGTTATCGATACCTAAAAATGCATTCACGGATCGGACTAGGTGTTCTTTACATATTGTATATAGTAAGCTGTAATATTGTAATATTGCAGCTGTAATATCATATACCTATAGTAAGCTGTCAATAGTTTCCTAGCATTAATTGAAACGACGGCTAACTTACCTCACATCATCTATTTTTTCACGGTGAGATGATTACAGATTCACAAAGCCAACAGTATTGAAATAATAATAAGAAGTACCTATATAAAATTGAGTTTTTATGTACTGAAAAGGAGTTGAATTATATCGAAGCCTCAAAGGACATTAAAAATTGTCAATAGAAAACGTGAAGCGATTAGCGAAAAATTATCAAAAGGCGAGCATCATTTCCGCCGACTCTCTTGTTTACAAGCTAATGTTAAGTGCATCTTGTTCTGTCTATTTCATTAGAGAAAGGGATAGAAGATAAGATTTTAGTTTAATCCTGTCAAATTAAGATACTTCATAAACAGTTTAGACGCGATTATAAACATGGCGACCTACGTCAGTAGCGAACTAATTTGAGAGTTCTAAATAATTTTTTTATCTTCTGTCCTTTTCTTAATGAAATAGTTATTGCCACGTATGGCAATGCAGTTTCATTTCAATCTTTGTCCAAAATGTTAATTATCCATTAGGTACTTTTTATCTTTTTACGAATAAAGTTATAAAGGTACGGTCACACAATTCTGACACCAAAATGAAAAGTCGTTTCCCACGATTTTTCATTGCACAAAGTTACTTTTTTGGGTACAGGGACCCCGATTCCCTTTTTCACAAACTAAATTAAATTATAAATCAGGGCATCTTTTTTCTTCTATTTCATTAAGAAAAGGACAAAGATAAAATATCGGTTTAGACCTGTCAAATGAGAATTTTTAGTCGCCATGTTTATAATCGCGTCTAAATTGTCTATGGAGTAACTTAATTTGACAGGATTAAATTCAAATGTTATCTGCTATCCTTTTCTTAACGAAATGGAAAGATAAAGATGCACTTAACTTAAAATTAGTTTAGTTTGTGAACAACAGAATCGGCGCCAATGTGTATGTGACTGATTCGTAACAGATTATTTATAAACGATCTCATGTATTTGACGATAAGACTCACTTTCGGTGTTGTAGAGACGTGTCGACAGCTGTTGGATGCACGTCCTCCGCAGCCAATGCCTCATACCGTCGCAGGAGGAGGTCCAGCACTCGGCTGCATTCCGCGAACGAGCTGAAAACGTTAACCACAATATAAATAAAAAAAATACGAGTGTGCTTATGACCACACGACTGAAGTGAAACTTCTTTCGCTCCATCTGTATGTAATTATGTATATATATATATATATATATATATATATATATATATATATGTGTGTACAATATATACATGTATACACATATACATATATTAATTTTCTATAAATATTTAAATTTATTTCATGGTTTCATTGGTAAATTAATATTTTTGCATAGATCTTCTATTTTTATTGAAAAAAAAAAATAACTCGTTGTAGACCTTGTAGTACTAAGCTCGCGCCACGGGCGCCTCTGTGCTTATATCCCCCACTTAACTTCCGTTCGCCTTGCCCGATCACTTTTCGTAACGCTTACGTCACGCGTTCGCCAGCTTACTCCGCAAGTCAAGCGTGCGCAAAGAAGTTTCACTTCAAAAAATTAATATTATTTCGCATAAAGAGTTAACGTAATACATGTGCGGTATGCAACCCTGACGCGGGCGGCGGGAGGCAGGGCACGCGGCATGTTGGCGCATCGCTTATAATAATACCGTCAAAATAGTGTTGTCACTTTTTACAAATTACCGAATTTCGGGAAAGTTGGAATTAATTCGCGGGAAAAAAAGATTATTTCAAAATACATTAATATTGTTACTATGATGATTACGTAAAATTTTATATTATATTTCATCAACAATCATGCTATATTTGTGAACTTCTTAAATTCGCCGCATTATTAGAAGCTGTGCTTGTTCGGCCTAAAAATTTGAATGAAATTACACGCCCACGTACGCAAAGATTATGCACACAAGCAAATAATTTTATTCACAGACGCGTATGGAAGAGGCACATTAGTAACTGCTTATGTCGCTACGCGAACTGGCGCGAGCGTCGTGACGAAGTTGAGTTGCGCGGACAGCATTGTAATGTGTGTTAGTAGTTTGCATTAGCCCCAATAGATGGCAGTGTTATCAACAGTCTTTCAGTTTTAAGTTTGTAGTATATAAATTATTTTAATGTAATTATTATATATTTTTTTAGAAAATTATTAGGGTATGCAATGCTTATCTGCTTCTAAGGAGCGCACGCGCCTGCTCGAAAGCAATTTGTACTTTGTGTCCAATTATCGTATTGTGACGATATCTTCAAACTTCTATACTTTCAATTATATCAGAAATGTTCAGCAAAAATATATAAAACAATATAAAGGCCAGAACAGAACGAAATTTATAAATTATTTGTGCTCTTAGGTAATCAATTGTTAACAAATCTTAAAAAGATCCAAAAAATATATATTGCCTTCGGCGAGATGCGAACTCACAACTTCATACTCGACTCAATTGTTAACAAATCTTAAAAAGATCCAAAAAATATACATTATCTTCGGCGAGATGCGAACCCACAACTTTATACACGGCATGTCATGCAATATTTACATGTGCCAACTGCTTCGTTGTATTACAGACGAAATAGGACTATACTTTGCTTTCCGTTCGCCTTGCCCGATCATTTTTGTAATATTTTTCGTAACGCTTTCGCGAGTTTACTCCCCAAGTCAAGCGTGCCTAAAGAAGTTTCACTTCAAAAAAAATAAGTACCTACCTAAACATATTTCTACCTCTGCAGCGCTATCGCGAAAATGGTCGGTAAAAGTGAAAATAACTCCATATTTTTTGTTTGTCTTTTAACGGTATTTGCGAATCAGTCTGCCGAAATTATCGATGAGAAATCGGAACAGTGAATATTAATTCGAGTTTCTGTTGACCATGATTATGTATTTAGTACCTACCCATGATTTTCGGGTAGTCAGCCTAAAATCTGATTTTATCTTTTGGCGTCAAATCAAATCAAATATGTATATTCAAATTAGGCTGAGCATCAGCACTTTTTGAACGTCAATATTACATAAGACAGTCCCCCAAAACGCCCGCCTTTCACCACTTCCTAGTGCTTTTGCTGGGAAGAAGAAACTCCCCAGAAGCACAGCTGTCTGTTCATTTAAAAAACACATGGCTTTATACAATACTGGGACAAAGGCCTCCCCCAAGGCTTTCGCATCCATCGGCTTTCCACGACCTTCACCAGGTCATCGGTCCGCCTTGTTGGGGCCTCCCTACGCTGCGTCTTCTCGTACGGGGCCACCACTCCAGAACCTTACTGCCCTATTTGCCATCGGTTCTACGAGCACGGTGCCCCGCCCACTGCCACTTAATTTTAGCGACTCGAAGAGCTATGTCAGTACAATACTATGTATAGTAAGTAATTAACACAAGAAAAATATCGTAAGAAAATAACAAGAATTGTATAACTCACCGATATGTAGCTAGGAACACATTGACGTATGTCGACTCGAGTTCACCATCGTCGGTGGCGAGCGCCTCCACCAGTCGCTCGACGGTGCCCGCCTTCACGAAGCGCACGCGCACTGTCTCCCATTCCAGATGGGAAATTTCGTCATCTGACTCCTGGAAACAACATGATATAAACTACTTTAGTATCATCATCATACCGACCAAATTTCGGGCCTATGGAGTACCTTAGTCTGCTAAGAATTTGTGGTTGGTGATGCTAGGATATCAGGGATTTTTTTTTTATTGTTGCTACTTTTAGTTATTTTTAAGATAGGTAATCAAGTGTATTTTATCCATTGTAAGTAGGATTTAGTTATTTTATTAATTCTTTAAATTTATGTCATAGTTTCTGTCTACGTACAAGAGTATATTAATTTGTCAGAGAAAGCCTACATTGAAATGTTTTTGTGAAATAGGAAAAACCGTGGGTTATATTACATCGCCGTTATAGTAATGTCCAGATGAGTAACTATAGATCCAGTTACTGACTCAAATGTGAGTTGATGTGGTTTTTTTACAATACGAGGAAAACCAGTACCCAAGTAAAATGTCTACCTAAGTACCTATGTGACGAAATTATGTGTTTACTGCCCATTGCGTCATTCACAGTAGTCCCACGATATACAAACAACAAAAATGAATTTAGAAATGATGGTAAATAACCTATTATTGTTATTATGTTCATGCCACATCGCAAAGGACCAGTCATCACAAACTATGTACGTTGATCGAACTTGTTGACAGAATACACTTGCAATTAGTTCAATCAATTGTGGTCTTGATACATTAAAAAGCCTAAATTTTATTAGGACAAAAAAATGCGTAATTAATCGTCTCAACAATGGTAAGCCCGCAGAGCAAATTCAGAGGGTAAACGTATTGTGAAGCGAGGGTCTGTGGTATTTATTTATTAAGAAAAAAAGAAAATTCATTTATTTGGCACAGACTAAAGACACACAGTACACCAGAGGTACACATCAAAACAATAATAATTAAATATCATTAAGTGTAAGAAATTATAAGAAAAATGTGCCTCACGGCTGCGCCAAAAAGGTAAATTAGTAATTCGAATCTCTATGTACCTATAAAGCTAACAAGGTAATTTCCCTAAAATGTTAATTCTATCAAATACACCCATTTGTGTACGTACATTCACCATTGATTAAGAGTCGAAATATTTTTTACGTGAAATAAAAATTTTATTTAACTAAGTATAATAAAACGACAATCAAACTGAATTCACTTAAAATTTAAACTCTTTAAAGAGCTTTTTGCGTCAACCCTACTGAATAGTTAGGAAATCTATTTACTACCTACACTACATACACACTGTATCAAGTATGTATGTACATGTAGTAATGTATTTGTATGCAATTTAGTCTTTAACCTATTGTGAGATCTGTGAACAAAACTAAAGTTACTAATGACTGCAGGTTCCCACATCTCACACCTATTAACTCTTGTTTCACTCATTGTATCGGAATAATGTGTATAATTGTTGTCTTTAAGCATGTTTTGAGGATAATGTATATTGCACTAATAGGTAGACAGGTTTCTACCGTACTCAATCATAAAACGCGGACTACGCCACTAATTAACTGCTTTAATTTAATTTCAGCGTTACTTATTTTAACGAAATTTTTGACAACACTTTTACGACAATGATGTTATACATTTCCCAGCAGTCTTTACGTAAGCAAAACTAAGAATGGAATAATTATAATCAAAGAAAAGCATTTTGTCTTTCGTTCATTCAACCATTGTTTTCTTCATATTTTCGTGTAAACGCATTAATTCCCATCTCAAGTATTCAGTCGATGATCTCGACCTATTTGTTTACTGTGACCTTATCTTCTCTAATCTTGGGAATGTTACCAGGAGGATAAATATCGAACAGCAACAATGTAAATGATTCATGATATTTACATCGCATGCCAGTGTGTTTGTCATCAGCTGCGTACCTGCACTGTTTTGATTGCTATCTGACGACATTGAAATAGCGTGGCCTCGCAAGACTGAAAATCAATATTATTGCAAAGCGTATAAATGAAAAACTGATCTGAATATTTCACAGAGTGTAGGTACTAGGTACTATGTTTGGTCAGAAGTAAGTTGCAAGTTAATTATTATAATTAAAATCCGTGTGAAACAGGGGTGCGTCACTAGCCCTTTATTTTATCATAATTTACGGAATAAATTCTTTAAATTATGCTGAAATATCAGTTGCGTTGAAAAAACCAGCCAAGTGCGAGCCGGTACATGCGTTCGAAAGGTTCTGAATCTACTATTAACTACACAAAATAAAAAAAGTTTGTAATTTTTTTTAGTATTTGTTGTTATAGCAACAACTGAAATACAATACAATCATCATCTGCGAGAATTTCCTCTCCCTCGCTCCCTCCAGACAAACAGACTGACAATAGAGTTTTAGTATACACAATAGATTCTCTTTTACCCTTTTCATACGGAACCCAACCAACCTAAAAAAACGACGTGGCGACTTATATAAGTACAAAAATATAGTCAATGTTTAGTATCAACATCGGTTTACCACAGTCCATATAAGATTGAATTCCTGTAATTCATCTAAACTTCCAAAGTCGTGCGTAACTTCTAACAAACCTACAATTAATAATTTATATTAAATTACGTATTCATTGCTGATGCCATTAAACATGTCATATGTATGACAAAATTTTATTTAAAATAATTGAAAGCTGTATTTTTTATTAATTATAGTGAATTAAAATAATGAATGAATAATGAAATTCAAATACCTAGTCAGCTGACACCGTCACTTAGTTCGACATGCCAAAGTGTCTGTCGAGTGATTTGCTCAATCAGCGGTCAGCCTAGAATGGCCTGTATTGATACTGCACTCGAAAAGCATTCTTCCTCAAACTAAACGAATTAAATTATTAACAATAAACAGGACTACTTTATTTCTTAAGTGGCGAAGAATATCTATCTGGCTTCAAATTTTCACAATGATAAGATCGTCGTCAAAGTACGTACGTACTTGGGCTTTGGAACACATCTTGGACCATACCAACCTAAATGTGCAGACGACAGAACAACAAGCTACTACAGTCTGTCAGATTTCTTTATTAGATTTTCAACTTTATGGCTAAAGCATTAAGGCTCAAAGTTGATTGAGAACATCTGACAGTTTCGGGTGGCTTGACCTGCTGTCATCCGTACTTTACTAAAGTTGGGTGCATGGTTCATGTTGTCGTGCTCGTGCATTTTAATCGTCGGCACACCGCTCTATGTAACGCAAATCGTGATAAGCCATACATTACAGAGCGGACTAATTAAAAGATACACGGGTAATAAAAAATTATAATTGTATGGTACACGCCAAAATTACGTGCATTAATTGTCATGTACAACCTTGTACACTATTGTCGGTCATCCGGGAAGTTAACAGTATACAGCAAATAGGTATGTATACATACGTGAATATTATAGCTCTGGCAGATTGTGGCAGATTCGCGATTTTTTATAGCTGTACAAAATGTTATCGCATGCCGTAAATCGGAACTGTAACGTAGGTACTGTACAAACGAACACAATAAAAAAATACTGAACTTGGCATTAATATCACAAATCTTTCGAGATATGTATAAAAACAATAGCTATAAAGGTTGAATGCACAATTTTTGTAGTTGTATGTTTACCATCTATTAGCTCACAAAAAAGTATTTTATTACTAAACATTAGAACTACTGAATTGCACTAGTTTAATCAGAACCTAACTACTTAATTGAATAATAAACTAGACCGAGTAAACAGAATTATTTTATAGTGTTCCGTGTCGTTATTATGTAAGAAAGCATTGCAGTATTGTAAATTAATTTTCAGCTAAGTATGTCTAAATTACTAATTACACTCTTACCATGCTGTGAAAACTGAAAGTTAGACCAAGTGACAATGTTCCAAATCCGGCGGTTACTGGCGGGCTGGGTCAGGCGAAGGCACGGCTCCCTGACGTTTCGGGAGACACAGGTGGTCTCTGGGTATGGTTGCTTCGGAAAGTACCTGTGTCGCATAAACAGGGAGCCGGATGCCCGGAGTCACCACTACGTCGACTGCCGGGAGAACATGACGCAGCATACGCTGGCAGGGTGTGCCGCATGAGAGGAGCTGCGCCGTGCCATCATCTCTGAAGTAGGCAGTGACCTGTCGCTGTCGGCCGTAAACAAGTCAATGGTCGGCAGCGAAGAGTCCTGGGATGCGGTGGTTTCCTTCTGCGAAACAGTCATCTCGCAGAAGGAGACTGCGGAAAAGGACAAGGGGATCTTGTCCACTCACCTGGCCCGCAGCAGGCACACCGAGCGTCGGCAGAGGGCAGATGATGCCCTCTTCTAGCCCCTAAATGGGTCCGGGGGCGACAAACTCGAGGACCCATTCATCAGGACCCGAGGTGGCAGTGTGAGATGGAACACCGGGTGGTTTTTAGTCAGTCAGAGTCTGACAGACCCCGCCGCCCGCCCCAGGGCAGCGGACATCCATGAGGATTATCAGCCTCGAAAAAAAATTCAATGTTCGAAATTTTTTTCTATCTATGTTCTGAGTTTGAGCCTTTCTTCTCAGGGCAGTAAGATAGGGAACGCCAACCTCATTTATTTTTTAACTGACTCACAAAAGCAGACCAGATAATTTCATCTGAGGAATAATTTTGAAATTTTGACAGTTCTTTAATACAAAATCTGTCTATCAGAAGTCAATTTTATTCCACGAATAAACATTATCTGTCGAATAAAAAATCAACTCTTACATAAATAAAATCGATTCGTGTCTGTGTTTTCAATAAATCACTAATCAATAAATCACTATAGTTAAAACGCTATCCCGTTTTAACAGTAGTGATTTATTGATTCATTATTATAATCATTCATCATTGACAGTCTTGTTTTAAACTTTTCTAAACATGGGGCTCTCTTTTGTATATGTCATATCATCATATATTACATGTGTAACGAATTTTCAATCCAAGGCCAACTCCCGGTTTAATAAAAATAATTCCTTGAACACTCTCACACATACACGCACACACACACACACACACACACACACACAATACAATTTTATAGGCATTATTTAGACGATGAAATAATAAGATAAAAAGAAACAAGAGAGATTATCAGTAACAGCTCCGAGCCGTAGATAGCCTTGACTGATTTGACATTGGCGTTTGTTTTAAGTATAGTAAAATTTATGAGCAAAAGATAAATCTACAGATGCTTTTCTGGTTTTTGCGAGTGTCATCTAGATATATCTCCCCAATTTTTATTAGGCACAACAACACTATTAATTGATAACTGAAACGAGTATGCTGTAATTGCCTACATAAGATTCCTCATCATAGGTCATCCAATCACGGTAATGAGTATGAAAGAAGCATACTTAATCATAACTATATTGTGTTAGTTACGTATATTGTGTAAATTTTCATTGTTGTAACATGCAATCCTAATTATCATTTAAAACTTTTTTGATTAAATATTCATAAATTCACACCTAGAGACGTATATGTACCTACTATAGGCGTACGAACGTATTACGATGGTATTGTTACACTGGCATACCTTATACAGGGTAGGTTTTTACCATGGGTTCAGTCATGATTCTGTACGGGATTCTGCACTTCCTACGTTTGTGTCCCTAGGGAACCTAGAATCGTGCGCGTCGATGTTCCCTGCCACCCTTATTTAGGATATTTTGGCGTCACTAGGGATTTTTCTAGATCATGGCCCCAGCGACGGCATACTACTAATGGGACGGCCACAGCAAATTGGTCACTGACTAAGTATCAGCGCATGAACAAGATTGTAGGTATCAAGTGTGCATTCAAGATATGTATCGGTGTCCCGTCTAAAACTATACATATAATATGTGTAGACAATATAGCTAGGTAGACACCAATACGAGCAAAATCATTGTAACCTAAAAATATTTTGCTGATTTAACACTACAAATATGACATACATATAAGAGATTTGTGAGGTTTTTCTGATAATCATATGATCCCCCCTTATTCTTAAACACTGCTTAAAGTTAACTAGTGATTAGCGATTGTTTAAACATACATTTTAGACGTCTGCACGTAACTTAATTTTATTCATGGTTTATGAATAAACCCTTTAAACACTGTGGTATTTCTTCATTAAGGATGATTAAAGTTAAGTGACGCTAAAAGGCCAAAAATATATGGTTAAACAATCGCTAATCACTAGTTAACTTTAAGCAGCATTTATGAATAGGGTTTAAATTAGAAACTGGCTCCGGTGAAGAAAGTCACTACTTTTATACCAAATACCATCTGGAGCACAAATCTTGAAGTTTCTATACTCCAATCACAATAGCGTTAGATTGATGATAAAATAAGTTATCCACGCACCCACGTCATAGGTGGTCTCCGCTGTGATTTACCCCCATTGCCGAATTTTTGAAGTGAAACTTCTTTAGGCACGCTTGACTTGGGGAGTAAACTCGCGAAAGCGTTACGAAAAATATTACAAAAATGATCGGGCAAGGCGAACGGAAAGCAAAGTATAGTCCTATTTCGTCTGTAATACAACGAAGCAGTTGGCACATGTAAATATTGCATGACATGCCGTGTATAAAGTTGTGGGTTCGCATCTCGCCGAAGATAATGTATATTTTTTGGATCTTTTTAAGATTTGTTAACAATTGAGTCGAGTATGAAGTTGTGAGTTCGCATCTCGCCGTAGGCAATATATATTTTTTGGATCTTTTTAAGATTTGTTAACAATTGATTACCTAAGAGCACAAATAATTTATAAATTTCGTTCTGTTCTGGCTTTTATATTGTTTTATATATTTTTGCTGAACATTTCTGATATAATTGAAAGTATAGAAGAAGATATCGTCACAATACGATAATTGGACACAAAGTACAAATTGCTTTCGAGCCTCATAAGCTCAATTATTAAGCTAAGTACCTTGATTGATTAAGAACTATGAATTTCTTCGAGAACATGACGCTGCGAACACCCCCCGACTCCCCTCATTGATTACCTCACCCCCCCGAGGATTATCTCGGGAACCAGAGGTCGTGGACTACCCGAGTTTGGGATCCCCTGAATCAGGAGGAGGAGCCCGACCTTTTGGCCCCGAGGGAATCCACTCCACCCTCTCCCCTTCCCCCCCTCTCCCCCTCCCCCTACCCCCCGCAACCCCACGAAATCTAACCCCCCCAACACCCCCCCCCCCGCTTTAGTTACCTCACCCCCCCGTGGATTATCTCGGGAACCAGAGGTCGTGGACTACCCGAGTTTGGGGTCCCCTGAATCAGGAGGAGGAGCCCGACCTTTTGGCCCTGAGGGAATCCACTGCCCGCTCTCCCCCTCCCCCCTCCCTCCCCCGCAACCCCACAAACCCTATCCCCCCCCGACCCCCTTTAGTTACCTCACCCCCCCGTGGATTATCTCGGGAACCAGAGGTCGTGGACTACCCGAGTTTGGGGTCCCCTGATTCAGGAGGTAGAGCCCGACCTTTTGGCCCCGAGGGAATCCACTTTTCTTTTTTTTTTAAATTGGAGGTCTATGCAAAAATATTAATTTATAAATGAAAGCATGAAATAAATTTAAATATTTATAGAAAATTAATATATGTAAATGTGTATACATGTATATATTGTACACACATATATATATATATATATATATATATACATACAGATGGTGCGAAAGAAGTTTCACTTCAGTCGTGTGGTCATAAGCACACTCGTTTTTGAAGTGAAACTTCTTTAGGCACGCTTGACTTGGGGAGTAAACTCGCGAAAGCGTTACGAAAAATATTACAAAAATGATCGGGCAAGGCGAACGGAAAGCAAAGTATAGTCCTATTTCGTCTGTAATACAACGAAGCAGTTGGCACATGTAAATATTGCATGACATGCCGTGTATAAAGTTGTGGGTTCGCATCTCGCCGAAGATAATGTATATTTTTTGGATCTTTTTAAGATTTGTTAACAATTGAGTCGAGTATGAAGTTGTGAGTTCGCATCTCGCCGTAGGCAATATATATTTTTTGGATCTTTTTAAGATTTGTTAACAATTGATTACCTAAGAGCACAAATAATTTATAAATTTCGTTCTGTTCTGGCTTTTATATTGTTTTATATATTTTTGCTGAACATTTCTGATATAATTGAAAGTATAGAAGAAGATATCGTCACAATACGATAATTGGACACAAAGTACAAATTGCTTTCGAGCCTCATAAGCTCAATTATTAAGCTAAGTACCTTGATTGATTAAGAACTATGAATTTCTTC
The DNA here is from genome assembly GCA_037179545.1 of Sesamia inferens. NCBI lineage: Eukaryota > Metazoa > Arthropoda > Insecta > Lepidoptera > Noctuidae > Sesamia > Sesamia inferens. Next base: position 22,659,750 of record CM073934.1, on the reverse strand, counting down.
GAGAACATGACGCTGCGAACACCCCCCGACTCCCCTCATTGATTACCTCACCCCCCCGAGGATTATCTCGGGAACCAGAGGTCGTGGACTACCCGAGTTTGGGATCCCCTGAATCAGGAGGAGGAGCCCGACCTTTTGGCCCTGAGGGAATCCACTGCCCGCTCTCCCCCTCCCCCCTCTCCCCCTCCCCCTACCCCCCGCAACCCCACGAAATCTAACCCCCCCAACACCCCCCCCCCCCGCTTTAGTTACCTCACCCCCCCGTGGATTATCTCGGGAACCAGAGGTCGTGGACTACCCGAGTTTGGGGTCCCCTGAATCAGGAGGAGGAGCCCGACCTTTTGGCCCTGAGGGAATCCACTGCCCGCTCTCCCCCTCCCCCCTCCCTCCCCCGCAACCCCACAAACCCTATCCCCCCCCGACCCCCTTTAGTTACCTCACCCCCCCGTGGATTATCTCGGGAACCAGAGGTCGTGGACTACCCGAGTTTGGGGTCCCCTGATTCAGGAGGTAGAGCCCGACCTTTTGGCCCCGAGGGAATCCACTTTTCTTTTTTTTTTAAATTGGAGGTCTATGCAAAAATATTAATTTATAAATGAAAGCATGAAATAAATTTAAATATTTATAGAAAATTAATATATGTAAATGTGTATACATGTATATATTGTACACACATATATATATATAGATATCCCTTTGGGCACTTTGTGGCTCAGACGTGCCGTATAGGTAGTAATTTGTTGATCCATTTTCACTTGTTGATCCGGGGGCCTTTTGTTGATCCGATGCCATCTGACCATAAATATGTGGCTCCGTTCGGAGCCACATGTGTCACGTTCAATAATAATAAGTAATAACAATAATTAAGGGCTGTTTTATACAAATCCACCTTTTTGGCGTCTGGGCAGTTGTTGATCCAATTCAAATGGGCCAATCAGGGCGCAGCATTTGCCAAGGGCGCGAAGCGATTGGTTAAGCAGCCGTTTTGTTTTTTATGTATGTTCACTTTATTAATCTTAGATATTAATCTGAGACACCTGGACTGATTTGCTAAATTCTTTTTTTGTTTGAAAAGGTAAACTTTCTAAATGGTCCCTTAGTCAAGATCTGATGATGAAAGACTAGAGAAATCAAGAGGAACTTCCAAAAATTATAGGGGCGACTAGTGCATTTCTAAATATCTTCGTTAAGTATTTCAAAGAACTATAATTTGATAAAGGTCTGATGTAGCTGATGATGGAGCCGGGAGACAGTCGAAGGAAGTCCTCAACGATTGATAGCAGTTACCTTGAGTTTGTGCTTGATTAATTTGTATTAATTAGTACTTTACACCAAGATGAGTTGTGACTGTCATTAAGGCTCTGATGATGAAAACAAAGGCCAGTTCCAGAAACTCCTCAAGGTTTACAGTAGCTACTTTGTTTTTGGACTTATTTCCAATACCCATATAGCACATACAATCCGAGATTCCAGTGTCCTGTCCCCTCCCACTCTCCCCTCATGTTGTGACCCCAGGTGGACAGGATCCTCCCAACACTTAGACAACACCCCCCCCTCACTTACCCCTCCCTCCTCCCCCTAGACTCAACCTAGCCTCCCACCCCTCTCCTCTACACTCACTTACCCCCCCCCACTTGCTCCTCAGGCCACCTCACCCCCCCCGCGGCCTATCTTGGGATCCGGAGGTCCTAGACTAGCCGTGTTTGGGCTCTTCGGAATCGGGAGGAAGAGCCCAACATTCTGGCCCCGGGGGATTCCGCATCCCGTACTATATTTACCCACCTCGAAGTCCTTCCCCATATCCCTACCTAAAATCCCGGATATCTCGGAAACGGCTGGGAATTTCAAAATTCTGACCAAATTCCCCCCTTAGTAGCCCCCTCCCCGCAGCCGGAACCTCCCCTATTTTGACCCCATAGTACCTGACCCCCCAATACCCATATAGCACATACATTCCGAGATTCCAGTGTCCTGTCCCCTCCCACTCTCCCCTCATGTTGTGACCCCAGGTGGACAGGATCCTCCCTACACTTAGACAACCCCCCCCCCCTCACCTACCTCTTCCCCCTCCCCCTAGACTCAACCTAGCCTCCCCACCCCTCTCCTCTACACTCCCTTACCCCCCCCTCCTCACTTGCTCTCCAGGCCACCTCACCCCCCCGCGGCCTATCTCGGGATCCGGAGGTCCTAGACTAGCCGAGTTTGGGCTCTTCGGAATCGGGAGGAAGAGCCCAACATTCTGACCCCGGGGGATTCCGCATCCCGCATACCGCATTTCGCATTCCACACTGACTCACCTGGTGCTGGCGCATGCAATTGTTGGGACATACAGGCTATAATCTTTAGGTTAGTTCAGTTTTAAATTTGGTGTTGTATTTAGTCGTGGACCGTCCCCCTATTGGGGACGCTAAGTTTTAATCTTTATTAATGTTATTATATTGAAGTAAAACTTCTTCGCCATCTTTTTCTAAGAAATTTCACTCTTACGTGTGTACACTAGTACACGCACACATTTTTTTTGTTTCTAAAAACGAATATACTAATACCAAAGACATACCCGACTTCGGAAATTAGTTATTTTTTACGTTGTAGTGTTTTCTGGAAGACGGTTGTTTTTTTTTACACTTGTGTTATGAAAAGTACTGTGCAGCTGCATCCGGTCAGAATGAACGCTGATGCTAATATAGTTGGGAAAAGGCCTGTAAACAAACGACGTAATTTTGAATAATGTTATTTTTACCCGTAATTTTGGTTTAAAAACGAAACCACTGAACCGATTTCTATAAAATTCCTACGAGGTCAAAATGAATGTATGAACAATGCTAGACATGACGCGATTACGCAACTTAAATTCAGTTTCTTCAATTCAGTTTCAGTTTCTTGATTGTTGCTTAAGCATGACATGCAGGTACTGGTTCTTCAGTGATAAACTTCAATGCTGTAAGTTTTTTAGGAGTTTCCTCGACTCCTGTTGGTCTTCATCATCAGATTTACGGACACGGCCGACAGACCTTCATTTTAACCCACATAGGTGCAATAATATAGATCTAATCAATACAAATTAATCAAGCACAAACGCAAGGTGGCTGCAGGGGATCGTTGAGGAGTTCCCTCGTCTGTCTATGTTCTTCATCATCAAATCTACTGCAGATTTTCATAGTAATCCATATGGGTGAAAATCGCTCATCAATATACATTAATTAAATTCAAACACAAGGGAACTACTGTAAACCGTTGAGGAGTTCCCTGAAGTGACCTTTGTATTTATCATCAGAGCCCTAATGACAATTAAAACCGATCTAAGTGTAAAGTTTTTTATTAATACTAATTAATCAAGCTCAAATACAAGGTAGCTGCTATGAATTCCCGAGGAGTTCCCTCAACTGTCTCCCGGCTTCATATGTACTCCAACATCAGATCTACTCCAGATCATTAGTAAATTGTAGTGCTTTAAAATACTTAATGAAAATATTTAAAAATATACCTAGAAATGTACAAGTTGCCTCTAAAAATTTTGAAAGTTTCCTTGCTTTCTCTAGTCTTTCATCATCAGAGCCTGGTGACTATGGGACCACCCTTTTAAATAAAAAAGAATTTTGCAAACGGATCCAGGCTTCATACAGTAATCGGTGAACATACATAAAAAAAAGGTTGCGACTAATTGAGAACCTCTTACTTTTTTTTGAAGTCGGTTAAAAACTTAAATTGCCAAAAGAAAATAATTTTTCTGTTGACAATTTAAATTTTATAGGATTTTGACATTGATTACTAACTTTTTCTAATATAAGTTCATTCCCGGTATCAGAAAAAATGCCTGGGGTCGAATCCTCTCGTCTCAATGCCCGCGCTACTGCCGATGATAATAGTATCATACTAAGCAATATACGGTCAAATCACGCAGGCTCTTACTTACTACTTTTCTCAAACAATCCGAGGAAATAAAAAACATAATTTTATTTTTTAAGTTCAATGACGAATAATGAACAATAATTATTTTTCCCACGCTATGGCGCTATTATGATGTTCCTTTGTTTTTTTTTTTTTTTTCAATAAAGCGTCCACTATTTATCATTTCAATATTGTGTCTATTTGCAAGACAGTCCAAAATTTAAATAAAACCTTTTATTAGTTACCTTCTTGGTGTTCCATGTTTCGAATTTAGTTTTTTTTTTCGAAAGAAATTCAAATTAGGACGCTGGAACGAAACGCAAACTCCCTAATTCGAAATTACGGCCGCTTAAATTTACATTCCATGTGTCTAATGCGTTCCTGTACCTTTTATTTATTTATTTTATTTTTTATTAAAATTATAAACTAGCGCTTGACCGCAATCCCGCCTGATGGTAAGCAGTGACGCAGTCGTTGATGGTAAAGCGCACTAGTTTATTAAGAGCTTATTCACTCAAGCCTTGAAGACACTAAAATTGTAGTCCGACGGAAACACCGCCGCTGGCAAACTGTTCCAGTCCCTCGATGTACGCGGTATAAAGAAGGAGGCGAAACGCTTCGTCCGTATCGTAATGGTGTTCGCTAAAATATAACGCGACTAAGTGAAATTATTTTTATAATACACGTAGGAATGTAACTATGAGTAGATTGAGAAAACATCTACCAGAATGTCAAACGCACTTCGGCGGATATATGTACTCATACTTAGATTTTTATTACCTTTATTACTAAGCAGTAAATATGATTTTATGTCCACTAACGTGCGGTACGACTACGCTGCGATATCTCAATGTTCTTTATGAATTATTTACTGAATGCACTTTTTACGACATAAATTAGGCACTTTTATTTAGTAAACAACACAATGCCTAATTTAAAACTCCAATGAAAAATTAACGTGACACTCGGCTTATCTTTCCCGCCAAAACTCCAGACACGGGTTATGACATCAAGATAACATTGTTTTATTTTGAGTACTAGGCTTTTTAGTAAATTATGTTTCTTTGCCTTTTTTTTTCTTTTTCTTCATTATGTGTTTATTATTGTTTTAGTGTATTATTATTATAATTTGCGTTCTGTTTGGGCGGAATAAAGAATTTTTCTTTCTAGATCAGGAATCATTCAGGATCGGTTTTTTTAGGAATTAATCAGATGATTAATTCCTAAAAAAACAGCTACGGAAACTTCAACCCTTAAAAATTAACATTTAAATTTAATAATAATATGTATTCGCATACAAATACCAAAGGAGTCTATACAAGCAGTGTCAATTGCATTGAATGTTACAGAGGCCGTCCACACAATATTTTCGGCACAAAACATACAGCGGCGATATCATGTTTAGACCCATTAGATTGGTTTCGATGAATAGAGTTTAAAAACTTAAAATTAATGGTAAATTAGAAATAAAGTATAAAAACCCTAGACATAAAATTCAACCTCTTTAAATATTAATAAGAATTCATACTAAAAATAATTACCTATTCAGATCAAAATAAGTATTACGAAGTATGAGTAGCTAAATGGATCAACAAAGTATATGATTTTTGGAATATATATCGAGCCAAAAAGTCTTCGAGCATTTAAAAAAAATTACGTTATGGATCCACTAATGCATGAAATGTTAACAAATATATATAGATCTTACAATGTATGGAGCATTGCGAATATAAAATTTCTAGATTAGGTTTAATAAATTCATAATTGATCAACCGTTACGGTATAGGTATCGGATCAAAAGAAGTATTACTGGAAGTGCGAGTATATAAATGGATCAACACAAGTTATTGATTTTTGAAATATATTCAGAGCTAAAAAGTCCAGGTGTGTTCAAAAAATATAGCCGTTACGGATCCACTAACGCATGAAATTGCTGAAAAATTTTTGTCGAGTATATGTCCTAATTGACGAATATATTTGGCCACATCCCTAAATAGAATACGACGTTGCCACTCCCCCCAAGAAATATGCAACTGGAGTAAAGTTATTCCGTGCTAAAGGTGGAGTCTATAATGAACGGCATCGTGGCTGGATCAACTAAGTGCCCAAAGAGGTGTTTATATATATATATATATATATATATATATATATATATATATACATACAGATGGTGCGAAAGAAGTTTCACTTCAGTCGTGTGGTCATAATTTTTTTACTTCTCCTTTATCACCAAATTCTTTGCCTAAACAGGTGCATTTATGAAGAGTCTCATACTGTGCTGGTAATCATGCATATACATATGTAGTTTGTAACAGATATTAACACTCACACTATTAGAAGCACTCCGCGTCGGTCGGTGGTAGCGAACTTTCTTGAGGTAGACGGTGTAGATGGCGCCGTCGACGCGCTCCTCGCCCCACAACCGCCATGTCGGCTGCTGGAACACACCACGAATAGGTCAACATAATAGTTCAACACCAACATTTACACATATTGCATTTGCAAAGTAAAGCACAGTACTTTCTGGCCTACGTCATCCTTATAGTTCAAGGTGGAAAGATAGCTAATTCCACTTATATTATTTGCTTCGGCGAAGGTATCTAACGACATAAGTGATGAATTCATAGAGTTTTAGAACCGAATATTTTGAGGTAGAAGACATTATTTGTTTATCACTTCAAATGCATATTACACCTATTAAACGTACGCGGCACGTACATATGTGCATACAGCTTCAAGTTAGGCTTTAGTCATAGTTATTGGGTACTTTACAACAGTGTGTATTATAAAGATAAGGAATATGTCATAATAGTGGCATTGATGGTAACACGACAGCTTACATAATCATCGTCTAGGTTACGAGCGAACAGAGCGGGCTCGGCCTTACTGACGCCGCAGATCCTCCACATGGCCCATGTCCGCGACGTCACCTCAGCTGAGCGCCTCTCGCATAACGCTCACTTTCACTACCGACTGCACACCGCGCCGCAACGATACATCCACATGCAAATCCAGTAATTCAGTAATTGAATCAATCAGCATCGAGAGACGAACGAGTATGCGAGCAGCGCGGACGTGCGTGACGCGGGAGAAATCGCAGCGGACGCGGGCAACGGCACACTTGTCCACCTCGGCATCCGGCTCCAGAGCCGACACTACGCAACTTTTAATCGATTCACGCAATAAAGCTCCACCACTATCACCTCGTAATCACTGGCACTGGCAGTAAATGATCCAAAACCAACTCTTCCTCGATAACAACAAGTTTTCTACTATTAAGTGCTACGATACAGTCTAATAAACTGTGTAATGATCGTCACATTTTACAACGGTGATATTATGAAATCGTTAATTTGCATAGTTATTACATGGACGTCGCATAACTAACACAATCTATCAAAAACTTTCACACGTTTAACATTGAGAATGTTACCTACGTATTCTACTGGATTTTAAAAATGTATTGCATAACTGTGAGATACACGTAACAACCACAATCAATTACTTATATAGAAATAATAATAAAAGTTTGTAATTTATGTTATGTAGGTAATACAGATGCGCTGGCGCTGCAGCGCGGACGCACGTCGACTGCTCTCTTCATGGAGAGATCGCGTGAAAAACTCCGATAGAGCACGTCAATGACGCGGCCGCGCCGGCCCGTCATCCCTGTACTAGGTGTTAGCTTCATAACACATAACACGACAACACGTGCCACCGCTTATGTGTGTGTGTGAGTCGAATCAAACAAGCTTAAATACATATATGCTACTACTATAATCCTGTTAGAGCATAAGTCCTGGCACATTCAATAGACTTACATACAAATAACTTTCAGTGCTTTAATATTGCAGTAACTTTCAGCAATAAACAAAACACTGCGCTGATAAGATCAATGTTTACGGAAATTGCTGATTAACCTTTTCCGTGCGGAGGTCTCTTTCACAATCTGTAGTACCTGGCGTCAAACAATAATTCCGTGATGCCTCTGGGGCACCAAACGCCAGAGACTGATGATTCCCCTGGGGAATCATCCGCCGTGAATTGTAAGTTTTAGCTTTTTCTCGTGTTTCCACTTGTTATTAGCGATTGTGTATCGAATGTAAGCGGTCAGTAAATTCGTCCAATGCGTTTAAAAGTGTGTGTTTTTATGGAAATGGAAGGTAAGTCACTAATTTCTATCAGGTATTGTAAACCTTTTTGCATTATTACATAGAATTTGTTCACGTACCATTTGAGTTTACAGCGAGGTGATACTTATTACATAGTTACATGTTCTATTATCCCAGTGTTTTGTAGGGAAACAATTTTAAATCCGCTATTTTGACGGTAAAATTGTTTGTCTACAAAACACTGTAATAAAGAACATACCTATAACTAATTGAGAAGCTCGATTCTAATGAATCTAAAATATTCTACTCGTACCTACAAACACTTACATAATCATGAAGTATTTTGTTTGGATAAGAATTTACATGTATTGTTATTTTGTTGTAGAGTTACCCAGAAAAAAAATGAAATATATTCCTCAGTCAGAAGTCGAAACACAATGCGACGACGACGACGTAATAAATAATACAGTGTAACTCGATCACTTGGTTTGCAACCTCTGAAGTCTGCTAATTACACAGAGATATTAAATTTAATAGAGTGGCCACGGGGGCGTAACCCGTGAGAACACAATTTGTGCAAAATGGGCAAATCCCTTCAAAACGCTATTCAGTCAGAAATTGTACGTCGTATGCGTAACACGGAAGTATTTTTTTTAAATGCCGACTTGTTCTGTGATTGTGTGCAAAAATAGAAGTGCTACAAGTAATCTAAAACGTCATGGTATCACATACCATAAGTAAGTACTATAATAATTTCGTTTATTACGTATATTATAACAAAAACATAAAGTTTGTCAATAATATTGTTCCAAAAATTTTCGGTCAACTATTACGCGATAAAACTTTAATCGAACAAATAAACGCATTACATTGCTTGCCGGGTGTTGTACTTATGTTAACAATAATATTTTGCTCACGTAATGAATATCGCCCGAATCAAAACGGTCGGTAACGTGGTACGGCCGCAGCTTGACGGCGTGAGCTAGAGATGTAGCTAGTAAATTTGTACTATCGACAATTATATTTTTATATTTATTTTTAGATTTATAAACATTTCTTTTTTGTCGCGAAATAAAATGATACAGCTAAAATTATTATGCAAATAATGTCGTACAACTTGTAATACCTGTGTCACAGTTAAATAGTAGTTAAAATTATCCTTGTGTATTAATATAAAATATTCTTTAAGTGTTTCAGGTAGTATTTAACGAAAAATGCTGCACCAGAACTATCCAAGCGTCAAGTACTTTGTAAATATTCACATTTTAGTGGACAGTAAAATAAAAAAAAACTGTTATTTAATATATTTACTATACTTAGATTTCCTATCTTGTTTGAATATATTAAACAGTGTATTATATTGTTGATTGTGATTCCAAAAGACTATTATTTAAATAAATGTAACCATCCACCAACAACGATTGCATTAAAACACTTATTTGTAATATTAAAGAAAGGTGGGACTAAGAAAAACAAAGTTTCTTGCTTATAATATTCTCCTGTTAAAATGTTTTTTTTTTTTTTATTCCTTTAAATATTAAGTGAATATAAAAATAAATTAGCAATATTCGCAAAAGTAAAATTATTTAGTAAATCACAAGAAATATTGCATATCGATAAATAGTTTATCGACTTTCAAGCACTAGCGTTGATGTAAAATTGTTGAATGTTGTAGTGCATGTTTACGCGGTTGAAAGGGCCAATAGCAGCGTTTGTGTGTGTGAGTTTCAATGTGTGCGTTGATTAATGATTGGTCAAGATTTGTCAATATATGCGCGGTGCAGTGTACTTATTTCTATGTGCATGTGAGTGTAAAATTTTTTGGCGACATAGGACCTAGAACAAATTGCGCATTAGAACCGATCTCTTATTTCTGATATCTATGGCTAATTATTTATCGATACTACGATTGAAACGAATACTGTGGGCATGATAAGTGTGACAAATAAAGACACTTTTATTTACGGGCCTCTTTGTTCATATAGTATTTTCGTATAGGTGTAGTGAAAAGTTGTTTTTCAATGGAGATTAAGATAGTTCATCTATTCATTTAAAGGCGTATCTACTGAAAAGTGTCTAAAAGTTGTTATTTACTACATTTCATTTTGTTACTGTCCTTCCACTAATTGCATTATTGTTGCATTGCAATTAAGAAGACTGTCGATTTATATATACTATTTTTTGTAAATACCTTGACTTATAAAAAACTTACTTATAAAAAATCGCATATAAAATAAGATCGGCAACAAAACATTATTATAGTTGATTCAACAATCTAATAGACCCCCTTTTCAAAAGCACTTGAAAGGATTTGGAATGCTTTATCGTTAAATATGTAAACTAGGTAAGCAGGTGTCTTTCACATCTATCAGAAAAACATTAATTAAAGTAAATATATTCCGAGCACCAAAAAATAAATACTTATACTCCAAAGCAAACAAACTTTGAGTAGTTTACCGTTATGCAAACTTAACTAGTTTGATGCCGCCAAGCCTAATTCTAAAATAAATATTTACCTATCGATAATATCTCTTTTAAAGTTTTATGAGCAAACATTAGCGTCATTTAAGAAAAGTAAATAACTTTTATCGCCAGTACTCGTCGAAATGAGTCTCCGAGTCGTGAAGCGTAGGTAATGCTCGCGCGCACCAAATGAAGCGATTAATAAGTTGCTTGCTCAACTAAGACGTTGTTGTGATCCATTGAAAATTGAAATGAATACTTATTTCACTTGGTCTACACATTATGTTAAACATGTATACGCGTAAATCAGGATACTTAGGCTAATAGGTACATAGTAATGTTTTAAGTGTGCCTTAGGTTTCACTTAGGTACCGTAAACAAGTAATAATTCAGTCACAGTAAGTAACTTTCCTTCCTCTAGTGAATCCTACGAGGGAATGACATCGCAAACACGCGCTGGTTCGATAAGCTCCACTTAGCTATATAGAACTATGGAATCAGAATATTTCATTGAACATCGGCTTTCCAAACTAATTTAAGTGCAATTTTACGCTTAAATTGAGGACCAAATTGCCATAAAGCTGAGCCCTAGTGCAGAAAACGATCATTACCAGGTACGAAAGTCAACTATGACGGAAATGTAAATCCTTAACTATGTTTTGGTACATAAAATATACAAAAAGTGCGGTTTTCGAGAGTTGACAACGCGCCAACAGCCCAGCCGGCGCCGGCTGACCTCGCCTGACCTTTTCTAATGTAACAACTACATACTACTACTATGTACTTTCATAATTATCTCCTGAATAAACATTTTTTCAAGATGCTATCCTTTCTACCATAAACTATTTTTGATTCCTGTTGTACCTACTAAACTATATTAGTCTCTATGTAAAGTAAAATAACGATTGATGAAATCAATGAAATGCCCAGGTTATAAACATGGTATTGATCGCAAATTCTCTCGTTGTACCGTATTAGAATACGAAGCCGGTGAAATCTTTACACAGGTATTAGTTGAAGGTACTTATAGAAAACACATGACAAACGAGCACGTAGTTAGCTAGCGTATCAATACTTCGTGGAACGTTCCAACAATCGATGAGACAAGCAACAATATACTCAATTGATTTCGAAGATTGACATCCAACGCAGTTGACCATCTGGAGCCCTTTACAAATGCGCAATCGCTTGAAAAATCTCTCATGACTAAATATTGGACCGAATGGACCCTTCTAACAAAACCTTTTAAGGACACGACGAAGAAAATCGGACTCAAACCGATTTACGTCTGTTCAATCCAATTGTTAAAAGCATTACTACAAGATTTAGACTAACGAAACCCTACAAGACATAATAAATCTTTTTGTTTAACAAAGTTATGCCTATCAAACAGAATAATTGTAAGAGGGAGCTAATCGAAATTGGAATTCAAGGTAAAAGAGTGATGCAGTCTAAATTACAGTGAAGAACTAAAAGAATATTCACTGCGGGATGTCAAGGTAATTTCTTTTACTGCATAGTCATCGTGATGTATAGTCGGCGTTCAATGTATAGTATAATATACACCGCGATGTATATTGTGAATCGTATTTGCGAATATAGGTCGAGGGGTAAACGTCAATTTTATTCTAGTTTAACCTATAGTACAGTTGTTAGAAAGTTAACAGTTAGTGCTAAAATCGATTGAGCATGCAATCTAAATATGGCATAGGATACAAGTCGGGTGATTTCCTTGCAACCCTGTGTACCCCAGTTCACTCTACCTACATATTGAAGTAATTGACCTTATAAAAAAGAATATCAAATTGTTCTTTTTTTGTTTCAGTGAATAAAACAGCTGCTAAGTCTTGCAAATAATTAAAATTCAAATAATTATTCAGTTCGAGGCTTAGTATGAGATTGTGATTGACAGCCAGACATTGCCTGTATTTGTGTTCTTAATTAAGTTTTAAATAAGGCAACCCTTCATTTTGTTTACCTCTTAAATCGGCTTTAGGGTATTATTATTATTTTTATTTATTGATGAACCTATATTTCTAGCTAAAAGGAATATAGGTACTCACGCCCCAAATCTATATTAAAAAATGTTCGCTACCATTTTTGCAGTGGTCTACGAAAATATAGTTTCTGGAAACAGACGAAAAATAATAAATATTTGTAAGAATTCCAAAGGTATTATCTCAGGCACTTTATCTCAAAACATTGACATTCCGCATTACCTGTATCAGTTTGATAGGACTATTGACCTCGGGAAAGTACTAACCAGCTGAAAATATTTTTATCTCCCTACATCTATGACGTAGGTTGTTATGTGAACGCAATAAAACGTGAAGAGGTTGGGATGGTAATAGCGTCGGAGCCTGAAATAGCTCCGGTAGTTGGAGTGGGCAGAAGTGACAGGCGAGTGACTCCCGAGTGACGCACTCCCACAGTCCCACAACTCCGTACCATCGCTTAGCACCTGTATAGTGAAAAGGCGTCTGGAACCCCTATGCCCTGCCCATAAGTATGTACGTACATACTATTTACATAATTATTAACTTTAATATATTGATTTGGTTGTGGCTCGTAACACTGGCACACGTACACAGTGACACTAACGAACATACTACACACCTTGAACGTCCTACAAATCCTGAAAGGTTTTGAGACGATCTCATTTAGGGTCTTGTACGAAATTACGTCTAAAGAAAATGCCATTTTGGTACTAATCCATTTACTTATTGAAGTATTCGAGAGTTAAAAGGTAATGAGGTAAAAAGACGCCCTCTCACGCAGACGTACGATACTTTGACACGTTCGCGCCCTCTCGCCACCTTTCAATAAACAAAGAGAACAACACTCACTGTGATTCAAAGGATAACATAACAGCTACGGCACTTGAACAGTTGGGCTTGATTAACTAAGACTTTTCTGATAATTTTTATATCTTATCTATGCGTTAAGTACCAACGTTCTTAAATTGACAAGAAAATAGAGGTAGTACCTACGATACGGAGTAGTAGTAGGGACTGTAGGGAGGTATCAGATAGAGGACTATTTGTATATTGAATTGATTATCCATGTATATAGGTAATAGAACTAACTAGATAATACAATGTTCTACTTATGAGTACAACCTTTTCCATTAGTTATTTCTTTGAACTTTGAGTTATAACTCAATCTTCATAAAACATTGAACCATGTCTTCGGGCAAAAAGCGGTCGTTGATTATTAGAAAACTGTTGTTAAACAAAGGACAGCGGTGAAGTCGGAGGGCATTGTGCGACGCGGGGCAGGCGTATGGCGTGACGGACGCGCTTGGCCGGCGGCGCGCCCTGGCCGCGACTGATGATACCCGGAACAAACACCCACCTATTGGGCAAGACGGTACCATCATTGGCACCCATAAGCAAACTACTAACATTCTACAACTACATCGCACTTAGCTTGGCACCGAGTACCCAACGTTACAAGATTCATTTGAACGCCGCCGAAAGAAACATCCCTCTATAACTATATTCAGCAAGCAAAAGCTGACACCAATGTTAAGCAATGTCGGTCATTCCTTTTGCACCGCACGCCACGGCTTTAGAGAGGCAGCTCATAAAGGCGAGTACTCGCACCATTCCTTATTTGTAAAACAACACTACACACATTTTCTTACTTTCCACGCTCGTCTCGACGAAAACACCACAGTTTACATACTAAGCAGTAAGAAGCAACTACTTTTATGGTGAAATCTTACAAGAAACTTTTGAAGCACGTACTTTGAACAGTCTCTCTCTATGTTTATGACTGTTTTATTCAAATAACTTTTAAAAAATATTCATATAATTGTATGCCGAAAACAAGGCAACTACGCACCTTCTCAGTTGTCCTAAAACTATTGAATATGATGTAACCTCGGTCGTGTATGAATGGTAATCACACTGGCCGCGTGAGCATACAACATCGTTATAATCACGCGTCCTGCGACCATCACAATCAGAATACAAATACATAGTACCAACTACACATCAGTGTAACATTATCACGGCTGCTAAATAATTTAAAAACCACGATTCCCTTTAAGCGTGGTGAACTGTAGTGCAATGTACTTGACGACTTATGACGACGATAAAAATAAGCAAGTCTCGAGTTCGTCGGCACCTCTGCAATCGATACGTATCGAGCATCGGACCGAATAGTCACGGTGACAACGACCTCAGGCCACCTCAGACACTGGGTGACCCACTACTAGCTGTAACTATGCAATACAGTAATTAGCATCACCTTAATTAACTTGACAACTTCAGAAATTCATAAGTATGGGCTATTACATTTTCGATCCATAACGTTGATGTAATTAACTAGAATATCACCGAAACTCAGTCAGAAATCACTAAATCTGATTTTCAACGAGAAAGAAAAGAAGAGATACTCGTTGAGTTCACTTTTATAAGTTTTAAATAAAATAAAAAGTTATGTTTACACCTTCAAATAAAAAAACAAACCTTTGGTTTACAATAAAAATAGACCTAAAGTAAGTAAAGTTGTGTGTTAGCCAATGTCGAAGTATTGGCAGCAACTCTTACATACAACTAGGTACTATGAGGTATCTGGTAACAAACCAACAAGGCAGAATGGCCATGTTGTTTTTGTAATTTGTAAAAGTAAAAATATAGCACGCAATTAGAGGCCAGGTGGCTGTTAGTTAGAACTGGAGCCTCCTTCATGCATGAAGCACCATGCCGACCTATTTTAGTTAGTTGACTGTCACCGTTAAAGCAGGAAATAGCTCTTGGCATCCTGTTACACACAGGTATATTAAGTTAACAATAGATTGTCCGTCAGAACAAGAAGTATTTATTGAAAAGCTAATGTTTTATCGAAATATAATCATTATGTGCTAATAAGTTTTAGATAAAGGATCAGTGTCAACATGTTACGCTAACGAGATAGTACCTACCAATGTAGGCCATTTCATTTCTTTGTAATCGCGTTATAGAAATGTACTGTGTCAATATTTGAATCAGTTTATTTGCCAAGAATATGCAATATTCTATCCATAATAACTGCTGATCGTTGCTATCTCTCTTTTCAATGTTTGATTATTTTATAACCGACATATTTATCAATCAAATACTTTATTCTATGAAATATGTCCACAAGCGATATACAGTAGCAATGACTTTCGTCATGACAATACAACGACATTCATTACGTTCTTTACGTTGTAGAGCAGACCTAATTTTCGAGCATATGAAGCAATGGATTTATAGCCTTTCTTCTAAATGTTCTTCAGATTGTGATTGAGAGTAAGTATATTACGTAATTAGTGTGCAGGCATAAACTGTATTTTTTTTTATAATTATAAACCTGTGCTTAACTGCAATCCAACCTGATGGTAAGCAGTGATACAATCGTTGATGGTATAGCGCGCTACTTTATTAAGAGCCTGTTCACTCAAGGAATAGGAAGGAAGATGGCAGTTGAACGAGGTGATGCAATGTTAAACGAAACAACACTACCTACGATGCTGCGCCAGAGGGAGATTGGTCTGGAGACCCTCCACGACCAAACTCCCGACACAACAACATTTGGCGCATCTTACTCGGCACACATCGCATTACAACTGCTCAAACCCGTCCTCACCAGACATCATACCGGAACACGACGAATCGCTTGGTGGCAACACTTCGTCTGGTGGGTGGTAACTTCTGTCGGCAGCACTTGTTTCAATAAAATATATTTTTACAGCTAAATAGTTTTAGCTGATATTCATATTGATAAAATGATGAGTAAGTAGTTGCGGTGACAGTGAAAGATGACACTCTGTATTTTGTCACACAAACTCAGTAATTAAGTATTTATATGTATATTTATATTGTATAGATGTAATATTATTTCGTTATTATTTATAATTATTTAGAAAACTGCCACAAAGTCCAAAGTTTGACGGGTTACGTCGCTGTGCGGCTGTCTCTACATGACACTGGCAGAATAGTCGACATCGGCGAGTTTTTTTTTTTTTTTATTTTTTTTTTTTATTATTTTATTTTATTATAGGCCTTGGCATGACCATCGGCCTAAAAGAAACTTACAATCAAAATTAAACAAATAAAATTTTACGGCGCAGTTGCCAAGACAAAAAAAAAGTATCTAGGTATAGCACGTAGACATGTAAACCTTTTTAATAAATTATATCTGTTTCAAAATAAGTAAGGCGGTGTTGCTTACGGAGTTTTATAGTGATTATCATATTTTACACAAAATTCCACGAAGCCGTAGAATGACTTGGTATGGTGTATAATTCGCTCACCTTTGTACGTCCACAAATGATTCGTCACTTACGCAGTTATGATTCATACGAACTCACAGCTAAAGTACTTGGGCTACAAACAAGTCAGTCACAAATACAGCCTTGTTCAGACAATTATCGTCACATTAAACAAATATTCAAGAGATTTTTGGAATTTACATGTACAGATGTCAGCATATCAAGCTACGCAAAACTGTAAAATTAGTATTGTATGCTGTAATAAATTATGCCAATGAACCTCGAACATTAATAATTTAGTTATAAAGTTGAAATACTGTTAAATAAATTTGATAGATTCTAAACAATGCAAACCACAAAATAGGAGACTACTTGTATATTATTCAAATGTTTCGGGTCAAAATATGATAAAGTTGATCTTGTGTCAAGGACATTCTTCAAGGCGCTTCATTTGTGAGCCCAAAACCCACCCCATGACCTATTTCACCCCACGTCCCATTTCTTCTTTTATAACAGATTACAACCCACCCCACGACCAGGTAGATGCCTCTGTAATTGCCCTCAAACAAATAATATTTTCATTCAAACTTTAACAATATAAAATATCTGATAATAATTAGCCGGGAGTTTATTGTAAGATTTTACACGTATCTACACATCCAACTTAAGCCTCGTTTTTTTTTTTAAATCGGTTAAAAATACAATGATATTAAAAATCAATCTCCTTTTTTGAAGTACTTTCAAAACATGTTGCATTCGGTATCATTTACAAAATGTCCATATAGGCTGGGATAGAGTTTATAGGTACAGCTTTTGTAAAAATTTACCAAAAATAGGTGAGTACTTGTATCCAGGGCCCGCATAGCTGCCTGTCGCATTCTCGAGCACAACCTGCGTGCATTACCAAGCGCGTGCGCCGCCACCGACGCTCACATAACTCAAGCCTTGACCTGCATTCCTAACGATGCCTGCAGACGTAGGTATCCGATAAGACGATTCACTGACACTGATTGCAAATAGAACTAAACTATTAAACACGTTTGCAATTGCATTCTATGGTAGTTGATACAAAAATCTGTAAAGCAATTATGACACAGAATGAAATAAACGGAAATAAAACCTTTAAAATGGTCCGTAATGACCAGTTTTCGACCGACCACCCAAGGAAGTAAGTATTTACTGAAAAGCGTTCAGATTCGTAATAGCATGAATCAAGAATCTACTATACCTACCAATGACGTCAGAACATAGTAACGCATACAAAACCAATACAATATGTTTAGTAAATCATTCATCTGGACGTCTGCTACATCAAAACCGAATTATTAGTTATGTTTTTCCGCTTTCCATTTTAAATGTTACAAGGACGGATTTACATATTATTTTACCAACTTCGTGTACGCAAAGAACTTTGTGGATACGCTATAAATAAGTACATTATAATTATGTAGTATGTAGATTATATACAGGTAAATTGCAAGTTGGTATATTGAGGTGCCAAGACTTATTCACAGATATGTGTAAATTGAGAAATCGTTAAATATTTTAAGTATTTTATAATTTTGTCATTACCTATATTTATAAAATAGTCTTACTTTATCCCAAACTCTTGAACATGTTATTAATCCATCATCGTCTCTATAATTTACTAGTTACAGTTTTAAATTGTACATAATGGCTGGAAATAACTGGATGCATTCATTATCTAATACTGACGAAGTGTTGAGGAAAAACTATCGGCTATAGAAAACTTTGGTTGAGAACTAACGTGACGAAAGATCGTGACATTTCTACTGCCTTTGTTTGTAAAACATCTGTACGATGTGGAACTTTACTATAGACCAGAGAATTTAAATTGATTAGATGTAACTGTATTATGTGTGACAAGTATTCATTTTTTACATTATAACAGTGTTTATTTTATATTAAAGTAGATATGTAGGATGGGTATTAATGAATGAGTCAATGAACGACAAAACATCGTTGTTTGTCATGTAAATATCATAGAAACCATTGATTCATCCATTGAGATGATTTGTTATAAATATCAATAACATCCGGTGTGTAATACTTACATCTACATATACATCATGGGTTGTTATCGCTGTGACTTATCAATAAAACGTTAAAGTATGGCTGTAGATGAGCCGATTTGGGAGTGACTCGTGTTCTCAGAACTTGGGTCCTCCGATACATTATTCATTTTACATTTTGTTTTTAATCAAGTGCTTTTACCCAACTTCAACAACACATCTAAACTCAACGAAACTCATACCTAATATTTATTACTATACATAATATGTATATTAATGATCAAGCAATACAATACAGTCTGTAATAATAATCTCTACCCATGGGCGTACCAAGGGGGGCAGCCCCCCCCCCCCCCCCCCCCCCGGAAAGCTCGCAGAACATGTATGAACTCCCCTGATTACAAAACAAAGTATAAACGAGGACTTATCTCTTAACTTTTAAATAAACCATAAAGTAGACACTGACAAAATATACGATGTACTTAATTGCCAAAAAACAGCGTGCAACTAAAAAAAATGTGACTTACCCCCCCCCCCCCCAAACCTAGGCCTAACTTGCCCCCCCTCCTAGGACTGACTTGCCACCCCCTAGGCCAGACTTGCCCACGGCCAGAATCTGGGTACACCCATGTCTCTACCTACATTTGCAATGTTTTTATGTTATGATATCCTGATGCATTTTCCTAACTGTACACAGCAATATCAAGGACTTGGATTCCTAAACGAAATAAAAGCCCCACATTAAGTTCCTGAACTAAACTTACTTTGACATACCACCGCGTCTGTGACTTTCGGTGCCTGTTCCGGCGGCGCTCGCAGCTTCGCTCTGCACGCGCCGGTGAGCGCAGTGCGTGGCACTGCGCCGCCAGCGCCTTGGTGCGCTCGGCGAGTGAGTGCCGCAGCTCGCCCCCCACGCACCCCCGCACCAGCATGTCAACCGACCTCCACTTGCTCCACCGAAATATCGTCGTCATCTACGATATCACTCATCGCGACTCCTTCAAACTACTCCCGCCAGTTTATGCTGCAATGGAGCCTAACACAAAGAGATAGTGCTATATAGATCTCAAATCTCATGATTTATCTATTTAAAAACCCATTCTACTAAATGGTTATGTAATTAATGCCAAGATAAAATGTCAACTGTAGTCATCAATGTTTGCAGAGAAAAATGAAACTGTCGCACCCAACAATTACATTCTGTAGCTAAAAATACATTGATTGTAATTGTAACTGTTTTAGATTAGATGAACGAGACGAAGCACCAAGGTCTAGGTCGGAAGATAAGGTCGCGCTAGCAACAAACTATTTGTCATTTGATAAC
Source organism: Sesamia inferens (assembly GCA_037179545.1). Classification (NCBI taxonomy): domain Eukaryota; kingdom Metazoa; phylum Arthropoda; class Insecta; order Lepidoptera; family Noctuidae; genus Sesamia; species Sesamia inferens. The sequence goes on along the minus strand of CM073934.1, from coordinate 22,639,689 downwards.
ATGAAACGCATTCGCCGGGGGACGACTTGTAATCACAAACATGTGTCATTGTATATTTTTACTATATAAAATCCCGTTTCGAGAGGGGATAAACAAATTGTACTTGTACAAAACGTAAAGTAACAAAAAGATAAACTGTACAATAATGTATTATGTGTCAGTTCTTTGTATTAGTTATGTACGGTGCAATGATTCATGTTCTCTGAAAGCTAAACGAAACTAAGTACAGCTGATTAAATGATTGAAATTAGCTGTTATTGTAGGATTTGTAGGGAAATGTGTTACATAAACGGTTGGAGACAGGTATATAGAACATCCTCTTTGTCACGTCCGTGCTGCCATACACCGGTGCCATAGTGTGACCAACATTACTTTGTGCGAGTCACTGTTACTTATTATTATTTGTTACTTCAATTAGGTAAGCACTTATTTCCATACTATTACAAGATTCATTCAAAAGTCTATGAGAAGTTTTAATAGACTACCTATTTGCGAACTACTGAAATGTATTAATTAACTTTAATGCGATCATTTCGTCCATTACTTTTCCATAAGACCACAAGATTAATGCAGTCCCACTCCACTGAGAATTGTATTATGAATTCTAGTAGAATTTGGCAACTAAATTGAATGGCTAGAGTGAATAGGCTCTTAATAAACTAGCGCGCTTTACCATCAACGATCGCATCACTGCTTACCATCAGGCGGGATTGCGGTCAAGCGCTGGTTTATAATTTATAAAAAAAAAAAAAAATATATGTGTACTTTATTGTTAAAGTCATCAAATAAATAGTTTGTTAAAACTGTGATTTATTGTATATTAGCGACCCGCCCCGGCTTCTCACATTAACATTATTTTGATAAATCTCGTAGGGTTCAGCCTGCACACATTAGCAACCTCAAAAATAATAGTATTTCTCCACTATTTAATGGTGTTATTATACATATAAACCTTCCTCTACAATCAAAAAACTACATCAAAATCCGTTAGAAAAGTTTTATAGATTTAAGCAGACATAGGGATATAGGGACAGAGAAAGCGACTTTGTTTTACTTATACTATGTAGTGATGTGACTGCGATAACGAAAATGTACACATTTGTTCAAAATATAAAACATTCTACTCAACACAATATGATTTTGTGGAGAGACATTGTCCACAATTTTATAGTAATTGTTAAAACGAACACTGCTAAATAATTCAACTGTGTACTTGTTTCCCAGGAATCAGATAAAAATAACATTAGGCTCTTCTGAAAACTCTACTTTCCTGTTCGGAGAAAACAAATGCGCCGCTGATACGTCGGAAATCTCGCGAAGCTTTGATGATCGATTTTCCACAGGAACCATTTAATTTTCCAGAAACGATGTTCCACAGATAGAAGAAGAGAAGTTGTATTTTAAAGCCATCCGAATATTATTTCAAAAGGTTATCGTGGAAACATTAATTTATTACGGCATCCATGTAAATGTGGTTTTATACTTTCACACACTTAATCCGGTGAAATTACGTAGACAATGTAAGTAAGCCCAGACTAGACCTTACATACCTAGACCGAGAGTGACCCCTCTCCATGCAATTGTTTTAGTTTTAGTGCGTAAATATGTAGTTATTAAACTACTGTTTGGCTTTGTTGCTTGTATTTAAAAGAAATAGGTCATCTTCCTTCCTATTCGCTCTGTTTTTCCGAGTGAATTAGCTCTTAATAAACTAGCGCGCTTTACCATCAACAATCACATCACTGCTTACCATCAGGCGGGATTGCGGTCAAGCGCTAGTTGATAATTATTAAAAAAAAAGGTACATGTATATTCTAAAAACAATAGATGAAAAATACGAAGCCACGGTTATCGGCACTGGCGAAAATAAGCGTCTATTTTAAGGTTCATTTCATACTTTCTACTTCCCAATCATTTCCGTCATGATTGCAAAAGGCGAAAACGTTGCACACCTGCTGCGCTAACGTGGCTCTAAAAGCACAAGTTGAATTTTATTGCAAAAATACGATATGTTCTGAATAACTATGGCATTGCAAGTTGTGTGATTAGCTTCGTAGTAGAACATATGTCTACAGAGTAGGTCGATCTGACGAGGAAATTGGATAATTGAGGAAGGGAGCGGCCGGTGACGAGAACTAGGTATATTAACGTCTTTTTACTAGATATAGATATCACATATTGCACAATCACAATTCTGCCACTTTGGCATGTTTAAAACTACCGGATACAGTAGATATGTAGGTACCTGCTTGCTTAGTACGTACTGAACGTACTAGTACCAAAAATGGTGCATTATATCCAAAATCCAAGACTTCTAAATTCAATGATTTATAGACTAAGCCTACTTAGGTACGTAGGTACCTAAGTAGGCTTTCAAAAGATTAGCTTTCCTTTTAACCTCAATACTGATTTCAACATGCATAAAAATGATAAAAACGCTAGAAATGCAATGAATTGCAACAGAAGTAGTATCCGCAGTGGAACGTTTTCTGAGGAATTCTAGAGAACTCCTTACTGGGTCACTCTGAGTGTATTTTGAGTTACATATATCGTTCGTAAACTAACATTAGATGATGTTCAACTTGTGAATTAAATCGTTTTATTATAAGTAATTGTGTGAAACCAAAATAAAGCAGACTTGCCGCACAAAGGAAATAATGACATAAATTGAATTAATACATGTCATTACAGGCCAAATTGATGAAAAGATTTCTTCGTTTTGATTAGTCTCGTCAATTTGATAACATAACAGGTACTTTATTATACTTCAAAGTTCAGTATTCAATTTTAAAGCACAATTTATGCAACTTTATAACCAAGCACAAGTGAGCCGTATCCTCGCCAGGTGCGTGCCCCCAAATTTCGCCCTTAACGCTTATAATACGGCAAGTGCACCGAATTCGAGTTAAAACGACAGGTGGTCGACAACGGCCGTCAGGTGCATATCGTACAAAAAAATAAAAACCTTTTAAAATCCTACCTGATTTCATATGTCTCGTACCAATTTAGGTATTCATGTGCTCATATAAACCGTCACTTTTCGCGCGTCTGCCTATGTAGGCTTTGTGTTCATACTTCATAAGTCATACACATTGTCTAGGCAGTAAACTAGCTTATTATCAGTAAATGACAGAACAAATCTACTTCTAATTTTGTTTATATACCGGTCTACAAACCGTTTAGTCTTTCACCTGAATATTTTTCAGCAGCAGCTGTCTGCGTTACTTGGTTATTTAAATACGATTAGTCGTTTTTCTTGGAAAATTATTACATAAATTAGGTGCCAATTTATTCAATAGTACCAGCGTTTGCATTAAAAACAAGGTACAGAGGCCAGCAGGTCAAACTATCCGAAACTGGCAAGTTTTCACAATCAATTTTGAACCTCAATGTGTTAATGATAAATGTAATTAGTGATAAAGTTGGTAATCTATTAATAAAGATTTGGCAGATTATTGCAGCTTGATGTGCTGTCTGTACCTTTACGACGGAGAGCAGTCCGTAAGTTTGACAACATGATAATTTAGAACTCGATAACAATCGCATTAGTCAGTTGTATCAATTCCATGTTGGCTCTTTTGTAAATAAGTACCCTACATTTAACTAATCTGCTTACAAATGATGATGATGATGCTTTTAAGTTTACTTAAAAATTAAGTTTACTTAAAAGCATCATATTTTGTAAGCAGTTGAGTTAAAAGACTAAAGTCTTCTAGCTGACCAGCTAAATAATGATACTTTTATTTAATAAAATCTCATCAAACGTCGATCTTAGTAACTTTTCATAACAACGATTACTCTGAATAGCCTTATCTTACTGATTTTTGTACACACATGGATCTTTGTTAGTCACACCCAGCCTAATGAACATCTTTGTACCTTCTCGGGAATCATGGTAACATTGAGTTTTTAATACAGATTGTGCGAAATTCTCAGCTGGTGAAAGAAATTCACAGTTGACACAAAACAGCCACTTCAGGATTATTTTTATTACAAAAAACGAGTGACTCTTGGCATAAACTACATACCCGATAATCCACTAATTAGTATAGCAACTAATTACCATGCAAATTCCACTTCAACTTAAAACATGTATCTAATATAAAGACAAAAATGTTATTTCACTGTTCACAATCACTCAATCTTTAACACAGAAGAGAAATAAACAAACTGATGATTTAAAACTTAAGGATTCACTTCATTAAAATAATTAAATCGAGATTTTTCGAAAGTGTTAAGTGTCACTGAATGTGAATTAAAGCCATCGAACGTTGACAAGTAATGGCCTTCCGCACTCGACGCGGGGCGCGCGTCGTCTGAGCCGGCGACGAGTTCTATCGCACTACACCATACACCGAGAACTGACGAGACAAGGAAACCACGCATGTGCAGGATTCTCTCGGGTTTTCCGACATGCTACAATCATGACGTCGCAAGGTGACGACGTCATTAAATCAAAAAGATAATATATCTTCAATATATGACCGCTTCTGAGCCGTTGCATTGCAGATTAGGTACGTGTTACAGACTCACTCAAAACTCAAGCTTTACTTAAATCTCGTCTGAAGTTATTTGATTGGTTGAAATTAGTTTTAAGTAATGCTTAATTCTTGAGTAAGGTTATGTTTCTGTAATACTTTGCTTAAATTGATCACCATGTTTTGCCACTACAACCTACAAACACTCCAAGACTCTTTTGCCGAAGGAAAACTTGAACATATTAATGTTTATGCACTTTTGAATATTTTGAAATAGTTATGGATATATTTCGAACGAATTGCTTCTCCTTTTTGTGTACAAAGTAGATAGTAAAAAGTAGATAATGTACAGCCGATAGCACATCAAACTACTACACTTTTCAACTTTATCGCTAAAGCATTAAGGTTCAAGGTTGATTAGGAATATTTGACAGTTTCGGGTAGTTTGTCCATACTATCTAAACTTATCTAGTTTAGATAGTATGGACAAACTACCCGAAACTGTGGGTAAAAAACTGGGTTGCCAAATGATCAGGAATTGTCTGGATTCTCCCGACTTTTTCAGTGATCTCCCGACACTAGACAAATCTCAAAATCTCCCGAAAAACGAATGCCGATCCTACCAACTATCGGCCGATTTCAATAACCTCCATACTCTGCAAGATTATGGAGCGTGTATTGAACTCGCACCTCTTGGCTTACCTGGAAGGTAACGATCTCCTCAGTGACCGTCAGTTCGGGTTTCGACGCAATCGGTCAACTGGGGACCTACTTGTTGGTCAACGGGGAAGCGATTGCCGTCTCCCTTGATGTCTCGAAGGCCTTCGACCGGGTAGAGTACGCAGGCCTTTTGAGTAAGCTTCTAGCGTACGGCATTTCCGCTGGCCTGACTGGCTGGGTAAAAGACTTCCTGACTGAACGGTCCCTCCGAGTTGTTGTCGACGGATGCTCATCGGAGCCCATGTCGATCAATGCCGGTGTTCCTCAGGGGTCTGTTCTCTCTGCAACTTTGTTCTTGCTGCATATTAACGATCTGCTGATACCCGGTATCTATGGGTATGCAGATGACAGCACAGTTCTGGAGAAATACCTGCCGGAAGCTTGGGCTAGTAAGGAATCAATCAGGTCCGAAAGACAGACTATGGTAGAGGGTACGAGTACTGCACTACAGGCAGTCTCCGAATGGGGCAAAGCCAGTCTTGTAGAATTCAATGCCGCCAAAACACAGGCGTGTCTTTTCACCGCCAAAAGGAGCCCGTTCACCTTGGCTCCTAATTTTCAGAATGTATCCTTTGAGTGCACCGACCGCCTTCAGCTTTTGGGAGTTGAGATTTTCTCAAACTTAAACTTTAGGCGGTTTATTGAATCCAAGGCCAAGGTGGCTGCCAGAAAAGTTGGCGTCATCGCAAAGGTCCGGCGGTACTTCACATCAGGGCAGCTTCTTATGTTGTATAAAGCACAGGTCCGCTCGTGTGTGGAATACTGCAGCCACATTTGGGCTGGTGCTGCAAAATGTCACCTGGCTACTTTGGATTCAGTGGAGAGGCGCCAGCCTTTCGGTCTTCTATAGGATGCATTCTGGCGAGTGTGCAAGGGAATTGCATGATTTAACTCCCCCATCGGATGACCCGTCGTCGCTCTTAACCTTTTGAACGCCCATCTATATAATACGCGGTGTGTCCTCCAGCGCCACGCTACAAATGTATAACGTATCTATAGTAAAACGTAGGGATGGGATTAATGTCCTATCGACAAATAATATTATACATTTAAATTAATGTTTATTCACCAATTTACGAAGCTAAATAAAAACTGTAACCGTATTTTCATATTTTATTTTATTTCATAAAAAAATCAACATGAAAACTTGGATATATTTCCCATAATAAAGAAAAGAATTATAAATTTATTAGACGTGTGTTCTAGAAGGCACATCCCTATTTGTCTCCAAATATAATCCTTTTACTTCATATCAAGTAGTTGGCGCTCGAGGCACGTCAAAATCCTTAAGGATGTCTATATTTCTATGGTATTTATTTTTATTTTCACTGTGGTCGAGTTACACGTGCATAGACTCATAATTTGTTTCATTTAGTTACAACAAATACAATTAATAGAAGCTAAATACGTGGTTTTCTACATTTTTTAGAGTTCCGTAGCCAAATGGCAAAAAACGGAACCCTTATACATTCGTCATGTCTGTCTGTCCGTCTGTCCGTCCGTATGTCACAGTCATTTTTTCCGAAACTATAAGAGGTATAACTGTTGAAACTTGGTAGGTAGATGTATTCTGTGAACCGTATTAAGGTATTGATGCAAAAATAGAAATATAATAATAAATATTGGGGCTCCCCATACTCTCAAAACTCAAAATAACGAAAATTGTTTTAAACGAGATCTAGTAAGTAGTTTTTTTTAATACTTCGAAAATCGTTTATTACCGCGTAATCTTTCATACAAATAACTTTAATCCTTTAATTTCATAAATCAATGGTACCTACGTAACCGAGTTACGTACAGGTTACAGGTACAGGTACACGTACGTGAGTCCGACACGCACTTGGCAGATTTCTTTTTATTAAAATTACTGTTTTACACAGATGTTACAGACATATTTTTAATGTTGTCGCAAAATACTCGCAATTATTTTTCTGGTTTGTACAAACTAATAGAAAATGGAAGAAAATTCCTGAAACGAAAGTTGACGACTTAACGGAATGTCAAGACGACGAACTATATCAAAATTCTGATTCAGACTTGAACAAATCGCAATAATTCGTCATATTCACCGTCACATTTTTTTTTTTTTGTAAAAACACGTACGTCAACTTAAGATGTAAACATTGCACTACACTAAAATGCTCAAAGTCACTATGACCTTGAAACCTGTCCGCTTATGACGTCACAGAGTTACTTCTATACACGTCGGTGGCGATGGGGGGTGACAAATAACTAACTTTGTAGGGATGGGTTTTTCAAACGGTGTTTCACTATCGACAATGATTAGAAAACCTATTTATTCTTGATTAAGGTGAATAAAACCTAGTTTATAGTTTACAATATTTATAAAATATTATTTATTCACGTCATTTTCTTGCAATAATAGTATTTATGATCATTTCGACGAGATGAAATATAGCGAGGTCTTCATCGTGTCCCATCACTGGCTTACTTGATATCAAGTAATTGGCGCTGGGGGCATTAAAATATTTTCTGGCGTTTTTGTTTCTATTGAAAATAAAACAAATAAGAACTTATTATATGTGAAAAAGTTAAAAATATGGTTGATAACAGGGCAATTTTCCTTAAAAACAAAATAAAAGGTCTTGTAAAAGTCGTAAATTTATTTTATACTGTGATTACTTTTAATCAAGCAGTGGCGCTGAGGGCACGAAAATCTCGAACTTGTATAGAAGTGATTGGCGTTCAAAAGGTTAATAGACTAGCGCGCTTTACCATGAACGATCGCATCACTGCTTACCATCAGGCGGGATTGCGGTCAAGCGCTAGTTTATAATACTTATATATATAAAAAAAAAAAAACTAATATTTAAGCAAATTGTAATTGTCTTGTTATAAACAATTGCGTCAAGTGTGCCCTAAAAGCTTTGTTAGTAGACATTGAAAGCATCGTCATTAAGATATACAATGAATTTAGCTCATCCTTCACGAGAACTGAAAAATTAAAAGAATGTTTCGTATTTGCTAGTATCGCTAATATCGCTTATGCCCGGTATATATCGTTTACTGCATTGCTGGCCTGCCGTAATACAGTATCTATTCTTGTTGAAAGGTGAAGTTGAATGTCGAAAAGAGTTATGGGAGTTTATAACCAAAAGTCTAAGCCTTTTTGATAATAGTGATGGGGCTGACGAATGCAAACATGAAGGTATTTCCGAAGCGTATTTATACTTCATACACAATATAATGTTGGAGTTCCAAACGCAATTTTAGCATTGGAAAGTGCACTGTCTTAGAAATAAACAGTGTAATGAGGATACTAATGAGGTATCTCAAAAATAGGATGGATGATAAATTCTTTGGTAGTAGAGACAGAACTGTATTAAATAATGTTTCCGATAGTGAAAAAAACATCTTTTGTAGCGAAACTGAGCAGTTCCTTAAAAGAGCTAAGAATTTTCTGAGACCTCCTTATTAAAAAAAATATCTGTACTGTCTTTAATTGTGTGTTCATTTTAACTAACTATTTGAACCGCGTGCTCCTGACCGGCAAAATCCCGAGCCAATGGAGACTGAGTATTATTACTCCAATCTTCAAAGGCAAGGGATCGGTACAGAAGTGTGGTAACTATCGCGGTATAAAGGTCCTGGAGGATCTTCAGATCAATCTCCCTGTGGCGCAGCATCGTTGGTCGTGTTGTTGAGTTTAACATTGCATCACTTCGCTCAACTGCCGACTCCCTTCCTATTAACTAAGTTTTTTTTAGTGAATAGGCTAAATAAACTGGCGTGCTTTACCATCAACGTCTGCATCACTGCTTACCATCAGGCGGGATTGCGGTTAAGCACTAGTTTATAATTATTTGAAAAAAAATTGTAGATTCCGGGACTCCCTAGTAGGCGGAGACATGGTCGAGTGCACAGAACAGTTTAAATACTTGGGGTCTGTGCTCCACGCATCCGGCGACATTGATTGCGACGTCAGGGCAACGTAATTCCGCAGCTTGGGCAAAGTGGCGTGAGGTGACAGGTGTCATTTGTGACCCCAAAATGCCGGTTAAGCTTAAGGGGCAGGTCTATAAAACCATCATTAGACCTGTTCTCCTGGAGCTGCGTGTCACGGAGATGAATATGCTGCGGTGGATGTCTGGAGTTACGCGGAAAGACCGCATCAGGAACTCACGCAACCGTGGCAGTCTCCATGTCCGTGACATAACGGACAAACTGCAGGAGGGTCGCCTACGTTGGTACGGTCACGTCTTACGAAAACCGTTGTTCCGTGGGTCACAAATGTCTTGCCATGGCGCCTCCGCCGGCCGGAACAAGCGGGGTAGACTAAAGAAGTGCTGGCTTGACGTTGTAAGAGATGACATGCGTGCCAACAATCTGACACCACAGAATGCTAAAGATCGAGCGAAATGGAGGAAATCGAACAAGAAAGCGGTCCCCGGGCTCCAACGCGAAAGCCGCGGCCGCAACCGGGATAAACGCTAAGATGATGATGATGACTAAAGACCAAAATCACATGGCTTTAGATTTAATTAAACCTAAGTTAGTGATTAGGCTAAACTTTGAATTTAACTGTACTCAATACTCAATATCTTTATTGCTTTACCATAAGTTCATATAAGGGTGGTAACAATTTATGTGAGATCAATTATGGACCCTGTAGGGCACAGCAAAATAAGGTAACAGGAGAGAGGAAACTCTGTTTGAATAACTTAAAATAATATAATTATATTGCAATTTAATTTAATAATAAATAAAATATATACGGAGATTATTAGCATCATTTTACTTAATCTACAATTTATACATTATTTTATCTTTGGTATCTGACTAATTTTACTTAATTTACTTATTTCCTTATTTGTATATTTGTGTTTAAATTATGAATAATTATAACGTTTCAGACGGTATTTTTGTAGTATGTTTAAGATAAGTATAATCAATTATATATTTAATTTTAATTTCAATTCTTTGTTTTTATCGCTAAGATTAATGAAGGCGCGGGCCTGCGGGCGGTGAATAGTGAGCAGCTCGCCGCCTGGTAAGGACCAGCCCCCTAATCGGCGAACAAATTTTTGTCCAATGATTTCGACTAGTTGGCATCAGTTGAGATCATTCGGACCGCCTATTGGTCCATTCGGTCGAAACGATCCCAACTAGTCGCAATCATTTGACAAACATGTGTTCGCCGATAAGGGGGCAGGCCCGAGTCGTAGGCACGTCGTGTTTCACGCGCGTTTCAAAAGATCTCAGTACATCGTTGCGGGGACCGTGGCCCTGGGTGTCGCACAGGCAAGTGAAGAAACGCGGTTCTTCACTTGCCTGTGCAACGGCCAGGGCCACGGTTTCTCGTTTAACCAACCCGCAACTCTGACCCAGGAGGCATCGGTCTTCGTGGACCCCGTCACGATGTGCTGAGATCTTTTGACTGATAAATTATTCTAGATCTTTTGACTGTTAAACCGTGGCCCTGGCCGTCGCACAGGCAAGTGAAGAAATACGGATGGGTTATAGTCAATAAAAGTCTGACACGCACTTCCGCTCCGCCCTGAGCGGGAGAAGTCATTTGATGATTTCCATCATAGCAAAAAAAAGGCCAACAAGTACATATTTGTTCCAAGTCTGGCTGTTTGTGATACAGGAAATAATGCTTAGTGTGGCCAAATTTTTTTAATACATGGGCTATTATTTTGATCGAGATAGTGTTTATTATTTAAAAAAAAAAAGATGACAATTGATGAGATTAGAAACGGAGTTACTACTGAGATTGCAACTTACGACCGATCTGACCATAGTAAAGGGAGAAAAACATATATATTTCTAGTTTTTAACCCCCGACGCAAAAACGACAGGATGTGTGTGTGTGTGTGTGTGTGTGTGTGTGTGTGTGTGTGTGTGTGTGTGTGTGTGTGTGTGTGTGTGTGTGTGTGTGTGTGTGTGTGTGTGTGTGTGTGTGTGTGTGTGTGTGTGTGTGTGTGTGTGTGTGTGTGTGTGTGTGTGTGTGTGTGTGTGTGTGTGTGTGTGTGTGTGTGTGTGTGTGTGTGTGTGTGTGTGTGTGTGTGTGTGTGTGTGTGTGTGTGTGTGTGTGTGTGTGTGTGTGTGTGTGTGTGTGTGTGTGTGTGTGTGTGTGTGTGTGTGTGTGTGTGTGTGTGTGTGTGTGTGTGTGTGTGTGTGTGTGTGTGTGTGTGTGTGTGTGTGTGTGTGTGTGTGTGTGTGTGTGTGTGTGTGTGTGTGTGTGTGTGTGTGTGTGTGTGTGTGTGTGTGTGTGTGTGTGTGTGTGTGTGTGTGTGTGTGTGTGTGTGTGTGTGTGTGTGTGTGTGTGTGTGTGTGTGTGTGTGTGTGTGTGTGTGTGTGTGTGTGTGTGTGTGTGTGTGTGTGTGTGTGTGTGTGTGTGTGTGTGTGTGTGTGTGTGTGTGTGTGTGTGTGTGTGTGTGTGTGTGTGTGTGTGTGTGTGTGTGTGTGTGTGTGTGTGTGTGTGTGTGTGTGTGTGTGTGTGTGTGTGTGTGTGTGTGTGTGTGTGTGTGTGTGTGTGTACCACTCTAGCCGCCGAACGGATGGACCGATTTTGATTTAGTTTTTTTTGTTTGACAGTAGAAAATGTCGAGAGTGTTTTTACGTAAGTTTGATGAAAATTGTTCCAAGATGGCCGCCGCCACAAAATGACAGATTAGATATTTTTTTAAAACTCCATCAATATGGGTATCAAATGAAAGGGCTTGACTAGTAGAATACTATTAGATATGACAAATTTAAAATGCAAGATGGCTGCTTCTACAAAATGGTGCTTTACATTTTTTTATTACAACTTGATCAATATGGGTATCAAATGAAAGGGCTTGACTAGTGAAATACTATTAGGTATGAAAAATTTAAAATCCAAGATGGCTGCCTCTACAAAATGGCGCTTTAAGGATATATTGATATCATTTGATATCCATATCCATATCCATCCATTTATTTGTTGTTTGTGGTAGTGTGTCAAGGCTGATGACAATGATGCCAATGACAAGGTGTAATGAAATGAAAATTTAATGTTTAAATCACTATGAATTCACAATTCTAATTTTGTTTATAAAAAAGACATAAATTTTCACCAAATTCTTCCAATTTTTTTCATAATAAACAACTTAAAACGTAAGAAATAAATGATATCCCTACAAAAAACATGAACCAAAAAATTTAATTCAAAGTGTTTGAATCACTTGACTTATTAAAAACTTACCTAAACTATACAAATTAAAAGGTACGACAAAGAAATTTAAAGAAATGGAATAAAATCCAAAGAAATGGAATAAAATCCTGAAGAAATCCCTACAAAAATAATGAAACAAAAATTAAATTGAAAATGTTTAAAACCTTTGATTAAAAACACCTGCATAAACTATGAACACAAACTATACAAATTAAAAGGTACGACAAAGAAATCAAAAGAAATGGAATAAAATCGCTAAGGAGTTCCTACAAAAAGCATGAAATAAAAAATTAAATTTAAAATTTAAAAAAACCCCTGACTTTATAAAAACCAAATGTAATGAACGGAACCAGATATCCATAAACAATTATAATTCCTATGAAAAAATAACTAAGACGGAAAAGCCTATAAAAAGGAAAAAATAACTTTAAACTTATGTTTGTATGGGAGTACTTATGTATGGAATTTTTTTTATAATGTTATCGCGTCGGGGGACCGCAACTTACCCACAAAACATAAAAGATATTAAATTAGAAACCAAACAAAATATTAAATTACAACGAAAATGTTAAAAATAGTATTATGAAATCCAGGTAAATCAACTTAAAAACTTAATACACAACCAAACTATACTAATCAATACTAAAACCAAAATTTCTACGATGACTCACACTAAATTGACTCGAAAAATTTTCAATGTAAAACACAACCATCAACGACGTCTGCCCTCGCGTGTCTGCCCGCTCGGGTTACCAAACTCGATAGCGATACGCTCCGCCCACTTTCCCCCTCCCGCGACACACCCGCGCCGCCCGCGCTCGCTTCTTGCCGCGTTCGTCGCCGCGCTGCGTGCGGGCGGCGGCATGCAATGCAACTCGTGCGCGCCATTCAACATAATTCGTGCGCGTTGCTTTCTCGAAGCAAAGCCTATATACCTACATATAAAATAATATAATATATACATATACAAGTATACGATACATCATAGCATAACACAAACGAAATAAATGAATATAGGACTAAGAAAAAACTTAATAAGTACCTAAATACTTATAAATAACTTTGACAAACGTTTAGCCAATAAATAGTGCGGTCCCCCGACGCGATAACATTATAAAAAAAATTCCATACATAAGTACTCCCATACAAACATAAGTTTAAAGTTATTTTTTCCTTTTTATAGGCTTTTCCGTCTTAGTTATTTTTTCATAGGAATTATAATTGTTTATGGATATCTGGTTCCGTTCATTACATTTGGTTTTTATAAAGTCGGGGGTTTTTTTAAATTTTTAATTTAATTTTTTATAATGTTCCTGTAATCATATTTCCTACTTATAATATAAATTACTAGCGGCCGCCAGCGACTTCGTTCGCGTGGAGTTAGTTAAGCTCCAATTCTATTGGTCACAGCACGATGTTATATAGCCTAAAGCCTTCCTGGATTAATGGGCTATCCAACGCAAGAATAATTGTTTATGAATATAAAGAAAAAATATTTATTATAGAATTTTGTTTTATCCAACCCAAAAAATGTGTACAACTACACATTTTTTGGGTTGGAAAAAAATTATCATTAAAATAAAATAGGTAGGGCTATTAAATATTAAAAACTTGAAATATCACATCAAATTCATCAACAGTAAGTATTATACCATCTTTCTTTATGTAAATTATTTAGTTTTTTCTTTCTTTTTTATATAACTATAAAAGATACGAGGTACCATAACAAAAATACTGTATCCATTAATATTGTTTTACATTTCACAGTGCAGAAATTATTTTTGTACTAAAGGGAGTTTCTCATAAAGTAGAGACTTTGTCAAATAGCTTTCCATTTTTTTTATAAACAGTGCCACCAAAATAAACTGTGATGGCAAGGTTATCAGTATAAGCTCCTTGATAACTGGTACACAGTTATTTGTTGCATTCAAACTACACTTTGACCTTAAGTATCTTTTCTGTATTTTATATGTTTGTACCAGTAGAATAACCCCATCTTAAAACCGATGATCTATTAGTTTTGTTGATTTAAAGTATGTACCCAAGTTTTTTTTTACCTGTTTTGCGTAAAACTTCATTTAGAACAAATTATTTTATTATATTCATATATTGTATTGTATAATATACACCACAAAAATACAAATACTACGGTAGGAAATTGTATGTGAAAAAAAAATTAAAACTACCCCCACTATTACTTTGTTTTCGTTTGGTCTTGGCTTTACTCAAGAAATTGTCTATCAGATGCAATAATGATTTATCAGATCCGACTCTGTATTTCCAGAATGTGGAAGGTTAGAAAAAAAAAATGCCCAAATGCGAGTGGAACTCGCGCACGAAGTGTTCCGTGCCATTATCCATAAAAATACGTTTTTTGTATGAGAAGACCTTTAAATATTGATTTTATTCTGTTATTGTTAATTAATGATACAGCGGCAATAGAAATACATCATCTGAGAAATATACACCCCGCACGGAGCAAATGTTTGTATGGCCTACAAATAGTTGTACCGGGTCTAGCTGTTTAAATGTTTGTAAACGCACCCACGATACAGGTGTAATTCCTACTGTTAACGTTATTCCTAACGTTATTTTTTAACATGTTTTCCCTAAAAAGGGGTAGGTAGGTAGGTACCGCGTGAATAGAATAAGCACTGCGTTACATTACTCAACGGTCACAAAAATCAAAGGCTTTGAATCTTATCGTTAAGTAAGTAGAGTGATGAAAAATAGAACCTGTAAGATAATCCGAAATGCTTCCTCACATTGGTTGAACCCATGATAATTGGCTTAATCCTGCCCCAAATGGACCAGTGACAGGTCCATCCGTTACAGCTTCAGATCTGGCCTGACGAACTGTAGTGTCACCAAAATTGAAAATCATGATGGAAAGTTAGCCGATTAATAATGGTGGTCAATATCTCTAGCCCCCTGCTGCTTTAGTAAAACGCTTAGTATACAGTATGTTAAGAAAACCCTGTCCGACCCGTGAAGGTGTTGTTAGGTATCGATAACTGATTCTACTAATGGATACAAAACCCGGCTAAACTTATAAAAAAAATCCCCCTAAAAAAATAAATATTATTTCGCAAAAAGAGGTAACTTAATAAATATGCGTTAAGCACCCACAAACAACACTTTCGCGGGTGGCGGGGGGCAGGGCACGCGGCACGTGGTCGCACCACTATTCGCTCATAATAATACCGGTGTTGTCACTTTTTAAATATTACCCAATTTCGGGGAAGTTGGAATTAATTCGCGGGAAAAAAAGATTATTTCAAAATTCATTTGTATTGGTACTATGCTGATTACGTAAAATTTTATATTATATTTGGTCATGTGTTTACCTAACCTTTATTATCCTTATGGGTCGGACAGGGTTTTCTTAACATACTGTATATACTGTATCATCATCATCAACCTTTTTACTGTCCCACTGCTAGGCACAGGTCTCCTCTCATACAGAGAAGGATTGAGCGTAATCACCACGCTTGCTCAATGCGGGTTGGCGATTTGAGACTCAAAGTCCAGGTTTCCTCAAGATGTTTTTCTTCACCTATATACTGTATAAACCTACTAAATTAGTTAAGCTGTGACTGGAATTTTTCCTATACGAGGTTTGAGATATCTTTATTTCTCATAAGAAATTAATCACTTACATGAGAAATTTTTAAATACTAACTTAAACAAATATTTAAAACGTACAGTAACAGTAAAACACTATACAGAAACATAAATTAAAAATATGTAGGGTAGATTGCTAACAACACATGGAGCACGCACAACTATACTTACCATAATCCCTGAAGTATGCTTCAAGAGAGTTTCTAGAATTTTGAACAATAGCAAGGTAATTTTTTTTCGGTCGTATAATTATTTATCTGCAATGGTTATCAATGAACTTATTAAATCGGGAAAGTGATAACAATAGTACATACTTTGATTGATTAAAAATATCATTACATAATATTTTTTTTTTATTTCTATATAAAAAACTACACATATTAGGTACTTATATACTTACGTATATAGAAGATCAAAAGATGACAACAAATGCTATAGAATCGCATCTGGTTGATTAACACTTGAATATATGTATACTGTTAAACATGCATAAATACATAGTGTTACGAATGCACCTTATGTCAATGGGGTAAGGTCAATATTGCGTGACAATAATACGTAACTTTTAAGCACTATATCTTGAGACCTAGGCATTATACGGTACGAGGTACGAGATAAAAACGCATTGCTAGATCTAGGGTGGCCAATCGAATGATACAGGTTTCATCAATATTGTCAACGAAGTGTCCACACCGAAATTACTAGAATCTCGTCTCCTTAGAAGTACCTGTGGGTACTTACTGAACGTACTCGAAATTACACGCTATTATTATTAATTCTAGACAGGCCTGGAATGTTCGATCAGCTAACCGCTGAAAAGCGTCAGGACGCCAGCGCGCAGTCAGACTTCATTTGACTATCGACGCGAAACAAGCAACCTCTGAGAACATCTACGTTCTACTTGTCATTGCCTACGACCGACTGTACGTTCGTTGCCAATAAACTTCGCAACCCTTAACCGGCATTTTACTACCCCTAGTCCGTAACTGTTTCTAAATCTGGCAACTGTCCTTGTTTATGGGAAACCTTATAAATTAATGTTTTGTAGAGCCGACCTAATTAATACATAGGTATATTAATACATCGTCGTCAAAAATGCCAGCGGCGTTTCACCTGTTGTATTAAACAGCCGATCAAATCTGTAAAAATCATACATTTAAAAGTTATATGTAAAAGAAAAAAGAAAAGCTTGGAATAAGTGGTAAATTTTGTCAATCCCTAGTATTAGTTGAAATGACTTGCCATGGCGCCTCCGCTGGGCCGGAACAAGCGAGGGAGACTAAAGAAATGGTTGCTTGACGTTGTAAGAGATGACATGTGTGCCAACAAACTCTTACCACAGGATG
Source organism: Sesamia inferens (assembly GCA_037179545.1). NCBI lineage: Eukaryota > Metazoa > Arthropoda > Insecta > Lepidoptera > Noctuidae > Sesamia > Sesamia inferens. The sequence continues at coordinate 22,622,359 of CM073934.1, read as the reverse complement.
CTAAACATCGCGCGAAATGGAAGAGAATGAGTAGGAAAGCGGACCCCGGGCTCCAACGCGAAGACCGCGGATGCAACCGGGACTGAACGCTGAGATGATGATGATGACAGGTCACTCCAAGCTCACTATTCCTAATTTTGAGTGAGATAGTTACAAAATCAAACTAGAAATTAAAGACAGCAAAAAATACTGTCGGAAAGTACGGACGACAGTAGTTCAAGCTACCCGAAAGTGCAAAATATTCTCAATCAAACTTGATCCGTAATGCTTTAGCAGTAGAGTTGAAAATCTAACTAAGAAATTTGACAGATTGTAGCTTGATGTGCTGTCCTCTGTACATAAAGAGTTGATTCTATTCGATATATTCTATATTTATGTTCGGCTATGGAATGACTTGCCCGTATCCATAAGGCGTGCTCAAACTCTTTCCACTTTAAAACTATGATAAAAAAGCACTTCCTCTCTCCTTAAACACATCTTTTTTTTTTTTGCTCTTGTATGATGTTTATTAATTAGTATTTATTTGACCTAGTAGCACTAGTGTCAACGTACATATTTATTGTATATTCTATGTAATTACTACACTGTAGACTACCTACACTATTTCTCTCTCCTTCCCCTTAGTATTCCATCCAAAGATTGTCTGTGAAAGATCGCTCTCAGCGATAAGACCGCCCATTTGTGTCACCTTTTGTAAAATCTTTATACTCGTATGTATGTTCTGTTATCTATATGGTGTACATAATAAAGAGTATTCTATTCTATTATATTCTATGAAGACGATGGCTATTAGTTAGATATTTATTACAATCAAATAAACACTAATAGACGAAACATTACATAATCATAGCTTGATGTGTAAAAGATCTCAACGCGCGATACTTTTACAGACATTGTTTTGTTGCCTACTTTTCCATTGACTTAACGTCGTCGTTACATTCTTGAGGAGTACACTGAGTAGAGAAACACAAATTGTAACAAAATTGACTAAGTTTTTTTTAATGTATTTGTATTATTTATATTTTTTAACGTGTATGTATAACACCGGTCAACAAAAAAATTTTTTTTTTTTGCGCATGGGTTTTACTAATGCAATTATTATTATATAAGCACATATATAAACAAAAATGTGATTACAAATCGAAAATATTTGCTTTTTAAGAACTTAGAGCGATTTAACTATTTTTGATTTTCGCGCCCAATGAATACCGGTCTTTGCGCTCTATCGGTGTAGAAAGAGAGGTTAGAGGGCGTGTAGTAGTGTTTCTTGCGCTGCTTGTTGCGTACGACAGTATGTGTTTGGCTGTTACCGAGAAATAACGCGTTTCATTTTTTTTTCACTGTATCAACCTGTACAAAATGGCTACTAGACGTTGTAAACGAGACGCTGACTCGTTTTGCTATATTTGCGGTTCATTTATTAAAGTGAGAGAGAAAAAGTATGATTTAAGTACAAATTTAAAGATTTGCGAGGCATATCAAGCTTACTTCAATTTACCTGTGAAAAATCAAGACAAAAAATGGGCTCCACATGTGTCATGTAACTCTTGTAGATACAATCTGGACGGTGAGTTTATTTCCTCTTTTTTTTTAATTTTATTAACTATTTTATATTCGAACTAACATTAATTAGATTATATATATTATATTACGTTTTATTTTAGGCTGGTACCGAGGTGAGAAAAGAGCAATGAAGTTTGCAGTGCCGAGAATTTGGAGGGAACCCAGTGATCATCACACCGACTGTTATTTTTGCATTGTAAATCCACTCAGAGGTAAAAATTCAAAGAAAACATTTTATCCTGATCTACCATCGACATCCGCTCCAATACCACATACAGAAGAAAATCCTGTATCTGCTCCTCCTTTGTTGGGAAATCAACTACTCTCTCAAGGCAGCCATCAATCTCAGAGTTCATCTGAATCCGTACAATCCGAATTCGTTTTTGAATCTGAATCAAAAATACCACACTTCCTCAACTCTGAAGATCTCAATGACTTAATAAGAGATTTAAATCTACCAAAAAGTAAAGCAGAGTTACTAGCATCGCGGTTAAAACAATGGAATTTAATTAAATCTGATGTTCGAATATCGTATCAAAGAAAACGTCATGAAGAATTTTCTTGTTTCTTCAGTAAGGAAGATGGACTCTGTTTTTGTAATGACGTGAAAGGTTTGTTTAAAGAAATTGGTATTCCATGTCATACATCTGAATGGCGCCTTTTTATTGACAGTTCAACAAAAAGTTTAAAAGCTGTTCTACTACACAATGGGAACAAATTTCCATCTATTCCATTGGCACATTCCGTACATCTTAAAGAAAATTACGACAGTATTAAAATGCTTTTAACTGCAATTAAATATATGGAATACAAGTGGGAAGTTATTGGAGACTTCAAGATGGTGTGTTTTTTGACTGGAATGCAAGGTGGATATACTAAACACTCCTGTTATCTTTGCCTGTGGGATAGTAGAAATGATGCCGCTCACTACCGACAAAAACATTGGCCCGTACGTACTGAGTACAAAGTAGGAAAATACAATATTAAATGGGAAGCAATTGTCGATCCTAAAACTATATTAATGCCGCCATTGCATATTAAATTGGGTCTTATTAAACAATTTGTAAAGGCTCTAAATCATGAGTCCGAAGCTTTCAAATATTTGAAGAGCTTTTTTCCAAAGCTTTCAGAGGCGAAAATCAAAGCTGGAATCTTTGTAGGTCCACAAGTAAAAAAAATTATGAATTGTGATATTTTCCTGGAGTTACTTAGCAATGAAGAGAAAAAAGCCTGGAACAGTTTTAAGGCAGTAGTTCATGGTTTTCTTGGAAACCGTAGAGCTGAAAATTATGAAGAGTTGATCTCTGACATGATTACGAATTTTGCTATCATCGGATGTAGAATGTCTCTAAAAATGCATATGTTACATTCTCATTTGGATAAATTTAAAGATAATATGGGAGCTTATTCGGAAGAACAAGGGGAACGCTTCCATCAAGATATAATGGAATTTGAGAGACGTTACCAAGGCCAGTATACTGAAAGCATGATGGGAGATTATGTTTGGGGTTTAATAAGAGAAACTTCTACTGAACATGACAGGAAAAATAAAACTGTTCATTTTTAAACATTGTAACACTCTTTTAAAACTTCTATTGTAAAAAAAAAATCTTAAATGGACGTTTATTATCTTTTAATAAATCACCTCTATGTCAATTTTTAATGTATTTTCATTAATTTTAATTTTCCCATTTTTTACTCATGAAAGCAAATTCAGAACTATTTTTTGTTCTTATTCTTATTTCTAGATATAAAAACAATAAAAATAAGTTACGTTTAACCCGTGCGCAAAAATGCTGTAGACCAGTGTAATTCATTAAAAGAGTATATTTCTCTTGGGTGGGTAATACAGTTTCTTTTAAACATATACATAGGTAGTCTTAAAAAAAATAATAACGGTTATTACGCGAGCTGGTACTTCAAGTTCTATGGAACGCAATGTAACGTGAAAGTGTTAGTCGAAGGTCCGGGCACCGGTCGTTTCACTTTCTACAGAAAAATGCGATTGTCGAAATGTTCGCGCACCGTCAACTATCTACTATAAATTATAAAACTATCTTATTAACATAGGAATGTTAAATGAGAGATATTTTAACTCAAAAGCTATTTACAATAACAAATAACGTTTCACTTATAACATGATGAGATCAGGATAGTAGGTCCTAACGGATACTGAGATTGCTTCAGGTGAAACTGAAAAGATTTTTCGATTTCACATAAAAAACTTTTTTTTTTTTTTTGTTTATAAATTATAAACCAGCGCTTGACCGCAATCCCGCCTGATGGTAAGCAGTGACGCGATCGTTGATGGTAAAGCGCGCTAGTTTATTAAGAGCCTATTCATTCTAGCCTTGAAGACACTCAAATCGTAATGTGACGGAAACACCGACGCCGGCAAATTGTTCCAGTCCCTCGATGTACGCGGTATAAAGGAGGAAGCAAAGCGCTTCGTCCGGATCGCAGTGGTGTCAACAACGTAAGGGTGGAAACTCGCCGTACGACGGGTCGTCCGATGATGGAACGGAGATGGGGGAATTAAATCATGCAATTCCCTTGCACACTCACCAGAATGCATCCTATAGAAGACCGAAAGGCTGGCTACTCTACGCCTGTGCTCCAGGCTTTGGAGACCGTTTCGAGTTAAGTCTAGGTCGCCAATCAGCCTCTTCGCACTTATCGTTACAGCAAAAAAACTTATCATATCGTCTGAAGCATCTTTAGCCCATTCCATCGAGAATAAGAGTAAAGCCTTTGATGAATCAAATAACGTTGCTAGGTTGCTACCAATCTAACTCGGACAAGATAACTTGCAAGTAAGTAGTATACTTATATAAAGGATGTATCTGACATCGACACACAAACGAGTACCATGGATCCAGTACATGATTCTGAACCCCCCAGTTGTGGAATTTTTCATGACTTTATAAAAAAATATATGTAGTTTTTTTCACTTTAGACCGTTTATAATTGCTATACTTTTATAACCCAATAAGATTTTTAAGTAAAAATTAATTAATTCGCTAATTACACAAAAAAGTGCAATGAAAACAAAACTCGAAAAACTATCTTATCAGCTGATTTAATAGAGTTCACATCAGGGATCAACGTCATACCTACAATACCGCCCGGCGGCACGCTTGCAACGTTCAAAGGCCGAGCCGACCCTTTTTTTAAAACATTGTTATTTCTGTAACCGCTCATTAACTACATAAATGACTATCATAATTGTATTAGTGGCATGCGGTCTAGCCTTTTCGCGAAGATTGCGTTACGATGTCAGATACACCCTGTACAATAGATTTACAATAGTGGCACCGATCATCCATCTTGCGCGATCAGTAATAAATGCTTTCTTATATTGCTGGTTAACAGCAAGGTGTGATTAACAGAAATGATGGCAAAACTTCTGGATCATTAACATAGCCACAGACCTGATTGATTTTGACCTGACGTTGATATCCGATAGCGTTAAAATGCCTTAATGCCTTACGCACATCATAGAAATGCGTGTTGTAATTGTGGTTTCGTTTGTTATATTAATAATACAGGGGTAGACCCTTCGGTGGGCGGAATATCTAAGCGTAAAGTAGGTACCACTACATCAGCTATGCATAATAATTGTACCTACATATATGTACTTATATCTATACCTTTTGGCTTTTGATACAGTCCATTAGCTTTTGATTTTCTTTAGTGTCAAATAAACGTTTAAAGTGTCCACACGTCGTTTTACTGTGCTTACATCGTCCAAACCAAAATCATCCGTATCGCCGTGATCAGCAACCTTTATGACAGGTGAGTGCATTGATTTGCGATATATGGCCAAAATCAAGTATTTGGTTATAATGCCTAATATAACCACTGTCGAAGTCATTTGCCCGTTTCACCCTCCACACTAGGTACTACTTATCATAGAACAGAAGGAAATCTGAAAGTTAACAATGGTACAGAAACTGGAACAAGCGCGCGTGTGGCAAGCCACTGCCACCAGTCCCACGAACACTTTCAACATTTTGCGTTATTGCTAGAATAACAAAACAAATATCGCAATCAACATCTGTGCCGTACTTTTTATGCAACTGATAATGTAAGTACGACTTTATGTTCATGTTTTACAAAAGTCAAGTCAATTTATTGATATTGGTGCCGATTGCCTTGTTTATAAATTAAACTAAAATCAAGTTCAGTGCAGCTTTTTCTTAAGAAAGGAAAGAAATAGAATAGAATAGAATACTCTTTATTATGTACACCATATAGATTACAGAACATAAATAAAAATATGTTACAAAGGGTGACACAATGGGCGGTCTTATCGCTAAGAGCGATCTTTTACAGACAACCTTTGGATGGAATTCTAAGAGGTAGGATAAAGAAATAGTGTAGGTAGTCTACAGTGTAATGGACGTTTTTTAGTGACCATATTTTTAATCGGGTCTAAACTGTCTATGGATCTGTTTATGTACCTATCATTTTTTGATAGGACTAAACTAATATTTTATCTTCTGTCCTTTTCATAATAAAATAGAAGGAAAAAGATTCAATGAACTTAAATTTACTTAATTTAGTTTGTGAATAATGAATTTTTATTGTTTTTTTTTTTTTGGGTTTACAGACAGAACCCAAAAAAAATACAATAAAAATTCATTTCAATTCAATCTTGCCATGGACAGAAAAAAGTCAATAACCTTTCCAATAAGTCGAGACATGGGTATGAGTTCTATGTTAATCTCTACAAGTCTGTGGGCGAGAAATAGCACCCACGACACACTGAATCATCGCCCAACCAAATAATACAATTATTAAAAGCGTATCAATCTAATTATCGAACATTTAACGAACTGTCGAAAGGGTAACAAAAGAAAGAGGACTAAATTTTAATTCTACTGGATGATGCTCGTTGTATCCCTATCCCTACTAATATTATAAACTAGCTGCCGCCAGCGACTTCGTTCGCGTGGAGTTATTTATGCTGCGCTCCTATTAGTCGCAGCGTCATGTTATATAGCAAAATTCTTCGAAGGCTAAAGCCTTCCCGGATTAATGGGCTATCCAACGCAAAAAGAATTGTTCAAATCGGACCAGTAGTTCCAGAGATTAGCGCGTTCAAATAAACAAACTTCAGCTTTATATATTAGTATAGACGCGAAAGTAACTCTGTCTGTCTGTTACGCTTTCACGTCTAAACCTCTGAACTGATTTTATTGAAATTTGGTACAAAGATAGAGTTGACCTTGAGAAATAACATAGGATAGTTTTGATTCCGGACTTTGGAAGAGTTCTCTTGGAAACGCGATATAACCGAACTCCACGCGGGCGCAGCCGCGGTCGGAAAGCTAGTACATATATATGACTTCTAGTCTTCCTGTTATGGACACATAAACACCAATGCTATTTTTGTTTATAACAGGAAAATATCTATGTAGTTTATTATCTGTAAAAGCAGTTTTAGGAAATATTGCATTTATAATTCGTTGACTATGCAGAATATATATAGCCTTGAATGTCGCCAGTTTAAGTTAATACACACTATTAAGCAACGTTTACTGTCTATAATATCATCATTATAAATAGCCAAACTGAAATCACTCAATAGTGTTCTAACAGAACTTGTCAGTAGTCGTGAGTATTCGTGAGACAGTGCATTGCGCTATTCGCTCTTGTAGAAGAGACTCAAAGAAGTTTTGTACTCAGTGCTGCTGTTAGTAGTGTTATGTGAAACTACAAAAATGATATTACCAAGCTCTCAGCATCCTGGCTCATCTTTTTCTACGCATGGTTCCCGTGTAGGAACCGCGCTGTGGCGGCGTTGCGGCTAGAATCCAGGTAATCCAAGACACTGCACCATCGCACGTCACCATAACAACACGCCACATTCCATCACTGCATCCGCGTCCAACATATGATCGTGGTGGCCGGTGTCTCTGACGTCACGCGCTTTCTCACTACTTCACAAGGTTTTAACACGCATTAGGTGCCTGTAGGGCCTGTGCACTCAATCACTACAATTCAAACAATGATGCTCTTGGCTGATGAATTGATTCGTTTCGCTTTGGTTTGCTGTAGAAATAGTGTTCGCGTGTGGGCAAGTGCTATCGTGTGACGCAGGTAACGACTTTCGCGCACGAACTGAGTGAAGCACGTCCGCGTCGTGGCACCGCTGCCGTCGCGCGCGCACCACGTAACGGCACAGCGCCGCCGCGCCCCGCCGCCTCGCGCGCCTCCCCTTCGGGCTGGCTCCTCCGGACCTGCCCTGTCTCACTATCGACATCGCCTGCATAGCCATGTTCATGTGTAGGTAATCACTATAACAACACCACAGAGATATTTATTTCTGATATCTATGTTTCGATGTCAGTCTCCGAATGCATTATTGAAACAAAGCCTAACGAAATTCTATACCTATCGCAGAAGTATACCTACAACATTATGTGATAAAGCGAAAATTTTACAGGAGAAGCAAACTTTCGCGGGGTGAAACTTTGAAAGCAATTTATATATGTATACATACCTACTTAAGTATGTAAAAATTGCAAAAGACATTGATAATAAATTAGAGATATTGAAACAAAACAAACTTAACATTGTCTTTTATTATTAACCAAATCAGTCGTTTATTCAAAATAAACTGAAAATCAGCACTTTTCGAACGTCATAGTTACAAAAGGCAGTTACCGAAAACGCCCGCCCTTAACCACTTCTTACAGCTTTCACTGGGAAGAAGTGGCTCAAAAACTCCTCAGTAGCTGCACAACTGTCTGTTCAGGTTTAGGTTTAGGTTTTGTTCAGTTTTTTTTTAATTGACTTTATTAAAAATTAGCGGATAATTATATGTATAATAGATATCACCTATTTATCACCTTCAGGAGCTGTTTTTCATATCACTGATCCCAACTATAAGTATACCACCAGCATGGGCGTACCCTGGGCAGCCAGCCAGTCCCCCAGCTGACCAAAGGCGATGAGAGTAGCCAGCCTGTCGGTTTTCTATAGGATGCATTTTGGAGAATGTGCGTGCCCGAATTGCATGACTTGATTCCTCGATCTGCGTGCTTTCATCGGACTACCCGTCGTACGGCGAATATCCACCCTTATGTTGTTGACACCACCACGATACGAACGAAGCGTTTCGCCTCGTCTTTTATACCGCGTACATCGAGGGATTGGAACAGTTTGCCAGCTGCGGTGTTTCCATCTGACTACAATTTAAGTGTTTCCAAGGCTAGAGTGAATAGGCTCTTAATAAACTACCGCGCTTTACCATCAACGATTGCATCACTGCTTACCATCAGGCGGGATTGCGGTGAAGCACTAGTTTATAATATGAAAAAAAAAAAATAGTCAAAGAACAATGCCAAGTCTCCATAGTAACTTTGGCTCAATATGAATTTGTTCAGGTGGTGAACCGCATCCGGCGCCTGGGCCTGGAGGTGGCCCTTGACAAGTCGGAGGCCATGGTTTTCCATGGCCCCCGGCGTGCGCCGGCGCCGGGATCACATATCGTGGTCAGTGGGGCCCGGATAGCTGTCGAGTTCACCATGAAGTACCTGGGATTGGTGCTCGACAGCCGGTGGGATTTCGGACCCCACTTCCGGCGGCTGGCGCCCAAGCTGATGGGTGCAGCGGGCGCACTATCAACGTTGCTTCCCAACATGGGGGGCCCGAGCGCCGCCTGTAGGCGGTTGTACGTGGGAATCGTGCGGTCCATGGCCCTGTATGGGGCCCCTGTGTGGGCGATGGACCTGACGGCCGGAACACTCGCCATTCTGCGCAAGCCGCAGAGGGCGATGGCCGTCAGGGTCGTCCGCGGGTATCGCACGATATCCTACGAGGCAGCTTGCGTCCTGGCCGGATCCCCGCCCTGGGACCTAGAGGCGAAAGTACTCGCGTCATTGTACCGATGGCGCGAGGAAGAGCGGACACGGGGCTCCAGTCCGGTGCAGCGGCAGATCGAGCTGCGCCGAGAGGAGCTCCGTCAGGTCTTGGTGGCGGACTGGCGGCAGAGGCTTTTGCGCCCTACCGCCGGCCTCGCTACCGTCGAGGCGATCCGGCCAGTACTCGACGACTGGCTCGGGAGGAGGCACGGCTCCCTGTCGTTCAGGGTGACGCAGGTACTGTCGGGGCATGGCTGCTTCGGCAAGTACCTGCGTCGCTTAGGCAGGGAGCCAGACGCTCGGTGCCACCACTGCGTCCAATGCGGGGAGGACACGGCGCAGCACACGCTCTCCGAGTGTGTAGCTTGGGAGGAGCAGCGCCGTGTCCTCACAAATGAAGTAGGAGGCGACCTGACGCTGCCGGCAGTAGTACGGAGGATGGTCGGCAGCTCAGAGTCGTGGGACGCGGTGGTGTCCTTCTGCGAAGACGTGATGTCGCAGAAGGAAGCTGCGGAACGGGAGAGGGAGATATCAACTCCCTTCCCGGGCCGCAGAAGACGCACCGGGCGCCGAGGAAGGGCGGATAACGCCCTCTTCCGCCCCCCATGATTGGGTCCAGGGGCGAGGGACATGGGGAAGTCCCCGCCCCCCATTGATGGACCCCGAGGCAGAGGCGCGCGCGAGTGTCTGCGCGCGCCTTTGAGGCGATGCACGGGGTAGTTTAACACCCCACTACCCCGTGCAGGAGACGAGGCCCGGACAGACCAGGCCAGCACGAGGATGTGGGGCCGTGGAAGAATTTAGACTCCCGCGGCCCCACGCGCGCTCGTGATAGAAGACACACCAGGGTGGTTTTAGTCAGTAAAAGTCTGACATACCCCGTCGCCCACCCCAGGGCGGCGGGCATCCTATGAGGATTTCCACCCCGGCAAAAAAAAAAAAAAAAAATAAAAAATATGAATTTGTTATGTCAAAAGTATTTTTGTGATTTCCACTTTTACATTGAACTTATAAGAGAGAAGTTATTCAGACATTTTAAATTGGATGTTTATTTATTTAACTACCTATAAAGCAAGATCATTTGCGGCTGTTTGCCCTACACTTCTTCAGCCTATAGATGTCCACTGCTGGACAAAGGCCTCCCCCAAGGCTTTCCACTATGACCGGTCTTGTGCTGTCCGCATCCATCGGCTTTGTGCGACCTTCACCAGGTCAGCAGTCCACCTTGTAGGGGGCCTCCCTACGCGGCGTCTTCCAGAACGTGGCCGCCACTCCATAATCTTACTGCCCCATCGGCCATCGGTTCTACGAGCAATGTGCCCTGCCCGCTGCCACTTAATTTTAGCGACTCGAAGAGTTATGTCGATGACTTTGGTTCTTCTGCGGATCTCCTCATTTCTGATTCGGTCGCGCAGAGAAACTCCGAGCATAGCTCTTTCCATCGCCCTTTGTGTGACTCTGAGTTTTCGTATGAGGCCTTTTGTGAGAGACCACGTTGCATTTCCGTAAGTCATCACTGGCAACACACATTGGTCAAAGATTTTGGTTTGAGACACTGTGGTATCTTGGACGATGAGAAGATGTAACGCATAGAGTATAGACATATACTTAATGGACATGCTGAACGCGTATAATCTGCAGTAGTTTTTTTGGTTTGAAAAGGGTGAGAGAAATGGCCTATGCTTTCAATCTAGCAGTATCTCTTTCCTCATAGACGATTGATGATTTTGAGAGAGATAAAGACTGGTGGAAACTTCGTCTCCTCTCTTTCTTTCAGAGTGCCACAATTCTCACCTCTAAGGCATGTCCATTAGTTTATGTCGATGATGTAACTTAGCTTCCCGAACGCTGCCCAGCTGAGCAGGGTCCGACGAGACAGACACCTCCATCTCGAAGTTGGATTATAGTAGGACTGTTTGTCCCAGGTATATATTGTTACGGATGCACCTTATGTCAAAGCCATAAGGTTCAATATTGCGTGACATGCAGTACCTATCTTTTAAGCCCTATATCTCCAGGCCTAGGCATTTTAAAGGTACAAATTAAAACACATACACAAACATTGTTAGACCTAGGGTGGCCTATCGAATGGTACAGGTCTCAACAATTTTGTCAGCAAAGTGTCGACATCGAAATTTCCAGAAACTCGTCTCCGGTGAATTACCGTAGGTACCTACTGAATGTACTCGAAGTTATGCACTATTATTATTACGCCTAGACGAATCTGGAATGTTCGATTAGTTGACCTATACAATATATAAAGAAAACCCTTAAATGTACCCTTCAGATTCGAGGACTTGGAGGCGATCTCGACGATCTCCTCCATGTCCTTCTTAGCCAGTCGACCTGACCTCTGACGCCGACATCTCGGAGTGGCCCTGAAAAGGGCCTTTGGGTTGGCCCTGAGAAGGGCCTTTTGGTTGGCCCTTAGAAGGGCCTTTTGGGGTGAAACGCCCGGAGGAGTTTCTCTTGGGCTTCGGCATAGCGTCAACCACATGATACACAATAAAAAAAAAAACGAGTGTGCTTATGACCACACGACTGAAGTGAAACTTCTTTCGCACCATCTGTATGTATATATATCTATATATATATATATATATATATATATATATATATATATATAGATATCCCTTTGGGCACTTTGTGGCTCAGACGTGCCGTATAGGTAGTAATTTGTTGATCCATTTTCACTTGTTGATCCGGGGGCCTTTTGTTGATCCGATGCCATCTGACCATAAATATGTGGCTCCGTTCGGAGCCACATGTGTCACGTTCAATAATAATAAGTAATAACAATAATTAAGGGCTGTTTTATACAAATCCACCTTTTTGGCGTCTGGGCAGTTGTTGATCCAATTCAAATGGGCCAATCAGGGCGCAGCATTTGCCAAGGGCGCGAAACGATTGGTTAAGCAGCCGTTTTGTTTTTTATGTATGTTCACTTTATTAATCTTAGATATTAATCTCAGACACCTGGACTGATTTGCTAAATTCTTTTTTTGTTTGAAAAGGTAAACTTTCTAAATGGTCCCTTAGTCAAGATCTGATGATGAAAGACTAGAGAAATCAAGAGGAACTTCCAAAAATCGTAGGGGCGACTAGTGCATTTCTAAGTATCTTCATTAAGTATTTCAAAGAACTATAATTTGATAAAGGTCTGATGTAGCTGATGATGGAGCCGGGAGACAGTCGAAGGAAGTCCTCAACGATTGATAGCAGTTACCTTGAGTTTGTGCTTGATTAATTGGTATTAATTAGTACTTTACAACTCATCTTGAGTTGTGACTGTCATTAAGGCTCTGATGATGAAAACAAAGCCCAGTTCCAGAAACTCCTCAAGGTATACAGTAGCTACTTTGTTTTTGGACTTAATTCCAATACCCATATAGCACATACAATCCGAGATTCCAGTGTCCTGTCCCCTCCCACTCTCCCCTCATGTTGTGACCCCAGGTGGACTGGATCCTCCCAACACTTAGACAACCCCCCCTCACCTACCTCTCCCCCCTCCCCCTAGACTCAACCTAGCCTCCCCACCCCTCTCCTCTACACTCCCTTACCCCCCTCCCCACTTGCTCTCCAGGCCACCTCACGCCCCCGCGGCCTATCTCGGGATCCGGAGGTCCTAGACTAGCCGAGTTTGGGCTCTTTGAAATCGGGAGGAAGAGCCCAACATTCTGGCCCAGGGGGATTCCGCATCCCGTACTATATTTACCCACCTCGAAGTCCTTCCCCATATCCCTACCTAAAATCCCGGATATCTCGGAAACGGCTGGGAATTTCAAAATTCTGACAAAATTCCCACCCTTACTAGCCCCCCCAAAGCCGGAACCTCCGCCATTTTGACCCCATAGTACCTGCCCCTCAATACCCATATAGCACATACATTCCGAGATTCCAGTGTCCTGTCCCCTCCCACTCTCCCCTCATGTTGTGACCCCAGGTGGACAGGATCCTCCCAACACTTAGACAACCCCCCCCTCACCTACCTCTCCCCCCTCCCCCTAGACTCAACCTAGCCTCCCCACCCCTCTCCTCTACACTCCCTTACCCCCCTCCCCACTTGCTCTCCAGGCCACCTCACCCCCCCGCGGCCTATCTCGGGATCCGGAGGTCCTAGACTAGCCGAGTTTGGGCTCTTCGGAATCGGGAGGAAGAGCCCAACATTCTGACCCCGGGGGATTCCGCATCCCGCATCCCGCATTTCGCATTCCACACTGACTCACCTGGTGCTGGCGCGTGCAATTGTTGGGACATACAGGCTGTATCTTTAGGTTAGTTTAGTTTTAAATTTGGTGTTGTATTTAGTCGTGGACCGTCCCCCTATTGGGGACGCAAAGTTTTAATCTTTATTAATGTTATTATATTGAAGTAAAACTTCTTCGCCATCTTTTTCTAAGAAATTTCACTTCTTACGTGTGTACACTAGTAAACGCACACATTTTTTTTTTGTTTCTAAAAACGAATATACTAATACCAAAGACATACCCGACTTCGGAAATTAGTTATTTTTTACGTTGTAGTGTTTTCTGGAAGACGGTTGTTTTTTTTTTAAACTTTTGTGTTATGAAAAGTGCTGTGCAGGTCAGAATGAACGCTGATACTAATATAGTTGGGAAAAGGCCTGTAAACAAACGACGTAATTTTGAATAATGTTATTTTTACCCGTAATTTTGGTTTAAAAACGAAACCACTGAACCGATTTCTATAAAATTCCTACGAGGTCAAAATGAATGTATGAACAATGCTAGACATGACGCGATTACGCAACTTAAATTCAGTTTCTTGATTATAATTGATTGTTGCTTAAGCATGACATGCAGGTACTGGTTCTTCAGTGATAAACTTCAATGCTGTAAGTTTTTTAGGAGTTTCCTCGACTCCTGTTGGTCTTCATCATCAAATTTACGGACACGACCGACAGACCTTCATTTTAACCCACATAGGTGCAAAGTTCTAATCAATACAAATTAATCAAGCACAAACGCAAGGTGGCTGCAGGGGATCGTTGAGGAGTTCCCTCGTCTGTCTATGTTCTTCATCATCAAATCTATTGCAGATTTTCATAGTAATCCATATGGGTGAAAATCGCTCATCAATATACATTAATTAAATTCAAACACAAGGGTACTTCTGTAAACCGTTGAGGAGTTCCCTGAAGTGGCCTTTGTATTTATCATCAGAGCCCTAATGACAATTAAAACTGATCTAAGTGTAAAGTTCTTATTAATACAAATTAATCAAGCTCAAATGCAAGGTAGCTGCTATGAATTCCCGAGGAGTTCCCTCAACTGTCTCCCGGCTTCATATCTACTCCAACATCAGATCTACTCCAGATCATTAGTAAATCCTAGTGCTTTAAAATACTTAATGAAAATATTTAAAAATGTACCTAGAAATGTACAAGTTGCCTCTAAAAATTTTGAAAGTTTCCTTGCTTTCTCTAGTCTTTCATCATCAGAGCCTGGTGACTATGGGACCACCCTTTTAAATAAAAAAGAATTTTGCAAACGGATCCAGGCTTCTTACAGTAATCGGTGAACATACATAAAAAAAGTTTGCGACTAATTGGGAACCTCCTACTTTTTTTGAAGTCGGTTAAAAACTTAAATTGCCAAAAGAAAATAATTTTTCTGTTGACAATTTAAATTTTATAGGATTTTGACATTGATTATTAACTTTTTCCAATATAAGTTCATTCCCGGTATTAGAAAAAATGCCTGGGGTCGAATCCTCTCGTCTCAATGCCCACGCTGCTGCCGATGATAATAGTATCATACTAAGCAATATACGGTCAAATCACGCAGGCTCTTACTTACTACTTTTCTCAAACAATCCGAGGAAATAAAAAACATTATTTTATTTTTTAAGTTCAATGACGAATAATGAACAATAATTATTTTTCCCACGCTATGGCGCTATTATGATGTTCCTTTGTTTTTTTTTCTCAATAAAGCGTCCACTATTTATCATTTCATTATTGTGTATATTTGCAAGACAGTCCGAAATTTAAATAAAATCTTTTATTAGTTACCTCCTTGGTGTTCCATGTTTCGAATTTAGTTTTTTTTTTCGAATAAAATTCAAACTAGGACGCTGGAACGAAACGCAAACTACCTAATTCGAAATTACGGCCGCTTAAATTTACATTCCATGTGTCTAATGCGTTCCTGTACCTTTTATTTATTTATTTATTTTATTTTTTATTAAAATTATAAACTAGCGCTTGACCGCAATCCCGCCTGATGGTAAGCAGTGACGCAGTCGTTGATGGTAAAGCACACTAGTTTATTAAGAGCTTATTCACTCAAGCCTTGAAGACACTAAAATTGTAGTCCGACGGAAACACCGCCGCTGGCAAACTGTTCCAGTCCCTCGATGTACGCGGTATAAAGGAGGAAGCGAAACGCTTCGTCCGTATCGTAATGGTGTTCGCTAAAATATAACGCGACTAAGTGAAATAATTTTTATAATACACGTAGGAATGTAACTATGAGTAGATTGAGAAAACATCTACCAGAATGTCAAACGCACTTCGGCGGATATATGTACTCGTACTTAGATCTTTATTACTAAGTAGTAAATATGATTTTATGTCCACTAACGTGCGGTTGAGTTTATCTTTCTTAATTTACAAAAATATTATTAATGAGGTACACATGTTTAATTTACACACTACGCTGCGATATCTCAATGTTCTTTATGAATTATTTACTGAATGCACTTTTTACGACATAAATCAGGCACTTTTAATTAGTAAACAACACTATGCATAATTTAAAACTCCAATGAAAAATTAACGTGACACTCGGCTTAACTTTCCCGCCAAAACTCCAGACACGGGTTATGACATCAAGATAACATTGTTTTATTTTGAGTACTAGGCTTTTTAGTAAATTATATTTCTTTGCCTTTTTTTTTCTTTTTCTTCATTATGTGTTTATTATTGTTTTAGTGTATTATTATTATAATGTGCGTTCTGTTTGGGCGGAATAAAGAATTTTTCTTTCTAGATCAGGAATCATTCAGGATCGGTTTTTTAGGAATTAATCAGATGATTAATTCCTAAAAAATCAGCTACGGAAACTTCAACCCTTAAAAATTAACATTGAAATTTAATAATAATATGTATTCGCATACAAATACCAAAGGAGTCTATACAAGCAGTGTCAATTGCATTGAATGTTACAGAGGCCGTCCACACAACATTTTCGGCACAAAACATACAGCGGCGATATCATGTTTAGACCCATTAGATTGGTTTCGATGAATAGAGTTAAAAAACTTAAAATTAATGGTAAATTAGAAATAAAGTATAAAAACCCTAGACATAAAATTCAACCTCTTTAAATATTAATAACAATTCATACTAAAAATAATTACCTATTCAGATCAAAATAAGTATTACGAAGTATGAGTAGCTAAATGGATCAACAAAGTATATGATTTTTGGAATATATTTCGAGCGAAAAAGTCGTCGAGCATTTAAAAAAAATTGACGTTATGGATTCACTAATGCATGAAATGTTAACAAATATATATAGATCTTACAATGTATGGAGCATTGCGAATATAAAATTTCTAGATTAGGTTTAATAAATTCATAATTGATCAACCGTTACGGTATAGGTATCGGATCAAAAGAAGTATTACTGGAAGTGCGAGTATATAAATGGATCAACACAAGTTATTGATTTTTGAAATATATTCAGAGCTAAAAAGTCCTGGTGGGTTCAAAAAATATAGCCGTTAGGATCCACTAATGCATGAAATTGCTGAAAAATTTTTGTCGAGTATATGTCCTAATTGACGAATATATTTGGCCACATCCCTAAATAGAATACGACGTTGCCACTCCCCCCAAGAAATATGCAACTGGAGTAAAGTTATTCCGTGCTAAAGGTGGAGTCTATAATGAACGGCATCGTGGCTGGATCAACTAAGTGCCCAAAGAGGTGTTTATATATATATATATATATATATGTGTGTGTACAATATATACATGTATATACATATATTAATTTTCTATAAATATTTAAATTTATTTCATGGTTTCATTTATAAATTAATATTTTTGCATAGACCTCCAATTAAAAAAAAAAAAAAAAAAAGTGGATTCCCTCGGGGCCAAAAGGTCGGGCTCTTCCTCCTGAATCAGGGGACCCCAAACTCGGGTAGTCCACTACCTCTGGTTCCCGAGATAATCCACGGGGGGGTGAGGTAACTAAAGGGGGTCGGGGGGATAGGTTTCGTGGGGTTGTGGGGGGGAGGTGGAGAGGGGGAGAGGGGGAGTGGATTCCCTCGGGGCCAAAAGGTCGGGCTCGTCCTCCTGATTCAGGGGACCCCAAACTCGGGTAGTCCACGACCTCTGGTTCCCGAGACAATCCATGGGGAGGTGAGGTAACTAAAGGGGGTGGGGGGGGAGGTTTCGTGGGGATGGGGGGAGGGGGTAGTGGATTCCCTCGGGGCCAAAAGGTCGCCCTCTTCCTCCTGAATCAGGGGACCCCAAACTCAGGTAGTCCACGACCTCTGGTTATCGAGATAATCCACGGGGGGGTGAAGTAATCAATGAGGGGGGTCGGGGGGGGGGTAGTTTCGTGGGAATATTAAGGGGTGAGGGGGGAGAGTAAGGGAGGGGGATACAGGAGGGACTAAATAAATAAATAAGTGTATCCGAGTCCCAAAATTTAAAAAAATAAAAATATTTTTGCATAGATCTTCTATTTTTATTGAAAAAAAAAAAAAGAAAAGAAAACTCGTTGTAGACCTTGTAGTACCAAGCTCGCGCCACGGACGCCTCTGTGCTTATATCCCCCACTTAACTTCCGTTCGCCTTGCCCGATCATGTTTCGTAACGCTTTCGCCAGCTTACTCCCCAAGTCAAGCGTGCCTAAAGAAGTTTCACTTCAAAAATAAAACCACAATAGAACAGAAACCCACAGTAAAATAAAACCCACGATAAAATCCACAATAAAACCACAATGTACGCAATCGCCCTCAGAATAAAATAGTAAGATCGCGTAAGTCACAGCACTCGTTAGCCACCGGTCTCCTACTCCGTTACGGTGGCAGACACGTTGCCCGGGGAACACTACGAGGAAGTCAGCGCTGTGAGGGGGTCCCCCAGAAGATATCCTACCTATGTCAACTAGCTTCAACAGTCGTCGTCTCTAAACAAAACCTTATTTTCCTCATATTCCACTCACCTACTTGAACAGTTACTTTAAAATATATTATTGGTTTATGTCTCAGACTGCCAAAGAGCCAGGACTGGCTGGAGTAGCGGACAATAGACGTGGTTGTTATTTCACGTCACTGGTTACAATAACCAGCGACGCGATGTGTAACTGAATAACTAGTTACAAGTCAAATTAAAAAGTAGTTATTTTTGTAAATGCGTTATTTCATACACATGTTATGCCGTAGCGGGTAGCCGTATCGTGCATCTCACCAGCGGCGCGCGTCGCTGGTTATTGTAACTAGTTACGTGAAATAATGACCACGTCTAGTTTCGTTTCGCGTGTAACTGTCTTCGAGCAACAATTCCTTTGTTGCTCGAAGGTAACTGTATAGTTGGTGGTTATATTTAACAATCACAGTAGCTGAATTAAAATAACTAGATACAAAAATAACTTGTTTTGTAACAGGTGACGCCGATCAAGTAACTGGTTACGTTACGTTTCTTGAAAAAGGCGTTACGGCCCACACCTAGCGGGCAACTCAAAAATGTCCACATGCAAATAATTATACTCTGTGGTGACATGCGTCACTTCAAGTTCAATCTGTGAATAGAGTGCGTCCATGCATTATTATTATTTGTATTTATAATTTCACATTTTTAAAGTGAATCACGCTAATTAAAAGGTAATGATGGAAGGTGATGATGGTTTGAATTTGTTTTTTTTTAATGTAATATTCACAAATTAATGTCCATTTAAATCACAGAACATGTCGTGCACTTCCCAAAATTCAGAAGAAAACAACGGTGGTCCAAAAGTAGACAAGGAGCAGACTAATAAAAGAAAACGATGTGCTGATCAAGATGACGAAGATACCATCTTGGCAAAGACAAGCAAACCTGAAGAACATAGTTCTATAGTGGCAGCACACTATAACCATTTGGAAGAGAAAGGCTTGAAGGAAAGGTTCAATTCGCCCATATATTACCTCAGAAATTTCAATAATTGGGTCAAAAGTGTACTGATACAAGAGTACACGGACAAAATTCGAGAAAAGGATTATGGCAGATCTTTGAGAGTATTGGATATATGCTGTGGAAAAGGTGGTGATTTAAGTAAATGGCAAAAAGCCAGAGTAGAACATGTTGTTTTTGCTGATATTGCAGAAGTATCAGTGCAGCAGTGTCAAACAAGATATGACGATCTTCGATCTCGTTCACGAGGTAGTAAACTCTTTTCTGCTGAATTCATTGCAGCAGATTGCTCTAAAGACACACTAAGAGATAAATATAAAGACCCCTCTATCAATTTCGACATAGTAAGCTGCCAATTTGGCTTGCATTATAGCTTTGAAAGCTTACCTCAGGCAAAGCGGATGCTAACCAACATATCTGAGTGTTTAAAACCAGGTGGTTACTTTTTTGGAACCATTCCGGATGCAAATGAAATTGTATCGCGAGGGCAAAAATCTCCTAATGGTACATTTGGAAATAGAATCTATAACATTAAATTACTATTTGATGTTGAGAAAGGCTATCCACTCTTTGGTGGAAAGTATGATTTTCATCTTGAAGGAGTTGTAGATTGCCCTGAATTTTTGGTGAATTTCAAATTATTTACTAAGCTTGCTTCTGACTTTGGTTTGGAATTAGTATACAAAGCAAGATTTGCAGACTACTTCAAAGATCATTCAGAAAAGTATAAACAACTATTGCAAAGAATTGTATGCTTTGAAAGTTATCCTCCACCACCGGGGAAAGAGCTCATAGCTGATGAGTCAGAGTATGAACATGCTAAAGAATTATGGGAGAGCAAGGATAACAAGACTGAGCGAGATAGAGTTGGCACAATGAGCTCATGTGAATGGGAAGTTGCCAGTAAGTATTCATTTAATAAAATAAATTGATTAAATAAACTTCATCATCATCACATACTAATATTACATTCCCTTTGTCTTTTTTAGCTGTCTACATGGCTTTTGCCTTTAGAAAACTGAAAAGCACCTGGGATTCAAATGGAAAGCCTGTGTATTCAAAACCGAAAGAAGAAAGTCAATCAACAAATAAAAATTAGCTAATTAATTGTCAATTTTTCCATCCAAATATTTATTAAAAATTCCAAATAAAATTAAAAAATACACCTGAAAACTTATTACAATATGCAAACAGCAGTCTTGTTTACCCTAATTATGTGAAAAAATCCAGATCCCCTATAAAAGGATAAGACTTGAAGCTGGAAATTAAATCTTTTTTTTTGTAGGAAATTATCAAATGGCTTCTCCCGCTCTGGGAAGAAAAGAAGGGTGTGTCAGTGTATTACTACCTAAAACCCATCTGTTTATCTTCACTTTCCTGTGCAAGAGACACACTATCTCTTTGGAACAAGCAACAGTCCTAGCAGGCATAGGACCTTGTGGACACCGTCACAATGTGCTGACATCTCATGGCACGTGGAAGACAATCCACTGTCAACCCACTTTGCTATTGTCACCAGATGTCCAAGACGTATCTACCACTTTGCGAACAATACTTTTTCGCAGAAGGAGGTGACAGTGACCCATAGCCTGTACCAAGCCGGACGCCAGATAATGCTGCCACTAGGACATGGCGGTGCACTGCACAAGTTGATCATACAAATATGTATGATCCACCTTATCCTCAGAGCGATAAATTCATGTGCGCTTTTGAACTACTTAGGTCTTCTTTATTATTTTATAATTGTGTGCTAGTATTAAATATAAGGTGTTATTAACATATACAAATGATTTAAAATTGATGACATAAAAATATAATTTTTAGCCCAAGAAAATTAAAAAAAAAAAAAGGTGTAGAAAGGCCTCAATAAAAGTATTCCATGATAAAATCTGCACTAAAATCTCTTTAGTAACATTTGCTAAGAGGAAGATGACATCTGCAGATTCTGATATTAAATCCATCCATGACTGCTAATAAAATGGTATGTAAATTTTTTTAAAGCCTTATAACTAACATTGAGTCCTTAAAACAATCCAGGAACAATCTATACTGAAGTCGTGATGGCCCAGTGGTTAAAACACCAGCCTCTCAAGTATGAGTGTGCGGGTTCGATTCCAGGTCAGGCAATTACCAATGTAACTTTTCTAAGTGTATCTTGGACACCAATGACTGATTACAAGTGAATCTTGAGAAAACCTGGACTTGGACGTGTGCGTTCGCGCAGCGGAATGTTGTTGAATTTAAAGATTTTAGATATGCAGATATTTAGTGTATGACGTCGTATAATTGTGTATGGTAAAAAAAAATTTGTGCACGCAGCCATTGTGGAGAAATTCACAAAATACTGATTCCGCTGGGCGAACGTTGTCCTGGCGGAACTTTTTTTAATCCTTTGACTTTAGAAAAAAGAAATGTGTCCAAAAATTAGTGTGTATTTGTGTGTAATTGTGTATGTATGAATAAAATTTGTGCATGCATAAACTTCGGAGATATTAAAGTTTCCGCTGCGCGAACGTTTGGCCATTAGCTAGTTTTCATATAAAGCGCTTACATAGAAAGCTGTAGATTTTTACATACTTTGTTTTGAACTTGTGTATATTTGTTTAAAAAACAGATTTAGAAAAAATCGTAAGGCTTAAAAGATAAAAATATAAACGTAAAATACGCTTATTTGGTCTTAGTTCTTAAAGTATGCACTTTGGGGTCTAGATTTTCACGTTTATACAAACCTTGTAAGTGTCTGCAATATATTGCCAAGTATCAATGATGTTCCTTTAGTAATTTAAGAGTTATAGGACAATTTACCATGACATAATCACTGTTTACAAAGCAGTCAAATATCACGACATTCTAAAGGAATTGCATGGTAAAATGTATGCCAATAATTAGTGTATTCATTCAACTATTCACATGCAAAATTTCATGTCATTAAATTCAGTAATTAATGAAATACAATTATATTACTGACGAAGCATCGAAAACCTACATAACCCGACCAAGTTTGGATAGCTATAAAAAAGCGGCCGTGCAATATATTTAGGTAACATCCCAAAATTTACAGTATAATATCGGTATTGAATTGGTATAGGTGATAACACAATTGTTTCGATATAATATAAAGGTCATTTATTTTTGTACACCTATTTTATTAAATGTATTTGACTATGACAAAGTAGGTACTATTTACGTAGTTATTTTATTTAAGTATGCGCTTGAGACTTGAGATATAATCTAGATATATTAATTTAGGCAAATAAAATTGATACAGCTAATTTCTATTGAAGATTTCACGCATCAGGATTCTTACTATAGACCCCTCAGTGATATTAAATAATTACCACAAGTAAGTACTACTGTTTAGGTAAATATTTATCATATTGTAGCTTATATAGTTCTTGCAATTTACGAGCGCGCGTGACTCTTGCTTGTGGTATGTTGTATACATGCACAATGCGTTAGTGTGTGTGCCTGACGGAGCGGTCAGTAGCGAGCGGTCGCCCGCTCAGGTCACTTGTGCTTATTGTTTTTACGTCGCTATCCGCCACGAAGTACCGTCAGCATGTCAAATAACGATAAAAAGCGAAAAATTATTCGTAGTGAGGTGAGTTATTTAAATATGCATTTATAGCGTTAATTTAATATTAAACTTTTTGTATGGATCAACGATCATGAACATTGTATTATCTGTAGGAACACACATACAGCACACATAGAATTACCGTACCTCCAAACAGTTACCAGTTACCTCCAAACAGTTACCAGTTACCAAGGAATACCAACAACACCTTATTACCAATACGTTTTGACAACATCCATTCAGGAATAATCGAACAACGCCGTCTCGAGAGAGACGCTATACGTTTGACACATCTGTTGAAAGGAACAAGAGGCCGCCTTGAAAAAGGCGTTTACTGCCAAAGGAATAAGATACGTGATGCGTTGCGTGGGTTCAACGACATCACTCGCAAGTACGTTTTGACACACGAAGCTGGCGCATCGCAGCGGAGACCTTGACGCGGCGGGCGGCCCTCGACGAAAAGGAACGACTCAGCGCGTCTACCTATATTTATAGATTCACAGCGCGGGCCAGCGGCGCCCCGCGCCCCTCTCCGAGACGCGGCGCGTGTTAAAGATCGTAGTAATAATATTGTATTTTATAATTGTAAATAATTAGCCATACCGCAACTTGTGCCATAAAAAATGTAGATATAAGCAGGGGTTTTGAAGTCGAATACCCAGATCATATCGGACACGCAGTTTTATTCTACCTAAGAAGATTCCTCCTCCAAATTGGTGACCCCGAAGAAAAGAAGAAATATCAAGACTGAATCCCTGCAGAAATTATATTAAAAAAAATGTCGAGGAGCGAAGAATTCAGCGATCCATTAGGCGTCACAACAATGAAGAACGACGTAGCTACGATATCGCTGCCTGCACGACTACCACCATTTTGGCGCCAAAATCCGCGTCTTTGGTTCGCGCAGTTCGAAGCCGCCGTCGCCGCCAGCAAGATAGGTGACGAGCAAAAATTTAACCTTGTCGTCCCACTACTCGGCTGCAGCGACCTGGAACAAATCGCCGACATCATACTAGAACCGCCAGCCACCGGTAAATACAGCGCGCTGAAAGAAAGACTGATTTCCACTTATCAAGAATCAGACCATCGCCAGCTTCAGAAACTCCTCAGCGGTCTCGAACTCGGTGATCAGAAACCGAGCCAGCTGCTACGTAAAATGCGCGACCTAAGTGGCAAACTTCTGTCCGACGAAGCGCTCAAGGTCATGTGGCTCAATCACTTGCCCGCCCATGTTCGCGCAGTATTATCCGTGAACACAGAATCTACACTCGAAGTTCTAGCTGCGATGGCCGACAAAATGATGGAACACTTCGAACCAACAGTCGCCGCAGTCTCCGTAATTCCCCCGCCAGCATCGGTCAACGAAGTACAACAGAACTCCGTCACAAATCTGCAAATCAGCATGCTTTGCAAACAAATCGAAAAGCTATCTCTCGAAGTCGCCGAACTACGAAGTAATCAGCAATATGCATCACATCGCCGTTCCCGCTCGCACTTTGCTAGCCGTCAACAGAGCCGCTCTCGCACACATTCAAGGTCAAGGCCGCGCGCTAGCAACGCACGTACACCGAGGGACGCCGACTGGCTATGCCGTTATCACTATCGATACGGCGACGATGCTCGGAATTGCGAATCGCCGTGTTCCAAGAGCAAGCAGGAAAACTAAAAAGTACATCGACTGTGGCGGGTGTCGATGTAAACCACACATCTCGCCGCCTATGCGTGATCGACATCAGCAACAGAGAAAGATTTCTCGTCGACACAGGAGCCGACATATCGGTATTAGCCGTCCGAAATAAGAAAAATAAACCGACCAAGGATACCTACAAATTGTTCGCGGCAAACGGAACAGAGATTCGTACCTACGGAGAGCGCACGCTTGAACTCAACTTAGGTTTACGAAGAAGCTTCAAATGGACATTCGTAGTCGCCGATGTAAAAACCTCAATACTGGGTGCAGACTTCCTAGTATACCACAAACTGCTAGTCGACCTGCACCAGAGGAAACTTATCGACCGCGTTACCGATCTCAGCGTGAACGCCATCAAAATAAATAACAACGAAGAAACTATACACATGGTCAACCGAGACCACGTATATCACGACATATTGAAGAAATACCCTGATGTTCTGCGGCCGATGTCACTCAAGACTCCAGTGAAGCATGACGTCACACATCATATTGAGACTACAGGACCGCCGATATACGCACGGCCGCGCCCTCTACCGCCGGACAAATACAAAGCGGCAAAACTGGAATTCGAGCGCATGATAGAGATGGGTATATGCAAGCCGTCAAAAAGTCCGTGGGCAAGTCCTCTCCACGTCGTCAAGAAAAAGGATGGGTCACTTCGTGTATGTGGAGACTACCGGAGACTAAATGCAGTCACCGTACCTGACAGATATCCCATTCCACGTATTCAGGATTTTACGTACCAGTTACACGGCAAGAAAATATTTTCAAAATTGGACCTGAAAATGGCATACTTTTGGATTCCTATAGCTGCACAAGACGCACAGAAGACCGCAATCATAACACCTTTCGGCCTATTCGAATTCAACTGCATGACGTTTGGATTACGCAACTCAGGCCAAACATTTCAACGTTTCATGCATGAAGTTTTACGAGGACTGGACAACATCGTATTCTGTTTCGTCGACGATCTACTTGTCTATTCAAATAACCAGGAAGAACATCGCCAGCACTTACAAATAGTACTCGAACGCCTAAATACCTACGGCGTCAGTCTTAACATCGACAAGTGCGAGTTTGATAAAGAAAACATAGAGTTCCTCGGTTATCAAGTATCAGCAAATGGTATCAATCCCACGCAAGAACGTATACAAGCAATAGTCAATTACCCGAAACCACAGACAGTACAAGAACTAAGAAGATTTTTAGGCATGATTAACTTTTATCGCAGCTGTTTACCACATCAAGCCGAACATCAGCATGAATTAAACAAGTACCTACACAACAGCAAGAAAAATGATAAAACTCCGATACAATGGACACCAGAAAGCGAGCAAGCTTTTGAGAAATGCCGACAAAGCATTCTCAAGGCCACAACACTTACGCACCCGATGCCCAACGCAATATTACGTCTATACACAGACGCGTCAAACACTAGCATTGGCGCTGTATTAGAACAAAAGGTCGATGGCGTATGGAAACCACTGGCATTCTATTCAAAAACATTGAGTGATACGCAAAGAAAATATAGCGTATATGATCGCGAGTTATTGGCAATGTTCACCTCAATTAAACACCTACGTCGGCTGATAGAAGGCAACGACGTAACAATATTCACCGACCATAAGCCATTAACGTATGCATTAACAAGAGCGCCAAGTACCAGCGATACACCGAGAAGAGAGCGTCAACTACATTACATAAGTCAGTTTTGCTCGAAAATTCAATACGTTCACGGTAATAATAACGAAGCGGCCGACGCCCTATCTCGTATAGAAGAAATCGACTTGTCGCAATCTACGATCGACTACAATCAACTCGCTAAAGACCAAGAGAACGACGACGAACTCAAGATCAGCATGACCAACCCGAATCTGAAGTTTGCAGAAATCACATTGCCCGGAGGTCAACGACCTATCATATGCGAAACATCAACAGGCAACTTACGCCCGTACCTACCAGCGTCTTATCGTTTTGTAGCGTTCAAAGCACAACACGAACTCAGCCACCCAGGTGTCCGTACGACAAGAAAGATAGTGGGCACTAAATTCTTTTGGCCGAATATGAATAAAGAAGTCGGTATGTGGACAAGGTCATGCATCGGATGCCAGCGCGGGAAAATCCAGCGACATGTTATCAGCCCGCTCGGCGAGTTTCAAAAATCAGCGCGTTTCGAACATATTCACGTAGACATTGTCGGACCACTTCCGCCGTCTAATGACTATAGATACCTAGTTACTATGGTTGACCGTTGCACTAAATGGCCCGAAGCAATACCTACTCGTGACATCACCGCCGACACTGTTGCTAAGGCAGTTTACGAGGGATGGATAGCGCGATTTGGCTGCCCCTTACGTGTGACAACGGATCAAGGCAGACAGTTCGAGTCGTCATTATTCAACGCACTGATGAAGAAATTTGGCATAACACGGATTCGAACCACCGCATTTCACCCTCAAGCAAACGGTCAAGTCGAACGATGGCATCGAACCTTGAAATCCGCACTTATGGCGCGAAACGCCGGCGTACACTGGAGCGAGGAACTAGCGACCGTACTCCTCGGTTTAAGAACAGTTTTACGTGAAGATACGCAAGTCAGCCCAGCTCTCATGACATACGGGTCAACATTAAGAATACCGTCAGATTTTTTCACGCCTACACAGCCAAAAAACGACGACGCAGAATTCGCCCGTCAGCTGACCGAAACAATGTCGACACTATCTCCAAACAGCAAGTCACATAGCAACAACAGAAAGATTTTCGTGTACAAAGACTTGGCTACGTGTACTCATGTCTTCGTGCGTAATGATACCGTACGAAGCCCACTGACTCCACCTTACGAAGGCCCATTCAAAGTTCTACATCGCAGCAACAAACAGTTTACCATTCAGATGCCCCTACGAACATCTGTCATCACAATCGACAGACTCAAACCAGCGCACTTACTCAAGCAAGAAGAATCTACTACTAGAGGAACAACAGACGCACGTGACACTCGTCGCGCACATACATCGAGCGCTAATAATGAGCCGCGGCCGCTGACCCCGCCGACCTCGAGTACAACCCGCGAATCCTACGTCACTCGCACCGGACGCACCGTTAAAAAAAATGTACGATTCGCTTAAGAGGGGGATGCTGTAGGAACACACATACAGCACACATAGAATTACCGTACCTCCAAACAGTTACCAGTTACCTCCAAACAGTTACCAGTTACCAAGGAATACCAACAACACCTTATTACCAATACGTTTTGACAACATCCATTCAGGAATAATCGAACAACGCCGTCTCGAGAGAGACGCTATACGTTTGACACATCTGTTGAAAGGAACAAGAGGCCGCCTTGAAAAAGGCGTTTACTGCCAAAGGAATAAGATACGTGATGCGTTGCGTGGGTTCAACGACATCACTCGCAAGTACGTTTTTGACACACGAAGCTGGCGCATCGCAGCGGAGACCTTGACGCGGCGGGCGGCCCTCGACGAAAAGGAACGACTCAGCGCGTCTACCTATATTTATAGATTCACAGCGCGGGCCAGCGGCGCCCCGCGCCCCTCTCCGAGACGCGGCGCGTGTTAAAGATCGTAGTAATAATATTGTATTTTATAATTGTAAATAATTAGCCATACCGCAACTTGTGCCATAAAAAATGTAGATATAAGCAGGGGTTTTGAAGTCGAATACCCAGATCATATCGGACACGCAGTTTTATTCTACCTAAGAAGATTCCTCCTCCAAATATCTTTATTATTTGTAGGGTCGTGCAATTATCGCCAGAGTTTTTCTTTTTCTTCAAGAAGAATATAATTTCATGAAGGCGAATAATAATGATAATTGTGATTTGAGTCCTTTGGCTAACGTAAGAAAACGAACCGCCGAAGCAACAGGGGTCAGTGAACGTTCTGTAACTTCTATTTTGAAAGAAGAAAAAGAGATGCCCTCTACATCTGCCAAGTTTCTATCCCCAATGAAAAAACGTCGTAAAAGAAGTAGCAAATTTGATTTTGATAATTTCGACACTAATTTGATTCGAAGTACAATTCAAAATTATCACATAGAACACAAGGAAATTTTAACTTTAAACAAAATTCGGTCAGTTCTCAGAGAAAAGATAGACTTTGACGGGTGTCTAAGCACTTTACGTTCATTGCTCATAAAAATTGGTTATAAATGGCGAAAGATTAGCAGTAACCGACGAGTATTACAAGAAAGGCATGATTTACAACTATGGCGTTTAAAATATTTGAAAAAGATTTCTCAGTACCGTGCAGAAGGACGTCCTATTGTTTACACTGACGAAACATATGTTTTAACGTCACACGTTCGACAAAATACATGGGGCATAAAGGATAAAGATACTCCATTTATGAAGAAATTAGGTACTGGGAGCCGGTTTATTATAGTGCACGCAGGTACTAAAGATGGATTCATTCCAAATGCCTCATTGGTGTATAAAGCATCCTCCACAACTTGAGATTATCACTCAAATATGAGTTTTGAAAATTATAAGAAGTGGCTAGAAGAGAAGCTTATGCCAAATTTGCCAGAAAGGGCAGTTATTGTGATGGATAACGCGTCCTATCATAACGCCCGCAGCAGTAAAATTCCTACGTCCAGTTCAAGGAAGTGCGATATGATAAAATGGCTAACTGATAACGGAATTTCATGTGACGAACGATTAAAAAAAATCGAACTCTATGATTTAATAAAAAATAATAAACATCGTTTCATAACATTCAAAATCGACGAAATAGTTAAAAGCAAGAATTTTGAAATATTACGTTTGCCGCCCTATCAACGCCCTAT
The DNA here is from genome assembly GCA_037179545.1 of Sesamia inferens. Classification (NCBI taxonomy): domain Eukaryota; kingdom Metazoa; phylum Arthropoda; class Insecta; order Lepidoptera; family Noctuidae; genus Sesamia; species Sesamia inferens. The sequence goes on along the minus strand of CM073934.1, from coordinate 22,592,690 downwards.
AAACTAGTTCAACTCAGGGTAGTTGAACTGTATCGAAAATATCTGGGGAATTTTAAAAAATAAAATTGCTACTAAAAATATCGGGCAAAATATGACTATTTTACAAAATTTTATAAATGAGTGTATGAACGATATCGACAATGATACCTGGCGTAAAACTTGCAAGCATGTCGAAAAACTTGAAGAAGAATATAGAAAATATTTCGATTTGGACTTCGAGTTAACGATTAATGTAGAATCAACTGATAGCGACACTGAAGAGTTTGAAGATAGTGACACTTCTGACGATGAATAATAATTAATTTTAATAAAACTTACTATTAAAACATTTGTTTTATTATCATTGTTGGTTTCAAAGAAAAAATAATTTTAACATTGATTATTTGTATGCTAACCGTAGCGCGTCTACGCTCACGCACACATTTACACGTATACAGATGACTTGAACACAACTAAGAGCCACGCGCGTTCGTGAATTGCAAGAACTATAACACTTTTTAACCAATGCACTAGACGAACGTTCCCCTTTGCAAATTTAGTGGATCAAACAATCTAATAACTTAAAAAAACTACTTCTTCAATCGATTTTTTAATTGATGGTCTATACTGTTGTACTGGTTGTGACTTATTTAAGTGAGCGTGTTCCCTCGCACCCCACCAAAATGTGCAGAATTATTTTGATTGAAGCGGTAAGCTTAAGGCTAGTCTTTTGGTTAAATAGTCTAAGGTCCGTATTACAGAACGTTACTCAAAACTCAAGCTTTATTTACTAGTTTTAAGTAATACTTGAGCATTACTTAAAACTAGTTTTAACCTATCAAAAGGCTTCAAACGAGACTTAAGTAAAGCTGGACTTTTGAGTGACATTCTGTAATACGGACCTTACTATTGTAGTTATGAATTGATCAAAAATATTCTAGTTTGAAACAATAGACAACGCGCTGCGCGCAAAGAGCGTTAGGCGGCTTCCCGCTTGAAACAGTACTTCCATCCTTGAAGAAAAGAGAGGGCAATATGTTTTCATTAGCCGCGGCCCGCGCGTATTCATTTGCTGTTGTATTTGAACCTGATTAATATATCTAGATTATATCTCAAGTCTCAAGCGCATACTTAAATAAAATAACTACGTAAATAGTACCTACTTTGTCATAGTCAAATACATTTAAAAAAATAGGTGTACAAAAATAAATGACCTTTATATTATATCGAAACAATTGTGTTATCACCTATACCAATTCAATACCGATATTATACTGTAAATTTTGGGATGTTACCTAAATATATTGCACGGCCGCTTTTTTATAGCTATCCGAACTTGGTCGGGTTATGTAGGTTTTCGATGCTTCGTCAGTAATATAATTGTATTTCATTAATTACTGAATTTAATGACATGAAATTTTGCATGTGAATAGTTGAATGAATACACTAATTATTGGCATACATTTTACCATGCAATTCCTTTAGAATGTCGTGATATTTGACTGCTTTGTAAACAGTGATTATGTCATGGTAAATTGTCCTATAACTCTTTAATTACTAAAGGAACATCATTGATACTTGGCAATATATTGCAGACACTTACAAGGTTTGTATAAACGTGAAAATCTAGACCCCAAAGTGCATACTTTAAGAACTAAGACCAAATAAGCGTATTTTACGTTTATATTTTTATCTTTTAAGCCTTACGATTTTTTCTAAATCTGTTTTTTAAACAAATATACACAAATTCAAAACAAAGTATGTAAAAATCTACAGCTCTCTATGTAAGCGCTTTATATGAAAACTAGCTAATGGCCAAACGTTCGCGCAGCGGAAACTTGAATATCTCCGAAGTTTATGCATGCACAAATTTTATTCATACATACACAATTACACACAAATACACACTAATTTTTGGACACATTTCTTTTTTCTAAAGTCAAAGGATTAAAAAAAGTTCCGCCAGGACAACGTTCGCCCAGCGGAATCAGTATTTTGTGAATTTCTCCACAATGGCTGCGTGCACAAATTTTTTTTTACCATACACAATTATACGACGTCATACACTAAATATCTGCATATCTAAAATCTTTAAATTCAACAACGTTCCGCTGCGCGAACGCACACGACTTGGACTTGGTTCAAACAACGCTCAATCCTCAGTATGAGAGGAGACCTGTGCCCAGCAGTGGGACAATAAAAAAAAGGTTGATGATGAATCTATACTGAAATAAAGCTCTGTATCATCTTTAGCCTAGGGCTGTCCACTGTTGAATATAAGCCTCTTCTTTTGCACATCACTCAACTCAACTCCCATCCAGCTGCTGCCAGCCATCCTACGAAGAATCGTCGCTCCACCGAGCATAACGTCGTTCCACTTTCAAGTTCGCCGATTCGCGATCTCTGCTCAAGAATACGTCTACCCCAACGGTTTACGGTAATACTGGTGGTATTACCGTAAACCATTGCACAGTTTAAACAGGCTATGAATTTAAAAAAATAAGAGAGCAGAAGGCCTTTCAAAAGGCCATCAAAGAAAACAACTTTTTTCAGGCATACTCGTACAGCACTCCTGTATATCTTGAAAGGTTGTTCACAGCTACAGGACACCCACATTTCTCAAGTTTTAAGACGCTTGCAATCAACAGGAGACTCGCCTATTTACCAACAAAATTTCAGACGGAAAACCCAATAGGCCAGCCCGACCTGGGGATCGATCTCGAGACTATATTAATCAGCAAGCAGATTCAGTGAAAAACTTATGCTAGATTTCGTCGAAATTAACTGAAGCCCGCAGACGGGCTAGTCAAATTCAAGTTTCATACATAATTTGCAAAATCAGTAGCTTCTAAAAGATTTTTTTTTTTTATAAATAAGCTTTATATGAACTGCGTTAAAACGAATTCGTCATTTCACATTCAGACAATAGTAAATCTCTCGCTAGGGCGCCGAGTAATACGACAGTAGGTACTAAACTAACATTTATCTTCTGTCCTTTTCATAAGTAATCAAATTGAAAGAGAAAAGATGCACTGAACTTTAATTTAGTTTTTGAACAAGGGAATCGGTGGTGTGCGTTCGCGCAGCGGAATGTTGTTGAATTTAAAGATTTTAGATATGCAGATATTTAGTGTATGACGTCGTATAATTTACACAATAATTATATAAATAAAAATTATATAATATAATTTAAAAATTTAATGTATAGTGTTAGGTGTAAATAAATAAGTGTATCCGTGTCTCAAAATATAAAAAAAATATATTTTTGCATAGGTCTTCTATTTTTATTGAAAAACAAAAAAAACTCGTTGTAGACCTTGTAGTACCAAACTCGCGCCACGGGCGCCTCTGTGCTTATATCTCCCACTTAACTTCCGTTCGCCTTGCCCGATCAATTTCCGTAACGATTTCGCCAGCTTACTCCCCAAGTTAAGCGTGCGTAAAGAAGTTTCACTTCAAAAATCGATTGAAGAAGTAGTTTTTTTTAAGTTATTAGATTGTTTGATCCACTAAATTTGCAAAGGGGAAAAGTGTTATAAGCTACAATATGATAAATATTTACCTAAAGAGTAGTACTTACTTGTGGTAATTATTTAATATCCCTGGGCGGGTCTATAGTAAGAATCCTGATGCGTGAAATCTTCAATAGAAATTAGCTGTAACAATTTTATTTGCCTAAATTAATATATCTAGATTATATCTCAAGCGCCTACTTAAATAAAATAACTACGTAAATAGTACCTACTTTGTCATAGTCAAATACATTTAAAAAAATAGGTGTACAAAAATAAATGACCTTTATATTATATCGAAACAATTTTGTTATCATCTATACCAATACAATACCGGTATTATACTGTAAATTTTGGGATGTTACCTAAATATATTGCACGGCCGCTTTTTTATAGCTATCCGAACTTGGTCGGGTTATGTAGGTTTTCGATGCTTCGTCAGTATTATAATTGTATTTCATTAATTACTGAATTTAATGACATGAAATTTTGCATGTGAATAGTTGAATGAATACACTAATTATTGGCATACATTTTACCATGCAATTCCTTTAGAACGTTGTGATATTTGACTGCTCTGTAAACAGTGATTATGTCATGGTAAATTGTCCTATAACTCTTTAATTACTAAAGGAACATCATTGATACTTGGCAATATATTGCAGACACTTACAAGGTTTGTATAAACGTGAAAATCTAGACCCCAAAGTGCATACTTTAAGAACTAAGACCAAATAAGCGTATTTTACGTTTATATTTTTATCTTTTAAGCCTTACGATTTTTTCTAAATCTGTTTTTTAAAACAAATATACACAAATTCAAAACAAAGTATGTAAAAATCTACAGCTCTCTATGTAAGCGCTTTATATGAAAACTAGCTAATGGCCAAACGTTCGCGCAGCGGAAACTTGAATATCTCCGAAGTTTATGCATGCACAAATTTTATTCATACATACACAATTACACACTAATTTTTGGACACATCTCTTTTTTCTAAAGTCAAAGGATTAAAAAAAGTTCCGCCAGGACAACGTTCGCCCAGCGGAATCAGTATTTTGTGAATTTCTCCACAATGGCTGCGTGCACAATTTTTTTTTTACCATACACAATTATACGACGTCATACACTAAATATCTGCATATCTAAAATCTTTAAATTCAACAACATTCCGCTGCGCGAACGCACACGAATCGGTGCCATTGTCATCCAAACTGAACGTGTAAGTGTATATAAAAAAATTCAGCTTAATCTTTTTTATTAAAGTATAAACCAGCGCTTGACCGCAATCCTGCCTGATGGTAAGCAGTGACGCAATCGTTGATGGTAAAGCGCACTAGTTTATTAAGAGTCTATTCACTCTAGCCTTGGCTATATTGAATTAATAGTGACGTAGCGTAGGTAACATTATTTTCGGCTTATTCTTAGCGAGCCCTTTTATTTGTTACCCATATTGTAGGAGTGCAATAAATTAAAAATTGGTCCACCGTCCTGGGCTGGGTGTGCCGCCATGTTGGATTTAGAATGATGTCACACGATGCATTGTCATCCAAATTGAAAATGTAGGTAGCTCAATCGGATAAAGATATCTGATTATCTGCTTCAAAAATGGGTTGCAAGATTTCACCCGAACATACTTTACAAACTAATAAAAAATTTAAAAAAACAGACGCATCTGTGACAAATATGTATTTGTCGTGGGCTTAAAAACTGAAAGCTTATCATATAGGTAGAACCATGTGTTATCAGTCTACAAACTGCCATTGTTTATGTTTACTTTTGTGTCGATTATGAATGAAACGAAAATTAGATAAATATGCATGCGACTTGGAATGTAGCTCAATTTTTAAAGACCTTGGCTCGTCTAATAGTCCTACATTCTAAGTCGTATGCATATTTATCTAATTTCCAGAGGAAAGTGTGGAAAAAAGCACCTGTCGTAGAAAAGTGAATATGTAAAATATTTTATTAAGTACTTTGTACAGCACTCTAAGGTCCTTATTAGAGATCAATGCTTGAGATTCCTTCTGGAATACGGACTGCTTGAGTCTTGAGTGACGTTCTGTAATACGGACCTTAGGCCGAATTACAGAGAAGGAAACTCAAGCATTGATGCCTATTTAAGCATTACTTAAAACTAGTTTCAACCAATCAAAAGGCTTCAAACGAGACTTAAGTAGAGCTTGAATTTTGAGTGACGTTCTGTATTACGCACCTTAATGCGCGAGTCCGAATCGCATTTGGCATGTTTTTTTGTTAAAAAACTAAAGACTGGACTCTGAAGGAGGCGTGCGATAGGGATATAAATCGGGAGTTGATCAATTGAAAATGAACTCAAGAATGATCTTCCTAACTGAAAACTTCAGAGTTGGTTTTAAGACTGATATATCTATACTAATATATAAAGCTGAAGAGTTTGTTTGATTGTTTCTTTGTTTGAACGCACTAATCTCAGGAACTACTGGTCCGATTTGAAAAAATCTTTTTGCGTTGTATAGCTCATTAATCCAGAAAGGCTTTAGGCTATATAACATCACGCTGCGTCTAATAGGAGAATTAATCGAAACCTACGCGGGTGAAACCGCTCGGCTCAGCTAGTCGTAAATAAACACACGCCTTTTTAATATAATTTAAATAATATCACTATGCAAATCAAATCCAAAGTCATTTATTCAAACTATAGTAAGAATAATTCAAAATAAAAGCTTTCGCTTAGTTTGGGTGGCAGCATCAGTACCATAGCCCATTAAATTTACCTGTGAACTGTAAACCTTGCGACAATAAAGATTTTTGCCACTTTTGTGCCGCTAAAAGAGTGTAGTCAGAGCCAGACGTGCCCACTTGCAACCGCTTTACGAGAAGTTGGACTCCTCTGAGGGGCAGAAGCTCATTTACAAGTTGGCACGTTCCAGGGTCAAAGTGGCAGAGGATATATCCAAGTGCCGTTGTGTAAAAGACCCTACCGGCAACCTGCTTTGCGAGGATCACGCGGTGAAGGAGAGATGGCGCTCGTAAATCCACGAGCTGCTGAATAAGCAGCACCAAGAGATGCAGACACCGGAACTCTCTCCGAACCTTGGATTAGTGCCCCCGATAACGCCTGAGGAAGTCCTAACTGCTCTTCGTCGCATGGCGAAAGCTATCGGAGCTGACGGAGTCCCCTTTGAGGCCTGGAAGGCGATGGGTCCTCGCGGTGTGGGCATGTTAACGAACTTCCTCAACAGCGTGCTCCTGAACGGCAAAGTCCCGAACCAATGGAGGCTGAGTATCATCGCTCCAGTCTTCAAAGGCAAGGGCTCGGTCCAGGAGTGTAGTAATTACCGCGGTATAAAAGTCATGTCCCACACCATGAAGATCTTTGAGAGGATTTTAGACTCCCGGTTCCGGCAGGAGTGTGCTATCTCGCAGTGTCAATAACGGGTTTCGCCCAGGGTACGGAACCATGGACCCTATATGCGCCCTAAAGATCACCATGGAGAGATACAGATCGAAGAACACGCCTCTGCATATGCTCTTTCTAGATATGCAGAAGGCCTTCGACTGTGTCCCTCGGGCGGTGATCTGGTGGGCACTGGGGTTCAAAAGGGTACCAGAAGCCTATGTTGACATAATTCGTGACATGTACCTCAATTCCGATTCCATTGTTAGGACCGCTGATGGCGACACTAAACCCTTCCCCATTACCGTCGGAGTCCACCAGGGATCCGTTAGTCCGTTTCTGTTCAGCGTGATATTGGACGTTTTGTCAGACAGCATCAAGAATTCACATGAGCAACCTCCCTGGCTGCTCATGTATGCTGATAATATCGCGCTGGCAGACGCGGACAGGGAAATGTTGGTACGGCGGGTGAATATGTGGAAGAATTCGCTTGAGAACGGAGGTCTTAAACTCAATGTGGCGAAGACGGTGTACATGGCCAGCAACACGACAGACCCGATGTCTGTGTGCATAGGCGGAGCCATGGTCGATTGCATAGGCCAGTTTAAATACTTGGGGTCTGTGCTCCACGCTACCGGCGACATTGATTGCGACGTTAGCACGTATTTCCGCAGCTTGGACAAAATGGCGTGAGGTGACAAAATGCCGGTTAAGCTTAAAGGACAGGTCTATAAGACCATCATTAGATCTGATCTGTATGGCAGTGAGGCGTGGCCTGTGCTTGAGCGACACAAACAGGAGCTGCGTGTCACGGAGATGAATAGGCTGTGGTGGATATGTGGAGTTACGCGGAAAGACCGCATCAGGAACTCCCGCATCCGTGGCGGTCTTCGTGTGCGTGACATAGCAGACAAACTGCAAAAGGGTCGCCTACGCTGGTACGGTCACGTCTTACGAAAACCGGCATGCTACGTGGGTAACAAATGTCTTGCCATGGCGCCTCCGCCGGGCCGGAACAAGCGAGGTAGACCAAAGAAGTGCTGGCTTGACATCGTAAGAGATGACATGCGTGTCAACAATCTCACGCCACGGGATGCCAGAGATCGTGCGAAATGGAAGAATAAGTGTAGGAAAGCGGACCCAGAACTCCAACGCGGAAGCCGCGGATGCAACCGGGATTATACGCTGAGATGATGATGATGAGCACTTTTAGAACGTCTAACTACAAAAACACTGGCAATTTTGAATAAAAATCGTGAAAAGTGAAGTGAGCTTTCTGTGTCTGTATTGATCCCCAGTATCACGTAAAATGATAGTGCAACAGAAACTGTTAAATTCATCATGATTCCAATTACTAACAAAGGGAATGCGCTTCCTCTTTATATCAGGATGGCCGCCAGTCGGTTTGCATTTAAGAGGAAATTGCCGTTATTTTCGCAACAATTAGGGTAGAGTAATTGCTACACCTCTATCCCAAATTTTAGTTTTGTATGTATACAGAGTAGTGCTGGTACTGCTGTTGATAATACGACAATAAATGAAAACAAGGACAATGCTGGTAATAATCCTAAACCATAGAAAAAAAAAACCTAGTATCAAAAATAAAAAAATGAAAATTTCAAACGAAACTAAATCGCATAAAATTGTAAACGGAATAGAACATCCATTAAAATATTGGTTCACTGACCTCCGATCGGCGCCAGCACGGTCCTGTATCGACTTGCTTTTTTCGTGCTATTATTATTAAAGTTTAGTACCTACCGCTGAGGCGGTCATCAACCTGAAACTGTCAAATATTTCCAATCAACCTTGAGCCTTAATGCTTTAGGATAAAGTTGCAAACCTAATAAGGAAATCTGACAGTTTGTAGTAGCTTGATGTGCTGTCGTCTATACATCATCTAAAAAATGTGAAAAATGAAAAATAATTTCTTGTGACTAAACTAATGGATATATTTATGTGATTTTTATGGGTAGACTGAGAATGTGTTGAGGTACACGATGTTTAATTTATTGTCGTATCACCACTTTGTACATTTTAAGTAAATATTTTGATAATAGTATGTATGTATATACTATATATAGCCTATTTATGTATTTTTTAAATAGTGTTAAGAGCTTATCTCTTCACTACCTGTGGTTGAATGGTAGAGAACGGCTATGGCATTAAGTCCGCCTCTGTACATTTCATGTGTGAAAGATTAAATGAATAAAGTTACTCTTATCCTTTATTTTTTTGCATCGCTGAACGGACTTGTGTTTAGTACACGGTTAGACCATGGCTGAGTGAAATATGTTAGGCCTTAGGATATCTTCTTTCCGACGGTTTAGTGCCGCAGAAAAATATGCCTTATATGTATGCCAAGCTGTGAATTTTTCATAGATTTAGGATTTCATTCCTACGTAATTTTTTCACCAAATAAACTCAACAATAAATAAATTGATGTGTTTTGTCAAAAGTACCTCTTAATTATTATACTACTCTCGCAAGACAAAAATGGTTATTTTGAATATGACAACACTACGAAGTAGTCTGAAAATCGTCCCATTAGGATCGTTGAACCGATTCACTTGAAGTTGTCAACAATCTAGGGAGGAACAGCGCATGCGCATTCGTCACTTCTCAGCACTTAGAATTTTGCGTTCACTTGACCGGCCTCATGTAATCGTACATCGTACTTTTTGTACAACGTTGGTCGGTAATACGTAGGCAAAATGAGTGTCGAAAATCCCGCTAGCGACAATGATTGTGAATCAGTAAGTGCTTAATTAGATTCGTATATTCAATATCTATCAGTTAATATTACGTTTATGCCGTACGGTAATCTGAATTGTGCTGTTTACTGGCGAACACAAGTCTCCACGAAGCGAAAATTTTCTAAGTCCCAATATGGCGTCAACTACAGTGCTCGAACAAACCGAAGCTAAGCGTCGGTTTGGAAAGTTTCGGAAATTAAAATCGACATAATTATAGTGTTTCATACCACTTTAAATATTTTGCTACATAATGACAATTTGATGTCAATTATTTTGGTAATGTTAAATTATCGAACATTGTTCTCAGGGAAAGGTAAATGGTAATAAAACTGAACACGTGAACGGTGTTCACAATGGCTATAGTAGCTCCGAGAAAAATAGATCCAGCCACAAGTCATCAAGTTCAAGTAAAGACAAGCACCGTGACAAAGATCGGAACCACAAGAGCTCGTCCAAACACAGCAGGTGAGTTTTTCCAGAAGGTTCTGTGTTAACGTGCCTTATGCAAAGTTTTTATCTGATAGAGTTTGTTATTTAGCTATTTAATTTATAGTGATAAAGACAAGAACTCATCTAGTAAAAATCACAGCAGCTCACACAAGTCCTCCAGTAAAGACAAAGACCGCAGCGAAAAAGATAAAGAGCGCAGTAATCGGGAGTCCAGCAGTAAGGATAAAGATCGCGACAAGGACAAACACCGGAGCGAGAAAGACAAGCACAAGGACAAGGAGAAAAGTGACCGTGAAAGGGACAAACATAAAAGTAGTAGTAGTGACAAAAAATCGTCATCATCTTCTAAGGATAAAGATCGAGATCACAAGAGTTCTTCTAAAGATCACAAGTCAAAGGACAAGGATAAAGAACGTGAAAAAGATCGCCATAGAAGTGATAAACACAGGAGCGATAAAGACAAACATTCAAGTTCTAAAGATAAACACAGGTTGGTTAAAAATAATGTATTCATTAAATACAATTTCTCTTATACTGCATAGATTTTATATCCATAATCTAATTTTTTCTCTTTCATTGTAAGGTTCTCCAATAAAAGTTTAAATCAAATTATTAAAACAATTTGCCATGTCATATTTCAAATGTCAACTTTGTCAAAATTGTTCTGTGTATTTCAGTATTTTTATGTTTTATTGGAAAAATTGTGGTATCTCCACAAACAACACTTTTAATGAGAAATATAATTTGAATATCATATAGATGTCAACTATTAAAGAAATTAATTGGTCTAGATATTTTGCCCAAGTTAATATCACATCACAAATTTAGATCCTATAGTGTATGCATGATTACCAAGATGTTAAACTGCATTTACTTATCTTCAGACAAAAAGCACTATGTAAAGAATAGCTTAAGTTCAAAATAATAGGTTTTGTTTGCAAAAAATGCAGAACTTAATGCTTATGATAAAGAGGTTATAAAAGCTTTAATGAGGGAAATAATATGTTATTGATTAAACTAGTTTGTGTGACTTAAGGTTATGATAATTATTCTTTTTCTATAGCTCCAGTAAAAGCAAAGAGAAAAGCAGTAGTGAAAAACATGATAAAATCAAATCTGATACAGATTATCAAGATTCTCACATCAAAGATGAACCCATGCAGGTAATGGCTTTTACATTTATAATTATGTATATGTATTTTAATGGTATTCTCTAATAGTACATTTTCTGCTAGAGAATTTAATTTGAGAGACCAATATTTTGTCTTCCTTGTTCAAGTTTATTATACCTTTTTTTTTTACCTAATATAGATAAACCAAGTTGATGTCAAGCGAGAATTGAACGATGAAAGCAATGATTTTGGAGGACTCAACACAACAGCGTCATCATGTGATTATTCTTTATCACAGTTTAAGGATGAGCCATTGTCAGAACTCCCACCTGAAGATGAAAGTGATGAAGATTCACCATCGGTAACTATTTAATGAATATAATTTGATTCCTCAAGTTGTTCAGTATTGGAACCAATTAAATCTTATATCTCTCCAAACAGTCTCAGCCCATTGGTAAAAAACGGCGGGCGCCCAGTGAGAGTGAAGAAGACATTCCATTACTTCAGCGTAAGAAGTCAAAAAAGAAAATCAAAAAAGGTTTGTGTTTGATATGTTGTCATTCATTTTTTATTCTTGTTGTCTTGAATATATCTACAATAATGCTATTAATTTAGAACCAGTTTATGATGATGAGGATGAGGAAGAAGAGGTAAAGCCAAAAAAGAAGAAATCAAAACCAGCAATAACTAAACCTAACAAAGTGAAACAGGAGGCAAATGATGGCCCTAGTCCAAACAAACGCAAGAAGAAACAAGAAGATGAACAAGAAGTCTGGAAGTGGTAAGTTTAATTTCAGAAATAAGGTCACTAAACACCATACTGCTAAAATAGCACACTAACCTCGTCACCCTAGTTACGTAGGAAACTAATAGATGGCGCTTTCTTACAACAATGTGACATTACTGTTTTGAGGTTATGTTACTTTAAGATGTTTTTTAGACATGTGTCAGTCAGAATTTTAGAATTCAAATCAATTTTTAGGGTAACACCTATTGTTATTGTAAGGAAAGTGCGATATCGCAGGCCGAAGTATGTGTAGGTTATTTTTTTTTATTATTATTAAGATTCTTACTTCTCTCTTGATGTAAACCATTAATCTTAAAATGTTTGATATATATATGTTTTTCTTAAGGTGGGAGGAAGAAAAGAAGGATGATGGAACTAAATGGAAATTTTTGGAGCACAAAGGACCTGTTTTTGCACCTGATTATGAACCTTTGCCTGAAAATGTTAAATTCTATTATGATGGTAAAGAGATGAGACTTTCTCAAGATGCTGAAGAAGTGGCGGGATTCTATGCTCGAATGTTAGACCACGAATATACAACCAAATCCACATTTAACACAAATTTTTTTACTGACTGGCGCAAAGTAATGACCCATGAAGAAGCAAAACAAATAAAGGATCTCTTGAAATGTAATTTTAAAGAAATGCAAGCTTATTTCGCAAGTGTTTCAGAAAAAAACAAGAATCGAACAAAAGAAGAAAAAGCATTACTTAAAGCCAAGAATGAGGAAATTCAAAAAGAGTATGGTTTCTGTACCATAGATGGCCATAAAGAGAAAATAGGTAACTTTAGAATAGAACCCCCTGGTTTATTCAGAGGGCGTGGGGAACACCCAAAAATGGGAATGTTGAAAAGACGTGTGATGCCTGAGGATGTTCTCATTAACTGCTCTAAAGATAGCAAAATACCTAAACCACCACAAGGACACAAATGGAAAGAAGTTCGCCATGACAACACAGTTACTTGGTTGGCTTCATGGACAGAAAATGTCCAAGGGCAAGCAAAGTATGTCATGTTAAATCCTAGTTCTAAATTAAAAGGTGAGAAAGATTGGCAAAAGTATGAAACTGCCAGAAAACTTCACAAGTGTATTGACGTAATCAGAGAAAATTATAAAAATGACTGGAAGGCTAAGGAAATGCGTGTTAGACAACGTGCAGTCGCTCTATACTTTATTGATAAACTAGCGTTGAGGGCAGGCAACGAAAAGGATGATGATCAAGCTGACACAGTAGGTTGTTGCTCATTGCGTGTTGAGCACATTGCGCTGCATAAAGAAAAAGATGGTAAAGAATATGTAGTTGTGTTTGATTTTCTTGGTAAAGATTCCATCAGATACTACAATGAAGTTCCAGTAGAAAAACGTGTATTCAAGAATTTAGAATTGTTCATGGAGAATAAAAAAGATAGTGATGATCTCTTTGACAGACTTAATACACAAACTCTAAATGAACATTTAAAAGATTTAATGCCTGGATTAACAGCAAAGGTTTTCCGTACATACAATGCATCTATTACACTACAAAGACAATTAGATGAGCTTACTGATGGTGATGCATCAATACCAGAGAAAATACTAGCTTACAACCGTGCAAACCGTGCAGTTGCTGTCCTTTGTAACCATCAACGTGCAGTCCCCAAAGGTAATTTATTTCATTTTCATAGGTGCTTTGATATGGTCCCCATTCCTTAGCTTTTTCAATTTACTACATAACATTATTATTTTCAGGTCATTCAAAATCTATGGAAGCTTTGAAGGAAAAAATCCAAGCTAAACGTGACCAAGTTGATGAAGCAGAAGAAGACCTGCGAGAATCAACAAAGGCGGCCAAACGAGGTTCCGTGAAAGAAAAGCTTGCTTGTGATAAGAAAAAGAAAGCACTAGAACGTTTGAGAGAACAACTGAAAAAACTAGAACTGCAAGAGACGGATCGCGACGAAAATAAAACAATTGCGCTTGGTACTTCTAAGCTGAATTATCTTGATCCGCGTATCTCTGTAGCTTGGTAAGTGCAGAACAATTTAATAAAATTGAACATATTATACATTCTTATCGCAATTACTAAATTTCGTTTATTTTGTCTTTACAGGTGCAAAAAACATGGTGTACCGATTGAAAAGATCTACAATAAAACTCAACGTGATAAATTTCGTTGGGCGATTGATATGGCCGGTCCGGAATATATCTTCTAAGGTCAATATTAGCTATTGCTATTTTATTATATTCGTAAAATCTGAAAACGTTCCACTTCCTACATGTTAACATGGAATTTATTTTATGAAGTTCTGACGTAAAATTTTTATTCAGTGATTTAGTATTGATTATGATAAAACATTTGGACCCAAACTGAATAGTGTTCCTCCCAAGATTAGGATCCAAATTAGAAGTCTGATTCTAATTTATTTTATTAATTTAGTTACAATGTTCTCTTTAGCTTAATTAGTTGTAGGCTAAGACTAGTGTTAAATTGGAATTTAAGAGTTTCTTGTATAGATTCGCGATCTTTTTGATCTTAAAGTAGTTTTCCTTTTCTTTTTCCAAATAACTATTAAAGCCTCAAAAATGGACTGTTCATACATCAAAATTGGATCAAATTTATGTAGAGACAGTATGATTTACTTCAAACTTTATTTTGTTTTATGAAAGGTGGGTTGTTTAATGGTTTACAGCACCTATTGAAAAATGTAGTGTATGCAGTTTTAATACTGTATGTAAAGTGAAGCTCTTTTGTTTTCATTTTTAAAAGTGAATCACCACCTATTTAATGCAAACTATGATTTACTAGATCACTAGATTAATCGTAGTGCTCTTTTTAAAAACTTGTGAACTCGAAAGAATAAAGCCGCATCAGATGTTATGTAAATTGTGCACAATGTGTGCAGTAGCAAATGTTGTAAAGTAAGAAATAATGTTATTTTATTTTTATAAAATTAGGACTCTGAAATCGTGGCAAGCGCCAGTTCATCTTACGAAAGGTACAATGCTCTAGGTAAATTTGTAATTTTACATACATTTATGTGTGCATCTTGTATATAGTAAATTTTTACCATGTCAAACAACTGTGTAATGAGATTATCCCAAATAAATAAAACATTGACACTAGTAATTCAGTGATTTTATTTAATAAACATTTCATTCCCTAAAACCTAATCATCATCATCACCGTGGAAGAAATCACTATCCTCCATTCCCTCGGGCATATAGCTTAATCCTGATTGGTCTTTATGTAACATATTGTAACCACTTCCATAACCTGAAAAACGTTTTTTCATGAACTACACTTCTGGAAACATCTATTGGCCCACCTTGTATTTTCAGTTTCGTTTGGTCCTAGCTAAAATTTTATATTAGGTCGAACAAAAAGTTTTTATATAGATTGAACCTGGCACATTCACAATTTCATTCAATAGTCTTTTTTTGAATTTCGAACACAGAATTTAAAGAATCAAAAGACAACTTGGAGCCTGTTTGTTGATATCGAATACTAAGGGCCTTATCATACTAGCGGATTGCGAGCGTCTTCATAGCGAAGCGGGCGCGCAACGAATACGTTACGGGCGCGTAACGAACACGCCGCGCATACGCTGCGAATTCATTACGGACGCGCAACGAATTCGCCGCGAATAGCACCGTGGACGCCATTTTGTACTATCTCGTACAAACGCCCGCCCGTCCGCCTCGCTTTTCTTCAGTCAGTAACGAGACACGAATGTATAAGGCCGTATGCACCATCATGGCATCATTGGGAGATTCGGATATTGATACAGAGTTGTTTATAATTTTAATTTTTTAATCGCCACTGTAAAGCCACCGTTATGTTGATAATTTGTAGGTAGCTAATGATTAACCGATTAATGATATTAAAGAAGTATAATTCGTTATCTCCTGTGTATTTTATGTTAAAAACATACCTTATAGTAATTACGAGCCTTTCTTCAGATGATACTAATAATCTCAAATGTGTGTCTTCATGTCTTATATCAGCTTGTATTCGATGCAACAATTCATAAAATGTAGTTCTTGACATTGGCAGGTAGGAACGAAGTTTTGGATTATGTTTTATTCGTTTGCAAAACAACACAAAGTAGCCGCTCTCTTCCATTCGATTAATTGATAATATATCTTCCCAAATTCGTCGATGCTTCCGTTTTCGTCTCCGGCGTCTTCGAAGTAACAAAGCCAACAGCAGTGTCTCCTCGTCAGAATCCATTTTGTTACTGAGTGTACTTGTGCGTCGTTAACTTGCTACAAACACGCGATGAAAACGTTGCGAATTTGCCGCACGTCCGCGACGTCTTCGCTGAGCAGCCGCGGCGTGTTCGCGACGCATTCGCTGCGCGCCCGCTTCGCTTTGAAGACGCTCGCAATCCGCTAGTATGATAAGGCCCTAAGAAAACTTGATTTTATTGGTTTCCTTGGATTTCATTCATGAAAAAGTGATTGATATCTTTGGTTTTGCAACAAACATTACTTATTCTTAACATTAAGGTGAGGTTCTATCAATAATCTATGGATACTTCACCTGAAGTCGCCGCCCAAGCTGTGGCACTTATTCAGGCCGGACACAGCCAAAGAAATAATAATAATAATAATAAAGTATTTATTTCACAAAAAATACATAGCACTTCACACTGTTACATAAAAGGAAAGTTTATAATTACTATGCAATAGTCGCCTCTATCTTTTAAACTAGGACTTGCCTGTATCTTAAAAGATAGGGTTCAGCCAAATGGATTCTGTAAACAATTTCCATAAGGACATGACAAAAACAGTGTCAGTGAATTGAACTAACAGATGTACAAAAGAAGGGAGAAAAAAAAAGGAATAACAACAGAAATGAATTTGAAGTTAAAATTATCCTAAGGAACGCAAAACTGAGAGACAGCAGTCATGCATTTTATATGTGTATGTGCGTGTTGCGGTGTGTGAAAGTGTGTGTGTGTGAGTGTGTGTATGTAAGTATGTGTGTGAGTGTGTGTATGTAAGTATGTGTGTGAGTGTGTGTATTTATTCGTGTGTGTGTGTATGTTTGTACGTATGTGTGTAGTGATTCTGTGAATATAGTAAGTCTATAATATTTGGATATAAGTGTGAGACGTGATCTTAGAGTATGTATATGATCTTATATTAAGAGATGTAGGTTAACAGATTCTCCGTCGCTACATAGTCCTGATGCAATAGCCAATGACTTATGTGTTTCTTTAAATTATATCTATTTAAGTCCAGTATATTTAACTGTTTATGTAGCTTTTTATATAAAAGTTTACTTAAAACGTAAAATTGTTGTTGGGCAAAAGAAGTTTTATGCTTAACGCCAGATGGGATATTAGTGCGCTTATTAGGGTTTGATTTGGGCATGGTTCTATGAGTCCTGAGGGCCGATTGCAGAATGAACAGTTGTCTAACTGTTAGGACCCCACAGTCTTCATAGAGTTGCTTGGTTGGATATCTGTAAGGCTTTTTGCACATAACCTTTAGTACGGCTCTTTGAGCTCTCTCAGCTCTCAGCAAGTACGTTTTAGATGCACCACCCCACACAGTAATGCAATATCCTATTATAGACTGGCACAGTGCAAAATACACCATCTTCAGCGTGCTCATATCAGCAGGTTCTCTTAGTAATTTGAAGACGTAGATGAGTCGCAGTATTCTCGAAGTTATTATATCGAGCTGTTTGTCCCATCTAAGGCATTCGTCAATTTGCAAACCTAGATATTTGACACTATTGCATCTGTCCAGTGTAGGGCAATTACATGTTTCACATCCACCAGATGATTTCCGGCACGAGTGAGCCGTTATTGTAAAATCCCTAGGAGGCATAGTATTTCGTCTGATAGCAAAAGGAACATAGCACGTTTTGCCTAAGTTGAGGGTTAGTAGGCTATCCTGAAACCAGCCCATGACCTTGCTTAGAGCGTTTTCAGCCATTGCTTTAACCATGTCCCAAGTAGGTCCATAAATGACGATTGCAGTGTCATCAGCATAAGCGTATATTTTGCTGTTCGGGAGAATCATTTTGCAAAGGTCATTGATATAAATCAGGAACATGGTGGGCCCCAATATGCTTCCCTGAGGCACGCCATAGGTCACAATTTCCTCATCACTGAGATGATCACCTATCCTGACCATCTGAGAGCGATTCTCAAGATAATCACTAAATATTCGCAGTACGGAGCCTCTCACACCCAAACGCTCCATCCTTGCTATGAGTTTGGGAACAGAAACTGTGTCGAAGGCCTTAGAGAGGTCTAGAAATATACCTAAGCATTTAGACCCATTATCAAGTTCCTTTGCTACAAATTGTGTAAGGTCCAGAACAGCATCCTCACACGATACCCCAGCTTTAAAACCATACTGGTTAGCCGCTATGATGCGATGTTTATTCAAAAAGCCTTTGAGTTGCTTGTTGAGGATCTTCTCGAATATTTTAGAAATCGATGGTAGGATTGAGATCGGTCGGTAGTTATTGACACAGTCTCTGTTCCCGGATTTGTAAATCGGAAGGATGATAGCCTTTTTTAGTGCGTCAGGAAAAGTACCAGTCTGAATGCAGTGGTTGAAAATATGAGTTAAAGGAGGCACCATTTCTTGGCGACATTTTCTCAATAGAGATGATGATATTCCATCCCAACCCGCTGCACAGTTACTACGTAATTGTAAAATGATTGAATCGACCTCAGTTTCATTCACTTCTAGCAAAACAAGGGATTCAATCGGGCTCAAACTTTCCCATGAGTCGTTGTAGCCAGGAGTCGTAGGTTGCCTACTAGTTTTAATTATATCATCCGCTAAATGTTTGCCAATGTTACAAAAAAATGAGCATACCTGATTCACCGAGGCTTGGGGACTGTCGGTGATCCTCAACAAGTTATCGGGACTGCTGCGCTCCTTACGCGTATTTGTTATATCTTGTATAGTTTTCCATAGTTCTCTAGGATTGCTTCGAGCTTTTTGAAGTTCACATTTTTCATACTTTAATTTGAGCTTTCGAAGCAAGTCATTACAGAAATTTCTATAACGCTTGTAAGTTGTTTTCAGGGTTGTATTATTAGGTGATTTATTTGATCTGATATGCATTTTGTCCCTATTTTGAATGCACTTTAACAAGCCGGGAGTAATCCATGGTTTTAAGATTCTTTGTCTCCGAGGAATTATGCTTTCATTTGTGTTGTTTACTATTACGGGATTTATTAGCGATATAAAAGTGTTGAGTGACTCATTTGTGTCTTCCATGCCATAAATATCCGCGAAGTCAATATTTTCCAGTTCCGCCTTTATCGCGTCTAAATTACAATGAGACTTAAAGAATTTTGAATTTTGGTGTTTTTTGGCATTTGTTAGCATTAATATAATAGGTTTATGATCTGTAATGTATGATTCAAGAACCAATGTGATGGATGGTAATTTTGACTTTAATAAAACGTGGTCTAGACAATTTTCGAGTCTGGTGGGCAAGAAATGAGTAGGTATAAGGCCATGTGAAGCGTTTACAATCAGATATTCCAAGCTATGTGGGTTACTATTTCCTGGCTTTATATCGATGTTCAGATCTCCAATTAGTGCTATGTTTGGATTTGAAGAGAGGCCCTCTATAATATTATTGAGGCTTGATAGAAAATTCACTAAATGTGTAGAAGTATTATAGGATGGAGAGCGGTACACAGCAACAAATGCAAACCTAGAATCTATTTGGCACACTAGAGCGTTTGAGTTAACTAAGCAGGGTTCCCAAACAGAGGCGTTAAGGCTAGCTTTTGTGTAAATAATTATGCCTTCATTTTGGTTTGAATTTAGTTTCGTCGCGTGTGACAAGTAACCAGTAAGTACAGGCGGCCTGTTTATTTTACTAAGCCAGCACTCTGTTAAAACAATTACATCAATATTAATTTTAGTTATGCATATTAGTGTCACTAACTGATCAAAATTTTTCCCAACACTGCGGATATTCATATGTAGTATTTTAATATTACTCTCAGAAGTGTCCAGATAACTTGCACACTCCCGCGGATCGCAAGAAAAAGAATTGTTGAGCCCAAGAGTGTCCAAGTCATCGTTAATATTCTTTATTGAATCCATTTATAATTTAATTGATCACATAAAGATGGCACATAACATTTAGGTATTAAATAGATTAAAATATGAGCGATACATCTCACTATAATATAAGTCAGTATGGCTTGTTGAGTATTTATCATAAGTTCTGTGTATAGTTCTGTGAATGAGTGTATGTTTTTGTATGCTGTTATTAGAGTGTTGTGTATATGATGTAAATTATTAAAAAAATTATTAAAAAAACGAAGTAAAGTAAACATAATTAAACAAGAGCATTTTTTTGCTAGTCAGATTGAATTTTGGCTGTCGAGATCAAGAAGACATTTTTCTGAATGAATTAAAACTTGCTTGTCACCTTCTATTTTACGTAAAAAGATGTTACTGTTTGAAATCCAACAGAATTTATATTTATTATTTTTAGCAAATTCACGGGCCTGATAGAACAACTTTTTGGTAGTGGCGGGCAACTGCTCCGAGATGTAAATCGGCGTAGGGTCACCGGGTAAACCTATGGCGGCAGTATTTAATTTCTGATTCCTTCCCTTTCCCTTATTGTAGTCCCTTACTGCCATCATTAGAGACTGTTTAGTGTGTACTGATGAAAACTCTGCAATTATAGGCCGTGTAGTCGAACTGGATGCCTTTCCTGGTAGCCGGTATACATCTCGTAAGCTAGATTCTTGCACCGAGACACCCACAGTACCGCAGATTCTGGAAACTGTTTTAATAAGGCTTGAACTAGTTTCACTGTTTTCCAGCGGGATATTGCGAATCTCTATTCCAGACGATCGTGACTTGTGCTGTAAATCGAGTATTTTTTTTTCCAAGTTTTCTATATGCTGTTTTTGCTGTAGGCGTTCCTTTCTTAAGTCCTCAACTTCCTTTTTCATATCTTCAAATTGCTTGTTTAAAAACGACATTGATTCCACCATCCTTTCATTTGACTTTCGAATTTCAACGTTGGACGCTTTTATTTCAGAATTTTGGGACTTAATTTCCCCAATATCAGCCAAAAGTTTGTTCATTAGCGCAGTCTGTTCTGTTAAATATTTTGCAACATTTTGATCTTGCTCATAGTCAAGTGAAACCAAGGCAGACCCACTACCCGGCGAATCTCCTTTACGTAAACGCTTATTTCTTTTTTTATTTACGTAGTCGCCCATCATTACTGCGTTGTTGATATCTGGTTCTGATTGAGTGAGGTTTATACTTGATGAATTAGAATCAGTTTTCTTTGGAGGCGTGCGCTTTAAGGGTGACATTTCAGATGGTAATAGAAGACACTCCGATATTTTCTTTTTCTTTTAATGTAGGTAGGTGTATTGTTTATCAACGTTATTACAATTTTCGATGTAAATATAATCACCAAACTTGCATTGGTTCAACACACGCAGGTAAGTATGTACATCAAACGAACGTAAGCGTAGCCGATACAATGTTCGTAGCAATTCGTAGGCTCGTAGCACATGTAGACGTAGCACTGCCGTCAGCCGCGACTACCCCACCACTATTTCAAAGACCTCTGCTACGAGCGCGATAGCGAGTCGTCCAAGCAAGCAGGGTCCCAAAACGGGGCGTCGCTGGCTCGAATCCAACGAGTCACAATCACTTTTAGAATGTTAGTTAAGGAAGCACTTGCAGAAATATTTGCGTCCTCTTCTTGGACCGCCCAGTGGGAGTCACTAACACGTAAGATCACCTTAAGAGTAACAAGGAATTAGATATTACGAATTACCACCAATCACGTAAATTGTACTTGAGACTACTGACACACGTCCACTCTAGACAACTTCCACCGGCCGAATCGAAATGTGAGTGCTCAACTTAATTTAAGTCGATCTGCGGTCCGAAATGTTTATCGGAGGCACCTAGAGACTGGTGGCTTTGTTCATCGCCAAGGAAGGCCATGATCTCGGGTTAGAACTGGATCGATTCATCGCGACGACCAGTTTAAGAAATCGTCACCTTACCTCCATTGAGATACAAAACCAACTTCGCGACTTCCACGGAGTATCTGTGAGCGCTCGAACTGTTCGGAGAAGGTTAAAAGAACGCGATATGGTACCACACAAGCCAGCTAATGGGCCCAAACTAACGTGAGCCCACCGAACAGCGCGCCTACATTTCGCACGCACTCGTTTAAATTGGACACAGCAAGATTGGAGCCGTGTACTCTTTTCTGACGAGTCTAAAATTGTGTTACATGGCAATGATGGAAGGAAGAAGGTCTAGCGACGTAAGGGAGAGCGTTTCGCACAATGCTGCTTTGAAGAGAGGGTTGCTTATGGCGGTGGCTCATGGACTGTCTGGGGCGGTATATCCGCGAGCGGCAAAACTCAACTTGAGGTTGTTACAGGACCACGGCTGCCAACATTAATACTGAAAGGTACATTCGTGAGTGCTTAGAAACTCACGTGATACCATACGCGGACTATGTGGGCCCGAATTTGCTTTTCATACATGATAATGCAAGAGCCCATACGGCCGGCATCGTCAGGGAATATCTTCGGGATGTGAACATCACAGTTATGGACTGGCCAGCCAGAAGCCCAGACATGAACCCGATTGAGCACATGTGGGACGAGCTAAAAAGACGTGTTATGGGCTCGTCAGCCAGCTGCCCAGACGATGCAGGAGTTGAAAACTGCCATAGAAGAGGAATGGGAGATGATCCCTCAAAATTTCATAGAGCGGTTGATAAACTCTATGCCTAATCGTATGAGAGCTCTGGTAGATGCCCATGGAGGCAACACGCGTTATTAAATTAAACCTTTATTTGATAAAAACATGTTTTTATTAAAAAATCAATTGCCTTTAACAAGGCGTATATCAGACTTGTTAGGCGTAGCTCCATGTCGTATGGTATTCTGAATTCAAATTTAAAACGATACGATCGAAAAAGATTGTAAAATGTATCAGTGTTAAAACTGCATCAATAGTTGTTGTTCAATCTAGCAATCATATTTCGGTAGGGGCCATCGAAACCTAAAGGGTGGGCCAATAGATATGTCCAGATGTGTACGTATAATTTTCAAACCCAAATCATAGCGAGTGTCAGGGCACATTTTTGTATTGTCCGTAGTCTCTGTCATCCGCAAGATACTGCAATAATACGTTGCGATAGTGGATATTTTCAGCTGTTTTATAAATATGGTTCATTATTCGTAATTTATACGATATGTTTTTTGAAGTAGGCTTAGATGGACAAATTAGGAACTATAAGGAATAGCGAAAAGTACTGAATTCGTCGGAACGATTTCCTGATTATAATCAAGTATCAATGAGGTCCTTATTGGTAGGGTGGCTAAGTGCAGCAGAAGATGCTACATGATGTTAGGAAAATCCGTTAATTTACATGCTTATGTAAATAGACCCAACTTTCAAGCCTAGGTGGAAAAATTAGAAAATATAAGGAATAGCGAAAAGTACAGAATTGGTTGGAACGATTTCCTGGATATCACGGTGTGCGTTCGCGCAGCGGAATGTTGTTGAATTTAAAGATTTTAATTATGCAGATATTTAGTGTATGACGTCGTATAATTGTGTATGGTAAAAAAATTGTGCACGCAGCCATTGTGGAGAAATTCACCAAAAACTGATTCCGCTGGGCGAATGTTGTCCAAAATACCAATTCAATACCGGTATTATACTGTAAATTTTGGGATGTTACCTAAACATATAGCACGGCCGCTTTTTATAGCTATCCGAACTTGGTCGGGTTATGTAGGTTTCCGATGCTTCTTCAGTATTATAATTGTTTTTCTTTAATTACTGAATTTAATGACATGAAATTTTGCATGTGAATAGTTGAATGAATACACTAATTATTGGCATACATTTTACCATACTTACAATTCCTTTAGAAAGTCGTGATATTTGACTGCTTTGTAAACAGTGATCTATTCTTGGTAAATTGTCCTATAACTCATTAATTACTAAAGGGACATAATTGATACTTGACAATATGTTGCAGACACTTACAAGGTTTGTATAAACGTGAAAATCTAGTCCCCAAAGTGCATACTTTAAGAACTAAGACCTAATAAGCGTATTTTACGTTTAGGTATATTTTTATCTTTTAAGCCCTACGATTTTTTCTAAATCTGTTCTTTAGACAAATATAGGTAAAGGAGCCCGTTCACCTTGGCTCCTACTTTTCGGAATGTATCCTTGGAGTGTACCGACCGCCTTCAGCTTTTGGGTGTTGAGATTTCCTCGAAACTAAACTTTGGGCGGTTCATTGAGTCCAAGGCCAAGGTGGCTGCCAGAAAACTTGGCGTTATCGCAAAGGTCCGGCAGTACTTCACACCAGGGCAGCTTCTAATGTTGTACAAAGCACAGGTCCGTTCGTGTGTGGAGTACTGCAGCCACATTTGGGCTGGTGCTGCTAAGTGTCACCTGGCCACTTTGGATTCAGTGGAGAGGCGTGCGAAGAGGCTGATTGGTGACCTTGATTTAACTCGAGTTGGTCTCCAAAGCCTAGAGCACAGGCGTAGAGTAGCCAGTCTTTCGGTGTTCTATAGGATACATTTTGGGGAGTGTGCGAGGGAATTGCACGATTTAATTCCCCCATCTCCGTTCCACCATCGGACGACCCGTCGTACGGCGAGTTTCCACCCTTATGTTGTTAACACCTCAACGATCCGGACAAAGCGTTTCGCCTCCTCCTTTATACCGCGTACATCGAGGGACTGGAATAATCTGCCGGCGGCGGTGTTTCCGTTGGACTACAATTTGAGTGTCTTCAAGGCTAGAGTGAATAGGCTCTTAATAAACTAGTGCGCTTTACCATCAACGATTGCGTCACAGCTTACCATCAGGCGGGATTGCGGTCAAGCGCTGGTTTATATTTCAATTAAAAAAAAAAAACAAATTCAAAACAACGTATGTAAAAATCTACAGCTCTCTATGTAAGCGCTTTATATGAAAACTAGCTAATGGCCAAACGTTCGCGCAGCGGAAACTTGAATTTCTCCGAAGTTTATGCATGCACTAACTTTATTCATACATACACAAATACACACTAATTTTTGGACATATCTCTTTTCTTCTAAAGTTTATGGATTAAAAAAAGTTCCACCAGGACAACATTCGTCCAGCGGAATCAGTTTTGGTGAATTTCTCCACAATGGCTGCGTGCACAATTTTTTTTTACCATACACAATTATACGACGTCATACACTAAATATCTGCATAATTAAAATCTTTAAATTCAACAACATTACATACACACACCCAAAAAATAATGTGTATTTGTGTATGTATGAATAAAATTAGTGCATGCCTAAACTTCCGAGAAATTCAAGTTTCCGCTACGCGAACGTTTGGCCATCAGCTAGTTTTCATATAAAGCGCTTACATAGAGAGCTGTAGATTTTTACATAAGTTGTATTGAATTTGTTTATATTTGTTTAAAAAACAGATTTAGAAAAAATCGTAGGGCTTAAAAGATAAAAATATAAACGTAAAATACGCTTATTAGGTCTTAGTTCTTAAAGTATGCACTTTGGGGTTTAGATTTTCATTTTTTTATACAAACCTTGTAAGTGTCTGCAACATATTGCCAAGTATCAATGATGTTCCTTTAGTAATTAAAGAGTTATAGGACAATTTACCATGAAAAGATCACTGTTTACAGAGCAGTCAAATATCACAACGTTCTAAAGGAATTGCATGGTAAAATGTATGCCAATAATTAGTGTATTCATTCAACTATTCACATGCATAATTTCATGTCATTAAATTCAGTAATTAAAGAAAAACAATTATAATACTGACGAAGCATCGAAAACCTACATAACCCGACCAAGTTCGGATAGCTATAAAAAAGCGGCCGTGCAATATATTTAGGTAACATCCCAAAATTTACAGTTTAATACCGGTATTAAATTGGTATAGGTGATAACACAATTGTTGCTGTTGTACATGATGTTGGAAAAATTCATTAATTTACTAGCTTATGTAAATAGGCCCAACTTTCACGGGGTAGGAAAGAATAATGAAATGACTATTGACGTTTTTAACGTTCACGTCTTTAAACATCGTTCTGTTGATGTACCTATTACCCAATAATTACACAAATCTGGTGGAGATATATTTTGTCCATTGACTGAACAATACACCCACGGTCCCACTTACAGTTTCTGGATATAAAATTAACACAAACAATTCCCATGTCATATGGAGCTTCTGATTTGAATAAGAATTATACAGGTGGTAATGGATCTCTTGTGCTTTCAAGATGACACATTTCGTTCCAGAAACCAGGTCTGCCACTGATTCTCCCTTCTAAAAATGTAGAAAAGTGAGCTTTCCGTTTGCTCTTTTTGGTATTTTTTACAGTTATGTAACATTTACCTAGTTGCTTCATAAGTTTTGTAGGGGCATTCCGCAAATGGAGTGGTACTGATGGCAGAGGGCCCTTTGCTTCTACCAACGATCTTCGACATCTTTTCATAGCACGGTATACTTCTGTGCTTTTAGGTGCTCTTGCAAGTCTAACAGCACATTGTGCTAACAAAACGTCGCATTCCGGCATTCCAATTTGCTGACAACCTTGTAAACATGCAACTGCTTCAACGACGGCAGTCTGGTCTGCTAAACCTTTGAATTATACATAAAAATGCACAAATAACAATATTATAAATACAATATGTAAAGAAACCCCTGTCCGATCCATGAAGGCATTGTTAGGTATTGATAACTGATTCTACTAATGCCTACAAAGCCGGGCTAAACTTAAAAAAATCCCCCAAATAAAATAAATATTATTTCGCAAAAAGAGGTAACTTAATACATGGGCACGCGGTCGCATCGCTATTCGCTCATAATATCGTCAAAAAAGGTGTTGTTATTTTTTTTTTAAATATCACTTTTTGGGGAAGTTGGAATTAATTCGCGGAAAAAAAGATTATTTCAAAAGTCATTAGTATTGTTACTATGACGATTATGTAAAATTTCATATTTTATTTGGTCATGTCTTTACCTAACCTTTATTATCGTAATGGGTCGGACAGGGTTTTCTTTACATATTGTATAATCTCATAAAGTCGTGGTGGCCTAGTGATTAAAACACCAGCCTCTCAAGTATGAGTGTGCGGGTTCGATCCCAGGTCAGGCAAGTAACAATGTAACTTTTCTAAGTTATATGTACTTTCTACTTTGTCCAAGATAGTATATCTTGGATACCAATGACTGCTTACAAAGTGAAAGAAAACATCTTGAGGAACAATACAAGTCCAGGTACTTGTAAGTCTGAAATCGTCAACCCACATTGAGCAAGCGTAAGTAGTGATTACGCTCACTCCTTTTCCGTATGAGAGTAGATCTGTGTCCAGCCGTGGAATGATAAAAATATTGATGATGAATCTCATAATATTTTATTATGTTACTAACTTTGGCGTAGTATTCATATACGCCGAAGGTAGTATCACCCATAGTTTAAAGTTAGTACCTATATGGGTACTTAGAATAATACTGGTTTGAATTTGACTTCGACGACAGTGGACTTTTCAAACCCAAATTATATTACTTACATATAATTTGGGTTTGAAACGTCCACTGTCGCCTACTTACTTTTTTTATATACATAACTCCACGTCAAATTCCTTTTTGTATATGTCATCATAATCATCATTTCAGCCGAAACACGTCCACTACTGGACATAGGCCTCCCTCAAGGATCTCCACGTCGACCGGTCCTGCTCCTCTGCATCCAGCGAGTATATGTAATAAGTTTTAATTAATCAAGAAAGGATAATAAAACATACGGGATTACTAATCACGCGTGCATAACAAATTATAATTGCTGTGATCACAAATGTGAGTTTCGTTGTAGGCCTAGATATCAGGCCCAGATTTTGTAATTGCTTTCTTAAGAGTGTGCTGCCCCTATTTATGTAAACATGGCAGGGCCCATTAAGAAACACCTGCCAATCTTGTGATAGTTGGGTTTATAAAAAATTGTGTTACCTATGTCTTCACAAGCTGCACGCACGAGACGTCGTGCAATATACAACGGATCCTCTCCACCGTGCAATGCTCGCGTGGTCCAGTACAGAGCCGCGTTGTCGTCGCTAGCTCTAATTGACTTATGGATCGCCGACACGGTATTATAGTGTTCCTCACCATTTCTATCATAAATCATGTGTGATCTCTGTAAAGGTAAACAGTTAGAAAAATAATGGCAAAAGATGAGTCGGACTCGCGTACTGAGGGTTCCCGTGCCTTGGTAGGAAAAATATTTTTCCAATAACTGTGCCCCGCAGTTTCACCCGCATAAGTTTCGACCCGCAATAAAAACAATCCATAGGAGAGTTCCTTTCATGATATGTCTCATGACATCGAACGATAGTTCTTCCAAGCGTCTTCTATGCCTCGAGACACTGTCCTGTCTCGTCTCGAAGGATACTCTTTGGCTGACTAATTAACATATTCAACCTGCACACCCCCCAATTTTATCTACGTGCATTCGGTGCTGTTCGGAATCAGCTTTGTTCTTGACACATGGACACCGTAAGTCCGAGACTGGGGTGGCTCAGTTATACGAACATTTAGCCTAGCTCACCTAATGAGGAAGAGAAGGCGACAATTTCGGTGAAAATTAGATTGAACAATCTCCATTCCCCACGAAATACCCTTGTCCTGTTAGTGCGAATTTAATATCTGGAAAAGCCTTTCTATGTTTCTACTACTTTTCCATATTGGTAGGAAACTTAAAAAAAACAATGTGGCTTAGGTATGCACATACCTTTATGCCATCTTTGAAATCTTCAAGTTTAATTACTGCTGGTCCTGTCTTCAGCAGATCAATTCCAGGAGCTCTTGCTACAAACGCCAGTTCCAGGGCTCCAAGCGCAACCCGTGCATCTCCATCACACACTTCTGCTAGCCACTGTAGTGATGCTTCATCTACTATGTATCTTGAAGATAATGTTATTCTTGTTAGTACTTATATGATTATTGCTTTTGGATTATGTGTGAAAGACAGCATTGTTCTACGTCTACTAATTATTTACGAAAAATGTGGAAAAATATAACTCCTACATAAAAAAGCGGTTTACACTAGAACTTATTTTTTTTTATACCTGTTTCGATAGTGAAATTCACTATGAAATCTACTTATTGTCACTGAAATGAAATTGATTTATGTTTAACATGAAATAGGATGGAGGTTTGCAGCGCTAAACCCCTTTCCTATAGATATAGGAAGTGTTTTTAGTTCTTAAGCTTTATTAGAAACAAGCTCTTATCATAACATGCCTTTTTGATTGGCACTTTCTTGGTATAATTCACTAGGCCCTAGTGACTAGGGGAATGGTTTGCTAGCCGAAATACAGGCTATGCCTAGTTCGGCTACAGACGCTAAACACTATATTTTAATTGAAATTGTTGCCACATGTCTTGTATACTAGTACAGTCAGAAGCAAAAATATGTATACATTGCCAAGGCTCCAAAAATATGTAGACATCTTCGACTTTAAAACGAAGTGCTCAACTTGAAGAGCATAAAATTGTAGCCACCGGTTCACATCATAAATATGTATTTTCTCATTGCTTCATTAAATTATGCCCACTACGAAAGGAACAATACTATGTACATAGTAAGCGATGGACCTGGGCGGCGAGGTCGGTAGGTGGGTCTTTTTTTGTGTGTTGTGCTCGTGGCCCTATTGGCCTCTTGGAGAAGGGTTATGGGGTCATCGGGGTCTGTGAAGGCATGCCTTGGGCGGCGAAGCTTGGAGATGGTGGAGGTGGTATAGTTAGCAGCAGCTACTATCAGGGGATTGCGGTGCTTGGCGGCAGTGTCAAAGAAGCGTTTGGAAAGACGCTTCATGAACTGGTGGATGGTGGGGATTTTGAGATCAAGGTGGAGGATACTCATTACGGTCGAACCAAGGGGCACAACAATACTATGCACATATTATTGTTCCTTTCGTGGTGAGCATAATTTAATGAAGCAATGAGCGTATACATATTTATGATGTGAACCGGTGGCTACAATTTTATGCTCTTCAAGTTGAGCACTTCGTCTTAAAGTCGAAGATGTTTACATATTTTTGGAGGCTTGGCAATGTATACATATTTTTGCTTCTGACTGTACTAGATAGAGGTCCACTACTGGACAAAGGCCTCCCCAAAGACTCTCCACGATGTCTGGTGATGGGTCTTTGGACCTCCTTGTTGGGGACCTCCTTACGCTGCGTCTTCCGGTACGTGGCCGCCACTAAACCTTATTGCCCCATCGGCTATCGGTTCTACG
This sequence comes from Sesamia inferens, assembly GCA_037179545.1. Classification (NCBI taxonomy): domain Eukaryota; kingdom Metazoa; phylum Arthropoda; class Insecta; order Lepidoptera; family Noctuidae; genus Sesamia; species Sesamia inferens. The sequence continues at coordinate 22,562,402 of CM073934.1, read as the reverse complement.
AGCACGGTCCCCCGCCCACTGCCACTTAATTTTAGCGACTCGAAGAGCTATGTGGGTGACTTTGTTTCTTCTGCGGACCTCCTAATTTCTGCTCTAAACCACATCTAAGAAAGGAAGACAAATTACAATGACGACTAATGAGATGCAAGGATAAAAATATGTTATGTACTGTGCCAACTAAAACCATTTACACACCCAGTTGTGTACTGTAAAACAGCTGTAAGTGTAAATTATTTTGGGGACTTATGTCTATATCATTATATTCCATAGCATTGGTTAGCAATGCAGTATCAAGTTAATGAAATCAAACAAGAAAATATGTAATTGTTTACAGAACTTACTGTGGAATATCAGTTTGAGATGATTCTTCCGAGTATTCTGTGAGGTTTCCTATAATTGCTTTTCCGCTCTTTTTAAGGGCATGCTTCAAAATTATTAATATATCATCTGTACTTAATTTTTCCATAACAACCACCCGACATCGGCTTAGTAGAGCATTATTTAAACTGAATGAGGGGTTTTCAGTAGTAGCACCAACAAGAATTATTGTACCATTTTCTACATGAGGTAAAAATGTGTCCTGCTGTAGTTTATTGAACCTAAAATGTAAAGTTAATACAATGGAATTGAATATGCATAATAATTTTTCTTCCCTTAAGACTTTGGTTTCCGTACTTAAGTCCAAGTGTCCCATGGCAGTGAATGGTAGTTATTCCAACCAGCCCACCACCCTCCACAAGTTTCTGGTTGGTTGAAATCACCTAATCAGAGTGCGGCCTGTGCATTTGAACAACATATGCTCAAAGGTCTGGAGGCAGATGCTCCATGCAAGCCCTGGACAGAGGGTTTATGGATGTTTATGTTTAGGCCTTATGCATCAAATTGTGTGATAGGGTATGTTTAGTGGGCAGTAAACAGCGATGTTCTCTGTCAGCAGTTGTAGGCCATTTCCTTGTTCAGGTGCAAAGCCTGTGGCATAGCTTCCTGGGACAATCTGCATCCTGGTGATGAGGATCCCATTCTCTGATTGTGTATGAGTGTGCACCTGTAGCCATCTGCCTAGTTGATTGTAGGGGATGTGCACAATAGATTCTGGTCTAAATACTGACATGCTGGACACCCTCCCTTAATGTTAGTTTTCAGCATGAATGCATAATTAAAAACCATCATTAAGGGACAAAAATAATTATGTAGAAATTTACTAAGTTTAAAAATGTGTCTTTGGTTCAAATAATTGGTACCATTAGCAGCTGACCCTTTTTGAATTAAACATCATTAACAATATTTCATAATACAGTACCTATGAATTTCATCCATGAACAGTACAGTCTGCCTTTTGAACTGGGCTTCATTTTTGGCAACTTTGACCACTTCTTTAACATCATTTATTCCAGCCATTGTAGCAGATAATTTGACAAATCTCATGTTATTTTGTTCTTTACAAATATTAGCTATTACATTAGCCAATGATGTCTGAAATATTTTTTTTGGATTTTTAACAGTTGCCAAATTACATCATTTTGTTTACACTTATAAGGTTTCTATAACACTCTATATTAGTATTACCTGCCAATCTTCCTTCAGCTGCACCAGGTTAGACTAAGAGCAAACCTGACAAAATGCTGTTGCTGTTGGTGCTAAGTATAAAGATGATTAATTTTAACAATAGGTAACAAAGTTTTGGAATACCTTCCCACAACCAGGCGGACCCCAAAGAATCATGTTGGTTATTATTTTTCGTTCTATTAAAGACCTTAACATTGATCCAGGACCGAATGCTTGGGTCTGCCCAACAATATCTTCCAGATACAGCGGTCTCATACGTTCAGCCAGAGGAATACTTTTGACTTCCTTTATTTGGGTATTGAAGCTTGTTTCGGGCAATTGTGATTTCTACGGAAAAATATGTTTCTTAAATCCTTTATTATACCAAATACAGCTGCAGTTGCTAATATTATCTTTACTTATGTTACTGTTATCTTACCGTGCTATTTGTGCTTATTCGTGGACGTTTTTCATGTAAAGTATCGTTGAAGTGTGAACTACTTCTTTTGAAAATCGGTTTACTTTCTTCTGATGTATTCAGAAATAAACATTTATTGGCATGTTCTTCTATCACGGCTTTCATAAAATTCTTATTACAAATGGGGCATGATACAGTAATTTCCTTAGGATCTGGATTCTTTTCAACATCAATTGAAGTCATTGTTTGATTATGTGAATACTTCGCATAAAATAACAAATAACGATATTAAGTAATTCAATTCAATTCAATTCTTGATTAATGGCCTTTATGAGAGAGACGCCACAATTTTGCCAATATCACGTACGAACGATTAATAAACCATCAAAACGATATTAAGTATTACAATAACCAGAAACGAGAACAAAACAAATTATGTATTATTTGACACTGACAAAAATTTATTTTCCCGCGCCAGTTTTTTTTTTTTTTTGTTTACTTCTTTCCGTTCATGAACGGAAAAGGCAAAGGCATAGTACGCCATACAGCCTAGTCTTAAGTAACTTTTTCTTCAGTTTATATCCTAATTTATCCTTTCTTATCCTAGCTTAATTTAACTTAACCTATCTCCTTTCGTTTCCCACGTGAGGCCGACCAGGAGGAGTTTGGGGTAAAGACATGATGTGACCACTATGCTACAATATTTCACTGTTCTTTATGAATTATTCACTCAATGCACTTTTTATTACATAAATCACGCGTTTTTATTTAGTAAACGACACTATAAATAATTTAAAAGTCCAATGAAAAATGTGCGTGGCACTCATTTTGGCTTTCCCACCAAACTCTCCGCCAGTTTTTGTTTACTTTTTACCATAGACTAGGAATAACGAAATAAGGTACGAGGTGATTCTTAGAAAAGGAGGATAAAACATGTCCAGTCCCAATACTTTTGGAAAAACATCTATATTTAATAACAATAGGATTTTAATCTACTTTAATTATCAGCACAACTATTTACAAAACAGAAAATAATATTAAACGTGGTTTACTTTCAAATTCAAACCAAAATCTTCCTTAAATGTCATTATCTTGCATGTCCCACAACACTGCGCTTGGTTATTTAGTCTGATAAAAAAAATCAATCAAAACTAATAGTCTTATTTCTTTAGCCAAATCATTCTCAAATAATCAAAATTTCTTAATAACCATGCATTATCTCAATTTATTTCATTTTACTACAGGAAACCAATACGATTTAAGTTTGTCATAAATAAATATCATTATAAGCAGCAAGGATGAGTAGGTTAACTCTTAGCTCTCTCCCTCCTCTTATCTTCAATGGTACCGTCATACCGATTACCCCTAATGTCAAAGATCTCGGTTTGTATATTGACACGACGCTTAGCTGGCAACGTCAGGTCTCCTACGCTAGTCAAAGGGTCCACGGTACCCTGCGTTCCCTGTATCGTCTAAGGAACTTTTTACCCGTTAAAACGAAAACCATGCTTGTGCAGACTTTGATTTTCCCTATAATCGACTATGGTGACGTATGCTACTTTGACCTGAATGCGGCTTTGCTGGATAAGCTTGATAGGTTGCTCAACAATGGGATCCGGTTCATATTTAATCTAAAGAAATATGACCATGTGTCGAGCTACAGGTCTGAACTGAAATGGATGCCCATTCGTCAGAGAAGAAATTTGCGCGCCTCGACCACGCTTTTCTCCCTTCTTAAATCACCCACTCCTCCTTCTTATCTTGTGACTCACTTCCAATATTTATGTTCCTCTCACACTAAGAATCTGCGTTCTTCTAACAATCTTCTCTTACTCTGTCCTTCGCATACGTCTGACTTTGTTCATTCTTCATTTCATATTCTGTGGAATGCGCTTCCTCTTGATATCAGAATGGCCGCCAGTCGGTTTGCATTTAAGCGGAAATTGCAGAGTTATTTTCGCAATAATTAGGTTAGAGTTATTGCTACACCTCTCTCCCAAATTTTAGTTTTGTATGTATATACATATTATAAGTATATATTTTGGTAATAGTATGTATGTATATTTAGCTTATTTAAGTATTTTTTTTTTTAAGTATTAAGAGGTTTTTTTTATCTTTCTTTACAATTTTTTTTTTTTTGCTAACGAAAGCACCTACCATCTTATCTCTTCACCACCTATGGTTGACTGGTAGAGAATACCTAAGGCATTAAGTCCGCCTCTGTACATTTCATGTGCGAAAGATTAAATAAATAAATAAGGATTGCTTCAAATAATACTTAGTGGTTTTTTTAATATACACTAGTGTAGCTACCATGAGTTTACATTACGAGCCTCGATCGTCGATATCGAGTGCGTTTGACTCATCGATTGGCCCGCTTCAAGGTTGTAAGAACTTTCAACCAATCAGAGCGCCAAACGCGCTCGATATCGATCGAGTCTCGTAATGAAAACTCATGGTAGCTACACAGTACAAATTGCCCATATTGTACTGGTAAGATGAAATATAGCTTCGATTTATTGACATCACTAACCGTTATAATTTCTGAAATATTTCTTTTTCATTGACTACACTTATCTAAGCTAATTAAAACGATGATAATTTAAGAGATTTAAAAACAACTGCAGAATTCAAGCCGTGAACTTTTCCGAACAGTGATGTTGAACTGACATGACAACTAAATTATTAATTCAATTAAACTTCACATTATACAATAATACAGTACAGGGGGGTGATCGCGCTAAATAAAACAGTCGAAGTTCAACTCTGATTCGTTTCTAATCCAGTTACAGTTATGGTTTAGTTTCGATCACATTTGGTATCGCGCTAAAAGTTTAACTTCGGTTGAAGTTGAACCATTTCCGAACCATAACCAAATATGAACCTTTAGAGACGTACCGAAAAATTTTAGTAACTATCTGTTACCGACACACAATCGATCATCGATTCTAAGAATTTGGCAACATTATCAATTTTTTTTCAGCGCGAAATCTAAACTTTGACAACGAAAGTACTTAAATTTTCTTGAAAACTTAGTGATTACTTGCTCAGTGTTTTCTTGGGTTTTAAATTCTATAAAATATACATCTGTGTCTATATCTGGACTGGAAATATATATTTGTAATACTCAAGTAAGTTTAAATCCTTGTATTTCCTTGCTAAGAAACAGCTAATATTGTTTTTTCATATACGTACTTAATGGACGACGACATATCAAGCTACCTAAAACTGTCAATATTCCTAATCATCCTTGAGCCTTAATGCTTTAGAGATTGAGTTGAAAATTTAATAAAGAAACCTGACAGATAGTAGTAGCTTGATGTGCTCTTCGTCGTATGTAGGTACCTAAATACTTTAAACATAAATAATTTCCATTTTCTCTCCAGAGGTTCAAACATGGAAGAGCGACGAAGGTGTACTACCGTGAGACAGTTAGAATTACTAACTGAATTTTTAGAACACCACAAAGATCTTGCTCTTGGACGAGTGAGATCGAAGGAGGCTAGGACAATGGGGTCACGTTTATGGGCAGAGTGTGCCGATATTGTAAACGTTGAGGGCCCTGGTAGAACAGCAAAGGAGTGGTCAAAGGTTTGTTTGAATATCTCTTAATGACACCTAAGTGCCCTTTATTATATATACAAATAGTTTGATATCATATTTGCATTGATAAATACTGTTATAGGTTTGGAATGATTTCAAATGTAAAGTCAGGGCGAAGTTAGTGAAGATTAATGCAAGCCGAAGAACTACAGGTGGTGGACCCAGTACCACAATAACATTGACTGCGTTGGAGGAGAGGGTGGCCAACATTCTAGGTAGGGATGTTGGTCCAATGCCTAATGTTACCCAAGACCATTTTGGTACAAATGATGTAAGTAAAATGAACAAATTTTTTATACCCATATTTCCTCTCTTGTAATTACTTTGTGTTTGCAGAATAATATTGTAATTGAAGAAATCCAACTAGAGGAAATGCCTGAACAAGAAAGTGCACAATCTCCAATTAGGTTAGTTCCAATGATTTAATATTATTTGGTTGCCTATTTTTACTAATACTATAGATACTTTACCTTTGTCCAACAATGAAGTTGATAAAATACTATAGGTTTTCTTTATTATTATATGCATAATTATGATAATCATTAACCTTTTTTTCTGTTTAAACAGAATTGTAGCTGATGTGTGCTTTCCAATTACAACACCTGTGGCATCTCCTGTACCTTCAGAATCTGGTCATACTCCTACAGTATCTCCAGGTAAGTCTTATCATGAATATAATATAATGCCAACACCTTAGGTAGTCTTATTAATCCTTCATAAATACCACAGCAGACTACTAAAATCAGAGCCTACCTATATCCTTTTTATTCTTATCTATTTTATACTTAGTGTGCAATCAGGATGAAAAGCAGCTTTTTCTTTTTACCTAATTCTATCAAAATCGGTTCTGTGGCTTTGATGTGAAAGCTGGACAGAGAGAATCACTATCACATTTATAAAATTAGTAAGAATATAATATTAGTATATACAAGTAAACCTTCCTCTTAGTTCACTCTGCTATTATAATAATGGATGTTAAGATCTAAGCTTAGGGACAGTCAGCAGGAACCAAGTTTGTTTTATATAGTGATATAAGTTGGATATGCCACTGACAATTGGTACTAAAAGTTTATGTTCATTCATTTTATATCAACAGTATCCAGAGTTACGACCTTTAGGGAGAGACGAAGAGCTGAGCGAGCATTACGTCAGCCCATAGCTCGTGTAAATGCACCTCACAGTAAGCATTCTCATTTCCAGTTCAATTTATTAATTATTTAAAAATTATTTCTATAATTTCTGTACCTTATTTATATTTTTTTTTATAGCAGCCAGAACATCATTAGAGGAGTCTAGAAGAATGGTTCTGGAGATAGAAAAACTGAGAGCACAGGCTGGCTTAAATATATCAGAGTCTATGCTTTGAGCAATAAGCCTGAAGGAATCGGAAAATGTAAGGATAGCCCTTACATTTTCCGATTCCTTCAGGCTTATTGCTCAAAGCATAGACCGTTTCACGGATAAGGTAAAAATTTTATTTTATATTTTACAGCCTTATACAATTTTAATAATATTTCATTATCTATTTGTTTTTGTTTCAGTTTTGTCAACAATAAGCAAGAAGTTGATGTTTAATTTAAATTAATTATTAATATTTTGAGTAAAAATAAAAAATATATTCCATTCATTTTATCTTTAATTTAATGTTGACCTATTTGACCACAAACACTGTATCAGTGCTGCACGTCGAGCTCTGCCTAGCTCCAGACTGGAAATTGCACTAAGCTGGGTTCGATTTGCACTACCACTGGCCCCCTCAGTAAGCAAGTGCTCACGTCTGGCCTCTTCAACACTAAGTGGTGTGTATGGTACATGCTCTTTGTGAGCTATATTATGGAGCACACTATAAGCATTCGCTATCTTAGCTGCTACTATAGGTGAGTAATGCAGCTTTCGATCAACCAGCAAACACCTGCAGAAAAGAATCACTTTAATCAAGAAAATTCTAGAATTTATCTTACATATTTACATATATATAAATTTTATTTACCTAAAACGAGCTTTCAAAAGTCCTATGCATCGCTCAACTACATTTCTTGCTGTTAAATGTAGTTCCCGATAGTAAGCTTCAGGACTGTTAGGCTCAGGGTTTGAGATGGGTGTCATCATTGTGAGCCTTAAGGCATAACCAGAATCACCTGTAAAAAGATAAATAACTCATCATCAACTTTTTTTTTCATCCCACTGCTGGGCACAGGTCTCCTCTCATACAGAGAAAGATTGAGCATAATCACCACGCTTGCTCAATGCGGGTTGGCGATTTCAGACTTTAAGTCCAGGTTTCCTCAAGATGTTTTCCTTCACCTTCAGTGATTGGTGTCCAAGATATACTTAGAAAGTACATATAACTCTAAAGTTACATTGGTACTTGCCTGACCTGGAATCTAACCCGCACACTCGTACTTGAGAGGCTGGTGTTTTAACCACTAGGCCACCATGACATTAAACATAAATAACTATTTGGCCGCTATTGGTAAAATTAGCTCTCTAGCTAATCGAAAATAATCTCTCTGAGAAACAAAGTGAGGTCATAACAGTTTTTCAAGGTCAGTTAAAATATTTAAATTTTTATATGCATACCTAAAAGATACAAATCTTCTCCATCATGAGTATGCAGTTGTTCTATATAACTCTTGAGGGGATGGTTTGCCCACACAACACTATCATGAGTTGACCCAGGGTAGCTGGCATCCATACACATAATGTTCATTTTTGAATCACATAACTGCAAAGTAATGGTGTGACACTAAATAATTAACATTTAAAAGTGAACCTAAAGTGCAAGCTCAACATATCTTGAATATCATAAACATCTATTTCAAGGCGTGCCTCTCTTCATAGGTTGTACCTTTAAGATATTACTTACTATTAAAACATTAAGAGAGTGGTAGCCTTTCCTATTAAAAAATCTCTCCTCGTTTTCCACAGGACGTACAATTGCTACCTGTGTCCCATCAATGCAACCAAGCATTCCAGGCATTTTAAATTTTCTGAAACAACTAATAAAAGTAATATTGTAAAATCAGTAAATAAATTTTTAACTGTGTCTTAAAGACATACTATAGAGATAAACTTATAATCAAACTTAGAAAATTTGTATTCTGATAAGAACTTAAACCAATTGTTAAAATAGGATGTGTTATACATATAACACAGAAAACAGGTCAATTAATTTCTTATCTTATGTTATAGACCTTTATGTAATTTCTAATAACATAGAAACTTACTCTCATTTCAATTGTTCTCGCTCCATTCTATTGAAGGGAAATGCAATATATTTTTTTAATATTGCTTGTTTGTTTAAAGCATTCGTAACTTGCCGTATTGCTTTAGACACGCTGGCCTGAGAAATGCTATGCTTCCGGCTGTCTCCTACTATCGTTTGGTAGGACCCAGTGGCATAGAATGCTAAGGCTACCATGAACACCTACAAAAAAGTAAAAAATATCCATTAAAATATATTAGTGTTAGCAGTAAAAAGACTTTCTGAGCGATATTTTGGAAAAAAAAACAAGAAATTAAAACATTGAAAAGGTTATGTTTGTCACACAATGTAAACAATTTTTATCTTACCTTAGTTTCTGTAGTCAAACTATCAGAACTTAGTACTGGCGGCATAAAAGGAGTTAGTTCCTCAATTAAACTTATTGCAGACTGTTTAGACAACCTATAACGCTTTATAAATTGCTATCAGTCAGTGAAAACGCTGTTTGCTTACGGTTGCGGAGATTTTCCCTTTTGGTTAGGGTTCTTTCCCTAGAAATATTAATGTTCATGGGATATCTCTAACAAATCTATGTATGAGTGATACATTTCGTCAGATAAAATAATTAAAACTAAATAAATCCAATCGTTTATACAAAAGGTTGACAAATGGCTCAGAAAAAGTTAGCTTTGTTTCAACTTTTTCATTTGACAGCGGTCACGTTCCAACTGCAATCCAGTTATGGTTGAACCATCTGTCAAAAGGTTAGCGCGATACGAAACATACCAAAAGTTATGGTTTGGTTGCGATCCAATTCTGTTTTGGTTGAAATATTTTAGCGCGATTGCCCCCCAGTCCTACCAACTTATCTGTGAACTGAGTGGTAGCGACACCTTTTTTTTTTAATTTATTTCTGACCTGGATTCAAAGTCCTTCAGCCGTATACATATAATATAGGTAGCGACACCGTCGCTTTAGTGTTGCAAATTAATAAAATTTACCCATGATTGGGTATGTCAGATAAGAAACTAGGTAAACATATAAACATAATTTTATTATTTTAAACAATACCTAACATTGTTTTATAATAATAAAATACTAATATAAGTACTAAATAGTCTTCAAAAATAAGAAAATTAATGTAGGTAGATACATACATTAGCTTTTTCTCTGGCATTCAATTGATATAATGTAGGTACCCCACTTACAAACTTTTGCATAAGTACCTACTTAGATGGATTCAGCAGTTACAAGCTTGATAAGTTGATACAAAAAAAAATCATAGTTTAGTACTAGCTACTAGCATCTCTATTTAAACAAAACTCAAATATCTAGACACTCAAGATGTGTCCTGTATTACATGACCTAGTTAATAGATAGAATAAAACAAAAGTTTCATCATCATCATCAACCCATATACCTACTTCCCTACTGCTGGGGCACGGGCCTCCCTTAACGATGTGAGGGGTTAAAAAAAAAAACAAAAGTTTGCTTAACAATAATTTATTAGAATCCCGGTTTACAATAATTATGATCTTTTGATGAACTTGCATGCCCAACTTCATCCTGGCTGTGAGGCCATACGCCGCTGATGATGACATGGACATAATCCATGTCATCATTATCACTGTCACTTTCAGTTTCCGAATCACTTACCACTTCTATAATGAACGGTTTATCCAAGTACACATCATGCTTCAAATATTACTTGTACTTTCCTCCGGATAACTCCCATGTCAAAATCATCAACATGAATATACCCACTTTGACGATTCCTCTCCTTGCCTGGGGTCCGAATTTTTGTACCAGCTTCTTCTGCAGCATGCCATTCTTTAACTATTTTTGAAATTAGCCCTTGACTCACACCTGAAATATAGACAAAATTAATTAAGTATTTACATACTGTAGTTAAAATATTAAATGTAAGTATGAGTAATTATTTTTTTTTGCGGCTTGCGTACAAATCGCGTCACGTAAGAAGAACGCTGGAAGGCGTGGAGTGGAGAGAATTTAGGCTAAGCCAAACGTAGGTACCTATGCGGGAGAGCCCCTCAGATTATTCCAGCGTTATTTTTACGTGACGAAAACTATAGGTAGTTGAATCACTCAGCTTTTATATTTTTTAAGTTACAGTTACGTTAAAAAGTAATCAATGAAAAAAAATATCGGGTAATTTACAAAAAGAAAGTAGTCAACACTAACCTCGAACTAAATCGAATAACATTTCAACATGGCGGCCGTAGTTCCCATTTTCTCCATTTCACAGATAAGTTGGTAGGACAGTACAGTAAGTGTCACTGTAACTAGTTATCTAGTCTGTATCAGTTCAATTTTTACGCATCAACTGCATTTTTTATTGTCATACTAAACTCCTTAATAATACATACAGTAAAGAGGGGGTTAAAAATTGTTTCCATTATTATATTAATATTGTAATATTCTTTTATTTATAATACAGCTTCCGATGTTGATCTGCAATAAATAAATAATTTCATTAATATTGTTTATTTGTGACAACCCTGGCCGATGCGTTACTGTCTAACTCTAGGCGATGTCGGCATCATAGTTCAAAGGCGTCGACCTACTGTATGATTTTTTATTTATACTGTGGTAACGTCAAACGTGGTCAAACGTCATTGTCATTGTCATCTACATACGTCAAAATTAATAATGTAAAAGTTTTATGAAACGAATAAACGATGCGAGTTAGAAAATAAGTCATATTAATTTATTAGGTTTTCATGAATGAGACTCAATCTGAAAGTGCAGTAAAAATTGAAACTTAAATATGGATATATCCATAAGTAACAAAAAACGATTAATCAAAAAGAAAATTAAGGAGGTCAGCGAACTAGAGAGAGACAGTTACTTCGAAGCTCCCGTAAATACCGAAACAGAAACCGTAAGTGCCTATCTTGATATTAGCGGTACCCTTCCCGTCATCATGATCATCAAATAATACATGTGATTTCTTGGAAGTTTTTCTTGATGCTGTGCTTGTTTTTAAATTTTTTACTGACTGCAATTGTTAGTATGGTGTCTATAAATTAAAAAATTAAAAGAACGCTCAAGAAGATGAGCTAGATAGATATACATATTACTATTTAATTTTTTGATGTTTACATTCATTTTTCTTATTAATTAGACTTTATTTTATTATTGTTTCTACTGTATTTTACATTCATTGTGTAAAATTGTGAAAGTAAATGTAATATGGACTGGATAAATGAACTGCTTTTTTTTTCTTATATCTTCCTCTACATATAATCTACAGTCTTGCAGATTGTAATTAGTATAATAAGATACTTAATATTCTAGCAAAGAGATAGTGTAAATGAAGATGAAATAGAACCAAGAAAAGAAACAGCACTCTCCAAAAACATAGACCAGTCACCTTTGGGTGTGTACTTACATTTGGAAATAAATCTGGTGTTTCTTGGCCTACTAGCATTAGCACTATGTACTAGACTATCTAACCTTGATGAACCTCACTATATTGTGTAAGTAACTTATGTCCTTATTCTGATCAAAGCTCAAATAATTTATATGTGAAATATTGGTCCCGATTCTATTATTCACAAACTAAATTAAATTTAAGTTCAGTGCATCTTTTTCTTTATATTTCATTAAGAAAAGGACAGAAGATAAAATGTCAGTTTAGACCTGTCAAATTAGTGCGCTCCTAATGTAAACTGGCATAATTTTAGTCGCCATGTTTATAATCATGTCTAAACTGTCTATGGAGTAGCTTAATTTGACAGGATTAAACTATAATGTTATCTTCTATCCTTTTCTTAACAAAATGGAAAGAAAAAGATGCATTTAACTTAAAATTAGTTTGAGTACAGTAGAACCGGTGCCATTAACAGATTTGATAAAAACCTATTTGATTTGATATATTTATGTATACTTTGATTTTTGAGTTTACTTTTATATTTTGTTGTACTATATGAACTTTTATGATTCCACTATTAAATGTAAAATTTTTAAAGTACATTTAGCAAAATACTTTTTGCAGGTTTGATGAATTACATTATGGCCGTTATGTGTCTTTGTATACAAAGGGAGTATTCTTTTTTGATGCTCATCCACCTCTTGGGAAACAGCTATTATACTTAGCTGGCCGTGCTGCTGGCTATGATGGAAACTTTACTTTTGACAGAATAGGCACACCTTATACAGAGAATGTGCCTGTCAAAGCTCTCCGATTAGTTCCAGCCCTAGCAGGAAGCATGTTAGTGGCAGTTACCTATCAATTAATGTTGGAGATATCATTTTATCATTGGACTGCTATTCTAGCTGGTCTTCTCGTCCTGTTTGGTGAGTATGAAATGTATGTTTGTTTGAACGCACTAATCTCTGAAACTACTAGTCATTTAAAAAAAAAAAAAGAGATAGTCCAATTCTGAGGAAGGCTTTAGAAAACTTAACATTACTACCAGGAGCCTTAGGAACCAATCAAACACAAAAAATGACAGAAAAAACACTGAGTGAAATAATAGGATGGATGGTGCAATAGGATGAGCAAGAAATTTCATACTGACAAAACCTATATAGATTAGTAATTTATATATTTACCAGGCTTACAATTTAAGCACAAAATGTATTTGGCAACACACTGCTTTGTTGTCAAAAAATAAATAATTGTCATGCTAGGCTACTCAATTTGTAGTCAAGACTAAGGTCATTAGTGTCATGACCTTCTCATACAACATTCAAGGTTTAAAAAGTTAAAGTAAAAGTGCATTGTTCAATACTCTGCTTGACAAGTTCTTAACTGACATCTATTGCATGCTTTCAGAAAATTCTTTTTTGGCACAGTCAAGGTTTATGTTACTTGAAAGTATACAGATACTGTTTGGGCTTTGTGGAGTTTTGTGTGCCATTAAAAGTACTCGCCGCACTGGCCTTGCGAGTGTTGTTTGGCTTTGCATGGCTGCACTCTCACTTGGTTGTTGCTTCTCGTGAGTATGATTTTGTAAACCATTTAAGTCTACAGAGTGGTGCTGATAACACGGCAATAAATGAAAACACGAACAATGCTGGTTCATAGGAATAAACCTAAATCATAGAAAAAAACCTAGCATCAAAAGTAAAAAAAATAAAATTTCAAACAAACTAAATCGCATAAAATTCCGTTTGCAATTTTATGCGATTTATAGAACATCCTTTAAAAATATTGGTTCACTGACCTCCGATCGGCGACAGCGCGATCCTGTATCGACTTTTTTCGCGCTATTATTATTAAGGTTTGGTACCGCAGGATGCGGTGGTCATTAACCTAAAAGCGCTTCCTTAACAACATGTACATCACGTAGAAAATGTGAAAAATGAAAAATAATTTCCTGTAACTAAACTAATGGACATATTTATATGATTTATTATGGGTAAACTAAGAATGTGTTGAGGTACAAGATGTTTAATTTATTGTCGTATTGTCAGCACCACTCTGTATAAGCATCGCGTAGACGTAGAAAATGTAGCATTACGCCAAACAAACTTTTAACTCGACCCTCCCTTTTCTATTTGAAAGAAAGAAAAATGCGTGTATTCGGATTACCACAAAATAAATTAATAACTTTTTATTTTTTTCTAAATTATGTCTTTTAATATATGATATCTTTATGCTACAGCCATTATAGGACCAAACACCCATTAGTAATAGTAAGAATTTTAACTTTGAAGAACATGAGGATATGAACAGACTCTGTAACTCAAAGACTGATTTTAAACATTTTTTTCACTAATAGAAAGCTACATTGTCAGGTAGTAATATAGGATGTAATTTATTTCTCGTTTTAAAAACAAACAGGTTAACCAAGGTGTAAAAAATATCGTCAAAAAAAATCCTTTCTACGCGTCTGCAGCTGCTTAAATGGTTAAAGATTGGGTGAAATTATGTATCTACTAATGAATTGTAGGACTTAAAATGATCTACCTAAAAGAGGGGTTATATTTATCTACAACAACTAAGCTACCTATAAACATCAGTTTTACAGTTTCTAAATTATTAAATAATCACTACGTACATATACACGATATTTCAATAAGGACGATATTTAAACATTAATAAAACCGATTTTGTATGAGATTCTCACTATTTTTTAATTTTATTTCGAGGATGGTTTTATTTAGAATTTGGTATGAAATAAAATGCCATTCAAATACCCGCAACGGCTTTCCTTGGTAGGACATATCCGAGAGGTTCAATATTTTCGACGACCTTATCGTAAAAATCCTCGCTAAAGATGATTTTTGCGCGGAATGTTTCTCTACCGGAGAGCTGATTTTGATAATAAAATTGTTAATTTGCACACGCTATAATTCCATGGTGATTTTCCATACACAATTGACATGGGCGTAGCCACACTGGGGCAAGCTGGGCCACTTGCCAGGCCTGGCTCTGGTGCCTAATTAAACAAAAAAAATTTTTTTTCATATACCAAAAACAATCCGTAAGAAAGTTACACAAAAAATAAGTCTCTCTAGAGATTGATTTGTCAATACCGCATATCGCAAAGAGGCAGACACACCGTACAAATCCTCCAGCAGAACATCCTGCCCAGTTTTGGAAACGATCACTGATTATTCCTTACCTAGACTCGCAGATTATGTCATTAGAAAATCGTTTCACGGAGAGTAACTTACCGGATATTCTTTGATAACATTGTACCATGTCATATGTGGCAAAAAACCTGCAACAAGTTTTTGAAAAAAAAAACTGGAGCTTTCTGCAAGTTTTACAAATTAAATGATACTTTCTCAAGCGAGGCTGAAATGTGATATATTTTGTGGAAGAAGATAAAAGTACAGAAATTAATGCATTGGAGGAAAAGTGGCGGATCTGATCAAGATTTTGGAAATGCAATTTTATCCCAGCGTAAAAACTGCGCTTGCTATTTTTCTTGCCCAGCCATGTACGACCTGTACAATAGAGCGATCATTCAGCACATTACGGCGGGTCAAAAGATGGCTTCGCTCAACCATGAGCGAAAATCGTCTAAGCGGCCTGTGTGTGCTAAGTGTCCACAGAACGAGGATCGCTGAATCAAAAAATAAATTTGTAGAAGAAGTGCTAAATAGGTTCTGCCAGAACCCATGCCGGCTTCTCTTGAAGTAATATTACTTATAAAGTGACCAGGAACCTTAATATAGAAATATGGTTCACTTTTTTTTAGGTATCATGACCTTTAATATGCTGAACAAAAGAATATATGTATAAAGTGAAACTAAAACTTATATGTATATGTATTACAAGCTCTTGAGGCTCCTCACTCATTCATGGTCCAGAGCGTTCTGGTGCGTCCGCGCGCTCTGCCCTTTCTCTAGCACCGCTCACACACTCACGACCGTCTTACAATATTTGGCGTACCCTTTTTGATCCGATGATTTAACATTCCAAACAAGAAAAAAAAGTTTTTTTTTGGGAATGGTAAATCATCAAATAACCTCTCCCGCTCTGGGTGGGGCGGGAGAGCCAGAGTGTCAGACTTTTAATGACTGTGCGACGGCCTCGGGCTCGAGCTCACTGCTCACCGAGCGCAAGCCCTCGCCTGCGGTGGCCGGGAATTTTATGTCGTCTACCGACTAGGGCGTCTCCTGCGGCGGCTAAAGGCGTGAGGGCGCTGGGATTCCCACTCCCGCACGCGCACCACCTCCTGTTTTACTAGCATCGCTGCTTCGTAGAAGGAAGTGACCGCCTGCCATGCACTCTCACTCTGGACAATCCAGGTCCTGGACCAGGGTCGGACGCGAGAGATCGCAGCCGATCGCCGATACGAAGACACGACGGTGCTCTACCCAAGCCGGGCAGACCTCCACCGTATGCTCTACCGTGTTCTCAGGGCGATCCACACAATGGTGACACTCTGGCATTTCCTCCCGGATTATCCGGAACAGGAACCTCCCGAAACAACCGTGTCCGGTGAAGGCCTGCGTCAGGTGGAAGGTGAGGGCTGTGGCGCCTGTCTAGCCACTCCTCAAAGAGGGGATTTACCGCCGCTATTGTGGCGTGCCCAGCGTTGGGTTGCGACAATCGCACTCTCCATGTCGCCATGAGATCCCGCCGGAGCTCTGTCCGCCGTACCGCGATTTCTCGCGGAAGCAGAGAGCGTTTTGCCTCCTCTCGCCACTCCCACATATGGACGAGGGCTTCGGCCTCCAGATCCCATAGCAGCAATCCGACAAGGAGGGCCCTCACACTCTTGGCTATAACATTACAAAATACCTATTTTACCCCATTGCGGTACTTCAATGCCTGAGGTTCGCATTCGGAACAAGAAGGTTCTGAGAGCACTGTGTCGTCTGGACGTGAATAAGGCTAGTGGTCCGGATGGTATACCAGCGATTGTTCTAAAAGCATGTGCGCCCGAGTTGTCTCCTGTATTGACACGCTTGTATCGCCTCTCATTTGGGACTGGTATAGTGCCCAAGTCCTGGAAGCTTGCCAACGTGCAGCCCGTGCCCAAAAAGGGTAGTCGTTCCGATCCTACCAACTATCGGCCGATTTCGATCACCTCCATACTTTGCAAAATTATGGAGCGTGTATTGAACTCGCGCCTCTTGGCATACCTGGAAGGTAACGATCTCCTCAGTGACCGACAGTACGGGTTTCGCCGCAATCGGTCAACTGGGGACCTACTAGTGTATGCCACTCACTTGTGGGGCGAGGCACTCGAGAGGAATGGGGAAGCAATTGCTGTCTCCCTTGATGTCTCGAAGGCCTTCGACCGGGTATGGCACGCTGGCCTTTTGAGTAAGCTTCCAGCGTACGGCATTTCCCCTAGCCTGACTGGCTGGGTAAAAGACTTCCTGACTGAACGGTCCCTCCGAGTTGTTGTCGACGGATGCTCATCTGAGCCCATGTCGACTAATGCCGGTGTTCCTCAGGGGTCTGTTGTCTCTGCAACTCTGTTTCTGCTGCATATTAACGATCTGCTGATGCCCGGTATCTATGGGTATGCAGATGACAGCACAGTTGTGGAGAGATACCTGCCGGATGCTCGGGCTAGTAGGGAATCAATCCGGTCCGAAAGAGAGGCCATGGTAGAGCGAACGAGTGTTGCACTTCAGGCAGTCTCCGAATGGGGCAATGCCAATCTTGTAGCATTCAATGCCGCCAAAACGCAGGCGTGTCTTTTCACCGCTAAAAGGAGCCCGTTCACCTTGGCTCCTACTTTTCGGAATGTATCCTTGGAGTGTACCGACCGCCTTCAGCTTTTGGGTATTGAGATTTCCTCGAACCTAAACTTTGGGCGGTTCATTGAGTCCAAGGCCAAGGTGGCTGCCAGAAAACTTGGTGTAATCGCAAAGGTCCGGCAGTACTTCACACCAGGGCAGCTTCTAATGTTGTACAAAGCACAGGTCCGTTCGTGTGTGGAGTACTGCAGCCACATTTGGGCTGGTGCTGCTAAGTGTCACCTGGCCACTTTGGATTCAGTGGAGAGGCGTGCGAAGAGGCTGATTGGTGACCCTGATTTAACTCGAGTTGGTCTCCAAAGCCTAGAAGCGCACAGGCGTAGAGTAGCCAGCCTTTCGGTGTTCTATAGGATACATTCTGGGGAGTGTGCGAGGGAATTGCACGATTTAATTCCCCCATCTCCGTTCCACCATCGGACGACCCGTCGTATGGCGAGTTTCCACCCTTATGTTGTTGACACCTCTACGATCCGGACGAAGCGTTTCGCCTCGTCCTTTATACCGCGTACATCGAGGGACCGGAACAATCTGCCGGCGGCGGTGTTTCCGTCGGACTACAATTTGAGTGTCTTCAAGGCTAGAGTGAATAGGCTCTTAATAAACTAGTGCGCTTTACCATCAACGATTGCGTCACTGCTTACCATCAGGCGGGATTGCGGTCAAGCGCTGGTTTATGTTTTAATTAAAAAAAAAAAAAAAAAAAAAATACAAAACATGGGCATGGCCAATACTTTTATAAAGATTTCAATAAACTAAATAAACTCATTTGCAAAAAAAAAAAGACCGGTTTTGATTTTCATTGATCTTTAAAAAGATACATACAAAAAAGGTTTCAATCGTTTGTACACGTTACTGACCGGTTTTTAAAATGCCGTGGTATTTAAAAAAGTTCTAAATTCAAATTTTCATTTGATGATCATTTTTACAGAAAACCAGTTATTATCCTACATTTGTGACGCGAAGTTCCAGAAGTTAACATCGACTAGTTATGAAAGTCGATGTTAACTTCTGGAACTTCGCGTAATTTTTATCGTTTAATTTCATATCTTTGACTGTCAAAACATATTTATTGCTGTTTGGCTGTATCAAAAATGGTAGATAAAGTGGTAAAAGCTAACATAATTATCGCGCTGCTCGAAGAGGGTTGCAGCCAATGCTTTGTGGCTAGGAGGCTAAATGTTAGTCGGTCCTAAGGACCTGCCTTTGGACCGTCGACCGACTGCAGCGATATCAGGGGAGTGATGCCGTCGAGAGAAGGACTGGTTCTGGAAGAAAACCATGTACGGTAGGTACACGGGATGATCGTTTTCTTGTGAGTCGCGCATTGAGAAATCGCAAATCTTCGTATGTGGATCTTAAGAACAACCTCCAAGAAGTAAGAAATGTGCATATTAGTCTATGGACAGTCAGGAGGAAGCTTCTCGTTGCCAATATACGCAGTCACCGCCCGGCCCGCGGCCCCAAATTACTCTGTGTTCGCTAAAAATTGTGAATCATGGACTCAAGAAGATTGAAATAGGATTTTGCTCTCTGATGAAGCCAGGATATCTCTGTTCAGTGAAGATCGACGTTGGTGAGTGCACAAAAAACAAGGAGAACGCTTTGCAGAGGCATGTTTCGAAGAAATCACACCTTATGGTGGGGGCTCTGTTATGTTTTGGGCAGTAATAAATTCAATGGATCGTACAGAGTTCGTCTTCATTGAAAACGTCTCACTGACTGGGCATCGATACATAACGGAAGTTCTAATTCCTCATGTACAACCCGCATTGGCCGCTCTAGATGAAGAATCTATTTTTATGGACGACAATGCTCGCGCCCACCGATCTCGCGATATTGAAGCGTATGTGCAAGAGATCGGCATTCGTCGTTTGGATTGGCCAGCTTAAAGTCCCGACCTCAATCTCATTGAGCATGTCTGGGACATTCTGAAACGGCGTGTGAGATCAGTACAACCGGCTCCGTAGACCATCAGAGAGCTGAAGAATGTGATTACTGCGGAGTGGGAACATATTCTGCAAACAAGTATCCGGGTCACGCTCGATACTAAACATTTATCTGCTTTTACTTTATTAAAGAAAAAAAACTTTTTAATTTTAACCTCATGAACATATGCGCTACTAGACGTTTTTCCCATAAATTGTATCAAAATTTTATGAAATACCTACTTATGAAAACGATTATTTTCTTATTAATTCAAATTGTTAGGATAAAACTGCCTATAATTATCAAACAAAGCAATATTAACATTTGAAATGGTTCATTGGTTAGGTGCCCGTTTTTTTGCAAATGAGTTTATTACAACGTGTAATTATTCAAATTACTCGTTTGATGTACGTTGATTCGTTCGTGATGATGATGATGATCTGTCCTATGTGTAATTGTTTATTTTCTGCACCTGAAAATATTTACAGATTAACAAATTGGCATACGCGAAAATTACTAGGAGGGGAGGGGGGGAGGGGGGAGATGGACTGCTGCCCCACCCTGAGCCCAAGGCTGGCTACGCCTATGACTACTGAAGAATTCACAAAAAAAAATGATAGATGTTGCTTTCATGAAATGCTTATCTCGAGGAAAAATTAGTAAATTAATATTTGGTTAATAGGTGTTTCTATCTATTTATATTTATTTATTTTCATATATTGTTCGAAGCGGCGCGGCCTGCTAATAGCAAAATGAAGCTTCAACAGGCTGACTACCTGGTATTTTACCGTATATAGCTCAGAACTGAAACGAAAGACTAAAATTAGGTATTTGATAGAATCATGAACTAATTATTCGATACTTTTATTGTTACAGAGTCAAATATTCCGGCGTGTATTCGTACTTCCTAGTAGTTTTCCTCGTTGGAAGACAGATTTGGCAAAGGATTGGTCGAACGGAATCCGGGTTTCGCCTTGTATTATCTGCATTATGGAGACTCCTTATACTCACTGTTATTCCGTTTGCGATATATGTGGGTGTATTTTATGCTCATTTGACGATGCTACCAAAAGCAGGCCCGCACGATAGCGTCATGACAAGCGCTTTTCAAGCATCACTACAAGGAGGACTCGCAAGTATAACCCGAGGACAACCTTTACACGTTGCACACGGCTCTCAAATAACTCTTCGGTAATTATTTATTACATTTTGTATCTTACTTGTAGTTTAATAGTGATAACAATCAATTGACTAGGGATTCTTTTTAGACACACTCATGGTCGCACATGCTGGCTCCATTCTCATGCCCACGTGTACCCAGTGCGGTACAAGGACGGGCGCGGTTCGTCTCACCAGCAGCAGATCACATGCTACAGTTTCAAGGACGTCAACAACTGGTGGATAGTGAAGCGCCCAGATCAGGCGTCATTGACGGTGTCACGGCCTCCTGATGCTATACGACACGGAGATATTGTACAGTTGCTTCACGGGATTACTAGTCGCGCTTTGAACTCACATGATGTGGCTGCACCAGTGTCACCACAGTCTCAGGTATGCCAGAGAGAGAAGCAAGATGTAATAATTTTTTATTCTAAAGTAGGGTCAGGCCAGTTACCGTGCTCGGTAGAATCGGGTAGGTTTTAGTCAGTAAAAGTCTGACACGCCCTGCTGCTCCGCCGTGAGTAGAAGAGGTCATTTGATGGTATCCCACCAAAAAAAGTGAAAAATATCTACCTACATGCATGTTCTTCATATTTTTTCAGGAAGTTTCTTGCTACATCGACTATAACGTATCGATGCCAGCACAGAATCTCTGGAGAGTTGATATCGTGAACCGGGACAGCGAAGACGCGACATGGGACAGCATCCGGTCTATGGTTCGATTGGTGCACGTAGACTCTGGGTCTGCGTTACGTTTCAGTGGTCGCCAACTACCTTCGTGGGGCTTCCATCAACATGAGGTGGTTGCTGATAAAGTGCTGACACATCAAGATACAATATGGAATGTTGAAGAACATCGTTATACGAAAGGTAACGTTGTAATAAGAAGAGCAGTGTGGCCCAGTGGTATCAGTCCCAAGTAGCGAGTATGTCGTGAGTTTGAACTCAAGTAGGCGCTTTATAATAGGGGAGCCCAAGAGGGGATTTCGGGATTTACTAAAGCGCGGCAGATTAATATTGTGCACGACAGACATGCAGGACCATTTAGTGGACGTATGCGGTTGCACTCTGCACGTTCTGATGTTGCTGGGTTGGTGGAAATAAGTGAGACTTCGGTGTGTAGACTTACTTGGTTTATATTCTTCAAATTATTAGCGGAGTCACTATTTAACTTATACTACTATTGATTTTAACTATTACTTCTTGACTGTTGATTCTGTAGAGATCTTGTAGGGATCTTGCTGTTGATCTGTGCTGTAGCTATTGACTTCTCGAAGATGAAGATGAATGTGTATCTTCTTACTGTAGCTGTAGACTCCCCAATGGTGAAGATGAATGTGTCTCTTCTTACTGTAGCTGTAGACTTCCCAATGGTGAAGATGAATGTGTCTCTTCTTACTGTAGCTGTAGACTTCCCAATGGTGAAGATGAGAATGTGTTTCACTGTAGCCATTGACTTCTCGAAGATGAAGATGAATGTGTATCTTCTTACTGTAGCTGTAGACTCCCCAATGGTGAAGATGAATGTGTCTCTTCTTACTGTAGCTGTAGACTTCCCAATGGTGAAGATGAATGTGTCTCTTCTTACTGTAGCTGTAGACTTCCCAATGGTGAAGATGAATGTGTCTCTTCTTACTGTAGCTGTAGACTTCCCAATGGTGAAGATGAATGTGTTTCACTGTAGCCATTGACTTCTCGAAGATGAAGATGAATGTGTATCTTCTTACTGTAGCTGTAGACTCCCCAATGGTGAAGATGAATGTGTCTCTTCTTACTGTAGCTGTAGACTTCCCAATGGTGAAGATGAATGTGTCTCTTCTTACTGTAGCTGTAGACTTCCCAATGGTGAAGATGAATGTGTCTCTTCTTACTGTAGCTGTAGACTTCCCAATGGTGAAGATGAATGTGTGTTGATGCTCAAACGTGGGGCCTTTTTATACTGTGACAAGGGCGCAAACTGTGGGAAGGGACGAGATCGTCGGGTTTCACCAGCCATTGTCTTACGTACGTTTTTGGGCTGCATCCTAAACCTGAGGGTCTTCACTTTATAACGTCCATTACAAGGGGTCATTTTATTGCGCCTATCCCAAGGAACCAAGGACAAGGGATTTTATGGCACCCACCTTTTTGGTGTTGTTATGTTCAGCCAGATGTGGGACAACTATTTCTAATTTTATAATTTTATGTCTGCTGCATTTTATGACAAGGGAACACTTTATGATTATGACGGTTAACTTTTGTCACTGATATTTTACCAAATGTTCCCAGTCATTCCTATCATAATTGCCGCCTTGCCAGATGTGTACAACCGTTCCTATCACAATGAATGATCGTCCATCTTACGCTTTCTAAATTCTTACGCACAAATGTTCTTTTCTAAGTAATTACAATAACATCTACTATACTGTATACACTGTTCGTAACACTATTCCTAATTAGTTCCTATATACTATTTAAAACTATTCGTCCCGCACATCACTCCCGCCGTGCGACCGCGTCGCAGCTATCTCCGGTGCGGGTTTGTCTTCCGTTTGGAGAGGCAGGACTTCTAGCTTCCTCACCGGCCGTCGCAGCACACCTCCCTTGGTTCGCACGTCCACTGCTCGCACGATGTCGTCGGGGCCCGGATACGTCGCTATGACTCTGCCACGCGACCATATATTGCGCGGCAGGTTGAGGTCGACAACCTGTACCTTGTCGTCGACTTGTATCTTCGGTCCTCTTCCATGTAGCTCCCGCCGGTGTTGCAACTCCGGGAGGTACTTCTGGAACCAGCGCTTCCAGGAAAGGTCGGCGAGCCTCTGTGCTGCTCGCCAACTGGCTCTCGATGCGGCGTCTTATTCGTCGAATGTGCCCGGTTGAGGCACTCGTCCCGAGCTTCCCAATAAGAAGTGGTTCGGGGTCAGGGCTTCTGGGTCCTCTGCACTGACTGACACGTGTGTCAGAGGGCGGCTGTTGATGGTGTATTCCACCTCTGCGAGTAAGGTGGTGAGTACTTCCTCTGTATGGTGACGCTCGTGTAGCGTCGCGGCTAGTGCTGTCTTCATTGAGCGTACCATGCGTTCCCAGGTTCCTCCCATGAACGGGGCGCCCGGTGGAATGTAGCGAATTGGAGAATCTTATTGGATCGGATAAAGCTTCTCCTAAATTTAGTCCCTTCTTATTGGACACGTGGCATATCTTATTTTCCCCGGACGGTTCTGTTATCGATGTAGAGGTGTCGGGTGATCTCGTGGGGTTGATGCAAAGAGCGTTCATCTCAACGTATTGCTTCCCTAGTACTTCCTGGCTGTCTTCTATTTTCTCAGTGACATGAGACACAAAGTCGATACTGTGCCTGGAGGTCCGTATCTGTTTGCCGTGGAGTACCCAACCCAGTGGTGTGAGAGATGCCACTGGTTGGTACTTGTTGCCTCTTCTTACCTCCGATGTCAACAGGAGATGCCAGTTGTCCTGACCAATCAGTACTTTAGGCTTGGCATTGGCGTACGTGAGGTAGTCGCGGATGTCTGCCAGGTGCTTGCAGCCCGTTACTGTTTCTGATGGTACTCGCTGAGAAGAAACATGCAAGTTCTTCACCGTGCGTGCTTGTACTTGTTCTTCGTACCCGTTGAGCCCTTTCAACTTGATACTAACTCGACGCGAATTTGATTCAGACGCCTTCAGATCGTTGATGGTTTCTATTTTCAGTGGGTCGACGGGGCCTGTTGCTCCGATGCTGTTTGCCACGCTATCGTCAACTAGCGTGACTGTTGACCCGTCGTCCATCAACGCGTAGGTGTCGACTGTACCCTTTGGACCCTTTATTTGGATCGGTAGGATTTTCAGGAACGACTGTTTCTTACTCTCGGCCCAGGCTGAGTTGATGACTTCTTTAGCCTCCTTCTTCTTAGTGTGATGTAACAGCTTGTGATGTGAAAATCTGCAGCTGTTGACACCACACTCACGAGGACGGCAACTGTGAGTCTTGTTTCTGTATCGAAGACATCTGAAGCATAGGCGTTTGGACTTAGCTGCGTCCCATCTGCCGTTTTCATCTAACTTCGTGAATTGTTTGCAGTCGATCGCTGTATGACCGCTCTCGTTACAGACCGGACACTTCGACGTATTCGTCCTTCTGTTACGTTGTGGACCTTCTGTGTTCTCTTCTGTTGAGTGGCCGCTGTACCTGTATTTAGTTGTTCGGGTACAGCGTACGGTGCGCACAAGTCCGCTTCTCTTTTGAGGAACTTGTCTAGCTTCACTAAGTCTGGATCTTCACTCGGTTGTACGTACGAGAAATCGTAGTATCTGTAGCGAAGCGTAGGCGTGAGCTTGTCTACGACGGTCTTTGACACTTCTGGGTTGTACAGATAGTGTATACAGCCGAGAGTTTTCAGCGTCGCTACGATGTTGGACACTTTTGTTGCGAAGATGCAGATGTCGCGCGGTGATTCGGTGAGGCGTGGTAGGGCACGGAGCGCGTCCATTTCCATCATGGCGATGGATTCCGGTCTTCCGAATCTTGACTCTAATGCCTTCATTATGTCTGCTGGATCCGTGTTGGTAATCAGCAAAGAGTCCACTGCTTCTTTCGCTTTACCTTTCAGTGTTCTTCGTAGCCTGTTTGTGTTTTCGATCGGCGTGTATACATTTTCTGTTTCGTAGTAAGCGGCGCGGAACGGTAACCACTCTTGATGTGATCCACTAAACCACGGTAGCTCTACGGATCTTGGTCGTTGAGCTGCGTTGGCGGCACTTGTGATTGCGTCGGCGAGCGCGGCGAGGTCGGATTGACCTCCCGCCGGTAACTGTAGTACGTTATGTACTTGACGCTTCTGTTCTGTACTGGCTGGGACGCTATTCTCTATGCGCGTGATCACCGGTTCTGCTGTAGGTTGTTTCTGTTGTACGGCAACCACGGGCGTTCTGTTCTGTTGGTCCTCTAGCCAGTTGTCTACTCTTCGATCTGTTTCTTCCTTAGAGTAGATGGAGACATCATCTTCTTCATTGTCGGAGTCTTCATGTTCCAAAGTAGCTAAGCGTGCGGCGGCTAGCTCCACTTGCAGTCGCAGTAAGTCTTTCTTTGCCTTCGCCAACTTGTATGCCTTTGATTTACTGTAGGTCGATCCCCCCGCGCCCTTCCTGGCGGGGGTGAGGGGGTCTTGTAGTCCGCTCGGCAGTGGCAGACCATCTGTATTCTTGACCCGCTTTACTGTTGATTTTTCTGTTGCGGGTCGTGTTCCTTTGTTGCTGTGGCACACAGTTGTAGGTGGGTTCATCGTTGTAGCTGTTGACTGTATCACGGAGAGAGTAGTAGCAGCGGCGGCGACAACAGCGGGGGGCGACACAGCGGACGGGGCGGCGGGCATTGATACGGCGGAGATCCCTGTGGCTGTCGAGGTACCAGTATATTCCGTGGTACCCGTTTCTGTTGTCTCCCTCGTGGTCGCTGTCCCTGTGGTAGCCGTCCCGGTAGTAACTGTTCCGGTTTCTGTGCACGTTCCCGTTGTTGATTTGCTAGCGGCTTTTCCCTCTGATCGTGTGACCGGCATATTGTTTATCGATAGCCGTCAGTCTACGACGCGAACTTATCTTGTGGCGAGGACTTGAGAGTCTTCACGTTTCTTCTAGCAGGATGCTTTCTTCACTTATTTTCCACTTATCCGGATATCGAAGGACCATTAAATATGTGCGTGTATCCGGATACGTTCTTCACTTAATTTCCACTAATTCGGCTATCGAAGGACCAAATTAAATGTGCTCTTCACTTATTTTCCACTTATCCGGCTATCGAAGGACCAAATTAAATGTGCCACTTATCCGGCTCGAAGGACCAAATTGTTCATGACAGACATGCAGGACCATTTAGTGGACGTATGCGGTTGCACTCTGCACGTTCTGATGCACACTCTGTTGCTGGGTTGGTGGAAATAAGTGAGACTTCGGTGTGTAGACTTACTTGGTTTATATTCTTCAAATTATTAGCGGAGTCACTATTTAACTTATACTACTATTGATTTTAACTATTACTTCTTGACTGTTGATTCTGTAGAGATCTTGTAGGGATCTTGCTGTTGATCTGTGCTGTAGCTATTGACTTCTCGAAGATGAAGATGAATGTGTATCTTCTTACTGTAGCTGTAGACTCCCCAATGGTGAAGATGAATGTGTCTCTTCTTACTGTAGCTGTAGACTTCCCAATGGTGAAGATGAATGTGTCTCTTCTTACTGTAGCTGTAGACTTCCCAATGGTGAAGATGAATGTGTTTCACTGTAGCCATTGACTTCTCGAAGATGAAGATGAATGTGTATCTTCTTACTGTAGCTGTAGACTACCCAATGGTGAAGATGAATGTGTCTCTTCTTACTGTAGCTGTAGACTTCCCAATGGTGAAGATGAATGTGTCTCTTCTTACTGTAGCTGTAGACTTCCCAATGGTGAAGATGAATGTGTCTCTTCTTACTGTAGCTGTAGACTTCCCAATGGTGAAGATGAATGTGTGTTGATGCTCAAACGTGGGGCCTTTTTATACTGTGACAAGGGCGCAAACTGTGGGAAGGGACGAGATCGTCGGGTTTCACCAGCCATTGTCTTACGTACGTTTTTGGGCTGCATCCTAAACCTGAGGGTCTTCACTTTATAACGTCCATTACAAGGGGTCATTTTATTGCGCCTATCCCAAGGAACCAAGGACAAGGGATTTTATGGCGCCCACCTTTTTGGTGTTGTTATGTTCAGCCAGATGTGGGACAACTATTTCTAATTTTATAATTTTATGTCTGCTGCATTTTATGACAAGGGAACACTTTATGACGGTTAACTTTTGTCACTGATATTTTACCAAATGTTCCCAGTCATTCCTATCATAATTGCCGCCTTGCCAGATGTGTACAACCGTTCCTATCACAATGAATGATCGTCCATCTTACGCTTTCTAAATTCTTACGCACAAATGTTCTTTTCTAAGTAATTACAATAACATCTACTATACTGTATACACTGTTCGTAACACTATTCCTAATTAGTTCCTATATACTATTTAAAACTATTCGTCCCGCACAAATATACAGTAAGATACCTTGTACCCGGCTATTTACTCCCACCAGATATGAGCCTCATTTATAAGGACGCCCGTCAAGGATAAAGGATCAGATTAGTAAAAAAAAATTGTTCATTTGAAATTCTCGGGCGCGTCAGATTAAGGTAGAGTGAGTGAAACGTGTATACTCCTCTAATCTGACAATTTAAGGGTGACCTAAAGAAAGGAGAGTGCTACAAAGCTGAAAAAAGTCATCTAGACATTCTCGAGCGTGGTTAATTTTATTTTATTGTGAATATAGTAATGTTTAAGGGAATAGATCAAGTTTTACGAGAAATATATAATCTGGCGATTTCCACAAGCCGAAGTAATAAAAATTAATCAATAAAGTTTAATTCGTACAACTACGCGATTCCTGTATTCCCCTCTCCGCGTTTCTATTCCTCTCTCACTTTTTCTCAATTTATATTGCTCGCTCATTCCGTCCTCACTCGTTCTGTTGCCATGACAGCTGATCACAGAGACTCGTCCACATCGAGCATATATCCAATAGCGTAGTAATATGAACTGTGAAGTTCCGAAACTTATCTGTGATTTGTCACTTATAAATAACAATTCACGATTGCACTAAAACAATATAGCACCAACTAGTGACCTGTGTGTCGTCTCCCGATATTATTGAAAATATTCAAAGTTTGGTATTGTACCCCATAATGTCGTGTTGTTCTATTCGGAGGTGTGGAAGAAACAGCAAGACATCGAAATATAAAACAGATGGAATCTCGTTTTATCTTTAAGTATCAATAAATTATGATTTAATTCACTTTGCATCCATTTATCATGGCTCAAGTAAAACTGGTCATGAAACATAACACTTGTCTATGCTTCTTGCTCTTACTAAGTTTAACCTATATTATGCTATCCTTTTTTATCGATTACGCGTTTTACTAGTGTTGCGCTGTGCTACTCACACTGTGTTTCGATATTAACCGAAAAGGGTAAACAAAGAAATTAGTAGATGAAATAAATTGAATACATTTCAAGGCAAAGTTTAAATATGTCGATTCAAAGTGAGTAATAGGTTATTAAAAAAATACTCACAAAAACTTATTTTTTTATAATTATTTTGTTACAAATACAAGTATTCTCCTAAAAGAATTCACATTTTTTATTTTACATGCTATTTCTTGAGCTTGTAGGATATCTTGGTTCTAACACTTGAATAAAACGAGTTATAGGCCTTTTATAACTGTGTATATTATCAGCCAATTTATAAATCACTAGGAAGGTTATACGTCCGTCTATACAGAAGCGCAAACGACCAAGAGAAAGGCTGATGTTGTGGGTAGTAGGGGTTTACTTATTTATTAAATAAGTACCCACAATATATCGATTATTACAGAATCGACTAAAGATTGATTTTTGTAAATAGATAAATCAAATAAATCAACACGCCCCCTCAAAAATTAATCTGTCAATTGTACAAATAAAACAATCAAAGTAAATAAATACCTGAATGACCAAAACATATTATCTTCCTAGTGTTTGCTGGGAAATACATCTCATGGTCCAACATTTGTTGCAAGGATTAAGGAAAACCCAGAAAACCTTAATCAGACCATTACATTATATCATATCAAAACATATCATTAAACTAATAACAAAAAATCGAACAGAATCTTATTCTAACCCCATTGCCCCCACTGCTTACCATCAGGCAGGATTGCGGTCAAGCGCTGGTTTATACATTAATAAAAAAAAAAAAAAAAAAAAAAAAAAAAAAAAAGTGATTGCAGGTAATGGTTTGGTCAGAACATCTGCCAGCTGCTGACCTGTTGGAATGTAATTTAATTTTATTACATTTTTCTCAATCTGTTCTCTAGAAAAATGATATTTTATATCAATATGTTTAGTACGCTTGTGATTGGTTGAATTATTTGCAATGCTTATACAGCCATTGTTATCCTCATAGATTATGATAGGTTTATCGATATCTATCTTAATACTAACTGCTAGTGATTTAAGCCATAATGCCTCCCTAACAGCTTCATACAATGCCATATACTCCGCCTCAGTTGAAGAGGCAGCAACTGACATTTGTTTCTTTGTACTCTAGGTTATAGAGCAATGCTCAAAGACCTTAAATAAATACCCAGTTGTACTTTTCCTGTCGTTTGAATCACTGCCACCCCAATCTGAGTCTACGTAGCCACATAGAATATTATTGTAGACAGATCTTTTATAACTTAATTTTAAATCAACAGTACCTTTCAAGTACCTTAGCACTCTCTTGAGACATTGCCAGAGTTCTTTATTATTTTTGTTCGTATACCTACTCAGTATATTAACACTTGCACTTAAATCTGGACGAGTGCATAACATGACATACATTAAACATCCTATAACGTTTCGACATGGAGCATTATATTTTTCCTCAGAGTTTAATGCTACATAATTAAGTTTATTTTCAATGGGTGTTTTGACAGGTTTACAATCGTACATATTAAATTTAGTTAATACCGTTTTTATGCATGCACTTTGATCTAATGTAATTTCATTTGCATGCCTTGTAATTTTTATACCAAGAAATAATTTTATCTCTTTTAAATCAGTCATTTTAAATTTACTCATTAAATACCTTTTAAAATTATTCGTTTTATCAATATCAGCGCATGCTATAACTAAATCATCTACATATAAAATGACATAAATATTTTTATGTATATCTCCATTGTCTAACACATATATACATTTATCCACTGAAGAATTTTGAAAACCTTTTTCTTTAAGAGATCGTTCGAAAACTTCAAACCAACACCTAGCTGCCTGTTTCAGCCCATAAAGTGCTTTGTTCAATTTACACACATAATTATTTGGACATGAGATACTCTCAGGGTTATTGTTAGTTATTTCTTTTGCTGAAGACGGGTTATTAGAAAATGTATCAACTATTTGTTCCGATTCAATTAAATTATCATGGTTTAATTTGCGAATTTTACTAGGACATTGCTGCCCATCAGATTTGGATGTATCTGATTTGTCAGAGTTATGAGACTTTACCGGCACTGACTTAGATATTACATCATCAGTTTTGCCGTGAGAATTTTTAATATTCCCTTCAGACTTGAGGTTTGGCCTAGATTGAAGAAAACCAGTTTCATCAACAATAACATCTCTGACTATTACGTATTTTTCGCATTCTGGGTTCCAAACTTTATATCCGTTTGGTTCATAACCCTCTAGTATCCCTTTCCATGATTTTTCATCAAACTTGGTCTTACTGATTTTATTATGCACGTAAACAGTTGAACCAAATACCTTCAAATATTTAATTTGAGGTTTCTTACTATACCACATTTCGAATGGTGTTTTTGAAAGTTTCAAAGCTTTAGTTGGGGTCAAATTAATTAAATAAACAGCAGTCAGTACTGCGTCGCCCCAAAACACTTTGTCTAACTGAGCACCGCTTATCATGGAACGAGCTTTTTCAGTAATGGTTCTGACCATACGTTCAGAAACGCCATTCAGCTGTGGTGTTCTCGGAACTGTTAAATGATACGATATCCCTCTTTCTACACAATAACTTTTCATTTCAGTCGATAGATATTCGCCACCATTATCGCAGTATAAGTTGACTAATTTTAAATTAAAATTAGCTTCGCTTTTAGCCACGAAATCTTTAAAAGCAGCGCATACATCAGATTTATATGTTAATAGGTACGTAACACAATAATGCGTATACTCATCAACAAAAAGTACAAAGTAGTTTTTGTTGTCATTAGTTGGGGGAGTAATAGGTCCACAAACATCTGAGTGCACAATAAATAATGGCCGGTTAACATGACTTTTATCTTTGACTTTATTGAATGGAATTCGACTTTGTTTTCCATTTATACAGGCCTCGCACAACTCATCATCTGGCATTACACTTTCGATTTGGCTGGTGTCATCAATCATTTTATTATTTTTAATTTCGATGAATTTATTTTTACTAATATGACCAAATCGTTGATGCCATAATTTGTACATACTTATATTTTTATTACTGCATACTTGAGAAATAGATTGACACTTATTTACAGATGCCATTAAGTCTACAGCAATTAAATTATTTTTCAACATACCTTGCATAATGGTTTTATTATCCTTACGTATTTGGGCTCCATGCTGGTCGAAAATGACTGTCAACCCAGCACGTTGCATTTTGGATACAGACAGTAAGTTGTATGGTACCTCAGCACAGAAGAGCACATCCTCCAAGACTCCTTGAACGCCTGTGTGGCTTGTCACATGGATCGTTCCTTTTTTTGTAGCTGAAATAAATGCATGATTTTTAGCAATAGAAATTCTTAATGGCGGTTGCAAGATGGTGTGGCTACTGAAAAGATCTTCCCTGTTTATAATATGGTCCGATGCTCCAGAATCCAACAGGAAAGTAACTTTGCTTGCATCATCATCCGCTTGATAGTCTCCCATCATAAAAGCAAATCCAGAAAAATTGTTCGACGTAGATGGCTCACCGGTCTCAACGGCATGGACTGTCCTTGTTCTCTCCATATTTTTCTGCTGCTGCTGTTGAGCTTTTTTGAAGTAGAAACAATCTGTTTTCACATGACCCTTGCGGCCACAGTGATAACACTTTAACAACTTTTTCTTCTGCTTATTATCCTTCTGGTTGTAGCTATTATTTGGTTTATTATAATATGAATTATCAAATTTTCTTTTTCGAAATTTGTGTTCATTGCTCCTTTCAACTTGCAGTACTTTCACGCTGGTGTCACTGGACTCACTCATCAACTTAACTTCATGATCTAAAAGTCTTGTTTTAACGAATGCTAACGTTAAATTATCTTCCGATAAAGTTTCGATCGCAGTTATCACGCCGTCATAAGTTGCGGGTAGGGTGAGCAACAAATGAGCTACCTTATCGGTTTCTTCCAACTTCGCTCCGGCGGCTAACAATTCAGTGATCAAATCATCAAAAACTCTAAAATGTTTTATAAGTATTACATCAGCTTGCAGTTTTAAAGTCAACAGCTTTTTTCGTAAAGCCAACTGAGTAGCAATACTTTTCCTCTCATACAAAACATCTAAACTTTTCAAAATTTCTTTTGCGGTACTGTCTTCCTTCGCAAAACCGAGGTAGGAATCCGATAAATACTCGACGATAATACTTTTTGCTATACGGTTATTTTTCTCCCACAAGTTACATCGAATTATCGGGTCTTCGTCAATAACTTTTAACACATCCATTTCACTTAACAATGCCCGTATTCTAAACTTCCAGACACTGTATTTTTCCCCATCGAATGGCTTGATATTACGTTTAGATTTTAAATTTTCCATTTTTAAAATGATGTTGGACTTACTTGTGAACACTTATATTGCAGTAAAAACGTATCCTGGGCCGATAACCTGTAGGATATCTTGGTTCTAACACTTGAATAAAACGAGTTATAGGCCTTTTATAACTGTGTATATTATCAGCCAATTTATAAATCACTAGGAAGGTTATACGTCCGTCTATACAGAAGCGCAAACGACCAAGAGAAAGGCTGATGTTGTGGGTAGTAGGGGTTTACTTATTTATTAAATAAGTACCCACAATATATCGATTATTACAGAATCGACTAAAGATTGATTTTTGTAAATAGATAAATCAAATAAATCAACAGAGCTTTTTAATCAATTAAGCTTCATGATTTAGAAAAATGAAAATATATATATATATGTTATAATTGTCAGATTAGGCGCATCAAAATCAAAAGTCATTTATTCAAATTAGGCTGAGAATCAGCACTTTTTGAACGTCAATATTACATAAGACAGTCCCCTAAAATGCCCACCCATCGACACTTCCTAGTGCTTTCACTGGGAAGAAAAGAAGTGGCGGAAGAAACTCCCCAGCAGCACAGCTGTCTGTTCATTTAAAAAAAAAACACATGACTTTATACAATACTACGTATAGTGATGAACACGATAAAATATAACAACAATGAAATTATTTACCATATCCCAGCTATCACGCCAAAATACCAGCAAAGCAAAACAATATATATATATATATATATATATATATATATATATATATATATATATATAGTTAAATGAAAATGTAATTAACTAAAAACTTATTACTTAAATAAAAAGCCCCAGGCATAAAGGGCGTGATAGCTTACATATTTATGTAATGTAAAAAGTAAATTATATGAACTCATATAACGTATCAGTAAGCTAATTCCGGAGAAAGAACACAAACATTGTCCTGAGTTAATCAGAGCGACCAGCTATTCTTATCATTTAAATAATCATTCACGGAATAATATGCCTTTGAACAAAGCTTGGATTTGATTTGTGCTATAAATGCATTGTAAGGCAAGTCTAGCAAAGCAGAGGGTATCTTGTTATAAAAAGCTATAACAAGCCCAACAAAAGAGTTATAAATCTTTTGAAGTCGGTGAAAAGGGGCTCGCAGTTTGTCCTTATTTCTGGTGTTAATATTATGAATATCACAGTTTTTGGTGTACACGTGAATATTTTGCCTAACATATAAGATGTTGGCTAAGATGAATGACGAAGCAACCGTGAGACCATCCCTCCAAGTAATCGTCAGATTATGAGGCAACACGTACAGGGCATAAAGATTAACCATATATATCTTAATCTGACGCGCTTGAGTAGTTTAAGATAGCGACTTGTCACATCTAAATCGTCAGATTATTATGCAATAGTTTTTTAAGTTCACTTAACATCCCCTTAAAAATCTAACGCGCTGGATTTTTTTTTTTTCATTTTTTACCCTTGGGTACGTACGACCACCCCCATCATGGAAACAATCAGATTAACATACATACATTTTTTTAAATAAGTTATACATGGATTTTATCCATATCTGACGCGCTCAAGTGTGTCCACGCAACAGTTTTTTTTACATTTTTGAAAATCTAAAGCTGCTCACCCCACAGATAAAAAGGTAATGACATTTTTTTCTTATCATCTAAGCCTCGCACTCAATATGTCCCTATGACGCTCGAGTAAATTCTGATTTAACACGGTGGGCTCCCCGACCATTATTGCTTTATTTAATTTCATCACCAATGCTCTGAAAATAGCGAAGTATATCGCCATAAGGATACTGGATGTCTTCGAACTAAGAATTCGACGACATGTGATATCCACCAAACAGTGCTGGGCCCGCGTGGTCTGTGTCCTAATAATGGGAACATTATATGTTGATCATAACAATAATTGACAAAGTTTACATTAAACTTATTCGTTTGCAATATGCGGTAATCATGCATGCTGATAGAGGATCCCATTAGCTCTATTTGACAGCGAGAGCTTTCAGATTTGATTATGCGACGCTGTAACGCAAGGTGTGTCAATCTCAGCGGCCAATAGCGTACCTATTGGATAAAGGCGTATACTCCATTCGCGATAGCTTTAGACAGAATTTTTCTCGGTGGTAGGCCATAACTTCGGCAGCCGGTAGAAGTTACCACCCACCAGACAAAGTTTTGCCGCCAAGCGATTCGTCGTGTTCCGGCATGCTGTCTGGTGAAGCCGTACGGAGGACGGGTCTGAGCAGTTGTGGTACGATGCGTCAAATTTTGTTGTGTCGGGAGTTTTGTCGTGGAGGGTCTCCAGATAAATCTCCCTCTGGCGCAGCATTATTCGTAGTGTTGTTGGGTTAAACATTGCATCACCTCACTCAACTGGCGTCTTCCTTCTTATTCATTCAGTTTTTTTGAGGGAATAAGCTCTTAAGCGCTTTACCATCAACGATTGCATCACTGCTTACCATCAGGCGGGATTGCGGTCAAGCAACTAGTTTATAATGAAAAAAAAACAGAAGTTATAAAAAGCTTTTTTTTAGGGTACACTTTGTAATAAAAGTACAATGTATGTACATAAGTACAAGTACTTGTGGATGCCTTCTAATTATATGTGTTTTTACCGGATTTTAAGCGAACAGAGAACATGTAGTCGTTCGCCATGTAACCAAGATCTATACCTATAAGACCATAGATTATACAATGTGTTACTGTTTCTTTAAGAAATGCCAACCTGGTTTTTTATTTATATTATTCTAGCTGAAGACAGAAAAGAAAGAGAACGCGAGCTTGTGTCTGCCGAAATGATCCCGACTGCTGTAACTCAGTTAACATTTTGGGAGAAGTTTGCGGAGCTGCAATACAAAATGATAGCACACGCGCCCGATGCACCACAGGGTCATATGTTCGCGAGTGAGCCTTCCGAGTGGCCGCTGCTCGTCCGGTCCATTGCATATTGGCTATCACCGAATTCAAACGTAAGCACTTTGGGAAATTTGTTTTTTAAAATAAAGTAGAGCTTAATTATCCCCCCTGTAGTGGGATACACAACAACTACAACGAATAAAAAGTATTCTAAGTCCTAACCCAGGTCATGGTTTACCTATGCGCCAAATTTCATGCAAATCGTTCAGCTCATTTAAGATGAAAGTTTAACAAAACAACATACATTTCGCATTTAAAATATTACTAACTGCTCCTTGCGGTTTCATCCGCTTAAGTTTCGATATGTTTTTTATATGCTCCACTCCTATTGGTTGGAGTGTGATGTTATATAGCCTTCCTGGACTAATGGGCTATCCAACGCAAAAAGATTTTTACTAATCGGACCAATAGTTCATGACATTAGCGCGTCCAAACAAACAAACTCTTCAGCTTTATATATTAGTATAGATTTAAATAATTAATGGCTTTAAATAACCGAAACTTTATTTTCAGGCTCAAGTACATTTGATTGGAAATCTAATAACTTGGTACACAGGAACAATTTGTGTTCTTCTATACGGTGTTTTCCTCGCACTGTATGCCATTCGACAGCGCCGTGCCTGCACCGACTTACCACCGCTGGCATTGCATAAATTTTATGATGCGGGCTATATCCTCTTCATGGGCTACTGGATCCACTACTTACCTTATTTCTTTGTGGAACGTACACTATTTCTTCATCACTACTTGCCCGCGTATACATTCAAAATATTACTCTTATCATTTGTTGTGGATCACATATACTATATTCTTCAGTCGCATGAAAAAACTCGCCCCTTGACAAACATATTTATTTTATGTATTGCAGTATGGTTAGGATATGTTGTTATAACTTTTAAAAAATTTTCTGTTCTCAACTACGGGAACATTGACCTGACTGAGAACGACCTTTTAAATCTCAGATGGAAAGATACTTGGGATTTTATTATCCATAAAAAAGGATGATAATCCCAACCTGGATTTCTACTTCAGATGCCATTTCAAAGATCTTGTCACTTTATGTATCAATATAAGTACCTAATTATTAAGAATAATCAAAATAAATGTAAGCATTAGCTAGGGACTTTGTACTCCCTAGCTAATCTAGACCATTTTTATATGCAATCTGAAACGAAATGTATTATTGGCAGCAATAGTGAAAGTTAAGGGCGCTGATTCTCTTGTTCACAAACTAAAGTTCAGTGCATTTCTTTTCTATTTCATTAGAAAAAGACAGAAGATAAAATATTAGTTTAGTTCTGTCAAATTAAGATGATCTATGAACAGTTTAGACGCGATTAAAAACGTCTAAAAATAACGTCAGTAGCCCTAGTATGAGTTTTTATTACGAAACTAGATCGTCGATATCGAGCGCGTTTGACTCATCGATTGACCCGCTTCAAGGTTGTAAGAACTCTTAACCAATGAAAGCGCCAAACGCGCTCGTTATAGACGATCGTGTTTCGTATTGAAAACTCATACTAAGCCTACAGATGTGGACTAATTTGACAGGACTAGGTAAACTAATATTTTATCTTCGGACCTCTTAACCCATTCCTCCCCACTGTCCTATTTTTAGGACACTATATTCAACATTTTTTTTTTCTATGTTAGGGTTATTATTTTTATTGGTTTTGATGAAATTCGTATTTTCACACTATTTTCCCAATAAAATATATTTTTTTCGCTCTTAAAAAAGTTATCGTATTTATAATATACATATTTTTAAATTGAGGAAATTCGTCAGCTTAAAAAGAGTATTATGATTTGATTATAAAAAACCGAAAATAAAAAGTTATCAGCTTCAAAGTCCATCAAATAGATTTTTAGATCTCTACTGAATCTATTATAATTAAAAACTAAAACAAAATATTATTTGGAAGCTTGTGATACTAATTCAAAAAAAGGCGTACTATAAATATGACACTGGGAACATGTCTTTACAAGTAGCCGTGAAAGCGTGTTCGATCCTGTTACGCTCGCTATAAGTTCAAACGTGTCTATTGTTTTGTTTCTTGCAAGTGTTTCGTAAACTTTACTTTAGTCGATAAGTCTTCGTCAAGCACAACACATCTCGTAATATAAAAAATTGTGATTTTTTTATAAGATTGAGGAAAGCAAAGGAGGTAAGCAAAAATATTAGATTTTGTTTCTTATCAAGTGGTTAACGATATATTTGTTTAGTTTGGGATGGTATATGTATATATATATTTATATATATATAATATAATTTTTATACTTACTATATATGTATAATTATTGTTTATAGATCATGGATGCAGTGAGAAGAAAATATGAAAATATAAAAAAGCATTGATGGTGTCTGAAATCACCGAGTATCTTCAAGATATTGAAGATTGTAGTGACGAGGAGTTCAATGACTTGGAAGTTGCGATATTGCCCCCGGATGAAGTGGATGAAATGACTGATATAGAAGAAGGTAATGACGACGATATGGGAGTTCTGCCAGTGTCAGATGTGGCTGGTCAAGTGGAATTTTCATGTACAATTGATAACGTCGAGGAAGATCTTCCTACTCAAACCACATCTCGGACCAACAAGACAGTCATTTGGCGTAAGTGTGAACCTGTATATTCTGAAATTCAGCCGGAATCTAATACTGCTAAACAATGTTTAGAAAATATGATTACGGAATTGGAAGGAAAATCTGCGGTAGAAATATTCGAACACTTGTTATGTGACCAGATTCTAGAATATATAGTGCATGAAACAGTAACCTATGCCAAAAATTATAAAAATGATTTGAACTTCAATCTTACCGTGAATGAGCTAAAAGTATTCATAGGAATTTTGTTTTTCTCTTCGTATCTCCACTTGCCTCAAAGCAAACTATATTGGTGCAGAGATGATGATGTACACATTCCATTTGTTGAACGAGCGATGTCTCGGAATCGTTTTGATAAAATTAAATCATATTTACATTTCAATGACAATTCAAGAATTGATAATAGTGACAAAGCTTTCAAAATTCGCCCATTTATCGATAAAGCTAATAAATCATTCCAAAAGTTTGGTGTTTTTGAATCCAACTTAGCTGTTGATGAAATGATCGTCAAATACTTTGGTCACCATGGTATCAAACAGTTTATAAAAGGTAAACCAGTAAGATTTGGATACAAGCTTTGGGCACAGTGTGGAGTAAGCGGATATTGTTATAACTTTTCGCTTTATACAGGAAAGGATCCTCAAATATCTTGTAATACTGGTGATGGCTTGGGTTCAAGAGCGGTAAAAAAGTTGCTTACAGTATGTACTGATCCTAGTGCACATGTAGTCTACTTCGATAACTTCTTCAGCAGTATGCAATTGTTGATTGACTTGAAATCTGAAGGGTTCAGAGCTACAGGGACAGTCAGAGACAATAGGACTAAGAAATGTCCAATCATGACCAAACAAGAAATGAAGAAGCAAGAACGTGGTTATTCCGATCATCGTTTCGATAAAAATAATGAAATATTATGCGTGAAATGGCATGATAACAATGTAGTATGTCTCTTAACTAATTTTGATACTGTTGAACCTTTTGTAAAAACTAATAGGTACTCAAAGGTAGAAAAGGCCAAAGTTGCTGTGAATCAGCCAAAGCTTATTCATAATTATAATAAAAACATGGGAGGAGTGGATAAACATGATTGGCTTATTTCTAAGTATCCAATCCGCTTTAGAGGTAAAAAATGGTATTGGCCTCTAGTAATCCGTGTTTTGGACATGACTCTAGTCAATGCATGGATTATTTATAACCAGGTAAATAAAGATGAGACCATACCTCTGCTTGATTTCAGAAGAAGGGTATGTTTTTCTTGGATGAAAAAATCGGAAGGCAAAGTAAATAAGCTTACATCAGGTACTTCAGAAGTTCTTTTACAACCTATAAGATTTGACAACTATGGTCACTATATGACCAAGAGGGACAAACAAAGACGTTGCCAAGGACAAGGCTGTAAAAAAAAGCCTTTAATATTTTGTTCTAAATGTGAAAAAACACTCTGCAGTGATTGTTTCATACCTTATCATACAAAATAAGCTTTTATTACATTATTTCTGATACTGTTACTGGTCCTATTTTTAAATAAAGCTGATTTCCATATAATTCTTATCTTTACTTTTTCCTGACCATATGTTCCCACTGTCCTATTTATAGGACATGCTGAGTCAGCGAAACCGTTTTTTTTTAATTTATTTTTTTGCCATATTATTTTTTCTTAACATATTAAGAGCCCTAATACAAGATTTCATCAAAAAAATCCAATATTTTCAATGCTTGGGAAGTAATGGGTTAATAAACAAAACGAAAGAGATGCACTGAACAATCTGACAACTGAGGAATTGGGGCCAATGTGTGAGTTTATGTTTGTAAACGCACCTACGATACAGGAGAATTTCCTAGTGTGGGGCAACGTAAACTATTAAAAAAAAAAACTTTTAGTATCTATAATTTTGCATATTTTAAATAAAGTGCTTCCTTATGCGTTTGCAGTACCTTAGTATTTCTTTCAACTATAAATTACGAATGCATTTTTAAGGGAAAATATTTTCTTACTTATATACAGTTATTTATATGTTCATAACAATATTAACACTGTAATGTGTAGTTTGCTAAAAAATGAAAGTAATGAGAAAACACAGAAGGGGTTCCTTAATTTCTAAAATTCTCATATGGCTCTAGAAGTTATAGAAATTGTAATTTAAGTACAATAATTGTCGAGACTGAAAGAGGTAATTACTTAGATATAAAATTGTGGCAGTTTTAAAAGGTTTAGAATAGGTTTTAATTGGTTATGCTACCTGAAGTCATTCCGTCCATAAATATGTTTATATTTTTATTGTCATTTTATTCAATTATGTTATTATGGTTTGTTTTGATATCAATAAATTTAAAACAAAAATTAAGAAAGTATTACATTTAATTAATATGTATTACAGTGGAAAGAAATTAACGACGACTGTGGGTAGGTTCTACTTCCATTGGCTGGGGACTGCTGATTTTAACAGATGTGACCTCCAGGGGAATAACACGCTGCTTGAGCACAGCTGTAGTGCCCAGAGCATATCTGTAAGACCCTTGCTTCTTGCCCTGAAAAACAAAAAACAGTATTAATCAATAATTTCATAATTAGCAGTGATAAACTGGTCACTTAATATTGGGTTTTTATTAACAATAAAGATTAATCAGTAATATATTGACCATTTTGCTGGATGATTGTAGTGTGTTTACTTAGTTGCTGATCGTTTTTGGACTATATTATCATAAACGTGCCAGTTTTCATCACACATTATAATTCTTTTTAGAAATGGATCACTTTTGTTACGATTCAGCAAATAGTTTATGTACCCAAGCTGTGTAGCTTCAAAATCAAAGCATTTATTTCAAATAAACCACAGGCACTCGAATTGTCAGAAGGTCAGTCAGTCAGTAAGATGAAGCTAGTCGCCATTCCAAAGAGTAGGTACCTATGAAGAAGAATGGGCAAGAAACTCCACGGACACAAGAAGCACACATCAAGCTATTGATACAAATATTTGATTACATCATTCATGTTGAAATCAACCATGTGAGAACGAGGCAGAAATATATTGTACTCTGAGTGGATGCTCTCAGAGTACAATATATTTATGGAAAACAAAAAAAAAAAAAAACAATTCAGAAATTAAAATAACCCAACAAATAGATGCTTTACAGCAAGTACATTGGGCTCACACGTGTGCCATGCAATTTTACAATACTAAGAAATTGAATCTCCAGAATGCAAAGATAGTTTTGTCCAAGGTTCAGCAGCTCCAACAGTGTTCCCGAATACTAAGTTTAGGTCCTGTGTAGCTGTACCAGTGCCGAACACCCCTGTCAGCGATGCAATTCCGTAACGTACAATATGCTTGGCTACATAGTGTGTAATAATGGCTTTGAGTAAAAAAACAAACAATTGCAAATTAAAACTACAAGATGAAAAATCAAAGAACAATCGGTGTATAGAAATCGGATGCAGCTCACGCCCAAACCTTTTTGTCCTCAATATAATACTTGACACTATAAAATGCTTTCTGACAAAACTTATGTTTAATGAAGGATTTGAATTTATTCAGGCTCAGATCTTGAACCACCTCTGGAACTCTATTGTAAAAATGTATACATAGGCCTCTGAAAGAGCCACCTATTCTCTTAAGCCTTGTTGTAGGTACAATAAATTTGTGCCTGTTTCTAGTATTTATATTATGGACATCACTATTTTTTAAACAATTTTATTTTTTTCTGAGCATACAAAAGATTTTCATAAATATATTGAGACGACACTGTCAGTACATTAATCTCTTTAAATTTTTCTCTGAGAGAGTGTCTCGGACTTAATTTATAAATTGCACGAACAGCTCGTTTCTGCAAAACAAATATTGTTTGAATATCAGTGGCATTTCCCCACAACAGAATGCCGTACGACATTACGCTATGGAAATAGCCAAAGTACACTAAATGGGCCGTCTCAATATCAGTCAAATTACGAATTGTTCTAACTGCGTATGCAGCAGAACTTAGTTTTTTTGTCAATTTTTCTATATGTGGACCCCATTGAAGCTTAGCATCCAGAGTTATACCCAAGAACACTGTGCTGTCTTCAGATTCCAATTCTTCGCCCTTTATCAACACTTTAGTTTTCACCTGCCTAACGTGAGGTAGAGTAAACTTAACGCATTTGGTTTTTTTCTTCGTTTAAGAGTAAATTATTAACATTAAACCAGTGGACTACTTTGGAGATTATACTTTGGAGCGCTATTTACATCGTCAGTGACCTGCTGCTGACGTTTAAGTTTAAATAAAAGTGAAGTGTCATCTGCAAACAACACTATATCGTGATTATCCTTTATGAGGTACGGCAGGTCATTGATGTAAATAAGAAACAAAAAGGGACCAAGAATTGACCCCTATGGGACTCCCATTGTTACTAAAGATCCGGAAGATCTTTTTCCATTAACGTCAACGCTTTGAATCCTACCACTCAAGTAAGATATAATAAGATCCAGTGTCAGATCCCGTAGTGGCTTCTCTGCTATCTCTCAAGTTGTCATACTCCAGTTAGTTTTGATGAACACTTAATTTTTCATGATCGGTAGTGGCTGGACAACCAGTATTGAATGCATTTCCAGAGTGAAAGCAGCATACCAACCAGCACTGACGTTCGCGCAGCGGAATGTTGTTGAATTTAAATATCTTAATTATGCAGATATTTAGTGTATGACGTCGTATAATTGTGTATGGTAAAAAAAAAAAAATTGTGCACGAAGCCATTGTGGAGAAATTAACCAAAAACTGATTCCGCTGGGCGAACGTTGTCCTGGCGGAACTTTTTTTAATCCATAGACTTTAGAAGAAAGGACATGTGTCCAATAATTAGTGTGTATTTGTATACGTATGAATAAAATTAGTGCATGCATAAACTTCGGAGAAATTATTTATTTAATTTCCGTGAAATCTTCTGATCCGTGAAATCTTCTGATCCGTGAAATCTTCAAGAAATTAGCTGTATGAATTTTATTTGTCTTAAATAATATATCTAGATTACATCTCAAGTCTCAAGCGCTTACTTAAATAAAGTAACTACGTAAATAGACCTACCTACTTTGTCATAGTGAAATACATTTATAAAGTAGGTGTACAAATAAAATTACCTTTGTATTATATCGAAACAACAATTATTGTGTTATCACCTATAGCAATTCAATACCGGTATTATAGTGTAAATTTTGGGATGTTACCTAATAAATATATTGCACGGCCGCTTTTTATAACTATCCGAACTTGGTCGGGTTATGTAGGTTTTCGATGCTTCGTCAGTATTATAATTGTTTTCTTTAATTACTGAATTTAATGACATGAAATTTTGCATGTAAATATTTGAATGAATACACTAATAATTGGCATACATTTTACCATGCAATTCCTTTAGAACGTCGTGATATTTGACTGCTTTGTAAACAGTGATCTATTCATTGTAAATTGTCCTAAAA
Organism: Sesamia inferens; assembly: GCA_037179545.1. Classification (NCBI taxonomy): domain Eukaryota; kingdom Metazoa; phylum Arthropoda; class Insecta; order Lepidoptera; family Noctuidae; genus Sesamia; species Sesamia inferens. The sequence goes on along the minus strand of CM073934.1, from coordinate 22,518,011 downwards.
CTCTTTAATTACTAAAGGAACATCATTGTCACTTGGCAATATGTTGCAGACACTTACAAGGTTTGTATGAACGTGAAAATCTAGACCCCAAAGTGCATACTTTAAGAACTAAAACCTAATAATGACCTTACCGACAGCAAAAGTGCTCTTGAGCATCTGGCACGATGCGCCTCTGGATACAGAGGTGTATCGATTGCCTATGATGTGATGAGAAAAATATACTCACTTCTTTTTGAAACTGGTAACAAACATAATGATGCAATGGATCCCATCACATATTGGTTTGAGGGAAAACGAGGAGGCAGATAGGTTAACGAAAATGGTGGCAATTTTGGGTTTTGAAATTCATATTTTTCCAATTAATTCAGAAATATTACGAAAATTTAGGAACTTTTGCTATAATAAATGTAAAGATTACTTTAATGAACAGTCTAAATTAAAAGGAATTTGATAAAAAAATTATACAAAATGAGCCTCCTTGTATCCTATGGTTTGCTAGTAATGTCATTGG